>OX940793.1:52584844-53871094 GCA_954870985.1 Trifolium fragiferum | reverse complement strand
TGTCAGAAGTCAAGCCAAGTGTGTCACATCTGAAGGTGTTTGGTTCCCTATGCTATAAGCACATCTCTGATGCCAAGAGAAAGAAGCTGGATGACAAGAATGAAGCTATGATATTGGTAGGATATCATAGAACAGGTGCTTATAGATTGTACAATCCCATCACTGATAAGGTTGAAATCAGTAGAGATGTGAAGGTTATTGAGAATGATAACTGGGATTGGAAACAAAAATCAACATCTAAGAAAGCTTGTGAAGTGGACTTAGTTGATGATTCAGATCAGAACAATGAACCAACCACATTTGTGAATCAGAATCATGGTACAGGCCTTGATGAAGATATGCAAACTTCAAGTGATGATGATGACAGAGTTCAACCAATTAGACCTCAGAGATAAGTTCAAATTCCTAGAAGACTAGCTGATTGTGAGATGGCTTCAGATAACATAGTAGATAATGAAGGAGAAATTGTGCATTATGCTATGCTAGCTGATACCGAGCCTATTGATGTGAAGGCTGCATTAAAGAGCAAGGTCTGGAAGGAAGCTATGAATGAAGAGTTAAGGTCAATTGAGAAGAACAGGACCTGGGAGTTGTGTAAACTACCATCAGACAAGAAAGCAATTGATGTGAAGTGGGTGTATAAGGCAAAGCAAAACCCTGAAGGCAAGATAATCAAGTACAAAGCAAGGCTTGTAGCTAAAGGTTTTCTGCAGAGGCAAGAGTTGGATTATGATGAGGTGTTCTCTCCAGTGGCAAGGCATGAAACTATTAGGCTAGTGATTGCTCTAGCTTGTAGTAGAAGATGACCCCTATTTCATTTAGATGTGAAGTCAGCATTTCTGAATGGACCCTTAGAGGAAGATGTTTATGTGAAACAACCTCTAGGTTTTGAGCTAAAGGGAAAAGAGGACAAGGTGTTGAAACTGCACAAGGCATTGTATGGCTTGAAACAGGCACCAAGAGCATGGAACAAGAGAATTGAGAACTTTCTTGTTATGCAAGGTTTCAAGAAATGCAGTGTAGAGTATGGTGTTTATGTAAAAGGCAGTGATGGCAAGCATATGTTGATCATATGCTTGTATGTTGATGACCTGTTGGTGACAGGTAGCTCACCTACAGAAATAGAGGAGTTCAAATCACAGATGAAGTGTGAATTTGAGATGACTGACCTAGGGAAGCTGACCTACTTCCTAGGCATGGAGCTCTTGGAAACTCCAAAGGGAATGATACTACATCAATCCAAGTATGCTACTGAGATTCTGAAGAAGTTTGAGATGCTTGACTGCAACTCATCAGTCACACCTGCAGATACTAAGCAGCAAAGAGGATACTTAGATACATCAATGGTACAATCCATTATGGTGTGCTGTTTCCATACTTTAAGGATAATGAAAAGCTAGAGTTGAGTGGATTTTCTGATGCTGACTGGTGTGGTGATAAGATAAAAAGGAAGAGCACCAGTCGATACTTGTTTAAATTTCAAAATGCATCTGTGTCTTGGTGCTCAAAGAAACAGTCAGTCATAGCTCTCTCTCAAGCTGTGAAGCCGAATATGTGGAAGGATCTCTAGCTTCATGTCAAGCAAATTGGTTACAATCACTCCTCAATGAGATAGGCATTGCTGAAGACATCACAGTGGTGCTGAAGCTTGACAATAAATCAGCAATCAATTTGGCTAAGAATCCTGTTAGTTATGGCAAGAGCAAACACATTGAAACTCGGTTTCATTTTCTCAGAGACCAAGTTAATAAGGGGAAGTTGATCTTGGAGTATTGCCCCACTGAGAACTAACAAGTTGATCTAATGACCAAGGCTGCGAAGAGAGATCAGTTCCTCAAGCTCAGGAGGGAAATAGGAATTGTATGTTTCAATAGCTTGTCTTAAGGAGGAGTATTGGTTTTGTAAGCCAAGCTCTGAAACATGGTTGCAGCTTCTGAAGGCTCCTAGCTTCTGAAGCTCACAAGCTTCTGAAGTGTCTCAGGTTCTGAAGCCTTTCAACTTCTGGAGCTCCTTGGGTTCTGAAGCTCAGCAGCTTTTGGAGTTTCGCATCTTCTGAAGCTTATCATCTTCTGAAGCTCAGTGTGTTCTGAAGCTCTGCTTTTCTGAAGCTCTGTTTCAGTGAGCTATGTACAGCTGTATTTTCAGTTAGTTTTTTTTGTCCTAGGTAGTTAGGAAACTCTTGTATATATACACCTCATATAATCAATAAAATTAACACTTTTTCATTTTCTCAATTCTTTTCAATTACCAAAACTTTTCTCTAAATTGTTTTCTTTGTTTGGTTCATCTCCAACAAGAACAACACCCTTTTGAGTTATACGACAATATAATCCGAATTGATACGACAATATCAATATGTAACATTACGACAATACTGTTTCTAATTTCTAAAACAAAAAGAAAAAAAATAAATATTTCGAGTGAAGAAAGAAAGAGAGAAAGAGAAAGAATTGAACAATTGAAACTGAAGTATTTTCTGTGACCCAAAACAATTACGCATCAACAACCTCAAACCCGGCCCGAACCGGACGGCGGCGCGATGATAAATGAAAGTGCTACAAGGTTCGCCGTTCACAAAACGGGTACCCCTCGAGGTGTAGCCACTCTAAAATATATAATCACTAATAAAGTGTGTGATCTCTCCTATGTGGGTCTTCTCTCACTTTTTTCAATTCACACATCAATATTTCTAAGTCCAAGACTCATGTATTTCATCCTTTCATTTCCAACCAATTTTATTCAACTTCCACACATTAATGCCACTACATTAATGTCATCCTTTCCAACGGTTTGTGTTACCATCTCTTAACCATTTGGTGAGATGAGACGTTCATGTTTATGGATAAAATAATGATATTACGAGTTATTTGACCAGAACTCTTCTCATTCAACTAATTTCATTGGAACTCATTATCAACTCATCACCTTCGTAGGTGTTCAATATAACAAGTTTTGATAGGAGTTACACTTATACATAGTGTTTGAGAAAATGTCAAAGTTATTCGTGTGGTTGTTCAATGACGCCTGATATATTTCAATCTAGTGAAGTCCTCTCCTCAAAGCCCAAATAATAATGTGATAGGATCATTATTTTTGTCACCCTATGAATTCTGGAGCGCGTCTACGAAAATATTGAAATATCCCTGTCCATTACTTAAGTCACGGACACCCTCTATAAAAACAACTTATCAGATTTTATTTTTATAACGTCTGTTACTTAAGTAACGGACGACATTTTTCAAAATTTCTTTTTTCTTTTTCCATTCATCCGTTACTTAAGTAACAGAAGGATAAAATGTTCATTTCATAAGGCATGCGACTAACTCATATTTTGGAAATTATTTTGGAAGCTAAATTCCAAATTTGGCAGAAATTTGGGTTTTCAGCTCTGTAGTGTACGTTTCTGATATGTAGTTATTGTGTCGGTTTATATAGGTACGTGTTAGGATGACGGAACAGCCGATTGAATTGAAACCAACCATTGATGAATCCGTCATTGCTCAGATAATGATTCTGGGCGAAGGAAAAAAATATTTCGTATTGGGTTGTGAAAGAGACGGTGAGTACAGAGAAATTAAAACGAAGTTAAAGAAAGAAGACAAAGGAACAGAGAAATGTCAATGTCCGTTTTCGATTCATAATTTCTGAAGTGCAAATTTTTTTTTAAAAAAAAACACAATTCGGATGTTAAATTTCGAAGTTAAAGATTTTTTAAAAAAAAAAAAAAAAACTTTGGATAGTAAGTTCCAAAGCGTAATTTTTTTTCAAAATAAAACACAATTCGGTCTGTAAGTTTCAAATTCAACTTGTATAATCATTTTGATCGAAAATAATATATATTAGTGTATTTTGAAATATAGATTCCAAAACTAATTAGTTTTGGAATTGAAGTTTCAAAACTTATTTTCAGAGCATTTTTATCAACACGGAGGGCCTAAGTAACAAATAAAGAAGTCCAAAGACCATTTTTCTTGAAGAGAAGAGAGAGGATAAGTAGCTGGACAGTGAGTGAGCCGTGTCAGGAAATGTTGGACTGTGTGTGCAATTGATTTGAATCAGGTGCAAAACAAAAAACTTAAGGGGTGCAAATATTAATAAAAGAGGATTATTGGTGTAAATTATGAAAATCCAGGGTGTGCAACTGCACCCCCTTATACATATGTGGGTCCGCCCCTGCCTAAGAGAGCTTATGGTTCAACATTAAAAAAAAAAAAAATTCCATGTGAGTTTTTAAATGTAAAAAATAAAATAAATATTAATTAATTGAATAATACAAGGATGTCTACTTTTTAGACACTTGCGTGACACCTAATTATTCATGTTAAGAACATGCTTAATTCAATTGAATAGACGATAATTCAATTCACAATCAAAATTGTGGTTAATGCAAATACATGAATTAATCATAATTTTCAACGTGATTAATCATATGATGTGAACAAAATGTCGACTTATGGCTTGTGTAAGTTGGGCTACCACAGGGGCTGATTCAGAAACTTATCATACGGGAGCGAAAAATAGAAACCTAACAAAACTAATATATTTATGGAAAATGCTAAATAGTACATCCGGTGCACTAGTTAAGCACATAAATAAAGAAGTTTTGTCTTGAAACTCGTGCATTCATAATTTGTTAGTTTGATCCTCAAATATGTTAGTGTTAGTCAATTTCTCCAAAAATTACTTATAATAGATCTATTTGAGAATATTTTTTGTAATTCTTTTTTTTTTTTTTTTTTTTTTTTTTTTTTTTGTAATTCTAGTATACTATATATATTGACAATACCTCATATATTTAAGAAACTAATCATTATTTACTCTCTCTCTCTCTCTGAGCATATGTACTGCATTTTTATTTGTCCCTACAACATAGGACCCAAAATATTGTCACGGTTAAACCGTGGTAATTAGGGGTCCTCTACGCATTTGTCACAGTTAAAACGAAACTAAATTAGACCCATGCACATTTTATCCAGTTGAACCATGACTAAATTGGGCACCTACATGTATATTATACAATTTTTTAGTCTACCGTCATTTAATGATGACTAATCTTTAACATTAAACCATAGAGCACATGCACAAGGTGAATTTTTTTCCCCATTCAAATTTTCTCCGCACGTTACTCAAAGATTGACCCCTGATCGATTATTTGTTTAAGGGGTTTAAGACATTTAAGACTTGAACTAATTCATTGTTAGTCTCATAACATAATATTAGTAAAAGTGATTATAAAACATGGTAAATTCTAATATGGACCACTTCATCAAGTGGTCCATGGTGGACCAATCACAATTAATATTATAACGAGTACGAATTTTCTAAAATCCACCGCTGGATTGAAAGTTTATATCATATAGATCATCTATAGAAAAATTTAGAAAAATTAAAAATCATTTTATATGTTATTGAGACACATCAAGATTAACGGTTGTTAAATAACATAAATCTTGATGGGTCTCAATAACATATCAAATGATTTTCAAAAAAATTTAAAAAAATTTATGGATGATCTATACGATATAAACTTTCAATCCAACAAGAAATTTTGTAAAATTCATATTCGGTATATCACTTGTCCACAGTGGACCACTTGTGAAGGTGGTCCACCGTAGCATTAGCCTATAAAACATAATGATTTAGAAATTATCTTAAAATGTTTTATGTGAAAATTGATTTGTGTTTATTTAAAATATGTTTTTTTAAATATTTTATCTGTTTTATATCACACGATCAGTTGAATTAAAACTTTTTTGAGAAATTAATAAATCCAATTTCTCAGTTTAATTAGAAAATCAATTTTCTTTATATTTAAAATTTAAACAAGTATAATTAAAATGCCTATTTTTTAATTTTTTTTTGTAACTTAGTCTATGAATAAAATGTCTATAAGACATAATTTAATTGACAATACTAATAGGGTAAATAGGTCTTTACCCCCTGTAATATAGACAAGTTTTGTTTTTCCCCCCTGTAATTTTTGTTGTTGTGATTTGCCCTTTGCAAAGTAAATTTTTTTTGGTTTCCCCCATTGGGTGCAAGGAATTTGCATTTTTTAAATCGGTTGAACAGGTTAACCAAAAACAAAACTTTTTAAATCGGTTTGAACAAAATAACCGATTTAAAAAATGCATCCAAGGGGCTCCAAAAAATTCAACATTACAGGGGGCGAATCACAAAAAAAATTACAATGGGAAAAAACAAAATACGCCTACATTACAGAGGATATAAGCGTATTTATCCATACTAATATTATTAGACTCACATTTTCAATATTTGACGATGATCTCCAAAAGGATGTGATTACTAGATGTGTAGTAAAATTGTTAAAACTTAATTAGCTTTTATTTCTTTTAGTTGTGGGTTTTTGTAATTGGTATATTTAAATTTGTTCTCTAGAAGCCCATTGTATAATTTGGGTTCATAGATTAGTTTTAGTAATATAGGGGTGTGTTTAGCATTTAGCTAGCATATATATAAATAGAATTTTACACACTATTGTAGGAAGATTTTTTATGATAATAGAATTTACAAATTTCATACTTGTGTTGTTTATGATATAGAAAATTCTTTCCTAGGGGTTTTTCATTGAACCATTGTGAATCTTAAAGTGGCTTTCTAAATCTCTTGCAGCGATTACCATTTCATAAGTTTTCAATTATTTTCTTTGTTCTTTATTTGTGATTCTAGGTTAATTATTAGAAAATTGTTTGAAAAATTGATTTCAATCATAAAAAAATCTTTGTTTATGAACCTTTATTTAGATTCACATTAATATCCAGGTTAAAACTTAAAACATCACAGTTGTATGTATTTATTTTTGTGAATTTTTTGACATAAATCAAATATCTTTTGCACACAACTGCATAGATTAATCTATTGAGTTTGGAGAATCCAAATGAGCGGTAAACTCTCCCTAAAATTTTAACACTGCTGTATGCCAAAATTATGGATCGAACCGAAACCAAAATTTTGTTTAGGATAAAATCATTCTGCGTCATTTCGTCTAAGTATTTTTTAATATATTTTTGTAATTTCGTACGAAGAAAAGAAACACCATAACTTTAAGAGCATTAAACCACATGTGCGCATATGGGTGCATGTATATGCACACACGCAACCTTTTTACCAACAAAAGAATACAAATGGAACATTGTAAGAACATAATGACATTTGTGTTTATTTTATGTGAAGGAATGAGGAGCAGAATGGTTTATAGTCGTAAAAAGATTCTACACCTTCTTCTTTTATTACCAAATTTGTAAAAATGTTTTGAATCTTAATTTTATTCTGAAATGACACTCGAGCACTCACTCAGATACATTCATAATGTCACACTCCATAAGCATGTATATAGCCTTAAACATTTGTGGTATATATGCTTTAATTATGCGCCATGTTCCACATTAAGAATCTATCTTTTAATTAAAAAAAATTAAAATAAAGAAAGAATAATAATACCCTAGAAACAGGAAATTGAATTTTTCGTACATGTAATTAAGGAAGGTTCTCTACACAAGTCATTCAACAAAACTTGCTCAATGTCCATATTACTATATATGCAAAAGAACATGGTAAATGTGGTTATGTGGACGTTTAAGAAATTAATTAAATTAAAGAACATTTCATAGAATTTTTGGCTTTTATAATATGCTTTTTTAAAAAATAAAATAAAATAAAACAAAGCCAGAAGGTGACAACTTGCAAAATAAACTTTTGCTTTTATTGGTCGACAAATTCATTGTCAGGTTTACAACCAATCAAGAACCGATTCCAAGTGACCCGTCATGGGAATCAATTGAGTGTTTATTGGCACAGTTATTACTATAAATAAAAACGTGAAAATTCAGTTTAATTTCTTAAAAATATTGCAAGACTCAGTTTTTTTTTTTGGTAGTGATTGCAAGACTCAGTTTAATCTTTCAAAAAAAGTAAAAGTGTTTTTCTAGTTTATTGGTGATTTGTCATCTTGTGGTTTATTTTGTTTTCTTATTTTATCTTAGAGTTTGTTTAGTTCTGACTGAGTGTACGTCTTGTATTAGCGAAATTTCTCTTGTATTTTTTTCACTTTTATATTTATATATAATATATTTTTCATTAAAAAAAAAGTTTCTACAAGTAAAATAAATCGGGACAACATAGTTTCTATTGTCTTTTTTTTTTTATGATGCTTGAAGGAAAATAAATTGAAAAAACAAGAGAAAAAATGATTATTTAATAGTTTCGTATTAAAGAAAAGGGTTAAATAAGTAAAATGTCCCTATAGTTTGCCAGAATTTTGGTTTTAGTTCCTAAAGATTTTTTTCTCACTTTTTGGTCCCTACTTTTCATTCAACTCATGCATATTATTCAAAATTTTAATTTTCTTTTTATGCGGCCATATTTAGTACATTATATGAATCTCTCTTGCAAAAGTTTAAATTTTTTTAACAAGTGATGAATTAAATATGAATTTTTTCATTTTTTGCACATAAAAATTCATAAATAATTCATCTTATGTTAAAAAATTCTAAATTTTTATCGGAGATGTTTTTATAATATTATATACATGAATACAAAAAATCATTTAAAAATTTAGAAGTATACACGAGTTTGATTAAAAGTAGGGACAAAAAATTGTGATGGAAAATTTTTCAGGGACCAAAATGTGTAAAAAAAATCTTTAGGGACTAAAAACGAAATTCTAAAAAATTATAGGGACTATTTACTTATTTAACCCTAAAGAAAATGAAAGGAAAGCAACGTGTATATTTATTATAATATTATATAAATGTCCCTAAGCAAACAAAATAAAAATGATAATAGTTTCGTATCAGAGAAAACGAAGAAAAAGAAACATGTATATGCTTAATTGTGTCAAAAAAAAAAGGTAGAGAAATGACATTATTACAGGCAAAGTTGTCATCAAATTTTCACAAACAATTTATATAATCAATACAATTTAAATATATGATTAATTGTGTCCGTAACTCTATAATTATTTGGAGGTCAAGCTATAATTATTTGGAGGCTATCCATGAAGCCATCTTTAGAGGATGGTTCAAATTCAATATTGTATTTGAAAGCGACTTCAAAGGCTTGGTAGAAGCCATACAAGTTAACCCTTAAGGAATATCAGAATTAATTTGGATAATTTCATCGATTAAGTGTTATTGTTACAATGTAATTCGAACTTTACATTAAATTCACTAAGCGACAAGTAATCATAATTAATTGCTCATATTTAGTTAGGGCGGTCATTTCACGATCTAGTCGCACGTTTTTTAGTGTCCCTAATGATTATATTTAACCTTTTATTATTAATTAACGACATGTTGACAATATTTAACTACAATTTTTAAAGTAGTTGAACACAAATTAAGAATATCATGTATTTTTAATTTATGAAAATACAGTGAATATTTAAACACCTAAAAAATATGTATTCTCCTTGTCAAGCCAAACTTAAATGTATATGGTCCAAAATCTGGATCGCATACAATTGAAATTTTGTTTATATACTCATAACATGGAGAATATATTTGAAAATAATTTGGATGGAGGAGTCTAATATATAGACCGAAATGTAAATCTTATTGTTTTTAGTTCAGTTAAATATGTTTTTAGTCTCTCTAAATAAATCAAATTCTATTTAATTTTTAGCCCTCTACAAATTTTCTTCGAAATTTAGTCTCTAAATTTTTTAGATTTAAAATTTATTCCCTGTATTTTTTAAAAAGTTCATGTATTATGTTCTAATTAATAAATGACTTTTTTTTAAAACATATCAATATTGTAATCTTAAAATATAAATTTTTTAATTATTTAATGTTTATAAAAAAAAGTCATTTGAAACTTGATAAACAAACTTTTGAAAAACAAAAGTAGGAACTAAAGCTGAAAACTAAAAATTTATAGAGACTAAAGTTAGAAGGAAATTTTTAGAGGCACTAAAAATAAAATTTGGTATATTTACAGGGGGATCTGGATCCTCTCCTATTATCCCTCTGTTGTTGTCCCTTCTGCGCCTATGTAAGCCCTTGGATTGATCTAAGGGCTAAGAGAAAATAAGTTAAAATTATTAAAAAAAGCTGGGTTTGAAGAGAGAGAAAGCGTATCCACGATCAAAAAAGAGAGAGAAATCCAACACAAAAGTTTTCCCAAATCTTCACTGGATGATCGAGAACCATGGTACCCATCTTCACCAAATCATCCCGTCACTTCTCTCCCAATCCAAGCTCTTCATCGACGACGAAGAAAAAGAATCGTGATTGTTGAATAGCGATGGGACAACGTCGTAAGAGTTCAAGATGCCAACAACAATGGTTGTTTTTCGTACAACGATGATGCAAAAAATCTCTGGTCACTTTAGATTTTTTGAAATAGTCCAATAGGGTAATTACTGAGTTTTGTCCTGGAAATTGTTCTGAAATTAGGAATTGTCTTGGATCCCCTCCTGTTATTGTAACTTGTGAAAGGGCTTATGTTTTTTTATTTTTGTTTCATGTGTTGTTAGTTGTTATGAGTATAAATGAAATTGGTGAAAGGAAGTAACTTTATTGATGGAAAAGGATTGCAAGTATAAAGAAAAGAGATAACAATTGCATACAGAAAGAAATATCCTAGAAGGATCCAGATCGAGAGACAATAGATCAATCATTCCACACTTAGTCACATGGGTTTTGCTCTCATTCCTTACATTAGTCTTCATTGCTGTTCATAGTTGCTGCATAATTGAAGACTTGAAGTTGTAACAGTGAGGAGGTCAGGCTAAATTTTTTCAACAAGTAACTTCCACGTTTTTTCTCTCTCTTCAGATTATCTTTTTTTATTAATTTTTTCTGTGATGTTTCTCAACCGTTTGATTTGAAATTGGAGAGATTGCTGGAGAAAAGCAATAGGAGGCGATCCAAACCCATTTACAGAGATCAAAAATATATTTAACTTTTTTTAATATATAATATAATATTTACTCTCTACCTTTTATAAGAGTCTATCATAAAATTATTTTTAGAGCTCATATTAAATAGACCCTAATATAGATAATTGAACATCTAAAAAATAATTGTTAACAACAACCAAAATTATGACAAATTGTGTGTAGTTATATTTAATTAGACACACCCTAATTTGGATGGTTAATTATCTGAGCATTATACTATGCTAAACAATATGTCTAAATTATTAGTAAAATTTGGAGTCAAATTATATATCACAAGGGTGTACGTCTAATATGAATCTGGTCTAATTGTGTATTACTATTTTAAATAAATTTTGAAATAAAATTTATGCCAACCAAACACATATATTTTTTTAATGATAAATATAATATATATAAATATAAAAATAAAAGAAGTATAAGAGAAAGTAATACACTTCATCAGAATCCAATAATCTATAAAGTAAGACAAGAAAACAAAATAAACCTACAAGAAAACAAGAAGGAACACCCACTACTAGAAAAAGTTGAAATACCAACGGAATTTAGAGACGAAATATATTTTTTCTCTAATAGAAATGAAATTAGAGACAGAAAAAACAGTTAGAGATAGATATTTTTATTTTCGAGACAGATATTTTTATTTTAGAGATAGATTTTGTCCGTCTCTAATAGTTTAGAGACGAGGAAATACTGACGGGATCAAATCCGTCTCTAGCCTGCTTAGTGACGAAATATTTATATTTTAGAGACATATTTTGTCCATCGGTATTTAAATTTTTTCTATTAATGACCACTAAACTATAACCTCTCATATGCACCACCACAAGAAGGAGAATACCCTCAATCACATATAACTTGTTTTAGAGGCCTCTAATATGAATTCCAATTTTCAAAGATGAACTTTACAATTTTTAGTAAGTTTTATTAAAATATTGTACATATGTTCACCATTTTTATTCTTATAAATATTCCTTTTTTTACTAAAAATGATAAGGGTTTATTTATAAATTATTTTTTAGAGATTCAAATTAAATGTACAATATTCTTTTGTGAGAGAGAGAGAGAGAGAGAGAGAGAGAGAGAGAGAGAGAGAGAGAGAGAGAGAGAGAGAGAGAGAGAGAGAGAGAGAGAGAGAGAGAGAGAGAGAGAGAGAGAGAGAGAGAGAATTAAAAGGGATTGGTTAGTCATGTAACATGAAACATTCCTTAGGGACTAGCTAGTTGGAAATTTGGAATGAACAAATATGGAGTGGTGGGAGCACCTGTACCTTATTTTATTTTTATTCTTTTTACACCCCACCACATATAGAACTCCTCTTATCACTATATCTAATTAATTAAATAATATGTTGCAACATATTTTAAATAGGAAAAATTACACGATAGATACTTTTATGACAATATAAATAAGGAGCTTAACATAACTCATTTACTCAACAAGAAGAAGAATTATCTGAGTTGTACTCTTAAGTTCCACTCAACTTTATCTTTTTTCTAAAATGGCAAGAATGTCTCAAGAACCACTAATTGTTGGGAGAGTGATAGGTGAAGTTCTTGATTCCTTCACCACAACCATGAAAATGACTGTGAGTTACAACAAGAAACTAGTCTTCAATGGCCATGAATTTTTCCCTTCCACTATCAACATCAAACCAAAAGTTGAGATTGATGGTGGTGACATGAGATCCTTCTTCACACTGGTATACATATTTATTTTTTTTGAAAAATCCCACATTTATTTTCTCTTTATTTAAGAAAAACAAACATCAACAGTTAATTACCTGTTCTATTTTTTGTTGTTTTCTATAATTTCATACAACATACTCACACACCTACGTGTCTCTGTCCCGAAAGAATAGTCTAGTAGTTTGAGTTGAGACATTTAACGAGTTTGTTATAATTGTGTAAGTTTCGAGTTAGTTGTAATTATTTTTTTGGAAAAATCACGAGTTAGTTGTAATTAGTTGCTAATAATTGGTTATAGCAAACCTAATAACTGCTACTATTTTTCTATAAAAAAACATTGTGTGTATCTTTAAATGGAATGCTTTTGACAAAACCTAAATCATTAAGTATTGACCTAATATATATCATATATGTCTACCATTTTTGTTTGTAGGTGATGACAGACCCTGATGTTCCTGGCCCTAGTGACCCTTATCTTAGAGAACACTTGCACTGGTAAATATTACTTTTGTCTATATTATTGACCAAATACATTAATAATTAAATAAATCTAAAAAAAATATTAAAAATTTGCTTATATACGAAACCATGAGAAGGAAACATGTAATATAATATCATACTTCTATATTGCTAGAAATTATTTTTTTTACAAAAAATATAGCTAGAAATTATTATCAACAAAGTAATTTTGTTTATTTAATGCAGGATTGTGACAGATATTCCAGGAACAACAGATGCTACATTTGGTAGGTAATCTATTTACTAAAAAAAAGTATATATATGGATATGATATGATGATGATGATGAAAGAGAAATATATGTATGAATGAATTTGTAGGAAAAGAAGTGGTGAGCTATGAGATACCAAAGCCAAATATAGGAATACACAGGTTTGTGTTTGTTCTATTCAAACAAAAAAGCAGAGATTCAGTGACAACAACACCATCTTCAAGGGATCATTTCAACACTCGCAACTTTGCTTCACAGAATAATCTTGGTCTACCTGTTGCTGCTGTTTACTTCAATGCTCAAAGAGAAACTGCTGCAAGAAGACGCTAGAAAGAAGAATTGGAACCAAATTATAATAATTAAAATATTAAATAAAGTGATTAATATAACCTAGCTAGTAATTAAGTACGTAGGAGGAGTTTCTTTGGCTCTAATCACATCGGTGTGTGTGTCTCAGAAAGGGAATCATTTTATGTACTATGCTATTGATATCTGTCCGTTGGATATAGATTATTGTACTGTATCTTTGTTTATGTGTCTAATGTCTAATGTATCAAAGTAGTAATATTTAATCTTGTCTCATTATATACATATTAAGAAATAAAGAGATCGATTGTTGTTTTCCTTTCACTTTAGTTAGGGTTTGGTTTACAATTATATAAGTTTTTAGTCATGATGATGATCACTATACAAGTTTTACAAGTGCCTCTTAGTCATAGTTAATTCTTCTAAGAAATTATGGTAAGAATTTCAGAATTACTATGATGATCTACCAAGCTACATTTGCAGAAGCTACCCGAAAAATTACATTGAATCATCGTGATTCGGGAATATTCACCATGATACCAAACACAAACTTAGTTAAATACTTATCATATATAATATATAATATAATAAGGAAAATGTTAAACGGTATCCTGAAACACCGTTTAAAGAAGTAAATATAGTAAAATAGCATCAAATTTTATGTAGTCAACTTCTCGAAAGTTTAAAAAGTATTATTTTTAATTGAAAAATTTCTTTTTTTTAGTTTTTTTAACCAGTGTCCCGGGAACACCGGTTAACATGACCCATATAATAAATGGAATTCAAGCTTTTTATTATGGATTTGAATATTTGTTTCAAGAAGAGTAACAATGTGAATATGAAATTAAAGATTGAAACTTTACCATAAGAAATTGAAAAGATATGTAACTATAATATGCACTTACCTTGTTTAAATTTACATTTTTTGATCAATATATACATATTTTTGCTGTTAAAAAAAATAAAAATATCATATCTCCATAAAAAAATAATTATTATTTGAACACCCTTAAGTTTCCTACATTAATTCATTTAACACTTCAGTTTTTCTTTATCTCTCTCATTATACCACATCACTAGCCTATCACTACTATTGTTATTTCATTCTTGTTAGAATTATCATAATTCATAAACCCTAGAATCCGATCATGTTAATCATCAAAAAAATATCGTAGACATAAGCAGAAGCGTACCTGAATTTGTTATTGGAATTGATCGAAGATTACGGGTATGTGATCTTCTAATCGTAGAGTTTCCTTATGGCACCTTGAGTCTCCTCTGATGGGGATGAAGAGAGAACTTTATCTGATGTGCTGTTTTCACGCTCTCTACAATTGGGGACCATAACCCTTATAAATAATCTAGGGTTATTTCTTAGTTTTCAATATTCTAATTCGGCCCCTCATTAAATTAGATATTGACTTATGGTATCTGCACAATAATATTACTTTTCATGATATTTATAGTTTTAGCCATAGACTTATTATTAATTAGACCACCACAACTTTGACTAATTACATAATGGCCTTAACACATGTAACATTACATTTGTGACCCAAAAATTCTAACAATCTCCCACTGGTCACATATGTAATCCTACACATGTGTTAGACTTTATGAGCTCAAAATTCGCCATTATATTCCTTGAGCATATCCAAATTATCCCGTCCATTAGTCATGTCAATATTTAGAACCAAAGTGATTTTCGTTATATCAATCATAACTAAACCCATCAATGATCACCAATAGTGACACACCTAAATGACATAGATCCATCATGAAATGTGCAGCATGAAAATCACATGAAGTTGGTCTGTATATGTCAATTTTCAACTGGTCCTCCTTAAACCTTAGTGAGATCAAACCTTAACCAAAATCAGAGTGTAAAATACCAAAATTTTATTTCTGCAGAAAATATTCTTAAGCCTTACTTGAACTGAAATATGTCTATACCATAAAAGCATAAAAAAACAACAAACTCCCACTAAAACTGAATATCACTTAATGACTTAACACCCAAACGAGCAATATGCTCATGAAGCCTTTTAGCTGGAAAACTTTAGTAAGCGGATCCGCAAATTTGGAGTTTATACTGATATGCTCTATAGACAACCGTTCACTCTGAACTTAATCTTTAACAACAAGGAACTTGATCTATGTATGTTTTACTTATTCAAGTCCTTACTGTTATTCAAAAAAGAACTACTGAATTATTGTCACAAAATAACTTTAGTGGTTTTTCAATTCCTTATCCACTATGTGCAACCTTGTGACAAAGTTTTATGATCGGATGCCTCGTGATATGTTATCTTTGCATCCAACAAAATCGGGGTCAGTATACCAAATGATCTCAAGATGACCTGACCTCCAATATATGAACATGTAATCTTTAGTTCTCTTTAAGTACTGTATGACCCATTTGGCTGCTTTTAAACGATCTATTCTTAAATTTCTTAAATACTTGCCCAACATGCCAAAAATTGTACGCAATAGCCAAACGCGTACGAAACTGAATATACATTAGACTCCTTACTACTTTTGCATAAGGAATCTTCTGTATTTACTTTTCCTTAAAATTACTCATAGGGCACTAGTTGAGACTAAACTTGTCTCCCTTAGCCATAGGGGTATCACATGGTTTATTGTCTTGTGATCGACATATAAACCAATAAAATATACATGCTCCCACAAAACTCATGGTATATACAATCATCAACCAAATTCACCTCAAAATCAAACAAGATAATCAATTTATGAATTTTGATATACCATAGTTGAGATGCTTACTTGAGTTCATATATGATTTTCTTAAATTTACATACAATAAACTTTGAATCTTTTGAAACAAAGCTTTCTGGTTGCACCATATACATTGTTTCATCAATGTTGCCATTTAGAAACGTTGTCTTTAGATCCATCTGATGTAACTCAAGTTCTAAATGTGTCACCAATGCCGTTATAGTCCTAAAAGAGTCTTTCGAAGAAACCGAAAAGAAAGTCTCTTTATATTCAATGCATTCTTTATTGCAAATCCCTTTGTGACAAGACGAACTTTATTCCTCTCCACATTGCCTCTCGAATCATTCCGCACCTTATGGCAATGGGAAAAGATACTAAATGTCATCGTCCTTTATGGATTTCATCACTTTATTCATGGCATCGATCCACCTAAATGGCATATGTTCTTGAGGTGTAAGAGTTTGTTCTCCTGGAACAATTTATTGTATGGGGAATTAAACACATGTGGATTATCATTGTCCCTAACCATATCTCCCCCTGCAAACTCAACATCCTCAAAGAACTGACATTTTCTGATTCAAAAAGCCAAACTTAATTGTGGGATCATAAAACTTGTACCCCTAGATCCATTTGGAGTGTCCCATAAAATAGCCAGATTAAGGACACATGCTGCAGTTTTAATTAAAAAAAATATTATTGGACGTTGTTCACCAGAATCGTTAAATGTACCATAGTATTTACTGTTGAGGATTTTAGGGTGTTGGCTTCATTTGGTAAAATAAGCCTAATTCCATCATGTGGAGCATGATGTGTGGCACATCAGGATCCACATCTGGACGCCCTAGCTGGACGCGCTTTCTTTATTTTTACGCGTGATCTTTTGAAAAAGATTTGTTTTTCAAATTAAATCGTGCCAGCTTTCGCGCCAAGGAACAAGATAATCTTTCATGGATATGTTTTATTTTATTGGCCGACTTTGATCAAAAAGATTTGAAACAAACAATTAAAAGATTATGATCAAATAAATCTCAAGGCAAAATTTATGAAGGCCAACTCGTCAAAGCCCATGAAGCTTGTTCTATATAAAGGAAGACTGAAGACTAATTATTCATCAACTGAAATCAAGAAGCTAAGTCTACAAATTGAGTCTTAGGGTTTTAGTTCTTTAGTTGTTCTTTGTTATTTGTGAGCCTTCACTTGGATCATAGTTTTGATACAAGTAAGGACTGAGTTTAATAGAGTTGTAGTCTCTAGTGTTCTTTCTCCAAAGCTTTGAAGCAAGGAGTTAGATTGTGCAACACTTTAAGCCTTTAGGTACGAGTGCTTTGCTTGTCTAGGAGTGTGTGTGTCTCCAACTGAGTTTGTTTAGTAAATCCTTACTGGGTAAGGTTGAGGAGGAGTGAGCAGAGGTTCTCATATCTAGGAGTTCCTAGGTAGAATTAGCACGGGTAGTGATTAAGTGAGAAGTTGTAAACGAGGGAGTTTAACTTTGAATTGATACTACCATTGTGGATTCATCCCTGGATTGGTATCCTCCAGAATAGGGCTTGTTATAAGTGCCGAACTGGGTTAACAAACTCTGTGTATTTTATTGTTTCCTGCACTTTATATTGTTTACTTGTTCATCAAGTTCAGTATGTCCACGATGTTGACACATTAAGCTACACATCGTACGATTCCTAAAGTGTACACATCGTGCTGCACATCTGACACTTGCCACCAGAATTTCAATTGGCGTCAGAGCAGGCGCCTTGCCTGTTTGAGGGTGAGCTCCAGAGAAGTTACTTTCTGGAAACATGGACAAGGATGGAACAATGGTCAACAAACCACCCATTCTGGATGGAACTAATTATGACTACTGGAAGCCAAGGATGATTGTCTTCCTAAAGTCACTTGACAGCAGGACTTGGAAAGCTGTGCTCAAAGGATGGGAGCATCCTAAAGTTCAGGATGCTAATGGTGTTGACACTGATGTACTCAAGCCAGAAGAAGAATGGTCAGCTGCAGAAGACACTGCAGCACTTGGAAACTCCAAAGCTTTGAATGCTTTATTCAATGGAGTGGACAATAACATGTTCAGATTGATCAAACAGTGTACTGTTGCTAAGAAGGCTTGGGAGATACTCAAAACCACTCATGAAGGCAATGCCAAGGTAAAAAGCTCAAGAATCCAACTTCTCAACACTAAGTTTGAAAACCTCGGAATGAAAGAAGAAGAATCAATTCATGACTTTCACATGAATTTACTTGAGGTAGACAATTCTTTTGAGGCTCTAGGTGAAAAATTGTCTGAAGAAAAGCTTGTGAGAAAGATGCTTAAATCCCTACCCAAGAGATTTAACATGAAAATCACAGCTATTGAGGAAGCTCGAGACATCCCAAGTATGAAACTTGAAGAACTTGTGAGCTCTCTCCAAACTTTTGAGATGAACTTAGGTGAGCAATCTGAGAAGAAGGGAAAAAGTATAACCTTTGTGTCTTGTGCTGATGAAGAGGAAGAGGCTGATGAGTCAGATGAGGATCTCTCAAATGACATAGCTATGTTAGGAAGACAATTCAACAAGCTTCAGAGAAGGGTGGATAGAAGGCCAAGGAGGAATGTGAGGAACATCCAGACTGACATCAGTAAACAAGGTAACACTTCAACAAAAACCAAAACTGATGATAAGTCAACTCAGAACAAGGGTGTTCAATGTCATGAATGTGAAGGCTTTGGTCATATAAGAGCTGAATGTGGCACATATCTGAAGAAGCAGAAGAAAGGCCTGACTGTATCATGGTCTGATGAAGACTCTGACACTGACTCAGAGAATGTTGCTGCTAATCATGTGAGTGCCATGACTGGTGTGTATAGTACTGATGTTGATTTTGATGATGAAGAACTCACCTTTGATGAACTGGCCTCAGTCTACCAAAAGCTGTCCATCAAAAGTGAGGAACTATGCAGAATCAATGAAGAACAGAAGGTGGTTATCAGTCAACTAGAGACAGAAAAGGCTCAACTGCAAAACCAAGTAGTTAGTCTTGAAAGTGAAGTCAAGTTACTGTCAACCAACTTGAAGAATATGACCAAGTCTGTAAAGATGCTCAATACTGGAACTGACATGCTTGATGAGATTTTGAAAGTTGGAAAGCATGCTGGTGACTCATATGGTGTAGGATTTAAGAACAAACATCAAAACAAGAATACAAATACTAAGTTTGTTCCTACTCAGAAGAAACCTGACCCTGGCAGAATGTGGACACATCACACCCCACATCAGAGACCTGCTGGCAAAGAGAAGTTTAATGCTTGGAGATGTCACTACTGTGGGAAGAATGGTCACATCAAGCCCTTCTGCTACAAACTCTATGGGTATCCCAAGAAAAGGCCTCAGGTTCAAGCCAAATCAGCAAGGGTCACTCCTAAGAAGATGTGGAAACCAAAAGTTTCAGAAACTACTAATATAGCTCACACTTCTCTCAGAGCATCTTCCAGTAATGATTGGTATTTTGATAGTGGTTGTTCTAGGCATATGACTGGTGTTGAGAAATTTCTCACTAATATCAAGCCTCATACAACAAGTTTTGTAACCTTTGGTGATGGAGCAAAAGGTGAAATCAAAGGCAGTGGTAAGCTCAGCAGCAAAGGTTTACCTGACCTAGATGATGTGTTACTTGTCAAAGGTTTGAAGGCTAATCTTATCAGCATAAGCCAACTGTGTGATCAAGGTCTTAAAGTCAACTTCACAAAGAATGAATGTCTTATTACTTCTGACAAAGGAGAAGTGTTGATGAAAGGATCTAGGTCAAGAGACAACTGCTATATATGGATTCCTGAAGAAACAGCTCATTTTACAACATGTCTGATTAGTCAGGAAGAAGAAGTAAAGCTTTGGCACCAAAGACTTGGCCATCTGAATCTGAAAGGAATGAAGAAGATTGTGTCCAAGGAAGCAATTAGGGGACTACCAAAGCTTAAGATTGTTGAAGGCAGTATCTGTGGTGAATGTCAAGTTGGAAAGCAAGTCCAGATGTCACACCCAATGTTGCAACATCAGGTGACATCCAGAGTTCTTGAACTGCTACATATGGACTTGATGGGACCAATGCAGGTAGAGAGTATTGGTGGCAAAAGATATGCCTTTGTGGTTGTAGATGATTTCTCAAGATTCACTTGGGTTAGCTTCATCAGAGAGAAGTCTGATACTTTTGATGCATTCAAAGACCTATGCCTTAGACTACAAAGAGAAAAGGATAGTGCCATTGTTAGAATCAGAAGTGATCATGGGAAAGAGTTTGAAAATTCAAGATTTTCTGAGTTTTGCTATGATGAAGGGATTGGGCATGAGTTCTCCTCTCCAATTACACCTCAACAAAATGGTGTAGTAGAAAGAAAGAACAGAACTCTGCAAGAGGCTGCAAAAGTCATGCTACATGCCAAGAAGCTACCTTAGTACTTTTGGGCAGAGGCCATGAGTACTGCCTGCTATGTACACAACATGGTGACTCTGAGAAAAGGTACATCAACCACACTGAGATATGAAAGGGAAGAAAACCAACTGTCAAATACTTTCATGTCTTTGGTAGCAAGTACTATATCTTAGCTGACAGAGAGCAAAGGAGGAAGATGGATCCCAAGAGTGATGAAGGAATCTTTCTAGGCTATTCCTTAACCAGCAGAGCCTATAGAGTCTTCAACAACAGAACAAGAACTATGATGGAGTCAATCAATGTTGTCATAGATGACTGTTCTGACAATGTGCCTGATGTTGATCCTGATGTAGACACATCTCACCCCCAGCCTGAAGACTCTGAAGTTGTAGAGATTCCTGAGAAGACTGATCAGCAAGAAGATGTGACTTCAGTGAATAAGGGTCCCTCTGTTAGAGTTCAAAAGAATCATCCAAAAGAACTCATAATAGGGAGTCCTGATTCAGATGTTATGACAAGGTCAAGAGAGGTTGTATCCAATGCCTATTTTGTGTCAAAGGTAGAACCAAAGAATGTGAAAGAAGTCTTGACAGATGAGTTTTGGATTGAAGCTATGCAAGATGAGCTGAACCAGTTCAAGAGGAATGAAGTATGTGATTTAGTTCCTAGGCCTGAAGGAGTCAACATCATTGGTACTAAATGGGTTTATAGGAATAAATCTGATGAAAGTGGTGTTGTGACTAGAAACAAGGCTAGGCTTGTGGCTCAAGGTTACTCTCAGATTGAAGGAGTAGACTTTGATGAAACATTTGCTCCTGTGGCACGTCTTGAATCCATAAGGTTACTTTTGGGAGTAGCATGTATCTTGAAGTTCAAGCTATTCCAGATGGATGTGAAGAGTGCTTTCCTCAATGGTTACTTGAATGAGGAAGTTTATGTGGAGCAGCCCAAGGGATTTGTTGATCCAAATTTTCCAGATCATGTCTACAGATTAAAGAAGGCATTGTATGGATTAAAGCAAGCTCCTAGGGCATGGTATGAGAGGCTAACCAAATTTCTTGTACAGCAAGGTTATAGAAAAGGAGAAACTGACAAAACCTTGTTTGTCAGAGAAGAAAAAGGCAAGTTCATGATTGCACAAATCTATGTAGGTGACATTGTGTTTGGAGGAATGTCTGATCCCATGGTCAAGATGTTTGTGAATCGGATGCAATCTGAATTTGAGATGAGCCTTATAGGTGAACTTACCTACTTTCTTGGTCTGCAAGTCAAACAGATGGAAGACACAATTTTCATCTCTCAAAGCAAGTATGCCAAGAACATTGTGAAGAAATTTGGAATGGAGAATGCAAATCACAAGAGAACTCCTGCAGCAACCCATCTCAAACTTTCTAAAGATGAGCATGGTGTCAGTGTTGATCAAAGTCTATATAGAAGCATGATTGACAGTCTACTCTATCTCACTACAAGTAGACCTGACATTAGCTTTGCTGTTGGTGTGTGTGCAAGGTACCAAGCTGAGCCTAAGGTGAGTCATTTGAATAAAGTCAAAAGGATTCTAAAGTATGTAAGTGGTACGAGTGATTATGGGATTCTCTACTCTCATGGTGAAGACACAAGATTGTTAGGTTATTGTGATGCTGACTGGGCAGGTAGTGCAGATGATAGAAAGAGCACTTCTGGTGGATGTTTCTTCTTGGGAAGCAACCCATGGTTCAGCAAGAAACAAAATTGTGTTTCTCTTTCTACAGCTGAGGCTGAGTATATTGCAGCAGGAAGTAGTTGCTCTCAGCTACTTTGGATGAAGCAGATGTTGGGTGAGTACAATGTGCAGCAAGATGTGCTCACATTATACTGTGACAATCTAAGTGCTATAAATATTTCCAAAAATCCTATCCAACATAGTAGGACAAAGCACATTGATATTCGTCACCATTTTATTAGAGATCTTGTGGAAGATAATGTTGTGACTCTAGAGCATGTTGCCACTGAGAATCAACTGGCAGATATTTTCACAAAGGCTTTAGATGCAAATAGGTTTGAGGTGTTAAGGGGCAAACTTGGTATTTGCCTCTTTGAGGATCAATAGCCATAATAGCTATTCCTGCGTGCAACGGTTACCTGTCTTTCCCTCCATTCATTGTTGCACGCAATCCAAAGGCAATCATATCAAATATTTTCCAACGGCTATTTTCGCGATCATATCTCCAAGAAATCCGTTTGTTCAAGATTTTCTCTCATTGCCTATCACATTGTTCATCACATTCGTTCCTCACACACTCAAACAAACCTGAAAATTTTCTTGATCTCTCTCAAACCCTTTGTTCATCTCTCTGCAATTTTTCTTTGAATCTTCATCTCACAAACACTAATCATCATGTCAACTATTAATCAAACATCTCCTTCCACAAAATTCAACACTCCTCCATCATCACCAAAACCTAATTCCCCACATCAAGAAGGTATTCAAAGTGATATGATCGTCAATGCAACCCCTGTTTCTATGATCAAACCGTCAGGATCAAAGAAAAGGAAGTCTAAACGATCAAGAAGGGAATCTACCCCCATTGCTGCAGAGGAAGTTGTTATTCCTTCTCCTTCCACAGAGAAACCAAAGAAGAAGAAGAAGAAGAAAAGCAAGAAGTCCAAGACTGGTTCACCCAAGAGGGCTCACACTATATCAAGCCTATATCTTGACTCTCTTCCCTCTGAGAATGTTGATGCTGCTGCTGAAGCATCTATTGGTGAAGGATCTTCAAAGCCTAATCCTGAGAAGGCTGTTTTAAAGACTTCTGGTGATCAAAGACACCCCATGACCCAGAAGGTTATTGATTCTGTGCTCAAGGCCTTGCAAGAGCCTGATGTTGTGGCAGATGTTGGCACATCATTGCCACAAGGAGAAGAAGAGTCTCATGCTGATAAAGAAGAGGCTCCTACTGCTGAAGAACCTCCTGTAATTCCTGATTCTCCAGAACAGGAAGTTGTTGAAGAAGAACAACCTGATGAGGTTGAAGAACCCAAGGATGACACTCAAATTGACCAGAGTGAAGAAGCCAAGGGCTCTGAAGATGTGGAAGACTCCAATCCTTCTGACAAGGATGCTGATGGAGACACTACTATTGTGAATGTGGAGGATTATGACTCTGACATTCCCTTGAAGAAAGTTGCTGAGGATAGCATTGCAAGAAGGACCAGAAGTGGTAAAGGTCCTGCTACTACTAGTGGTTCTCCTGTTGCTGCTAAGGAGAAGAAGAAGCCTGTCAATAGGCAAGTTATGTATGGTCCCCAAGAAGGATATAGCAAAGCTGTGGTTCCAGCTACCAAGAAGAAGACTCAGAAAAGGAAAGAGCCACCCACAAGTGACTCAGAGTATGATGGGGAGCGTGATGTAGCTCACATCAGTGAGTCTGAAGAAGAATCTGCTGAGGAGCGCAATGTGGAGCTGGATGTAGTCCACATTGAGTCTGCTGTGAAGAAGAGCTATGGGAAGAAGAAAATTCCTCAGGGAATTCCTGATATCCCTGTTGATCTAATTTCCTTCCACAATCCTGCACATGCTGGTAAATGGAAGTACATTGCTCACAGAAGATTAGCTCTGGAGAGAGAGTTGAGTGCTGAAGCCTTGCAGTGCAAGGAGGTTATGAGGTTGATCAAGCATGCTGGCTTGATGAAGACTGTTTCTGGACTGAGTGACTGTTATGAGAAAGTGGTCAATGAGTTTTTGGTGAATATCCCTACTGGTTGTGACAATCCTCTGGACAAGGAGTACCAGACTGTCTTTGTGAGAGGAAAAGAAATCAATTTCTCTCCTGCTGTTATCAACAAGTTTTTGGGCAGAAGTGAAGAGCCCTATGCAGAGATGGAGGCCAATGACAACTACATTATCAAGGCCATCACTGGTGGAAAGGTCAAGTCCTGGCCTAAGAAATGGAAGTTGCAAGCAAGCAAGCTCACTCCAATCTACAACATCCTTAACAGGATTGCTGCTGCTAATTGGGTACCAACCACACACAACTGTGATGTGGCTACAGGTTTGGCTAGATTCATCTATACTGTAGGTAACAAAATTCACTATGATTTTGGTACTTATATTTTTTATCAGACCATCAAGTATGCCAAAACCCTAGATGTTAAGTTGCCCATTGCTTTTCCCTCCCTGCTGTGTGGAATCATATTGAGCCAGAGACTTGATGTTCTGGGCAAGGATGATTGTTCTTGCAGAAGAGAGTCTGCTATCTCTTTTAGTCTCAAGCAGTCTGATGTGACTCCTGATCTGGGCACATCCAGCTCAACTGGTGCAATGTCTAGGAAAGACATGATTGCTGCTTTAAGGGAGACTTGTAAGGCTCTGGATGAGAAGAAGACCAAGCTTGAAGCAGTCATTGCTGGACTGGAGCTTGAGGATGAGCAAACAATGGCTGAGGATGAGGAATTGGAGGAGGAGGAGCCCAATGACTCTGAAGCTGAGGAAACTGATGGGAGCATGGATATTTGAATTTTGTAATTCATTAATATTTCCCTGTATTCAGTATTTCCTTTGTTTTGCTTGTATATTGTGGGTTGTGCCCTGGATTTCTGTAGCACCTATGTGTGCCTGTTCTGTACTTGCTGCACTATTAATGACTTGAGTGCCTTTTACTGTTCATGCACCGTCATCTCTACTTCTATGCTATCTGCATTCTAATGGTGTTTTCACTTACTCTCTATGTTTTTGACTTTATTTGTCAAAATTCTGGCTAAAAAGGGGGAGTAAAAATTAAAATGAACAATTCTTTGAAGTCTTGACAGCAACTTGTGATGTGTGCACATCTGACTACACATCTGGTATACATGCTTATTTTTCTTCAAATGTTTTCTCAACAAATTTTTGAAGAATTAGTTTTCTAAAGCATGTTTTTCTGAAGACTTAATTTGTACATTTTCAACTGGGTGATGCATTCTTAAGAAGTCCACTTGAAGATGTTATTGTGTTTAATGTTTGACACATTTGTATGATTTCTACATGGTGATGCATTCTCAAGAAGCCTGTAGAAATTGCTATTTGTGTGATGTTTGACACATCTGTGAAGTTTTAACTTGGTCATGCATTCTCAAGAAGCCAAGTTTAAAACATCTTCATGTCTCTCTACTAGGTCATGCATTCTGAAGAAGCCTATAGGAGATATGATATTTAGGGGGAGTACTTGGAAAGTGTTCTAGTACAAAGGGGAGTAAACAACTACATGTTTGCATGAATCTATGCATAGCTGTGTTTGCTACCCTCCCTCATGTATGCATGGAATCTCATGCTTGTATGTGTCTGGGAATTTATTTTTCCTATTGTGTGAGAGTTTATTTCTCTCCAATTATGTGAGGCTCATATCCGCTGCTGCATGCCTCTGATGTGCCTACACATCTCTCCAAATCTTGTTTGGGTGACTCAAAGATTATTTTAGCCCAAAATTTGCCAAAGGGGGAGATTGTTGAGGATTTTAGGGTGTTGGCTTCATTTGGTAAAATAAGCCTAATTCCATGATGTGGAGCATGATGTGTGGCACATCAGGATCCACATTTGGACGCCCTAGTTGGACGCGCTTTCTTTATTTTTACGCATGATCTTTTGAAAAAGATTTGTTTTTCAAATTAAATCGTGCCAGCTTTCGCGCCAAGGAACAAGATAATCTTTCATGGATATGTTTTATTTTATTGGCCGACTTTGATCAAAAAGATTTGAAACAAACAATTAAAAGATTATGATCAAATAAATCTCAAGGCAAAATTTATGAAGGCCAACTCGTCAAAGCCCATGAAGCTTGTTCTATATAAAGGAAGACTGAAGACTAATTATTCATCAACTGAAATCAAGAAGCTAAGTCTACAAATTGAGTCTTAGGGTTTTAGTTCTTTAGCTGTTCTTTGTTATTTGTGAGCCTTCACTTGGATCATAGTTTTGATACAAGTAAGGACTGAGTTTAATAGAGTTGTAGTCTCTAGTGTTCTTTCTCCAAAGCTTTGAAGCAAGGAGTTAGATTGTACAACACTATAAGCCTTTAGGTACAAGTACTTTGCTTGTCTAGGAGTGTGTCTCCAACTGAGTTTGTTTAGTAAATCTTTACTGGGTAAGGTTGAGGGGGAGTGAGCAGAGGTTCTCATATCTAGGAGTTTCTAGGTAGAATTAGCACGGGTAGTGATTAAGTGAGAAGTTGTAAACGGGGGAGTTTAACTTTGAATTGATACTACCATAGTGGATTCATCCCTGGATTGGTATCCTCCAGAATAGGGCTTGTTATAAGTGCCGAACTGGGTTAACAAACTCTGTGTGTTTTATTGTTTCCTGCACTTTATATTGTTTACTTGTTCATCAAGTTCAGTATGTCCACGATGTTGACACATTAAGCTACACATCGTACGATTCCTAAAGTGTACACATCGTGCTGCACATCTGACACTTGCCACCAGAATTTCATTTACCACCACGGTTAAACTTAACTCTTTAGATGCTTTAGTCGAGTTGATTCACAACTCCAGCCTAAATAAAAATTGAACACGTCCAATGATTTCCTTATATCATGAATGAGATAAATGATGCCATATAGAAAATTGTCTATGAACATTATAAATATTGTTTACCATTCCAAACAGCCGGAAAGAATGACAAACAAATATCAATATTTATAAGCTCAAGGACATCTGAAGTCTTATAGGCCTCATATCTCCTTTATTGGTTTGTTTTCCCTTTTCCGTACAATATGAGTATGAGATTTTATTTGACACAAGTTTCTCTATTATCCGTTTGGAGATGTCACTTAATCCCTTGTGTCAAATGTACCTGAATTCTCATTGATTAATTATATGAAGCAATTGTGTCAGGATGAATAAAGATTATTGTAATCTGACCCAAAAAAAAAAAACTTGAATCAAATAATTTTGAATTTTGAAACAATTTAAATTTTCATCCCCAAATAATCAAGAAAAACCAAATAGGTTCAAAACATTAATGGAAATTAAATTTCATTTCGACTGAAAAATAATACAAAAGTAGTTTCATCAAAATCCAAATAAAAATTTAGTCTTTATCAATAATCTAAATTTTTCAATTGCCTCAGCTTGAACCGTTTAATCGTCGGCCGTATAGATGTATCTTTCACCATCAATTAATTTCCGACAATTCATAAAACCTTGCATAGGCACATTGTTGTGAGTTGTAACACCAAAATATATCCAACACGTGTCTACGTATCAAAGTTAAATTTATCTCAAAAACAAACCAAATTAAGAACCATATACTACCTTAACACACCATATTTAACAGTTAAAGTAATATGCTTCTTTACCCTTTAGTTGCACAAAACAAACCAAATATGTTGTTGTTCCTTTTGAGACACTCTATCTGCAGCTTATCCTTATATTTTATTGAATTAAGGTTTCCCAAAAGTGTATACATTTTTCCTTCTTGAGAAACCTCTTTTCAATTTCTTTAATGAAATTTGTTACCGTATTTATCTTTTCAGATAGTTTTGCCCTAAAATGTTTTCAAAATGGATTTCCTTATGATCATTAAACACATGCAATTTGACCTCTCCCACCTTTCCAATTCCGTAAGAGGTGAGGGAAAATAAATCCTTAACATAACGTCGAGATCCATACTTCAAGAACTATATTAAAAAAAAAAATACTTTTTTGGAACTTGAAGTTTGAGCTATTTAATTAAATTGTTGAGCGATTCATAACCAAAGAGAGAATAAAAACACGTAAAACATGCTCAAATAAGCCTCAATATAAAAGTAATTTTAAATTCAAATAATGGTAAAACCTATCACAAGATATCGGGAATCCATTAACATTCTATCTTTGGATAAAATATTAACTTTTCAGTGATGCCTTGATGTAGTAATCAAACACTGATAATAAGAACATGTCGAATAATATATTTTCCTTTAGGCCAATTTACTATTCACATATAAAACCGAATAATTATCACGCGTTTATCACCACAGGTGCACTTGTAATTCTGTAAAATAGTCACCTTCTTTTAGGCCAGTTAATATTCACATAAGTCACAAGCACACAACCTTCTATATTTCAAAATAAATTAACATCCACAAAAGAGGTTACTTTGGCAACATAGTGTTTCAATCAATTCATTCCAAAATATATACATAAACCGTCCAATGTTTAAATTTAAATTACTCAACCAAAATTGCAACCAAATTTGCTAGTATAGCAATGCAACTTCCAAATTTTCTTAACTAAAATTGTAACAAAATTTACATATATAACTTGCAATTCCCATAACGGTACTTAAGTCTTGTTCCAATTCCTTTATATCTTAATAGAACATGATTTTTATATGTCACTAAAAGAAAAATTGAAATCCAAAAAAGTTATAGAAATTCGAAGTCCATTCTTACTGAA
Source organism: Trifolium fragiferum (assembly GCA_954870985.1). NCBI lineage: Eukaryota > Viridiplantae > Streptophyta > Magnoliopsida > Fabales > Fabaceae > Trifolium > Trifolium fragiferum. Next base: position 53,841,907 of record OX940793.1, on the reverse strand, counting down.
TTGAAACCAAATAACATAATATATGAAATCACTTTAAAACAAAAGGAAATTGCAACATATATGAAACAAAACAACAAAATACCTTAATTTCTATTTGTTTCATTCTGTAATATTGAATTCATAAGTCTTTATGAAAATTAATTAACCGAAACCATAAATCTATAGAATCGAAAGTTTATCAAAATTTAAATCATCTCATCTTAAATTAGAGACCAAACTAAAATCGCCCATAGACCAAAATTTTGAAATGGAACAAGTAAATCTAAAAATCTATAGCAATCTTTTAAACCAAAGCATAGATTCATCACGATTGCCCCAAAATAAAGCAATCAAAATAACCCTTAATTAACCAATAAATTTTCCTTAGCCAAAACCTAAATTCAATAATATGAATTGAGACCAAATGGTGTGAACTGCACCAAAACTGAAACATTATAAAATACTAATTCTGAATTCATATGGGACTCAAGAAATCATCAAAAGATGCCAAAGCTAAATTCATCAAAAGATAAATAAAAATGAATCCATAGTCTGAAAATTATGTTGGCATAAATTGCTACTTATAATATTGTAATTGCAATAAAACTGAGACAACATAAACGCTGCATCCACCAAAATTGAATTAACCAATATCCATATAATAGCATCCCTTTTAATTTACTTAATCATCAAAGGTTGTACTCAATTTGAACGTGGACAAAATTTCCGTAAACACAATTCATTAATCAATCGAATGATGCATTGCATACATCGAGACGGAAAATTAGATTGTGATGACATTAAATAAACAGTCATGAACCGAAACCAAAAGGAATTCTTTAAAAATTAATTCAAGTTGAGAAAACCAAACACGGAAGGATTTGGATCTCCTCCTTTTTTTTATCTCCAATTTCCTCTCCAATTTTTTTTTTTTGTGTCTATCTCTCTCATCATTTCTTCTCTCTCATCATCATTTATTTATTTTTAATTTATCTCTCTTCACACTCACAAAACCAGGAATTGGAGAGAGAATTGGAGAGAAATCATAGGAGATGATCCAAAGTGAACACGGCAATAGAAAAACTATATTTTTCTTAATGATCAAGCATGATAACCTCTATACCACTTGTTAGAATTATCATAATTCGTAAACTCTAGAATCCGATCATGTTAATCATCAAGAAAATACCGTAGACATAAACGGAAACGTATCTGAATTTGCTATTGGAATTGATCGAAGATTACGGGTATGTGATCTTCCAATCGTAGAGTTTCCTTATGGCACCTTGAGTCTCCTCTGATGGGGATGAAGAGAGAACTTTATCTAATGTGCTGTTTTCACGCTCACCATAACCCTCATAAATAACCTAGGTTATTTCTTAGTTTTCAATATTCTAATTCGGCCCCTTATCAAATTAGATATTGACTTATGGTATCTGCACGGTAATATTACCTTTCATGATATTTATACTTTTAGCCATAGACTTATTATTAATTAGACCACCACAACTTTGGTTAATTACATAATGGCCCTAACACATGTAACATTACATTTGTGACCCAAAAATTCTAACAATTCTCTCTAGTGATAGATTGGGTGTTTGAATATCGTATGTGAGGATGTTAAAATTACATTTATACATGTTTCTGTAGTTTTGAAAACTATTTAAGTGGTTGAACTCAAATTATTCATCCATCCTTAATGAAGGTCCAATAGATTGAGTATTTCAATTTGAACTCTTGCTAAAACAATATGCGACTAAGTTATACTAGTCTCTCGGTCAAATTTTAGATTATTATTATTATTTTTTTCTTAAATTGGGATTAAAAAAATGTTCTCCAAGTTCATGGATCAATTTTTTGAGGCACCAAAATTTTGGTTAACACCATTTGTAGAAAATTTGTTGATGATCGCGACTAAATTAAGTTATGTTTAAACATCTTATGTTTGATCTAAAATATGATAATTTTGATTATTTTTAGATATATTATCTTTTACAATATTAATCAAAAATCAAATTTATAGTCTTAATTTTTTCTTTAGACATTTAATTATTTTCATATTATATGCATGACTTATTTATTTTTAATGAGACACCTAGATTTTTTCTATCTATGGTGTGTAGCTTGGTACATTAACTTTTTTTTTTATTACAAAGAGGGTATAAAGTCAATAAATTAAAAGGAGATTACAATGAAACTAAAGCAAGTAGATGTAATCCCCATCATAACATCACCAAACTCACCATTAAAAAAAAAATTTAAAAAAAAAAAAAACTAAAATCTATAAAATATCCATAATCATCTAGCACGTATTATATGGACATTGATTTGCTTCACGATAAGAGTGGTGTACCACAATTTCCCACTCAAGTACTAAGAGCTTGGTACATAAACTTTGATTACAATTTAAAACAAAATTATTAGATGAGATATGTTATTTCTAATTTATACAAAATATTTTATGTTTTATATTCTTTTGAAATAATCAAACTCAATTTAGTCAATATAAACGTACTTTTGAAATAAGCCTGCAGACCAACTTGTCTATCTTGTCCAAAAAAAATCTGTTAATTGTCTAATATTGATTTTGTTTGAAATGTGATCCACTCACAACTAGATATGTGTAATATTAAGTGTACTACGTACTTACACTTTCTCATTCTCACATGCACATACAAGTACAAACTTTTCTGGAGTGTGATATGTTTTCACTTTTCAAGGTACGGGGTTGAATTTTTTACATTTTTATCTTAAAGAAGCATGCCTTCATAGGCTTCATGTATTACATTTTAAAGGATAAGATTTAATCTTTATTAAGAGCAGCTCCAGCTCCAGCCGTTTGTTTTTTAAGTTCGTCCGCCAGCTGGAAATTCAAGAGAGATGGTATTTTGCATGTTTTACCATTGAAGTACGCCACGTTGGTGCAACCGTCATGTCATGAAGCAACGTTCCATCCTTTGTGCCTTCAATTAAATAATATTATTTTTGGAGAAAAGATTCTCTCAAGTTGAAAAATAAATTGAGGAAATAAAGTGGACTTTTAGACCATTGGATTATAAATATGGAGCAATATTTAAAATGAAAAAAATTGAGAAAAAGTTGATTGATGGTTGAGATGTGAAAATTAAGAAAAATTGAAGAAAAATAAATTGAGAGTATTCATTCTCTTATTTTTGTTACCGTTTGTTTCTCTCATCTATAATTATTACTACCTATGAAGCACCGACACCTCTATGATTAGACGTGTCGCGGTGTCCGACACGTGTCGGTGTCCGACAATCGTATGACACCCGTACGACACTCCTACAAACGTGTCGGAGAGGTGTCCAAAAAAATAATCTTTTCTTTATTCCGACACTCCTTAAATCGGTGTCCGACACCTATAAGACACTCGTACAAACGTGTCAGGGTAAGTGTCCAAATTTTATTTTTTTGTTATTTGCTTATACTTTTCTCAAACATATATACAATGATTAAAACTGGGTCGAAATAATAATATTGATCAATGAGGGATTAAAAATATTACATTTTGATTACATTATTTTTTGTTTTTCGATAGTAATTGGATGATTAAATGTCAAATGTACTATCATATATTCTTTTAAAACCTTTTTATTAAAAAATTTGTTCAACTTAGATGCATATATATGTATTTTTAATTCTAAATTTATATTTTTTATAAATATGTAGCGGTGTCGGTGTCATATATTTTTTACATTAGCGGTGTCGAAGTGTCCGTGTCGTGTCGTGTCGCGGTGTCCGTGTCAGAGTCCGTGCTTCATATATTACTACACATTGATATAATTGGCAGCAAATTAAGGGTCTTTTATCATTATAATTTTTGCTACCTTTATTTTTACTATAAGACCTTATTACCATTTTGAAAAATCAGAACAAATTATATTTTTATCATTTATTTTTTATAATTTTAAAACTATTTTTACCTATAAATTGTGATCAATTTTACTCTTATAATTTCATCTCTCCACTCTCAATTTCACACATAAAATTTTAACTTCTCAATTTCATCTTATTGTTTCAAAATATTTTTTGTTCATGTCAATGGATCCTAACCAACATAATTTTCAAGAGTCTTTATTTAATATCATGCAAAATTATCCACATCCTAATTCTTAATTTCTATCACCACCAACAAACCCCAACATATTTTTGTCGCCGCCAACAAATCCCAACATGTTTTATGGACCTCAAATGAATACTCAAGGTGTAGAGTTTACCCGCGATGAACATGACACATCGATTGGGTCTATGTCAAAGTGTCAAGTTCTACAATTTTCAACTCAAATTGGCCTTGAAAATATTAGGCTTGAAGATGGTGAAAGAAGTTCTGTTAAAAAAAAATCTCGAGAGCTATTCACAAGGGATGAGGATACACTTCTCATTCAATCATGGCTCAATATTTCAAAGGGTCCAGTTGTGGGAGTTGATCAAAAAGCAGTTAGCTTTTGGTTAAGAATCGCTGCCAATTATAACGAGCATCGTGGACAATCAAGAGAGAAGCAACATGGTCAATTAAAATCTCGATGGCATCGAATAAATAGTCGCGTTCAAAAATTTGTTGGGTGCTACAAACAAGCTGTTCATGGAAAGAAAAGTGGGACCTCAGAGAAAGACATCTTGATCAATGCACATGCATTTTATGCTCAAGATGTAGGTGAACCATTCAATCTTGAGTATGCATGGCGATTGTTAAAAGATGAACCTAAATGGATGGGAGCATCGCTTGAAACTTCTTCAAAAAGAACAAAGATTTTTGGTAATGGGGCATACTCATCATCATCAAACCCAGAGACACCTTCAAGTTATGAATATAACTCAACATCTCCAATTGAACGCCCAAAGGGACAAAAGGAAGCTAAAAGAAAGGGGAAAGCAAATGCAAATGCAACCGAAACATCTTCTAAAGTCATACATGATACAATAAGTAAAAAGGTGACAACAATGGAAAAATTGGCACAACTTAAAGAGGAAGAAAACATTTTAAAAAAGGAAGAGATGAAGTTTAAGGCAATGGAAATCATCATGTCAGACACATCCAAGATGAATGTGAGTCAACGTCAAATTCATGAAAAATATTGTGATAAACCCAAAGAAAAGTATGGATTTTAGTTATGATGAAATGTTGTAGTATTATTAAAATTAAATATTATATAGTACTTATGTTGTATCAACTCATGTGTAAAATGGTCATTAGTACCACTTTAATTCATAAATAAATTTATTTTCCTATCTTTATTTTAAATTTAATTTATTTAAATTTTTTTAATATTTTCATATTAATTTTTTTTTTTTGGTCAAGAATATTTTCATATTAATATTAATTAAAAATACTGAAATTAATATTTTAAGTTTCAATAAAACTAAATATGAATAAAATATTAATATGTGAGGTAAAGTTATGGGTCCCAATATGAGTTATTTAGAGTTGCACCATTATAGCAAAAAATAAATGAGTTATTTTAAAATGATGTGGCTTAATGGGACCCACAAAATAACTCTAGGTAAAGTTCACCATTGGAGTTGCTTTGCACCATTGTAGCAAAAAATAAATGAGTTATTTTAAAATGATGTGGCTTAATGGGACCCACAAAATAACTCTAGGTGAAGTTCACTATTGGAGTTGCTCTTAGTTGTGATTGTGAGATGTAGAAGTACTATGATCATCATTTTTGCAGCTGAGCTGAACTGAACCAAATTTACTAGAGTAGATTTTAGTTTAACTATTTTTTAGTAAATTGAAGTATGTTTCACATTGGGTGTTTAACTCCAAACCGATAAAAAAAATTAATATTTTTTTATATATTTGAGTATTTTTAGTGAAAACCGTTCAAATCGGACTAGATTTTGGATTGATTTTTCAAAACCAATCCGCATACATATATTTTAATACTTATTTATCTTTTTATTAGTATGACGGATCCAGACGTAAAATTCGGGTGTGGTCAAAATTGTAAAGAAACAATGAATTAAACTATACTGAAATTATTTATATATATATATATATATAAATCATTATAAAAAAGAATTTACAATGAAAATCGTTAACTATACAATTTTTTAAAATGAACTAAAATAATATTATTGTCAATTGTTTCAAAAACACCTCTTTTCTTTAAAAGTTATAAGACAATTGTTTAAACATTAATCGCTCATTTTGTTATATAGTTAATTCTTTACAAACTTCATAACTTCAAAAAAATATTGGAAAAGACTAAATTAACATGTTCTTAATAACTTGTTCTTATTCTTAAATCTTCATTATCTTTTTAAAAGAGACTAAATTAACATTATAAGAAAAGATATGTAGTATAAGGAGTACTACTACTAATAAAACCAAGCAATAATGTGGTGCTTTCTATGGTTGTAAGTCTTCTTTTGTCATTCCTTAATAATGTGGTGCTTTCTAGTGGAGAAGATGAGTGGCTTTGGAAGCTCAATTCAGAAGAGGGGTTCGCGGTTAAATCCGCCTATGAGGCATTATCGGGTTTTCGTCATGTTCACAATCTTAGTCCGTTTGAGTTAAAGAATTGTTCCGGAATTTGGGAGAGTCCGGCGCCTTCAAAGGTTGTTGCGTTCTCTTGGCAACTATTTCATAACCGACTACCTACGAAGGATAATCTTTTGAGAAGAGGAGTTTTGCAAAATATTGTGGGCGGGAATTGTGTGTGGTGCGACTCGTCTCCGGAATCGGCTAAGCACTTGTTTATTCATTGTAATTTGGCGAATAGGGTGTGGAGGGAGATCTTTAGGTGGATTGGGGTGGTGATAGTGGTGCCACCAAATATTATGTCACTTTTTGCGTGTTTTTTGGAATCGGCCAAGAACAAGCGGATGAGAAGTGGTCTTTTGTTGGTTTGGCATACGGTGGTGTGGTCCCTTTGGAGAGCTAGGAATGATGTGGTATTTAATGGAATCAATAAAGAGGCGATGGAGGTAGTGGATGAAATTAAGGTGCTTTCGTGGAAGTGGAATGTGGTGCGATTGAAAATATCTCCATGTTTATTTTATGAGTGGGAATGGGATCCCGGCGAATGCTTTTTGAGATGAATGAATGGATTGGTTGGTGGCTTTGTTTTTTGTTCTAGAGTTGGTTATTGTTTAGTCTAGGCGCTGGCCTTAGACAGGGGTTTGTTTTTGGTGCCCTGTTTAGGCTTTAGTTTTTTGTGTTATTGTTGTGTTGTTGTAGCTTGGGAGCTTGGTTCCCCTTTGTAATTTGCTCGCCCCTGTTTTGGCTTGTCTTAAGCTTTACATGGTGGCTTTAATAAATTATTTTACAATTAAAAAAAAAAAAACCAAGCAATAACAAATAAAAAATTCCCTAAATAATGATTCACAAGAAATACAAAATTTAATGACAGACCGAAACAAAGTATATATAGACCACACACCAAGCCTGTAATTGCAACACAAACCAAAACATAAAAAACCAACCCAATATAGGTCAGCCCCCGGTCCAATGATGACTGTGTCTCATTTATATTAGAAAAAATATGAAAATCTACTGTTTGCCACAAAATAAGTCCACCCTATTATATTGTATTAATCTATTATTTGTTGGTTTATATATATATTGACACATTATATTTTTTTAAATACTGCTTATTAGTTTAATTTTTTTACTATTTTATGTTTCAAATATAATCGATAATTGTCATTTTAAAATATCAAGGAACCGACTCCCGACAAATATTTTAGCATATTTCAATTTTATTACATATTCAATTTTTGACTTAAATTAACTCTACAGTGTTGCAAATGTGTTAGTGTTAAACTCCTGTTGAACGGGAGGTCTGGGGTTCTACTCCTAGCAACCTCAACTTTTACTTTTTCAACGCAGTTTGTTGTCTATTTGTTTTTTATTCATATGTTATTATCTTATATTTATTAATATAAAGAACATTAATTTTTTTTTTCTTTGTATCGTGTTTCTTGTACTTTATATATTTTTTGCATTCTTTTATTAATAATATTAATATTTGTTTTTAATTTGGTTAAGTGGTGTCAATATGGGATAATGATACTCTTTAAAACTACTTATTTTTGCTTTAAAAAAAAAAAAGTAAATAATCCTCCTGTATCATTTATAAGAAGAAAAAAAATTATGGTATTTATTTGGGTGTACATTATCATGCAAAGTACCCCAAAATTAAAAGAGAAAGGAATTTTATTTACATCGCTTTCACTAAACATTTTTCCTTTGCAAAAGTCACAATATTTGCATTTTGATTGACAATATTTTTTTTTTTTCATAAATGAAGGGGCCTAAGCCCTTTTTTGGGTCAACGGAGGACTAAGCTCAAGGCAAAATAAGAATAAAGAGTATTTCTTTTCGTGTTCTCTATAATATGTGGCACGTCCTTTTAAATAATCAAAATATTTTTTTCCATGAACTTAGCTCAATTGGTAGAAATATAGTACTGTTACTGTATGTGCAAAAACCAAATTCGAACTTGGATACTCCACTTATTTACCTTTAAGGTGGATTTTCAAACCACTAGGCTATTTGACAAAAAAAATACTTGTTAGTTACTTGATTATAAGTTACAAACTCGGTTTGCACCTTAAATAGTGAATAATAAATTATTATTTTTATTTCAACTCCAAGCTTTGCACCCGTCACAACCTTGTAAAAAAATATTATGAAAAAACACAATGCTCTACTTAAAGTAGGAACTCGAACACAATTTACTACTCAAAGTGCAAACTCTAAGTAACTAAGGAACGAGTATAAATTGAAATATGTTTTTTCATTTATTTAGTCACTCGTTCATACAGTTTTTCATTCAAAATACTTTCTTGATGTATGAAGGAAGAGTTCACATTTTAACTTGCGAATGGTAAGAGAACGGCGAAGGGGACAAAAAATTTGATTTTTATAAAGTTCAATAGCAAACTCAATTCACTACTTAGATAACAAACTTTTTTTTTTCCAATTTTTACTATTTTACACATTCGCTACCTAACTTGCGAGTAAAATAAAATTGAAAGTTCAAAGGACGCCTGACAAGCTCAGAGTGCACGGAAAGAAATACTCTTTAAACCTCCCTTTACAACTAGAACAGAACAAGTCAACAAACGTTGGTTGAAATCAGATTGGGCGTTACTGAACCCAAATCAGGTGGGCCTAAGAATTTTTAACAACAGTTATTATTTTTAGTTGATCCAATATATTAAACTTAATTTAATTCTTGTCAAAAAATCAATAATCTTGACAAAAAAGGAAAGGTGAAAATGTTAGTGTAAATTACATCTAGTCATGCCACATATACACCATTATATAATAATAAATAAATAAAAAACTTATTCATGGTGTGGAGATTTTCCCTTCTAAACAAGTTGCATTTTTTTTTTATTTCAAAACAAGAAAGGTATTATGCAGGGGAGGTATTATGCAAGGGAGGTACAACACAAAACTTGAAGAGCAAGTAGAAGCACAATTGTGTCTTATTTTACAAGATCTAAACACTTTAAATTATCCTCCTTTTCTTTCATTTCCCTCATTCTTTTTCCTTCTTTCCTTCACCACTAGATAGAGAACTTCATTTGTATAAATTTAACTAAATTCATGTGTTGCACATAAAATTGCGTTTTACCAGGTCTATGTAATGGTACGCGTCTTACTTTTATTCATATGGAAAGTAGTGTCAATTTTGTGTATTTTATAAGTTTTTCAAAAAAGTCATATTTAAACTAATAAATTGTATATTCCATATGATTGTAACCCTCAACATTATATCTAATCTAAGGAATTTATTTTTTGATTTTATATTATGTACTCCTCCGTTTATTTAAGGTGTCGTTTTTGAACGCTGTGTACTATTAACATAATCTACTTTGACTATAATTTTTATTAATATATAAAAAACAAATGTTAGTGTATAATACATTTTGTATCGACAAATATCTTTAAAATAAAAACTTTTTATAATAGATAATTAATAATTAGAAATATTAGTGATCAAAATTGTGTATTAATATGTGTGCAATGGTCCAAAACGACACTTAAAAAAAACCCTTCACCGTAAATGTTGTATGCCCCGAAGTATTTCAATAAATACGAATAAAAAATATTTACTTGTGTTTTTATAAAGTGTATATTAATTTACTATAAAGTGGGTGGTATTTACTTGTGTTATTTTGTCATAGGCCATTTTATTGACTGTGTTAATGAATATTTCGATTTCAAGATGAATTATTTTGATTCATTTTCTGATATATGTAGTAAAAAAAAATTGCAACCAAAGACCAAAAATAATCATCCGTGACGCACGGGTTACAAAATTAGTAGAAATAAAAAATTGGTTACTATTGCCAAAACCCTTATGACTTAGCCTAATCCACTGTTGGTGGGGATTTTTATGTAAAGGAGTAGAGTTCTATACACATTATTTATGAGTTTAAACTTAAAAATAAAAAAATTGAAGTTAAATCTTATTAATTATCATCAATAATTAATGTAAGATAAAATTTTGACCCACCAGAATCGTGGACAGACAACCATTTAAAAGGATGAGTTTCAAGCAGTTAACGAAATAACCAAACAAACAAGTGGAATATTTGATGCATATATCAAATACCTCGCTGATAAGGAAAGGGGAAAGTTGGAGTAAAGGAGATTAACACAGATTCAGACAACAAATCCATTTAACCAAACTAGTTTAATTATAAGTCTTCAAGAATTTATTCTGTGTAAATGAAATCCCATAACTGCAACATGCACAACAGAAGAAACGTGCAAAGGCAAATTGCAATTATGCGGCAATTACATTAAATAAAGAAACTGTGATGACAGCTAAACAAATGCACAGCAATTGCAGATTATGCAGAACCGCGCAACCAGAAAACATGTAGCAGAAGGAGCAACACAATTGACAGAAATACATGACACCAGAAAACGCAATATGTGCAGAAACAAGAATGAAACACAGAATGCAACAGTAGCAGCTGGAAATAACAGTATTACAGAAATCAAATTGCATCAGCAAGAATAAAATGCAGGATTGAGAGATGGAAATGGACACAGGAATTTACGAGGTACGGTCAATGTGACTAACAACTATGGGTGAGAGACTGAGGGCAACTTAATGATCAATCGAAGAACCAGATAGGATTAAAGAACCCCTGGATTCTTGCCATTTTATGTTCAAGATAAACAAGAGCAGAGAACCCAAACTTTCCAATACTCTATTTCTATCAAACCCATGATCCCTCACTCAGACTTTCTCTCAAAAGTGGAGTTTCCAGTTTTCTTTTTTCTATTTATCTGTCAAGAAAAATAAAGTCTTTCTTTTTCCTTCTCCCTCAACGCTTTTCCTTTCCAATTTCTGATCCAACTTGTTGTAACCAAGTCAGTGAAAGGAAAGAAAACTTATTCCCCTTTTTATCTCATAAGCCCAAGAGACTAAAGGAAGACCAACACAAAAAACAATGCCCACAAGAGAACATATAAAATGGCCCCAATAAAAGATATTCGGAGGCACTCTTCACATTAGCCATTATGGGTCCGTTTGGCCTAGCTTATTTTTGAGCTTATGCAAACGGCTTATGCAATTTTTATGTATTATTATAAGTTTTTCAAGGTAGTTTATGATAAAATAGCTTCTAAAAATTCAATTTTCACTAATTTAAACTTAAAAAATAGCATAAAACCTAATTTATATTGCATAAGCTCTAAAATAAGCTAGGCCAAACGAGCCCTATATTCAACAATATGTCTTGTTATTGTAGAATAGGAGAAGATCCAAACGTATAAATCTCACATGCTTATTAATATTTTAACAAAACAATGCACTGGCAAGGAAACACTGGCACCTTTTTAACACCAATAGTATAATGACATTTAAGAAGAATTCTTGCCAAATACTCAAATGTCAAACCCCTGGACATAATATTTTAACAAAAACAATGCACTGGCAAGGAAACACTGGCACCTTTTTAACACCAATAGTATAATGACATTTAGGAAGAATTCTTGCCAAATACTCAAATTTCAAACCCCTTGACACTAGGAAGTAGCCTAAACTTAGCGGTTTACAGGCTTACTTTAACATGCTATAGTGAATATCTAACCTTGAATGACAAATTCCAGCATCGATGCTTAATTTCTAGTTTGTCTACTTGATATTATATAAGAGTTTATAGTTAAGAGTTATTATTGAAATAAGTAATATAACTTGTTCACTGAATTTCAAGATCTGCTACTTAATTAGTTAATTATTTGTTGTAAGTTGTAACAACATTCCTCCTGTGACAAATATCTAACCTCAAATGACAAATTCCAGCATAGATGGTTGGTTAATGTCTTTGTCTACTTAATATCAAACTAAAATAGTTACTATTTAAATTATTAATATAACTCATTGTCATGATTTCATGATTGATCTGCTGATAATAGCTCATTACTTGTTTTTGCAAACATTGCTATGTGATAATACACAAACAACAAAAGCAGCTTTTATCATATAACAAATTTCATCCCAAATCACTGAATTCAGTAATTGTTATTTGGTTGAACAACGCCACTTCTATACATAAATGGGGAAGGGTTAAAAGTTATCATCCCTTCTCAAACCTATCAAGTTTCAAGATAAAAATAAATACCTTGATTAATTTTTCGCTGGTTATTACAATTTACAATCCATTAAATTCAGAGCCAGTGAGTAGGATTCAGCAAGTTGACAACTGGACTTATAATTCATATCTAAATCTCAGTTTGCATGTTGGAAGACTATAACAGTGAAAATAGTTAAGACTGTATAGCTCTCAAGAACAACATAGCCTGCCCCAACTTGAAGCTCCTTAAACTAAAAGACAGCGCTAGCTTTTTAAGATATACATGCAATTGTTGTTGTTTTAGCATAAGTAGGTGTATTTTATACAAACCAATCCATCAAAATGAATACCGAATCACCCTTGTGTAACAAAATACATACGTAGCTACAATGTTACAACTTACAACACAAATTTGCAAAACAAGATTAGTATGTAGCTTCTGAGTTGTAATCCCTTTACTCCAGCTGCATTTCTAAAAGTTTGGATCAATAATTATTCATTCCTATTTTGATTATGATAAATTTAAGTAGCCAAACCGTTAAGCTAAGTTCGGCTTAGTTATGCACACAAATTCGACATCCAGTTTTCTGGTAACACAAATATAAACACACCCTAAGTAGATTGGACTTGCCGTAATCACAGCAAGATATGCTTCCAGACACAGACACAAAGGACCACAATTCACAAGTAACCTAGCTAGGGATTACATGTTAAACAAAAACATTCAATCAAGTGCAATAACTCCATTTTCTATATCATAATATAACTGCAACACAAAATCACAAGGTTCATAATGCAATAGCAGAAGATGAAAAAAAAAAGTGTTCCCTAAATCAAAAACATAAGCACTATGATCCAAACAATCTCTGCGCTTAAACACATTTCTAAAATATAACAAGCAACGAAAACAGAGTGTAAATCAAGAAACATGCGTACGCTATCAAGCCACGATGTTCATCACCACCATCAGTAAGAGAAACCACCAAACCAGTCGAAGCCCTAGTTGCCCACAACACGAAAATCGCCGCAATGGCGAGTCCAAAGAAACCTCCCTGTGGAAGAAAAAGCGACAGTGCAGAGAAAATCACCACCGGCAACATTGAATAACCAACAACACTGGTACATGTATGTAGATCCAAATTCCCGGTTCGACCAGCGAGCATATTGAAAACAACGTATAAGAAGATCGAAGAAACAACGATCCAACCTAAAATGACACCGAATTGAATTTTTCCGGCGAGTAATTGGAAGAGACAAAAAGCCATGTAGAGAAGAATAGGACCAGATAGATCAGCGTCTTTGTGCACAGTGTGATTGACACGAAACGGATTAAGAACCGATCTGATTTTGCTCCAGATTTGTTCCGGATGGATACCGAGCTCGTCGAGAAGAGGTTCCTCGTCGTCGAAATTAGCGGAACCACCGCCGATGCCAGGACCGGAATAAATTGGACCGGAGGAGGTTGATACGGCGGCGGAACCTATGTCGAATGACATGAAAGGGATTCCGGAGTTAGGTTGGAAGGGAGGTGTTGGTACACGGCGGTTTTGAAGATTTTGAGCGGCGATATTGGGGTTTCCGGCGGATGCGAAAGATACCGGTGGGACTTTGAATTCTTTCTCCATGATTTTGAGATCTGATTGAAGGGAATTGAATCTGTGGTGAAATTAGGGTTTTGAGAAGTTTGAAATTGAATCTTCGAAATTTGAGGTTAGTTTTGTTTTGTGTTGTGTTCGTAGAGAGAGTGTGGAATGCTTCGGAAAGGAACGTTTTACTTTTTGATCGATTATTGCTCTGAAGCTTCCATTATCATTATCAATGAAAAAATAGAAAGGGTGGAGCGCAAGAGATTAATTGGACTATACAACTAACTAGGGGAGTATGACAACAAAAACTTAATTACTACAATTTTTACTTATTCACCAAGTTTTAAAATTAGTCTCTAATAATAATAATTAGTCAAAAAAAATTATAAAAAAAATAAAATAATAATAATAATAATAATAATAATAATAATAATAATAATAAATTTTGAGCTTATAACTGGTGAGTTATCAATCATAATTAGTATTTAATTATTATCATTATTAGTTTAAATTTTCCACTTGTATTGTTGCATGTAGCTTCCCTACCACTTGTCTAGTTGCATGTTTTTGTTTTGACATTTGTCTCTATGCATGTAAGTCATTGTAGTCACTCTTCTCCTATAAATAGGAGTTCACAATGTACTTTGAAAAAATGCAATATACAACTTTATTCATTCACTTATATGGTATCAGTTGGTAACGTTCCAGCCCTACCCTGTTAAACCAGAAAACGTCGTTTTTTCTCCCTTGCCGTCACCCTTGCCTCCCATGGCTTCCGATGGCTCTCACTACATAGCTAACCCCTATGAACCCTCCAAACCCTTTGCGTATATCACCCTCAGTGGTGTCACCAAGCTTCTCCCTACCAATTATCTCAATTGGAAACTCCAGGTAGAAGCCTTCCTTGATGGTTTTGATCTACTCAAATACCCTGATGGATCGTTCCCTGCGCCGACAGCAACAATCACCACCACTGCATCGCCTCCGGCCACGTCGCCGAACCTTGCCTTTCAAACATGGCGTCGCCAGGATCGCCTCATCTATGGCGCCATCCTCACCACTCTGTCCGACGAGGTGGCCTCCTTGGTGTCCCAGACGAGGACCTCGCACGACCTCTGGGAGCTTCTCAAGAACACCTATGCCAAAGCCTCCCGCAGTCACCTTAAACAACTCAAGGAACGTCTTCGGATGGCCTCGAAAGGTACTCAATCCATCACGACCTACATGCACTCTCTGAAGCAAACTGCTGATCTCCTCGCCTCCCTCGGATCTGCTGTCTCCGTCGAGGACATGACCGACCATATTTTGCGCGGTCTTGATGACGGTTACCGAGCAGTCATTGATGGAGTCAATGCAAGGGACACTCCAATCACCTTTGATGATCTCCTCGAAAAGCTCCTCATCCAGAAACTCTCTCTTGCTGCTACTCAACGCCAATCACCTGCTCCTGTTACTGCGTTGCACGCTCAGGCAAGGTCGACCCACAACAAGCCTCGACCAAGTCAAGCACATGCACCGACCAACCAACGCCCAGGTGATCGCAAACCATTCCTTGGTCGATGTCAATGGTGCAATACCAAGGGACACGTCCTCGCTGACTGCCAACTCTTTCGGACTCAACACCCCAGTGTCCCCGCACCTCCTCGTCCTTCTCCGAGCACCACTAGCCAGGCCCAGGCCCACACTGCTACTGCTGGCACATCCTCGCCTGGTTTTCTGCTCGACAGTGGAGCAACACATCATGTGACCAACGACCTTGCAAATCTGGCACTTCACCATCCATACACTGGCCCCGACTCACTCTTCATGGGGAATGGTTCAGGTTTAAACATCTCTCACTCTGGAACACTTTTAATTAATGATTTATCCTTATCTAATGCTCTTTGTGTTCCCTCCATGAAACAACAAATTATTTCTGTCTCTCAACTCACCAAACAAACTAACTCTGCCGTTGTTTTCTTACCAAACTCCTTTTATGTCATGGACTTGCAGACACGCCAAACAACCCATAAAGGCTCATGTGTGAATGGACTTTACCTGTTGCCCACGACTTCACCTTCCGCCCACACCGTCCAAGTGGAATCCTCTGCTTCTTGGCATCACAAGCTTGGACACCCTTCAACTTCCATCTTCAAATTTATTCAACAGCATTTTTCCTTAGGTTCCAATAAATTTTCGCAATCAGATTGTAATTCATGCCAAATTAATAAAAGTCATAAACTTCCTTTTCATGAATCTACTCTTACATCTACTTATCCATTAGAAATAATTTTTTCTGATGTATGGACCTCCCTTGTTTTATCTGTTGATGGTCTTCGTTACTATTGTTTGTTTGTTGATCATTATACTCGCTATATATGGCTATATCCCATGAAACTAAAATCTGATGTGCAAACCATTTTTCCCAAATTTAAAGCGTTAGTTGAAAACTTCTACCAACACAAAATAAAAGTCCTATACACTGACAATGGTGGCGAATACATTGGCCTTCGTCCCTTTCTAAGTGCTCATGGTATAAGTCACCACACCACTCCCCCTCATACACCCGAACACAATGGCATCTCTGAACGGCGGAATCGGCACATTGCCGAAACCGGCCTCTCCCTCCTTCACCACTCTGGCTTGCCCCTCACCTACTGGCCTCACGCCATGACCACTGCAGCCTACCTCATTAACCGTCTCCCCACCCCAATCCTCGGGCACCAATCACCTTACTCTAAACTCCTCTGCATTAGTCCGGATTATCATAAATTAAAATGTTTTGGATGTTTGTGTTTTCCCTGGATTAAACCTTATGCTAACCATAAACTTGCTCCAAAGTCTACTATGTGTATTTTTGTAGGTTACTCAGCTGATCAACATGCATATATATGCCTTGATCCCTCAACTGGACGGATTTACACCTCTCGCCATGTAAAGTTCGTCGAAACTGAATTCCCTTTCCGCGCATTGGTCGCCCAACCGACCACGTCCACAACCTCACAGACTGGTCCCCTCCAACTGCCCGTCCTGCCGACCATCGCTCCACCTACTGCGAGCACCAACCCCACATCCCCGGATACCTCATTTGTTGAGCCTCCCTCCTCGTCTGGCATTTCCTCCCCGACCACATCCCAATCCTCGTCCACAGATACAACGAACAATGAAATGACCAGTAATGACCCCCCTTCCTCCATACAGCCAACATTGCTCCCACAACCACAAACGACCTCTCCTCCTACCACGACCACTGAACCCCATGGCGGTGGGATCATCACCCGGTCCAAAAACAACATCGTCAAACCCATCCACAAACTCAACCTCCATGTCCGTCCCTCATTCCCGATGGAACCTGGTACTATTACCCAAGCCCTTCGTGATCCGGACTGGCGTTCCGCAATGCAGGCTGAATTTGATGCCCTACATCGCAACAACACCTGGGAACTCGTTGGTCGTTCCTCTGCTCCGAATTTGGTTGGTTGTAAATGGGTCTTTCGCATCAAGAGAAATCCAGATGGGTCCATTGATCGGTACAAGGCTCGATTGGTCGCTAAAGGTTTCCATCAACGCCCTGGTTGTGACTACACAGAGACATTTAGCCCCGTCGTCAAACCAGTGACAATTCGGATCATCCTCGCCCTGGCAGTTCGACAAGGATGGTCTGTCCGCCAGCTTGATGTTAACAATGCCTTTCTTCAAGGGACGCTCAACGAGGAGGTCTACATGGACCAACCACCTGGTTTTGTTAACAAAAGCTTCCCTGATCATGTTTGTCGCCTAAAGAAGGCGCTCTACGGGTTAAAGCAAGCTCCTCGCGCTTGGTATATGGAACTTCGTGTATTCCTACTCTCCATTGGCTTCGTCAATTCCACCGCCGATGCTTCTTTGTTTATTCAGCGGACACCACGCGCGACACTATACTTGCTCGTCTATGTCGACGACATCATTGTTACGGGGAGCTCCTCGACAGAATTATCTAGTCTCATTGCTACACTTGCTGATCGTTTCTCATTGAAAGATCTTGGCTATCTCAATTATTTCCTGGGTGTTGAAGTCATTCCTTCCGCTGCGGGCATGTTTCTTTCACAACGGAAATACATCACTGATCTCCTTCAAAAGTCGGGCATGACAGAAGCTAAACCAGCGTCCACTCCAATAACCGCAACTCCTCCACTGCTCAAAAACTCTGGTGATCCCTTGCCCTCCCCGACTGAATACCGAGCACTAGTTGGCAGTCTCCAATACTTGAGTCTTACTCGACCAGACATTGCCTTCGCGACCAACAAACTTGCTCAGTTCATGCAGATCCCGAGCACCATGCACTGGTTGGCTCTCAAGCGCCTACTTCGCTATCTGGCCGGCTCTTGCGACAAAGGCATTTTCATCTCCGCGACTGCTCCCCTGAACTTTCATGCGTACTCAGATGCCGACTGGGCGGGTGACAAAGATGATTATATATCTACCACTGGTTACCTGCTCTACCTTGGCGACACTCCCATCTCTTGGAGTTCCCGCAAACAACGCTCGGTTGCTCGATCATCCACTGAAGCTGAGTATAAAGCCTTGGCCGACACGGCCAGTGAACTCCTTTGGGTCCTCTCTTTGTTCACTGAACTTGGTCACACTCCTACAGCTGGTCCGGTCATCTACTGCGACAATCTTGGTGCTACACATCTAAGTGATAATCCTGTCTTCCACTCCCGAATGAAGCACATAGCCTTAGCTTATCACTTTGTCCGTGAAAACGTTCAACGTGGTCGTTTTCGTGTTTCCTTTGTCTCTACCAACGACCAGCTTGCTGACATTCTCACCAAGCCTCTGCTTCGTCCTCGGTTCGAGTTTCTACTATCCAAGTTGCATCTCTCTTCCAGGCCGCCCAACTTGCGGGAGGATATCAATCATAATTAGTATTTAATTATTATCATTATTAGTTTAAATTTTCCACTTGTATTGTTGCATGTAGCTTCCCTACCACTTGTCTAGTTGCATGTTTTTGTTTTGACACTTGTCTCTATGCATGTAAGTCATTGTAGTCACTCTTCTCCTATAAATAGGAGTTCACAATGTACTTTGAAAAAATGCAATATACAACTTTATTCATTCACTTATATGAGTTTATTTGATAAAAAAATCAGTTAGGCAAATATTTTTCAAAAAAAAACTTAGAAGTTTTTTTCACTATCTTATATATGGCTTTTGTTGGAAAATGAACATAGTTGTGTTTATTTAATGTGTGGAATTTGGAATCTTGTGATTGGAAATAAAATGGGATGAATATATATTGGTCTTGTAGGATTTGGAACTAAAGAGTGTGAATTAAAAAAAGTGGAAAAAAGTCTCACATTACTTAGAACATTCTCTTTAGTAACGTATATATCCCAAGGTGACTAATAGGGGTGTGCCCAAAGAAATACTCAGTTTTGTAAACGAGAGACTTCGTACACCATATCGATCATCACACGCGCATGACGCCACCTATGTCTGATCGGACCGAACTTGGGTCTTGGTGATGTGATGTGTTATAATTTTAGTCACAAAAATTAACTAATTCTTTTTATTAGTTAATTATCCAATAATTTAATCACAAGATCAAAATATTAGTAACCATTCCAACATGGTTTTAATGAGTTTCAATTCCAAATAATTCACATGTCCCCTATTGATTTTTTTGTCCGTTATTCTTATTATTGTTTGTAATGGTCAGCTGATTCTTTTCATATGAAAAGAAGTCTTGTTCATTTGGCTGAACATATAGCTAACTCACGTGAAAAACAAAAACAAGCCATATATCACATACTAATTCTCTTCTCCATTTCTTATTACCAAAATAAATTATATTTGTTCTTTGTGTTTCATTGGTTATTGACTGATATTGTAGTATCAGTAAATTGATATTGTTGTATCAATTTGATTTCGAGTGGTGTTGTAGCATCATTTAAGAAGGTGTTACCTTTCTGATCGATACGGTGCAATAATCGATCGGTTCAGTTGAAGCTGGGCTGTTTCATTCTGGAGACTTTGCGGTTGATTGTCTGTTTTGCACAATTCGAGCAGTGCCGCAAAACGTTTTAAAGAGAGCATACTGAACCGCGACTCAGCCAATAATTTCTTCTATCCAATTTTTGGAAAAATTCTTTTTCAATATAAAAATAACAACTTTTTTTCAAATGCTAGTGGACTATTTTAAATAACTTATTTTTGGGCTTATGAAAATACATAAGTTTTTATCTATTATTATAAGTCTGTCAAAGTAGTTTATGAAACAATACCTTATAAAGTTACAATTTTGGTTAGTGAGAACTAATAAATTAATATAAAAATTTATTTATTTACATAAGCTCAAAATAAGTTATTCCGAACGGATCAAGTCGCTTATAAGCTTATAGCTTATAGTTTATCATTTTTTCCTTCAATTTCACCCCGTCATCTTATTTATAGATAGTTTATCATTTTTATGTTTTTTAATAATATCTTTTTTATATCATTGTATAGCTATAAGCTAGCTCAGCCGTTAATTTTATCAAACACTACAAATTCAATAAGCTAGCTTATTTACTATAAGTTCATCCACTATAAGTTAACTTATCAGCTATCCTCTAATTTTTACCGAACAAAGCCTAGTCTCTTTTATTTTGAAATTATTTGGTTTTAATATCTCTATCGTATTTTTGTATTAAAAATTGTGGAAGAGGATGAATTCGTGGAGGGGATGAGTTTTGTCGGTAAAGTGGTTATGATAAAGTCGGTACATCGAATTATTTAATTTATACTTATATTATGAGTATGTTTATTTTTCCTGAACGATATTGAAAAAATGATCAATGTATTTTGGTAAGGTAGTGTTGGAAATAATAGTAGAGGTATATAATGGTTGTTGTGAGAGCGGCTTGCTTGTCCTAAGCCAAAAGTTGGTATGCAGTTTCGTAATTTTGAAGCGTTTAACATAGCTATGGTGGGGAAACGAGGGTGAAATATTATTAAAAACCAAAATTCCTTGATTGCTTGTTTGCTTAAGTCAAGGTATTTTCTCCACTTTTCTCTTCTTGAGGCTTTTTAGATCATAATCCTAATTTTGCTCGGAGAAGTATTTAAAATGTTCGACAATTTATTTTTGTAGTGGCAAATAGATAGTGGTAATAACATTGGTATTATGACGGATTCATGGCTACGAGGAGACCAAGGTCTTTAGATTAACACCCCTCAAAATTAACTAGTAGTTATCGCTCACAAAATAATATGATTCAAGAGACTAAAAATGCATGAGAGTTACAAATTAGAGTTCATCACTAGCCTAAAATACAATAACAAAATATCAAAATCAAAAGTCTAAATAGTATGTGGGTTGAAAGGTTTATGTGTGTTAGTTATACTCCTATTTGTAAAGGTAAGAAATAATTTATTTTGTATTTCATACATACTAATAACTAGTAAGTGGTCCTCACAACGCTATGTTATACTTATACAACTCATACAGTTTCTTTAGGCTAGAATAATGAGGGTAGGAATTGTTAATGAATTCGGATATAGATCCTGTATTGCCTTTTATCTCCTGCCCTCTCCTATCAATGTTATATATCTATCTCTTTCTTCTTTTATTTTTCTCCCATTATAGCTTCTTCATTTTTTATTTTTATCTCCTCACACACGCAAAACCTCCCAACAGTGCTGCCACATGAGGGATCCATTTCCAGTGAATTCATATATATATATATATATATCATCATGGTGTTAGTGAAATACTCATCATCATCATCATATATTAAAAGAAAAATACTCACCATTTGTTTTATTCTCTATAGCTTATTTTTCACACAGAAGCTTGATTTTCATGCACAATGTACATGGCACATATTAATAGTGATCATCTTATGTTCAATGATGCTGTAACTCTTTCTCTTTTTCACCAAATGATGTTGTAACTTTTAAGGTTGTTTACATGTATAGTTGTATTTTTTTTTTTTTTTTTTGCCTGCTTAGTATCCTCTAGAAAAAAAAACAAATTAATTGCGCTAATAAACATGGCGCGCAACACATCATTTGATACGGTTCTTTTTATTGTGTAATTCTTTTACGTTCTTAAATTCTATTTGTGATATGCATTTTAAAACCGTCCTTAAAATATTAAAAATATAAAATTATTTTTCGCTCTTTTGATCACATTTTTTTTTCAGATGATAAAAAATAAAAAATCATTAAAAATTCGCACAAAATAAAAGAAATGTTCGATCTGTCACTTTTAATCACATTCTACAGTAGAATTATATTATGTCAACAATTATTTTTTTGACAAAGTTTTGTCATCTTACTAAAATGCAAATACAAATACACAGGTAACCAAAGACTTTATTTATTTCTTTTAAATGTAACCGAAAGATTTATATATGTGCTTGGTCAATACTCCATAACAATATAGATTTTATTCCATCAAAAGAAAAAAATGAGGAGTTGTTTTAAACACTTTTTTTAATAAAAAAACTCAAAAAGATTTTATATATATATATATATATATATATATATATATATATATATATATATATATATATATATATATAAAATAAATAGAATTTATTAATTTGGGTCAACGAAAAATCAAAAAGTAACTTTTATAAAATATATATTAATCGGTCAAAAAGAATATTTTAAAAGCAAGATATATATCTTTTCAATGAATAATAAAGACACAAAATAATAAAACTCTAATCTATCTATCTATCTATCTATCTATCTATATATATATACTATATGTAAAGCAAGCTTTGATTTGCTTATGTGTCAACCTAATAGAGCTTCTCCCATATTTTCTTTTTTCTAAGCAATAGTTGGTGCTTATGTGGCATTTTCATCTTTAAAATAACAAAATATATTAATTATTATATGTTAAATAAATTTAATGAAATTTTGATAAGTGTTATGTGACCATCTATATATCATCATCATCATGCAAGTAATACCAAGGGTTTTACAACAAACCAATGAATTTGATAATTAAAAAAGTAAAAAACAAATCTTCTTTAATATAATAATAATAATAATCTATTTAATTATATATATATATATATATATATACACACTATATGTAAAACAAACTATTTTTTGCTTATGTGTCAATCTAAGAAAATTTCTTCCCTTTTTTCTTTTTTCTAAACAATAGTTGTTTATGTTTCATTTGTCATTATATTACATGCTCATGTTTATTATCCTTCTAAAAAAACAAATGTAACACTCAATTAACTTGCTTTTATTCAATAAATTATGTAACACCTTCAATTAAAAAATGACTTTATATATTATTAAAAAAAAAACTTTATATATACAGCCGAAACAATTTATAAAACTCCAACATTTTCCTTGATGGCACATGAGAAGTTTTGTAACAAAGAAATTTGGAAATGCCATGACATGGATTATTATTATTATTTTTACGTTGAATATATGCAAAGGGAGATGATAGGTGAGTTCATTGTGCTCTAAAGAGGGGGGTTATGAGAACATTAAATATGTCATGGCAAGGGTTGTGTACTTATAATTGCAACCTCTTAGACTCTTCTTATCTTTTCAATTCTATAATAATCAAGAAGAAGTGATTGATGATAAGCCATGGTTTCATGATATCAAGGTGTTCCTTCAAAGTCAAGAGTATCCCCCTGGGGCATCTAACAAAGACAAGAAGACTCTGAGAAGATTATCCAGCTGTTTCTTTTTGAATGGAGATGTGTTGTATAAGAGAAATTTTGATATGGTTTTGCTTCGGTGTGTGGATAAGAATGAGGCTGATTCTTTGATGCATGAAATACATGAAGGATCGTTCGGGACTCATCCTAATGGGCATACAATGGCTAAAAAGATGTTGAGAGCAGGGTATTACTGGTTGACGATGGAGTCTGATTGCCATAAGCATGCCCGAAAGTGTCATAAGTGTCAGATCTACGCGGTTAAAATTCATAAGCCACCAACTTCTCTGAATGTTATTTCTTCTCCTTGACCCTTTTCTATGTGGGGCATTGATATGATTGGTCGGATTGAACCAAAAACTTCTAATGGACATCATTTCATTCTAGTGGCTATTGATTATTTCACCAAATGGGTCGAAGCGGCATCTTACGCCAATGTTTCCAAGCAAGTAGTTGTTCGTTTTATCAGGAATAATATTATTTGTCGCTATGGTGTTCCTAGCAAGATTATTACGGATAATGGGACGAATTTGAATAACAAGATGATGAAAGATTTGTGTGATGAGTTCAAGATTGAGCATCACAATTCCTCTCCTTACCGGCCTCAAATGAATGGTGCAGTTGAAGTAGCAAACAAGAACATTAAGAAGATTGTGCAGAAAATGGTGGTCACTTATAAAGACTAGCATGAAATGTTGCCTTTTGCTTTACATGAGTATCGTACTTCAGTGCGTACTTCGACAGGGGCAACCCCTTTCTCCTTGGTATATGGTATGGAAGTAGTACTACCGGTAGAGGTTGAGATTCCGTCAATGAGAGTCCTGATGGAAGCCAAATTGACTGAGGCTGAATGGTGCCGAAACAGATATGAACAACTGAATTTGATTGAAGAGAAACGTATGGCGGCTTTGTGTCATGGGCAGTTGTATCAGAAAAGAATGAAACAAGCTTTTGACAGGAAGGTTCGACCCCGTGAATTTCATGAAGGTGACCTTGTGCTTAGAAAGATTTTGTCCTTCCAACCTGATGCCAGGGGCAAGTGGACGCCCAATTATGAAGGACCGTATGTTGTCAAGAGAGCTTTCTCAGGTTGTGCTATGACCCTCGCAACTATGGATGGTGATGAACTCCCTCGTCCTGTGAATGCCGATGCAGTCAAGAAATACTTTGTCTAAATAAAAAAAAGAACAGCTCGCTAAGTTGAAAACCTGAAAAGGCGGCTTAGGCAAAAATGAGCGTCTCGGTGGGCTGAAAACCCGAAAGGGTGGTCCAGGCAAAAATTAGAGACATAAACAGAAATAGTTATCCTGATAGGTCGAAAACCCGAAAGGGCGGCCTATGCAAAAATTAAGGAAATAAGACCAGTAACTGCATCGGATCAGGCATCACTTATCTTGGAGCGCTTCAGTCGGCAATTATATTGTTTCGTTTATAACCTTTTAGGTTGGAACTCAAAGTTGATAAGGAAAATAGTAATCATTGTACTTGATGTATCTTTCCCATATAATTACCATTTTCTAAATTTTATAATGATCTATGGGATTGCGCTTTCCGCCAATTTCCATTCTTTTACTCAAGTTTGAGCCTGTGCTTTTATTTAAATTTCTCATTTTTATTCGTTATTTTAATTTTCTTATCTTTATTCAATTTTAAGATACTTGAAGAAAGAAACTCAAAAATAATGTCAAACCTTTTTCAGTTGCGTCTTTTCTTTTGAAAACATAAAATGACAAACATATCCCTTAAATTCATGAGTCACATAAAAGCATACTATAACAGCACCCCAAATGTGGACATATTTCATGAAGCAGATACAGCCATTGCTAAAAAAAAAAAAAAAAAAAAAAAAAAAAAAAAGAAAAGAAAATAGCTCGCTAAGTTGAAAACCCGAAAGAGCGGCTTAGGCAAAAATGAGCATCCCGGTGGATTGAAAACCTGAAAGGGCGATCCAGACAAAAATTAGGGACTCAAAAAAAAAAAACAGAGGGAAAGAGGAAAATGAAAAAGCATGGCTGATAGTGGATATTGTGGTTCAGAGTGTGAAATGGCGACTTCCATCAAACTCTTCACTCGTAAGTTATGTCAATCTGGCCATACAAATAAAAGTTTCAAACATACATTCACACATCCATACATTCATGCATACATGAGTGCTCATATTCACGTACAACATATAAAACATCCATTATCAAACATATTTCAAGTAGCAAATGCTACGAACAATCATTCAATTCCCTAGAAAGGTCATTCCCAATACATTTGGTCAATTAAGTTCATCCTTTTTATAACATGTCTTGCTCTCCTACAATGTCAGTTGACAGTTCGTTCCCTTGATTATGTCCCTACCATATCCCAATGATTGGTAAACATTGTTTTTGTTTCTGTTCGTTTACAGGACTTTATCTCTTTCCTTGTTAAGACTTGCTTGCCTATATAGACAGTAGACAATTTAACACCTTGCTGTGTCTTTACTATCCCGCAGTGTTGGTAGACACCGTCTTTTACTTCTGTCCGTTCACAGGACTTTACCGCTTCTGTCCGTTCACAGGACTTTACCGCTTCTGTCCGTGCACAGGACTTTACCGCTTCTGTCCGTGCACAGGACTTTACCGCTTCTGTCCGTTCACAAGACTTTATTGCTTTTTGTCATCATTCATGTTCCCCAGTAAATCTGTCTCTTTCCTCGTCAGATAATTCTCATAATCTTGCATTTTCAAACATTTACAAGCATAACATTCATATCACCATATCATAGCATTTTCAGTTTTGTCGGTCAAAAAATGGTGTACTCTGTATTTAAGTCTCTTCTACCGTCTATTCAAAACAAAAAAACATCAAAATTATCTTTTTTCTCTTTCAAATCTCCGGTAGAAGAAACTTAAATATGGGCATCTGTCATACCCCATTTTTTGACCTTCTTACCCCTTTTATGTTTTTTCTCATTATTAGAATATTATGATTTCTTATTATTATCATTTTATTATTATTAATTTAAAAATATCAAAAAATAGTATTTTATTCCATTTGCGCTGCTTAACTATTTATTTTTTAGATAATTAATCATGTGACTTTTTGAATTTGTTCTTTCACCATATGTTTCCAAATATACCCTTATATCAATATTTTCACATATTTTTGTCATTATTCCCATTTTGCCCTTTTCAAAAATTTTAATGAATTGGTTTACTTGTTTTGCAAGTAATCTCATTTTGTTCCATCTCTTTATGTTTTATTTTAAAATTTATTTCCATTATTTTATATTTGATAAATATATCCAAAATATTTTTAATTTCAATTTTATTTTATTATTCACATTATTATTATATTTAAATTCAAAAATTGATTTCTTCCACCACAAGTAACCTTTTTCATTCAAACTTTTTTTTCAATTATTTTCAATTTAATCCATGCATCTTATAAATCATAAAAAATGACATTTTTGCCCTTGCTCATGAACATTTCATATTTTCACATAATTATTTATTTACAATATTGCTTTTAAATTGTTTTAAAATTATTTTTCATCACAAATGAGGTCCCAAAAATTTTCTTGATCTTTATCCATCCCATTGATCCTAGAATATACCCTTTTAACACAATGCATCAGATCAAAACAAGTGTACCCTTGATTGATCAAAGAACCAAAAATATCCATTTTGCAAAAACTCAAAAATGCCCCTTTCTTTCTCCTCAATTCAATCTTATCTTGACCTAAACTTTCCCTATAAATAACAAGTCTCATTTCAGAGCTGAGGGTTGGAGAATTTGGAGTGGAATTCATCAAGCACGAGCTCAATCTTCATCACTTTTTCTAAATTCCAAAAACACTAAATCATCATTATCTCTTGCAATTAACACCTCAAATACCTTCTATAAGCCTTCAGAACCAAAATCCCATCACAAATTTGAAGCTCCAAGGACAGTTTGAAGCTCAAGTCGGAGAAGGAAGTTCGTGAAAATCTCAAGCTCCTATAACACGATTCTGGTAGCTTTCTTTCCTCTTTTTACTTCGTTTCATCTAATTAGTATATATAGAAGCTATCTGGGTTGTTATCTTGCTTCAATTCGTGCTTAACTGTGAGTTTGAGCTTGGATTTAAAAATCTTTTTCCGTTCGTTTTCTCTGTTTTAAGCTTTATTTCAAAAAAACTAATGGCATATTTGGAATCCTTGTGAAAAAACGAGCAAAACCATATAGATTTTGTCCATTTCTAGGTTGTTTTTCAAACTCCGGTGCTGGAAACGGCGACGGTGAGGGACGAACGGAGATGATGATCCATCGTGAGTCTCCGTCCTCACCCAGTTTAAAACACGTCCGTTGGATGGATCCAATGGCGCGTGTGCCTCTTTGATCACAACCGTCATATCTGATTAAATGAGGATCTGACGACAGTAAGGTGATAGAGCCACTATACGTGACCACATGGGATCCATCCCTGTTGCAGCTGCACGCGTGTTCTCCCATTTTTTCCAGATTTAATCACGGCCTTTGGTTTGATCTAATGGCGCGCGCGTAAATATGATCATGTCCGTTTGATCCTCTCTGACGAGGATCAGACGGCTGTAAAACGTGATCACGCATATGTGCGTCACACACAATCCAGGCCCATATTGGTTACAGATTTTTTTGTTTTTTGTACGCCTGGGCTTATGCTTTTCTGGGCTTTCTGCTTCTCTGCACCATCACTTTAATGTTGTCTGTTATTTGCACCTCCCCTATTATTTAGTTTTATTTTTAATTTTTGAGATGTATATTGTTGTTATAATTATATTCTAGGTTGTTATTGACTGATATATCATGAAATTAATTTTTAATTTATTTATTTGCTATTTTTCTCATATTATTTAAATATTTATCACTTAATTATGGATTAATTAGTTAATGATTGTTTAGTTTATTTTATTTGCTAACTAATGATGCAAGTTGCTTGGTATATGCTTGTTTAAGCAATTTTAGCCTATTAAGCACAAAGTTGAGGTTTATTTTAATTTTTGTCATTAATTAGTTAATTTAATTGTTATTAAATGTCTTTTAATGTTGTTAAATTAGTATTTTCTTGATCATTACTTTTAATTATGAATATTTAAGTTTCCTAAAAGTATTACTCTCTGCCATTTATTTATTTTCATTATTATCACATGATTTTCTAATTTTTATTTGTTAATTAAATGCAAGATTCATGTGCTATGCTTATTTACTTGATTTTACTTAGTATTTTTGACTTATTAATGTTGTTTGATTTCACCCTATGCTTTGAGAATATGCTTGAGCCTTGTTTTCATGTTAGCTCTAGGTTTGTTAATTGTAATATGTCTTGGTCTAAATTGTCTTGATTAAGGGTTAATAGGTCTTTACCCCCTGCTAAGTGGGCGTGTTTTGCGTTATCCCCCTGCTAAAATTTTCTTGAAGAATGCCCCCTTGCAAAGTTTTTTTTTTTGGTTTCCCCCCTTTTCCTCTCTTGTATGCAAGAAATTTGAACTTTTTAAATCGGTTGAACAAAATAACCGATGTAAAAAGTGCACTCAAGGGGGGAAACCAAAAAAAAAAAACTTTGCAAGGGGGCATTCTTCAAGAAAATTTTAGCCGGGGGGAAACGCAAAACACGTCCACTTAGCAGGGGGGGTAAAGACCTATTAACCCCTTGATTAATTGTGAGTTTTACTTTATCTAATCAAATTCATAGGAATGTTTGCATGATAGATTAAATGTTTGATGATTTTTATGCTATTCCCATGACATGTTAGTTTATTATTTTTGATTATCTTCACCTCATGTATGTGTTTCATATTTTACCTTACCATGTTCATAATTGCTTGTTTCGCGCTTTACGTTCGTTATTCATTATATGTTTTACATTCATTACATGCTTTATATTTATATATGCTTTATATTCATGTGCTTTACATTTATGTCATGTGATATATGCTTTACATTTATTATTCATTATTATAATTATTAATCATGGTAATTCAATTTAATTCCCCTTTGCATGTTTCCCCCCGGTTGTATAATTTAATACGCGTAAATTGCGTAATTTATAGTTGTTCGTTTATTATTATTATTGTTATTTAATTCCCTTTTGCATGTTACCCTCCCGGTTGTATTGTATGATTAAATTTCTTTTTAGTATCTATTATTGTCTGTTTGTATGATAATCTGAGGAAAGGGCGTCGTCTCGACTTATATGTCGTTGCGGAGTGTCTTCGCGCAATTTAATGCTTTAGGATATTTATGTCAAACGTAGTACCTTCGCTTGAACCATTACCCTTTTTATCCAAAATAGAGGTCAACACCTCTTTTCAAAAAATACCCCAAAACATGTCCTTTATTAAATCATTTTCAAAACACTTGGATTTTAAACCAAGTTATTCAATCAATCAAACAATCATTTTCTTTAGGGAAAAACGCTTGGTTTTTCAAACCAAGTCGCATTTTTAAATCCAATCAATTTTCCTTTTAGTTTAAAACCTTGGATTTCAAAACAAGAGTATTTTATCATTCAAAAGTCATTTTCTCAAACAATCACTCTATTTCCCTAAATCTTGTACATTTTTGCAAACAATTAAAATTAAGCGCATAGATTAGATAATACAAGAGGTTCCTATAGGATACTATAGATACTTAGGGTGCTTGAACCTTCCCTTCGTATAACCAACCCCCTTACCTCAATCTCTTTAATTAGGGCATTTCACGGACTTTCTCCCTTCTTCGGAAAAATCAAAGCTCGGTGGTGTAATTAAAATTTGAGATTCGAAGCTAATTAATAGCTCGACATCCAAAAATCACCGCGACAGAATTAAATAAGGAAGTGGGAGGTTAAAAAATAGAAGTCAGAGAAAAGAAATCACTTTCACGTGAAAAAGAGAAAAGAAGGGTTTTGGAGAAAAGGGGAAGCATCAAGAGAGAAGAGGCTTAGAGAATCAAGAGCAGCTATAGGATTATTCGTTCATCAAACCTAAGGTAAAGGGGGGAACTTATACTTTAATTCTCGTCAAATCGGGATGAGTTCAGACGTGTATCCAAAGGTATAGATTTTATTGTCATGCCTAAGTGCAGTTACTCCATAATCAATTAAAATTAGAGTTAATTGCATTCACCTCCGCTGAAAGATTGATGTTAAAATATATGCTTCACTTCCCTCTTATACAAACTAGGTATTAAACACGTGCGATGCACGGACTTGATTAAATTTTTTATTTCATAATTTATTTATTCAAGAAAATAATATGATATTTAATTTTTTAAAATTTAATATCCGCATTAATAAATATTTATTTTTTGATTCTTAAATCTTGAAATATAGTTTAAAGTTGTGTTTAGTCCTATTTTTTTAAGACTTAAAAGCTACTTGAATTACATATGAAATCTATAGAATTGTAATAGATTTAGAAAATTATTATTATCAAGAATAACAAATTTGATAGATGTGTTGAACTATTCTTTGAGTTTTTAAAAATTAACTTTTAAATTTTTTTATCTCGTCAAGTGAATGTACGTAAAATACAGAGAGTCAGGTAAAAAATGTTTTTAATATAAATAACTGGTAGTTGACCTGTAAATATAAGTGCAATAAAATAGTGAATTATAACAAAAAATTCTTTTGTTAATTTTTTTAAGTTTGACTTACATCTCTTTAAATTTTTGCATGTTAGATTTTAATATTGTTTTAGTTTTTAGAATGAAAAAAAATAATAGTAGATAATAAATAAATATTATCAAAATTTGATTCTAATTTGAGTCAACGAAATCATGTTAGTTAAGAGAATAAACAAAATCAAATAAAAATATATTCATTATTGCACGTGTTTGATTTTAATTTTTTTTTTTTAAAAACTTAAAAAATACTCTATTGAAAATATAATTTTGATAGGTGCGTTGAATATAGTCTTTTAAATTCAATTTAAAATATTTGAATAATTTTTTTTTGAACTTCTTCAATATGTTTCTTGTTATTATATATAGGCTTAAATATCATTTTCGTCCCTGTATGTTCGCGAATTTTTGGTTTTAGTCCCTGTATCTTTTTTTGTTGCAAATAAGTCCCTTAATGTATAAAATTTGTTGGTTTTAGTCCCTGTCGTCTGTTACCGTTACGAAAAACGCTGATTTCTCAAACGTTTGCACACGTGGCCGCTATAATGTGTTAAGTTAAGGTGGTCCGGTCATAAATGGAGGACCAAAATCAAAGTTTGGTGAAAATTCAAACAAAATTATGGTGTAAGCATGCATTTTTTTTTTCATATAAGTGTGATTTTGGTCATCTATTTATGACCGGATCAGCTTAACTTGACACATCATAGCGGCCACGTGTTGAAACGTTTGAAAAATCTGCGTTTTTTGTAGCGATAGCAGACGACGGGGACTAAAACTAACAAATTTTATACATTCAGGGACTTATTTGCAACAAAATAAGATACAGGGACTAAACCAAAAATTCGCGAACATACAGCGATGAAAATGATATTTAAGCCTTATATATATATGTGTAAAAATTATATTAGTAGACTATTTAAATATAAGAAAAATCTATTTTAAGATTTTACAATTTTTATAAAAAAGACACTCAAAGAGCTTTTGAATCAACTTTGTCAAATTTTATATTAGAGTCAGACTTTAAAAGAATAATACAAATGGTTTACGGACTTGATTAAAATGTTTTAAGAAAGGTTGTGTTATACTATATGTAAATCAAGCTTTGATTTGCTTATGTGTCAACCTAATAGAGCTTCTCCCATATTTTCTTTTTTCTAAGCAATAGTTGGTGCTTATGTGGCATTTTCATCTTTAAAATAACAAAATATATTAATTATTATATGTTAAATAAATTTAATGAAATTTTGATAAGTGTTATGTGACCATCTATATATCATCATCATCATGCAAGTAATACCAAGGGTTTTACAACAAACCAATGAATTTGATAATTAAAAAAGTAAAAAACAAATCTTCTTTAATATAATAATAATAATAATCTATTTAATTATATATATATATATATACACACTATATGTAAAACAAACTATTTTTTGCTTATGTGTCAATCTAAGAAAATTTCTTCCCTTTTTTCTTTTTTCTAAACAATAGTTGTTTATGTTTCATTTGTCATTATATTACATGCTCATGTTTATTATCCTTCTAAAAAAACAAATGTAACACTCAATTAACTTGCTTTTATTCAATAAATTATGTAACACCTTCAATTAAAAAATGACTTTATATATTATTAAAAAAAAAAACTTTATATATACAGCCGAAACAATTTATAAAACTCCAACATTTTCCTTGATGGCACATGAGAAGTTTTGTAACAAAGAAATTTGGAAATGCCATGACATGGATTATTATTATTATTTTTACGTTGAATATATGCAAAGGGAGATGATAGGTGAGTTCATTGTGCTCTAAAGAGGGGGGTTATGAGAACATTAAATATGTCATGGCAAGGGTTGTGTACTTATAATTGCAACCTCTTAGACTCTTCTTATCTTTTCAATTCTATAATAATAATCGAAAACCGTTACATGATTATGAATATATAGTATATGAGTTATGTACAACCCCATCATACATATTCAGATTCAGAGGAATGCATATGCATTGCAAGAAAATATGTTCTTAGAGTTGTGATCTCATTGTTTTTCTTGATCTTTTATGAATCCAATGGGTGAGACTATTGCATTGTATAATTCTAACACCTAGCAATTCATGTTTGATCCATAAATCTTGCATATTCACTTTAGTACCTTTAATTTTGCCTATATAGTGTAATTAGTATTTTCAATATTGTGTTATGTATTTCTTTAATTAGAATATTTTTGTTAGAAGCTAATAGAATTGATGAAGTAATGGATAATGGAGAAGTGGTGAATGGTGAAGAAGCTATTGAGTTTGTTCTTATCATGGGATATCTGCTCATAAAGTTAACAAATGCTTTTTTGGGAATATAAAGTTTTTTATATCACATTCGAGTTAGATTATGTGTTGGTAAGTTAATTAAATTAGTAGGTAGATTTGATGAAATAAACATGAGTATATGTACTAAAAAAAGTTAGAATTTAATATGTTTGTTATTTTTGTGCAGGAAATTCCTCGAGATATGTCATATGTATTTGTTGATAGGTGCCAAGGAAATATATGATTATTGATCATGATACTAATGAAAGATAACAATGTGAAATTAGTTTGAATGTTTATGTGTAGGAAATGGATGGAACAACTTTGTGAAATCTAAGCCACTAGAAAAAGAGGATATACTTTTGTGTGTTTTATATGATGATAATCCTTATAATCTTCGTGTGTGTATTGTTGATAGGCTTAGTTGGTATCACCAAGCTTTAGTCAATTGATAAATGGATTTGTAAGAAAATTCTAATATATTTTTATGTTAATTTAACTTAGAGGTCGAATAAAGTTTATATATAGTTTATATATGAATTTTAATTGATGGACAAACAAAATTTGGTTTTTTTGAAGGCCGTATCTAATATAAAATATTATCACATGACAAAGTTGATTCAAAATATCTTTAAATACTTACTCTACTTTTTGTTTTTTCTTTGACCTAGATATAGAAAGTAAAGTTTATTCCATTAGAAGAATTTCAGATACAACATGTCATCTTATTCTTACAAATATGTTACTATTTTTTTACATTTGCGATTTAAACAATTTATCAATTAAGAAAAAAAGACATAAACAAAAAAAAAATGACAAAAGCTCATCGCATTACATAGGTTTTTACTCTTATATTCTCAATTAAAATACTTTAAATTAATTTGCTATATTTTTGTGCATAAGAAAGTGTCCTTTTAATAATAGACTAAGATAACACTAACTACGTATATTTTAGTTCTTAAAAGTCCTTTTAAATTTATTTTTTAATTTTTAATGAATTTTATAACTAAATACATAAAAATATTATGTAAAAATCGACATATTTATTTTTAAAAAAACTACTTAGAATACAAATTGTCATAAAGAATATTATTTTTAATCAAATAATAGGAAAAAATCAAAAAATTTAAAAGTAGTTTCAAGAGCTAAAAAAAAGTACTTAATATTATTTTTGTTTATCAGAGTGCCATGTCAACTTCTATCATCTATCTATTATGTACTACATTTTGCGCTTATATTTTGATCATAATATTTTAATTATAGAAAAAACATAAATATATTTTGTAAATATAGAAAACAAACATTAAAAGTAATTAGGCGCCAATTAAAGGTTCTAAATTGCAAACTAAAAAAAAATCCTAATAAATTTTTAAGTTATGTTTTTTATTAATTATTAATTAATATTCTCCAATTAGTTTTTTAGAAAATAACTTCAATAATGTGTTAGTTTTCAAAAAGTGGATAACATTAATTTTTTTATAGTATGTTGTTTTCTTAAATATATAATTGATTTAAAAATTAGTGGTATCATTGATTTTTCTATGGTATTTTTTTTTTGGGCAATTTTAATTTCTTATGATGATAATTTTGCACCAACATTTAAGCTACTATTTTTTCACATTCCTTAACTATGATCATTTACTTACAAATTGTTTGTATTAATGCGAAAATCTATAACAAACCCCGTCAAATTATAAACTACATATTTTTAATAAATAAAAAAATTTCTTAAAAAATAAAACAAACGCTCCCATCTACTAAGATTATTAAATTTAAATACAAACTTTTATAAAGACACATTATAAACAATTGAGAAAACTTGAAAGAAAAAAAATTGAGAAGATATTTTCTCCTATATTAGAGATTCACTTGATGACAAAAAACTTTGAAATTTTTTTTTTTTAAACGTCACATTTTATAGAACACAACTTTTCTTAAAACATTTTAATCAAATCCGTAAATGCTTTGTATTATTCTTTTAAAGTCTAGCTCTAATATAAAATTTGACAAAGTTGATTCTAAAGCTCTTTGAATGTCTTTTTTTGTAAAAATAGTAAAATACTAAAATAGATTTTTCATATATTTAAATAGTCTACTAATATAGTTTTTACATATATAATGATACCAACATTTAAAAGACTATATTCAACGCACTTATCAAAATGATTATTTCCAATAGAGTATTTTTATTTTATTTTTTAAAAAATTATAATCAAACCTGTGCAATAATGATTAAATTGTTATTTAATTTTATTTATTCTCTTAACTAAAATAATTTCGTTGACTCAAATTAGAATCAAATTTTGATAATATTTATTTATTATCTGCTATATGTTTTCATTCTAAAAACTAAAAAAATATTAAAATCTAACATACAAAAATTTAAAGAGATGTAAGTCAAACTAAAAAAAAAAGTAACAAAATAATTTTTTGTTATAATTCACTATTTTATTGCACTTCTATTTACATGTCAACAACCCGTTATTTAAATTAAAATTATTTTTTATCCGAATCTCTGTATTATACATTCACTTGACGAGATAAAAAATTTTAAAAGTCAATTTTTTAAAACTCAAAGAATAGTTCAACATATCTATCAAAATTGTTATTCTTGATAATAATCATTTTGTAAATCTATAGCAAATCTATTGATTTGATATGCTATTCAGGTAGATTTTAAATCTTAGAAAAGAAGGATTAGACACAACTTTAACATATACTTCAAGATTTAAGAATAAAAATAGTGTGCATATTAAATTTTAAAAAATTGAATGCCATATTATTTTTTTGAATAATCAAATTATAAAATAAAAATATTTAATCAATCCCGTGCAACGCACGGGTTTAATACCTAGTGAGGATACTATTTCAAATCTTTTCTAAAGTATCACAATTCACAACGACTTCAAATGCGATAAAATGTTACAAATCGATACCGTCTTTTAATCACATTTTTTTCAGATGATAAAAAACAAAATATCATTAGAAATTCACACAAAATAAAACAATTGTCCGATCCGTCACTTTTAATCACATTCTACAGTAGAGTTATGTTATGTCAACAATTTTTTTTTTGACAGAGTTTTGTCATCTTACTAAAATGCAAATACAAATACACAAGTAACCGAAGACTTCATTTATTTATTTTAAATGTAATCGAAAGATTTCTATATGTGCTTGGTCAATACTCCATAACAATATAGATTTTATTCCATCAAAAGAAAAAAATGAGGAGTTGTTTTAAACACTTTTTTTAATAAAAAAACTCAAAAAGATTTTATATATATAAAAAATAAATAGAATTTATTAATTTGGGTCAAAGAAAAATCAAAAAGTAACTTTTATAAAATATATATTAATCAGTCAAAAAGAATATTTTAAAAGCAAGATATATATCTTTTCAATGAATATTAAAGAAACAAAATAATAAAACTCTAATGAGGATAATATTTCAAATCTTTTCTAAAGTATGACAATTCACAACGACTTCAAATGCGACAAAATGTTACAAATCGATACCGATAATGTCGGTGCACGACATTATCGTTACGTGTACGCATTTGATTTTATCCTCAAAATCAAAATAATCTAATAACTAATACATAATTTTTTTAAAATATAAGAAGTTTCTTTTAGTTAACATATTCAATTTAGAATACCATGACTGATGAATACAATAATACATAAGTGATGGTTACTTGTTTCTTTTGCCAACAAAACATAGTGTAAGAAATTAACCAAACTTCCTACCCAGCAACATGTGTTATAGTCCTAACTATTCATGACCAATTGTACATTGCTTTAGGGCATGTTCATCATTGTAACAAAATTATTCACGTTTTTTTATAGTATGCATGCATATTGTTAATAACTTGTTTCATTCCTTATTCATTTGTGTTACATGGATACTTAATTTTAAAGCATAAATAAGATTGAACATATAAAAGTAAAATAAAATTCTTATATATCAACTAGTATAATTTTTTAAGAAATAATCAAAGCATACAAAGAAGCAAATTCAATGTAAGATAATCCAATACATCATTACATCCTTGTTCAGAAATTCATATAAAAAACATATAGAAGACATTATAAAACAAATCACTACATTGCTCATAAATTTATTTTATTTTTAACAAATTTTTATTTTCTTTTAAAAAAAGACCACCTAGTTGGATCATGATGATGATGATGCTCTTATCTCTAATTGCTGGAATTGGAAGGATTTTGGCTTGAATTTGGAGCATTGGTTTTTGAGTTACTAGCACCACCATTTGAGAGTTTTTGCTTGAGTTGAGACAAAAGCTCTTGATTCTCTTGATTCAGAATTTGAGCTTTTTTTCTTAGCTTTTCATTTTCTCTCATTATGCGACAATTTTCGAGGAACAACTCTGCATTCAATTTTTCCATCACTATGAAAGATAAAATGATTCTCACAACTTGAAAAAATATTTGGTATGAGAACAAATAAGAAATGTGCCTATTTATATAGATTCACCACATCGTGAAAAACGTGAATAATAATTGAGTATAATTGGAAGGAAAATAAATAAGGAAATGTCATCATTTTGAAAAAACAAACAGCCAAAAAAAAACCGTAGAAGAAATACAAAGATGGTTTTCGTGGTTGCTATTGCTAATATACAATTTTTTTTTGTTAAAAGAAATATACATTTTTTTTATATTCACCAACAAATAATAAAAAAATGTATATACAACTTTTTTTAATTTTGGGCCTTAATGTTTTGTTTTAATTTTATAAATTGTCCCTGAATAGTTGATTAGTCCTAAATATATTGCAGCGACTTACAAGGAAATAAATATTACAAATATCTTGTACCAAATTTTTTTTTACAAAAACAAATTTCAATACGGACTCTTAAAAAGTTAAAAGGTGAAATATCATAAAATAAGTGTTTAGATTATTCAATATTCATCAAACAGACATCTTCCACGACAATCAATATTGAGTTGGTCTAGTAGTTGCTTGAAATTTAGGAGTGTACTTTTTTTAAGGTTTCAAGTTCGATTCTTACTATTACCAATTTGGATGGATTAATTTAATTTATTCAAAAAAAAATATTATCCTTTATACTGATTAATATTATTCTTAAGCCGTCAAGATACGAGGACACTTTCAAAGAAACCGCTTTATTTCAAATGGTTTCACATAACTGAAAAATTGCATCATGATTACAATAATCGACAACTTATAATTACCTCTAACAATATACTCCTCACTATCACATTACTCATCTGCCACCCCATAGCTCTTATTAGTACGACAAAACTTTAAACCACAACTCATCGGTTCGTCCTCAACATCATTTTTATTTTTATTTTATCTAATATCTTAATATAGTTAGATTCACACATTATAAGTGTGTAGAGGTGGAAAACCTCGAGTTTGAGCCGTAATTTTTTTTTTTTCAAGTAGCCTAACGGATAGAATAAACGTAAAGAAATAATGCCCGAATGATCTTTGAAAGAAAAAAATGAGGGAAGTAAGTTGACCTAACAAACAAGATAACTTTAAGAAGAACAACGCAATCTCCTATGGATACACTAGATACCATGCCCGTGCGATGCACGGGTCATATATGTGACATAACAATTTATATATATATGTGACATATATAGATAATACGGAAAACTTCTTTATAAACAACATTTTCAGTTTCATCCGTATCTTTTTCTTTATCGTCAGTTATCAATATTTTCAAGTATTTCCTTAAAGTTACTCTTGACGTTACAACATATAGTTGACCATGAGAGAAAATTGTTCGTGGAATATATACACCAACATGTTTAAGTGACTGACCCTGACTCTTATTGATCGTCATAGCAAAGGAAACGATCACTGGAAACTATCTACGTTAAAACTTGAATGAGATTCTTTTATATAAATGAGTCAATGATAACCTATAAATAAAATATTTTTCACCAATATTGCTGTCGGATATTTCTTTACATTAACGACATATGATCCCAATTTTGTAACTATCATCCGTGTACTATTACATAATCCCAAAGATTATTCAATGTTTCTGAGCAACATTATCGGTACTCCAACTTTTAATCTTAAATTATGATTCGGAACTCCATATGCAATGGTGGTGTTTAAGAATTCAGGTGTATGAATATCATCTGGTGTGTCAAAATTTGATTTGGATTGACACGAAGAATCATAACTAGAAAACAATTTTTTATTCTCTATGAATTAAATCCAAAGCATAATTAATCATCTATTGCATCAACAATTGTATTTTTAGGAGCTAATATAGCATTAATTAGTTATTTTATAAAGAATTTTAAAAAATTCCATATAAAAACAGATTGAATTTTATAAGCAATGAAACAATTTATAGTATAAAAAGAAAAATCGAGGATATAATAAAAAAAGTGCAATACCACAAAAAAATTCCAAAAGAAAAAAAAAGAAAATACAATATTGTTCCGTCACAACCAAATATTTTAAAAATGTAGTTCAGGTACATCAAACAACAATAATTGGATTAAAAAAATATTGAAAGTGCGATGAAAAATAAAATGTAGTTGATGAATTGAAAATCATAGTTATTAGATGGTATTACCAACATATTTCAAATGAATTTAAGTGGCTTAGTGGTTGAATATTAAAACTGTATAGAGAAAAATTTCAAAAATAAGAAGAAAAAAAAAAAGAAATACAATATTGTTTATCACAACTAAAATATTTAAAAATATAGTTCAGCTACATCAAACAACAATAATTGGATTAAAAATAGATTGAAAGTGCGATGAAAAATAAAATGTACTTGATGCATTGAAAGTCATAGTTATTAGGTGGTGTTACCAAAATATTTCAAATGAATTCAAGTGGTTTAGTGGCTAAATGATAAAGCTATATAGAGAGGTCATGGGTTCAAATCCAACTTAAATTACTTTTTTATATTATTTAGTCTTCCTAAGCAATTTCCTTCAAAATAGCAAATATGATTAGGGTTTAGGTAATAGCATGTTATTCCATTAGATATATAAAGATTACAATTTTCCCACCTATATAATCTTCAATGAATCCTCTTAAGCACCATATTCCAAAATGATAACTTTATCAGCTTACTCTCTTATCATTATTTTTGCTCAATGAAGACAATATATCTTGAATCTTTTATGAAGTATTATAAATAATAACGAGTTTAAATGTGATAAAGTGTTGTAGATAGATAACGTCGGTGTTGTTGGTCGACCACATTGTTGAAACATGCAAACATTCAATTTTGGCTTAGTTGTACTTTTAACCTCTCAAATTTTATAATTGTAAGATTTTAATCCCTTAAATTTCAATTGAGCAATTTTTACCCGTTAATTTATCTCCTTAGAATTTACCACCCCTTTCATATTTTGTCCAAAACTATGTGACATAAACTTTTCTTTTACATGTGGCTAGTAAGTTATAATTGGAGAGTGAAAAATAATTGATTGAATATTTAAATAAAGGAATAGGAAATAATATGTAATTGTGTCTCTGCAACTTTTTCTCGGTAATATTTTCTATTTTTTTTACATAACAAAAACAAGTATGTAATTGAAAGACTTTTATACGTTCTTGGTCAATAATAATAATATACCGTAGATTTTATTCCGTGAAAAAAAATGTAGAGTTCTTTTAAAATTTAAATTATTTTTTTCATTAAAAACTCATTAATATAAGTAAGATATTTTTTATACAAAAATTTAAAAAGTAGTTCTTATAAAATATATTTTAACTGCATCAATTTTTTTTAATCTTTCAATAAGTAGATTTTATATTTTAATCCCATCAAAAAATTAAAATATACTTTAAGTTAGTCAAGAAAGAAAAAATTAAAAACTTTTTTCTCTAAGCGTGTGTTTGTTTCGTAAAACAGCAAATACTAGACAGAACAGTACAACACATAACAAAATTATACAGGACATGAGAAGACAAGATTAGAGAGAGATAGAGAGATAATATTTTTATATTCGTAATTAAAATGGATATTTTCATATTTTTTATAGTTGTACTATGGATAAAAAGTCGTCTCGTTGTTAAGTGAGAGACAAAAAAATTTATTTTTGTCTTGTTTCTTGCGGCCTATTTTGTCCAATCTCGTAAGCGTTTTCTAAAT
This sequence comes from Trifolium fragiferum, assembly GCA_954870985.1. Classification (NCBI taxonomy): domain Eukaryota; kingdom Viridiplantae; phylum Streptophyta; class Magnoliopsida; order Fabales; family Fabaceae; genus Trifolium; species Trifolium fragiferum. Next base: position 53,800,093 of record OX940793.1, on the reverse strand, counting down.
CAAACAGGTACAACAAAAGTTATATTGTTTAGTCCCTTATATTGTCGTATCTTTTTATTTTTTATAAAAAAGATATATCTTTTCAAAATTAAAGATTTGATAAATAATATTCCAAATCTTTTGCGAAGTATATAACAACTTTAAGTGCGACAAGATTGTATAAATTAACACGGTGATAAGACTTTAATATAAACGATATTCCGAATTTTTCGCAAAGTATATAACAACTTTAAATGCTGACAAGATATTTTAGATTAACACGATGATAGGACGTCAATAAAAACGATAATATGAATCTTTCGTGAAGTATATAATAATTTTAAATACGACAAAATGTGATAGATTAATACGGTGATATGACTTTAATAAAGAAGATTTCCCGAATCTTTCGCAAAATATATAACAACTTTTTTTTTGTACAAAAATAGATAACAACTTTAAATTCGACTGTATATTATAAATTACGAGTCAAAAAAATATATTTTAAATTAATACAGTGTTGTTAGCCCACCACATTATCGGTACATGAAGGCATTTGATTTTACCCTAACAAAGTAAATAAACAATTAATACATAAATTTTTAAAAAATATAATAAGATTCTTTAGTCGACATATTTAAAAAATAGGGTAAGAAATTGTAACCAAAAAATATAATAAGATTTTTAAAAATACACAAGTGACAGTTATTTTGTTTCCTATGCTGACAAAATAGGGTAAGAAATTGTAACAAAAAAAAAAAAGAAAAAAAAAAGGGTAAGAAATTAAACAAATTTCATACCTAGCAACATGTGTTAGTCCTTGACTCCTCATGACTAACATTTTTTTTTTTTGGTTTTCACCACCAGTTGAATCTGGTTCGGGGGTCAGTTCTGGCATCAAGTGGTTACAGCCCCCTCCCGATCGCAGTTGCGGGAGATCGAACCGTGGTCCTCCCTACCAAGTTCAGCGCCAATCACCACTGAACCAACTAACGATTGGTCCTCATGACTAACATTGTTTCGGGGCATAATGTTCATCCTTGTAACGAAATTCACTTTTTTTAGATTACACATTTATTGTTAATTAATTTTATTTCTTATTTCCTAGCCTAGCATTTACGTTACAATTGGAAAATGCTAAACAATTTAGCATTACTCTTATTTTATTTCTAACAATTTATTTTAAAAAGGTCTCCTAGTTGGATCATGATGATGAGATGATGGTTCTTATCTCTAATTGTTGGAATTGAGAGCATTTTGGCTTGGACCTAAACGAAGGATGAGATCAAGCATGTTGTTTGGAGCATTGGTTGTTGGCTTATTAACACCACCATTTGAGAGCTTTATCATTAGTTGTGAGAAGAGTTTGTTAGAAAATTAGGTGTGATAATCCTGGATAGTTTCGGAGAATCGTGTTCGTACACTTTCCGAACAAAGTATTTCGACCCTATTCTGCCTGGGTTCATGAAATCCTTGTTGAGATAATTCCCGAAGAACAATCTGTGTCTTGGCAGTAGAGCACAAATCAGAAATAGGGAGTAATTGTATGTATGTCATTCTGAAGCCAAATGACTCCTTATATAGGAGTTTGTTTCTAGGGACACAACCATACGAAAGGGGCATGACCTTTCGGAACAGGTGCAACCTTTCGGAACAGATGTAATCTTTCGGAACAGTTGTAACCTTTCGAAAAAGACACATCCTTTCGAAAATCGAAAACGATTTTTCTAGGGATACAACTGTTCGGAAAATTTCTAACGGGGTGCTGCCCCGCACCCCGCCCGCTTGGAACCCCGCACTTTATTCGCGGTCAATTATGCGTCGGCTCAACAAGCGTGCACTCTCGTTTCCAAGCTCAACACGTAATCGCATTAGCCTATAGTAGATCATATTACTATTAAAATCTATTGATGATACTAAAATCACCAACAGAGTTGTTGTTGCTTTTATTTCAGAAGTTCAATTTTTTCTCTTAGCTTTTTATTTTCTTTCATTAGGCGAATGTTTTTGAGGTACAACTCATGGTTCTCTTTTTCCATCACTATGAATTATGAAATGAAACAAAACAAATGGTATGAGAACAAACAAGAAATATAGGTCCTATTTATAAATATTCACGATATCTTAAAAAACATAATAACTCTGGGTATAATAATTTAAAAATCCAAAATAGGAAAAAGTTAACATTAGAAAAATAAATAAATATAATAGATAAGAAGATTCTAGATTTACTCATAACTATGAGATTATTGATTTAAACTCGGATACAAATAAGGTCTTCTCTGCCTTGGACTGAGGCACTATCCTCTCACCCCAAATTTCCTATCTGTAACAAACAAAAAACTCGGATACAAATATTTATCCTAAGAATATCTGCATTGCTACAAATATAAAATGGTCAAAATAAAATGTGAAATTATTTGAGGATGATCTTGTGCTTGCAAATACACAATTTTATTTTTGTTGTTGTTGGTTATTAGTGTTTTGTTTTTATTCCTTACTGTTTTATTTTAATTTCTATAAAGCATATTTATATCGAAATTGTATTTATAATATATATAATATTTGATTTTAGTCCTTCTAAATTTATCGCTGCAGTATTTTACAGGAAATAAATATTACAAAGATCAATTTTATATTCTAAATTAAAATGAGTATTTTTGTATTTTTATTGTTATACTACGAATAAAAAGTTGTCTTGTAATTTAGTGAGAGACATAAATTCTGTTTTTGTCTTGTTTTTTATTATCTATTTTGTCCGGTTTCATATCCAATTTATAAATAAAACATAATACAACAAAAATTGTCTAATAGTCTGGATTTTTTTTTAGTACTATAAAATATATTTTTTTAGTGGATCAAACACACCTTCAACATTATATCTAACATTGTATAATAATATGGTGTTGATGAAAGTAGAAAATTCGAGTGTTCAAGAAACACTTTTCTATTGTATTTTGCATAGTCAATGTCAAATTGTATTTTTTAATAAACCAGAAAATATATTCATAGCACAAGATGTGCCAAAAATAAGATAACAACATAGTTCTTACAAATTTAAATTATTCAAACAATAAAATTGAAAGACCAAAAATTAATAACCAAAATCATCAAGTAAGATTTTGATAAGTAAAATACAATATTTTGAATCTTTCGCGAAGTATATATAAAATGACCGTAAATGAGATAAGATGTTATAGATTAACGCGGTGATAGGATTTTTTTTTTGGTATAAATTATATATCCTCTGCATGTAATTGTAGAGACTAATTCCACGAGTTTTGTGGGCCCCAAATGAAGAATATATTATTAATCTTTTGTGAAATATGTTACTCATTCGATCTTTAATATAAGATGAGTTTACTTTTTAGATTCATTGATAATTTAATGAATCTAGTCCATATTATAAACAAGATATATACATTAGATTGTCAATTAATCTAAAAAGTAAGATTTCTTTCATATTAAAGACAAGATGAAGTATGCACTTTAAATGCAACAAGATGTTATAGATTAACACGGTGAAAAGATTTTAATAAAGACGATATCCCGAATCTATTGTGAAATATATAACGATTTTAAATGCGACAACATGTTATAAATTAACACTATGATATTGGTCTACCGCCTACCACATTATCCGCACATGAAGACATTTGATTTATTTTTATTTTTGTAGGAAAGGCATTTGATTTTACCCTAACAAAATAAACAAACAATTAATACGTAAATAAATTTTTCAAAAATATTATTAGAAGAACCTTTTAGTCAACATATTCAATTTGAATGACTAATACAATAATACACAGGTGATGATTACTTGTTTCTTATGCCAACAAAATAGTGCAAAAAATTAAACAAATTTCATACCTAGCAACATGTGTTAGTCCTGACTCCTCATGACCCACATTGCTATAGGGCAATGTTCATCCTTATAGAATCTCCAATAAGGATATCATAGAGAGTATCATAGACTAATGATCCGTATCTTTTTTTTTTTATCATTGAAGTTCCATGACGTGGTATCACCATTGGAGCAAAACACGTATGAGTTGCATAAATACTATATGGTATTATAGGGACCACTTTTTAATGGTGTATGATACCCAAAGCGGTATCACCATTGGAGATACTCTTAATCGTAACAAAATTCACATTTTTTAGAGTATACACATTCATTGTTAATTTCATTCATTCCTTATTTCCTATCATTTACGTTACACATGATACTTAATATTAAAACATAAATAATAAAAATACAAGAAGTTCACAGCAAAAGATAAAAGCTCACCGTGTGCTTAGCACATTCTTAATCTAATTATTTGGCTTCTTAAAAAAATTAAAACATTCCATAAAAAAAATAATTAAAACATAAACAAGCTTGAACATATGAAATCAAAATAAAATTCTTATAGCATAATTAAACAAAACAAGTATATATTTTTTATAACAATAATCAAGCAAGCATGAGTATATAAAATCATAATCCTTTATTGAAGATAGTCTTAACGATAAAACAACGAATTGAAGTAATACATTGCTCACGAATTTATTTAATTTCTAACAATTTATTTTAAAAAAGTTCTCCTAGTTGGATCATGATATGATGGCTCTTATGTCTAATTGTTGGGATTGGAAGCATTTTGGCTTGGACCTAAGCGAAGGGTAAGATCAAGCATGTTGTTTGGAGCATTGGATGTTGGATTATTAGCACCACCATTTGAGAGCTTTCTCATTAGTTGAGAGATGAGTTGTTGTTGCTCTTGTTTCAACAATTCAGCTTTTTCTCTCAGTTTTATATTTTCTTCCATTAAGTGAAGGTTTTTGAGAAACAACTCCATGTTCTCTTTTTCCATCACTATCAATTGTGAAATATGAAACCAAACAAATGGTATGAGAACAAATAAAAAACATAGGTCCTATTTATAAATATTCACGACTATGGGTATAATAATTTAAAAAATCCAAAATAGGAAAAAGTCAACATTAGAAAAATAAATTAATATAATAGATAAAGTATTGCAAGGATTAAAAGAAATTGTATTGACTAAAATAATATTTTGGTATATATTTATTTATTCATTACAATATAAAAAATATATTTAAATCATATATGGTTAGTTTGACTTCAATAAATATTATATTCGGTAAATTTAAATAAAAAGATATGATTAGTGTCATTCTTGCAAGTTGCAACCCTGTTTGGTAAAAAAAAAAATTGTTTAGCTTTGACTTATTTATGAAAGACAACGAAATATAAATAATTTTTAAGCGCTTTATGTGTTGTGAGGTCTGCCCTGTTTTGTACTATGTCATCATTCATTCACCCTGGATTTTTTTTTTTTTTTTTAAGCAAAGGAGGAATAAGCAAGACTAAGCCATAGAGACATCCCAACTAGGTTGGCACCCCTCTAATAGCCTAATCAAAAAGCCTACTCCCAAATATATTAAAATAAAATAAGGATAAATTACAAACAAACTTGGGGGGACTAGACCAAAACCCAAGTGGGAGCTTGAGAAAATAACTGCCTCATTAAAAACCTTACCTGTAAAACCCGAAGGGAAAAACCAGGTGAAGGGAAAAAGAGTGCAGTGCTCCAGAATAAACAACAAAGAAAAGCAAGAGAAAAAGTGGAGGCAACCAAGCAAAACTCCACTAAGAAAAACAGTAACGAAAATTAGGAAACCCATTCTTATTTCTAACCAACATCTCCTCAACAAAAGAAGGAGGATTAGACCAAGTAGTAAGAGCATCCAGAGAAAGGCCATGGTTAGCAAACGCGTCAGCAACTTGATTCCCTTCTCTGCAAATATGAGTAATTAAGAAATTGAACTGACAAAGCATGTGTTTGACATTTTTCCAACGGTTACGTAAGGACCAAGGGATAGACTTGACGTTCCTTCTAAAAGCACCAACCACGAGAATTGAATCCGACTCCAACCAAAGATGAAACCAATTATTTTGATAAGCAATCTCAATGGCTCTCATTGCCCCACAAAGCTCAGCAAAATATGAGGTAGCATGACTAAGAGGTTCAGCAAAAGCAAGGATAAACTTAGCTTGAGAATCACGAAAAACACCCCCACAAGAAGATGGACCGGGGTTGCCCTGCGAAGCGCCATCAACATTACATTTAAACCAAGATTGCAAGGGAGGGTGCCAAACAATTTCCTTAACCAAAGGTGTCCGAGGATTGTGAATATTAATATCAAACTTCTTCAATATTGAGAAATCCTTAATAGAGATCGAAGAGGCCTTGCGAGTATTGTTGCCTGATAGGAAAGTGTAGGCTTGAATCAAACCAATGGACGTTCTCCAAGGAATGGCAATGTCTTTGAAACGAGCTTGGTTGCGAGCAAACCAGATGGTATTCAACAAATGAATAAATGCAGCCGTGATGGTGACTTTGCATTGAGGTGACCACCCCACATCGCAAAATTTCCAAATATCCTCCATGTTGTTAAAATGAAAGGTAGTGTCCAAGCATCCTGCAAGCCAAGACCAAAGACGCACAGCATAATCACAAACAAAAAACAAATGAAAAGAAGTTTCATCATACCTTTGACAAAGATTGCATATAGAAGGTAAGTGACAGCCGCTAGCACGCAAATTTTCATCAGTGGGTAACTTCTCAAGCATTAACCTCCAAACCAATAAAGATTTAGCTGGAGGAATATCAACACTCCAAATACATTTGGCCCAGAGAAGGTCTTGCCAAGCAGGAGATTTAAAATTGTAAGCTTCTTTGAGAGTAAGGCAACCGTCATCAGAGTGATTCCAAAGGCGTTCATCATGAGATGGAACCATAGGTAAAATAGCTTCATTCACGATAGTAGCAAGAGTAGGGAAGCACTGAACAAGACTATCAGGAATACACCATTTGCCATTGAGAATATAATCACAAACCCTAGAGTTCAGATGAAACGAGATATTAGAGGGTATATTAAACTGAGAAGCCAAGGGAATGCCACCCCACCAAACATCATTCCAAAAGTTGATATTGTCCCCATTGCCAATAAGCCAAGAGGTGTTGTTCTTGATCTCCTCCATCTCATCTTTCACACTGCTCCAGATGGAGGAAAATATATGATAATTGATACAACGTTGATTTCTAAAAATTCTATCTCTCAAAAGTTTGGCCCAAGAACATTGAGAGTTGAGAAGTTTCCAGCATAAATGAAGGTTAGAAGCTTTATTTAAATTGATTAAGGAACGAATATTCAAACCACCTTGGGAATAAGGTCTACAAACTTTTTTCCAAGAGACAGTAACAAGCTTCCTCTGATCCACATCACCACTCCAAATGAAATTACGAATAGCGCGCTCTAAATCTTTTAGAAGAGACACAGGCCAGGAATAGAGAGAGATGCTATAAACTAACATGCTTTGAATCACAGATCTAACCAGTTGAGCCCTACCTGCAATAGATAAAAGAGAAGCTTTCCAGGAAGAAAGTTTGAGCTTGATTTTGTCAGCAATAGGTTGAAGGAAACTAGCTCTAGGTTTACCCTTGAAGATAGGGACCCCCAAATATTTGAAAGGAAAAGATCCAATCTTGAAGCCAAGGAGTTGTACAATCAAATCTAACCTGCCAGCAGTTATAGAACCAGAGAAAATAGTAGATTTAGAGTTGCTAATAACCTGGCCTGATTCAAGAGCATAGTTAGTGAAGAGATCCTTGAGAGCTTTGAGACCAGAAAGGTTGCCTTTGCAATATATCATAATATCATCAGCATAGAAGGCATGAGAAGGTATCATGAAATTTCTAGAGCCTTTAATTTGGGAGAGCTTGCCCTCAGCCACCAACTTAGATATACTCCTACTTAACACATCCTCAGCAATGCAAAAAAGAAGAGGAGATAAGGGGTCACCCTGTCTTACACCTCTAGAGCACTTGAAATAACCATGGGATCTACCATTAATAGAAACAGAGAGAAAAGCTGAGTTAAGAATGACCTGGATCCAATTTATGAAAACATCATTAAAGCCAAAACATCTCAACACTTTGATGAGAAAGCGCCAATCCAAAGTATCAAAGGCTTTGGTAATGTCAATTTTGAGAGCCAGATTACCACCAAAAGATTTGTTATGTAAGAGGTTGACAGCCTCAGAAGCAATGCATAAACAGTCCTGAATATTTCTGTCTTTAATAAAACCATGTTGCTCTTCAGATAGAATGGTAGGCAGCACAGAAGCCAATCTATCAGCAATGATCTTGGAGATGATCTTAAACTTGAAGTTTGCCATAGCTATAGGCCTATACTGATCAATAGAAGAAGCTTCAGGAATTTTAGGAATCAAAGCAATGATGTTAGAATTAAAACCTGGGAGAATCCAGCTAGAAGTAAAGAATTCCAAAACAACATTCTGAACATCATGTTGCACAACATCCCAGTAATGTTGGAAGAAGAAAGCACTAAAACCATCAGGGCCAGGAGCACTGTCCTTATTAAGGTCAAAAACAGCTTTCTTAATTTCTTCATGGGAAGGCAAGAGAGTAAGAAGAGAATTAACATCATCAGAAACAGCATGAGGAATAACATCATCAATTGTGAAAAATCGGTCATGAACGGTTGTATACGGGCAGATGCGGGTCTCTAAAAATTCGTCTCTCCATAAGCGAAACCGACCGAACAATTCCTAAAATACAAATTAATTTTTTTTCTAGTTTCGAGCATCTCTTCTATCTCTTAATATCTTATACTTTCCATTTTGTTAATTTTATCTATCTTTGATAAAAGAGAAAAATGTTGTATTTTACAAGCTTATGTTTGTAATATGTTGATAGAGAAGATGTGAAAGATAATATTTTATATTTATCTTAATTTTTACTTCTCATCTACTATCTATTATTGTCGTTGAATTTACAAATTTGAAACAAATTAACTGCATCTCATCATTTATATTTTATCTTTTGTTACAGTGTGTGCGAAATATTGAATGATTTGTCAAAAAATTTATTTTTCTTATCAACGAAGGTTTGAATGTAAGTATGTAACAACAACGTTTCAATCTAATCCGTTAAAACCGACCCGTTGTACTTGTCATCCGCATGACCCGAACCAGAACAAACCAAGAAGATGTAAACGGTCGGAATTGGATCCAAATTAAGAGGCCGCGGTTTTTATCGATTTGACGAATTTCGACCTGAATCCAACCGAACCCGACCGATGCTCATCCCTAATATAAATCAATTTTAAAAAATATGAAGCTCCTACAATTAGCTTCCTTTGTTTTTTAAAAAATAGAATCTAGAAAATTCATTAAGAATAACTTTTCATTTTGAGTTAAACATAATTTTTCTTACAAAAAGATTTTCTAAATGTTTTATAACAAACACTATTAAAATAATAAAATAATGTTTTTCTGAAATAAAAATAGATTTTTTCTAAATATAAAAAGATAAACCGTATAATAATATGATATTAATGGAAATTTTTAGCATCCAAGAAACATTTTCAATTTGTATTTCTTTGATAAACCAAAATAATATATTCAAAGCACCGGATGTCAAATATAAAATTACTACACAGTTCTAATTACAAATTTAAAGTATTCAAACAATAAAATTAAAAGACCAAAATCATCAAATAATTAAGACTTTGATAAATACAATATTTCAAATCATTCGTGAAGTATATAACAACTTTAAACGCGATGAGATATTCTAGATTAATACGGTGATATTAGATTTTAATAAAGATGATATTCCAAAATCCGACCATTGCTCACCCCTAACATGTGTGTTACTTGGAACTGATTTTGTGCTTCTGAGTGTGAGTCTACCAATGTTGTCAATATTTGAGCTTTGAGGAGTGCATAATTACTTTGAAATTGCTTGTCATGTTTATATTTTTTGACAGTATTGTATTGTAGATTTGTCGACTATCACATGTAGTTCTTTTTTGGGCATCATTTTGTCAAAAACAATTTGGCTTTCTTATCCTCCACAATATGAAAATAAATAAATCAAAACAAATTAATGAGAAAAATTAACACTGATTTTGTTAAAGTTATATATGTTTGATTTAGCATTAATTCAATTCTTTATCCTATTAGTGGGTACTCTGTTAGTGGATTGTGATTTATTCACGGTAGGCTTTTAAATATTCTGATTTTGTTCATATTTGCTTAAATGAAGGGTTGGGAGGTTATATTACTAATGTTCAAAGCATGTCCCTTGTTGATTTGACATTGCTCCTGAGTACCAGGTCCAAGATACTCACTCCGATCTTATATATAATAAACATTTCACTTTTTAAATTCATTGTAAAATTGATGTATTTAGACTATATTATTATCTAAATACATCAATTTTACAATAAATTTAAAAAGTCAACTTTTTTATATCTATAGAACCGGAGGGTGTATTGGATGTTTAGTAAAAGAAAAAACAGAAGGTTTTCATGCATCTTAGATGGGTGTTATTTGGAACCAATTTTGTGCTTCAAGTGTGAGTCTACCAAAGTTGTAAATAATGAGCTTTAGTTGCTTGTAATGTTGATTATTACTTTTACTATCTTATGGCTTACTCGCATGTTCTACGAAATGACAATAATATTTTTTTGTAGCTTAAGTCACAGATGTAGGAAAAATGAGTAATTTTAAATAATAATATTTTTTCTACATCTGTGACTTAAGTTACGGATATTATAATTGTAGAATATTTTGGAGGACGTCCGTAGCACGAGTCGCAGACATGGACATTTTGTCATTTTGTAGGACGCGCCCCAAAAATCATAAGGTGGTAAAAGTAATAATCGTATTGTTTATGATTTTTGACAGTATTGTATGATAGATTTGTCGGTTGTCTACATGTAGTTCTTTTTTGGGCTTTTTTTTTGTCAATTTTTTTGGGCTTTCTTATCCTCCATGATATGAAAATAAATAAATCAAATTGATGAGAAAAATCAACCTTGATAAAAAATTGTTGAAGATTTCTCTTCCCACTTCCGTCTTTCTTTTTCACCCCCTGAGTTTTCATTTATAACTCTAAAAAAAAAAACTTCGGTAAACACATACCGAAGTTATAAACGATGTAAAACACATGTTTTTCTATATCGAAAAACTTCGGTAAATGAAAACCAAAGTTTTGGGGGTAAAATTGGATTTCGGGGGGGTGAAAAAGAGACATGGGGGTGGGAAGAGAAATCTTCAAAATTGTTAGAGTCTTTCAATCACATTTTATATTAGAGTTATATCAAAATAGTATTTACAAAAATTGCACATGTATCTTGATTTTAGGCAATATTTAGGTTTTTTTATCTTTAAAATGACGACTTGTTTTGAAACTTTTTTATCTTTATAAACCTCTTTAAAAGATTTTTTTTTGAAAAAATTAAATTAGCCCACCTAAATTGCCATCAGTGAGAATCGAACTGGAGAACTTAATTTTCTTTTTATAGAAAAAAAGTTTTAAAAGTAGGTTTTATAAAGCATTATTTTTCACATAAAATTAAACACGTTATTTTAAAAACTTGTTTCATCTTTTCTCGTTATCCTTTAAATTAATAAAGACAAAATCATCAAGTATGATTCAATAAGGATAATACCTCGAATTTTAACTACTTCAAACGTGGCAAAATATCATAAATTGACATATTGTAAACATCAATTTTTATCCTAAAAAATTTGAATCAAAATAAATAAATAACTAATACCATAAAGTTGAAAAGAATTACAAGCATCCTACCATTACTCCTACTCCTCACAACTAACTATACATTGCTTTGGGGAAGGTTTATCCTTGAGTAATGAAAATCATGTTTATATATACTTGCATTTTAATTAGAGATTAGTACTTAATCTCAAAGAAATTGCTTCTTCTTAGTGTATAGTAAGTAAATGACATAAAAATAAAATAAATTGAAATTCTTATATCAAAACAGAGCAAGCAAATCTTACACTGCACATAGAAACAGAGTAAATGTAAGATAAAAATATATAAAATTATATTCATTTCTAGAAGATAGTCAAATACATCATTATATCCATGTTCAGAAATTCATATTCATATCTAAAATAGATTAAAAAAAGATATGATAAAACAAGATAAACCCTGAAACCACTACATTGAACACTTTGATTTTTTCACAAAATAATAAAAGTCTTCTAGTTGAGTCATGATGATGATGATGATGCTTCTTAGTATCTCTAATTGTTGGAATTGGGAGCATTTTGGCTTGAACCTGAACCAAGGTTAAGATCAAACATGTTGTTTGGAGCATTGGTTTTTGAGTTACTAGCACCACCATTTGAGAGCTTTTGCTTAAGTTGAGACAAAAGCTCTTGATTCTCTTGGTTCAGAATTTGAGCTTTTTTTCTTAGCTTTTCATTTTCTCTCATTATGTGACAGTTTTGATAGTACAATTCTGTGTTCAATCTTTCCATCTCTATGCAAATGAAAAAATTCTCACAACCTGAAAAATAAAATTATGAATATTAATCACATTGTGAAAAACATGAAAGATATATCATATATGAGTATGATTGGAAAAAAAATGAAATGTCATCATTAGAAAAAAATTATAGAAAACCTTATAATAATTGATTGAAATATGCAAAAGGGCTAAAATAAAATTTAGCATAGATAAAAAATTTTATATATACAAGCTTCCTTGTGAGTGAATGTGTTGCTTTATGATTTGCTTTGGTAGAAACAATTATGACACATAAACAAAGAGAAATGAACAACCATAGGGAAAAAAGCATTTTGGACCACCCTGTCAAATAAATAGACCATATGGGTTGTCTATGTAAAAAACTAAAAAAAGGAGACACATAGGAAAAAAAAACTATATCTACATTCACTTGAAAGAACATTAAAAATGGTTTCTTTTGGCTGTCCCTAGATTGAAGAAAAGTATAAAGTTCATACATTAAAGAGACAAGTTTCATAGGAAGATCTTCTTGTGTTTGTCTAATATAACAAGCTAAGTTCTTGTTCTCACACATTATAATAATAATATTCAAATATTTAACACCTAAATGGCATAAAGTTTTACAAAAACTAAATAGGTGGGGACCTAAGTAAATCCGTACTATATACATAAAAAAAATGTTACAAAAATAAAATAACTAAAAAATTGTTATCTTAGAACTAGAGAAAGACATGGAAGTCATTGAGAGGATCTTCTTGTATTAATCAAAATAATGATAAAAAAAAAATGTAAGGGAAGATGAAAAGTATAAAATAGAACCCACTATAGAAAAAGGTTGAAACTTGAAAGGCAAATATTTTTCTTCCACTATCTTTGAATTTTTTTTTTAAAAAAAAAAATGAAGAAGAAAGATTACCTTTTGATAGGAATTGGATAGTTGAGTAATAGGAGGGGGTGTGTTTTGGAATTGTAGAGATAGTGAATGAAAATGAAGAATGTGAATGTGAATTTATAGAAGAAAAAAAAAGAAGAGAAGGGGTAGAGGGAAGGACCTGACACAACTATCATGCATGTGTAAGCATGGAAGGCGGCTGGTAATAAGAACCTAAAAGATTTTCATGTTTCGGTTTCATTATGATCATGATTATGGTTATGGCGTCATGTGAATGATTATTTTGAATGGAGTTTTGTTTCTGTTTTCACCCTTTTCTTGTGTTCTAGTGCAAAAGGGTATATTGGGAATATAATAAAAATTTAATTTTAGAGAGAAGAACAATAATGGATCTTACTTATAGGTTTTGTAAAAATGATGGTGGGCTAGGCCATCCCAAGATTTGCAATCATGATTTGGATTGGGTTTTTAAAACCTCCATCAATTACTCTTTTGTTTTTATTTAAAAAAAAAATAATAATTAATTTTTTATTATTATTATGGTTCTTCTATTTTTAGTCCTTCATGATTCTTACTTTTATTTTGCTATTTCCATGTTTTGGGCTTTGTTGGAAATAATCATTCTCTTTGCCGTATTACTATTATTCCTTTTGTTGAAAAAACATTTTTTGTGCATAATTTCTTATAATATATGGTTATGATAATGCTTTTATTAAAGATATATGGAATGTGAAATGATGAAAAGGGTACTACAAAAAGGGGTGTATAATGCAAAGAAATTATTTCAAAGCAAGGTTCTTTAAGTTGAAGTTCCTTCTGAGAATCTATTTTTACTTTTAGTAGAAATTCAATCAAATCGGTTATATAAATTAAACATCTTATCTTACCATATAAATTGTGTGAGTGTGTGTGAGCTAATGAGAGTTTTTGAAAGCATTGATGGTATTTTGTTTTACGTTATTATAATGTTACTAGTAATTATAGGTAAAGACAGTATGATCATAATTAAAGGTAACAATTTTTTGCCAAATTCAGGCTATAAGCATGATTTATTTTTGGAGGTGATGGGTAATAGTTATAGTTGGGGACAGGTAGCTTCCAATCCTCTCATGGATTATGAGTGGCATAACGTGGAACATTATAGTTGACACATGGAACTTTGGATGTGCCTAATTTCTTTGATAGAGTTTGTTCATTTTTCTTATGTCCATGACTTTGCTTGCATCAAATCTTTGGGATTCATAGTACAGTAGTATTTCATACTAATCCTTTTATGTTGAGTGAATTATCCTCACTTATTTTCTAAGAGATGTAAATAGTACACATCCCTCTTATTTTAATTTTTGGTACAAAGTTAACTAAAAAAAAGTTAAAAAAACTCTGATTAAAATATTTTTTGGATTGGTTGATTAAATTTTATATTTGCCTCTATTAATTTTTATGGAATAAAATAATTTACATTTGACTAAACCTTTTCCCATGTTTTATTTTAAATAATGAATTTGTTTCCAATATTTATATAACAATGTTTTTATAAAGCCATTAAAAAAAATGTTTTTATAAAATTTACTACTACTATACTTTAATTAAGTCAGAGAGGGAATTGATGGCTCTCCATTTTTCAAAGAGAAATGCGGAAATGAATGATAAAGTCATAAAACATTTTCAGTCTTTTTAACCAAAAAAATTGTTAGTTTTAAATATTTATTTTTGTCTCTCCAAATTTTACAATCAATTAATTTTGGCTCTTACATTTAAATTTTCAAATTTTAACCCTCCAAATTTTTTAATCACTCAATTTTAACTCTCAAAATTTATCCTCTTTTACATTAATTGGTCCCTTGTTGACTTTTTTATTGAAAATTGCTTATGTGACATTTTAAAGTGTAATAAAATAATTTTTTTAAAAACAAAACAAATTAAAATCAATTTCTTATTTAATAAGCATTTTTTAAAAATCAATTTCCAATATTTATTTATTTATTTTTGACAAAATGTTTTATTTATTTCAAAAACACGTTTTTTATTTCATAAACATTTTTTCTATAAAATTTTTAAAAAATATTTTATTAGTTCAAAAAATATTTTAAAAACAATTATTATTTTAATAACATTTTATTTTAAAATGCCACACAAGTAATTTTCTGTCAAAAAGTTAATGGAGGACTAATACTTAATAACTCATTTAATGTTTCAAATATGATTGGTTATTATATTATATGATATATTTTGTATTAAAATTTGATTTTATTGTGTCTTTATATTGTTAATATTAACTTTTTTTTAACACAACTTAAATTCATTAGATAAGTTTGTTTGGCACGTCATCCAAAACTGGACTACTTGTAATTTTATTTTTAGATCAATGATTTTTTGCCTTTGAACTTGTCCAAATTGCACAATGAATTTTCGTGAGGAGGGAATCCAGGGAAATCGCCCACGTCGAGTTAAAAGCAACATACAAAGTGATTTAAACACCACATATTTATTCAAAACCTTAAAGTACACATGTACTTATGCGACTAAGAAAGCTTCTGCTTGAGAGGTTGAGCATAAAGCACGTGAGACTTCCAGTCGCACACTTGTTACGATAAACATTCCCCTTAATTGTGAGTCATTCAATTCATTATGATCAACCTCTCAAGGGGAAGCTTTCTCAGCCACATACATTAGTACTATTGTCTTCACACTCAACGGAACACGCCACATGACCACCATTGTCAAGAGAAGAGTATCAACGCAAGGATCATGGAGTTGTCGAACCACCGACTTTTCTACCAATGTTAGGTTATGAGAGGGAACTCGAGGGATCATCTATATTGGGACAAAAACAACTCACACAAATGAAAGATACACCACAAATTTACCCAAAACTTTAAGCTAGTGGATTTATTGGGTCTTCTCACTTAGGATTTGTTTGGCAATGGCAAATTTTGTACTTATGGCTTATAAGCTCATTTTGAAAAGAAAAACTTTGTTTGGTAACATTTTTTTATCATAAGCTTATAGCTTAAATCAATTGAGCTAACTCATTTAATACACCTATAAAATAGTTCGGTTACTAATTTTATAAAACACTATAAATTAAATCAACTAGTTTATCGGATATCCATCATTTTTTGCCGAACAAAATCTTATATGTTCCTTAACCTCCATTTTTTTCAAATGAGGTGGGACTTTCAACATTATACTTACACAACAATTAATTTAGTCACATCCTTATGCTTGGGAGTACTATAGTACATATTAGTTGGGGGGGAGCTCTCTATACTTGAGTGGCTCTATAGAAAATGAGTCACCACCACCTTACATTTAACCCACCATATAGTATACTCTGATTAACCAAAGGGGGAAGGCTAGCATGGGAAAGCAATGTAGGTCTCCCATGGTGGAAAATAAATTTAGACCTTTAGATTACAAAAATCTATTATAAACTATAATAAAGTGTTCACATCATATTTTATCCTCTTTCACCAAATTTATTTTTTGATTTATATATTATTATTAAATTAATTATATGTTATTATTAAATTAATTTTTATATGCCAAAATTAATCTTTCAAAGTTTATATTGTGTATGCAATTTTTAATCTTTGTCAATATTATTTTCGTTTCTTAATTTTTCTTTATCTTATTAGTAAATTGTATTTGTTGTTATCTTCATTTTTTTATATGTGACCAAATATTAAGTGTAACGGAAAAATGGAGTTCTGCATGTTAATTTATTTTTTTATCTGCTCAACTCACTAAATTAACATTTTCAAAGTATGCTTGTTACATATTATTTGAGAGAAAAATCAACATTTTTAATACGCGTAGTTTTATTTGTTGTGTTTCATTAGGCCTTGAAACAATTTTTAGTCTAAAAATATAATTTTTCTCATTAGAATAGAAATTAGTTTATTATTTTAATAATTGTTGTAAATGAGAGAGAATATTTTAAAAAGTCAATATTAGGAGGTTCGATTTCCTACAAATGCGATATTTAAAAATGATATATTAAATTAATAAAATGAGATATTTAGTACAATGAAACTTCCTTTTATTTGTGTTTCATTTTTTAACTTTCTCTATTTTTAAGTTCAATTTGTAGATTTTTTTTTCATCTTTAGTATTTTATATGTACACTTTATAGTGAAATAAATATATATTTCAGTATACCATAAAAAATTAGTCACGGTAATCAAATAAAAGGATAAAATAAAATTAAATAGTACCTTAAATTTTGATGTTATTATTATATATTATATATACTTTATACATCCAGGATAAAGCAAAAATAATTTTATACATTAAAGTTCTTAATATAAAGTCAAATTAAAGATAAATATCTATTATATATATGCGGCACTATATTTTATCATAGATAACGTAATAATACCGTTTGATTTTCATGCACACAACATCTTTTGCTTCTCTTCCATTTAACACTTAACTAGCATATAAAAAATTATATTATTAGATTGGAAATTGTTTCAAAGACTAAAGAAACACAAATAAAACTACTCATATTAAAAATGTTGATTTTTCTCTTAAATAATATGTAATAAACATATTTTTAAAATGTTAATTTACTGAGTTGAGAAGATAAAAAAAAAATATTAAAATTAATATGCAAGAACTTCATTTTTTCCGTTACACTTAAAAATTATTTGGTCACACATAAAAAAATTAAAGGTAACAACAAATACAAATACAAGTTACTAATAAAATAAAGAAAGATTAAGAAATGAAAATAATATTGACAAAGATTAAAAATTACATACATAATATAAACTTTGAAAGATTAAGAAAGATAAATTTTAACATATAAAAATTAATTTAATAATAATATATAAAGTAAAAAATAATTTTGATGAAAGAGAATAAAATATGGTGTAAACACTTTATTATAGTCTATGATAGATCTTTATGATCTAAAGGTGAAAATTAATTTCCCACCATGGGAGACCTACATGCCTTTCCCATGCTAGACTTCCCTAACCAAAGTTGTAGCCTCATGATTTCCTATCCCATCAATATGTTCAAATTTGAGCTTGGTCAACAACTCCCCCATATGCCATACTATTATGAAATTCAATTCTGATAGTAACAATGGTACAGTCAGAAAGTGTAGGGGGGCAAAAGGAGGGTATCCCCCCAAAAGAAAATAAAAGAAAAGCCATAATCACACGGCATAGGCAGTAAATTAATTTGCATGAATGAGTGAGTGAATCCAATTTAATTAAAGTTATGCAAATCTCGTCAGAAACTAATAATCATGAGAATGCCCCAACCCAACAATAATCCTTCCTCTTAAAAAGTCCTTTTACTTTTACCCCTGCAATTTTATGTCACTCCACATTTAATAATTTAATGAAAACTTGTACTAGTACATTCATGATTTAAAATTGTTCTCACTAGTACTAGTAGTAGTAACTTTTTTTTTTGGTACATAAATGTGTGTGATAATGTGCTAGTTGTTTACTCACGGCTAGATGTATAATTTGTACTCATGAATACCCCATCTTCTTCATCATTTACATTTCTTCTATAATTACAATTATTATGGGAGGTGGTAATGATCTCAAAACTTTAATTTTGGAGGGATGATTAATGCAGTGCATCACTATTTGATGTGAGAAGGAAAGTAAGTAAATTATGAACGTGGAACATCAACTATCAATACACGTGATGCCTTTGAAATTTCATCCTGTAGTAGCAGTAGTAGTTATTGTATCGGCTCATCATTGGTGTGTGTGTGTGATTCTATAGGCTAGAGAATCAACTAAGAGCCCATCCATCATTTTAGTTTTTTTTAGACATCATTTTTATTTTTAGTTTTTATTATTATTGGAAAATGCTAAACAGTGCCCCGAGAAGGGGGCACTAATTAAGTTTACTAATAAAGAATTTTTTTTTGTAATTTGTGTATTCAATACCTTGAAATTGTAAAAAGTCAATTTTTCAATATTATTTCATTTTATTTTTCTTTTTGGGTATGCTTAACAAATGTCATGGGGGCACAGTTTAACATGACCCTTTATTATTATCCCTCTGATCAAGTGGAGGGTAATTGCGTGTGGTGTGATTGCTTCATGGAGTCTTCGAATCATCTCTTTCTCCATTGTGTGGTGGCTCATAGAGTATGGTACGAAATTTTTAAGTGGTTAGGCGTCCTTATTGTTATGCCGGCGAATTGCTTTGAGCTCTTTGGGTGTTTGTGTGAGTCGGTGAAGAGTAGGAAGGGGAGAAAAGGCTTTATTTTAGTGTGGCACACCGTGATTTGGTTGTTATGGAAAGCGCGTAATAATTTGATTTTCAATAATATTAGAGAGGAACCATCGGATATAGTGGATGGTATTAAAGTTTTATTATGGAAGTGGAGCGCCGATCGTTTGAAAGTGTCACCATGTTCTTTCTACGAATGGTCGTGGGATCCGGGAGATTGTTTTGCTAGGTGATTTAGGGAGGATTGGTTGTTTATGGGGTTTTTGTTTTTGTTTTGTTGGCCTGGGTTCCCTTTTCGGTGTTTGCCCCTGTTATGTTGTTGTTTTCCTTGTATTGTTTCGGGTTTGGAGTGATGGCTAGTGTATTTGGCCAACTCCATTTTATGTGTATTGTTGTCCCCTGTTTCTCCCCAGGTTGGCACATCTTGTGCTACACTTGGTGGTTTTAATAAAATTTTCTCCATTCAAAAAAAAATATTATCATCCCTCTGATCTTTAGAGAAATAAGGAAGTTCGGCCGCAGGGTAAATAAAGTCTAATTAAAAATTATTTTTATTAAGAATCAAATTTAAATTTTGTCAAACAATTTATCCTAAAAAAAACTTATTAACCACTTAAACTCAATATTTTAGTTATAAAATTTATATTTTTGAATGAGCTTTATGTAACATTTATTATATGTAAAACAATTGTGGAGTGTGGCTCACATATCACAAACAAAAGCACGTTAGGCCTCTATTTCTTTTCTTTCCGTTTAGGGTTTTGTGGACTTTAATCAATTAAAGAATTAAGGGTGTGTTTGTTTCAAGGTTATTAATTTTACTCCTAGGAATAATATATCCAGGAAATAACAATAGGAATTTTATTCCAAAGTATTTGAAAAAAATTGTGTTTAGTTAATATTAATCACATTCCTTGAGATTATTGATAAAGATAGGTAAAAAAATAAGTTATTAGAAGTTACTTGAAATATATTCTCATTTTCAATGGAACTTTTCTTTCCCACCCATTTTCATGGGAATAAAATCATGGGAATAAGAGAAGTTATTGGGAGTTATTTTTTTCCAATCAAACATACATACCTAGGAATAATTTTATATCAAGCTTGTAACAAACATGGGTATATCTATTCCTACCCACATATTCTAAAGAATATTTTTTCTAAACTTGAAACAAACACCCCCTAAAGGATATTCACAAAACTTGGAATATAATGAAGAGTCATGCTAAAATAGCAATAAAAGATTAAATTAATATTGAATAGACAACTTTTTTACATTTTCAATGATTTGAACGCACAAATTTCAAGACAGAACTTTCTTATTTATATGTTTAACCGGTGTTTCAGAGCATTGTTTAACATTTTTCTATAATGAAATACAATCATTGTTAGATTGTAGAATTTTTTCAAAAAAAGATATAGATGACGCAAGATTATTAGTAGAGCCGTAAAATGGGTTGGCCCACACTGGTTCAATTACAAATATGGTATGGCCCAAACCATTTATTGTTGGAGAAAATTAATTTTTCCACCCTACTAATTTTGGAGCGTGCTCTATGAAATTATCGAAATATCATTTTCTGCTGTTTAAGTAGCGGATTATACATTAAAAACCTCAAAAATTTCATATTAGTATGATGTTTTTATGAAAAATTTAATGTTTATAACATTCGCTACTTAAGTAGCGGACACAAATTTCGTGTAAGGTTTTTCAATGTATTGTGTTTTGCCTAAAAAATTATTCATTTTTACAATATCCACTACTTAAATAGCGGAAAGATAAAATGAAAAACATGTAAGGCGCGCAAGTAATCTGTAAGACAAAAGTAATTTTCATTATTGGATTCCACATTAGTGAGTTGGGGTTGGGCCCGGCCAACCCATTTTTATTTTTGGTTTAAATACTCTTTTGTTATGTCAGTTTTATGTATTAATTTCTCACAATTATAAATTAATTAAGATATATAATTTATTTTTTCCAAGAAATTAGATAAGATATAATTGGATGCAACTATAAATAATTTTTACAATAACTAAGATATCAATTAAACTCAATTTTAATTTTTCTAAAAAATTGAGTCAAAGTAATAATTTATAAACTTAAAAAAAAGAAGCTAAATGCATCCATATTATTAAGTTTACATATTTAAATATATTTTAAAATCAGATGATAATTTTCATGCTTTTTATTAATATTATTTCTACAAAAGTCGCATAAAAATGTTGATAATCAATCCTATTAAAGTCTAATGTGCTAGCCCGACCCAACACGATGTTCATATGGGTTAGGAACAAAAAAACCTGAGTTTATTTGGGCTACCTTTCTTTATGCTTGGCCCATCTAAAAGGAAGATTTTTCTTCCCACCCCCCATGTCTCTTTTTCACTTCTCAGGTTTCCGTTTGTATTCTTTGAAAAAAATTTCGGTAAACACGAACCGAAGATATAAACGGTTGAAAACACGTGTTTTTCTATATCGAAAAACATCGGTAAATGAAAGCCGAAATTTTGGGGGATAAAACTGAATTTTTGGGTGGTGAAAAAGAGGCGTGGGGGGTGAGAAGAGAAATCTTTATCTAAAAGTCTGGTCTAAAGGACGGCTCATCATGTACGACCAAATTTTTATAGTTCTAATTAGGGTTAATAGGTTGTTACCCCCCTATTAAGTGGGCGTGTTTTGCGTTACCCCCTACTAAAAATTTCTTGAAGATTACCCCCTTGCAAAGTAAATTTTTTTGGTTTTCCTTTTCCCCCTTGTCCGCTCTTAGGTGCAAGAAATTTGCACTTTTTAAATCGGTTGAACATAATAACCGATTTAAAAATCATCACTTTTTAAATCGGTTGAACAAAATAACTGATTTAAAATGTGCATTCAAGGGAAGAAACCAAAAAAATTTACTTTGCAAGGGGGGAATCTTCAAAGAATTTTTAGTAGGGGGATAATGCAAAACACGCCGACTTAGCAGAGAGGTAACAACCTATTCATTCTTCTAATTATTAGGGGAATTAAGTGTTTATTAATCATTAAAAAATTACTAATGATGTGTCCATGGGTGTCCTTTATAAATACACAAAAATGAATTTCTTTGCTATAAATGATAACTACACAGAATTTGCAAGTTACTTGAAGAAAAGATTTCGTGCCTTCTCATTTTTTTTTTTTATGTTGGAGCTTGCTCATTTATCCGCAAGTAGGAGTGGACAAAAAACCGCGATCCGACTCAATCCGAGGAAACCGGGAAAAAAAGAAAATGGGCGGTTTGGATCGGGTCACGGGTTAGCGGGTTGAATAGAGTTGACGTGGGTGGGTCCGGGTGGAGAGAATCGGACCGATGGGACCCGAAACCCGCCCGCATTAGTAAATCAAAATTTCGCGTTTACTACTTTTCTTTTGCGATATACACACTCTAAGCTCTTTTTCCGTTTCTTCTTCACACTTTTTCATTTCACCTAAAATCCATAAAGACTGAAACAATTATGGAACATTTTGAAACATAAAACTTATCTTTCTTCATCTTTTTTATTTAAACTCGCTGAAATCAAATGTTATATTTTTAATTTTATTTGAGATTTTTGTTTTTTCTTACTTTTTATGTTTATTTAGAGTTTGTAACACTTTTATTTTGTATTTGTTTCATGATTCTCTCATCACTTGTTGCATATTCTTAGAATTTAAATTGCAAAGATTGAGTTTGTTACTAATTTTATTATTATTTTTTATTATTTCTAACTGAATCGAACCGAATTAAATCGCCCAATAACCCGATTAAACCGCAACCTGAACCAGTGAAAACCGATCTCTATTTTGTGGACAGATTGAGCCTTATTTTTTGACTCTGCGATTTGACTTGGGTGACAACTTTGAACCCGAACCCGTCCACCGCCCACTGTCCATCATTTAAAAATAAGTTTTGTGGACTATATAAGATAAAATGCGGACAAATGAGCAGCTTAATATTAGAAAATTTTATCACTATTTTTCAATAAAATAATATTATTATCTTAGTGATAAAAACGAGCAAATAAAATAGTCTAATTTAGTGATAAAATTTTCTCTATGTAAAATAACATTTAAAGTGCATGACAAATAGTTTAACTTGACAAATTTTCTATCAAGAGACCATTTTATGAAAGTGGGGATCAAATTGACACACCCAAACAAAGTGCTCAACTAAGTTGATTATTGCAGTCCTTAGAATTTAGAATAGTCACCCTTGACCTTGTAATACTTAGAATTCTATCAATTATTCAATTTAGTGTTATGTTAAGTTTAATCACTCCAACAAAATCTCTGATCTTCTACCTTATTCACACCAAACTTGCTATGAAGAAGATACTAGAAAGCTAGTTTTGTTGCAATACTATAACATCTTTATTATGTGATACTCATGCTTTGCTATGACTTATGAACTCTAAATTATGGCGATTAAACCAAATATAAAATAATCTACGATTCAATAATTAACTTCAATAGCACCTCTAACTAGCCCTTACATTCATTCACATAATTGTTGTAGGACAATTTATTTAATTTCTAAAGTAACATCACACTTTACATGTAGGGGAGAGACTTGTTAGCCAAACAGAGTCGCTAGTAATTGATTCGTCGTTATCATTCTTATGCCAACTCCAAAGTGCATGTGATGCATTAACCACCTCGAATATCCCATGTCCAAAGCTAGCCTCTCTGAATATCGATATCTCCGGTTTAGGTTCTTGGTACCTATCATCGCATACACCACATCATTATTCAAAATCATAACTTATAATAATAACTAATAATGTTTAGAAAAACTAATATAATATTACTTACCTTGTGGCTAAACCTTCGCGATTGCCCCCATCCCCAATGGTAATATGCACCGGACCACAATTGTCGACTTTGTCTTTATAAACGCGTGTCTGAAAAAAATAAAATTATTAATTACCGTAGAAAAAATGTTAGCAATATACTCTCTAACACAGATGAAATTTTAAAAAAAAAAAATACTCACAAAGCGTTCATAGGCATGGACATGGCCGGTAAAAACAACATCAACACAAGCATTATAGAGCAAATCTTCCATAGAAGTTTTCATGTTAACAGATTCAGGTTCACCTTGATGAGCTTCATTAGAGTTATACCATGGAGCATGAATCAACACCACTACCCAAGGAGTTTTTTCTCTGTTTATCTTCTTCAAGTCACCTTGAAGCCATTTGTATTGCGAAGATTCAGGGTCAAAATCGGTATATGATCCCAACATGATAACATGAACACCGGACACATCAAAAGAATAGTAAAGGTTAGAGTCTGATCCACTTTCTTCAAATGGCATTTGCCATCTTGCATTGTATGCTGTGAATGGTGTTCTATGGATGACTGGAATCTTCTCAACATCATGGTTCCCTGTTGTGACCATCCATGGACGCTGACTTGCTAACGGTTCGACCAAACGACCAAAAGAGTCCCAAAGATCTTGTACTAAATCTGCGTAGGATAAATCTCCCGGTAATAATAACATATCGTAATTTGATTTACCTAAATGATTCAATGTTGAAACTGTCCACTCTGTTTGTCCAAGATCTCCTGCACATGTTAATTATAGACGCCGGTTAAATTTCTTACCACTTAAATATTAGTATGCGAGTCTGGTAAGTATAACTCAGTTGGTAGCTGTAACGACATTGATATGTAGTGATCTGGATTCAAATTCGAAATTTCATACTTCTTCAAATTTAAAATGTGTCGGTCTAGCCACCAAACTTAAAAAAATAAAGAAAAATACTCGTAACCGTATTTTAAAAATACTGATGATCTATAATAAGAACTAGAGCACATACCAACTACTCCAAACTTGATTGGAAATTGAGAGGGTGTGGTCTTAAAATTGTATGTTTTGGTTGAGTCACCCAAACGGTAGTAGTAAACTGTGTTGGACTTGAGGGGACCAATTAGGACATTGTGAATTTCACCAGACTCATAAAGAGCATAATGGTAAGAAGAAGTGGTTCCAGTTGCAGAAAATGAGAGTGCTGAAGGAGATGGGCCATATTCCACTTTTGCTGGAGTTGGGCTTTGTGTTATCCATGAAATTCTCATCTTGTCTTGGCCCACTTGAGATATATGTACCTGCAAGGCCCACATAAACTTATTAGACTTCTCGAAAGAGATTTTATTTTTGCCGTCCTACCTATTTCTCATTCGCCCTATGTGTTTTTGCGTTTTTGTTTCTACCTTTATCTTACTTAAGTAGCAAATGTTATAAAAATATAATATGGTATTTTTGGAATGTATCTGCTACCTAAGTAGCAAACAGATATATTTTTGTAAATTCGTAAGGCACACGAGAAAATGAGTTGGGTGGCAAAAAATAATCTCTTCTCAAACTAGTCGGTGTGTTTGGTAGGAGAGGAAATGAGAAGAGAGAAATAGAAACACGGAAAACGATGCATGTATTTGGACTAACACATTAGTCCAAATACATGCATCGTTTTCCGTGTTTCTATTTCTCTCTTCTCATTTTCTCTACTACCAAACAAAAGCATGTTAACCCTTCTAGAGGAAAGAGTAAATAGTAATCTAGAGTTTAGCAGATAAATAAATTTTCGCTACCCCTCTTATAAGTTGAATTTGAGTTCTTTCGAACTGATTCATTTTAGCAATATAATTTGATAATTATGATATTACAAGTTTAATAGAATTATAATCTTAGAAATTATATATATATATAAATATATTTAATGGTTGAGATCTTATTTTTCTTAAACTGCACCTTCACCCCTTTGTGTTTTCATAGTGTACCCGTTCATCTTCTCTCAGCTTATGACCTACGACTTGTGTCCCTTCTTTTTCTTTTTTTTCTCATGGTCCAGTTTCTATCGGTAAATATACACTAATACACAACCATATTATTCTTAATTGCCCAATTTTTAGTTTATTTATTTGGTTTGAAATTTGAAATCGGAAGGGGAAACGACCACATCTATGCTTCTTGCTTTTTGTTTTCCAGTAAAACTCTCAGTTAAGTTTTAATAGAATCTGAGAACACATGTTAATTAAGGAAACTCAAAAGAGATTGGCAAAAAATGAAACTCAATTGGTTCTGATTTTCTAAGGTGGTAATCATAAGTCATGTGAGAGTTATCTTTCAGAATCCTTTCCGGAAAGGGAGATAAAATCAGAACCAATTAGGTAAGGGAGATTAAATTAGAACCAAAGAAATGAAGATTGAAGAAAAAATGAAATTAATATCCAACATAGTAACAGTGAGACGAGAGTGAAAGAGACGTATATTCAACAAGGATAGGCATCAAAATGGAAAAGAGAGAAAAAAATCCAATTAACAGTGAGACGGCAGAGTGACTAGCGTAGGGATGAAATGTGAAATGATTAGCTACGGTGATATAAATTAAGCAGCACAACAAAGATTAATCCAAGGGCTATTATTTATTCCTCTCATCTCTCACAATAAAAACTCCTCTCACTTCAAAATCTATAACTAGTTTATATCCAAAAATCTATATATAGTGCTGGTAGTAATAACAAAAGATTATGTTAAATAGATTGCCATTACAAGCATTGGAAAATTATTATTAACAACTTAATTAACACAAAATAAATAAATAAATATTGTCTTTTTTAATTATTTCCATAGAGCATGGTATATAAAATATCACATTATAATAGTTAAATATCAGATTGCCATTAGTAAAAAAATATAGATATATCAGATAGGTATTATCCACTATGTACCAAAAGATTGGTATTATGTCCACTGCCTTTTTATGTATCATTCATTTCAGGGAAAATAAGATTTGTTACAATTTTTAAAATTGAAATTCAGCTTTATTCTTCTTTAGCATAAATGGTTATAATTTTTTTTTGTATTTTTTCCCTTTCTTTTTTGTACAATATTTTCCCTTTCTGATATAAAAAAAAAATCCCTTTCTTTGGTCAAAAAAATGGTTTCCTTTTTTAAACTCAATATAATCAATTAATAATTTTAGCCAAATTCATGAATTCCTTTATTAAATATCTAAGAACGTTTAGATAAGATGACGCATGTATTTTCTAATTTAACCAAAGTCTTGCTATCAATATCCGAGGATTGACGTTATACAAAAAGAAAAACTTTTAAAATGTCAACCTTAAAATGCATAAAAAACAAAAGGCAAAAAAAAAGTTGATAAACAAAGAGGAATTGTTTCTTTATTTAATTTTAGAGAGAATTAAAAGATCATTGTAGATATCAATATGTGTAATTGAAAGAGTTCATAGTGTTATATGAACTACTTACATAAGACAAGTGATACTAGTAAATTCCAACGTCCCGTGAATGAATTTGATGACTCTATCTGGCACAACACAATTGTGCTGCCACGTACTATGATCAAGGACAAAGACATGCAAATCCAAAATCCATTTTGTTTTCAATTTATTTATGTAGTCGACCTTGTTGCTTAATAAATTTCTCCAACTAACCACCGACCTCAACAAACAAACATCAACCCATGTTGATAATATACAAGTGAAAGCTGTTAATTTTATTTTTCTATTTTTATCAATTAAAAAATGTACATACATTTTATTCACATATGTACATAAGATGACTCGTCACTTTCATTTGTAATACGGTATTTAGTAAATATAAAAATAATAAATACTGCAAAATGGAAACGAAAAAATTGAGTAGGATTCAACGGTTTTTGTCGTCATATGATTGAAAACGCATTTAATGTTTAAACTTTGAAAGAGGAAATATAAAACATAAAATAAATGTACAGTAATTAGTAACAGATGTACGATGACGTACGTACCTGTTGTGGCGATGAGTCATCACCGTCGTGAGAGACAAACAATGTTTTACGAGGCGGTGGTCGATTGTAGCAATGTACGGCGTCGAAACCTAAACATCCGATGATGATGATAACTACCAAAACCGTAACAGCGAAACCTTGAAAATGCGACCCCATTTTGTTTTCAAAAAATGGGTGAATTGAAGAGATTTTTATGAATTTATTTATTTCCTGTATACAATACTAGAAGAGAAGAAAGAGATAAAAGGTCAAAGAAGAAGAGGGTAAGGGTAACACTATATTTATAAGGGAACCGATGAAAAATGAACCTTCCCCGGAAATGAATGTTATTCGTGCTTTTGATTTCTCTTATATATAGCTGTCGATATAATATATCATCATATCATATATTTGTAATATAGTAATGAATATATTATTTCTACGCATTTTATAAAAATAAATAAATAAATATAGAAAAATAGGATATTCTTGAAGCATCTAAATATTAAGTTTTTGTAAAAAAAAATTATGAAAAGGCATGAATCGACGTAATAAAAATTGAAATTTTTCACCTTTTCAATATTTGTTTTTTAAAAATAAATATTTAACAAATGTTTCGAAAACACTCGTTAATATAAAAAAAAAAACTATTTTTTAGATTCATTGAAATTTTTATTTTTTTTTGGTACATGATTCATTGAAATTCTAATGCATTTAGTTCATTTTATAGACTAGATACATTAGATTTTTTATGAATTAAAAATGTCAAATTTTTATTGTATTTTATAAGGATCGGATATAGTATTCTATAATTGCAAATATTTGGATATGATGAAGATGAAAAAGATTGTTCTCTCTCAATCTTTAAGAGAAAATATTAGTACAAATTTTCTTATTAAGTGGGGAATTTTCTACTAAGTAGTCAAACTAGTGATTTTTGACCAAGTATAAAAGAAATAAAGAATTTACTAATGATTTGACTCGATTCAAATTTCTGAACATTTGAATATCTCTATTAAATTTAAAAGTAATAAAATAACAAAGTTTAAAGGCATTTTTAGTTTATCTATTTTAATTTTAGTCCAAAATTTATATTTTTGATTCAGAAGTGATTTTTATGGCCAAATGTGATGATTTTCCCCCCAAATTTCCATTTTGAAGAAAAGATGCGTGAAATTATCCCTTTTAGAACAAAAATCACCATTATTTACTAATGTGGATTATGGCAAGAAATGGCAATAATTTTTGAAAAATTATTTATTCCAAAAAAAATTTGAAGACAAAAAGTTAGAATTAAAATTATTGTATTATTTTTTTTAAGAAACTAACAACAGATATTATCAAATTATATTAAGCACAAGTTCTGCCTAACTAAAGAAAAGATACATCAAGTTTACAAAAACACCGAATATTTTTTTACTCAAATTAAACTAATCCGTAAGTTCAAATAAAAAGTGAAACTTTTTTTCTACTCTTCAACCACCACGACAATAATAATCTCATCTTGTCAAACAACATTTTTATCGATATTTCTTCATGTACAAAATCATATTATTATTTTTTCTTTTTGTCTATTCCAACAATATAAGCTAACTAACCGTTTGTAGACTTGTCCGATGTTGCATTGTGAATTTATGATTCAAGATAAAAAATTTATCAGTTAATCTAATAGTTAAAAATTCTACCTCTTAAAATAAATAACGGAACGTCAGGTCAGTTTTTTTGTTGAGTTAATGGCCAAGTTTAAGCTTTTTGTTTAGTTAGCGGCCAAATTTAATAGCATGAACTAAAAATAACTAACGGAATGCAGATTTAGGGACTATTTTGTAGATTTTCTTCACTAATATACCAAAATTACAGCGAATTGCATATTGAGGGATTAAAATGGTTGTTTCGCATTTATTCAATTAGTGTCTCAAGACACTAATTAAGATTTTTCAAATAACAATTATCATTTTTATTAGAAAAAATTATGTGTCTGGGTTATTTGGAACGAACGGAATCAACGTCTATTCAGAACAGTCTTTATTTCAGTTGTTCGACAAAGTCAAGTTTTCCATTTACCGTTGGTTAAAGACAACAAATAGTAGTTTGGTCTCTAATTATCAAAGTTGATAGTCGAGTCTGTTTACTTGTTTGAGTATGTTGTAACTTTGTCACTATACTTTAATGTTTATTTTATGTTCATGCATTTGTAGACTCTTGTAGTCTTTTTGACACATTTTATGCCAAAGAGACTTATTTGGCTGATATATATATATTAGAAAAAATTAAATCAAGAAATTATAGTATACATATCATATTATCATTAATCATAAAAGTGCCCCAAAATATTAAATTGGGATATGTTTTAGATTAAGTCAAAACCTAATTTATGTTCGGCGGGAATGAGGTTGGCTCTGAACATAGGACCAACTTTTCAACACACAAGCAGATGCCTCTTGTTACACTCGTCGTTGGAATCAATGACCTTTATGTTGTGTCACGATGGGCTACTAATGAATCATCCATATTGTACTTAAGAACAATTGTAAAAGTGATTTGAACATCACATTTTTATCGAAAATCTTAAAACATTTTATTTATAAGGACCCTCATTTATAAATAACATTTTTTCAAGCAATGTGGAGCTTAATTCACGTGTCACAACATTTTAATGCTAATCATTGTTCCAAATGCCTCTCATAAGTGGCTGCGACTCTCTTCAAGACTTATATATAGTATACTCATTCATTTCTAACGAAAAACAAATATGTTATTTAACTCTCTAACCTCTCAGTTCATTCATCTATTTACTTGAGTGTTAAGAGTGTTTGCAGGTATTTATGCTTCATCAACAATTGTACATATGCGAAATGCTCAACATTGACCATAGTTTTTTTATTTATTTTTACAAACAAAAATATATAGTTTTTTTACCGTAACATATTTCATTTTCTTTAATATCTCAATATTGCAGTTAAATTTAAATTTTTGGTATATCAATTTTAATTTATTTTTTCCTGATATGAAAAAGAAAACAGATAAAGAGAGTGTGGTGAGTAAAATAAAAACGCAAACAACAGAAAAATGAAGATGAGCGGCGGGGTATTGTGTGGCGGAGGTTCACGCGGCAACGTCGTGCCGAGATTCTTCAGCCACCGCACATCTTCTCTTCGCATCTCTTCTTCTTCCTCCAACTCCGGTAACACCACTTCTCATCTATCTCATTCTAATTGTTTATCTTTTTTACATTGTTAGCTTCATTCATTCTTCACTTTCCCATTGTTGCAGAACATGTTTCTTTTGTAAAGGATGTAGCTGTAATTCAACCACCTCAACATCTTTCGCAACTTTTGAGTATCTTGAAAACTAAAGGTACCAATATTCAAATTATTTGTTCATTTTGTGAATGTAGTTAGTTGAATATGTCATTTTGATTATTTTGTGAGTGAGTAAATATCCAACTTGTCTTCAAAATTTTACTATGACTGTATGTATTTACCTAGTTCCGACATCATCGATATTTTAAAATGATCCATGTAATTATAAAATGTTAATCAAATTCGTCCCTCGGTATGAATTTTAGCGATTATTGACAATGTGAGGGACTAGATTGATCGTTGATACAATCGCACAATTTCAAGGACCAATTTGAGTATTTAGTCATTATTTATTTTGGTATATGAAACCATGCTATAGAGTATGAACATATGTGGTGTGAAATTTGAAGTATTCTTCTATGGCCTGATTTTAATTAGGTGTTAATTATTTGTTTGTTATGGTTTGTGTATAACAGGTGAAACAATAATTTCTCCGGGTGCTAAGCAAGGGTTAATCCCACTTGCTATACCCCTGTCAATAAACAGCTCAGGTATGAGTTCAAGAGATAAGAGATTTAAGAACTAGGGTTTTGTTTGGATAAACAACTTAACCAAATGTTTATTGCATACACGGTTATCATATAAGTGCTTATGCATTAGCTATTTTTATAATAAAAGATAAAATAAACTCAACAATAAGCTATTCTGGAGAGCTTATTGAAATAATCTGAAAACAACATATTGACATGTCATAAGTTGTTTCCATAAGTTCTCCCAAACAGTAGCACAAATGCTGCTTATGTCAGTAGATAAGCTCTAATCAGTCAATCCAACAGGTCCTACATCTTAAACTTATGCGTGGAATTGTTTGTGTTATTATTGTTTTCACAGGTGCTGTAACTGCACTACTGCGATGGCCCACGGCTCCACCCAAGTGAGGCTCCATGTTCATCCCCTTTTCATGGTTAATTTGTTGCTCTGAAATCTGAATCTGATAGTCTCTTAGTTGCAAACAACTGCAGATTGGAAATGCCGGTGGTGGAAGTGAGAAAACACGGAGTGTGGCTTTTAGCTAAGACTGTAAGCGACACTACCGTTGATACTTGATTACATGATATAATATACATAGATAGATTAATGGACACTTCTTGTGTTTATTATGACGATATTATGGGTTCGAAGAAGGTGCTAGTCGGTAATATACTTTGATTAATGCAAGTTGTCTATTTGATTCATACAGGTAGACCAATATATTCACAGAATATTGGTTGAAGAAGATGCAAAAGACAGTCAAGAGAGA
Organism: Trifolium fragiferum; assembly: GCA_954870985.1. Classification (NCBI taxonomy): domain Eukaryota; kingdom Viridiplantae; phylum Streptophyta; class Magnoliopsida; order Fabales; family Fabaceae; genus Trifolium; species Trifolium fragiferum. The sequence goes on along the minus strand of OX940793.1, from coordinate 53,767,252 downwards.
AATGAAGAACTTTTTCATGCTTCAGCTGATGCGGGTGAAAAGCTTTATAGAAAGGGTGATTTTGCAGAGTCTGGGATTTCTAACTTAGATGGCTATCTTCTGAAAAAGGTATTCATAAATTTGTAAACATGTTTTGTTTACTTTCACAATCAATCATTGCAAGAACCTAATCTGTTTTTAGGTAGGTATATTTCCTGATATCTTAGAGCGCAAAGTGAGGCGGCATTTTGATGAAGGAGATCAGGTATTATAAGATTCTTTTGAATTTAGTTTGTTCCTCAAGCATTAGTCATAAGTCAATTGATACATGTTGGCCATGTCTGTGTGTGTAAGGTTTCAGCTTTAGTAACGGGTGAGTTTTATACAAAGAAGGAGCATTTTCCAGGATTTGCACGACCTTTTGTGTTCAATGCTGAGATTATGTTGAGGTTGGTAGTAAACACTTTCTGTTACATCTCGAATGAGAAATCTGAATTTACTGTTATCAACTTCTAAGGAGTTTTTTTCCCTCTGAAAAAACAATTATATAGGGTTGGACGTAAAGTAGAAGCTAAAGATGCTGCCAGGGGAGCTTTGAAATCACCATGGTGGACTCTAGGCTGCATGTATCGGGTATGAATTATTTACTTTAGTGTAATCTTAAGCTTGTAATTCATCTCTTTTCCTTTTGTATTTATTCCCATCTCTTTCCTCCTTTTCTTTGGTGAAATTCGTTTGTTTAGGACGTTGCTAATATAGCCCAATGGGACGATGAACAAATTGAGTATATTAAGGAGAAAGTGACTGAAGAGGGAAGGCAGGAAGATCTTAAAAAAGGGAAGGCGCCTGAACAGGTTTCTGACTATTTATTGATTTGAATATCATGGCTATCAACATCAAACATGCACAACAAAGCATGTACTTATTCATGTAAATCTTTCTTATTTTTCACTTTCAAATCAATTGCAGGTTGTACTGGATGAAGCAGCTTTCTTGTTAGATTTGGCTTCTATAGAGGGAAATTGGGACGACTATTTGGAACAGATTGCCAAATGTTACGAGGAAGCAGGACTCAATGATATTGCAAAGTTCATTCTTTATCAATAATAATTTGCTCGAGAGATTTTTGTCTATCTACAGGCGTTCAACGCCTTCCCTGTTCGGCGTTACCTATCATTTTTCATGTAAGAATAATGACACTAACTCTTAATTCATATATGCAACTTCACGCTTCCATGCGAAATAAGTCAATATAACAGGGCATGCGCAATGTCTTGATTATTTGCATCTCTTTCACCCAAAATCAGTTCTTAGTATGTTATTGCACGTTGATGAGAGTGTCTCTAGTAAGTTTGTATCAACAAAGTGTGCAGCTACTAAAAAAGGCTATTATTAGAGAAAAGACATTTTATGCTGCATGCTGACTTGAACTTTCTTATCCTATGTTTACCTATGTTTGGTATCACGTTGGGTATGTCAGAATCATGGTGATCCACAACGATTTCAAAAAGCTACAAAGTGTAACTTTTGTGAAATCATGGTGGATCACTGTGATTGTGGCGTATCCACCGTGATACCAAACATAGATAGTTAATCAGGGTCAAGAGAAGTATAGCTAACTTGGATTAGGGGTGGAACATTTTAAGTTTTCAAGCAAATCATGTTATGGAATGTATGCAACATTGTTGATATGGCATATATACTGAACAAAGGTAATTTCAAGTAGCAACACATAGTATCATGAAAAAGTGATTATTAGTTGAATGTGAAAAATGAAAATACTATGTTCTCACAACATCACCCTACATCAGAATTCCACTTTGACCAATCTGGTGTCATTGGATTATTAACCCCCCACATTCTTTTCTACACCAGTTGTTAAACATCACCAATTTAAATTACAACTTTCTTTTTTTATTAGTAAAAAATGACGTGTTTCATCATTTTTTAAATTGACCATTTTTGAACTATGGTTCTATAACAAATCTGTGAACTAAAGAGTCTACATTTTTATTATAACGAATCTGTGATTGGCAGTAGCATTATATAGTGTGAAGTGTGAACACTTGCCATTTTCGATGGAAGCATATCCTAAAGATATTCTGATACATATTACATTACGTGTCGAAAATAGTAAGGTAACACTTGAAATTCAAAGTCACTGTTTATTGCCTAACATGCGTCCTAAAATAGGATTGCCCAGAAAGCGATAGTAACATGTACTAAGATGACAGAATAATTATAAAACAACTAATATTATTCTTAAATTTGAAAATATTTTAATAAAATGCGAAGTACGGACACCAGACACGACACAGATACTGACACGTTGTCGACACCAATAATAATTTGATAAAATAACATAAATCATTGTAATCATAAATGTCAGTGTCTGACATCGACGGAGACACGTCTAATCCGATAAGTGTTTGTGTTTTATAGTTAATAAGTATTGTAATTCCCTATTTATTATTGTTTATTACTTTCTAATGTAAAATTTTTCTCTGTTTTCCTTTCTAATTTCCTTCCTCTAAAATATTTCTTTCCCTTTCAAACTTGCAAATAAAGTAATATATAAATTGGCGACCGACTCTCATTCATGAATGTGACATCGTGATTATTAATCGTCTTTTATTTCTTAGTAACTTCACTTCCAAGATTATATTCTATATACAGTCATAACTCATAACATATAATACTCAATCTTTTATTTAAAAATATCAACTAATATTTTGATGGGCTAACTTGATTCCATGCTGCATAAATGAGTACCGACATGTAATTTGTAGGCATTCTTACGTGTCCAAGAAGATGTACAAAATGTGCCAAAGCCAAGGAAAGAGATCTAAAAAAAGTATGTGGTCCTTGCTTCAAGATACTCCTTATAGATTTTCACATATCTTCAACTTCTAAGCCATTACAACTCAAAAAACACCCTGCACTTTAATGTACCCTCCCCAAAATATTCACCTTCTAAAAAGAATAATCATATTTTTATATATTCCATCTTATTTTCTCTTACTTCCACAACCCAATTATATATTTCTTCATTTTCAAGAACCTTAACACCATAGGCTACTAGAACTCCCATCTCAAAATTGCATCAATTAACAAGTCCAATCCAAAAAAACTTCATGACAAAATGCATCAACTCTTTAATCTTGTTCCCAATCCTCTTACACACCCTATGTTTCCTTTTGTTCCCACAATACCTTCTTTCTCAAGAAAACATTTTTGTTCGTCAACCAGCTGGTCAACTCGTCATCACTCCCCATCAACGCTCGAATTCAGACCCCCAACAGGTTCATTCTAAATTATATACTTAACCTTATAACTCATTAATTTCATCGATCTTCTCAATTTATCATTTCATATATTTCCGTCACACTAAATAAATCGGTCACAAATTCATTCAACAAACAATTTAATTATTTATTTCAGTCTCTAAATTGGTCGCTAAATAGTAATTTTTTTAATGTGACAAATTAAGCATAGTATATTATATATGTAGGTGCATATTTCATTGGTGGGGAAAGATAAGATGAGAGTGTCATGGATAACTGAAGACAAGGAAACAAAAAGTGTGGTGGAGTATGGAACAAAATCAGGGGAGTATAGTGAAAAAACAATTGGAGAAAATACCTCGTACAAATATTTTTTCTATAATTCTGGTAAAATTCACAACACTGTGATTGGGCCTTTGGAACCAAACACTACTTACTTCTACAAATGTGGAGGTTTGGGTCCAGAATTTTCCTTCAAGACACCCCCATTTAAGTTTCCAATTGAATTTGTCATTGTTGGTAAGTTGTGTTTGGTTTCTTTTGCTTCACGGTTTGGTTTAAGTTATACTATATGATTAATTAATTAATTGCTTATTGGTTTTGTAGTTATGTTTATGGTCCTATTGAGTTAATTAGTTGGTTAGATTTGATACTAGAAAGTAATGAGTGCTTTAAGCTAACGCAATGTTTGAAAGTGGCTTAGGAATAGGATAAGGTGTTAATAATTGAAGGGTGCTTAAAGTGTACACGATCGTTAGATAGTTACATAACTTACCCAAAAATATCAAGTTTTATGATAACGTAATTAAACGTGGTATTGTTACTTTGTTAGCAATCATTGCCCCATAATTTCAAGCTTGTCAACAAATTTTCAAGCATGCCCAAAATCACAACTTAACATGCCAATATATTTTGATAATAATTGTTTTTGTTTTTAATATTTTTTTCTCTCTAAATAGTCTACCAGTAAAACTCACAGACACAAAGTGTTAAGAAATAGAGAATCATAGGTCATACCCTCACCCTAGAACCAAAAGTAATCCTTAAAATTCAAAATTAACTTTAATTAGTGATGCGGTATGACCTTTAAAATCAACACATTCTATGAGAGAACCTTTATATATTTTTTCCCTTTCTTTTTTGCGACAACAGAATATCAACAAAGCTTGTTTAACTCAGCTCGAGATCATGACCACTTTATTTATAGAACCCCTCACTACTTTGCGTTGGAGTTGGTGCCTGATGGTGGAATGGTACATGTAAACACTTTGGCACTAAAGTCGATCAATATATGCTCGAGGTAGGTGTTAATTAGGGTTAGAAATGAGACATATCTTGTTAGGTTATGAGGTGAGGTTTGTATCGATCAATGAATGTGGTATTGAACTGATGGACGTGGTATTGGGCTTGACCCAGCTCAAAAGTCCAATCCCAAGCAATTCTTACACACATTTCACGAAAAAAACAAACTTATTTGACTTGAAAATTTGATATTCAAAATTCATTTCCATTTCCCTTGTAAAACAAACCTGTATTAATGAATGATTATTATATTTTTAACAATGTACATATTATGTTATGTAGGAGATTTGGGACAAACCGAATGGACTGCATCAACCCTAAAACATGTTGACAAAAGTGACTATGATGTATTCTTATTACCTGGAGATCTATCATATGCAGATTCACAACAACCATTATGGGATTCTTTTGGTCGTTTAGTAGAGCCATATGCTAGTAAAAGACCATGGATGGTTACACAAGGAAACCATGAAATTGAAATTTTTCCAATTATATACCCAAAAGGCTTTGAGGCCTATAATACACGTTGGCCTATGCCATTTCAAGAGAGTGGATCCAACTCAAATCTCTATTATTCTTTTGATGTTATTGGTGCCCATATAATTATGTTAGGTTCATATGCTGATTTTAATGTTGAATCACAACAATATGAATGGCTTCAATTAGATCTTGCTAAGATTGATAGAGTGAAAACACCTTGGGTTATTACATTGGTACATGCACCTTGGTATACTACTAATGAAGCACATCAAGGTGAAGGTGAATCAATGAGAGAAGCTATGGAAAATTTGCTTTATGAGGCTCATGTTGATTTGGTTTTTGCTGGACATGTTCATGCATACGAACGATTTGTATGTCATGTCTTTGATTAATTAATTTTTTTAAAATATTATTCATTCATTTCATTTTAACATGATATATATTGATTGGTTGGAAATTTAATTATTTGTTTTACTATTTTGATCCTTTTGCAGACTCGAATTTATGATAACAAAGCTGATTCATGCGGTCCAATGTATGTGACAATTGGCGATGGAGGAAATCGTGAGGGACTTGCATTAAGGTGAGATACATTATACTGTATATATGTGTGTATGTGTGTGTCGCGCGCGTGTGTGAAAAATTTTGACATTGATTATCTGCAAATACAATTTTAGTTTCTCTTGGCACTTAATATACTTCATTATGTATTAATTATTTGTTGTCAATAGGTTTAAGAACCCTCCAAGCCCTCTCTCATTGTTTCGAGAGCCAAGCTTTGGTCATGGAAGGTTACGAATACTAAATGAAACTCATGCACATTGGTCATGGCATCGCAACAACGATAAAGATGCAGTTGTGGCCGATGAGATATGGATACAAAGCTTAAGCAGCTTGAAATGTTGCTCAGAGACACCAAACAACAAAGTTGCTCATGAAGAGTTGTAAATTTAAATTTGGAGCAATATACAGAATGTCGGAACTGAATAACTGGAACTGTCTTAATTTTTTAATCGTGTGGGATGTTATCTTGAATTCGGAAGAGAAGTAAAACATGCCACATATAAATACTTGAGTCAATTTTTGTTAAGTTGTGAGTAAAATCTAACAAAAAATTGTTATAATCATAGGAATTTGATTTTTATCGATTTGATTTTAAGTGAAATTTATTAAACATTTGAGAGTCGAACTATCTATTTAATTTTAATTCATCTAGTTAATGAAAAATATAAATACAGCTCTCTAAATTTAATTTTATTTACATTTTAGTAATTTATTTGATATATTAGTATAGTACAATAGCTCGGTGAAATTATACTATTTCTCAATTCATTACATGTTTGTCCTTCATTTGAAATCTAATATAAAACAGAAATTATAACTAGTTTACAAAATTATCCTTCATTAACTGTGTTGGAAAGATAAATTGAAGAATTGAAAGAAGAAAGAAAAACAAATAGTTAAAAGTATAATAAGAAAAAAAGCAATGAACATCCATTGGTAATGCAAAGCGACTTATATTTTGCAATAATTTTTTTTCTTTTCAAAACGACTTATATTTTGAAACGAATAGAGTAATTATTTGCATCCAACAAGAGTCCCACACATGAATTTGAATCCTCTTTTCCTCCGTTTCTCTCAAGTAACTTATTCTAATAGTATCTCATCAACTATTGCTCTCTTCAAAACAATTTTTAATTTTATCGGATTTTTTTCTTTTCAAAATCACTTAATATGATGCAATTTCATCGAATCAAATAATCACAACTGATCTAAAGCAAAAATATGTCCATTGCTCTCAATGAATATTAGAGGTGTAAAATTGCCATATAGTATATGCTACTAAAATATTAAACGGCAACGCTTTACAATTTGGACCACACCTTAATTTCCAAACGCGTGGGTATGGACTTCAAATTTTTAATTCCATCCAACATAAGAAAATCACTTTTTTTTTCCTTTAATACAAAGCAAAAGCACTTAAAAAAAAAAGACTTATTCAACCTTTTTTTAATAGATAAAAATAGATTTTATACATTTCATTCAAGCATTGCCACATGAACGGTCCAGATCAACTCATCGAAATCACATCATTCATCCAACGGCAAAGATCAAATCAAATTCTTCTCAGCTTATCGGCTTTGATCACGGGATTCGCTTTCGCTATCTCGTCTCTCCCGACGGCTTTGAAATCGTAACCGCACTCGTGTTTCTCCGGATACCTGTGGGTCCCACAAAACGTAATTCCACATCTACACTTGAATCCGGTTAACCCGACCCGCTTTCTACACGTTCCGCACCGGTTCGGTTGAACCGATCCGATCAACGAATCCGTTTCGTCAGGCACGATCGACGGTACAGTCAACGCCGGTTGTTGAGGGAGAGATTCGATTTCCGGAACCGGAGAAGCAACAACCACGGTAGTTGAAGCGGAGGCTGAGGAAAGAGCGGTTTCGATCGTTGATTTGGTTTTGGCTTGTTCTTGTTCCTTCAAATGAATATCTCTGTAACATTTTGAACAGAGATTCATCGTAGCTGAACTACCGAAGAAGCCGCAGTTGTTAGCGCAGAGTCTGTGACCTTCTGGTGTTTCACATCGGTGCTCTTCCGCCATAGATCGTGGTAGATCTGTTCTTTCAGATGAAAAAAACTCTTAACCTGCGTAATAATTCACAACAACAAAAACAACGTCACAATCACAACGACGATGATGACGACGATGAATATTGTTTTGATTCCAGAAAATTCGAGGAATAATTGAAAATTGAAGAATTATAGATTAGATATAGCGAATTGAATAAACGATTAGAAGAATTGTTGAAAAGAGAAAAAGGAAGGAAAATTGTACCTGATTTGAAGAGGAGTGGTTGAGGAAATGAGAGAGAAAAGGGAGAGGGAAAGAATATTGTTAAGAGAGTTCGGAAAGGTTATGATGAAGAGAGAGAAAGAAGAAGAAACGGCGAAAGGGGACAAATCAGTATTAATTGTTTTCAAATGGGTTATCGTCAAGAAAATATTAGGTAATTAATTAATAGAATAAAGAATGAATGAACAGTTGTTTTTGAGGAGGATTAGTGATAATTTGGGTGATTAAAAAAAGGTAAATGATAATTTAGTGTATGGGATTAGAACAAACAACAGACAGGCTGGCTGTGACGGCAGTGGTGGTGAAGAACGTAGCGGCTAATATGTATTTAATTCATTTCTTATTTCTCATCCAATGAAACTAGACGTATATTCAAATTCATCAATTCATAATTTATTTATTTTAGGAAAAAAAATTACACTATTAACCAATTAATTATTCTTAGCTTTCATCGCTAGTTTAATCTGATTCATGAATCAGTTCGAACATTAACACTGTGTTTGTTTAGGTAGATTAACAAAAGAGATAAATAAGCAAGAGAGAGATAGCAAAAAAATTGGTTATTTCTATGGTTTGGATAAAGAGAGAAATAAGGAAATAGAGAAATATAATGATTAGTAACCGTCAAAAAAAGATCTCTCCATATTAGGAGAGATTTGTGTGTCAAGAAGTGAAATAAACAATTTTACAACAATACCCTCATTCAACTAGTTTATTTTCTTGTAAAAAAGAGTAAATTTGTTATTTGGGTCATGCTAAACAGTGCACCTGGTGCACTTGTTAAGTATGCTAAAAATGGAAATAAAAGACAAAAGTAATAGAGATAAGACAATTTTTTATACTTTCAAAGCATTAAATGTACAATTTTCAATAAAAATTTTCCATAAAAACTTGCTTAACTAGTGCACCAGATGCACTGTTTAACATTTTTCTTGTTATTTTACTATTTTTATTAATTTCTCTCTTCTCACTTTTCTATTCATCCAAATCATATAAACTTTCTACTCAATTTCTCTTATATATCTCTCTTCTCTCTTATTTCTCTCTTCACTATCTCTTTGGCATCCAAACATAGTGTAAGTGATTTCAGCTTATTTTAAATACAATTGTGAACTATCAAATTTAATATCAATTATCATTGAATCAACTCAAGATTGATTAAAACTCTTTATTTTATTTGTTTTACAAATAAGAATAATCTTTATTTATTTAAATGAACGGCGTTGGTTGATAATGTGGAGAGTAGATGCGTGTTTTGTTTGGATAGAAGGCGTGGTGGCACCAATGGGAGGGTTGGTTGGTAGGGTCGTTCCTATCTATCTAGAAGTGTCATGGAAACAACATTTTCATTTTTCGGTACATCACTTGGTAGAGAGAATCATTGCATACACTGATACACAGTTAGATATTTAAATTTAGATTATTTTTTTTAATAAGATAAGTTTAGATGATTTAACTTTATTAATTTTATATATTAATAATAAATTAGTGATAAATTCTAATATGAACCACTTCATTAAGTGGTCTATGGTGGACCAATCACAAATAATATTATAACGAGTACGAATTTTACAAAATCCACCGTTGGATTGAAAGTTTATATCATATAGATCATCTATAAAAAAATTTAGAAAAATTAAAAATCATTTGATATGTTATTGAGACACATCAAGATTAACGGTTGTTAAATAACATAAATCTTGATGGGTCTCAATAACATATCAAATGATTTTCAAAAAAAAATTTAAAAATTTATGGATGATCTATACAATATAAACTTTCAATCAAACAAAAAATTTTGTAAAATTCATATTCGGTATATTACTTGTCCACGGTGGACCACTTGTGAAGGTGGTCCCCCGTAGCATTAGCCTTAAATTAGTCTAATTAGTAAGGATTTTGGTCCTTTTAGTAAGAGGTTGCATATAGAAAAGGAAAAAAAATTTGTAGTCTACTTTTCTATTTTTGGATCATGACCAAAATCTGGCAATTGTTAACTACGAAGCACCGACATCTCTATAATTAGATGTGTTGCGGTGTCCGATATGTGTCGGTGTCCGACATTTGTATAACACTCGTACGATACTCATACAAACGTGTCAGAGAGGTGTCAAAAAAACATTTTTTTTCTTTATTTCGACACTCCTTAAATCGGTGTCCGACACTTATAAGACACTCGTACAAACGTGTCGGGTTAAGTGTCCAAAAAAAAATAAAATTTATTTGCTTCTACTTTTTTAAGACATATATACAACGATTAAAGATGTGTCGAAATAATAATATTGATCAATGAGGGATTAAATATGTTACATTTTATGTACCAAAAAATAAATAAATATATCTTACATTTTAATTACATTATTTTAGTTTTTCGATAGTAGCGGGATGAATAAATGTCAAATGTATTATCATATATTTTTTTAAAACTTTTTTTAGTGAAAATTTTGTTCAACTAAAATGCATCAGCATATGTATGCATTTAATTAATTCTAAATTTATATTTTTTATAAATATATAGCAGTGTCGGTGTCATATATTTTTTATTTTATTAGTGTCAAAATGTCTGTGTTGTGTCGCGGTATCCGTGCTTCATAGATCTTTGACTATACAAATATGTGAATTAGTATTAAAAAAAGAAGTTAAATATAAAGAGAATGGTCTTTGTATTAAATTTGGTGCAAACCATCATTTTTACATGAAAGTATAAGATTTATTTGAAATTACAAACACATTTATAAATATGCATTTTTAATTATTTGTTTTTAGTCAAGTTATAAATGTGTATTTCATTAGACTTTTTTATCATCAAATATATTTTTACATAATCAATTTGATCCTCAAATAAATGTTTTGTTAGTTAATTTTTGGTCAAATAACATTACATTTTTTTGCAGTAGAAAAAAAAAAACTTTACTCTTTTTAATTATGTCACTAGATTTTCCCTTTCACGCTGCTACCACCATTCAATTCAAATAACTCAAGAACGGTAGCTACATGCATATATGCGTCCAAACTTCACGATGAAATTTTGTTCACAATTCATTGTTGTTATAAACTTATGATAAAATGAATTAACAAAGAAAGAAAACATAACAAAATATTCAATAATGGATTGGACTACAATGAGCAGCACTCCAACTTTAAAAGTCATTGGCATACTTCTTCTTGGTCAACTACTTTCTTTCTCAATTGCTCTCATGAGCATCACTTCTTCTCTCATTGCCCAATTTGGTATTTTTAATTTCATGTTTTTATTAGATTTAACTTTTTTTTTGTTGTCGAATTATTTAAAATTACTAAAGTGAAGTTTTTATTTTTAAACTTTCATATGAGTTTAATATGTTTTCCTATAATTAATAAATGTAGGTGTTGATGCACCTTTAACTCAGAGCCTATTTACATATGGATCTTTAGCTTTGGTTTATGGAAGCATATTGCTTTATAGGCATAAAAAACCCGTGGTATGTATCAAGCGATGCATACATATCTTCATTTTATTTAGAGTTTAATTTTGATAGTGTAAAATATTTTACATCATCCACAAATCACATGGTTTTAAAAATAATAATTAGTCAAATAGCCTATATCTCAATTAGTTATGTCAATAATATTAAGTTTGACAACTTTTTACTCGAATTTGAACTCTGCATCATGCAATGCATGTGAATTTTATGTGATATTTGTCATCACGTCTACAACAATAAATATAAAGTTGGCCAAATGCATTCAAGTGTCCCTTAAGTTTCACGTTTGTAACAATTATGTCTTTTAGATTTCGAGTCATGGTAAACAGCACTTCCGAAATAATGGTGCATCAAAGTAATGAAGATTAACGAATGATAACAATGCAATAAATTAGAAATGTAAAAGACATATTATTTATCTAAAAAACTTAAATGACCTAACTATTACATAAAAAACTTTAAGAACCTAAATATTACAAACGCAAAACATAAACAAACTTTGAATATGCATTCGGAAAACAAATTATGTTAGTGTATGTGAATTAGAACATTTTATTTGTTCAATTATCTTCGACAAATTAATTTAAGAAAAATGCTAAACAATGCACCATTGCATTAGTTGAGCAAATTATTATGAAAATTTTATCTTGAAAATTGTGGATTCAATGTTTTGAAAGTGTAAAAAGTTATATTATCACTATTACTTTAGTATGTTATTTTCTTTTTTAGTATGCTTAACAAGTACGTTAACATGACCCTTAATTTAAATTATTGGTCCTTAATTTTGAGATCTCTTGCATTGTTGTGCAGGTTTCATGGTATTGGTATTTATTATTAGGTTTTGCTGATGCTCAAGGATGTTATTTGGGTAAAGTAGTGTCATTCCATATCTATCAATAGTTAAAAAAATATAACATATGTGGATTTAATTAAGCTGAATTTTGATGCATAATTTTTTCTTTTATGCAGTTATCAAAGCATATCAATATAGTTCAATTACTAGTGTAACATTACTAGATTGTTGGGTAGTACCTTGGGTAATTCTACTCACATGGATCTTCCTTGGCACAAAATATTCCCTATGGCAATTAGGTGGAGGAACACTCTGTGTATTTGGTCTTTCTTTAGTCCTACTTTCTGACACTTGGAATGGTAGTGATGGAGGTAACATTAATTTATTCAACCTATTTATATTTTATATTTTAATCCATTAATTTTAGTATTATTATTAATGATAAGAATTATTGTCCAAATTAATATTTTCAGGTGGATCAAAACCTCTCTTGGGTGATGTACTTGTTATTGTAGGGACAGTTTTCTATGCAATAAGCAATGTTGGCGAGGTAGTACAGAAATATTAAATACTAATTTTACGTGTCTGTCTGCATGCTAGTAATTATAAAAATTGTATATACAGGAATTTTGCGTTAAGAATAAAGATCGAATTGAAGTAGTTACCATGATTGGTGTTTATGGATTTCTAGTTACTGCTATTGAAGTGTATCCTTCTTATAAATGTTTACAAATTTTTATTCTAAATTGGTTTTCCAATTAGGAAATCTAATAGTATAAATTTAGCTTAATTTTTTGTCCAATAATTTGTACTAGTTCCTTTACAACATCATTTCATAGATCAATTTTAGAATTGAAGACTTTGGAATCAATCAAGTGGTCTGCAGATATTGTAAGTTGTACACATTTTCATTTCATTTTTTGTTTAGTGCATTTCATCTCTAATTTCTGATTGTCAAAAATTGAACACTGAAAATTCATATTTGCATAGTTTAATGTTTATACTAGAAATCTAAATTCATTAACAGGTACTTGCTTTTGCTGGCTATGGTGGGTCAAGCTTCATATTTTACTCACTTGCACCATTTGTTCTAAAGGTTTGTTTCCTTCTTATGTACTTGTTTGCATTGTGACAATATCATATACTAATTTTGTTCAATTATATAGATGAAAAGTTAAATATGTTTTTAATCGCTACAAAATATTATTTTATTAAGTTTAGTCTATCTACAAATATTTTCATAGATGTTTAGTCAAATCGATGATTTTGGTGAAATTTTTCATTTAATGTTTTCTTGATGGCTGAAATCATTAAACTAGAGACTAAAATATTTGTAGCGACTACAAACTTAGTAAAATAATATTTTTTAGGGGAAAAACACATTTATGAATTGAATTTTGTGCCTTGCAGTTGAGCGGATCAACGATGTTTAATCTATCTTTGCTAACATCTGATATGTGGGCGGTGATTTTCAGAGTTTTCTTTTATCACCAGAAGGTAATAACTATTAATTTTCAAGACTAATTAGGCACTTTGTTAATTTAGATCAAGATTAATTTGTCATATACATGTGACATAATCTCTATTAAATATGATGTTTGCAATGTGATCACAAAGTGTTAAATGTTAATATTGTAGGTGGATTGGTTGTACTTCCTTTCATTTTTGGTTGTGGGCATTGGTCTCATCATTTATTCAACAACGTATGTTTGTTTTTTACATTTGGCCATCTTTAAACTAAGTTTTGATTATAAATTTATTGCTTTTCAGAAAATATAAATCATGTTACTAACTATTGGAGTGTTTTCTAACAGAGAGAAGAAATCAGTCCCTGCATCAGTTACTATAGAGGATGAGAATTTGAACACAGAATACCAAATACTTTATGGTGAAAATGAAAGCACATAATTTTGATTAAACAAATTTTCTTTTTTGCTTCATGAGGAAAATCTCCTTTTGCAATTGAATGGAGTGGATGTGTTGTGCACTTGGGCTAGTTTATTTTGTGACTAATAATATATAGTGTAAAAGTCATTTGCTAATATATGATTTGGCATGTGTCATTGTAAACAGACCTATATTTACAATATCAAATTCAAGATTCATAGTAATTAGAGTGGAAGAAAGATCCATTTGAGTTGGTCTGGTGGTATTGCTTGGAATCTAGGAGTGTGCTTCTCTTAAGGTTTCATATTCAATTTTTATCGGTGCTAATTTAGGTGAGCTAATTTAGCTTCTTCAAAAAAAATTACAGTGGAAGAATAAATTGGATAACAAATAAAAGTTGAAAACTTGGAGGTATGTTTATGAAATGTGGGCGTATATCTATCAAAATTCTTTGTTTTGGGTAAGGCCCTATCTACCTTCGTAATATAGAGCCCAATAGAAAGTATGCCAAATGCATAAGAAAGTTTTTTTTTTAAGTTTCACGTTTCTAATAGTTAGATCTTTTAAAATTTTAGATAATAATAAATAAGTTTTTTTTTAAGTTTTTAACTTATTGCTCCTCTATTTTCTAATTATTCTCCATTACAAAAATTTGTTCCCTTTTATCCTTCGAGTTAATATCCTCTAATATATGTGTTTTTTTCATCAAAATACCCATCATGGTAGAAGTTAATGTTAACAGTCATAGTATAACAAGTAAAGAAAAATTAACTAGAAGAATAATGGTGTAACAAGTTATTATAATATAAAATTTAAATATAAAAATTATATTGCATACAAAAGTTTAAGTCGTAATAAATATAAAGTTGATTGTGAAAAAATTAAACGGCATATCTTATAATAATACTTTTCTTATAATTACATTTCATGTCAAAATTTTCTTAAGGTAAGACCACCAAACAATCACCTTAGGCCTCTAAATATGTAAAATAAAGGACTTTTATAAAATAAAGCTTCATATTTTACTAATTTCAAATTAAAATTAACAAAATTTCATCGAAAACTAATATTATCTCAATGCTTATTAGATCAATTGATATTATTATCTAAAACGTATTTAGCATAAAATTAAATTTATTAATTTTTACTAAATACTTTTAGGAACTTTAAAAGTCTCATAAAAAAAATGCTTTTTAGGTCTTCTAATGTGTTGCGTTCTCATACTTTGATATCATCAAATTAAAATTTATAATTGCAAATAAAATTCCATATTGTAACACTAATTTTATATAGAAACCCGCTTACTAAATAACAACACAAAATAATAAGAAAAAGAACAAAATACACAAATGAAAAAAACAAAATATACAAAAGGAGAAAAATAATATCCGAATGATGAAGAAGAGGTAAAACATTCAATCATTACCATTCTTTTAAATTATTTGTATTTATTTTTTATTAAAAGTCTATTTTCAACATTTAAAATTTGACCTCTAAATAATCGAGACTGATCATACTATAAAAATTAAGAAAAAAGATTTCCTACCGTTAGAAAAACATATTGTAACACGCAATAATTAATATCTGCAGTTCGATAAAAATTTACGGCTGAAATCATTGTTACTGAAAACTTATAATTTTAAATTTAAACCATCCAATTTTAAATTTTATCACAGGAGCAATTCTTAATCCCAAAATTAACACATTGATATGTATGGAACACAAGACAACAAGGTTTATGTTGCCCTCTCACGCTGCTTGTCGTTTTGCTAACATGGCCTCTCTCTGATTTACTCATGATTTGCACGTGGCCAACTGTTTGGTGCATGATTTTTCTTTTTTTATTATTGACTCAGATGCATGATTAAATTCTACTTATTAGAAGTATGATTTTTCAATGCATGTAAGCATGTTTAAGTTGCTTGAAAATAGGAAGCAACAATCTTTAAGACCACGATTATTTGTCGGTAGAGTTTACTGTTACAATGAGGAGGAGAAATATAATCAAAATGGGACAAACATTAACAAAATATGTGAAAAAGAGAAGTAAAAAATAAAATTTCAATTACATCTTTGTCATTTTGCGGTAGAACTTAAAAGTTAATTGACATAAGATTTTAATTGTGTGATTTCTTTTTCATCAAGCAATAATGCTAAAAAAGAATTTTGTATTCCTTTAGCTGTTAAACTAAGAATTTTGTGTTTTCCTGCTGTTAGGGTGCAAGGGACTCAACTTTCGAATTTGAATCGCTCTTTCCTCTTTCGCATTATTTTTCATTCATTTCACTAATCCATGCAAATTAATTAATAAAATGCTAAATATTTTATTTTATATTCAAATAATTTATATTTTTAAACAAAGTAATAAACATTGCTAAAATCCACTCGTACAATTATGAAATTTTGGTTTCAAACTCAGATGAAGGTTGGTTGAATTACTATTTGTGGAGTATTTAAATTGCTTTTTATCTATTGATGCTGATTTTTTAAATAAGTTTTTTATTTTTTTGTTTATAGTTTTTATATTTTACTGTAACACTCGTGGTATGCTTGTAGATGTTCATATTAGTTTATCTTTAGATGTGGTATTGGACAACCTTATCTTGTTGGCATCAAGGTGGAATTTTGTATATTAGTTATTTAAAATTAATTCTTTTCATATTTTTTTCCAATTGTATATAGCATACATCATATTCATGGATCACTTGGGCTATGATTTCTTATCCTCCGCGTCATCAATAGTTGGAAATACAGAAACATAATTTAAATCAATCAAACTACTAAATGAATATTTGGGTACATATTTTATTTAGATAGTATATATATTAGTAATATACTAATGTACTGCTGAGATAAATAATTTTGATAGATTTACAAATAATATTTAATGTAAAAAAATATTATATTTATATGTGAATTTATTATAATTGTTCATCTCAACAACTATACTGATACATATTTAAATAAAATATATATAATTTTTTTTATTTTCTCTGCTATGTTGGATGGTTAAGATTCCATTTGAGAGTGAAATCTTTTATTTTTCTTTCTTCTTTCAATTTCTTAATTTATCTTTTCCGTACAATATTAATTATAATTTTTAATTTATGTAATATAGTCAAAACGACTTATATTTTTATACGAAAGGAAGCAATAAATAAAAAGAAATAATACTTAAAAGTAAGTGAAACATGGGTGAAGTGGTTGAAATCACATATCTTAAACCTTTGTTAGCATCCGTCTACTGCCGCTTAAAATTGTTCTTTTTTCTTGATACAACCAACTAAAAAAAAATCATTTTATTAATATTAATATATAAAGATCCAATAAAAAAAAACAATTTCACCTAAAATTACAAATATGTTTTTTACTTTTATTTTGTAAAGTTCAATATTTTAATAAAAATATTTGGCTTAATTGCAGTTTTGGTTTCCTTATTTTTAATTTTTTACAGTTGTGATTCTCTATTTTTAATTTTTTACAATTTTGATCCTCATATTTTAAAACTTAACAGTTTTAGTCATTCTAACACATATTTTCTCTAAAATATCAATTGGGATCCTCGGCAGCAATAAATCCTGCTGCCATATCTGCTGCAAAAGTTAAGCCATTGGATATTAAAAAAGGAAAATTTATGCCTGGGCTCTAATTTTCATCGGCACACATAATTATATTTTGTTCAAATTTTTATTATAGTATTCACTTTTGGTTGTGGCCGCACACAGTCACATACTTATTGGTGTACACTTTATTATATATATTTTTCAAATAAATTTTTTCCTATTTTATATATATAAGTAAAAATTCATATTTTTAAAATTCATTACATAATTTTCGTCAAAAAAAAAATAAAATTCATTACATAATTAATATATTCGGTCTATAATATATTTTACTTATATATAAGTAAAAATTGACTTTTAAAATTCATTAAAAAATTAATGTATCTAACTTATATTATTGTTTAGATACATTATTTTTACAATGAATCTAAAAAGTCAAATTTTGCTAATATATAGAACCGAAAGGAATAAATATTGAAATTGGATCCTCTTCAATTTTTCCCCTCATGTTTTCTCTCCAATGGTAATCTTAGCCATTCATTCAATTTATTTCTCTCTCTTCTTAAATGTTTTTATACTCTTTATAATTTATCAACCCTTAGATCAACAAAAGGAGAGAAAATATGAGGGAATAAATTGGAGAGGATCCAACCGAATATATTAATTATGTAATAAATCTTAAAAATATGAATTTTATTTATATTTTATTACAGAGTGAAAATAATGTTTTATGTTTAGTAAAATACTATGGAATTGAATTTGTCACAATTACTTTTGAGTGTTGTAATTGATTTGAGTCGTTCGATTTTTGATCGGTGGTTGAAATTGTTATACTTTATAAAATTGTATTTTAAATTTAAAACCAACGACTGTGATTAATTACAGCGTGAAATTGCGTCATTAATTAAAAAAAAAAAATTGGACAAGACAATCTCAATCATATTGTGTTTGATTTTAAAATTGTTCTTCGGACTGGACAAATTGAGGCTCAAGGAACTTGCCAAAAACATATATTCTTGTCCCCCACTTATTAATAAATAATTAATACTCCCTCCATTCATTTTTATAAGAAACTAAAGTGAAATTTTTTTTGTTCCTTTTTATAAGAAACTTTGACTAATTTTCAAATGTTTTAAATGTTGAATTTCACTTATGCCCTTATTTATTATGAAAGAGAATATTAAAAATAAGTAAGTTAATTGAATTTAGAGTAATTAAATAGGGATATAGATGGAATAAGTTTAAATTTATAAGAGTATTAAATGAAAAGAACTATTTACAATGCATTTCATTGGTATGTGTAATTTTTTCAAACTGTTTCTTATAAATAGGAACGGAGGGAGTATATACTGTACACTGCAAAGCCTAATTAATAAATAGTTAATTAAGTGATTGTCAGGAAATAATGATACAGTGACGCGCGCATGCAATTGAAAAACTAGAACTAAGTTATCCAATGGTTGACATGCTGCAGCAGGATGGCAGCAGATATGATGGCTGCAGAGGATCCAGGTCGCTAAAATATGATGATATAACATGTTTTAAATGAACTTTATGAATGATTTTTCTTAAATTTCATCGATATTGATATGTTTTCATCATTAAATCATATACCACCTCGTTTAAATCATAACATATCGTCAATTTATTGTTAAAATTGTGATTGAGGACCAAAACTATCGAATTTTAAAATAGGGGGATCAAAATTGTAAGAAGTTGAAAATAGAGGGACCCAAAACTAAAATTAAGTCAAACATTTTTTTATTTCTTAAAATTAAATGCCAATGACATGATTTTTTTTAGGGTTAAATATATTTTTAGACCCTACTTTTATGTGAGTTTAGACTTTTAGTCCCTACATTTTTTTAATTACATTTTTAGTCCCTACATTTATTTTATTATATTTTTAGTCGATTTTTTATGACTAGGATAACAGAACTGACCGCATATGATAACTTAAATTGACTATAATAACATTTGCGTCGAATGACGTGACATCTATGTGTCATTCTATATGGCTGATTTCGCTATCCGAGTCACAAAAAATTGACGGTAGGGACTAAAAATGCAAACGGCGAAAATGCAGGGATTAAAAATATAATAAAAAAAATGTAAGGACTAAAAGTCGAAACTCACATAAAAGTAGGGACCAAAAACATATTTAACCCTTTTTTTTAGGGTTAAATATGTTTTTAGTCCCTACTTTTATGTGAGTTTCGACTTTTAGTCCCTATATTTTTTTTATTATATTTTTAGTCCCCACATTTTTGCCGTTTGCATTTTTAATGTACACCGTCAATTTTTTGTGACTTTGATAACAAAATCAGCCACATAGAATGATACATCGATGCCATGTTATTCGATGCAAATGTTATCCTAGTCAATTTAAGTTATCCTATGCGGCCAATTCTGTTATCCTATGACTAAAAATATAATAAAAAAATATAGGGACTAAAAGTCAAAATTCACATAAAAGTAAGGACTAAAAACATATTTAACCTTTTTTTTAAGTCATGCTAACTAGTGCTCCAGACATTGGTTTTTTTAAAACTCGATATCCGACCCAAGGATCGACTAATTCGAGGAGACCAACCTTACTGTCTACTTGCGGGGGCACCATTTAAAACCAGAGTTTTTTTAAGTCTATATGAACTAACCCACCGAAAGTGACATCAGATGAAATCGAACCTGATACCTTGAGAGGAACAATCTTCAAGGACTCAAGCCAACATCAAATTAAGAAAGTGTATTTTTGCACTTTATCTTCCTATTATACCCTAATTTTAATTCATCAATACATTCATATTTTTTTGTACACGCTTTCTCTTTTCAATAAATTTAATATATTATGTAAAAAAACAAAGTTTAATATGTTATGTACTACCAAAAAAATTTTATAAAAAAAAATTTTAGTTTTTCAAATATATAACATTAATTTATTTGTTTTATTGAAAAATAAATATAAGAATAATCGACAAAGAGTACAATTGATAAATTGTACCCTTAAAATATCAAACGGATAATTAAATGAAACAGTAAATTCGATAAAAGCAGACAATTAGAAGGAAACAAAGTATAACAGTGCACAGTTTATATTTTTCTAATTTTATTATATTGAATATCTTTATCTAGTATCCTAGACATTGATATTAATTTCATTTTATTTTAATATATATCATGACAAACTTTACAATGAATTATCATCATAAACTTAGGCATGGCAATGGGTGCCCACGAGTGCGGGTTTGATACTCCCCAAACCCACATCCATAATTTCGGGTGCACCCAAACCTAAACCCAAAGACTGTTTGGGTGGTAAAACAAAATCCACGTCCATATCCATTGGTTTTGGGTTTTTTCATCCAAACCCAAACCCACAGTTTGATCATGCATAATTAAAATTCTCGAATTTTTTCATCCAAACCCAAACTCACATTCAAATTTGATAAAATGCAAATTGCATCAAAAAAAAGAAAAAACATAGTTTACAATACAATATCATAGTTTAACACATTTTTTTCCCAATGCAATGACATAGTTTAACACATTTTGTTCACAACCACAATACATAACAACACAATATAAAAAAAAGTTCCACGTCAGATGGAATCAAATCTGATACCTTGAGAGGAACAAACTTCTAGAACTGAAGCCAACACCACTAGGCCAATCCTAGTGGGTTAAAAAAACAAAAAAATAATATAGCTCCGGACATTAATTAAGGATATCAAAAAATAACATTTACATTTAAGACAATACTTTTTATATTTTACAAACATTAACTACACAATCCTTAAAAAAAATATTAACTATACAAATATTTCAATATAATTTTATGGGTCATGCTAAATAGTGCATCTGATGCACTTGTTAAACATGCTAAAAAATAACATAAAAGACAAATGTATTAATGATAGGATAATTTTTTTATACTTTTATAATATTAAATGCACAATAACCAATAAATTTTTTTTATAATAATTTTCTTAACTAGTATTCCCTCCGTTATCTTTTAGCGGTCCGTTTTGAATAGTAACACAAAATCAAAAAAGTATATTTTTGCACTTTATCTTTCTATTATATCATAATTTTAATCAATCAATACATTCATATTTTTTGTACACACTTTCTCTTTTCAATAAATTTAATATATTTTGTACAAAAAAACAAAATTTAATATGTTATGTACTACCAAAAAAAAAATTTAAAAAGAAAATTTTAATTTTTCAAATATATAACATTAATTAGTTTTATCGAAAAAGATAAAAGTAATTAACAAAAAGTATAATTGATAAATCATATTCTTATAATATCAAACGGACAGTTAAATTAAAATGTTAAATCCGACAAAAACAAACAGAGTATAACGGTGAACAATTTATATCTATCTATACTATATATAAAAGGAAAACATAGTTAGTTTTGGTGTAGCCTTTTTTTTAAATCCCCACAATGACCTTAATAGTTTTTTTTAAAAACTTTTTAACTTTTATAACTTCTATCTTTCTTTTTTTTTGACAAAAATAACTTCTATCTTAATAACTTCAATATTTTTTTGCTTTCATCAAACCATTCACATTTTTTAACACACATTTATTTTCATCAAATTGGATCATACAAACGGACACGAAGGCCATTAGTTTTCCTAATTTTATTATATTGAATATCTTTATCTAGACACTGATATTAATCTATATGTATTATTATTTACCTTACTCAAAGTAAAAAGTACACTTGGCATTCTCACGTTGCTTCTCAAGGAGCAAATTCATATGTGGCATTGTTTTAATGACGTGGCACATATGTGGTGCTTACGTGTCTTCTTTTTACGACCTAAAGGAACACGGTTCGATTCCCACTGACAACAAAATATTAATTTTATGATTTTTTTTCTTCCCTATTTTGCCTTGCTTTTTTTTTTTTTTACTGACTATTGAATCTATAGTCAAACAAAAAAAAAAATATAGATAATAAGATTGCCATGAATTCTATAGGATAAGTACAAAAAAAAAAATCTATTGTCAAACAAAAAAAATGAATTGCTTGAATTTTTATTTTTTTTTTACCAATTATTCAATGTATTGCCAAAAAAATAATAATGAACCTTACAAAATAAACAAATAAAAATTAATTAAAAAAAATATACATATAGGCCCTGTTTGGATTAGCTTATTTTTGAGCTTATGCAAACAACTTATGCAATATAAATTTGATTTTATGCTATTTTATATGGTCAAACTAATGAAAATTGTATTTTTATAAGCTATTTTATCATAAACTAACTTGACAAATTTATAATAATACATAAAAATTGCAAAAATTGCATAAGCTGTTTGCATAAGCTCAAAAATAAGCTAATCCAAACGGGAGCATATTATAGTAAATTACACTACCCTCTCTTGAAAAGTGCTTAAATTACATTATTCTCCCCTCTTATGTTAAAATATAAACTTTTTTGATATTTTAATTGAAAAGTTTGCAAAAATAATTATGATATAAGGTCTTAAGGTTATAGTTTCAATTATTTTTCTTTTTACACGAGCTTGATTTTGTTTTTCACACCGCAAGAAATTACTCTCTTCTATTTGATCAAATTCAACTTAAAATTTTAATTGAACTTTTTACAAAAAATAATTAAGACATAATGCCTAAGAATATTGTCTCAATTGTCTTACTTTTGACGGCTTTATTTATTTCTTCACGCCGTAAAAGATTATCATCTTCCGTTAGAACAAATTTCCCTGGATATTGTAATTGAATTTTTTATAAAAATAATTAAGAATTGAGACCTTAGGTTATGATATCAATTGTTTTACATTTTACACCGACTTCATTTAGTTCTTCGAGTCGTAAGAGCGATTACCATCTTCCGTTGGATTATATTTCTTTGAATATTTTACTTGAACATTTTTTAAAAATAAATAAGTTATGAGGCCTATGGTTATGGTCCAAGTTGTTTTACTTATTACACGAGATTGATTAGTTCTTCACACCATAATAAATTACTCTTTTCTGTTAGAACAAGTCTCTTTTGAAATTTTAATTGAACTTTTTACAAGTATTACAAAAATGCGAGACCTAAGACTATAGTGTCAATTGGTTTACTTTTTACACGGGCTTGAATTAGTTCTTCACACCTTTAAGAGATTATCCTCTTATGTTATATATATTAATTAAAAAACACTACTCTCTCTTGAGAGGTGCTTAAATTACATTACTCTTCCCTCTTAAGTTAAAATATAGACTTTTCTTCCCTCTTATACAAAATATATTAGAGACAATTACTCTCATCTCTCTCGAAAGAAACTTGAATTGCATCCTCCTTCCCCCTAATATTAAAACATACATTTTCCTCTTTTAATCAAACTTCATTTTAACTTTTTACACGAGCTTTATTAATTCTTTACGCAGTTAGAAATAAATCTTCCGTAAATTCATATATCTTTGAATATTTTAATGAAACATTTTTTAAAAATAATTAAGACGTGAGACCTAAAGTTGTGGTTCATGTTGTTTTGTATATAGACGGGTTTGATTTAGTTCTTCGTACTATAAGAAATTATTGTCTCATATTAGATCAAATATCTCTTGAAATTTTAATTGAACATTTACGCAGATAATTAAGACGTGCGAGATAAGATTATAGTCTCAATTGCTTTACTTTATACATACGTTTGATTTAGTTCTTCACACCGTAATAGATTACCCTCTTCTGTTATATTAAATCTTTTTTGATATTTTAATTGAAAATTTTGCAAAAATAATTAAGATGTAAGACCTAAGGTTATAGTTTCAATTGTTTTTCTTTTTACACGGGCTTGATTTTGTTTTTCACACCGCAAGAAATTACTCTCTTCTATTTGATCAAAATCATCTTAAAATGTTAATTGAACTTTTTACAAAAAATAATCAAGACGTAATGCCTAAGAATATTGTCTCAATTGTTTTACTTTTGACGGCTTTATTTATTTCTTTACGCCATAAGAGATTATCATCTTCCGTTAGAACAAATTTCTTTGGATATTTTAAATGAATTTTTTACAAAAATAATTAAGAATTGAGACTTTAGGTTGTGATATCAATTAATTTACATTTTACACAGACTTCATTTAGTTCTTCAAGTCGTAAGAGCGATTACCCTCTTGCATTGGATAATATCTCTTTGAATATTTTACTCGAGCATTTTATAAAAATAAATAAGTTATGAGGTCTGAAGTTATGGTCCAAGTTATTTTACTGATTACACAAGATTGATTAGTTCTTCACACCGTAATAAATTACTCTTTTCTGTTAGAGCAAGTCTCTCTTCAAATTTTAATTGAACTTTTTACAAGTCTCTCTTCAAAATGTGAGACTTAAGATTAAGGTGTCAATTGGTTTACCTTTTACACGGGCTTCAATAAGTTCTTAACACCTATAAGAGATTATCCTCTTCTGTTATATGAAATCCATTTTGATATCTTAATCAAAAAATTTACAAAAATAATTAAGATGTGAGACCTAGGGTTATAGTCTCAATTGTTTTACTTTTTACACATGTATGATTTAGTTCTTCACACCGTAAGAAATTACTCCCTTATGTTACATCAAATCCCTCTAGAAATTTCAATTGAACTTTTAAAAAAGAAAAATTTAAGACGCAAGACCTAAGAATACACTCTCAATTGCTTTAGTTTTTACACGGTCTTTATTTATTTCTTCACACCTTAAGAGATTACAATCTTCCGTTAGAATAAGTTTCTCTTGATATTTAAATTGAAGTTTTATAAAAATAATTAAGATGCAGGGCCTAAGGTTATGATCTTAATTGCTTTACTTTTTACACGGACTTTATTTAGTTTTTCACGCTGTAAGAGATTACATTCATCCGTTAGTTCAGATATCTCTTGAAAATTTAATTAAACATTTTATAAGAATAACTGAGATGTAAAAGATTGCGAGCTTTACTTTTTACATAGGCTTAATTTAGTTCTTCACACTGTAAGAAATTACTTTCTTCTGTTAGCTAGACGGAATCACTCTTAAAATTTTAATTGAACTCTTTACAAAAATAATTAAGAAGTGAGACCTAAGATTATGGTCTCAATTGCTTTATTTTTATACACGAGCCTGATTTAGTTCTTTCTACATCAAGAGATTAAACCTCATTTGTTAGATCAAATTCCTTTTAATGTTTTAGTTGAACATTTTATAAAAATAACTAAGATTCGAGGTCTAAGGGTATCGTCTCAATTTCTTAATTTTTTACGTGAGTTTAATTTAGTTCTTCACACTTTAAGAGATTACGACTCTTTTGTTTGACTGAATATCTCTTTGAATATTTAACTGAACTTTTTACAAAAAATAATAGAGATGAGAGGTTTAAGATTTTGGTTTCAATTATGTTTTACTTTTTAGACCGACTTGATTTAGTTTTTTCCGTTAGATCAAATACATTTTGATATTTGATAGAAACTTTTTTTCCTAATAGTCAAGATACAAGACATAATGTTAGATGCTCTTAAATGAGTTCCTCATCCCATAAGACATTATCCTTTTCCATTAGTACAAAATCCTCTTGATAGATTAATTGAATTTTGTACCAAAACAAGAATAAAAGAAAGATGCATATATGTGCACATTAAAGTCTAAAATCATTAATTCTAACAAAAATAGTCCAAAATCAATATATTTTTATGAATGAAAATTAATTCATATATAACGCGGACAATTTTTCACTTCTAAAATATTAATTAATTTCATATATATATATATATATATATATTTAAAATTTATTAAAAAAAAATGAATTTCTAATCCGTGCTTGGCACGGGTGTTCATACTAGTTTTATTTTATTTTATTATATTACAACGAATTATCATCATAAACTTTACAACTAATAACAATCCAGAAATCTAAACGGATGATGACAAACATTTACGGTATCCCCAACTGATTTTTGGGAATTGAAAAAAGGATATTCAAAAACAGAAAGATGATCCACCACGTGTCATATTCTAATTGATCAAAATTACATAGACGTGTTATATCATCATCGTCGTTTTCGTCTTCAACTTCATCGTTCCCCCTCTGCATATTCCTTAACACACTTTCTTTCTCTCTTGCGTGTGTATGTATGTATAATACTCTTTCACATACATACATACACATACATCTTCTAACCGCCTTTATATATATCTTTCTCCGCATTTTGCTGAATCCCTAGCTTGTTGCAATTCATTTCGATTCGAATTCGAGATTCAACCTTTCATCGTCATCATCATGAATACTTTAGTCAACAACGTTAACGGTTTCGTCAACGGTGTAGTTCGAAACGCTGAAAAGCTCATTATCGATACTGACCCTGGGATCGGTTTGTTTCATTTCAATTCTGTATCTGAATTTTGAATTCTAGATTAGATTTGGATTTTTTGTTTATTAGGTTTATGAGGTTGAAAAATGAATATAGAAATATAGTTTTACTTGATTTGTGTAGTTTCTAACTGTTTGAATTGAGATTCTGTTTGTAAAATTGGAATGAGTTTTTGTTTCTGATTTTGCAGATGATAGTATGGCTATTTTGATGGCATTTCGTTGTCCTGAAGTGGAGGTTGTAGGTTTGACAACTGTTTTTGGTAATGCTGCTACTGAAGATTCTACACGTAATGCTTTGCTTTTGGTATGTGTTTTTTGTTTTTTCTTTCTGAAATAGAAATCATTTCAATCTGGATCATGGCTATTGATTCTGAATTTTTTTCTTGTCTTTTTATGTTTTTGGAATAGTTTTTGGAATATGTTCTTGATTGTGTTTTTAATATGCAAAAAGGATAGTGTGAGATCGCAGGCCGTTCAAATGTTCCTGTTGCAGAAGGAAGTACTGAGCCATTGAAGGTATCCATCTAGTTTTGACTTTTCGAGTTTCTCTGGTGTCAATTTAATCGTATTATCGATTTAATTCGTATAAATTATAACTGTCAAATCATTAGAAACATTTGACTTTTATATTATAATACTTCTAAAACGACATACACTATGCAGCACAGACATAGACACCTTACACGACACGGAAACTGACACGTCAACACCGATACTAATTTAAGAAAATGACATAATTTAATTTAGTGTAATCACAAGTGTCTGGTGTCGTGTCGGTGTCCGACACCAGGACATAGCCAATCTGAGAAGTGTCCGAGATTTGTAGATATACACAATTATTTGTGATGTGCTTACGATGTAAATGCATGAAAATTAAACTATGTTTTATTTAGATGTGTGTTTTGTGTCCTTTCATTCATTGCTTGTTTTTCCCCATTGGTTTTAAATCTGTCTTTGTAGTATTCATTATGCTGTATTTTCTGGAATAGGGTGGAAGGCCTCGGGTTGCTGATTTTGTTCATGGTAAAGATGGATTGGGGAATATATTCCTACCTGATCCTAAAGCTAATAAAATTGACAAAAGTGCTAGTGAGTTTTTAGTGGAGAAGGTTTCTCAATATCCTGGTGAAATAACTGTTTTAGCACTTGGACCACTTACTAACATAGCTCTAGTAAGTTACACGTTTTTGTCTTGTTCTTTATGGTCTTGGCAATTTCAAATTACAATTATTTACATTTTTCTTTAATCTAATCGTTTCCATTTTGTTATTAGGCAATCAAAAGAGATTCTTCTTTTGCAAGCAAGGTGAAGAAAATAGTTGTACTTGGTGGTGCATTCTTTGCCTTGGGGAATGTTAATCCAGCTGCAGAAGCAAATGTAAGTTGTAGAATTCTGTTTATGTTTCCTCATTCCTGCAATAAGAAAAGGCTACAGAAACTTGTTTCTTTTGGATTTTTTCATCGATGTTTTGTAAGTTTCATATGCTTTAAAAATTAAGACGCAGAAAATTTACATATCCACTGCTGGGCTCCTCTTACTTCACAATAACAGGAATTGTTTTGACTTTGTGTTGATATATCCTATTTCCTTTTATATTTTTTTCGTCTTTAAAATAGGTATTATAGTACTTTGGTTTAGTGTTGTCAAATAGTGACTACAGGGAATTTGAACAAATGGCTATTGTTTGTGATCTGTGATATTACCAATGTTGTCAAATAGGGGCTATATTAGTGCTATAGCAAACCGTTTTTTAACGTTGATTTTGTTTTCAACTTATGCTATGCACGAGGCTAATAGCAATTTTATCGGGTTAAAAACTAAGCCTTCATTTTTATGCTGGTTGTATATGGTGTGTCGCAAATCACAATTAGTGGTAGTAAATTACTGGTAGTTTCTGAATATGGGCCTTTTATGGTATGATTCAATAAGCAATCTACACTTTATAAAGAGTAAGCCTCTTTTTGGCTTCTTTACAGTTATCATATCGGTCCTAATCCTGATGAGTATTCATAAACTTGCAGATATATGGAGATCCAGAAGCAGCAGATATTGTGTTTACCTCTGGGGCAGATGTTGTTGTTGTTGGAATAAACATCACAACTCAAGTGCAATTAACAGGTCGGGTTGTAATCCTAATTGGCAACAATTTCTATGCTACCTTGTGCTATTAATTGTTAATCATTGTCAGATACTAGAAAGTGATTATTTTCTGTTGGTTTCAGATGCTGACCTCCTTGAGCTGAAGGAATCAAAAGGAAAGCATGCAGCTCTTTTAAGTGAAATGTGCAAATTCTACAGAGATTGGCATGTAAAATCTGACGGCGTCTATGGTAACTTTACATACTATTTTGATGCAGCTAGTTATACCACTACAGAATATTAAAGTTCACATGGAATTGATAATTTAATTTCTTCTTTCAGGAATTTTCCTCCACGACCCTGTTAGTTTTGTGGCAGTCGTCCGTCCTGATCTTTTCGCATACAAGAAGGGAGTAGTGAGAGTAGAGACACAAGGCCTTTGTGTTGGACATACACTTATGGACCAAGGACTAAAAAGGTTTGTCCAAATTTGAAACTATTATTCTTATTCACTCATTTTGGTGCTACAATATTTTTATGCTCAACATATAAAAATTGGGTTCATTTCATACAGATGGAATACAAGCAACCCATGGACAGGTTATTCTCCTATTTCAGTTGCTTGGACTGTGAATGTTGAGGGAGTTCTTAATTACATTAAGGAGCTGTTGATGAAACCCTGAAGTATAGGCATTTGTACATGCCAAAGCTTTGGAAAAATTTATGTATAAGGTTATTCAATTTATTTCACTAA
The DNA here is from genome assembly GCA_954870985.1 of Trifolium fragiferum. Taxonomy (NCBI): domain Eukaryota; kingdom Viridiplantae; phylum Streptophyta; class Magnoliopsida; order Fabales; family Fabaceae; genus Trifolium; species Trifolium fragiferum. The sequence goes on along the minus strand of OX940793.1, from coordinate 53,737,445 downwards.
TTGTCAACCAGAACTTTGGGTATCAAGGGCATATAATTGTTTCCTGATCTTCAGGCCTGTGACTATGACTCTATAAGTCCTTATCCTATTCAATCTAAAAGTTTATGTACCAATAAATTTCTCTTTTCATGATATAATTTTTTTAAAGTATATATCACATGCCATTTCTTGGAGTACTCCAACTCATTTGCTTTGAGGATTTTTGCTTTTTCCAAATTCAATTTATGTAAGGTTATGTTATGGATGGAAGTTGTTGGTAATATCTATTTGTATATAGATTTGTACTGTATTAATTTGAATATGAAGTGGGTAATCATAATTTGTCGTCAAACCCACCTTATCACCCATGTCGCCTTTAAAGACTATAGATTAGGAGACATATTAGATGCTCTTAAAATTTCAAATTCTTCTAGATCAGGAGCTAGGCAACCAATCCTTTTAGATCCACCCATTTATAATTCCTGAATAAATCTTTCAAGTGAAATTTTCAATAATTTATAACCTTTTAATTTTTTTAAGAGTCAAAATTTAAAAAGTTCCTAATTTTATATATTTATCTTTAACTTTTTTCAATAATATCTTTATTATTTCTCATAAAAAAGATAACATCTTCATTATTCAAGTAATGAAATGCATCAAAAGTCTCTATTTTAAAATGCACACACGCATGTTAGACAAAAAAAAAAATTAGAAGAAAAGTCAATATCATCTTAAGTCTCTTTCACAAAATTTCAATCCCAGTGGTGGTTAAAAACTTGCACGAGTTAAACATCATATTATCCAAGTAGTAAAGGAAAAGCTTGAAAATCAAAGCATAGATAAATAAATCCAAGTAAAAAAAGAAAAAAAAAACTTAAGAGTCAATGAAAATATTAATCCAAGTAAAAAAGGAAAACTTAAAAGTCAAACCAAAGATCAATTTCCATTTAATATTTAATAAAACAACAAAACATATTCTAGTTCAATTCAAACTTTGAAAGTCACCTCAATATTGAAGCAGCCATCTCAACTCGTACACAAAACCATTTTCTATACCAACTCTAACCACCAATGAAAGGAACCTCTTCTCTTATATTCAATATATATTACTCTCCTAAGTTATGACCAAACATATGTGTCCTTCTCACCGTGACTACATTTGAAAGCTAAACCTTCAATAAGCTGACAACATCATATTAACAAGTGAAATATTACATAAATTATTGAACAAGTAATTTGTCATATATATATATATATAGATATATGCATCTGCATGTTCTTCAATAACAATAGCTATGAAGTTTTCTCAATATTGTGTTCTATTTGCAACAATAATGTTTCTTTTATTGAACTGCTGCGAATCGAGTCGAAGCGGATTGACGGTTCAGATGATGAAGCAAAGGATTAGCAATTACAATAAGGCATGTGATGAAGTATATGTTGTTCGTGAGGGAGAAACTCTTCAAACAATAAGTGAAAAATGTGGTGATCCATTTATTGTTGAAGATAATCCACATATTAATGACCCAGATGATGTTTTTCCTGGCCTTGTTATCAAGATTAATCCTTTTGCTAATCAATAGAAGTCTTGTTGAAGGTTTTTTTCAATCAAATTTCTCATGTATTTTAGGACTTGAAGCATAATTTTGTATTAAACATGTTCTTTTTTTATGATTTGTACAATTATTACTTAATTTGTATCATTTTACTTCATCTTTAGTACTGAAATATAAATAAATAATGATTAAGAAAAAGTATTTATGGGAGTTTAATTGTAAAGTGTGAAATACTTTCATCTGATCATGAGATATATCATCATTTTCTAAACGAGAATGTGAATTTAAGTTTCAATCCATAAGTTTTTGCATATATAACTAACAAAATACCAATTGTTAGTTGGTTCAGTGGTGATTGGCGCTGAACTTGGTAGGAAGGACCACTGTTCGATCCCCGCAACTGCGATCGGGAGGGGGCTGAAACCACTTAATGTCAGAACTAACCCCCGAACCAAATTCAACCGGTGGTGAAAACAAAAAAAATATATAACTAACAAAATAACGTACTAGTGAGGAAAACAGAGTTTAAGTAAATTAATAGGGTAAAATATTTTTTCAGTCTCTATTTTTATAATGAATTTTGATTTTCGTCCTTGTAAAATCAAATAATTTGTTTTTATTCCTACAAAATATTTTCTTTTGCTTTTGGTCCTAATGGCCAAAAATATAATTTTTTTTAACATAATATGGGCTTATATATATAAGTTTACATATAGATCATTTTGAGTATAAATATGTCATAATATTGACATTAACATGTCAAAATTTTGCTCATTAAGAACTCAAAATAAAATAATTTTTTTTATAAGGATGAAAACAAGTTACTTTATTTTATAGAAATGAAAATCAAAATTTATTATAAAAATAAAGACCGAAAACATATTTTATCCAAATTAATAATAACATATATTATAATAGACCTTTTAATTGGTTTATCTAGCGTCTTAGAATGTCGTTGTTTAAAAAAATGTGTCCTTGAGTGTCATAGTAGTTAGTATATGATGATCTTTAAGGCCAGTCACAAAAACCGGCTTAAAAGATTATTAAGCATATCGCGAAATAACCGACTTAAAATTTCATGTGATAGCACATTTTAGTGATCTTTTAGATTCATTATTGTAGCAACAGGCTTAAAAGATTGTGTTTTTTTTATACTGCATCAAATATCTTTTTATTTTATTTTTACAATAAAATAAAGTTCATTCATATGCTAAAATAGTAACAATACAAGAAATGAAGATAGTTAAATATTCACTAAAAATATATATATAATACTTTCAGCCAATAATATAGTATTAACAAATAATATCTAAATCTTAACAACCAGACTAAATCCTTACACATAATTTGAGATTCATAGTCTTTGATGACATCTAACTCCAAAAAAAATTATTTGCATGTGTTCGTATAAAAATCGACTATATATGGTCACTTAGATGCCCGATTCTGCCACACACTGACAAAATATTTACGAGATTGAGAGAAATTTTACTTTAGTGATAGTCGCCATAAACCCCTTAGCATGGTATACTTTAGTAATAACCCTCTATTTTACCAAATCTGCCATTTTAGTTTTTCTATTTTAATTTTCGCAATTTTTATCCCCTTATTCTAAAAAATTGAAACACTTGTTCTCCTTCTTTATTTGATCTTCAATTTCTTAATAATTAATTTGAATCTCATATAATTGAATCTTACATTAGAAAACATAATTAAAAAATATATAAATTAAAGTATCAAAATTAGATTTTGAGAGTTATACTCCAGTTGATGGATAACCCTTTCACGATTTATTGTATTGTTATTACCCCAACTTGGAGGTGTCGATTGAAGCTCCTTTTTACCACCTTCTTCAACCACAAGAAGAATTTTATTGGTTGTCTAATTTTGACCCTGTAGTTTTTTTTTAGCAATTTTGACCCCACATTTACCCATTTTTAATTTATTAAACCCCGCCCAAATTCTCATTAAAATTTGCTCACATGAAATTTTGAATCAGTTATGATAAAACAAATTTGAGGTTGCTATGCCCTTTTTTTATTTGTTTTTTATCAAATAGTCTAATGATTAAATTCACACATTTTAAGTAATTTTTGTAACCGAGCTCATGTATGAGTCATACATGTAGCTCAATATGAGATTTCTCCTCCCTATTTATGCTCAAGCTTCTTTTTCTCCTCGCCATGTTTTTCTCCTACCTATATTTAAAAATTTTGACAAGAAAAATGGTGGGGCTCAAGAATACACAAAGTAGTTAATCTCGTGGTTATAATTCCTCACGTGGCATGAAAAATGAAGAAACCATTGAGGGTCTTTAAATGATATGACAAAAAAGCTTACAAGGTGGATAAGAAAATGGCGGGGTTTCTTAGAATTTCAAAAAACTGATTGAACGTGGAGGAAGGTGTGGGGTTCGTGTGTATATCGGAGCAGTTCGAAAACTATAATTTGAATTGTGTTTTTATGTATTTGAACCATAGAGTTCGAACATCTTTTGTGTCAAAATATTACTATGGGGGAAGAGATGGGTTTAAACATTGGAGACGACATTGTTTTATCAATCTTCGAACTCTAGAATTCAAAACATGGTTCGAATTCTATGATTTGAGTAAGTTTTTTTTCTTTTTGCGGGGCGCGTGAGATGAAATGAAAGGTGTGAAATGTAAATTTCTAAATATTTTTGTGACACTTTAAGAAAGCCCAAAGAATGGCCCATAATGGATTCTTTACATCCATTCCATACCTAGTTTGTCTTTGGTAACATATTTAATTAAATTTTATTGGTTGGGGATTCATATAAATCCAATTAAATTTGTTTAAAATTTAAAGGATCTAATGAAATCCATATTTAAAACAGCAGAAGTCATTTAGTTTTAAACTAATAAGAATAAGTATATGCTAGAGAGTGCATTTTGTAATATTTCTCACTCATTAATCTAATATACCTCCCTAATAAAAGAAAGTAGAGTGCCCTGATTTTCGGACCCGGCCCTGAGGGTAGGCAATAGGTGCGACGGCCTGAGGCCCAAAATTTTAAGAGGCCCAAATTTTTGTATACCTACCTACTAATATAAATAAAATATAATTAATGATACTTAAAAGAAAAAAAAATATGATTAGGCAAAGGAAATATGTGTAGGATTATTAAAGAAAATATCATTAAGGGGCCCAATTGGTAGAAAATATGATTAGGTATAATTAGTAGGATTATTAAAGAATAATTAGGCGGAGAGTTTGATTAATGGACTAGAAGTTTTGAATTTTTGCTTGGTATGGTTATTTGGTACGAAATTTTATTTGCTATTAATATGGTGAGTAAAAAGTTGCAATCTAAGTCTATGTGCATGATGCTACTTGAGATCATCAATGTCACAAGAAAGATTGAACGGTTTGACAACTTTGTCAATTGATAAAGATATGTTGGCGGACATTGATGTTGATGGGCTTATCAATAATTTTGCATCTCAAAATGCTCGAAAAAATCACTTCTTATGAATTTTTAAGTAATTTTTTTTATATTTTGTAAAATTTATTATGTATTAATGCTATATATATTGAATGAAAGAATTTTTTTTTATGTTTGGCCTAAGGCCCATAAAATGTCAGGAACGGTATTGTTTGGTTCTTTGGAAACAACCGAAAATGTTAATCCTACTCACGGGTCTAACATTTGAAGTGAATAGTATTAGGGCTCGTTTGGCCTAACTTATTTTAAAACTTATGTAAACGGTTTATGTAATATAAATTAGATTTTATGTTATTTTATAAGTTTAAACTAGTGAAAATTGAATTTTAAGAAGCTATTTTATCATAAATTACATTAAAAAAAACTTATAATAATACATAAAAATTACATAAACTGTTTGCATAAACTCATAAATAAATTAGGCCAAAGAGACCCTTAGATCCACTAATTTAAGCCGCTTCCGCTGATGAACCGTTGAAAATATTCCTATCTACCAAATCCCTCAATATCATACAGATTAAAAATGATCCTAATCTCTTAGTAGCATTTTTTAGCGACACCTTTTTCTCATGTTGTATACACAGCTGTTTATTTAATCATTATCTTCCATGTCTTTCTCGCGATTAAAAATTAAACCATTTTAAATTTCCATTTATTTTAGTATTTGACGTCAAATTATGAAGTTCCGATACTTTAAAAATAATGAAGTATCGTGTTTGATATATATTCGATATCGATACTCATTCGATACGTCTCGATATTCGTATCGAAAAAATATCAATTAAATTTTGATTTTAAATAAAATAATAATATTCGATACGCGTCTGATATGTCCCGATACTTGTATCGGTTAAATCTTTATTTTGACCCTTGTATATGTTGAATATCAAATTGTTTTGCTCTTATGTAAATTTATTGGCTTGTTTATATTTCTTGTACGATAAACTATTGACGTTATAATAATAATAATAACAACAATAATCATTTTTTGTCTTTCAATTTTTTTTTTATCATTATTAATATTTTTTATTTTAGTCATGTTTATATTACATTTATATATTTAATTTTTAAATAACGTATCACGGTAATATCAGATAGAAAATTTTAAAAAAATTTCCGTATCAGCATATTGATATCGTATCGTATCAATATAAAGTGAAATTAAACCAAAAACTTAACACAACATATTAGTATAAAAATATTTAGAAAAGACTATGATTTTTGCCTGTCCTCATCTTTCTAGCTCGGTCCCTGATATATATTATTACTATTTGATGCTTTTGTTTTGCTTTTTGTCTCTTATAGTCGTTGTAAGGTGACTCTTGTTCGTTGTAAGCTGCTCCATGCAGCTCCTTAATTAAATAAAAAATAAAAAAATTCCAAATCCATACAGAACCAGCCATGTAAAAATACTATTCCAACTACAAGTCCAATATTTAAACCACTTTCACCATAATAATAATGATATACAAGGATTAAGGATATAGCACTAGCCAATAAAATATATTCTAATTGCGCATTATTGTCAATCAAATATGAGTTGGATTTAGATTTTCTACTTCACTTCTTCCTACATATGTTTTTCTTTTATTTTTATCCCTCTTAATTTCACTCTTTCTTATAATTATTTTTAAATTTTTTAAAAGAGAAAAAATTAAAATTAAGAGAAAAATAGAGAGGAAATAGAGAAATATAAAGAAAAGTGAAAGAGAAAATTCAACTTCGTAGAATATATTTCTTTACTATTAACCAAATTGATTGAGATTGTTATGACTAATTTAAAAAGTTATATATTGAAAATTTGCTAAGTTAAATAATTAATATTTTCATAAAATAATAAAAATTTCTGTTTATAAAATTATTTATAAAAGAAAAATTCAAAAATCTCACATATGAAGACGACAAATGTTACTATTGCATCACATTGTCATAGTTGGTGGTAGAACCCATTGCTGTGTTTGGACATCGACTAATGTTTTGTATTTTGATGGCTCTTCGATTTTGAGATCTCGGTAACAATATTGTAATCTTTTATTGGCACATTTTGTGCTGAGGTGACTGCTTGTATAGGGGAGGCATCAAATTACACCGGTGTAACATTTGAGTAATGTTACACCGCTCAATAACGCTATAACGAATACAAATTTTACAAAATCCACCGTTGGATTGGAAGTTTATATTATAATTTAATGATCATCTATGTTAATTTTTACAAAAATCTAAAATCGTTTGATATGTTATTGAGAGCAATCAAAATGAATGATTTTTGTGTTTTTATTGAATACCGTTAATCTTAATTTGTCTCCATAACATATCAATCGATTTTAGATTTTTGTAAAACTTAACATAGATAATCTATATGATATTAACTTTTAATCCAACGGTGGATTTTGTAAAATTTGTATTCGTTATAGCGTTATTGAGCGGTGTAACATTACTCAAATGTTACACCGGTGTAATTTGATCCCTATATATATATATATATATATATATATATATCTCATTTTGACTTGTTAAAAGAAAATAGAAGATATCATTGAATTTATTAGTTTTTTTTTGTCAAATAGTTTAGTGATTAAAAATTCTACCTTTAAACGGATAGATGGGTTGACTGAGATTCAAATTTTAACCCCTTACATATAATGCATTATCTTACCAATTAAATTCACCGAAACATCATTAAAAATATTTAATTTGACAATATCAACACTATCAAGTATCAAATGAACTAAGACTTATGTTTTTATTTTTTTGAAACAACTAAGACTTATGTTTTTTTTTTTTTTTTTACAAAATAAACGATATTCATTCATTCAAATAAAATAGAGTACATCGATATAATACGAATTTATAATCGCTAAAAATAAAAGGATAAATATGTGCCTACAAATTACATATGCCTACAAATATGACTATATTGAAGTGTCCGAAATATCTATGCCTCCGGATCTGTAGCGTTGATGACACAAAAGTCGACATTGATTGGATCAGCACTAGATCGGATCTACTCCTTCAACCTGAAACAAATGAACGCCGTACAGAGACGGGAAAACAAATATACCGCACAATGACGGGACAACCAAATACACCGTACAAAGACGGAAAATCAAAACAAACAAATATGTGAAAATCACACTTATTTATTATAACCATGGTAATTAAAAACCGGAACGAACCGGCCGGTTCAACCGGTTTAACCGTGAACCGGACCGAACTGGCCGGTTCAGTCGACCCTATAAACCGCTATTACATTAGACCGGATAAAAAACCGAAAAACCGGCCAAGAACCGAAAAAAACCGGAAATCCGCCGGTTCAAGCGGTTTACATGTCTGATCGTTTTCATCTTTGTTTTTCTTCTTTCTTCTTGATACTGATAGGATCGTTGTTTTTAATTCTCAGCTATTGATTTTCAATTAAAGCACTAAGAATATGCATAGATTAGAAAGATAAAAAAACCATTTTGTTAAACTTGAAAACTTCATATTGTGAACTATGGTGTGAGAGGATTTATTGTTGCTAAATGAGTTTTGAAGTGTTTGGAATTATAAGATGTATTGTTGTTTTAACACTATAAGATAGTATCAATTTGTAAAATGAAAGAAATAAAAAGTGGAAGAAGAAGAAGAATAGAAGCATCAGAGAGAGATATATGGAGAGCATGATGAGGGCGGCCACCCCATGGTTGTATCTTCATAATTTTTTCAAGATGCTATAACTATAACATAAATTAGGGTTTACTTTATAAATATTGGCCTTACTGGTGGGTTGATGAATTGGGCTTGTTAAAAGAGCCCATAACAATATTAGTCCAGTCTGTGGAAAAGAAAGAAAGTCTTATTCTATATTTATTTTGCTTAATTATTTACTACCTCCTTTTAACTAGAATTATTATAATAAAATAATAAAAAAATCTTATTTAATTAAATCCGGTTGAACCCCGGTTGAATCCCGGTCAAACCTTTAAACCTCGAACCTCTAACTACACCGGTTCAATGTCCGGTCCGGTTTTAATTACCTTAATTATAACGAGAAAGAAAAACAATTTGGAGGGAAATTGACCTAAAATCATCCCTTTGATAGACTAAGAAGAAGAAAAAAAAGTAGTGACGACTAGGGTTGTAAGAGAGAAAAAAAAAGGAACACGGAACTGCAGTATTATACTAAGACTTATGTTTATGCATAAAGAAATTGTCATTTTGTTGCCTTTTTAATGTAACAGATCTTGCTATTGCCTTTTTTTGGGTTATTTATTAGATTTTGGATCTTCACCATTGTATTCGACCGCTAACGAGACGAACGTCCATATGATATTTTGAAGTGATGCTGTATTTTTGGTAAGAAAATATTCTTTCTTTCTTTGTTTTTCTTTTTCTTTCTAAAACCATTGGGTATAAGTACAATCATTATTCTTGTGGAAAAAAAATATAATCATTACAATTGTATAATGCTTTTTCTTCTTCTTTTTTTTTTTTTTTAAAGAAAATAACTTGCATAATACATTTTTTCTTTCATTTTTTTTTTTTGAAATAACATATAATGACTAGCTAGACTCACACATGATCTAATCTAAATTTTAAAAATGAAAATTTTTGGGTTCAACTTCAAGACACTGCATATCAATATTTTTACAACTACCAACTCTCGTTCTTGTTAATTATAAGAAAAATTAAATCATTTTAAAATATATTAAGAACAAAAAATTCCTTTTAAAAATTTTCATTACTATAATTTTTTAGGAGTTTTAAAATCTATATTAAATTATTGGACTTTGAAAATTCTGGTATGCAGGGGACAAATATTGTGTACCATGTTGCAACACTATAAAAACCACGATATTGAGTGAGATGTTATGACATTGTACCAACACAGAACATAGACAAGTTAAATTAAAATAGCAGAAGGTAAATAACACATCATATTGTTAAATCAGTACAGTGCCACTTAGTCAAGAAGAAAATCCACTATAATAATATTATTTTGAAGTCCTCAGTAAACACCACAGTTTACCTAGGAAGTTCCAGATATGAGATTCCTCTCACTTTCGCAGTCCTAGATATGAGATCTCTCTCACTTTCACTCAATCAACACAATAAGTGTTTACAAACTATAACAAGCAGGAGACACACTCAATGAACAATGAAAAACTAAAACGCTAATGACATTTTTTTTAATATTTGTTTGAGTGGATAAATTAAGTTTAATGTTTTCCTTTATATAACCATGATTTTGAATGGACTTTTCTTCATGCGAGCTAAACAATTTCAGTTAACAATAATTATTTTTTCAGCTACAATCTTTATACGAATCTCTCTTAACTTCTATGGTCACACCCAAAAATATCACAATTTACCAAAAAATAAAATACAGAAATAACAGAACTGACCCTCAAACCAAATTAAACTGGTGATGAAAAAAAAAAATACACGAATGACATTTACCCATTTTTCTTGATCTTTGCCATAAATGGATATTTCTCTATGTAAACGAAATCTTGATTCTTTATTGATATTTATGATGTTTATATCCTATATTAAAAAAATCAACAAATATAATAAGACTGAGAGATAAAAACAAAACAAATGATGGTCAATTGCATAATGCTTAGTGGTGGCCACTTTAGGTCAATCATAGCTACAAACAAATATAAAATAAAACGCATAAAAATCCCTTCACATCACAATAAACCACAAACTTCACCACTTCTCTATTTCTCTGAAATTAAGCTTTAGCTACTATACTACTATTCATTGCCAATTTTTTTAACTTCCACATTCATCATCATGGATTTCTTTCCCTTTCTACTCTCTCTAATTTTCATCCTTATGTTACATCTCTCAGGTACATACATACATAACATATATACGTGTTCTGAATCGGCTGAAAGTCCATTTTTAATTAATCGATTTTGATGTAAACTTGAAATTTATATATTTATTTATTTACAGGACAAAGGGTGGTAGAAGCTGAAACTGATGTTGTAAAACATTATGATCATAAAAGTGTAACAAAATTATTTGTTTTTGGAGATTCATATGCTGACACAGGAAATATCAAAAGAGGTTTTGCTAGTTCTTGGAAAAATCCATATGGTATCACCTTTCCCGGCAAGCCGGCCGGCCGTTTCTCCGACGGCAGAGTCCTCACCGATTACATTGGTACGTGTGTTTCTGTCCAAATGCTAACTTCATTACATGTTCTTAATTTCTTGCTTTTTTTATTAATTAATTAATCATTAGTACATGTTATCTTTAAGCTCTTTTTTTGTTCTTAGCAAAAGTTTTACTTTTTAAAGAGCAACATTTTGCTTTTGAACTGGCTCTGTCCATTCTTTATAGAATAATAATCTCCCTTGATTTTTTCTAATTTTTTGTTAAGTGATTGAGAGATACTTGCTTAGGCACAAGACTAAATGTTTTATGTTTAGCCTCACACACAAAACTTTAAAAAATTAATATAAATTGTGATGATGGGATGTTAAATGATGTGACTAAATTATTTTATATTTAAACTTTTTCAATTATGTGTGTGTGCCCAAATATTTTTTATTTGGGTTTGTGACTATGTTAGAATTTCTCTAAGTGATTATGTATCTTTTTAAATCGGTCATTTCTGTTTCTTCTGATATTAATTTATTGTAAAAAATTGATGAGTATTGAATTCTTTTGACATGATTAAAATGGAAATTTATTTACAAAGTATTTATTTGTTGACCCAAACTAAAATAGAATTTTGAAAACTACAAATAACATGTTTCAAAAATTCTATAAATTATAATACAAATATTAATATACTAGTAATAACTATAGGTTGAGTTGTCGAAAATTTTAGCTTAACTAAAAATGTTAATATTATTTTTTTGAACGGTAAAGAGAAAATATATTATCTATGAATAACGAAAATACAAAAGGAATAAATAGGAAAAAGTACACGAGATACTCTACCTACCCTTGCAGAACAAGTACATAAAATACTTTTCCAACCAAAATCCCTGCTACCAAAATAACATACAATTATCGAACTATACAATCAATTGGGTTCACACACCATTGGTAAAATAAACATGTCGAACTAGTCTTCTTTTGAGACATCAACCACTTTCACAAGACTAATTGAATCCTTTCAAAAAATTTCAATGATTCTACTCTTTTATCCTGAAAGGCTCGTTCATTGTGGCATCCAGATAACCGCATGCCAAACTAATAACACACCCTTTGATTTTTGTTTATCTTTCCTATGCATGCATATATCAAGGGAGTTAAACATTTTCATCTTTAAATTTCAATTGTATATAGTTATTATTTTATTTATGGAAAAAACTAGCATTTAACTATAAATAAAAAAAAAAAAACAAAAAAACAAATAGGATATTTCCAAAGTAATGAGACAAAAATGTGTCACTTTCCAGTAGGATAATAATTCCAAAAATGTTTAAGAATTTTTGGAGAGAAAAGCATATTAACATATAATTTTGTTATTTTGTTTTTGTAAAACAGAAACCCAATAATTTAATTTTTTTTAATAAAGAAACCCTATAATTATGTTGTTCACAAAAAACACAATATCATAGATTTTAGTGGGGTTCATTTTTTCCTTTTCTGGTGCTAATTGTTTGTTTAACTATTATTATGGTGTTATAATGGTCTTTCTTTTACCAGTTAAATAGAATGCTCCATTATCGTCATCATATTGAATTATTAACCGCATGTTTTTTAGCTCTCTCGCATGTGACACCAAACTTTGGCATAGATACACTTTTGTCCTTTTTATTTTTATTTTTTTACTTTGCTATCATCATTATTACTTTAACACTCAAAGTGTTCCTCTATATTGTCATTGACCTCTTTTTACCGTTTGAAGCAAAATACTTAGTAAATATCTTTGGTTACACTATTTTTATTTGGATTAATTATACCAAAGTAAATTGATTAATTACCAAAATGATTTGATTAATGTCAAACCACTAAAACACTGCTGTACAATGCATCTTTTTTTGTGTGTGACTAAATTACAATTACAGTGCATCTTTGGATTCTGGATATCCTTATTATGTATTTTTGTTATTTCAAAGTCGATCTTTTATCATAAGAATCTGACGTAGACCCTTCTAACTTTGTCAGTTAAAGCAAAAGCATCCTCCAACTTTAATCATGTTATGTTGCTGACTACAAAATAATTAGAGGCATCTTTTTCATTTTTTCATATACTTAATTATCAATATTGTCACATTTAGTAAAGAGAAAATTCTAGTAGTGTGAAAGTGAAAAACAAGAATTGTTTATTGCTGAAAGTTTCTGTTGGAACATGATCATCATTGGAGAAAAACTTGGTATGACTATAAACACAAGCTATAGAACAAGTGAAATGTGAATTGAAAAAAGACTTTTTGAGTCACACATTGGAAAAAATATACCTCTTGATAGTGTTTTTATATAGAAAAATGCTTTCTTGGAGTGTGCTCCAAGAGATACCCCGTTTTGTAAACAGCACACCACACACTCATTGTCCCGAATATCACACACGCGTCGCCACCGCTGTCCGGCCGGGCCTGGCTTGGGCATATATTAATTTTTTAATGAAAAGAAAAATTATATTCTCTAATTCTTCTTTACGCGTGGCATTTAATTTACGCACTACAATTCCTAAAATTCTGATTGCTAGCCGATCCACTTCCCACGATCTGATCTCATTATCAGTTCCTCACTCTCCTCCTTAAATATAGAGATCGTTATTTTATTTTTTCGGTTCTTGATTTCTGCATTCTGAAATCTCTCTGCTTTTCTCTCTTCTCTTTTAATTTCTTCGAAAAAATTAAACACTTTTGTTGTAGCTCGACTGGTTTTTTAAACCATAACAGAACTGATATTTTCTTTATCAGTTATCGAATTGATTCATCGAATCAATATTGAAAGGTGTATTTCGGTCTGAATTCTAAAGTGCATAGTTTTCGGTATTAAACTTGAAAATGCTGTTTTATCCTGGGAACTTCGCAGTTGATAGTCTACCTTGTACAATTTATTAGGTAGTACCGCGAAACGTCTTAAAGAAAGCGTATCGATCTGCGACTCGGCCAATAATTCTTTTCAGTAGCAATTTTTAAATTGTTTTTCAAAACCGTTTTTCAACAGTTTCATTATTTCATAGAATGTGATATGACACAAAAATATGTTTATAAATAAAAAACATTCTTCATTTTATAAGTCAACTCAAATTCTATTATTATTATATTAGAGTCTTGTGGGACTCTTGGTAGATTTTCAAGTCATATTACATCATATGAGATTCTTAATACATATTGTACTCAACAACTTTTTTTTTTTTGTTAATTTTGTTTTCTTCAATCATGAATTAGTCTAAATACATTAATTTTTTAATCATGTTATATTCATTTTTACACGTGAATGTATTCAAACATAAATCACTCATATTCAGTTTACTTTCAACTAAAATAATTCATTCAAAAAAAAATTATCACCGCAAAACCAAACACAAAATTTTTATTTGTTTCTAATAATTAGTTACACTATGGAATTGCAGCCAAGTATTTGAAAATGAAATCACCAGTCTCATACAGAGTGAGAAAACAAGTGATGCCACACCATTTGAAATATGGAATGAACTTTGCATTTGGTGGTACTGGTGTGTTTGATACATTGATTCAAGGCCCAAACATGACAACCCAGATCAATTTTTTGGAAATGGCCATAAAAGACAAATTGTACACAGCTAAAGATATCTATAATTCAGTTGCTCTTGTCTCTGTTGCTGGAAATGACTACACTCGTTACACGGTCACAAATGGCTCTGTTGAGGTGAACTCTTCGATACATATCTTGTTTAGATATTATCGGTATAAATGAGATAAATAATTCTGATAGATTCACAAACAATATTTAATTGGTCAATAGTACTTTTAGGCAATGATAAATTAATTTTGTTTATATAAAAGAATTAGATCTTTGATGAATGAAACTAAACATTAATTTGTATATTTATATTTGCAGGGTTTACCATCATTTATAGAATCAGTGATTAATCAAACAATCACAAATGTAATTCGCATCAAAGGATTAGGAGTTAAGAAAGTGATTATATCTAATCTACAACCAGTTGGATGTCTACCTCAAACAACAGCTTCATCTTCATTCAAACAATGTAATGAAACATCGAACAACCTCCTCGCACTTTACCATAACACGCTTTTAACTCAAGCCGTGACCAAATTGAATCAACAAAACAAGGATCGTCATTCTTCGATATCCTTTTTAGTTCTTAATCTTTATGATAGTTTCATGTCAGTGTTAAATCATCCATCCACACACAACATTAAGGATAAGTTGAGACCATGTTGTGTTGGAGTGAGCAATGAGTATGCATGTGGAAGTGTTGATGAGAATAATGTTAAGAAATATTTGGTTTGTGAGAAACCAAAATCTGCATTCTTTTGGGATTTGGTTCATCCTACTGAGGCAGGGTGGCATGCTGTGTATAACAAGCTGAGAGTCATGAATGCTCTTCAACAAATTCATTATTAGTTACTATAGTAGTGCTAAATTAAGATTGGTTCTTGTTAGATTTGTTTGGGTTGAATAATATAGTACTCTGCATGTTCACATTTTGTTCAATTCATTGTTTCTTAAATTGTGTTATGTTTGTAATCATTTTCGACATCTTAGGGTCGGTCCTTCAAATTTAGAAGCCTTGAGCAAATTAAAAAAAGTTGTATGTTTTGGTCCTTAAGATGAGAATAATTAAATATGAATGTTTTAAATTTTATAAAATAAAAATAAAAGTAATAAAAACCTCAATTTAGAAATCAAATTATGAGTTTCATATTTTTCCTATGAATATTTTATAATTTTCTAAGCATGTCTGCAAAATAATCATTCAAATATACACTTTAATTTGACAACACAAACTAAAACTATGTGCATATATAATAATTTTGTAAATACCAAAACATCCCTTTTTATATGGACTCAAGAAAATTTAATAATTTTATAGAAATCAAAAACATATTTAATTCTTAAATCGTTAATAATTCGTTCATAATCAAGATTCTTAAAAAATGATGTCCAATTAAAATCAAAATAAGACTAAATAATCTATCTTGTGATATGGTAGATCTCAAATGATATTTTAACAATTTGAACAATGAAATGAAAGTGAGAGAGAATGGTTTGGAAAAGGCAAGACATTACAAAATATCTAATTAGACAAACACTCAAACCATTACTAAGCAGATCAAACCTTTACTATTACTAAGAGCAGTTGCAAACAGAATACTCTATCAATTCAAACCTCTCTAAACATACAATGTAAAAAAAAAAAAATTTACTATCAAAAAAAGATCAGAGACATAAAATGTTAGACGCCTATGTATTCTAGTAAGATAACATTTTGTTTCAAGTTCTATATATGATTCAGTTCATTGGGATTTACTTCTTCGACAGACTAATAATTAAGTTTTACACGAACATTCATATATGTAATCGGAATGCAAGATACCTCACATATAGAAAGCTCCCCTATTTCCAATGACTATGGTCATGAAGAATCGGACGGCAGAATGTCTCCAAACTCCAATAAGACAGATCTTGTTTCCAGAAGTTAGCTTTGCATTGAACAAAAAATGATTGTGAATACTTGGTTGGGAAGTACAGGTCCTTCGAATCCGGTGCTGGAGTACTTATTTCCTTAATAAGTTCTTGATTCCTCCTAAAGAATGTACAGAGAAAATAAGAGGTTTAAAGCTAGAATTATTGTTGCATGTAATTAAGCAAACATAATTACAACACAAAAAAGCTTACTGGTAAAGGGTAGAGTTGGCATAAATCTCTGCAAAATGTACATCTAATTGAGCCTCAACTGAAGTAGAACTGATCTCAAGCATCCATGTGGCCAGATTATAACCATCCTTGATTTTGTGAACTAAAGTTTTGGAACAGTCAAATCTATCTGGAATTGTTGCATTTAAAGTACTAAATCATGTTTATGAATCAAAATTAATGCTGCTAATTAGATATAACACAGATTTCTTTAAATAACAATGAGATACACTTAGAATCACCAAAAAGAATAAGGGGGAAATATATTAGTACATATACAAACCTTTATTCTTCTTATCATCTTCATCCACAGTGACTGCTTTTGAATCAACTGAAGCTGAAATTTTTAAATTAACATTGTAAGTGTTAAGGAACTGTGAAAAAAACTATTTGATTAACAGACACTGGAAATTAAAAGAATATAACTTACAATTCAAATAAGTTAATGCAAAAATGAAGAGAAGGTTGTAGAGAAGCGAAAATCCAACCGAGCCTCCACTATTTGTTTAATGTCGTCTATAGAAAACACCGCTGGGTCTAGCACAAATGGTTGGTGTTCAGTGTGTGTGAATGTTGTAAAAAGAAGTGATCAATTAGTATTTAATTACTTACCTTTGGCAATAATGAAACCTC
Source organism: Trifolium fragiferum (assembly GCA_954870985.1). Classification (NCBI taxonomy): domain Eukaryota; kingdom Viridiplantae; phylum Streptophyta; class Magnoliopsida; order Fabales; family Fabaceae; genus Trifolium; species Trifolium fragiferum. The sequence continues at coordinate 53,719,985 of OX940793.1, read as the reverse complement.
CTAACACAAATACCACTAGCAAGGTCAAGGTACCCAATGAATTTGCAATAAATAATTATCTACCAACTGCAGCGACGTACCGAAATAAACAAAGAGCCATCTGATGAATGCCAAATAGAGCCAAGAATTGTCGACAAAATCTGATCATATAGACAAGAAATTATTATTCTATTTTCTGAAAAGTATTGAAGCCAAAATGTACTTGGCCACTAACACAGACACATACACCAAACCGATAATAATTCTACAAAATTGAAAGTAATAAAATGCAACTACATGTTTCGGTGTCTGACACTGCAGCGTGTCAATATCTCACGCTGACGCATGTCAGACACCACACATACCTACAATTTGAAGTGTCTGATAAGGAAAATGGTTGCCTCCATATATCTATATATAGTTGATATAAGTAAGTTCATAATACCTGCTAGCAGAAGGAGCAAACCCAATAGTAAAATATGTTAGAACAATCCATATAAATGATTCCAAAAAGGAAAGAGGGATCCGAAGAATCCCTATAGGCAACGCAAACGCCAATGCAGGATAAAACATGGAATCCCTTTGTTTGTAGAAAACAGGAAGCTTAGCAACAGTCGTGGATAGTTCTGCCATCCCATTAAACATCACATTTATCAGTGTAAAGAATGATGCTCCATTTTGATGAAAAAATCAAAGGTTTTGACATATTTGAGCATATGGGGTCAGAATCCGGATTGAGAAACTGTGGTACCATTTTCGTAGTATTTTGGGTTTGGATTTAATCTTCCTCCGAAGTATGTCTGGGACAAACAAATAGTGGCCTTTCTATCACTTCTATTTTTGTGTTGATAAATTCACTGCTAATAATCTTTTACCGCACAATAATAATACTACTACATTGATGACTTGACCGTCTAAAGATCCAAAATTCAAGTCACCAAATACCAATTTCTATACTTCTACTGACTTTACCTCCCATTTTCCTCCTTTAATGTCACTCATTTTGCGTTCTTGCAGAATCTACGTCACGTACCTTTAATTATAAAAGAAAGAACAAATTTGTAATGTCTACTATATTTATGTTACAAAAACATTGGCAAAAGACTTGGAGAAACACAAAGGAAGATATTATTAAACCCAAACTCTGAAATTTTAAGGGAAAGGTAGGAATAAGCCTTCTAATCATAGTAGAAAACGACTGTAACAATTCGCCAAACTAGTCAAAATGAACTTAACAATCCAAAAATGCAAAAGAAACAATTGTCGAAACAAATGTGTTGCACATCCTGCAAGGTAAAACACAAATTACTAAAGCAGCAGAAGAAAAAAAATGATATGAATGAAGAGTCGCTACAATGCATGAAGATATAAGATTATTGTAGCTTCCCGTGCTTAAATCATTGGAGAGAAAACTTATCATCGGTAAATTATACAGAGGGATGAGAAGAAACCCACTCCATTCATTTGGAACATATTACTTTAGGAGAAAGAGAACAGATATGGTAATTTGGTACAAATAACCAATATACCTCAACACGAGGGGAAGTAAATTTGACCAATATACTCCACTAGACATATAAGGGTAAACCAGAATTATGTACCTATAAGGCACACTGCCCTGATTCTTAAGCATGAATTCAACAGATATCAATTCATATATGCAAATAGATAACAAAAGGTACTGTGAAAGCTACCAAAAGATACAACAATTTCATACAAGAGAATTGACAATGCCTTACCATGAGAGAAGTCTCAACTCAACTCAATCCAACATCAAATGAAGGCAAACACCGAAATGGCATACAAAATAAAAAAACGTTTGACGAACAACAACAAGGAATATTCATTAGAGAAGAATGTCATAATAGTTGTAATGTAGCGCCTCTAGCCTCTAGGCTTAAAGGACTGAGACAAGCATGAATTTACAAAAAATGTGACATAGCTCACCAACACTGTGAGATTGAAATTAGTCATACATAGTTCCCAATAACAGCAAACTACTACAAAAAATAGAAGCAACTAAAAAAGTCATCATGAGCTAAACTCGGCACAACATTTTCTAAACCCGATAATTCACTACCACAGTTCTGCCACGATTGTCATGCATTCCTCTCACCAAGTGTTGCAACCTCGTTCTTGAAGTAGTTTTGAATAGTACTTTTTCTAACGGGATCATTCAAATAGTCAAGAAAATGACGCTCCTTTGCAACTTCACCAAATGCCTCCATCGCTGTGAAATATCCCTCTTCATCCTTCCCAATGGGAACTTGCCCGTTAAAAACACAATGCTCTTCGTAAAGTTTATAAGCTTCGACTCTCAAAGTATCATCGGAAAGCTCTTTGTATTTATACAAAGGACCCAATTTGTCCTTCAAATCATTTTCAATATCAAGTGATTGCATTTCGAGCTCTATGCAGCGCTTCTCTAATTCGGTAATTTCATTCTGAATAGCTTCCCAAGCTAACCAACGAGATGCTCCATAATCAACAAGTTTGCAGGCTAAATGAACATACTTTTTGAATTGACATTCTTGTTCTTGTTCTTGTTTCTTTGATATGGTGCTGCTTTTGAGTGCGTTTTTCATCATATTGATTCCTTTTTCACTGGTTTGTAGCCAGTTGACATGATCAATGAATCCCTGTAGGTTGTTATCTTTTGAATCATGACGACCTAACCAAAGCCAGTATAAAACCCCATTTTCTTTTATGCAAACAAGTGGATCGATAAGATCGAAAAACTCATCTAAAGTGTAGCCATGTTTGTAGATATTCTTGACGGTGAATATTTTTCTATTACAGCCCATTTTAACAAATGACTTACACGCAACATCAAGCTTCCTTTGACGCGAGATTTTTAGCCTATTTGTTCTGTAGACAGAGTATTTCCTAAACACCTCTGCTGCCCTTCGAGGAGGAGCCATGGGCAGTGGCGACTCTAGGAATGTTAGAGAGCCTGGGCAAAATTTCGAAAGGAATTTTATCAACGTAACTTCCGAATATAATAATATTTAAATCATATTTCCAATATTTAAACAAGAAACGACGAGAAAAAGTACAACCCTTTTTCATTAACAACCATCAAAACATAAACTTGTAAACACAAACTAAGATAGTTAATTGTGTTTTTCATTTTCTTTTGCAAAGCATATAAAGAAATTAACTATTGAAAACATGAGTAGATTAACTTGTAAACAAATAACACTACTCTATCACCAAGCAGTTTTTTCTCTGATACACCCAACTTCAGCAATTCACACAACATAAAAATTATACTTGGCAATCAAAACAGAAACAACTTATTTCTATCATTCCTAGAGTCGTTTCTAAATTAGTTGGGTGTATCAGCTTATTTCTAAATTATACATGGCAATCAAAACAGAAACAGCTTATTTCTAACAGCCTGCGACTCTGATACACAAAACAGAAACCTCAATACAACTTATTTAATATAATCACTTAATAATCAAAACAGCTTATTTCTATAATCACTTAACAATCAAAAAAGCTTAACAATCGTTTGTCTAGGAAATCAACCATCAAACAAAGATTCTAAATTCTAGAAACAAAAACATAAAATAGAATTTGAGAATTTGTTTACCTCGAATCAAATCGGCTGCGAGAGTGAGAGAGAGAGGCTGAGAGCGGTGGTGCGAGTCTGCGACGGTGTCACGGTGAGATGGAGAGAGTGAGAGCAGACAGCTGTGAGAGGTGAGAGCGCGACTCTTAATCGGCGGCGAGAGAGAGTGAGAGCGGTCGGGAGCGAGACTGCGAGAGAGAGATCGAGAGAGGTCGCGAGAGAGAGACTGAGATGTTTTTCCTTTTTTTCCCTTCTGTTATGTTTTATTAATAAAATAAAAATAAAAATATAAAAGGGCATGGGATAAATATTCAATTTAGTCCATAAATTATTACTCTTTTATTCTCTAAACTAATAAAAGCAAGTAAAATGTCCTTTAAACTATGTCATATCCATTAATTTAGTTTTTCAGTTAATTTTTCTCTTAAATCACTCATTCTATAAAAAAAAAAAAAAAAAAAACCTCAAAATTTAAAGACTCTTTATTCTTCTACTCTAAATCTTCACCGTCAATCATCCCACTTGCCGCCAACAACGACCGTTTTATTTGCAACTAAATCTCTCTTTGCCGCTAAAAACATATTTGTTTGTTGTTCTCACTTGTATAAATTTGTATGGTTTGAGATCAGATTCTCTGCTCGAGGATTAACTTTGCGGATTAGAGTTTCGTTCGTTGATTACTTAGTCTAGAATTGGTAAGAAGATGTAGGAAATCTCTAGGATTTGTCTAGTTTGTCTATGGGTTGCTCTGATACATTTCTAACACTAGTTATGGGAATGTAACCTTAAGCACGTTTGTATCGCTTTTACTTTATGACCTTGCTATTATTTATCTTGAGATTGTGGTCAGTGGTGGAACCAGGAAAAAATATTTAGGGGGGCCATAAAATTTTTTAATGTATAAATTAAATAAAAAAAAAAACTTAACTGATAAGTGGTAACATATTTCTTTATGTCATTTCATATTTATATAGTTGGTAATTTTATCCAATATTATAAATTCAATTAGTTATCTGTTATTTTTTTACAAATAAAATCAAAGTTCATTATTATAAAATTAATCTGTATAGCTTAAAATAATACTCTACGTAATCATCAATAATATAAAGGGTAAAAAATATGTTACCAGTCCTTACTTTTATAGCGAGTTTTAGTTTTTGTCCTTGTAAAATAAAATCAATAGTTTTCATCCCTACAAAAGAAATTATTTTATATTTAGTCCTTAATGAACATAATTTTGACATGTTAACGCCGAAATTTATACGTTTTTCTGTTCAAAATGATTTATACTATATTTATATATCATGGTAAACTTATATAAATCTATATTGTGATAAACAAATGTCAAAAAATTGCTCATTCTCCTTAAAAACAAAAGAACAAATTTTTTAGGGATGAAAACGAGCGATTTTATTTTACAAGGACGAAAACCAAAACTCGTTATAAAAGTAGGGACTGAAAACATATTTTATCCTAATATAAACTAATACTTGTTTCTTATAGTCATTAAAAAATAAACTCTAAATTAGTATTTAGATTAATATTTGTACAAATATGTATACGAAATTACTTAAAACTATCAATAATATATTTACTTTTTTTTTAACAAGCCAAAATGAGATATATAATATAAAAATAGTCTCCTTAGCACAAGATGTGCCAAAGCAGACTAACAGAGTTTACAAAGATTCACATAGAGACAGTGGCGGTGATAGCATACAGCATGCCTGGGCACGTGCCCAGGCTGCCCAATCCATTTTTTTTTTTTATAAAAGAAAACAGAAGGCAATAAAATTATATATTTTATATTTTTTAAAATAGAAACAAACAAACAAACCACTATTCTCCTGTAACAAAAAAAACGCGTATTCTCCCTTTCTTTCTTTCTCACTTGCCGCTCTCAATCTCTCTCTCGGTGGCCGCTTAATTTCCCACCGCCGTCAAATCCGCCGCACCGCATCACTGCACTACCGCTGTCACTCCCTCTCTTTGGCAGCCTCACGCACGTTTTGAGGTAAGCAAACCCTAAAACTTTGTCTTCTTCATTGCTCTGTTTGATTATGTTAAGAAATAACAACCTAAAACCTTCTCAATCTAGAATCTTTGTTTGATGACTTTGATGTTGTTTTGGTTTAACATTTAATTTTTATTTTAAATTTTCTAGACAAACTCTATCTTCTGTTTCTGACTTTCTGTTAAGCTGTTTTGTTTCTGTTAAGCTGTTCTACTGTTAAATTTTGATGTTAAGCTGTTCTATTGTTAAGCTGTTCTACTGTTAAATTTTGGTTTAACTTTGATGTTGTTTCTGTTAAGCTGTTCTACTGTTAAATTTTTCTGCAACTTTTATGTCCAAATAAGCTATTTATGTTCTAATAATTTTTATGTTCTACAACTGTTAAGCTATTTTGATTGTTTCTGTTAAGCTACTGTTAATTTTTTTATGCAACTTTTATGCTTAATTAATGTATCTCTATCCAAAACGCAATTGAATGACTGTTTTAAATTGATGATAAAACAAGAACTTTGTTATATATTAATTTTGCATCGTTTAATTCCAGAGATGAGAAGGTTTTTGGTTCCTAGAGCAAATATTGAGAATGAGAATGTTGTGCAATCGGAAGCCGAAGTAGAAGAACCACCGCCTAATGTGGTCAATGAGTTTAATTCAAATGAGATTGTGCGTGATCCGGGTCTTAGGAAACAAATTCATGAGTATGCTCCGGATATTCAAGACCAAGTGAGGAGGGCATATATATTGAAGGGTCCAACACAACCAATTTTGGAAAAATTTCCTCGCACTCAATTTGCTAGAGAAACAAGAACAAGGGCATTTTGTAAATCATGGTATGAAAAGTATACATGGATAGAATATAGTGAGTTCAAGGATGCATCTTATTGTTTCCATTGCTTTCTCTTTAAGAAACCCGGGAGGGGTGAGCAATTTGGTTTTGAAGTCTTCACCAAAGCCGGATATAAAGATTGGAAGCATGCATCTAAAGGCTTGCAAGGGCATGTTGGTGGTCATGGTAGTATGCACAACTCGTGTATGAAGGACTATGATGATTATAATAATCAAAGACAAAGTATAGGGGCTAAGTTTCTTAGAGCAACTAGAGAATCCGAAGAATTGTATAAGATTCGTTTGACTTGTTCCTTAGATTGTTCAAGATATCTCATAGCACAAGGCATGGCTTTCGGTGGCCATGATGAATCTGTTACTTCTCTAAACAAGGGCAATTTTAGAGAGATGGTAGATTGGGTAAAATCTAATGATGAAAAAGTGAGAGATGCTTATGACCGTGGTTCAAATGATTGCAAAATGATTTGCGGTGACATTCAAAAGGACTTTGCAACGTCTTGTGCAGCTGAAGTTATGAAGGTGATTATGGGAGAGCTTGGTGATAGACAATTCTCCGTGCTTATTGACGAGTCACGTGATATATCCGTCAAAGAGCAAATGGCGGTGATGTTTAGGTTAGTAGTTGTATTTTCCAATTTCTATTACTTATTATTCTCAATGCCTCTATGTAATTATTTAACCTTGTTGGATTTGTTTTTTAGGTTTGTGAACGACAAAGGGGAAGTTGTGGAACGATTCCTTGCTCTACAAAAAGTCGAAAGTACTACATCCGAGGCACTAAAGAATGCTCTTTATACCATTCTTGATCGTCACACGTTATCTATTTCAAGGATAAGAGGGCAAGGATATGACGGGGCTTCAAATATGAGAGGTGAATTTAATGGTTTGCAACGAAAGATTCTAGATGAAAACCCATATGCTTTATATGTTCATTGCTATGCTCACCGTTTGCAATTGGTGGTTGTTTCCGTTACTAGTAGTTGCTCATCTATTCATGATTTCTTTGAGTACATCTCCTTGATTGTAACCACAACAACTGCATCTTGCAAAAGAATGGATGCTTTGAAGAAAGCACAACACGACGAAATTGTGTATCAACTTGTAACTGGTGAGATATCTAACGGAAGGGGCTTGCACCAACAATCTACTCTCCCAAGACCCGGAGATACTAGATGGGGTTCACATTATACGACCTTGATTCGTTTGGATCAAATGTGGGCCCCCGCGTTAGCAGTGCTTAGTACGGTTGATGAACTTGGACGTTTACCATCTCAAGCGGCGGGTTTAATAGAAAAAATGGAGTGTTTTAAATTTGCGTTCATTTTGAAGTTAATGTTAAAGTTGTTTGGTATCACAAATGAACTTTCAAAAATCTTGCAAAGAAAAGATCTTAATATTGTGCTTGCCATGGATTTAGTTGATGATGTTAAAGCTCGGTTGGCCACATTGAGAGAGAGTGGTTGGGATGGTTTATTTGATAATGTCCAACAATTTTGTATTGCTAAAGGTATTCCGGTGCTAGATATGAATGAAGAAATATCGGTCCGGGGTCGTTCAAGGTTAGAAGGAAGGACTGTCACTAATCTTCATCATTACCGTGCAGAGATTTTTTATGTTGCTATTGACAAAATATGTGTGGAGATGGATCACCGCTTTAGTGAACGAAGTAACATTGTGCTTAATTCTTTCTCATGTCTTGACCCCAAGAATTCTTTCTCCAAGTTTGATGTTGATAAACTTGCTCGTCTTGCTGATATTTATCAAGAAGACTTTTCTAATAATGATCGTGGAACAATAAGGGAGCAACTTGAGACATATATAGTTCATGTTAGAAGACATGTGTCATTTTCTACTTATGAAGATGTTCAAAGTTTGGCTATGAAGATGATTCAAACAAATAAACATTTCGTATTTCCATTGGTCTACAAACTTATTGAGTTGGCTTTGATATTACCGGTGTCGACAGCATCCGTTGAAAGGGCTTTTTCAGCAATGTCGATTATTAAGACTAAATTGCGCAACAAGATCAATGACGAGTGGTTCAATGACTTGATGATATGTTATACCGAGCGGGAGATATTCAAGTCACTTGATGATGTTGATATTATCCGATCCTTCACCACAAAGAAGTCTCGGAAAGGGCATTTACCTCCTAATTTTATATAGTATACTATTGGTATGTTATATTTTATCCCTCTTATTTAACTCATGTTTTGTTGGTTTTTTCTGTTTTAACTCATGCTAGCCAAAAAAATATTATGGTTAAAATTGTGCCCAGGCTCCACTATAATCCTGGCTCCGCCACTGCATAGAGATACATAAAGATAATCAAAAACAGATCATACAAGACCCAAACAAAGTAAAGGACTAGACCACCATCTATGGCAGTTAGAAGCTAAGGTTACACAAGTCGCCTTCAACCACCAAAGAGAAAGAAGCTTGATCTTGTCCAATAATATATTTACATTAATATTATACCTATAAAAAAATTATATTTTTGAGGTGGGGAGGGACCAGCCCCTCCCTAGTACCGCCACTGATTTTGGTTATACGAGTAGGTTTCATTTTGAAAACCTTGTTTAAGTTGTAATTGATTATGATTATGCATGCTATGGTTTAAGTTTTATGAGTAGTTTATCTTATTACTATGCTTCTGTTGCAATATAATCGAATATGTATGCATGTTTTGGAATTTTGTTTTAAGTAGCACCTTAATATGCTTGTATGTTTTAATTTAAGTTAATTATAGCGTATAAGTGTGTTAGGGTGTTACAGCTCTTCTTTGCAATTCCTATATTTTGTTGTTTTTAATTATAGCTTAAGGACTATTTTGTTGTTTTACAAGATAGTTTAGGGACTACTAACGGCCTTTTAACGAAAAAGTTAATTTAGGGACTACTAACAACCATTTAACGAAAAAGTTAATTGATGGACTAAATTGATGGATATGAGTATATTTTAGAGATCTTTTATTTGATTTTAATAGTTTATGGACTAAATTGGTGAGAGAGCAATAATTTAAGGTCTAAATTGATTGTTTACTCTACCCATCTCCATACCCCTCACATTGAAAAAAATATCCGTACCTATTCTCATATCCGCGTGGATAACAACCTTAGTACCCGTACTCATTTTCTATGGGTACCTAAATACCCATGCCTGTATCCTTATTTTTGTTAAAAATAAATCGATCAATTGTAAAATATCATATTGTTTTAATAAAAAATTTAAAAAATCAAAGATTTTGTTGTTGAATTTTGAAAATTATAAACAAAATTATTATTAACCTCATACCAAAAATTCATATCTCTATTGACATATTCACTTTGTGTTTATATTATATTATAAATAAACATTTATATTTAAAATTTGTAATAATTTAATAGTGGTGTATTTTTTAAAATTGATATACATATATTATTATATAATAATATAAATAAAATATAAAATATAACTTACGATTCAAATAAGTTAATGCTAAAATGAAGAGAAGGTTGAAGAGAAGCGAAAATCCAACCGAGCCTCCAGGGCAGATCCAAAACCGGGTCTAGCACAAGTGGTTGGTGTTCAGCTATGAAGCCCGAATACGTGACACGATACCGATACGGCGATATGGGAAATTTTTTAAAATTCCCGATACGATACGGTCGCGATACGTTGTTTAAAAAATAAACTTAAAATTAAATATACAAATACACAATATATAAACATAACAAAAATTGAGAAAGATAATAAATTAACATTCAAATTATTCATGGACCGTCTTCAAAACACTAACAACAACGCCATTGCACTCAAATCACTCATCGTTGTTCATCATATAATCAGCCATGGAAGCTTCATGTTACAAGATCAGTTATCTGTTTATCCTTCAACTGGTGGAAGAAACTATCTTAATCTCTCGAATTTTCGACATAACACAAATCCAACATCTTGGGAACTTTCTTGTTGGGTACGTTGGTTTGCTCAACATATTGAAAGAGTTTGATTCTTTGGTGACCCTTGTTGAAGGAATCATTGCATGGTAAAAAATTATGATAATAGTTCCACAATTTTTGTTTTCACCGTAATAGTTCATGAACTTAGATACATACATCTCCCATTTTGAAAAACAAAAATTAAAGAAATACATTTTATATTAAAGATATTAACTGTCTTTTAATTGAGTGTTCACATTCGAATCAGCAACATTTAAAGAAGGAAAACATTAGTGCAGATGAAAAATAGTGTAGATGACAACAGTCCATATATCAACAATTAGTAGTGCAGATGAAAAATTAAGTGGTTAGTAACCATAACAATCATCTCAATATGCGCAGCCCCCTAGCAGCATTGACAACACATGAAGCTTCCATGTTTCCTTAGAGTCATTGATATCTTTAATAAAATCAATAGCTCATGACATTATTCAGCATTACATAGTAACAAATAGTCAATCAGAGAAATCACATACAAAGGAACAAATTAAAATGTGAAAATTGCATTATAGGCAAAAGAATGACAAATAAGAGTAAGCAGAATTAACCTTTTCTTGAATGATTTGGGTAGAAACAAATGAAGTGAAACACAGTTGAAAGAAAGTTGGAAGACCGAATGATTATTATATATATAGAAGGAGAATAGTCAGGCAACTTACCACCCAACTACTGGTGACTACACCAAAACAACTGAAACCAACAGTTTTTTATTCGTATATTAATCCTAACTTAATCCTAATGTATAATCCGGATCATTTGTTTTCATAATATAGTGTAAAAATAAAGAAAGAAAGTTGACAACTTGAATTCAAACCTTATATTTTTGTTTAAATTGCTAAAGGTGCCAATTCAGAGGGTTTTTTTTTGTTTAAACTGTTAAACGTGCAAATTGAGAGGATAATAAAACAGTATCATGTTTGTTCTCAGTTGCTAGCTAAAGAAAATTATTAAATTGAGCAAGATTCAAACCCAAAATTAGACTAGACAAAAAGAAAATCATAAACACAGTATAGGATGAATATTTATCCTATTTTATCAAGTTTGGCATCAAAAAATCTAGAGAAAAAAATTCGGTAGATTAAACAAGTTAAAGAGCTTCAATTCACATATACCACTGATTTCTCATCATGAAACTTAAATTAAAGAAACTAATACCCTTGTGATTTCTCAAATACAAGTAGTCATTCTAAACATTAAAAACAAAATTATCAATAACAAACTATAATATTGCTTGATCACTAATTAATAGGCATAATTTAACTAGCCCAATGCCACTGATTTCATTTTCTTAGCAGCCGGCTCCTGCTCCTGGCGTTTTGCCTTCTTTGAATCTGGGAGTGGTGGCACATTATCAGATCCAAACTCATAAATAATAGTAGTAGCTTTTCTATCATCACAATTTTTCTCACGCGCTTCAGATTCATGCTTATAAACAATATTATCACTAGAAATTTCCTCGCACACATCAGTTGCAAACTTATAAACAGTACTAGTTTCTCCACCATCAGTAACACGCTCAATCCTATAAATCTTCCACTTGAAGAAGTTCCTAATCTTCTTTTGTCTAACCGGATCATTCAAGTAATTAACAAGCTGAAGACGCTCTTTTGCAATATCGCCAAACTCATCCATTGCTTTCTTAAATCCATTTTTGTGATACTTAGGGAGGGGTTTTATTCCCTTAGCCTTGCAATTCTCCTCATAAAGCTTGTAAGCCTCAATCCTCAAATCAGTTATTTCTGGATCTTTGTATTCATAAAGAGGACCTAACTTTATCTTTAACTCCTCCTCTATGCTTTCATGTTCCATCTCCAGCTGCCTTTGTTGTATACTTAAATTTATAATTTCTCTAGCGATGCGATCGCGCTTTCGCTTAAGAGAATCACCATGGTCGATAAACATTCGTGCAATGGAAACCTCAGCTTCTGTAAAATCCTTCCTTGCAATATTCTTATTCTTATTGGATAAAAAATTAAGAGTTCTCTTACCTTCTGGCTCAGACAACCACTCAGTAAAATTGAGAAAATTTCGGAATTTAAATGGCGGTAATTTTGCAAAACATCTGCTAGCTTGTTCAGAGATATGGCTTAAATCGTAATCGTCCATATCGTTGATGGAGGTAAGTGGTTTGATAAGCTCCAGAAATCCATCGTTAGTGTAACCATGCTTATGGATATTCTTAATGGTAAACAGTTTTTTATTGAAACCAAGTCGAAATAGGTATGAACATGCAGCATATATCTTCTCTTGTCGCTCTTCAAAGTGTTCATCTTCGTCTGAGTTAGCATTGATGGGAGTTGAGTGAGCCATTGAGCTGCAAGAGAAAGACAGATCGTTGAAATACATACATCAGAAAAACTGAAAACCCTAAAAAATCAGAAAAGGCAAAACATAGATCATCATTCATCACACAAAAGGAAGAGTGTTTGATATATGTAATAAAGGAATCGCATCATTCTGAGAAGCAAAATAAGAAAAAACCTGAAGAAGAAGAAGAAGAATAATGACGTTGATGTTGGTTGTAGATGAAGACGATGATGATATGAGTCAAGGATGGAATCGCATCATATGTGAGAGAAAGAGATTGAACAAAGGAAGGCTTATAAAATCTATAAAACCGCGGGGATGGTTTCTCATCCCACCCCCCGTCATTCTTTTTCACCCCCCAGAAATCCAACTTTACCCTTGATTTTACCTTCAAAAAGTTCGGTACACGCGTACTGAACTTTTTCGATATTGAAAAATAGGTGTTTTACATCGTTAAAAAGTTCAGTACGCGTGTACTGAACTTTTTTTCAAGGGTTAAAAATGGAAATCCAGGGGGTGAAAAAGAAAGCTGGGGGGTGGGGAAAGAAATCTTCAACCGCGGGTCATGTTAATGGGCCAGTCAAGCCCAACGGGTTGAAAGTGTATAAACAAAACGTCTTTTCCCACCCCTCAAAAACTCTTTTTCACCTCCAAGAATGAATACATAATTGAATACAAAAATGCACCATTTCTATTTTTTTATAAAAAAAAAAAATTACTATTTTCAATTAAAATGCGAATTTTATTTTTACTACATGTGTAATATAATAATAATTTTATTTATTGATGTTCAAATTTTTGTAAACAATATAATTTTCGTAATTAATTTGTACTATGACTTTTTCAATGGCCGCCCGAAATAAAATTGTCGTCTCAAATAAGTTGTCTATAAATGCCAAAGGACTATCCAAATTCTTTACACATAATAAAAATAATGATGACAAATTTATCTCAATAATATAAAGTGTTCTCATTTTCTTTCATGTAATTACACTTCCCATTTATGTAATTTTCAAAAAAAAAATTATTAGTATTGTTGAATTTATATATTATCTCATTATTTTATTTATAAATTGATCATTAATACATTAAAAATGTACAAATATTTGGTAATCATAAATATGAGAGATATGTATGAGATATTTGATTCCATAGTCAAAAAATTATGGCGAATGACCTTTTATATTGACCCTTGTGTTCATAGGGGATGACTTCCTAGTAATTTAAAGTTCGGTTGCGATGTAAATAAAACTTAATCAATAATTATTCCCATCAATTATTGATCTCAATTTTCTTTATATATTTGTTGATATTTATGTTATATTAAGATAATTATTATATTAATAAAAATAATAATTATAACACTACAACATGATCAAAATCAAATGAAGGAAAAACGAGGGAGTGCATCAAACTAACTAAATGCATATAGAGTTCTACATGAAAATCCAAACGATTAATCAAACTTTTTTTTTTTAATGGAGATTAATCAAACTTCTTATGAGAAAGAGTTTGTTATCTAATAGTATTCACTATAATATAGACCAACAAAAACAAAAAACTAATTATCTAGCTAGTTGAATATAAAGGAATTTCAATTTGGATAGTCAATGGCTCGGTGCATGTGTCCAAATCAACAAATACATAAATATGGTGATGATTGTTGTCATCTTAGATTGTCAATTTTTGCATACTGTGCATCTGGTAGAAATGTACATCCAATATGGTCAAAGGTGGCACTTATGGAAGCAAGTCAAGAAACCCATTTTTATTGCTCTTCATTAGCATTCTCTTATGAACGATCAATTTGACATTGTGCCGATACTTTAAATGAAACAAATTCATTTTAATTGTGAAGCTATAACTTACAAAGGAAACAAAAAAATCCAGTAGATGCTTTGTCGGTGAAGGAGATGAAGCTCTGGCCCAAGGAATTCCACACTAAAGCGAAAAACACGAAGAATCACTCAATCCGTGAAGATCAAATGAATAAACACAATACACAAACAGTAATAATCACTCAAATAATAAACCAGAAACAAAATAAACAAAAAATATGTTGATAAACATAATAAGCTAGTTGGTACACTCACTTCATACATCAGTAATGCTATCTCCATTAGTCAATTGCTAGTTTGTAAAATGTGTTATTCATGTGAGCAAAAAATTGAAGTGATAACAAATGAATGAACACAAACAGTGTGGGCCAAAGAGATTCAGACAATTCGGAAAGAACCAAGATAGGAATCAAGTTAGACAAGTGTCAAAGAGTATAATATATTAAGAGTTTTTTCTATATATTAAGAAGTTCAAAATGGGAAGTTTTTATTTAAATTTGTCCATTCTATACTTGAAAATCACTCAAAACTGCTCAAATAACATAGGGTTTACCTGAACGAATAAAAAGGGCAAGTTCCCACAATAACATGGACCTCGTAGCAGTACGAAAGTTTATGTCACCTGCAATATTAAGGTTGGATACTAATTTATGCAATTTGTTATGTTCATTTTAGATAGAAGTTGTTTGGTTCAACTAGCTCTTCAAAATCACTTTGCTTGAATTTGGAAATTTCCAAGTCTCCCTTCAATTTGTATTTAGTATATGATTTAAATTTGAATCTAAATAACTAGTAATAGTTTAAGACAGGTTAATGATAATTCAATCTAACAGCAGTCTAGATACATGGTTTTACTGATGGTAACTTTATTTATTTTTTTTTTTTCTACAATAACAACTTATATAATATATTTAAAAGTTTCTTTTTATGTTTTTCTTAACCAGTATCCCAGTTAGCATGACCGATAACATACATAGGAAATATGCAAAAAGCTTTTGCACATATGACAGTGATTGGCTGCACGTGTCTCTATATCTAATTATGTCTTCTAATTCATTTCTAATAAACTTACCTTTGGTGTATCATATATTAGCTGCTCGGTCACAATATATAGACAGGAACTTATTCAATTTTAAGAGTCAATTGGATGATCGCAGTTTGGTTTTTAAAGATAAAACTAGTTGCATTTCGTTGCGGTTTTAGATGCCTAATTAAGAAATTTGAGCCAATCCAATTTAGTGAGGTTTAATTTGGATTGTTTTTGTAAACATCTATCTAAAATCCAATCTAGCGGTTTACACAAAAAGACATTCAAACACATCCAAAAGTATTCGGTTTTACATGGTTTTCGATTTTTTGGGTCGATTTGCGGTTTTAATTTGGATTGGGTTGGATTTTAACACCCCTAATCAGCTATAAGAATAAATGCAGACGATATATATCAGACTGAAACTTATAAGACAGAAACTTCATGAAGTGTAAAATAAAATGTATCTACAAATCCAATAAATAAAAGAAAATCTGATATGAGATTAAGTACTTAGATATCATATCACCTTACAATCTTACATTCGTCGATTTTCATAATAAAAGCTTATAGAGATCATTTTTCACTAATCCATGTAACAATAAATAGACTAACCAGTGACTCATATCACCTTAATCACTGTAGGCAGAAGCATTAATATGTATCCTTGAGATTTTAACAGTTTCAGCTTGAACCTAACTCGACAGTATGAGATGATTTATCAATAACTTTAAAAAACAATTCCAATATTAATCAAGAGACTGTTATGCTATAAAAAGAAATGGATGATATACCTCATCAATGTTTAATTCACTGATGATATACCTCACTCTCAAATTGGTTTATAAAGTCCTCTTCCATAAAAAGCTTGTCCACATTGTCGGATGTGTAATATGATCGAAATCGAATCTTAGCTCTACATACCATTCTTAAGTTCAGCATCTTGTCAAGATCCGCCGGATAAACTATGGGATCATCTTACCCTTCCTAAACAATAACAAACATAGCTGGATTAAAATGCACTCAAATTGAAAACAAATGAAAATAATCAATGGAAAATTTGGATCACGCATTAGCAATAAATGATAGTATGAAGACACAATTTTTGTGTAGTTTAAGCTGCTAATAAAAATGACCTTTTGCGTCATGATAGTATTGCAGATGAACATTTAAACACAGAAAATAGTGTAGATGACGACAGTCCATATATCAACAATTAGTGCAGATGAAAAATTAAGTGGTTACCTTTCAATCCCATAACAATCATCTCAATATGCGCAGTCCTCCTAGCAGCATTGATAACACATGAAGCTTCCATGTTTCCTTAGAGTCATTGATATCTTTAATAAAAGCAATAGTTCATGACAATGTTTTGCATTACATGGTAACAAATAGTCAATCAGAGAAATCACATACAAAGGAACAAATTAAAATGTGAAAATTGTGTTATAGGCAGAAGAAAGACAAATAAGAGTAAGCAAAATTAACCTTTTCTTGAATGATTTGAGTAGAAACACATGAAGTGAAACACAGTTGAAAGAAAGTTGGAAGACCGAATGATTATTATTATTATATATATAGAAGGAGAATAGTCAGGCAACTTACCACCCAACTACTGGTGACTACACCAAAACAACTGAAACCAACAGTATCATGTTTGTTCTCAGTTGCTAGCTAAAGAAAATTATTAAATTGAGCAAGATTCAAACCCAAAATTAGACTAGACAAAAAGAAAATCATAAACACAGTATAGGATGAATATTTATCCTATTTTATCCAGTTTGGCATAAAAAAATCTAGAGAAAAAAATTCGGTAGATTAAACAAGTTAAAGAGCTTCAATTCACATATACCACTGATTTCTCAACATGAAACATAAATTAAAGAAACTAATACCCTTGTGATTTCTCAAATACAAGTAGTCATTCTAAACATTAAAAACAAAATTATCAATAACAAACGATAATATTGCTTGATCACTAATTAATAGGCATAATTTAACTAGCCCAATGCCACTGGTTTCATTTTCTTGGCAGCCGGCTCCTGCTCCTGCTCCTGGCGTTTTGCCTTCTTTGAATCTGGGAGTGGTGGCACATTATCAGATCCAAACTCATAAATAATAGTAGTAGCTTTTCTATCATCACAATTTTTCTCACGCGCTTCAGATTCATGCTTATAAACAATATTATCACTAGAAATTTCCTCGCGCACATCAGTTGCAAACTTATAAACAATACTAGTTTCTCCACCATCAGTAACACACTCAATCCTATAAATCTTCCCCTTGAAGAAGTTCCTAACGTTCTTTTGTCTAACCGGATCATTCAAGTAATTAACAAGCTGAAGACGCTCTTTTGCAATATCGCCAAACTCATCCATTGCTTTCTTAAATCCATTTTTGTGATACTTAGGGAGGGGTTTTATTCCCTTAGCCTTGCAATTCTCCTCATAAAGCTTGTAAGCCTCAATCCTCAAATCAGTTATTTCTGGCTCTTTGTATTCATAAAGAGGACCTAACTTTCTCTTTAACTCCGCCTCTATGCTTTCAAGTTCCATCTCCAGATGCCTTTGTCGCATACTTAAATTTACAATTTCATGACCGATAGAATCGCGCTTTAGCTTAAGAGAATCACCATAGTCGACAAACATTCGTGCTAAGGAAACCTCAGCTTCTGTAAAATCCTTCCTTACAATATTCTTATTGTTATTCTTATTGGATAAAAAATTAAGAGTTCTCTTACCTTCTTCCTCATACAACCACTCAGTAAAATTGAGAAAAATTCGGAAATCAAATGGCCGTAATGTTGCAAAACATCTGCTAGCTTGTTCAGAGAGTTGGGTTATATCGTCATCGTCCATATCATTGATGGAGGTAAGTGGTTTGATAAGCTCCAGAAATTCATCGTCAGTGTAACCATGCTTATAGATATTGTCAATGGTAAACAGTTTTTTATTGAAACCAAGTCGAAATAGGTATGAACATGCAGCATATATCTTCTCTTGTCGCTCTTCAAAGTGTTCATCTTCGTCTGAGTTAGCATTGATGGGAGTTGAGTGAGCCATTGAGCTGCAAGAGAAAGACAGATCTTTGAAATACATACATCAGAAAAACTGAAAACCCTAAAAAATCAGAAAAGGGAGAAAAACTGAAAAAACAGCATCAAACAATAGAGAAAAACTGAAAACCCTAAAAAATAAAAAAGGCAAAACATAGATCATCATTCATCACACAAAAGGAAGAGTGTTTGATATATGTAATGAAGGAATCGCATCATTCTCAGAAGCAAAATAAGAAAAAACCTGAAGAAGAAGAAGAAGAAGAATGACGTTGACGTTGTAGATGAAGACGATGAGTCAAGGATGGAATCGCATCATTTTCAGAGCACGGATTGGAGACTGTAGGTGTGCGAAAGAGGTTGAACAAAGGAAGGCTTAGAAAGGAAATTTACATTTGCCGCCTATGTTTTATTAATTATTAAGGTGCACGCTTTACGAATTTATCAATATACCTCTATCTGTAATTTAAACAATTGACACCGTCCGTGTCTAAAGTGTCGGGTGTGTAAAAAAATGTTAACTTTTTCTCGTGAAGAGTTATACCTCAGAGGCACCCTACTTAAAAAATATACATTCGTGAGGACACAGACAAGTAATAACAATATGTGGCTTAAGTCGCGGATCATCTAGAAATATATAAAGGCGCGCCCTTCTTTTTCTCCTCAGAAGTTAGTTTCAAAACACGAGTAAAATCACCCAAAATCCCAATTTCTCATCTCAATTCCAAATTCGTTCATTTCTTCACCAATCTACGCGTAATCAACATACAAACTTAATGCACCACAAAAACGACAAGGTTAGTCCATTTAATCGTTGTGTTTCTTCAATTTTTGGCACTTTTTTTTTTATAAATTGTTACAATTTGTGGCTTTGGGTACGGATTTAGGTTGCATGTTGTTGTAGTTTGGATTAAATTAGATTTCGTGATGTTATTGTTGATGATTTATGGTCAATCAACTGTGAAATTAGGATTAAATCTGTTAAGGTTTCATTTTTTTGTTTTGTTTTCAGGAACTGGTATTATATGTGCCTTAAGCCACGGATTCTACTGTTGTTGTTTGTTTATTTGGTATTGCATTGAACATTGTCTTTTGTTTGATTTCAATAGGAAAGAATCAACAACCTCCTCCTCCATTTGAACCTGCACCTTCGACGCGTTCGAATGGTCCGACCGCGCCTGTGCAACGGGAAAAATCACAGGCGTTGATAGAGGTTGGGGGTCCTCCTAAGAAACAAATGAAGGTGGCTCGGCAACAGGCATCACAGGCTGAGGCTCGGGCTCAGGCAGCACAAAATTACAAAAAGAGTTCATTTTCAGTTATGCATCTTAATTTATAAGGTGATACTAACTAATATTTCCGAGGCAAGTTAAGGATTAAAAATAAATATATTGAAAATAACATTTCTTTATACTTTACAAATATCAACTACATAAATTTTGATATGTAATTTTATAATATTAAGTATCTTTAATTAATATCACAAGATACTATTTTGTATTTTGGCTTAATTACAGTTTTGGTCTCCCTACTTTGCTCTTTTTTCAGTTTTAGTCCCCCTATTTTAATTTTAACCAGTTTTAGTCTCTCTTACTCAATTTTGATCTTATGTGTCATATTTTTAATGACATGGCAAACATAGTGATGGGGTGTTAAAATCCACATATATTAACACTTTCCATATCACTAACTACATTTATTATTTTAATTTATAATAAAAATACAAAAATTTGACAAAAAAAAAATACAAATTAAAATAGCAATTGTTATAAAACAATACATAAGAATCAAGAAACAAATTCTCAAATCTTTCAATTTAATCTCACATTCTCTCCCTGAAAACATCTCAGAGATCCCCAAATCGATGCCGCTCAATCGACCCTAAGAAGCAAAACAATTTGTTGCTAGAACTCGACCCATTCGAAACCGTTCTTCGTTGTTGCTAGAATAATGTTCGCAAGAGGGAGATTTGTTTCGGTACACAAATACACTAGAAGTTACAAAAAAAAAAGCCTAAAAATTCCTAAAAAACTAATCTTCAACTTTAAATCATCATGAGCCTTGTTTGAAACACGTTTTTATTCACATCATTCATCTTCTGTTATAGGAATTTAGTACTTTATTTTAAATAATTCTTTAGCATCATCAGTTATCTTCTCATCAAACTAGTCAAAAAATCACAACCCTTTCTTCCTTGTAACTGAAAAAAAGAAATTTGTACAATCAGAAATACAGAGAGAAAAATCGAAATTCATAAGGAGGAGTAACCAAACAACAATTTTCGAGCTACAATGATTTCTTTACCAACGAAAATTGAAGAAGAAGAACAAAAAGAAGTGGAACAAGGACAAGACAATTGAAGATGAAGGATAAAAAGAGGAACGAAAAAGTGGAGCAAGAAAATTTGGGGATTTGTATGATTCTTACTTCGATGGAGAGAAGTAGAGATTTGAGAAATTTGGTAATTTGTTTCTATTTTAGGGTTCTTGATTCTTATTTATTTATTGAATCAAATAATAACAATTTAATTTTCTATTTTATTTTTTTGGTTTATAATAATTGCTATTTTACTATTTTAATTTTTGTGCTTTTATTATAAATAAATTAAAATAAACATAATTAGTGACATGAAAAATATTAATATATGTGGACTTTGACACATTAGCACTATGTTTGCCATGTCATTAAAAATATGACACATAAAACCAAATTTGAATAAGAGGGACTTAAACTGGTTGAAATTAAAATATGGGGACCAAAACTGTAAAAAGAGCAAAATAGGAGGACCAAAACTGTAATTAAGCCTTGTATTTTTTCTAATTTTTATATTTTATATGGAACACATTTCTGTCACATTGCTGGAACATCACTATAACATGTTGGAGGCTGTTATTGGATTGTAAAAATTTCTATTATCAAATTCATATTCATTATATTCTATGAAGCATTTACATTTTTTAAATTAGGCATATTTTGGTATTGAACACAAATAAATTCGCGTTCAACATCAATACAGATAATTATATTAAATTATGTCAATTTTTTAAGATATATTAGTGCTCTACACATTTATATATTTTTACTCTTCACTACTTAAATAATAGACATTATAAAAATGATTTTTTAAAATTTTTTATTGTAAATATTATCGGCTATTTAAGTAGCGAATGTTATAAAAATAAATCCGATACAAATATTTTTGAAGTGTACCTATTACCTAAATAACAAATAGAAGTACTTTTATAAATTATAAAATTTATAGGTCGTGTGAGAAAATGAATAGGATAAAAAAATCTCTTAAACTTTTTGTTGTTGTTGTTGATAAATTCACTAGTAATAATCTTTTACCGTACAATAATACTACATTTAATTTAATAATTTTTTACTACTTTTTTCATACAAAATCCTGCTTTTTATTTTACCTTCCTCAATTTTTTTTTAATTTTTTTTATTTTTTTCATTTTCACATTTTTTTAGTATTGCTATTCAAGGCGATTGAAAACGGATCAATTATTCAACCGACGTACTTCATGATATAATTCAATCGATTGAACCAAGATTCAATCAGGTCAAACTCTTCTTAGTTAAATATATATTCCCTCTGATTTTATATTTAAGCAAAACTTAATATTTTAGATTTATTGAAAAAAATAATATATTTAGTTTATATTATTGTCGATAAACATTATTTTTACAATAAATTTAAAAAGATAAATTTTGCTTATAAATAGAACCGAATGTGGTACATTTATAAGCTAATACTTTATATTATAAAAAATTCTAACGATTGTTTTTTTTTTTTGAAAAGGCTAAAATGAGATATCTATATATAAACAGAACCAAAAGTTGAAGTCCCCTTGGCACAAGGTGTACTAAGAGGATCTACAAAAGTTTACAAATGAACACGTAAAAAAAATGATACAACATCTAATCAATGCCTAGACATAGTAAAGGGCTGGACCACCACATATGAAAATTTATAACTAAAGTGGCATTCGTCTCGCTCAACCATCTATAAGAGAGAAACTTGACTTTGTCCAAAAGCTGGGAAACTGAACTTGTCGAATTCCTGAAGACTCGGTGATTCCTCTCAATCCACATAACCCAGGCATAGGCAAGCCAGACAAGCTGCATAAAAGACCGCCGGGCACGGAGGCTGCCCATCGAATAAGTGAACTGAACAAAGTGGCCGGCCAGGGTAGGAGCATCCGCTGACGAGAACCCAATCCAAGATCGGACCAAAGGCCAAAGAGAGCCAAAGGTACTATAGGCGAGAAATAAATGTTGCGCCGACTCAATGCCGCCACAACCCGTCGCACAAAACTGACTGTCCGGAGGAATGATACCTCTAGTAACCAAATTTTCCCTTGTCGGAAGTCGATCGCGCAGGAGGCGCCAAGCGAAAATAGACACCTTCAAGGGAACCTGTTTGTGCCATATAAGATCCTCTGAGGCGCCTAAAGTGACTGCATCCTGAGAAGTCAAAATCTGGTACACATCACGAACGGAATAACCTGTAACTGGGTCTGGTCTCCACTGCCACCTGTCAAGAGTATCAGCCTGCACAGACACTGGAAAAAGTAAAGTCTGACACTCCCTCAACATCTCCTCCTCCCATGCCCTCAACTGTCTCCTCCACACCCACGCCGCCCCTCCGTCCCCCCATCCTAAAGAACACATCTCAGCCACCGTACTATGCTGAGTCGCTGCCAAATCGAACAACCGCCCAAACCGCTCCCTCAACGGAACCCCAGCCAACCAGGGATCGGTCCAGAAGAGAGTATGTGTCCCGTCCCCTACCCTCCGCGTCACGCAATCCCCAAACCATCCAGCCCTAACCCCATCTACTCCATCCCTGATTCTCACCATCTCCCTCCACCATGCTGACCCACATCTCCCTCCCTCCCTCAACTGACCCCACTCCAAGCCATAGCGGGCCTCCAACACCCTAAACCACAGACCCCCACGGTCTACCAACATCCTCCAGCACCATTTGCCCAATAGGGCAATGTTAAACTCCCTAAGTTGTCGGACCCCCAATCCTCCATACTCCTTACGCAAACAAACAGTATTCCAGCGAATCCAAGAAGTTCTCCTAGTGTCCTCACTTCCCCCCCAAAAAAAATTAATCAAAAGAGATTCAATGAAAGAAATAGTACCCGAGGGAGCTTTGAAGAAGGAAAGGGCATAGACAGTCAACGATGTCAAAACAGATTTAAGAAGAACCAGACGGCCGCCAAAAGACAGAAAACGACTATTCCACTCAGACAATATATTCCTAATACGTGCCACTACAGGTTCCCAAAAGCCCAGCCGCCTCGGATCGCCTCCAATAGGGAGACCCAGATAGATAAAATGGATTTTCCCCACTTTACAACGCAGCGCAGACGCAGCCTCGTTTAACCAAGAGTCCGATATGTTTACGCCGACCAACATGCTTTTATTGAAATTAACTTTGAGACCCGACATTAACTCAAACAACCTCAGCACCGCCCGTAGAACTCTCACATTCGCCCAACTTTTCTCTCCCACCAGCAACGTGTCATCTGCGAACTGAAGATGCGATACAGTGACAGCGCCCTGCCCCCCCACACGATACCCCGTGAATTTATTTCCCTCTACCACAGCCCGCATCAAAACGTTCAGGCCCTCAGCGGCCAACAAGAAGAGAAAAGGGGATAAAGGATCCCCTTGCCTCAAACCCCTCTCAAAAGAAAATTCCTCGGTGGGACTTCCATTGACCAGAACCGAAGCTAAAGCAGTGCTCACACATTCCTTAATCCATTTCCTCCATAGGGGCGGGAAATCCATCCTCCCCATCACCGCATCCAAATAGTCCCAATCCACCGAATCATAGGCTTTTTCAAAATCCACCTTGAAGAGCAACAACTCTTTTTTTTATCTACGCGCCTCGTCCACCACCTCATTCGCAATAAGAATGTCATCAAGAATCTGCCTATCTTTCACGAAAGCCGTCTGAGACTCAGATATAACACTCCCAATAACCATCCTCAACCTATTAGCCAAAGTCTTAGCCAAAATCTTGTAAAGGCTACCCACCAGCGAAATGGGCCGGAAGTCATTCAGCCTTTGAGGGCTGTCGACTTTAGGAATAAGAGCGATAAAAGTGGAATTGATGCCTTTCGTAAGTTTACCATTCCGGTGGAACTCAGTCATAAACCGCATAACGTCCCCCTTCAATTCCTCCCAGAAGTCCTTAAAGAAACCAAAGTTAACTCCATCAGGCCCTGGGCTTTTAAAACTGTCACAATCCCAGACTGCGTCCTTAACCTCGGCCTCAGAAAAAGGTTTGATCAGTCTGCCCCGATCATCCCCTGCCAACCTATTGAACAACAAGTTCTCCACTCCGGGCCGCTCCATATTACTAGCCTTAAAGTGGGTTGCGAAATGCGTGAAAACAGCCTGCCGAATAGACTGCACCCCCTCCAGAGTGGTGCCATCCACTTGAATCGAAGAAATTGCATTACCCCTTCGTCTACTAGCCAACACAGAATGAAAGTACCTAGAATTTGCATCCCCTTCCTTAAGCCATAGCGAACGGGACTGCTGCTAGCTGATGCTTGCCTGGAGCCGGGCCAGAGAATGAATATTAACTGTAGTCTCGCGCAATTCCTCCTCCTCGACCAATGACAGGGTATCAACTTCCCATTTTCTATCTAGAATCGCCCGTCGAGTTTTAAGGACATCGACCCTGCTCGACAAATTATGGGCATGATTAACGTGCCAGTCCTTAAGGGCTCCTTTCATCAGCTTAAGTTTTTCCTTCAAGACAAAACCTCCCCAGCCATCAACCCTAAAAGATCTCCACTTCTCCTTCACGTACAAGTTATAACCTGGAATGTCTCTCCAACATTTCAACATCCTCGCTGGTCTAGGGCCCCAGTTCTCCTCATCCGAAGCCAACACCAGAGCACAATGGTCTGAGAGACCTCGCAGCTGAGCCGTCTGCGTACAATTGGGCCACGTAAGACACCACTCTTCAGAGAGAAGAAACCGATCAAGGCGACTCATCGTGAGTCCGTCCCCTCGGTACCACGTAAACTTGCGATCACACAGCGGGAGGTCAACTAAAAAGTTATCGGTAATGAAACTATCGAAAGCCAAATGGTCGGGAGCGTGTTGCCCCCCCTAGAGGGACGCCTTTCATCACAGCTCCTGACCGCGTTGAAGTCCCCCCACACACACACACGAGACCCCCCCAGCAGATGTAACCTAGAAGACAGCGAGGCCCATAACATTTCCTTAGCACCGGGGTCGCAAGGCGCATAAACATTCGCCACGTTGAATTCCTCATTAGTCTTGACAAACCTACCATGGCACCACAAGACATGATCCCGGCTGAAAGATGACCACACCTCCACCTCCGTTGTGTCCCACATAATGAGCAGACCCCCTGAAGCCCCAACAGAAGGGCGAAAAGAAAAACCAAAGGGAGAGGTGCCCCACATTGACGAGCATAGAAAGTCATCGCAGACTTGCATCTTGGTCTCCTGCAGGCAGACAATAAGAGGGTTCTTCTCCCCCACCATTTTCCGAACCTCCGTCCTATTTTCCAACCTCCCCAAACCTCTAATATTCCACGAGACGATCTTCATCGCTCCCCCACTCGCCCACACAAATCCCAGATCTAACCACCCGACACCACCAAGTCGCATCCTCCCTGCGGTGGACCAGGCGATCCTGTCACGCCAGGACCCTTCTTAGAGAGCGCACTAAACATATTACCGTTAACACCATTTAATGAAGTTCCGATGAAATTCCCCATCTCTACAACATCGTCCTCTACAACACGGTCATTACCCTGTAACGCCACCTAGTTTTTCCAATCATTGTTAACTGAAGACGACGAAGTCACCCCTTCCGTAGAGACCTGAGATGTCACCTCACCCGACCGTTTACCTTTCCTCCTAGCCCTACGCTTTCTAGCATTTTTCTCCAAGATATTCATCACCTTTTGACGGTCCTGACTCGGAAGCCGAGCAATTTTCTTAAGACTAAATATTGAGTGGCGAAACTGGCCCCCCACTTTCGTTCTAGACGGACCCAAAGGCTCTTCCTTGGTACGCACCTTTAGCGGCCTCTTCTTAGCAGGGAAGATCACTCCTGCGTCCTTTAGATTTTGATCATAGAGCCAATCTAGGCTCCAAGGGCCTGACTTCAGAGAACCCCGAGCCCCTGGAGGGCAGGACAAGGCACGCTTGCGATGGACACTCTCTCCCTGAGATGTTGCAGACTGTCTAACCACAGAACTTCCCGATCCTTTAAAAGTTGTCCCACCGGGGCCCTGGAAGTTTTTCTTACTTCTCACCACATGGTCTGGAATCACACCTACAGATTTTGCTCCAACCACACCAGGGCCTCCAACAGGCTCAAGCACAGTATTAAAGGGACCTTGGGGCCACACCCCCACATTCTCGAAACTCTCTTCCCGAGGTGAGTAACTCCCAAGCTTAACTGATCGCCTGACATCGCCCTCCTTATTCAAGACATCACAATCCTCATGCTCCATCCTCTTCGCTATATGATCTACCAAAACATCCGCTTGATGGCTAGCCTCTGGGTCACCATGTTCCTCATCGGTGACAAAAAGCGGTGTCTTCGAGGCCGTATCTTCCTCGGGCAGACACGCGTCATCCCCCAAATCATAACCCCACTCCTCGATAATCTGGACCTCTACCAAGGATCCATCCACCATGAGTTTTTCCGTTTTTTTTATGACTTCCAGAGCTGGCGTGGCTATTAAAACGCGAGCATAATCAAGTTTTTCTTTGGCGGCAGTAAAACTATCAGTGCGCAGAAGTCTGCCGCAATCAAAAATGCAAAGTTTAAAAAAGATCTTGTTCCAAGCATGCAACGGAATACCGTATATACGAACCCATGCACCCCGTTGAACGGGAATCACTGCCAAATCCCATTTCTCCCAGTGCGTGAAGTAGAGACTGAAAAAGTCCATAGCGCCTGCGAAAATATTTAGTACATCTAGCCCCTCCACCAAACTTCGCACCAGAACCCTATCGCCCCCTAACTGGATAAAATCCAACTCTTTGAACCCGGCATCAGCAACTCTTTGACGCACCACCGTCACCGCCTCCCCGTTAGCTATCGTAGCCACCACCCCCCGACTAGCCCAGTCCACATCGGCTGGAACCGACTTGTAACTCCGGATATAGACCATCTGACCCTGGTCCTTTACCACATTAGTCTCAGACTTCAACCCATCCCCTTGCCTCCCAGACCCTGAACTCACGGCCTGTTCCCTATGCTTGCCCAAACTTACCAAGACATCCCCCACCTTTACTCCTTCCACGGGGGCTGACACCTCCTTTATATTGTCTAACTTGGCGCAAGACTCTAACTGCATGGGCTTACTTTGGTTCAAAATAGTCTCCTCCCCGGCGGGACGTAGCTTAGACTCCACGTCAACTCCAGTCCCCGTCGCATCCTTCTCTACATTAGTCCTATTAGTCCCCTCAAAAGGCGAGTTCGTGCGATCAAACTTAGCAACACGGGCACGAACACGTTGGTATCCAAATTCCACCGAATTCAACGCCTTTGTAAGCTTAAAAATATCTTTAACATTGGAAAATCTAACGAAACCATAAGGTTCTCCTAGCTTATTACGCTTCCTAGGGACATAAACATCCTCTAAAATCCACAAACCTCAAATTCCTTACGGAGATACATAGTTGGTAAATTAACGGAAAGTTTGTGAAATAAAAGGATACTAACCTCCTTGAGTCACCAGAAACATGTTTAACACTCCTTGGACCTGCCACATCACAACCAACACGCCTGTTATCACCAACACCAACAAGACGTGTTTCTAATACATTGCACCGCCCCTCTTCCAAGTAGCCTGCTCCCGTCCCCTGAAACGAAAACCGACGCGTCTCTGTCCCTGCTGGATGGCGGCGAAAATTTCTATCCCTAACCCTATGAGAATCGCGGCGAAGCATAGGTGAAGGGGAGCGCTCACAGTCCGTTCCCTCAGTCCAATACAGGCTTGGTTCTGCAAAAGCATGAAATAACCGATCATGTTGTCCCCTTACCAGAACACGATCGTGAAGCTTGGGTGGGTTGTAACGGCGAGCCTTAGAAAACGAGTATCTGGAGAAAGGAGAATCGCGTCTTAGGGTGCGTCTGTTCTGTCTCAACAATTCTATGCCATCGTCTTCCCGTCGCCGTCCTTTCCGACTTCTCCGCCTCACCTCAGTCCAATCTCCCCCATTCCCCCCCATTTGTGGCACCCCGCCGGCATCCCTATCCCCCCAGAAATCTCTCTTAGCCGACCATGAATGACGGCGCAGCCGCCCTAGGGTTGCCCTAGAGCCACCGCCTCTCTCACGCTCTCTTCCTCTCATTTTTCTCAAAAACAAAATACTAACGTAATAAAAAATAATAAAAAAGTAAACTACATTTATAATATCATTGAAAAGTAATAAAAAATAAAAAATATGACTCTCTTTTTCTTTACGATTAAAAAATGACATTATTAACGTAAATTTCTCAGAAATTACATCTTTATTTTTTTTTAAATTTACCTACATTTATAATATTAAATGAGTATACAATAATAAATAAATAAAATTACATAATAGTGTAGTAGACTAGTAGTAGTAGATTGGCATTATTGGTGGTGGCTTTGTCAGTCTAAAAGATCCAAAATTCAAGCCACTAAATACCAAGTCCCGTCTTTACCTCATTTTTGCTCCTTCCTCAAAATGTCACTCATTTTGCGTTCTTGCATAATCTACGCCAAGTGTCATTTCAATATAAATGAAACAATAATTTTTAGCACGCTACTCTATTTATGTTGTTACAAAACATTGTTGTTTCTTTCACACGAAAAGACATTGTTTGTTAGGAATGGGTAATACAATAAAAATGTTACAAAATTTGTTATTACTACTACTTCCTATCTTTCTCCATAGTTTTCCTATACTGATTCAAGGATCAAATCAATATGAAAGAAAGGTATACACTAATGAAGGAGTTTAATTTAAGTTTGACACCTTAACTTATATATGGAACTATTTTTGGTCACACTACTCTTGCTATAAAAGAGCATTCTTGTTAGTTATTATAAGATTAATCTATGCTTCTTCTTACAATTAATGTGAATTTTGTGACTATAAACAGCCATATATTGTATATATGGGAGAACTACCAGCTGCAAGAGCTCAAACGATGGAACAACATCACTATAACATGTTGGAGGCTGTTATTGGAAAGTAATGATTTCTATTTTCTCAAATTCAAATTCATTATATTCTATGAAGCATGGACACTTTTCGGACTAGGCAGGTTCCGGTGTTGGACACACATCTGTGTCCAACACCGACACATATGATTAGATTAAATCATGTCATTTTCTTAAGACATGTTAGATTATATAACCTACAATATTAGTTAATAATGTACCAATATATAAAAATAAAATTAATTTAACCATATGTGTCATATGATCTATATCACAATATTTGTTACTATGATGTCAAGTTGTGATATAGATAGATAAGATTAAAATTCTCATATAAGATGATAGGAGGTGGATCATGCATAGTTACTAAAAGTAATCACTTCTTCATGAGTGATTCTTTTTTGTTATGTTTTTCCACAGCAAGCAGTTAGCCAGAGAATCCAAAATACATAGCTATGGAAAGAGTTTCAATGGATTTGTTGCAAGACTTTTGCCTCATGAAGCAGAGAAACTGAAAGGTACATGAACATTTTACTAGGGAGAAAATAGTGACAAATTCTCTAATGATAATTATGTTGATGATGATGATGCATATTGTGGAATTTAATTGAATGCAGAGGAGGAGAATGTGGTATCTGTGTTTAGAAATACATATAGTAAACTACACACAACAAGGTCATGGGATTTCATAGGAATGCCCCTCAAAGTGAAGAGAAACCTCAACATAGAAAGTCACATCATTGTCGGCGTGTTAGACACAGGTATGTATGACAAAATATATATTCCTCTCATAATAATATGTTGTAAAAATGTATAGTATATGATAAATGAATGATATATGTAAACAGGTATTTGGGTTGATTGTCCAAGTTTCAATGATGAGGGGTACGGACCTCCCCCACGTAGATGGAAAGGCAAATGTATCATGGGAGCCAACTTCACTGGCTGCAACAAGTACTCATCTACTTCTATATATATGCATTCTTTCAGAATGCAAGGTTGGGTTGATTTAAACTTGTTTTCTTGCGCAGCAAGGTAATCGGAGCAAAAATTTTCAACCTCGACCCAACTGGTCCAACCATTGAAAACCCGAGTCCAGTTGATGATCAAGGCCATGGAACTCACACGTCTTCAACCGCGGCCGGATCAGTAGTAAGGGGTGCAAGTCTTTATGGAATTGGTGAAGGCACTGCACGTGGCGGTGTCCCATCAGCACGTATTGCAATGTATAAGGTTTGTTGGAGTATTGGGTGCAGTGACATGGACATGCTTGCTGGATTTGATGAAGCCATTGCTGACGGTGTCAATTTCATATCAGTGTCCATTGGCGGACCCTCGCGTGACTTTTTCTCCGACCCAATTGCTATTGGAGCATTTCATGCTATGAGAAGAGGTGTTCTCACTTCTTGTTCAGCTGGAAATGATGGTCCTCGACCTATGTCTGTTGAGAATGTTGCTCCTTGGATTATGACTGTTGCTGCTACCACCGTTGATAGACAGTTCACTACACTAGTTTCCTTTGGTGATGGAAAGAATGTTACGGTAAATAACACTGAAATAGTATTTATTTAGGACCGGTTTGAATTGACTGATGTGAATTTATCTATTGGTATAAGCTTATTTTGGTTTGTACTTTGTAGGGACTATCTATTAATACATTTTCCCCCGAGAAAAATATGTATCCACTGACTAGTGGAAGTCTTGCTGCTAACCATAGTGGAGATGCATATGGCAATCCTAGGTATTGTTATTTATTCTTATCATTAACCCTTAATTGTTACCTACATTTTTTTATTTCTTGAGAAGATTATGAAAGTTTGAGGTAATGATGATGGTTATGATGAAGCAGTGGTTGTGATTATGGGACTCTAAGCAAGGATAAGGTGAAGGGGAGAATAGTGTATTGTGCTGGGGGTACAGGTGGCCAGGACTTGACCATCAAAGAGTATGGAGGGGCAGGAACCATTATAGCACTTGAAGATGAAATAGATGCTTCCTACACCACAGTTATTGCCGGTGCATTTGTCGATATCAATACAGCAGGCAAAAACATTGAAACCTATATCAATTCCACAAAGTAAGCTCTTTTTCACCAGACCCCAGTTATGTAATGTGATGATATTTTGAAAGTAAGTAAATTAACTAACCTCAATAAATATCTGACTGATTGTAAATTTAGGAATCCTCAAGCTGTGATTTACAAAACAGGAAGTGCAAAATTCCCGGCTCCATATCTTGCTACTTTTTCATCTAGAGGTCCTCAACATATCACTCGCAACATCCTCAAGGTGATCGTTTTTCTATCTCTAATTACTCCATTGTAATGTTTTGCGTTTGGCTTGTCTTCTAAAATGTCAGCATTTTCGTGTGAAGCCTGACTTGGCTGCCCCGGGACTGGACATACTAGCTGCTTACTCCAAACTGGCAACGCTAACAGGTTACCCTGAAGACACTCGTTATGATGTTTTTAATATAATATCAGGAACTTCCATGGCTTGTCCACATGCCATTGCAGCTGCTGCTTATGTTAAATCCTTCCACCCTGACTGGACTCCTGCTGCAATTAAATCTGCCCTCATGACCACTGGTAAGGCAAATTCTCCATCTATAATCAATAGCTCAATAAGAATAACATCATCTGTTATTAAAATTACATTATTCAGTGGTAGTTTGATGTATATGCGACCACAAGGTGATTGCAGTTAAGGTTGCATCAGCTGTACTTGACAATGTTAATGATCGTAACACGACTGTTTTTAAAACCTTGATAAATTTTTGAGGTAGATAAAAGATTTCATTTTAAAATCTGACCTTTTCGTCTCTGCGAATCAGCAACTCCTATTAAAGCCAACGACAATTTCACGGAACTGGGATCAGGGTCAGGACAGATTAGTCCAGTAAAAGCATTGCATCCTGGCCTGCTTTATGACATTAGAATGGACTCCTATATTGCCTTCCTATGCAAACAAGGCTACAACAGCACCAACATTGGTATCCTTATTGGTAGCAAAAGTTTCAATTGCAGCAGGGTTAAACCTGCACCAGGCACTGATGGAATCAACTACCCTACCATGCATGTCCAGCTCCTGAATGCCACTTCTAGAATTTCTGAAGTTTTTTACAGGACTGTGACTAATGTAGGATATGGAACTTCAATATACAAGGCTAAAGTCACAGCACCTGAGGGTCTTTCTGTAGAGGTCATCCCAGATACATTGAAGTTTAGTCAGTTGCACCAAGACCTGTCATTTAAGGTTGTCCTGAAGGGTCCTCCAATGCCGGCAGAGAAATTTATGTTATCTGCAACTCTTGAATGGAATGACTTAAAACATAGTGTTAGAAGTCCAATAGTTGTCTTTAAGCCAACATTTTGATACCAAAACCGTATTAGACAGATTTCATATCCTAGGAATTTAAGTTCAAGAGGTTTTTTTTCTCCTTCATATTGTGTACATTTAAGTCTTTTATTTGCTTTAACTTAATGAAAAAGAGATTTAGTTGCACAAATTATCAATCCAACGTTGAGGTTATCGTTTTATTAATTTATATAACACAGGAGAATCCACAGCCATGACATCAAACCCCTGTGTGCATGCACTAAAACCTGCCTAGCTCAGCTGCATTTTGAGTTCAATATCAATTTCTATTTCAATTGAATGAGATTCTCAATCTCAAGCGTAGAATTGAGAAAAAATTTTTTGAATATTATTCAAAAGTAATTTGAGTACTTTAAATAGACTATGTTATACCTAACGGGTCTAATTAACAGGTAAAGAAAATTGAATAAAATCTATAATAATAATTATACAATAGTATTTACAACATCAAGTAACAGCAAAAGTAGTATAAAATATACAAGGTTATCCTTATATGACATATTGTGCACCATTTTATGGGATTAAGCTGTGCTCATAGACATCCTTGAAAGTTGAAGAATCTGGAACAAAATAACTGCCGGTAGAAAAATTGTTCAGCTTGACTACTTAAAGAAACTAAATTCCATGGGAGGGGAAAAAATCCCAGTAAAAAGAAGTAAATAAAAAAGAAACAAGCAAGATGATCAGAGAAAAACTAAACTTCAAAGCCATCATTGCTATACATGATTTGGAATTCAATTCCCTACCAAGGCCCTCATGTGGATTATAAGTTAACATGTACTGTCCTCAATTTTGGAAAACTTTTTTATCAAACCATAAGCAGGTGCAAACGCTGGTGAACCTTTGCTCCTTTTGAACATCAAATCAAGTTTGCAGATAAATCAACACTCCATCCGGAACTGGCGGCTTTGATTGCTTTTTAGTTTTGTCAGCTCCTTTCTCCTCTTTCGTGCCTCGGCCGCAGCAACTGCATCCACTAGATTTTTACCTGAGCATATGAACTGTTCTTGTTTCTTTTCCAATGAATAAGATTTGATATGAGAAGCTGTTGAAGATACGTTAGTATCGGAAGCGGAATGTAATTGAAGCTCAGGTTCTTGCTTGACTGCATAAGCATGTCCATTACAATCAACTGCAGGTCCATGGAACATTTCTAATTCTATGGGACATCTTGTTTTCTGCTCACCTCCATCCAAAGAAAAACTTGGAGTGGCATGGTCAGGGTCATTACTAGATCTGGATTCTGTACAGTCAGAAGCTTCTCTTTTCAGTTTGATGGGTAGAGTTGCTCCATAATCCCCATTTCCCACACTATTTAAGGATAAACTAGTACTACATTGTTCACCTAGAGGAAGATTATCTTGTTTATCTTCTAGGCTACTGGAAGGTGGTGGTTGTCCATTTCCAATTTCTGGAGGAGGGTATAACCAAGGACATGGAAACATGTACAATGGATTTTGTGTTTGATTGTCATTTACAAGGTTATTTTGCTTGTGAGGAGATTCAGACTCAGAAGGGCATGGTACATATACATGTGATGGAATGGCAATGGAATTAAATGGTGTGTGTTGTAATTGAACTTGTTTAGAAGGCTGAAAAATGGCGGGCCAAAATAACTGTCTAACTGGAAAATGGTTATAAAGAAACCATGGACTATTACCAGGCATAGGTGCTACCTCGGCCATAGATAACTCCTGCTCAACAGGAGATTTTTCCACTTTTGTGTTTATTGACTTAGTTACCTGCAAACAAAAGCAAATGTCAATTTTCCTGTCATTATTTACTTTTGCAAACAAAGAGATATACCATACTCAAGGATTTCTTCTATATAAACATCTTACTTGTGCTTTTAAGAGCTTATTTGTAGTCTCTAAAGATTGATACTCTTTCAAAGCCAACTCCTTCTTCTTTTCACCACCACAACATGTATAATGATTAGAAAAACATCAAAGGGATGAAATTAAAAGGAAGACATAAAAGGTAGCTTCATAATAAGTAACAAATATTGAATAATAACATACCCTCTTCAGGTTTTCATTTTCCATCTCTAAGGTCGCAGCTTTTCTGTTTAACTCCTCCGTCAGAGCCTGATGAAGCATTTCATAAAAAAGAAAAGAAAATGAACAGCTCAATATTTCAACGCGAAATCAATAAGCCAGAACAATGAGAAATTGGTGTAAATTATAGATTATAGATCTTGGTGTAAATTGGTGTAAACTAATCAAAGGTTGTTTAATTTAAGCCTTTTTTTCTTGTATAGATTATAAAAGGCCTGAACTTTTTTAAGCATAAGGCTTATTACAAATTTACCTGTTCAGGTAAGTAACTTAGGAATGAAGTCCTGAACTTCTGGTAATGTATAAATATGCGTCTTTAAACTGGACAATATAGAAATGAAACTACTAATCTGAAAGTTTTGCTTATTTTGCTAAATAAAATATAGATTTAACATAAAGTTTCTCACGAAGGCATCATGATGAGATTCACGACCATAGTGTTGTGAGTCTAGCAGACTCTTATTTTTAACCATCCACTCAGGTTTTCCCCCAAAGGAAGACCCAAAGATGGTAACGACTTTGTGATATATTATAGTTCTTGACAAATACCAGCACTGTTTAATATTTCCTTTACATAATATATATTTACTTTAAATAGTATAGGAAAATTAGAGTATCACCATCTAGAACCAAAGGAATTGTCAATTACAATAAAATTAAGCTTTTAAAAATGAGAGAACTGAACACTGCATTTATTGCATAGTGGGCTTAGAGATACAGACATTACTACACTTGAGTCAACAACATGGTAATATTAAGAATATAGATTTGCTGTCAATTTCTTCGTTTGGGACCTGGAGGACACATCCAATTATTAAAAATAAATTCCTATATGCTGGTTGCCTGACTTTTGATATAATCAAAATAAGACTTGTTACTGTTAACATGCACTATAAAAAAAACTACATGTTTAACCACATTAGTTTTGGGTCACATAACTGTGCATTTGGGCTCATTACAAGTAATGATGGTTAAATAAATTTGACTGTGAAGTGATAGCTTATATAAACACTTGTGGCTAGTGGCAAACAGGGACTAGGCTATTCTACTGGTTTGAAGGATGTTATAAAATGTGATGTTCTAGGATCATGGGTACATTCATTTGCTAAGAACAACTTAAATGATCGTTGAACTAATTCGTGCAATGTGAATAAGAAATGTTCATTTAACAACAATGCCAAGGTGGGAATGAATAAATAATGGAACGGTTAATCTATGACTCCTAGGTCGGAGTGGTGATCATCAAAGTACAAACAATGTCTGTCTATCCACAAACAAACTATGTAGTACAGAGAAAAACATAGAAATCAAGACTGATAGTTCAACAAAATATTAAACACACCAAACATGAGCCACTCATTTTGGGCTTTCCTTAATCAAATTTAAACAATGGTCAACTTATATCTGTCGATGTAAATACCTGCCTGCGGCGAATTGTCTGCCTAGCAGACTCTCTATTTGCCAATACCCTTCGTATCCTCCGTGCTTCTTTTTCTTCCTGAATAGAAATCCAGTAAATTACAAGTATCCCCAGTAATCAAAGTAAAAGAAATTTCAGTCTCTTATACCACCTCGGTTAAATTGCGTCTTGACTTATTACAGTGAGTAGTCTTAGGTAAATCAGCATCCTGCTCCACCTTCATGTTTCTTAAGCAATCATTCTCCCAAGTCCTTTCTGTTCCTACGGATATAGTATTGGATATTTTTTCACCTAGCTGCTCTGCAACAGCTTGACCCTGCCATAATTAAATTAAACGGTTCTAAATTCTCCATAAAATGTTTCAACTTGGTGATACTCTTATTGGAATTGAATGTGTACAATTGACTTATCCATTTTTACTATACTAAGAAGAAAAATAATATGATCAAGTTAGATAAGTTTATACTTCTTTGGCTTGCTCTCATTGGTTGATGGGTGTATACCACTAAATTATGCAGGGGTAGATTAGGCCTCACCAAAAAATTAAGCATACCGAAGCACTGACACTCCTCGAATTAAGCGTGTCCATTCGAACTGACACACAGACACACACAGACACTCCCGACACTTATACACGACACCGACACTTATAATTATATTAAATTGTGTTATTTTTTAAAATTATTATCGGTGTTGATGTGTTAGTTATCCAGTGTCCGTGTGAGTATGGTGCTTCATACTTTTGCTTCATAGGTTATGAGGCATACTCGTGTTTACATGAAAGATACTATAGTCCTATAATAATAATATAATAATATAATTCAACATCAAATCAACAACAGTATAATTATTTCTTTCTCAAGTCAAGTATTATGCGATATTAGATTGAACACTATAATAATTAAACGGATTAAATTAAACAAGAACAGTAATAGTAATAATAATTAATTACCACATGCAGAGGAGTTTCGGAGGGAGGAATCGGTGAGTCATGGTTTGCGAATCGGCAGGTGTCTAGTTTATCGGCGGAGTGAGTTGTTTGACGCATTGCTAGTCGCGCCAAATAAGCAAGAGTCTCCGCCGCCTCAATCTCCTCGGTCTTAACCGTACGATCCTCCGATGC
This sequence comes from Trifolium fragiferum, assembly GCA_954870985.1. NCBI lineage: Eukaryota > Viridiplantae > Streptophyta > Magnoliopsida > Fabales > Fabaceae > Trifolium > Trifolium fragiferum. Next base: position 53,682,167 of record OX940793.1, on the reverse strand, counting down.
ACAGGAGGAGGATGAAGAAGATGAGGAAGTAGGAGATAGGGAAAGAGAAGAAGAAGTTGAATCATAGCGTTTGTCTGATTCCATAACGTAACCGTCGTGAGAGGAAAGGGAAGAATCAGAATGAAGAGAAGGGTAGTAATGTTAATTAATGTGTACTATGGTATTACATTAGTCATCATGAGACTGGTTGGGAAAGGAAGCAATGGCATCATAGCAGAAGAAAGGCTGTGAATGAGTGACACGTGTCATGCCAGATTGAATAAGGACAAGTTTCGTAATAAGCAACCATGTATCTTCAATCGCCACGTTTTGGGAATTAGCCCACGTACTTCGTTGCCCGCACTGCAAAAGTCGGCTTATTACATATTTCTTCCGGTCTCGGATATAAGTGTTAGAAATAATATAAAATTATTGATGTGTCAAATCCTAACAGCTTAAATTTTTGGGATAATTGGTTATTTGACATGGTATCAGAGCTTTATGACTAAGTGGTCTAGGGTTTGATTCCCGCTCCCCTCACTTTCTAATTAAAAGTGGAATTTAAGCATATGGTAGGTGGGCTCTTGCGTGAGGGGGCGTGTTAGAAATAATATAAAATCATTGATGTGTCAAATCCTAACAGCTTAAGTTTTTGGGATAATTGGTTATTTGACAATAAGAAACAAAATAAAAAAATTTGAAGTCTAAAATATAAGCAAAAATCTACTTCAATTATTAAGTTTTATGACATTATTCCAATTTCAACCAATAAATGTAATGTTTTACATTTTTTAAGAAGGGTATAATGTGTTTTTCTCCTCGATTAATGTATTTTAACTACTTTCTTAAAGAAAAAGCTTTTTTGAAAATTTTCTTATATACAAAACTAAAGGGAGTACACATTACTTGAATATTCAGAGATAGAGTCTCCGCACGATGGAGGATAAAATCTCGTCTCCATTTCTAAACCTCTTAAGAAAGAATTTTTCTCTTGCGGTGTAAAACCCTCTATCTTTGAATTTTCAAACGAAACAATCTTGATAAAAATCTTCATTTGTGAATATACTATTGATACTATCTTAAACTCAACAGGTTAAACCCACTAATTAAATCCAATTTTAAGACATCGTGTAATTCACATAAACTTGACCACAAATAGAATAGTTTCCTATGCATGCTCACACACTTTAATCAATTTTGTATTTAAAAACTTTTCCTTGAACACACAATTCAACATCAACGTTAAGTTGTCCATAAATTGATTAAATTCTATAGCTCAACCGATAAAAATGTTAAAATTGTTAAGTCGAATATAGAGATGGTAATTTATCCATACTAGTGGGTACCCAAAAAAAATATCCACAACGGGTAGGGTAAAAACTTACTTTTTGGATATGAACATGGGTATGGGTAATTACTAGAGCTGTAAAAATGGGTCGGGCTATCGGGCCGGCCCATTAGCCCTATAGTTTTACACGGGCCGGACTTTTAAAAAAAGGTGATCGGGCCGGCCCCTCGGGCCTATATTTTTAATGGGCCGTTATGGGCCGGCCCCACGGGCTTTTGGGCCGGCCCCTTAAAGAGTTAAAAAAAATATTTTGAAAAAAATTCTAAAAATAATTTTAGCTAAAAATAAGGAGTTTTAGTTACCATTAAATCTTTAGATAATTAAGTAACAAAAGATAAGATTTGTTAGTTAGGAGATAATTAATAAACCAAATTTTTTTTTTTTTAAGATTAAACCAAGTTTGTTATGATTATCTTTATTTGAAAAAAACTAATAACATTTTAATTAATCATTATAAATAGAAAAGTATAAGAAAAAATTATTCAAATTATAATTGGTCACGAAATAAAAGTAACATAATATAACAACCTTCGAGTACTAGAGGTAATGTATTAATACTTTGTGGTTTTGTTCATTCATATAGTTACAATGTAGTGATTAAGTTGCCTTTAATTTATTAGCACATATGTATATTAATATTATGAGTTGCACCAATACTTGTTACTAGTTCACTATTTATTTAGGTATATATGTGTTGTTATGTTTGTTTTAAATTATGCCCTTATAAGAGTTTCAAGTATGTTGTTGATTGCTTCATTATGTGAACAGTATGACCGACATAAAATTTGATAATCTTATATACAAAATGTTATACGTCCAATGTAAATTGACCATGATTTATAGATGTCTGATATAGTGATATTGTCATGTTCGGTTCAGTGTAAAGAAATTGGATCTTCTGGTAAGTTTAATTAATAACCCTTTTGTATTATTTGCGATTTGTATTTGCTTCTTAGTTGTTGACTAATCAAGTTATCGTGTATTATGAATTGCAGATATACCCGAAGTAGAAGAGATACAATTATATGAAAAATCAAGTGTTCAAGAAGAGACTTAGGCCGAGAAGTTGCTTAATTTATAATTTACTTTATGTATTTTGAATTGTTAGGTTAAAAGTTTAGTTGGTGATGTAAGCTTGAAATTTATTAGCTTTGAAGGTGCACTTTATGAATCATCATCGACATATTTGTGACTTTTGCGTGAATATTTTGTAGTATTTATTATCTCGTGAAATCATGACATCCACTTTTTTATGGTTATTAATTTGTGTGTGATACATATGTAATTTTATTATCCATTGAATTTATTTTGTAAAAAAAAAAATATGTCAAAAAAAAATATGAAAGTTTGTCGGACCGGCCCATCGGGCCATGTAGGCCTTTGCTTATCGGGCTGGGCTTAATGGGCCGGGCCATGAGGCTTATTGGGCCGGCCCACTAAAGCCCATTTATATGTTATGGCCCCCGGGCCGAGGCGGGCCGGGCCGGGCCGGCCCCTTTTGACAGCTCTAGTAATTACCCACAAAATTAAGCAGATATGGATGCGGGTACTGGTACCTTAGTATCCACTTCATATACCCATATAATATATATTTATTTTAATATTATTATATAATAATATATATAATTATTTTTAAAAAATACATTATTATTATACTATTATACATTTTTAATAAAAAAATGTTTATTTATAAGATAATGTAAATATGTCAATAGAGAAATGAACTTTAACATGATTTTACTAATAATTTCGTTTATAATTTTCATGAATCAACATTAAATCTTTGAATTTTTTTAAATTCAATTAAAATGATATGATATTTTATAATTGATCAATGTTTGTACAAAAATGCTCATATGACCTTATTGAGTGACATGGCATTCTATGCTTACTTTCATTATAAAAATGCGTGGCGAATGGCGATCAGCAAGCGGCGATGAGTGGAGGAGTACGAGGAAGTGGAACAATGAATGTTGGTTGCAATGAAGAAGAAAGAAGATATTATTGTGTTATTGAATCGAACAAATACTTCTGATAAGTGCAAAAAAGTAGTAAAATCATATAGTGAATTAAGGCACTTATTAACTTGTTTTGTAAGATATCCATTTGAAAAACCCCAAAATCATGTAAATAGTTGTTTTTATTTTATTTCGTTTAGTATATCTTAATCTTAACCCTTTTGACAGGTTTTTGTGCTAAAAATTGAAGAAAAGCCAAAGAAACAAAATCTGCAAACAGAGGCTGGTAGCTGAGCGACCAAATTAAGGAAAACCTTGAACAACAAGCAAAGAATTCTACACGTGTCAAATAACCCCTTCACCAAGACAAACTGGTAGCTGGGCGACCAAATGGTAACTGAGCGACCAAATTGAAGGAAGTCTCGGGCATCAAGCATGAATTTTTACACGTGTCAGATAAACCCTTCACCAAGACAAGCTGGTAGCTGAGCGACCAAATGGTAGCTGAGCGACCAGCTGCTTTTCACGCCTATAAATAGCCTTCAAGAGGAAACCATTTGACACAACTTCAGAGAGAAAAACTTAGAGAAATCTGAGAGCCTTGAGGTGCATTGCCTAGGAGATTGAAGGTGGATTCACACATCTTTGAGACATCAAGGGTGATGTTCATTCACTTCTATTTTCCTCATCTTTGTTAGGTCACCAAGTGTAACTAATTCTATTGTTGTTAGGATTAGATGTAGCTTGTTTATGAATATTTACAATTCTTAATCATGTTATGATATGTTCTAATTCATTCATCATTATTGGTTTTATCTTTGATCTTCATGTTTAGCTTTTGATTTAAATTTATAGACATATAATGTTTGAATCAAGAATTTAAAGATAATCATCTATTAAACCCTAATTTCTAGACATAGATTTAGGATTGATATTCACTTTTTGTATTGGGATTTAATGTTTTTGTGTTGTTTGAATTATCCGAGACATCGGAGTTTGAATAATGTAATTAGTCGTTATATTGATTAATTGTTGAGACATCGAGGGTTAATAAATATAACGTGATTCTCGTCGTTATCTGGACACAGAAACATACGTGAGCAATACGTGATAATATTGATGAATGGTTAAAATATATCTAACTGATTTAGAAACGTAGATACGAGTAAATGAGTAAAGTCTAATCCCGACAACATTTTCTCTGTGAATTCTAAACCATTTCTTTACATCACTATATTTTCTTACTTTTACATAAACAAACATCTTTAATCACTTTACTTAAAATTATATTAATTATTGAACGACATCGATATCGCACCAGTCCCCGTGGAGACGATATTATAATACTTACTTTTGTACTTCAACAAAATGGCGCCGTTGCCGGGGACTGGCGTTTAGATATTGGAGCATTGCAACAATTTGTATTCTTTTAAGTAATTGTATATATTTGTTTATATTGTATAGTTGTAGTTTGCACTAATCCTTCTTTGCTAGTCAAAGAAATTTTTTCTTGTTTGTTAAATCCTTTTTCAGATCCTCCATCACAAACAGAACCATGACTGATCGTGGTTATAACAACTTCTATTCTCCTAATAAGTATGATTCATATCAACAATATCCTTTTGAAAATTATGGGCAGACTCCATATTATTACCCTCCTGAACCGTATGAGCAATCAACTATGGGGTCAGAAGCTTACTCAGAGGCTAGATTGGTGGATACCATGATTAAATTCATGGAAATGCAGCAGCAACAAATGCAACATATGCAGCAGGAAAATCTAGAATATCAAGAAAAATATCATGCTAGATTGAAGAATTTTGAAAAGCAACTTGGTCAGATTAATGAAATGTTAGCCAATAACAATAACCAAGGAGGAACATTTCAAACCAACACTCAAACCATGCATGAAGAGAAAGATAATAATCTCACAAAGAATGAGGAATGTGGAGAGTGTGTGGAAAAAGATGTTGAGAAAAATGAGGAAGAAAGAATAGTTGAAAGAGGTGGTGTAGTGAAAACAATGGATGAAATGGAAGCACCACACAAAATAGAACTTCCTCAAGAATTTTCATATATTGAAAAGGCCAAAATTGTTGATAATGAAGAAGTGATGATGGTTGTAGAGGAAAATGAAGGATTATTTGACAAGGAAGAATCAGTGGAACAAAAGAAGGAGTTGGAGAACAAGGCGGAAATTGATCGGGTCATTGACGAAATTTGTGCCTTGTTCAACAAAAAAGAATTGAGGAGGATTTGGACTCCGCGACATCTTTATCTTAAGTTCATGGAATTCCTCCCAAACCAAAGGAAAAAGACGGATGATGTGCTTTCCGTCTCGTTTTGGCCACCCTAACCAAAAAGGCGTCAAGCTAATGACGTTAAAGTAGCGCTTGTTGGGAGGCAACCCAATTTTCTTTCCTTTACTTTTATTTACGCATTTTTAATTTCGCATATGTTATAATAAGTTTTTGAACATGTTCATCCTCTTATGAACAAAGTCCTTGAACTGGTGTGAATTTCCACTTGAAGTTTCGCTTCTGCCATTGTCACTAAGCATATCATTACCTCTAAATTTCTGACAAAAGCATAGGGCTGTATTATTACCTTGTGAATGTAGGCATAACTTCATTTTCTTGGCCTGAGGACAGTCCACACTTCTTGAAGAGGAGGGAGTAGCAGAAGCAGAGTATTAAAGCACACCATACACAGTGACATTTTATTGTTTCAGTCATTTAAATTCATGTTTTATATTTCATTGCAAATGTTGACTGAACAAACATGGTTTAAATCTTTGTGATTGCTAAATGTGCATATGAATTAATATGTCTAGATTTGTGATTAATCAAAAGCAAATGCATGATCAAAATAATTTCAATTGCTTAAGTTGAGGTCAAAAGTTTGTGATTATCTTTGAATGATAGGATGAATTTGAACTAAGTAGCTTCATTCAATTTGATTTCATTCATTCCTTCTTAACATGATTAATTGATTATGAATCACGTAGACCTAGCCGGGTGAGATGGTGTGAACCTTCCATTGTTTATATATTTGAGAGCCGGCAATTGTGTTTAACTCTGTTGATTTTAACTGAATCTTGCTATTACTTGATGTGTTTGAAGTCATGGAAATGATCAAGGCGATGTTTCTATATGAGTGCAACTACTTTGGCCAAATATAACCTACCTTGTGAGTTGTGTGATCCTTTGTTACCCCACTTGAGCCAAAATTTGAAAATTTTGTTTGTGATGAACCCTTGAACCACAATAAAGAAAAACAATGACTTGACCCTTGTCTTAGGATGATTGAGCATTGAGTTTATGTAGGGTTGAAAACAAGTTGGGGAGAAGGAGGTTATTTGATCAATTTGAAAAGAAAAAAAAAAGAAGTAGTTGAAAATGGTGATTTTGAGAAAGAAAAAGAATGTCATCAACAAAAGTAATCAATGAAATTGCAAAGAAAAAGAAAGAAAAGATTGTGACATAAAGAATCACCAAATGTGAAAAAAGGGGAAAGTGAAAGAGGGTGAACAACTTATGAGATGAAAGTACTCAAGAAAAATGCTCTCTTATTCTTAAGTCTCTTTGAATCCAAAGAAAAACAATGATTTCTTGTAGCCTAGCCCCATTACAAGCTTAAGAAAGTCCTTAGTGATCCATGATTGATAGCATGTTTTGTAATTATGTTGAGATGTATGTTTGAATTGATTTGTTGTGAACACATTGTTTGGATTGAGAGAAACACTACACCTTTGAGTTGAAACACTTGTGAGAATTGTGATTCTAGTTGATTATCATGTTGATTTGGAAAGCTTGAAATCTTGCTTGAATTTAGAAACTATTTCACATTCATGCTTTGATTCTTTGATGATTATGAATGATTGGTTTAAACTTGCAATACATTAAATCATGCAAAGCTTAAAATGATTTACATTCAAAGTTTTTGATTGATTGCAAAGCTTAAATGAATTATGCACTAACGATATTTGAGCCATGTTTGGAGAGTTTATTTTGGACTTTTGTTTGAGGACAAACAAAGTTTTAAGTTGGGGAGAGTTTGATAAGTGCAAAAAAGTAGTAAAATCATATAGTGAATTAAGGCACTTATTAACTTGTTTTGTAATATATCCTTTTGAAAAACCCCAAAATCATGTAAATAGTTGTTTTTATTTTATTTTGTTTAGTATATCTTAATCCTAACCCTTTTGACAGGTTTTTTTGCTAAAAATTGAAGAAAAGCCAAAGAAACAAAATCTGCAAACAGAGGCTGGTAGCTGAGCGACCAGTGGTAGCTGAGCGACCAAATTAAGGAAAACCTTGAACAACAAGCAAAGAATTCTACACGTGTCAAATAACCCCTTCACCAAGACAAACTGGTAGTTGAGCGACCAAATGATAGCTGAGCGACCAAATTGAAGGAAGTCTTGGGCATCAAGCATGAATTTTTACACGTGTCAGATAAACCCTTCACCAAGACAAGCTGGTAGCTGAGCGACCAGATGGTAGCTGAGCGACCAGCTGCTTTTCACGCCTATAAATAGCCTTCAAGAGGAGACCATTTGACACAACTTCAGAGAGAAAAACTTAGAGAAATCTAAGAGCCTTGAGGTGCATTGCCTAGGAGATTGAAGGTGGATTCACACATCTTTGAGACATCAAGGGTGATGTTCATTCACTTCTATTTTCCTCATCTTTGTTAGCTCACCATGTGTAGCTAAATCTATTGTTGTTAGGATTAGATGTAGCTTGTTTATGAATATTTACAATTCTTAATCATGTTATGATATGTTCTAATTCATTCATCATTATTGGTTTTATCTTTGATCTTCATGTTTAGCTTTTGATTTAAATTTATAGACATATAATGTTTGAATCAAGAATTTAAAGATAATCACCTATTAAACCCTAATTTCTAGACATAGATTTAGGATTGATATTCACTTTTTGTATTGTGATTTAATGCTTTTGTGTTGTTTGAATTATCCGAGACATCGGAGTTTGAATAATGTAATTAGTCGTTATATTGATTAATTGTTGAGACATCGAGGGTTAATAAATATAACGTGATTCTCGTCGTTATCTGGACACAGAAACATACGTGAGCAATACGTGATAATATTGATGAATGGTTAAAATATATCTAACTGATTTAGAAACGTAGATACGAGTAAATGAGTAAAGTCTAATCCCGACAACCTTTTCTCTGTGAATTCTAAACCATTTCTTTACATCACTATATTTTCTTACTTTTACATAAACAAACATCTTTAATCACTTTACTTAAAATTATATTAATTATTGAACGGCATCGATATCGCATCAGTCCCTGTGGAGACGATATTATAATACTTACTTTTGTACTTCAACAACTTATTCAATTTAAAATCTGAACATTGAATTTTGTTTTTGCCACATGTCATGCATCTAATCAATAGACATGACTAAAGTGGAGGATAAGAAAATGGAGGTGACCTAGACTCTACTTTTTTTGACGCAATCTAAACGTTAATTAAAATACGAAGTTTTCTTTTCCAGCCCCCCACGTTTCTTTTTTACCCCCTAGTTTCCTATTTTGCCCTTGCGAAAAACTTTGGTTTCTATAAACCGAAATTTTTTTTGCCTTGAAATATAACTTTGGTTTTTAGAAACCGAATTTTTTTGAAATTTAAACTAAAAAAATTTCGGTTTCTGCGAACCGAAATTTTTATGAAGGGCAAAATCGGATTATTGGGGGATATAAAAGAAGCGCAAGGGGCTGGAAAAGAAATCATCATTAAGATATACAAATAAAAATCAGGTTAAGAGCTGCTCCAGTTCTTATATGCTCCAGTTTTCTAGTTTATTTTATTGATGAGTGACATATGGCATGAAACCACAAAAATGGATGCAAGCCCGGCTCTTTGGGGGGGGGGGGGGGGGTGCAACAAGCGCGACGGCATCGGACCTCAAAATTTTGGAGGTCTCAATTCAAAATTTTGAGGTCTTATAATAATAATTATATATTATTAGTTTTTATAAAATGTTATATGTATTCGATAGATTAATTTTGATATCATATAATAATGGTTAAATATTACCAATGTTCATAAAATATGATATGTTTGGAAAAAAAATCTCAATCAAATAAAAAAATAATGATTTAGATAGAGGATAATTTTTTTAAATTTTTTATTAAGAGTTTATTTTTAATATTTGAACCGGGCCTTCAGATAGTCAGGACCGGCCCTGAATGGATGCAAGACGGCGAAGATCCAAATTCTAAAATCAAGGAAACTGGAATTAAGCAACAAGATTCTTCTTTTATTTATTTTTTGGAAAATTGAAAAGTAGAAATTTAATTAAAAGAAAATAGGGGAAAGATGAAGTAAGGTGAGTAGTTTGAAATGAAAAATGCTATTTAGTAAGAATTTCTTGATGCAAGAAAGAGAAGAATCTTATGTGTTAATTTTTTATTGGTCAAATTAATATCACTCTCTCTTCCATGTATGATTAGCCAATTTTTAATTGGTCAAATTCCCTTATTTTATGGATTCTTCCCTTTATTGTGTATATTCTTCTTGGGAAATGCTACTTTCAGCAAACAGAATTCACGAATCTATTCTGCGAATGATTTGGCACCCACGGACCCCACTCACATTTATTCAATTTGTATCTTCTCTCTCATTCTTTTTCATTCATCTTCCACCGCCAAGGGAGATAAACCTCCTTCTCTATGAAATTTTTTCTAATTTTTCTTCTTTGAAATTAAACTTCTCCATATCAAATTCCTAATTTTTCTTGCTCTAATAGTTATCCTATTTCATTTGGTGAATTCCCACTCCCGCATGTATCCTATTATAAATGAATAATAGTTATACACAAGTCATAGCAATCTACAAACTTGATAAAACTGAGTTTGAGCACAATAAATTCCAACAATGAAAAAATAAGATGGATTTAAGTTGTGTATTTGTTTTCCAAAGAATATTTACTTTGCCTTTTATGAGAGTTTTTGAATGTTGACTAAATTTGTCATTCTTGTGGTATCCTGATATATTATTTTCTACTTTCTTCACTTATTTTCAACAATTAGAAACAAGTATACAAGTAAGTTTTAGTTTAAAAAAAGTTATTGTGTTTAAAATTGAAATCCCCTGCTTCCAACAAGTAAGTTTTCTACTTTCTACTTTCCCCTGCTTAAATTAAAAAAAGTTATTGTGCTTAAAATTAGCCAAGATTTATTTGTTGGCATACGCAGCTTTCTTTTTTAAGAAAATAAATAGGGTGGGTCAGGTCATTTCGTTATGTTTCGTGGAATGGGTTTTGCTGGATATAGCATTACTCATTTTTCTTACTAAATAACATTACTCGTTTGGAATAGTCAACTTTCTGCGAGTGGATTGTTTTTAATTTATTTTTTGTTTAATCTGAATCGTAAAAATATTCTATTGTGACATGTCGCTCATCAATAAAACAAATTGGAAAATTGAGATTTGGATTCCATACTTTCAAAAATCCTAAATTCACCTATATTCACTCATATTTAGTGTAAATATGGATATGGATTTCATGCATTCAAACACTGACTATATGTAAATTCCAACCATTCATTTTATTCATGTCTTTTATTTTTGTTAAGTTTTAATCTAAACCAACAAAGGCTGTGACTGCATGACCGTAGAGATTCCCTGACTGTAATCCGGGTCCATGTAAATATATTAGGAGAAAGAATGGAGAAATATTATGGTGAAAGGTAATGATAAAATTGAACATAAAATTACATTAAATATAGATGAATGTAGGATTATTTAACGTAGAGAATTCAAATATGAAAACTTTAAGCATAGAGAAACCGGAGCATATCTCAACTCATAAAAACCAATAGACTTAATGAGTAATTAACCTATCAGTTCACCGGAGCTGATCCGTTTTGGCTGAAAACCAACCGAATGTAACCCATACTAGAAGACAAAAACAAAATGCCGACCTCTTTCACCTCAAGTAACCAAATCCTAGTGTCATATGCGTATACAGTATGGGTATCATATATCTTTGGCAAATTAAATTAGTGCTGAAAGTAACATCCTTAAGATAAGAGTCAGCTTAATTAAATTTAATCACTACAGTAATACACATGTTGTTTATCAAGCAAAGACAAATCTCAGATCACCTATTAATTAATTAAATATAAACTTAAACTTATACATCACAAAATCATAGTACATTCTTCCTTCCAATTATATGTATATGTATCTATCAGTATCGGTATATTTCATTGTTTTTGTATCCAACATTTGAATTTCGATTTTAATGTGTGACATGAATGGGACCCACCCGTGAGCACCAAACAAAACAATTATCAGTGGCATGGTGAGGACATTGCTGAAAACGGAACAGAAAACCAAAACAAAACAAACACTTCCTACACATTTCTCTCCTTCTACCAACCTTCTTCCTTCACCATCTTCAATGCACATCTAGGGTTTCTCTCTCTTTTCCATTTTCCACGTTTTCCTTCACTTCAAGTTCCAGCTTGAAGCTTTTACTTCCACTGGTATTGATTCTGTTCCTGATTCACCGTTTTTGCTTATACTATACGCTCTGATTTGTCTGCATCTTTAAACTTAGATTTATTTATTTTAACCGTTTTGATTTTGCGGTAGTTTGATTCGGAAAAATTAATAGTTGTTGTTGTTGTTGTTGGATTCTGGATTTGTAATTCTGTTCCCATTTATAGATTTTTTATTTTGTGAAGTTTTTTATTTATTTTGTTAGTATGAATTTACATTTCTCCTGATCTGTTGATTAATTAAACTCACTGCTTAAAGCTTCCGATTTGATGACATTTGATTTCATTTAAAAAAAATAGGATATGTAATTTATTTAATTTTTGAAAACTCGGAATCCGGTTCAAGGACCAACTAGGGACACTAATCCCACCGTCCACTAGGGGTAGGGGGCTCATTTAAAGCCAGAGTTTTGTTTTGTATGGGCTGACCCAACATAGGATGTGGCATCAAGATGATTCGAACTTGAGACGTGGAGATGAACACACTCCCAAGGCCCCAAGCTTTCACCACTCGGTCAACCCATGTGGGTTATGTCATTTTTATTTTTGAATATGTTTGGGTATAATCTTCAAATTAAACTAAGATTTTATAATTAATCATATAGAGTAACTGACAACGGGAAATTTTCAACTTGTTTTGTTTCCTGTTTCTTATTAGTTTTAAATTATTATAGTTTTCGTTCAAGTTTTGATTTTGCTGATGCTTTTAAATGTTAATCATTGTACCAGGGTTTGAATTGTCATGCAGCGGGTAAAAGAGTGTGTATAAGTTTAAATCTGATTCTACCAAAGAATGGTTTGGATTCATTGTTGTGGAAGTTGGATTTTATGAAAAAGTTGAGTTAGCCCAACATTTTTTACTTATAATGGGTTCATTTTCTGGCACTTGTGAAATAGTTGAAGCAAGAGAGGATTTAAGTAGAGGGAAAGGTGTTGTAGGGATTTGCCAATCCAATTCTCGGTGCAAAACGTCTGAGAAAAATAAGAAGCCTCTGGTGTTGAACCTGGGATACAAGGATTATATTGATGATGATATTAACAAGCTGTTTGAATCATTTGCTCTTAAATCTTCATCAAGAGATTTGGGCATTTCACAAGATGGTACAAGTCATAAGCTGAAAAACACCTTAAAAAAGCCAATGACAATGGGTGTTCCTCGGTCCCCACGAGTTGGAACTTCCGAGGCTGCTAATTTGAAGCAGGCGTTGAGAGACCTTTGTATATCTAAGGCATCAGAAGTGGCTGCTATGAAAAGGTTGTCAAAGTCAACAACTTCTCCAAGAATATCTGAGGTTGGGAGGATACAGACATTGTACAGTTCAGTTGTAGATGAAACTGGTCATTCCAGGCCTTATGTTGCTGAGAGTAAAGGGCACAGAAAAGAAATCTCTCTAGTGCCAGAAAAAGGCAAGTTACCCTCCTTGGATAAAACATCTCAATCTTACCAAGCTACCCAAATCACATCATCGAGCCAAGCCATCAATTCTGCTTGGGAAATCGCTGTTGCAACTACTCAACTTGATTCCAGGACTTCATCGATGCAAAGTGATTCAGCATGTTCATCGAGTAAAATTGGGTTTCAATCACGGAATGTGGTACCTGTTCAACCAGAAAAACAAACATCTGCATCTTATCAATCTCTTTACAATGCATCTGAAAGTAAATTAGAGTTGCCTGTACATGCTTCTTCCCCTAAAAAGTTAGGAAATAAAGTGGTTGTGTCAAATACTGGACGGAAAGGTAGGTTGCAGACAGCATCTTCTTCATCTACTTCTGGAAGCGGCACCAGAGTTAACAAACAGCCACACCATTCCCCTCACACAGTTAAAATGGTCATCAAGAACAAGAATCTGAGTAAGAAGAAAGTGAAGGAGGATTCAAGTTCTGCATCGTGTGATCCTACATCAAATGAAGTTAGTAAGTCTGTTCCTGGCACAGCTCAACTGATTTGTGAAAGATGTAGGTGTGCTTTAGAAAATACAGGGGAAGAAAAAAGCAAAGAGATTATGATCGTAGACTCTACTAGTACCGGAAATGGAGGGAACTCGAGTGATGTGCACTCTGGTTCAAATAAACCTGATTTGGCATCAACTAGCGGTAATATAAACAAAGGCTGCAAAGAAGTTGCAAAGGTGGTGAAGAACACCAAGTTGAAAGAGCAACTTGAGTTTTCACAAAGCTCAAAGAGTAGTCAAGGTGAGTACAGTAGTAGTACTAGTACCAGTGATGAGAGCAACATGAGTGGCTCAAGTTTCGGCAGTAGGCCTCACATGTCAAAGGATGTTAGGTGGGAAGCCATTAGACATGCTCAAATGCAGCATGGAGCCTTGGGCTTGAGACATTTCAATCTTTTGAAGAAACTTGGTTGTGGAGACATTGGGACTGTTTATCTCGCTGAACTAATTGGCACAAGCTGTTTGTTTGCTATTAAGGTTATGGACATCGAATTTTTGGCAAGGCGGAAGAAGATACCTAGGGCTCAAACTGAAAGAGAAATATTAAGGATGCTGGACCATCCGTTTCTTCCTACATTGTATGTGCAATTTACATCAGATAATCTCTCATGTTTGGTCATGGAGTATTGTCCAGGTGGAGATCTTCATGTTCTGCGGCAGAAGCAGCCAGATAGATGTTTTTCGGAGCTAGCAGCAAGGTAAGAAATTAAGAAGTATCGATTAATATGTTAGCATTGTATTTTCTGCAAGGTCAGAAATAACATGCATCCTCCTTCCTGTTCAATTTGAGTTGTGCAACAAATGATATGATGGCTTAATTATTTCCTGATACACACTAATACTTAATTAATTCGCATAACTGCTCTTGCTGAATGTGCTTGTGCTTTATTGCTTAACTATGCAACATACCTGTGCTTCTGCAGGGGTTCGCAGGCCTTCGTTACTACTTATGTTATTTTATTTTTAAGTTTGATACCATAGTAGTACGAATTTTGTAGTAAGAGTTTAAAAGTTGATGAGTTGAAATTATAACTTATTTATTCGCATAACCGTTCTTGCTGAATATGCCTGTGCTTTATTGCTTAACTATAATAATATGGTTCTATGAATCATAGGCTGCTGCACTGACTAAAAATACTTTTGCACTGTTGCTACTTGTTCTATTTGAAGAATCTACATAAAGTTGGCAGTTTGTTGCACTTTGATTGTTCTTACTTGGAATAATCCATTCTTTGTGGATAGAAACTCTGTTCCTTATTTAAATTTTAGAGTTAAAACAGTTAGTGAACAAACTCTGTCGGTGGCCCTGTGGTTACTGGGCGATTTTCGTGCAATTGGTTGTGGAATACATGTTGCATATGTCATTTTCTCATGATTCAGCCAGGAATGTAATTTTCTCCTGTATCTACCTACTAAATCACCAGCATTTTCCCTTAATCTGACCTCTGTTCTTGATTGCCCTTTTTTCTAGCATTGACAAAGGAGATATTGTCTCAATTATGAATTACCCTTTGTAATTATTTATTTGCACATTATATTGTGTGAATCAATTTGCTGTTTCTAAAACTTCCATACATTTATTATGCAGGTTTTATATTGCTGAAGTCCTCCTTGCTTTGGAGTACTTGCACATGCTTGGAGTTGTTTATCGTGATTTGAAACCTGAAAACATTCTTGTTCGAGAAGACGGCCACATTATGCTCACTGATTTTGATCTTTCGTTGAGGTGTGCTGTTAGCCCAACACTTCTGAAGCCATCTTATGATGTTGACTCTACAAAAATTTCTCGTCTTAGTGCACAATCAAGTTGTATTGAACCATTCTGCATTGAACCATCTTGTCAAGTTACATGCTTCAGCCCCAGATTCCTACCTTCTGCAGCAAAAGCAAGGAAATTAAAAGTTGATCCTGTTGCCCAGATCAGATCACTGCCACAGCTTGTGGCCGAGCCCACTGATGCAAGATCAAACTCATTTGTTGGTACACACGAATATTTGGCGCCCGAGATCATCAAAGAAGAGGGACACGGAGCTGCAGTTGACTGGTGGACATTTGGCGTTTTCCTTTATGAGCTTTTATATGGTAGAACACCCTTTAAAGGTTCTAACAATGAAGAAACATTAGCAAACGTGGTATTGCAAAGTCTTAGATTCCCCGATGATCCATTTGTTAGTTTTGAAGCGATGGACCTGATTAGAGGGTTGTTGGTTAAAGAGCCTGAAAACCGTTTGGGTTCCCTGAGAGGAGCTGCTGAGATTAAAAAACATCCCTTCTTCGAGGGTCTTAACTGGGCCTTAATTCGTTGTGCTACCCCACCAGAACTTCCAGAGTTTTGTGATTTTGAAGTTTTAGACATGGCCTCACAAGGCAAGGGTGGTAAGTATTTAGAGTGTAATGTAGGAGAGCACTTCGAATTCGAGTTGTTTTAAAGACACTGCTCTCTGTCGAGAGTGACATTTCTGTTTATGGATTATCATGTTTATGGCTCCATGCTCCATATATGGATATGTAACTTATATGTAACCCTATTAGCAAATTAGTGTTGATTATCACTTTCAATGTGACATGTAGTATCTATGAAGTTAAGGTCTATAGCAACTTTAAAGTTGATAAGAACATATTCCTGAGAATGAAAAATTTATTTACCCTGCTCATGTGTATAGGGCTAAACAAGTTCTTGGCCACATTGACGAGTGATACACTCAAATGTAATTCATTTTATAAAAAACGAGTGCTAATTAATATGGTAAACATCAGAGTAAGAAATGGTTGAGAAAGCAGTTGAGGACTTCAGGGAGTGAAATACCAAATACCCCCTGCAATTTTAAAATTCGTCAAATATCCCCCTGCAATTTCAAAATAGTCAAATACCTCCCTGCAATTGTAAAATGTCAATCAAATACCTCCTCGGTTAGTTTAGTCCGTCAAAGTGCGATGATGCGGTTAATAAAGAGTGACGTGACAATTGCCACATAGACTTCACATTACTGAGAGTGATTTAAATGAGTTGCCACGTTATAGAGGGTATTTAATTTTCCGTCAAGTGTGATGATGTGTCATATGGGAATATCTTAATCGTCATATTCTAGGGACTACATTTCGGTCAACTATCCTCCTATGACGTGACAACTCTCTTAAATCACTCTCAGTGACGTGGAGTCTATGTGGCAGTTGCCACGTCACTCTTTATTAGCTGCATCATCGCACTTTGACGGACTAAACTAATGGAGGGGGGTATTTGATTGACATTTTACAATTGCAATGGGGTATTTGACTATTTTAAAATTACAGGGGGGTATTCGATGAATTTTAAAATTACAAGGGGTATTTGACATTTCACTCATAAAGAGTCTTGAGAATGATTTCTAATGTTTGGGATAAATTGGATGACTATGGTGAGAGATGGAGTGTGTATTTTAAGTTGTTAACTACCACTTCTGTCCCAATATATAAAACTCTTTTCTAAAATTTTGTTGTCCCATTTTAGATAATTGATGACAATAATTAATAATTTGATGCAAGAAAATTTTAGAAATAGTAAAATTACAGCAATAAAATGTACTACAAGAATAAAATAATGTTGCTTATTCTTATAGGTATATTAACAGGGTATTATAGTTTTGTTGAGAATGCAAAATATTTTTGGCACATGAAAAATGTTATAATAAAACTATTATTGTGACAAGAGTTGAGATGACCACATTCTAAAAACTTATAAGATAGAAAAAAAGTATCGAAAAAAAATTGATATGATAAAACTCAAAAAATGTGTAAGATCATTGAAAAATTGAAATATGCAATTATTTTCTAAATAAATATTTTCAATGAAGAACATATGCATGAAATTATTTTGTATTTTTTTTTTAGATTAAAGAAGTTGAAGTGAATTTGTGAAAAATCATGCTCCTTCAATGAGAAAGTTGTAAGGTGTCATTTAAGTTGGTCCTTAGATAGTTACACAAATTTTAACTCAACCGATTAAAATGTCAAAATTATTAAGCCAGACTTTTCAATATTAAATTCCCGGAAATATATTTTATATCCATCAAACAAACACATCCAAATAACCGAAATTCGAACTCCGTCTGGTCTCGACCGATTAGTTATAAATAAGTTGGTTCCAGATCCAACTGACGCAGAACTTGGCAAAGTAGCTACCAATACGAGCATTCTAGTAAGCGAAGATTCCATATCGATGGAGGTTTCAGTCTCAGATGACGATGACGAAGTTATCCTCGTTTGCACCAACCTTGATAATCCAATTCAAACAACACAGAACCTCAACCAACAAATTCTCCTTTCAACTACTGATATCATCGTTTCCGATTTATCAACATTTCTCAATTTTCACACTATCAAAATTCACACACATCGCAATAGGTGAGTCACTTCCTTCAACTTCTCTATATATTCCATGTATTGCTTCTGCTTTGTTAGTTATGCTGCTCATAAAACTAATTTTGTATAAATTTTGTTTTTGAAAAGTAAATTTTGTATAACTGATTTTAGTTTAATTAGAAGTTGGTTGAACTTGAACTTGAAGTTATTTAGGGTCTGTTTGTCAAGACTAATACGCTTAGCTTATAGCTTATCAGATAGTTGAACCGCTAATTTTTGGAATTTTTTATATTTGAACTGCTAATTTTCAAACACTTCAATGAGCTTATCGGTCGCCAGCTATAAGCTATGGGCTATCCAGTATAGAAGTGAATTAATCCCATAAATTTGAGTCTAAAAATCATTTTTGTACACAAAAATACTAAACAATAACTAAGTTAGAGAATTCATTGAATGTCAAAGCAATTCTACTATGAACAACAAACATACAAAAATCAATTTCATTTATGTTTTTAAAATGACTTTTAATTTTCACTAAAGTGAAGTAAAAAATGAACATATAATATCTCATTGAAAGAGATTATAAAGTTTCAGTTATGTACTCTAGCAATGGTTTTTGTTGTGTGTATAACAGGCTCATTGAACAATCTATGTATTTCCGAGGCCTCCTTGGCGGAAGCTTCAGGTAAGACAATATGTAGATTTTCGTTCTCTTTCTTTTTTATAACCTGCTCAAAATGAACTTAAAAGATTGCATAACATGCGTATTAATATTATTTGTGTAGTGAATCATGCTTGGGCTCTATCACTATCGACTGGAATTTGCCTGTGTTTGTGCAAATTCTTAAGCATATGTGTGGCTGTCCATTGGATATTACTACTGAAAATGTCCTCTCTCTTTATGAGGTACATGGTTTGTTCCCATTTATGTATCCAACATTTTATTTATTTTAAACTAGTTCTGTTGGCGCATATGAAACTATCAGATTGATCAGAAAATCCATGAATGTAGTTTTCTGTTTAATTCTTCTTTTAATTGACGAGTTTAAATTTGGTAGTTATAACTAATATATTTGCAGTTTAACTGCTTGATGGCTAATGCGGTTGGTCTTTCTCTGGTATGTCTCAGGGTGCGCTTTATTTTGGAGTGGAGACACTTCTCTTGAAGTGTGAGACTTGGCTTTCCGAGGTATTCTCTCCTAATGGATTTCGATTAACGCAAATACAGATGGAGGATTTGATCCAAATCTGGAAATTTGGCTTGGATCATGGTACGGGTTTATTATTTTACATTATTATGTAAAAAATGATCATCTTACAAATTGAGTCAGGGTTTTTTGTTCACTTTTAGCTTCAACAATACAAAGTTCATTCTAACTATTTTTTAATATATTTTGCAGCAAGTGATTTCATTCAAAACTTATGTATTGGCTACCTAGCAAGAAATTTTGTATGTATGCATCTTTTACTAGAGCTTGAACAATAAACAACAATCTCATGTTTCTCCTTAATTATTCATTTCTGCCTTTTCAAAATGGTTTTTCAATTGTTATTCATTCATAATTTTACTTCTCTGTGGATTACTTTTCATGTAACCGAACAACACTATTATTTTCATATTTAGTGTAGCTTAAGAAAGATTTTTAAAATGTTCACTCTTTTTTTTTGGCAGAAAAAATTCTTAAAATGTTCTTTGTTTATGATTTTTATTTTCATTTGATAGATGTGGGCCAAGCTGAACATATGTTTTGGAAAAATTCCGTATAACTTGCTGTTATCTTCAGTAGAGCATCCTCATTTGACTATTGACAGGTTGACGGGTTATTTATAAAATGGCTCCATTTTATCCATTGCATTTTACTTTTTAAAATTGAAGATTCTAATGTTATAGTATCTACTATCTTCGTGACAGTGAGATGCATCTTTCTGATGCACTTCTTCTTTGGCTTGAAAGTAACATGGAAAATTTGGAGAGGCAGAGCGAAACAGAAGACAATTACAATGGAATTTTAAAACAAGTGAGGTTATGTCTCATTACTGATATTGAGGTCTTGAATCAATTGCTTAACTGAAACTTACTTGGGAATGAAATACAGGCTGAAAGGGTCCTATCCTATCAAGTCACTTTTTTTCTCTTGCATCTGCTAAAATGCAGGATATCACTCTGCCATATTACTGAAACCCGATTGTCATCAGTGATATGCTGTTTATGGGAAAGTTTGCTTTCTGAAAGCATAGGGAAAAGAATGAAATAGCAATTATGAGATGTCATAAACTTATACTTGAGAAACCAATAAAACTCTGGAAACCAAAAAAACAACAATGTAAGGCGAAGACTTTCAGAGGCGACGAGTGTAGCTTCGAAGAAGCATGGTGGCTATCAAAGTCTTTTCGGATCCAGTCTCCAAGTACACTATGGTATTTTCACGAATTGCTTTGTCCAATGCTTCAAGCTGATAGCTACACACAAATAAAAATAACCCCTCAACAATCCAAATCATCAATCCATCCGTTCAACATTACTATGGAAAGGTTAGTTTCCGTTGTAATGTTGATTAGATGGATGGATTGTAGAGTTTTTTGTTTTTTGTGTGTGTAGCTATCAACTTGAAGGATTGAACAAAGCAATTCGTGAAAATACCATAGCGTACTTGGAGTCTGGATCTGGAAAGACTTTGATAGCCATCATGCTTCTTCAAAGCTACGCTTATTACCTCTGAAAGCCTTCTCCTTACATTGTTGTTTTTCTGGTTCCCCAAGTTTTATTGGTTTCTCAAGTATGAAACTTATGATGTTGTGATAAGAAAGTACTGCCATAATTCTTCTATTTATTCTAATAATCTACGTCAAATGCTAATATAGCACAACTAGGACAAGCTTAGCCCAATACAATAATTAAAACGAGATTCTTAAAACATTAAGAATCCAAATATTCGACTATCTGGTTGTTGTCTGTTACTAAATACTTCAGTGGAATATGCATTTTGTTGTCATATGTGGTTGGATATAAAAGGAAGTTTGCCTACTTCTTAAATCACAATCCTCATATTCTTTGCAGTTTACGGAGCTCCTCATGTGCTAATCTTGTCTCAGTATATGCTGTAGACACTGTCATGTGGATGGATATGTTGCACATGCTCTTACAAAAAGAAAGAAGAGAAAAAATATTTGAATCATTACATGTTTAATGACTCCCTAATACCCCAGTCTCCGTTTACTGCTCTTCTACTCTAATGCCCACCCGAATGATGCCCCAATCTCCTTCTACCCCCAATTGCCTTTTCGTAGTATTTTATATATATATATATATATATATATATATATATATATATATATATATATATATATATATATATATATATATTATTAAACAACCCCAATGTTTTGTGCTCATTTTTAATATGTATATTGATAAAATGCTTCTGCATTTTCCACGTGTAATTATATTTTGATTAACATGATGTAAATGTAATTATGATGTCTATTTATTTTGAGAAACATATTTAGAATAATCAAGCTCTTTAATATTGAGTAAATTTTTCCATTCAATTCTGGCTGTCCTCTCCAATAACAAGTTTGCTATATGTTACCAACTTAACATCTCGTATATACTTAAATATTGCATAACCTGTTATTATTGGTTCTTAACAGGTTCGTGTGTACCTTTTGCCTTTGTGGTTTGCTGCAGGTATATCATTTTCTAGAGCTTTTACCTGAAGCATTGAAAAGTCTTTATTCTTCATCCAGAAATTTCTAGATGATATAAGGTAATTTTTTGTTAACAGGAAAAAGGAACTCTTATAATTTTAGGCAGCTAGCTGAGGAAAGCCTTGGTTCAATTTTCAGAGCACTGAATATTCTACCGATAGGTTCCCGTGATATTTCCGGATACAGTGACTTGCAACATCTCAGGATTCGACTTACAGAATATTCAAAGGTACTGTTAAGTTTTACTACTTGGAAAACACTTAATTGATTTAGGCATTGTTGTTATGCTTATTTACTTGATAAAAAGCCTTGAAAGCTTATCAATTAGCATTTTAATATTGCTTGGTTTTTGCAGAAAGAAAGAAAAAATTGATCATTGTCTTCTATTAATTTCCTTTCATTAAGAACATAAATCTGTGTGTATTGTTAGGTATAGAGTGAGAATGCACTTACTCCAGGAGCAAGTTTAAGTTTTTCTAACTCTTATTCCACATAATATATTTTATTAAGTAGGTGAAATGTACAAAAATTCATACAAAACTATAAACTATTAGATTGCATACCTATGAGTGTTTAGTATATCTAATATTTGGTATGCATGATAATCATGTTAATATTCCATGATTCATTGGTAAGATACTAAGATTTGAGAAATTCACGTACAAGGAAGTTATTACGTGGAGTAAGTATTCAAGACTTACTCTCAGAGTAAGTGGATCCCCATCGATATGTAGTGTGAAATGAATAGGCAGTCTTCCTTCATAACCCATACCAATCTAGAGGGCCAAGTTATATTTGTCTGAGAAAAGATTATCTATTATCTTTTGATGATATGGACAAACATGCAATACAAACACCGTGAGGTTCTTATTTGACAAGATTAGCGCTGCACAGGCACAAGTTCACGTTTGTTGTTATCCAATGTAGTAATGTCAAGAGAACGACTTTATTATATTAAAACGTATGGGTGATAAGGTTCTTTATTATTCTAGCTGCTTAGCTTTCATGTCTTTGGTATTTGACACTAGTAAATCAATGCTTTGTTGAATGTATCTATTGGTTCCTTCTTGTTTTTGGTTAATATTTGCCTACTGCTATTCTAACACATCATATGGCATACTTGTCTTTCATTTGTCTGCTAGTAGTTTGTGATTTTCTATTAGGAATAGTGTAATGCTTCTCAGTAAACTTTCCACTGCATGCAGAGAATCGACCTTTCCAATTGTCCGCAAATAACATCTGCAATATTGCTTCTGTCACTCATACCTGCATCATATCCAACGGATCCCATGCAAAGGAAGATTATAGAACAATTCTTTATTAATTCTGGACATCCTATAAAAGAGAAATATGAATTCCCTCAAAAACTGTTAGAACCCGTCATCTTTGAAGCAGTTCAGGAAGTGGATATCTCGAAGTGTCGAACACTGCTTATTGAACATGCTGTTGATTACTTCAGCCAATCCTTTCCTTCTTTAAGAATATTAAAAGTAGCTTATCTTTTACATATCAGGACAACCAGTTTCCTCCAGTTATTAGAGAAGTGCTCTTTGGTCAGCGAAATTGACTTGACTGTTGATGTTACTCCTCTAATACCAGCATCAGTTACAGTTGTATCCTCTAGTGCTGCTGCCACACCACTGGTACCAGAGAAGACCTCATGTCTTAAATATAAAGCAGTGGAAACCATGTCATTTCATGAATCTAGACATCAAATATCTTGTGTTACAAAGCTCACATTGGAAGGAAGAACTGATGTCAGTGGTAGGATGTTTTCATGGTGAAAGAATTCACGTTCAACCCAAATAATTTTGTTTTACTTTTTTATATTTTTCTCTGCTAACAACCAGTAACTTTTTCATATTATCCATGGCAGATTTGAGTCTCCAGTATATCTCCAAATTATGTGTTTCATTGTGTCACCTGAATATTAAAGGATGTATTTATGTCACTGATATTGGCATATCAGATCTCATAGGCCGATGTAAAAAGCTTAATTCATTAGTGGTCTGTGATACTTCATTTGGGATAAATTCAGTGCAAGCTCTTTGTTCAGCTATTTCTGATGGTGGCAACTTTCCCTCTTTGCATTCTAGAGATAAGCATTTGAATTCTGTGGTGGGTAATCTTCAAGCTCTGCATATGGGTGGCTGCATAGGTAAATTGTGTTTCTTTCTATTAGTTTGTTTGGCTGAACTGCCAAAATGAATTTATAAATCCTTGCCTTCGATAAATTTTTAATATAAGGTTTTAATATGTTACTGGCTACATATGTGTTCAACATTCAGAAGCTATTACAGCATTGCAAAATATACTCAACTTTATTTAGACCATCTTTCTTATAGATGGTTTAAATAAAACAAACGAAATGATACATGAAGATAGTTTTGCTTACCTAGTTTTGTGTAGTATAGTGAAAAATTTAGATTTTGATGCTGTATATATTTGCTATACAACATGTAGTTTAGTGAAAAATCTAGGGTTTAGAACTATTTTACGACACTAAAGTTTAGTTAATTTGAGGAGGACATTTTACGATCTTATAAACTTTTAATTTCTACATTGGAAATATATGATAAATTAGTTTGTTTTGCAGGTGTTTCTGAGTTATCTCTACAAGATCTTATGTCTCAAACACAAGTTTTGAAGAGTCTATGTCTGAGAGGGACTCACTTGGTTGATCAGGCACTATATAATTTCAAAGGTTCTTCATTGGAGATGCTTGATGTGTCAGACACCAAGGTTTGTTGCCATATTCCTGAAGTTTGGC
Organism: Trifolium fragiferum; assembly: GCA_954870985.1. NCBI lineage: Eukaryota > Viridiplantae > Streptophyta > Magnoliopsida > Fabales > Fabaceae > Trifolium > Trifolium fragiferum. Next base: position 53,657,564 of record OX940793.1, on the reverse strand, counting down.
ATGTTTTTGTTTATCTTTGTACTCTTAATAGAAGATGTTAATGGGTTGTTAGTTGTTATTTTGTTGAAGTTTTATTATTGGTTAAAGTTTTAGGGAAATGAGGTTTGGTATGTTTGCTTACATACCGGTAGAAATTGTAAGGTTATAGATGAAGAAAGGAGGGAAGAGAATGAACAAATTTTTTATTTAAGATAATGGTTTGACATAATGTGGAGAGGGATTCTTTATATGGTTACCTTTTCAAAGTACAATAGGTTATTTGTTAACTTTGATTTTTTTTTTCTTTTTTTTTTTTCTCTTCTATTTTATTAACTTGTGTAATTGCAGATTTCTGAAGCTGCGTTAAGTTATGTTATTCATAGACATCCAAATTTGAAGAGTCTGAAAGCAAAAGGTTGCACAAATTTGTTAAAAGGAGATAGTTCTATTGAAAAGAGAGAATATAGCTTCTCCTCTTTGTATGACGAACTACATGCTGAGTTAGGAAAGAAGTGTAGATTGGAAGAAATTGAATTTGGTTGGGGTTTTTCTTCCTTCTCTCTAAGTGCTTTGGAACCTGCGCTGATGTCATTAAAGACCATCAATGTAGGTTTAGGTGGAATGTTAGGTGAAGATGCACTGAGAGAATTACCAGTAATCTGTCCCCTGCTAGAAACAATAATTCTTTATTTTCAGGTAATTATTTTCCCTGTGGATTGGAGGTTCTTTTTGGTCGCTAAAGAATATGAAAAAATTGTTTCTATTAATCATTGTATGGAAAACATTAGAGAAACTCTTATTTGTCTTAGGTACAGGTACAACAATAGAATAAAGATAAGAAATGTTTAAAGTGATAAAATCATATTGATAGTGATGTAATTATATGTTGGATCTTATTACAAAAGACAAAGCACTAATACCCTATCCTACTTTAAGTTTCCAATCAACCTATTTAACAAGACAAGTCAAGGTGTATACTTCTAATATCAGTTATTGCTAAAATGTTTCTTATTATTCTTGTATCTATGCATATGAGATGAATGATTCTACTTGTTAGCCTTTCCCTAGTTGTCTGTTTTTGTGTGCGCTTCTGTTTTTCAGTTCTAAGATCTCCTTATCACATTTCTAAAAGCATGTTTGTTGCTTATCTTTGTTGTTATGATTTTCTACAGGTAATATCTGATATCATTGTGACGAAAATAGCTACGTCTTTGATGAACTTACAAGTATTAGCTCTGTGCTATTGTTTTGGTGATATATCCATGTCAAGTTTCAAATTCCCCATGCAAAACCTAAGAAAGTTGAAGCTTGAAAGAGTAACCCCATGGATGACCAATGATGATTTGGTTATTTTAACTCAAAACTGTAGAAATTTGGTTGAACTTTCATTGCTGGGATGTCCACTTCTTAACTCAGGTTAGGATCACATAGTTGGAAATAAGACCAATTGCACTTAGCTTAATTCCTTGGACATGAATTTGTAAACGAAGCCTCTATTTTGATTAAGTTGAACCTTCTGGATAATAACAATGTCAATAAGCACCAAACAACCATTGTATGCCATTTTGATCATTGTTTTGTGTCTTTTATTGCTACTTAGTATTCATCGGTAAAAAGTATATAGCAACAGAGGAAAAGTAACTGGGGGGTGGGGCTGGGTTGCAATATGGTGAATTTTCTTATTTAGAGTTTACATTACAGTGATTGATCTCTGAACACTTGATCAAATGTTGAAAACTTAAAAACGTTTGACAATGTAATTTTTTTCACTGCAGATTCTCAACAGATAATTTCACGTGCATGGCCAGGCTTGGTCTCTATGCATCTAGAGGTTTGTTTACTATTTTTTCCATTTCCATTAAACCCTTACGAACTATTGGAATTACCTATACATGATTATAACATGATATATAATCATATACAGTCATACAGAAAGGCTGTCTTTTATGTATCATGAATATGCTGGCCTAGTGAGAGAAGAGTGGGTGCTTCTCCCTGATTAATGGCTATTCAATTTTTTAAGTCGTTTTAACATAGCAGATATTATAGTCGTTTAGATTATGCATCTTTCGGTGTTAACATTTGAAAAGAAAAGTGTAATGGAGAGTGGATTCTTACTTTTGTTTGCAACTGCACTAAAAATGGATGCCTATTGTTTAGGAATGTGGAGAAATAACAGCCAATGGGGTCTCTTCCCTTCTTGACTGCAGAGCTCTTGAGGATCTTCTGTTGCGTCATAATGTGAGCTTTCTGTTGAACCTTTCTTCTGCAAAGAAGTTTATGTACCATTCATTTTCAACAAATTATAGATTTTATTATATATATGCATGTTATGAACTTCAACGGTTACAGGTCAACACTTTAATTTCTAAAGTATGCTCCCTCACAATAGCAAGAGTAAAATCTAAGTTATTCATGCGCTTTTCTAGAAAGACTGTTTTTGGGTTGCTTTTCTTACATCTTGATAATTGATTTCTGCTTGTCTTAGATTATCCAGTCATTGTTTATAATTATATTAATATAGCATCTTGTTCGTTCTTACTGAAAATCAGGATTTGACTTACTGTTCTATGTTTATCACCATAAATAACATCCATGAAGTATATCATTTATAAACAAAAAAAAGAAAGAAAATCTGGCATTGTTGGTTGCTATTCTCCTTGATGTAGCGTGATGAATCCAAGTGCAAGACATGGTATTTGAGCTCTGTTGTGATGTATTGATTGGTGTACAAATTATTGTGGCATCTATATTCTTTATCTTTTTTTTTTTGGGTTAAAAAAAAACTTATTTTTATTTTAAAGACCTGAGCATTTCATTAGATAATTATGTGGGAACTTGATTCTCATTATCAAATAAGGATGGATTAAATTACAATTTAACAAATAGGCGCCATTCTTCTGGTTTTTGTACCTTTTGTGTAGTTATTTGGACAATTTCTGTTATGCTTTCTATTGTATCCCCGCTCCCCAAAGACAATAAAAAAGCTTCATAAAAACAAGAAGCTAAAGTTTGCTATGTGGATTCCTCTGGATTTTTAAATCATATATTGAAACTGCATCATTAACCATTGATTTGACCTTTTGCATATGCAGGGGCCTGGGATACCAAGAAACTTCATTTTTAATGCAGCTTCAAAGGTTGCATCTTGCTTGTGTTTCTTTGTTTTATTTTTTGGTTTTGTAAAATGTCAGAAACTTGATATCTGCTGTTGTAAATAACAGATGCCATTGCTTCGAAAATTGTCACTGGATACATGTGATGCAAGTGAAGGTGATTTTGACATTCCAAATGTAAGCTAGTGCAGTACCATCCCTCTTCCGATTAGTTATCTTGACAGTTTTGAGTTGTGATCCGAGTTTATGTGGTGTTATAGTCTGATGACTATATTTCACTCTCATTTCTCATTTGCATTTTAACTTCCATTCTGTGACGCGATTTGTAAATTGTGGTAAATTTAGCACGTTACCCACTAAACATTAGCATATCTTCAATGGCACCATGGAATGAAGGAGATGTTTAAACCTTTGGTAGAATCAGGTGACACTTCCTCCTCCAAAAAATATTGGGGGACTAACATGTTAAATCAAGTGAAGTGATTCTTTGAACATTCTAACTTTACCACAAATTATGAATCACGTCACAAAATGGAAGTAAAAGCATGACTGCAAAATAGTTAACAGCATGTATGAACCTATTTCATGCTCATAAGCCTGTGTGACAGATACTTTTTACCTAAGCCTGTGTGACAAACAAGTTAACAGCAAGTAGGTTTTAATATTTTTGCTTCTATTGCAGTATGCTGCAGACAGATACTTTTTGAGTACCTTGAAGATAGCAAGATGCAAATCTCAAAGATGTTTATTTAATCTCCCAGTTCCTTCTCGTAGACGATCCGTGCATGTAGAAACACTGGTGCTTGTGTGGAACAGCAAAAATCTCACCAGAACAGTGGTGAAGGAAAGACTTTAGTGCTGAAGAATTAGTTTTACTTACTAATGGTTCTGTGGCACACGAAGTAACTTGTAAATGATATAATGGAGCCGCTTCTCTTTTTGAAAAGATGGGAGATTATTTAGAATTAACATGGTATTCATGCTTCTGCCAAAATTTGAGTGAAAAATCACGTTTAAAAAGGCTTTACCATAAACTTGAGTAGCTGTTTTGAACACAATACAAGCTAATTCAAACATCTTTAGTGATTACTTTCAATAAAATTTGATAAAACTAATACATGGAGCTTAAGTGGTTACGGAGCTCCTCCTAAGGCGAATCGTTTGGGAGAACAACTTAGTTTGATTTCTGGTGGGAACAATTCTTGGCTAGATTTTAATTACCTCACGGTCAAACTCTGAATTACCGAAAAACCACTATGTTTGATTTTGATCTAGTGGTGAGGAGTTTGAGTAGTATGCTAGAAGTTCTAGGTTCAATTATCAATTTTATTGTTAACTAAAAAAAAACTCTGAATTATCGGAGCCTTATTCTCTTGAGAATCCGAGGATTAATATCAAATTTTATTTTTGACAATTCCCATGTTGAATTGAACTTTCTTAATATACGCACGGCCATGCAAACACTTATGGTAACATCTTTCATATACTTCCATAGAAAATACTTTGGAGTTCTTTTATTGCACCCTCCATTTCTATTTTTTATATAATTACTCCTCTCCTAAAGTATACTTTGGATGAAATTTTTTTTAAGACCGTAGGAGTAATACTCTCTTATCGGAAATTGATTGTGGTGCTTGTGGGGGTTGTCTTTAGGAGTTCTCCAGGAACATTAATGACTTTAGATTTAGTCTTACAACCTTTCTGAACAAGAGTGAATTATAGGCATTGTTTCATATTAATATTGCAAAATATCTTTTAAGGATTGTGTCTCTATATCATTTGACATAAATTTCTCTATAAATAGAGATATTTTATAGGAGAAGTGAGACATCAATTTCATATTTGTATGAATCAAAATTCTGTCTCAAATATTTTTAAATCGTTTCTTCTTTTCTTTAGTGCACGAGAGTAATTGATGAAACTTTATTCTGTAAACTACAAACCATGTCAAGATTTCTAAAGTATCATGAACGGGATTCACCAGTAAACCCATTTGCACTTGGTTTGCATAAACTGGTGGTGGCGAATTATAGCATCAATAAGTCTCACAGTTAGATTAAAATATCATATTATATTTTATTTATCTAATGATAAGACTTATTAGTTTTATAGTGAAAATATGTTTGTGCATCGTGAAAGATTTGTCTTACTTATATATTATAGTTTTGACCTTTTAACTAATTAGTTTTTTGAAAAATATAATCATATTGTGTGTGTGTGTAATATCATTTTGTATTGATAACTTAAAAAATTGATCATTAAACAACTTTTTCTCCTAAAAAATATTATTTCAAAATTGTTTGCCTAGCTAGCTGATAAAAATGTTGGTTAAAAGTGAATGTTGAACAACATAAAAGTAAGGCGAATCATATTTAATGTCTTAGAATTTTGAAAAAAATATAATAGCAAATTCTTTTGTATAATTGTTCTTATAGCCTAATGTGATGATATTTCTTCGAGCTCTCCTCATAATTCAATAGTATCAAATTGACAATGGTGATTATACCGAATATCTTCTTGACAGATATGCTTCTAAAAAATCCTTTACTCTAGTTGTTCTTTACTCTAGTTGTTTAGGCATTGTTTAGGACGTTGTTTAAGAGTTATAAATTTTATAAAAAATATTTTTGAAAATTATTATTATTATTCAATTTCATTATCTAATAACAACACTTTTAATTTAATATTTTTCTCTTTACATTTATAAATATAATACACAAATACTTTTATGATAATTGTATAAATACTTCATTCGCTTTCCCTTTGCATTTTCATTTTTTTTTTATAGTTCAAACATTTTGGAACAAAGAGAGAAATTCATAAGGAACGGCTATGAACTAATAATAAATTTAGGATCATGCTATAAAATGTGTCATAAGAGTGCATATATATATATATTAAGGCATCAAAATATAATAAAAATTGCATTAGATGATTTTATTCTTTTTACTGTAAAAAAAGAAAAAAAAGATAAGGGATATGTACATGTTGATATATTGTATTATTGAATGAGATGACACATGAATAATACTATAAATTAAGCGCAAATGAAGAAGATAGGAAACAAAAATCCATCATATATTATTATAAAACAAAAACAAAATCAAAATCAAAGGGGTGGTGGTCCGGGACTTAGAAAATGCATATCCTATCCTATAGTAATAAATTAATGAATCATTATTCATGATGCTTCTCCATATTGAGGTTCCTTCAATAATTATTAATAATAAGACCTCAACATCAACCTAGGCATATTCTAACAGGAAACATGCAAAATCTCGTTTTGCTTATTCTTCGGGAATCTGACAAAAGGATCGGTTGGGCACATGAAATTGAAGTGCATTATAAACCATATTTATGACTTCAAAATATTATAAACAAAAAATATTATCATCAAAAATGAAGAATATCTTGTATAGGTAGGTTTCTTGTCATTGTCACATTATTAATTGTTTTATTCTGCAAACGTATCTATTCCAAGTATTAATTAATTAGATAATGCTTACCAAAAAAGGCTGTGGAAACAGATTAATAGTTGACATGAATGCTTTCCTAATGCATCTATTTCCAATGTTCAACTTATTTTGAGTTGCCATATAATAGTAGTATACAACATCCAGACTCTCCGATCGATTAGACGCGTTTTATAAATGACAAAACTATGAGATTTCACACACAATTTAAAGCGGAATTGAATGTGGCATGATGTACTTAAAGTTGGAATGAAATGATATACTATTAATAAATAGTTTTTACAACGCTACGTCATACCAATGGAATTTATAGATTTCGATGCTTTCGATTGGAATCTCTCTCAAATGTTGTCAAGTGCAATCTCAACCATCCAAGTGATCCAACATAAGAGAAAAAAAATAAGAGTACACTTATAATCATTTAAAAAATATGGTGTCTTTTAGTGGTGAAGATTAAAAATGGAGAAAATTTGTGGGAATCCTCAATAGAGAGGATTCAAATCCGAAATTTATATATATCTTGATTATCATGTCAAATTTCTTCATGAAAAAATAAAAAATCAGATTTATCTTTCTATGAAACTCACTTAGATTATTTCATTAGAGATGGTTTAGTTCACTTGTTAAAATAAAAGCAAATTTTTATGTGGAAAAGATTAATTTTTAAAATTTTGAGATATATACTCCCTCAAGTCTTATATAAACAACTTTTGACTTTTTAAGTTCATTCAATAATTGATGAATCTAGCCAATATTATAGACTATATATATATATATATATATATATATATATATATATATTATCCAAAAACGATCATGTATTCAACCAAATCATCTCACTATAAGGGCAAATCTTCATTGAGGCTGGTAAAAGTCATTGACACCCCTCATATATCTTATATATCATATTAGGTGTATGATATATTTATACCCATCATGTATCTTATATATATTAAACAAAAATTATAACATGATATTTGTATTTGGTATGATAACGAGTTATTTTTTAACACAAGGTTACAAATTAATTTTATTTTTTTGTGACAATACAAATTAATTAAATTTTAGTGACTCTTTTTTATTTATTTATGTTTATTATTTAATACGGTTTTATATTTACAATTAATAAAATATATTATACTAATATAATTTACATCGATCATCCATGTAAAAATTATTTACATATAATAGAGCATGTCCATTAAACTTTTTTAACAAAGGTCTCAAATGCACAATTTTTATTAGTATATTTTCTTAAAATAAATATTTGTTAAGGCACCGCACCGTGCACAGTAAAGGGTTTGGACCCACACTTAATGGTTCTCAGGGACGATCATGCAATTGTACAAATGTTTTGTTTTTTTGAAGCATACAAAATTTCTCTTTTCTTTCCATTTTTTGTTTCATAACTTTCTTACCAACTAATGGTAATATTTAATCATGACTTCCATGCAATGAATATTGAAACTTATCTTAGTCGAGATTTAAAAATTAGAGTAAATATAAGTAATGGTACGAAATATTTTCTATATATTCTCCCATTACACTGGTAAGGTCAGTATGTTTTTTTTTTTTTATTTCGCATCGATTTTCGACCCATTAAAAGTGAGCGACTGATCTGACTTGTGCGTAGAGGTATGTATATTAGGCAAGCGTTGTTTTCTTTAAAAATCGAACACAATATTCCCCCAATACGTCTTTGGAATGAGCTTTTTGCGACTGAGTACATTTTTCTTTAATTTTACCTACTCTCTACTACTAACGCCCACCACCAATTTAATCATAACTACTCTATTATAAATTGTAATTAATCTCTCAATTCTGAAACTGCACCATTCACATATTACATATCCAACAATGCTTCATCAAAATAAAAAAACCTCTTATTCTCTAAGTTTTTTTTTTATCTTATTTGAGAGATACTATTCACTAGTACATTAGCATGATTTTTTTTTTCCAATGTACGTCGTAAACCAAAGTTTAAATGAAACCAACTCATCATTGAAAAACATCTTAAGCACATTAGAATTGTTTCTTACTATGGCCGTATTATTAACAAACAATATATTAACCTAAACTCATTTTGCTATAACACATATTTATGATATGTAAAATTTAACTCATTCAAAGTACTTACTTATGTTGAAAAGCAAGATTGCTAGACTGAAAAAACGTATGAAGATATTTGAGGATGAAAGAGATGCTTTGATATCTTGGTGAGCTCTCTATCCAAGACTTATATACATAATAGCAGAGTTACATATTCACGCAGTCGCTCATTGGTGACCGTTCAATCGAGATTAGATCGTATTATAATACAATATATAAATTAAATCTGTTTTATTAATCTAAACCATCATATCAAGATCGGATGACCATTAATGTCTTGAATGCATGAATGTGGAAAAAAAAATTAACTGCAGATAATCCAATATCTTCTTTCGATATAGATTTATTTTTTTAATATAAAATTAATAATTAGTTGTTAGTATTAATATTTTTCGCCTTTATTAATATTTTTTTAATTCTTATAAGCTCCTCTACCAGGACCTTTAAGTTCCTGACTTAACTGTTTACATAAGCTCAAAAATAAAATAGGTCAAACGGACCATTAACCCTAAACCTTTATGTCTTCAATTTATTTCACATTTAGCTCTAACCAGTTGAACTACTCATTCACTTTTTGCAACAATAATATCATGGCAGCAATTACATATGCGATCCACAATTTGAAATCATGCATTACATTGTATTTTTAAACATTTAGACACAAAATAGAGAAATTCCAACATATTCAAGTTTCTTATTTCCTATATTTGGATATTACCATGAACCGTCTCTGATAGATACTTAACCCAATAAATATTTGATTGCACATAGGTACCCTCTTTGAAAAGAAAGAACAATTAGTAATTGCTGAGGAGAGATGCCACATTAATCACCCTCTCCATGGGGACCACTAGGTTTTAATATTAAAATAGTTTTTTTATGTTCAAATTTGATGATGCAGCAGAGTTATTAGTATTAGTATGATCCATTATTACGTTTTTCTAAAGAGATATAGAGTGCTATTATAATTTAAAAAACTATAAATGAGTTATGTGAATAAGTGATACTCATTTACATATTTTATCCGTTTTAATATATAAAATCTCATTCACAAATGCACAACAAATAAGAAAAATAATTTTTGTATTGAATTTGTCAATAACATATTTTTTTTTTCAAAATTATTCTTCAATTATTAAGAAAAAAATATTGACGGTTTACTTTTCTTCATTTAATTAAAAATATTTTATGAAAATTTAATTAATTTACCCCGAACTTTGAAAATAGTCTTAAAAAATAAAATACATGTAATGTTTGACCCTGGGTCTTGATTACAACCGTAAATAAACTATAATGTCAAAAGCAATGAAATTTTTCTAAAATAGTGGCTATGTGGTTTTTTTTTTTTTTTTTTGACTAAAGTGGCTATGTGGTTAAATGTCAATTGTAGAGTGTTTGGCAGAAACATTAACATACTAGGGTGGTGGTAATAAGGAGACGACTTATTATTCGTCGTAATTTATATCCCAAGTAGTTACGATTGATCTTAGATTTATTTAATGAGTGAATATATTATTTGGTGGGTAAATTTTGGAGGAACTCTAAAATGCCATTTTAGAATTGAGATTAGTTGAGCTCAACTCGACCTATAAAATCGGTGAAGATGATCATCGACTCATTTTAAAAATTTATGTTTAAGCTATCTCACAACCAAATTTTTAATAATTGAGAAAATCCATGTTACACCTTTTTAATGGAAAATGCTAGTCAAAACCACATAGCAACACGTTCAAGAAAGCGACAAACCCAAGGAACCAGCTACATATAGTAACATTTAATTTACAAATCATTTCAGAAGAAATAATATTATAAAGTGCAACATATATTTCTATAGTAAGATTAGATATCTATATATATATATATATTAGTTTTCTGTTTGAGAAATCAATTAGTTAGTAACATGGCATCGGTATTGGCTGGGGATGAGGTGTCCATATCAACAAGCAGTCGTCGGAGTTGGACATCAACCAGCTTTAGAGACGTGTGGACGGCGACAGCAGCGGCGGTTCCTGACGTATTCGAGCGGAGTGATCGGCACACACAAGAGGATGATGAGTACCACCTTACTTGGGCAGCCATTGAACGGTTGCCTACTTTTGAGCGTATGAGAAAAGGTGTAATGAAACATGTTGGTGAAAATGGAAAAGTTGTGCATGATGAAGTTGATGTTGCTAAACTTGGTTTACATGACAAAAAGATTTTGTTGGATAGTATACTTAAGATTGTCGAAGAAGACAACGAGAAGTTTCTCAGAAAACTTAGAGACAGACAAGACAGGTCTGTCTTTGTTTTGGATTTTCTTGATCCGTTAAACAACGTCTTTTGGCCATTATCCAACAATCAACTAACGGTGAAACAGATCATAATATATGATCTGTTAAACCAGATTAGTTGGTTGTTGACTATTGTTCAATAAATTTTCAACAATCACCCAGTGGTCTGACGAACCTTGAATATATGACCTGACAAGGCCAACCAGTGGTCAGACGAACATGTGGTCTGTCAAACAGTACTAGTTGTCGGTGGTTAATCATTATTCAACCACCAACTACTGTTTTGACAGACCACAAAGAATATGATAATCTATTATAAAAAATGGATCCTCGACTGCTGCAACATTTTATTGCAGCCAGAGGATCCAGTTCGCTCTATTGTCGATAACAAGGTCATTATATTCATGATGATTAATTATGTTTTAAATTTGAATGTGCTTAGATTTGTGATTTTAATGCAATACAATACAGGGTGGGGATTGAGATTCCAAAAATTGAAGTTCGTTATGAGAATTTATCTGTGGAGGGAGATGTGTATGTTGGAAGCAGAGCACTTCCAACACTGCTTAATGTTACCATCAATACTTTAGAGGTACTTATTTTCACATATATATTATAAAACTATGAGATTTAATGGTATTAAATGCTTTATTAGTTTATCTGATTAATTTGATTGTTTGCATGGTAGAGTGTTTTGGGATTGTTTCATCTTGCACCATCCAAGAAGAGAGAGATTCAGATTCTCAACCATGTTAGTGGAATTGTGAAACCATCAAGGTAGCTTAAGATAAAATTAAATTGATGCATTCTTGAATTTTTTATATTTTAATGCATTCTTATACAAATTATTTTATGTCAATGAAAATTATATTTATTTTGTTTGGTAATTTCAGGATGACACTGCTTCTAGGTCCTCCAGGTTCTGGAAAAACAACATTGCTTTTAGCATTAGCAGGAAAACTTGATCATAACTTAAGGGTTGGTTTCAATTTACTTTTTAATATTTTTCTAACTCAGTGTAATTAAATTATGTATTTTCATTGTTTTTAACTTGTAAACTTTGTTTTAAATAAATAATGAGATTTGTTTTTTGATGTGATTAGGCTTCTGGGAAAATCACTTATTGTGGTCATGAGCTAAATGAATTTGTTGCTACAAAAACTTGTGCTTATATTAGTCAACATGACATTCACTATGGAGAAATTACAGTGAGAGAGACTTTGGATTTTTCATCGCGTTGTCTAGGTGTTGGCACTCGGTATGAATTGTTGATGGAACTCTCAAGAAGGGAGAGAGATGCAGGAATTAAACCAGATCCTGAGATTGATGCTTTCATGAAAGCTATAGCATTATCAGGCCAAAAAAGCAATTTTGTTACTGATTATGTCCTCAAGGTTTGTATCTATGTTATGGTATTTAATTTCAGCTTTATTATATATTAGTCTTACCTCTATGCTTCTATTTTAGGTCTGTTTGGATCGACTTATTTGGTGACATAAGTACTTGTGAGACTGTTTGGGAGAACTTATGTCCAGAAGTTGTTTTCAACTTATTTTTATAGCTTCTCTAGAATAACTTATGAAAACAATTTGACTTTATTTTATCATTTGTAAAAGAAATAACTTAAATATAAGCATGTATACTGAAAACGCTTAATTAAGTTGTGTATCCAAACTTATCTAGTTTAGTGAAAACTGAATTTGATCATGCTAACAGATGCTTGGATTGGATATTTGTGCTGACATTATGGTTGGCGACGAAATGAGAAGGGGAATCTCAGGAGGACAAAAGAAGCGAGTAACGACAGGTTCCATTCTTTTTAATTATATATTTGATCAACAATCTTAACTTATTAACATTTAATCTCACAATTTTTCAATCTGTACTAATTGCTTTTGATGAAATTTGTTGTAGGGGAGATGCTGGTAGGACCAGCAAAAGCACTTTTCATGGATGAAATATCAACAGGATTGGATAGTTCTACCACTTTTCAAATATGCAAGTTCATGAGACAAATGGTTCATATAATGGATGTAACTGTCGTCATTTCGCTTTTACAACCAGCACCAGAGACATTTGAACTCTTTGATGACATTATTCTACTTTCAGAAGGACAAATTGTATACCAAGGACCACGCGAAAACGTGCTAGAGTTCTTCGAATACACAGGTTTTAAATGTCCGGATAGAAAAGGTGTTGCTGATTTTTTACAAGAAGTAACATCCAAGAAAGATCAACAACAATACTGGTTTAGAAGAGATGAACCTTATAGATATGTTTCAGTTCCTGAATTTGTTGATTACTTTAATTCATTTCATATTGGAGAGGAAATTGCGACAGAGCTTGAGGTTCCGTATAATAAGAGTCAAACTCATCCAGCTGCATTAGTGAAAGAAAAATATGGTATTTCAAATTGGGAACTATTTAAGGCATGCTTTTCAAAAGAATGGCTTCTTATGAAGAGAAATTCTTTTATTTATGTATTCAAAACAACACAGATAACAATAATGTCTATTATTACTTTTACTGTGTTCTTTAGAACAAAAATGTCGGTTGGTACCGTTCAAGATGGACAAAAATTCCACGGAGCATTATTCTTTACACTGATAAATGTGATGTTTAATGGGATGGCAGAACTATCCATGACAGTTACTAGGCTTCCTGTTTTCTACAAACAAAGGGATTTCAAGTTTTATCCTGCATGGGCGTTTGCGTTACCAATATGGATTCTTCGGATCCCTCTTTCCTTTTTGGAATCATTGATATGGATTGTTCTTACATATTTTACTATTGGTTTTGCTCCTTCTGCTAGCAGGTAATATGAGTTTACTTATCAGACACTTCAAATTGAAGGCATTCCTGGTGTCTGATATGCGTCGGTGTTAGATACTAACACGATAAATTTCTTGTCTATATGATCAGATTTTTTCGGCAATTCTTGGCATTATTTGGCATTCATCAGATGGCTCTTTCTTTATTTCGGTTCGTTGCTGCAATTGGTAGATCACTAGTTCTTGCTAATTCATTGGGTACCTTGACCTTGCTAGTGGTATTTACGCTAGGAGGTTTCATTATTGCCAAAGGTAAGTAATTGAACATTCACACACACTGCGCACCAACCACTTGCGCTAGACCCAATGGTGTTTTCTATAGTTTGAACAAATACTTATCGCAACATATTCTCTTTTGTTCGTGTAGACGACATCAAGCCATGGATGATATGGGGCTACTATATATCTCCTATAATGTATGGCCAGAATGCCATAGCAATTAATGAATTCTTAGACAAACGATGGAGTATGGTAAGAATTTAATTTTCCTATTCATGTTTGTCAGTGTTAGTTAAATAGTAACTGCTATTATATGATATATGAACTTTAAGCATTGTTAAATATCTTGTTCTTTTTTATCTTTTGCAGCCAAATACAGATACAAGAATTGATGCACCAACAATAGGAAAAGTACTTCTGAAATCCAGAGGCTTGTATACAGAAGATTATTGGTATTGGATCTGCCTTGGAGCCTTGGTTGGGTTTTCTCTTCTCTTCAACCTTCTCTTCATTCTTGCATTAACTTACTTGAATCGTAAGTTATATATTCTTTTGATTTTCGATGTCTGTAATCGAATAATTTTTTCAACAGTTGCTTAACACTTATAATGTTATTTAAAAATTTCAGCTTTAGTTGATTCAAAAGCAGTCACTGCGGATGAAGATGACAAGAAGAATGGAAATCCATCCTCTAGACACCACTCCCTTGAAGGTTTGTTTATGTACTAATATATATTTAAAGATATCTGTGTTAGATCTAATCAGTATAGTTCTCATGTATTCAATGGCAATGTTTCATTTAACACTGCTAAGTGCTAACCGTTTCTGATTAAGAACAGGTACCAACATACCAATGAGAAATTCTTCAGAATTTACTAGTCCATCGAACAATGAACCGAGAAGAGGAATGGTTCTACCGTTTCAACCTCTTTCGATGGCATTCAATGATATTAGCTACTTTGTAGACATGCCAGCAGTAAGTTACTCAATTCTAAGCAGACACCAATTATGCAAACTACCATTTTGAACTCATACGGAGCTTAGCATTCGTTAGTGTATAAATAAGAATTTTTCTTATTTTTCGCTTAGATCATGTAAATATGTTCTTATAGTATATGCTTATCAAAATTATAGGAGTTTTCACTGAAAATATGATCTTTTGTTATGTGGCTTTTATCACATCAGGAAATGAAGAGTCAAGGAATCAACAAGGATAGACTTCAACTGCTACAAAATGTTAGTGGTGCTTTTAGACCAGGCATATTAACAGCTCTTGTAGGTGTTAGTGGTGCTGGAAAGACAACACTCATGGATGTACTAGCTGGAAGAAAAACGGGTGGATACATCGAAGGGAATATCAGTATATCAGGTTACCAAAAGAACCAAGCAACATTCGCTCGCATAAGTGGTTACTGCGAACAGAACGACATTCATTCTCCACATGTTACTGTCTACGAATCACTATTGTTTTCAGCATGGCTTCGTCTTCCTTCGGATGTAAAGTCGCAAACTCTAAAGGTGCGTTGGTACAAGCTTTATCTTCTCGATTCTTTGATGCAATTCATTTTCAATACAATTCTTATTTAGTCTTCTACTTCTATTGGTGATTTAGATGTTTGTTGAAGAAGTTATGGAGTTGGTCGAGCTGAAACCGCTTAGAGATGCTCTTGTCGGCCTTCCAGGTGTGGATGGTCTATCAACAGAACAAAGGAAAAGGCTTACGATCGCTGTGGAACTCGTTGCCAACCCTTCAATCATCTTCATGGATGAACCAACTTCTGGCCTCGATGCTAGAGCTGCTGCTATTGTTATGCGAACCGTGAGAAACACAGTAGACACGGGGAGAACAGTTGTTTGCACAATTCATCAACCAAGCATAGACATTTTTGAAGCTTTTGATGAGGCAAGTCTAGAATCACTAGACCTAAGAGTTTCTATGTTATATATTTCCTTGGTTGATTATTATTGCATATCTTTATAACTGTGATTTCTTTGTTACTATAGCTATTGTTGATGAAAAGAGGAGGACAAGTTATTTATGCCGGACCTCTTGGTCGCCAATCACATAAGCTTGTAGAATATTTTGAAGTGAGTATTGAAAATTTTGAAGTTTTACATTTTTGTCTTACCATCCTTGAAGTATTTATTTCAGATATTAATAACTTCATCTAATTTACACAAACTTCAGGCTATCTCAGGAGTTCCAAAAATCAAGGATGATTATAATCCGGCCACATGGATGCTTGAGATCAGCTCTACTTCAGCTGAGGCTCAATTAGATGTAGATTTTGCCGAGATTTATGCCAACTCTCCCCTTTACCAGTAAGATTTTTTTATGTTGTAATTATGTTAGCTAAATTACACGCAACGAGAGTTCTAGCTTTAAAACTGTTATTTACTCATTCTTTAGGAGGAATCAAGAACTTATTAAGGAGCTGAGTACTCCAGCACCGGATTCGAATGACTTGCACTTCCCAACCAAATATTCGCAATCATTTTTTGTTCAATGCAAAGCTAACTTCTGGAAACAACATCTGTCCTATTGGCGACATTCTCAATATAATGCTGTCCGATTCTTCATGACCATAATCATTGGAGTATTGTTTGGTCTAATATTTTGGAAGCAAGCAAAAAATACGTAAGTCATAAAAATGCATATTCATTCAATTTTTCCGTATCAATGGTGTTTGGTTTTCTAACAAGACATATTGCACTTCATTAATATTCACTTCAAATTCTTTGGCAGAAAAACACAACAAGGTTTACTGAATCTTTTGGGAGCGATGTACTCCGCGGTGCTCTTTCTTGGTGCAACAAATTGTACATCTGTGCAACCAGTTGTTTCCATTGCAAGAACGGTCTTCTATCGAGAAAGAGCAGCAGGGATGTATTATGCATTACCCTATGCATTTGGTCAGGTATAAAAGCAAAGGAAGAGTAATCTATAGACAACTATTCTATGTATTATTCAAGAAAGTACTTTCAATTTTTATTTTCTGTTTTTCACTTTTGATCGTAAAATTGTGCCTGGTTTTCACTCCGTTCCATGTTTTCAAGGATTTGTGCACTGCACGAATCCTTAAAAACAAGAAATGAAAACAAAAATTGTTTTCTCAAACTTAACATTTCCTTTTGTTTTATTTTTTGGAGCTTTGTTTATGTTGATTCTGAGAAGAAAGTAAGAAAATAGATCAAAACTAAAAGCACTTAATTGATAATTAATGCAGGTGGCAGTTGAAACAATTTATAATGCAATTCAAACAGCCATTTACTCACTAATCCTTTATTCCATGATGGGGTTTGAATGGAAGGCAGCAAACTTCTTATGGTTCTATTACTACATACTTATGAGTTTTATCTACTTCACATTGTATGGAATGATGCTTGTTGCATTAACACCAGGTCACCATGTTGCCGGCATTTCTATGTCCTTTTTTCTAAGTTTTTGGAACTTATTCTCCGGCTTCATCATTCCTAGGACGGTATGTAATCCACCACCCTTTCGTTACTTAATTCATATTTTGCATTACGAAAATGATACTCTTTCTTTTTTAATATGCTTAACCCGCAACTGCGATCTGGAGGGGGCTGACCACTGGAACCACTTGATGCCAGAACTGACCCCCGAACCAGATTAAACTGATGGTGAAAGCCAGAAAAAATATGCTTAAATACACTTTTGGTGCCAAATTCCATGTGAATCAGTGAAAACAGAAGGACTATTTAAGTATTTTTAATACTGAAACTAACATTTTATTTCTGCTATATGATATAAATTACAGCAAATTCCTATATGGTGGAGATGGTACTATTGGGCTTCACCTGTTGCATGGACATTATATGGTCTTATAACCTCACAACTAGGGGACAAGAAAACAGAAATAATGATACCAGGAGCTGGAAGCATGGAACTGAAGGAATTCTTGGAACAAAAATGGGGTTATGATCATGATTTCCTTCCAGAAGTTGCTGTTGCTCATATAGGTTGGGTTCTTCTCTTTGCATTTGTGTTTGCCTTTGGCATCAAATTCATCAACTTCCAAAAAAGATAGTATATGAGCAAAACCATATATATCATCAGCTTATACAGAAAATGACATCTCTGCCATCGACACCGTACATCACCATATACAACGCAGTCTGCGCACGCAGTGCAAGGTCGAGGAAAATTATAAAAACAAATCTAACCGACCGTATGAAATATGGTGTCGATGTCAACTTTTGTGTTGACATATCATTATTCTACAAAGTTACTAGACATATAATTTTTTTTTTTATTGGTATAGAAATTCATGTATTCAATGCATAAAACTTTAGGAATCTCCTCTTTTTTTGAGAAATTCCAACCTATAGGAGTTGATTAGATAAATAAATAGATGAAAAATTAGTTGTATGTCTCATGTGAAATCATCAACAATATTGTTTTGATATTATACTTATTTAACAGTTTAATATATAGTGTTCATTTATTTTCTGAATAGAACAACAGTTTAATATTGTTTGCCATTCGAGCCACTTGTTTCGCGCGATAGTGCTAATCTGATTCGGGTTTAATTCATGGTTATTCCAAATCAAATCGTTACGATTATACCACAATCCCAACATAATCATCATGAACCGGGATTGTATAGCATCACTGTCCCAGTTCGTGATGATTCTGTTGGGATTGTGGCATATCCCACATTCCCACTTGCTGCCAGAATCAAACAGTAGTGTTGCAAATTTGCAATTGAAGAATAGATGTTATTCATTTCTCAACATGTTCTTGTTGTTATTATACTTGAGGTGATAGCTAACGGTAAGAATTTAGTCTTGCAATCATAAGATACATGCCACACAATATTTTAGTCAAAAAAACATGTTAAATTTATTATCACACGTATTAAACAAAATTAATTAAGTTGATCTAATTTATAAAACTAATCAAAGTTAATTAATTGAAATCAAACAAAAAAATTAAATTAATTTTAGTGAAGGTCTTTTAATTCAAAGACGTTTTTGTACTTTTAAAGTTAATTAACAGTATTGCTCAAAAAATAAATAATCTAACACTTATATCTCTAACTAAGTTTCATAAATTAATGACTCGGTTTTTTTTTTCTTCATAAGACCAATCATGATGTGATAGAGTAGGTATCAAAATATTGATTCAAGTAACTTATTTAAGATATCGTATCATTAATTTAATATTGATTTTTTTATTTTTGGTACATAATATTGGTTTTTTAGTATAAATTGCTTAAGAGTTGCATAATCTTGTATTATTGGAGAAAATATATTTGAGTTGCATAAGCATTGCATTATAGGAACTACTTATTAGTAATTTACGAAACTCAAAATGGTATCACTATTGAAGATATTGATTCAAGTAACTTATTTAAGATATCGTATCATTAATTTAAGGGTAAATAGTCATTTGCCCCCCTGCAAAATAGGCGGATTTTGATTTACCCCCCCTTGCCCCCCTGCAAAATAGGCAGATTTTGATTTACCCCCCGCCTAATTATTATTTTTAAAACAAACCTTGCATTATAAAGATTCCTTTATTTACCCCCCTATGCCGCCATCAAAGCGTCTGATTGGACTAAGAGGATGATGGGGCAGGTACACGTGTAATTAACTTAATTTATATTTAAATTTTTAGTCCACATCACTTATTAACATAATTATTATTATTTTAATTAAAAATTACTATAATCAATTATAACTGTATATGTTTCAGTTGTTCGTGCCCTAGAATAGTAACAATAGGATTCCAGTAACACGATTCCAGGCAACAAATGATTCCCAACCATACGATTCCGGTAAATAAAGGAATCTTTATATTGCAAGGTTTGTTTTAAAAAAAATAGTTAGGCAGGGGGGTAAATCAAAATCCGCCTATTTTGCAGGGGGTACATGGCTATTTACCCTTAATTTAATATTGACTTTTTTATTTTTGGTACATAATATTGGTTTATTTAGTATAAGTTGCTTAAGAGTTGCATAATCTTGTATTATTGGAGAAAATATATTTGAGTTGCATAAGTATTGCATTATAGGAACTACTTATTAGTAATATACGAAACTCAAAATGGTATCACTATTGAATATATTGATTCAAATAACTTATTTAAGATATCATATCATCAATTTAATATTGACTTTTTTATTTTTGGTACATAATATAATATTGGTTTATTTAGTATAAGTTGCTTAAGAGTTGCATAATCGTGTATTATTGAAGAAAATATATTCGAGTTGCATAAGTATTACATTATAGGAAGTAAGTATTAGTAATATACGAAACTCAAAATGGTATTATTATTGAAAATGATTTAAAAACTTCTATATTCTTACACTCTCTCACTTATTTCCTTTTTTTTCACTTTCTCTTCACAATCAATCATACCGTAAGAAATCGAAATTTAATAGTGAATTTGAGAAAGTCATTGAATATCTTATTGTAAGTTCACCCAATGTCTTCTTTTTGTTGTTTTTTTTAAGAAATTAAAATTATCGCCTTAAATGCTACTAAAGAAATGGGAGAAAATTATTATTTTTGTTTTAAGTCTTATTTTATTTACCATGTAGTAAAATGTTTTTGTCTTTGTTCAGTGTTTATATTATTTGATTAACATATTAGTTTTGATTCACAATATATTCAATTAATGATTACTTGATTATATTTTTTATACAAATTTTTGTGACTCTACTATTTTGAATATTTCCTAAAAATACATTTACATGTTTAAGGTATTTATTTTAACATTGTACAAAAAAATACATATATTTTGACCACTTTTTAGTCAAGATTCCAAGTACCAAAAGCGACAGTCAAACAATTGTTGTAAGAATCCTCTTTGACCATAAAAACCAAGTGTTCTGTATACAGACATATACTTCTCATTACACGTACATAATTAACCATCACTTTATTTCCTTTTAAACTTGTGTACAATTTGTGCATGTAATATTTGACTGATTTAATTTGAGTACTATATAGTCATATACATAAATCTTGTTGCTCCCTTGAACTGTGAATTTTTTTTTTTGGCACATATTATTATATTCTTCCAACACCTTAATGCCCCCAACTCAGGCGATAAACAAGCATTACCAAGCTCGGTCTTGAACTGTGATTTTTTTTTTTTACGAAATTATTACAAGTGAAATTGTTTTGACATGGCATCGACGTTTTCATGGAATATGTCAATTGAAGGAAGGAGACATAGACAACATAGAAGTTGGCCTTCAATAAGTTTCAGTCCAGTGAGGGAACAACATATGTTCAATACAAGGGATGGAGACATTCGAAAGGAAAGCGAGGAGGAATTTATATGGGCTGCAATCGAACGTTTACCTACGTTCGATCGCATTAGAAAAGGGTTGTTAAATCAAATGCTTGATAATGGAAAAGTTGTACATTGCCCAATTGATTTTACCAATCTTGGGTTGGATGATAGAAGGTTACTTCTCGAGAGTATGCTAAAGTGCGTTGAGGAAGATAATGAAAGATTTTTACGTGGACTCAGAGAAAGGATTAATAGGTACGATTTATTTATCTATCAACTTAAATATAATATTTTTCTAATTCTTATTATATATCTTTTTTTATAAATCAGTGGAAAATGTTGAACTTTTTCACTACATTTATCCATTTTATGAAGATAATCTCCCATGTAAATTTTTTATGGTGAAATTTGTACCCTTTATTAAAGTCAAAAATGTATATTACAACTAATTCTCTTTTTTAAAGGTAAATTTGTAAAACAACAATATTAATTATCAACAAATTTATTTATTTAAAAGAATCATATTTTTTTATTAGAGTGGGAATTGAAGTTCCAAAAATTGAAGTGCGGTACGAGAATGTATCAGTGGAAGGAGATGTGCATGTTGGTAGTAGGTCACTTCCTACCCTACTCAATGTTACTCTGAATGCTTTTGAGGTACTTGTTTTGTTTCTTTAATGTTTAAATTAGATATTGAATAAAAAAAATAAAATAACATAAAGTATGAATGTTTTCTAGTTTCTCTAATATCTATATTTGTTTTTTGTTATGACAGAATGTTCTGGGATTGTTTCCCTTGGCGCCTTCGAAAAAGAAAAATATTTGTATTCTTAAAGACATTAGTGGAATCATCAAACCAACAAGGTATTGATATGATTGATTGTTCTTAGTCTAATGTGATGATCATATTTCGAGCATTTGAATTAAATTGACAATAGCTGATTGGACTGCGTATTTCATTGATCGAACGAGCAATAAGCCAACAACTGATGCAAGTAGATATATGGTTGTTTTTAATCTAATGTGACGATCTTTGAACTTCCTTCACGATCAAGAAAAACTAATATGACTTGGGCCACGACTTGTAGCGAACCATTTTCTTAACTTGTTGCACCCGGTCTCATTTTTCTTTAATAATTTATTATCTGATGTTATTTTAAACTGAATTTTTTTTAACATGGAACTTTTTTTCAGGATGACCCTACTTTTGGGTCCTCCAGGTTCAGGGAAAACTACATTGTTTAAGACACTTGCAGAGTCTCTTGATCGGAATTTAAAGGTTTGTCTAATGATCCTTCATATTTAATTTATTTACATGTTCGTGTAAAAATATTTTACACTGACGTAGCATGTCCATTAAATTCCTTTATTTTTTATGTTGTGAGCAGGTTCGAGGAAGAATTACTTACTGTGGACATGAACTAAATGAATTTGTTGCTAGAAGAACATGTGCTTATATTGGTGAACATGACCTTCATTATGGAGAAATGACAGTTAGAGAGACATTAGATTTTTCAGGACGTTGTTTAGGTGTTGGAACAAGGTATCAAATGTTAGAGGAACTTCTAAGAAGGGAAATAGGAGCAGGAATTAAGCCAGACCCTGAGATTGATGCATTCATGAAGGCTACATCACTATCAGGCCAAAAAGCCAGTTTGTTAACAGATTATGTTCTCAAGGTTTGTAAATCAACATATCTTATCGAAGACGTGTTTGATGTCCGACACCAACATGTCTAACATGTCTATTTATATTCAACCAATTTATTTTTTTAAATTGTTATTTGTGTTGACTTGTCAATGTCGTGTTCAGTGTTCATGTTTGTGTCTGCTTCATAATTGTGTTTGTGTCAAAATAAAATAAATTAATAGTATGTAGTTAGTTATAAGAAATCAAATTAGATATAATTAATTTTTGGTATCCATATTTCATAATTTTATTTACATTGATTTTTTTTTATGCTTGTATATAGTTGCTTGGATTGGATATTTGTGCTGACACCAAAGTTGGTGATGACATGACAAGGGCTATCTCTGGTGGACAAAGGAAGAGAGTCACAACAGGTTAATTACTTCTCCATCCTCAATGCTTAACCAGCCAAATTAAGTTAATAAGTTGTTAAACAATTCCTAAACATTAACTTACATGACATAGTTCAAGTTCCTTTGTGACCATTTTGCTAGTGATTAGTATTGTAGCACTGACGCTTCCGATAAAAAGTGTGTTTAGTGTCTGACACATGTTTGTTTCAGATACGAATACGACGCTGACACATGTAATTATGTTCAATTAATTTATTTTATCATATTTTTTACACTGATGTTAACGTGTCAGTGTTGTGCCTGGTGTTCGTGTATGTAATACTTCATAAAAAGCAATATTTAAAATTGAAACTAAGTGTTTTAGTTGTAAATCTTTGTAGGGGAAATGCTAGCTGGACCAGCAAAAACACTTTTCATGGATGAAATATCAACAGGATTAGATAGCTCAACAACTTTTCAAATAACCAAGTTCATGAGACAAATGGTTCACATATTAGATGTAACAATGGTGATTTCTCTTCTACAACCAGCACCGGAGACATTTGAACTCTTTGATGACATTATACTACTTTCAGAAGGTCAAATTGTATACCAAGGACCACGCGAAAACGTGTTAGAGTTTTTCGAAACCATCGGTTTCAAATGTCCTTCAAGAAAAGGAGTAGCAGATTTTTTACAAGAAGTGACATCCAAAAAAGACCAACCACAATATTGGTTCAGAAAAGATCAACCTTATAGATATGTTTCAGTTTCTGAATTTGTTGATTGCTTTAATTCATTTCATATTGGAGAGAAACTTGTGGAAGAGCTTAAGATTCCTTATGATAAAACAAAAACTCATCCAGCTGCATTAGTGAAAGAAAAATATGGAATATCAAATTGGGAAATATTGAAGGCATGTTTTTCAAGAGAATGGTTACTTATGAAACGTGGATATTTTGTTTTTGTGTTCAGAATGATACAATTAGCAATATTAGCGATTTTCGCAGCTACCTTGTTCCTTAGAATTGAGATGCCTTTTGGAAGTGTTGAAGATGGAAACAAATACTTTGGAGCAATGTTTTTTACCATGTTGAATATGATGTTTAATGCTGCTGGTGAACAAGCCATGCTTGTTGACAGACTTATTGTCTTTTACAAACAAAGGGATTTCATGTTCTTTCCTGCATGGGCATTTGGGTTGCCTATGTGGTTTCTTAGGATACCCTTCTCATTTATTGAACCAACCATTTGGGTTCTACTTACATACTATACAATTGGATTTGCTCCGTCACCTAGCAGGTACCACTTCATTTTATTACTCGAAATCACTACTTAAAAAACTTGAATTATCGATAAAAATTAGAGACAGGAAACATTTTTTTAGTTGTTCTTTATTTTATACTTATAAGATTCCGTTCCTTTGTGCAGATTTTTTCGACATTATCTCGTGTGTGTTAGCATTCACAACATGGCTCTTGGTCTGTTTCGACTTGTTGGTTCAGTTGGTAGAACACAAGTTCTTTCAAACATACTGGCTGGTTTGACCTATCAACTTGTATTTGTTCTTGGAGGATTTATCGTCGCTAAAAGTAAAACACATCATGTTTATTTCCTTTTTTTTGTTATATCATATGATTTTATCGAAATTCTCACTTCCACATTATTTTGTTTTACATACAGATGATATTAAGCCATGGATGTTATGGGGCTATTATGTTTCTCCTATGTCATATGGTCAAAATGCCATAGTAATAAATGAATTTTTGGATGAAAGATGGAACAAAGTAAGAAATCATTTTTCTCATTCTTGTTTTTCAATATCTATGTCAAATACTACAATACTTATTTGACATGTTTCACATATTTTGCAGCCAAATACAGACCCTAGATTTAATGCTACTTCTGTTGGGGAATTACTTCTTAAAGCTAGAGGATTTTATACACAAGACTATTGGTTTTGGATATGCATTGGTGCCTTGTTTGGATTTTCTCTTCTTTTCAACTTTCTTTTCATTCTCGCAATAACTTATTTGAATCGTAAGTGTTATATCCTTTTGATTTTAAACATTTTAATTAAATTAAAATTTTGCATTGATAAACTTTTTTAACATCAAATCAAATTTCAGCTATAGGCGATTCAAATGCATTCGTCGAGGATGAAGGTGGCGAGAAGAATGAAAATTCTTCAGAAATTAGTTCTTTAAATGAAGAACGAAGAACGGGAATGGTTTTACCGTTTCAACCTCTTTCACTTGTATTCAATCATTTGAACTACTATGTAGATATGCCTGCTGTAAGTCACTCAATCATCTGATAAAAACAACGTTTAATATTTTCTGTGTCATGGAACTTTAGTACTCGTTTTCTTATTCGTCAAAGTAATGTTTTTGGTTTTGTTTTATAATGTCAGGAAATGAAGAGTCGAGGAATCAGTGAAGATAGACTTCAACTACTACATGATGTTAGTGGTGCTTTCAGACCAGGAGTATTGACAGCACTTATGGGTGTTAGTGGTGCTGGAAAAACGACCCTTATGGATGTATTAGCCGGAAGAAAAACAGGCGGATTCATTGAAGGAAGTATTAACATCTCTGGTTATCCAAAAAACCAAACAACATTTGCTCGAGTTAGTGGTTATTGTGAGCAAAACGACATTCATTCTCCCTATGTTACTGTCTATGAATCTTTACTATTTTCCGCATGGCTTCGCCTTCCTTCAGATATTAACACACAAACAAGAAAGGTGAGTACGCTTGCGAATTAAAACTTTTTCATATTGTATTGGGCAAGTCCTAATTTGCGGTATGTAGCATAAATGTTTTAGACGTCTCTGCAACGATTATCAAGGTTTGCAACGTACCTGTAACCGCAACTGCAATTTAGAACTAAGTATTTAATATTAATATCTTTCATGTGGCTCGTAATGTTGTTTTGTTAATTATTGATGACGGTGGCGATGCAGATGTTTGTTGAAGAAGTCATGGAATTAATTGAGCTTACACCGATCAAAGATGCACTTGTAGGCTTTCCAAGAGTGAATGGTTTATCAACAGAACAAAGAAAAAGGCTTACGATTGCTGTGGAATTAGTTTCTAACCCTTCAATCATCTTCATGGATGAACCAACATCAGGCCTTGATGCTAGAGCCGCTGCTATCGTGATGCGAACTGTTAGAAACACAGTAGACACAGGGAGAACTGTTGTGTGCACAATTCACCAACCAAGCATTGATATTTTTGAAGCTTTTGATGAGGCAAGTTGATTCAGAATTTCAAATATTTATAGTTCATGACTCATGAGTCTAATATAATATTTCAATACTTGATTATTTATTTTAAAAATTTCTTATAAATGCAGCTATTGTTGATGAAAAGGGGAGGACAAATTATTTATGCAGGACCTCTTGGTCATCAATCACATAAGCTTATAGAATATTTTGAAGTGAGTATTGAAGTTTTACTTTTTTTTATTCATCGCATGAATTTTGGATGTGTCAACTTCATACTTTGAGCATTGTTATGTTGTAGGCTATTGAGGGGGTTCCAAAAATCAAGGATGGATATAATCCTGCCGCATGGATGCTTGAGATCAGTAGTCCTTCAACTGAGGCCCAACTTGGCATAAATTTTGCAGAGATTTATGCCAATTCTACACTTCACCGGTGATTGTTTCGTTTGAGACTCTTGCTACTACTATGCATGATTATATGGCATAAAAATTATGTAGTTGTATAACTTCGTTTTCTTAATTTTAACATTCTACAGAAGGAATCAAGAGCTTATCGAAGAAATCAGTACTCCTAAACCAGGTTCCACGGACTTATTCTTCCCAACCAAATATTCTCAATCATTTTATGAGCAGTTCAAAGCTTGTTTCTGGAAACAATATTGGTCATATTGGAGAAATCCTCCATATAATTGCGCTCGATTCATCTTCACAATATCAATCGGATTATTGTTCGGCCTAATCTTTTGGGACAAAGGCCAAAATATGTAAGCCAATTTACTTATCTGTATATTTGTTCAACTTATCAATAATCTTTGAATTTATAAGATGGCTTTGCATTGATGTTTGTTGAACAAATTTCATTGGTAGAAAAAAACAACAAGATTTATCTAATCTTGTGGGAGCTATGTATGCTGTTGTATTCATCCTCGGAACCATTAACGTTATGGGAGTGCAACCAGTTGTTGACATGGAACGAATTGTCTTATATCGCGAAAGAGCTGCAAGAATGTATTCTGAATTGGCTTATGCATTTGGTCAGGTATGAATGTAAAAAGATACAAATCTACAACAATTTGTTCTATGAATTTAATCTTATAATGTTTAAAATATGGTACATTTTTATGATTATGCAGGTGACAATAGAGATAATTTACAACTTAATTCAAACAGCCATATACACTACTCTTATTTATTCCATGATGGGGTTTGAATGGAATGCTGCAAAATTCTTCATTTTGTACTATTTTTTGTCAATGTGTTTAATCTTCCTCACCTTGTATGGGATGATGTCAGTTGCTTTAACCCCAAGTTACCAATTTGCTTCCCTTTTTGGTCCTTCCTTAATGGGTATATGGAACTTGTTTTCTGGCTTTGTCATTCCTAGGACGGTAAGTTAATTAACGTATTTTGGTCTGTTTCCATTTTTTTTTTATAAGAGACAACTTACTTTTTAGATTCGTTGAATAATTGATATATCTGATCTATAATATTATAGCTCAAATATATTAGTTATTCAATGAATATGAAACGTAACTTACAGTAGTAGTTAACCAATATTAAGTATTAAGGTTTATACTTCATAATTAACTGATTTTTTTTCCTTAATATTATATGTTACAGCAAATTCCTAAATGGTGGAGATGGTACTATTGGGTTTCTCCCAATGCTTGGGCAGTGTATGGCATAATTACATCTCAATTAGGTGACAGAAATGAACAAATTGAAGTGCCAGGAGTTGGATACATGGGGGTTAAGGAATATCTCAAACAAACTTATGGTTTTGAATATGGATTTTTACCTGTGGTTGCTATTGCTCATGTGGGTTGGGTTCTTCTTTTCTTGTTTGTTTTTGCATATGCCATGAAATACCTAAACTTTCAAAAAAGATAGGTTGATATCTTTTTTTTTTAAATGAGAGAGGGCCTTTTATTTACTGTCCCATTTTTGGTTAGAAAATATTATTTATTATGTCCATCTTAAATGTTCAAGAATATTTATAAAATTGTATTTGTGCACAAAATGTCAAAATAATCTAAAGTTCAAGGGTTTATTTGTAATGTTTAAATTTCTTAAATACAAGTGAAAATCCTTATTCTATAATCTTTATTCAAAAAACCTCATTCTATAGCTTATAGGAGTGTGTGTGTGTGTATGTGTATATATATATATATATAGGGGATGTATCAAGTGAGAAAAGTATCTCTTATGTGAGAGTGAGAGGAATCAATCTAAATCACTAGATTAAAATGAGTGGTTGAGATTTAATTAATTTCATGTGTCTATTCTTTGGGCAATAACATTGGAACGCCTTCTCTTTCTTCAACTTCTAAACGACTTTTCGTTTCTATTCCAATTCTTTTACGAAACATACTTCTTCATCTTGTTTGTTTAGGCTTCGTTCCAATAACAGAATAATTATTGCCCCACAATCACATCTGATTTTGCTAATCAACACCTGCAACCTTAAGTCAACGTTGATAACGAATAAATAAAACACCATATCTCTAAATTTTATGGTTTTCTCTCTTCCACCATGGCACCATCATTTAGATTTTTGTAGTTATTATACTGCAAACGTTTACAATGTTTAGATCCAAGAAATATTGTGAAACTGCAAACTTCCCCCGCTATAGTGTTAATTTTTCCCTACCATGTTGTAGGTTAAAGTTCAAATATTTTTTCCATGTATTTTGGTTTCATACCAAATTTTAATAATTAATTTAATTCACAAATTGTTTCCAAATTCTGTGAAACAAAGGATTTGTTGCCATAAGTAACTGCATAACACAAGAAAAAGAGTTTTATACGAAAGAGGGTTAGAATCGGTGGTGGGGTTGAAGAGGGAGAAGGCGTTCCAATGTTACTGCCCAAAGAATAGTCACATGAAATTAATTAAATCTCAACCACTCATTTTAATCCAGTGATTTAGATTGATTCCTCTCACTCTCACATAAGAGATACCTTTCTCATTTGATACATCCCCTATATATATATATATATCAAATAAATAAAATCATTTTTATAAATTCATAATCGTTGAAGAGAAATAGAAGACACAAACAAAATTGACTAAAATAAAAATTTAACCTATACATATTGGTTGAGAGTTTGTCAAAAAAAAATTGGTTGAGAGAGAGTGCTCCAATAGATAAAAATTAGTTCACGTGATAAAAAGTCTAAATTTTAAATATTAAAAAGGAATTATAATAAAAAGAAGAGAAAATGAAATGTTTGTGTTGCTCTCTTGTTACGAGAGACTACAAAAGAATTATGAAGAATAAAATTAAGAGAGATACATATTGTGTGAAAAATTTGGTTGGAGAGTTGGAAGTCTAACAGAAAATAAATTAAGAAGTAAAAATTAAAATAATTAAAAAGCAAAAATATAAACTTGTGCTAAATATATAAATGTAAGTTAATGGCCTAATCAATTTTATGGGGCTTAAAAAATTTATACTAATATTTTATTACAATAAAAAAAATATATAATAATGTTATTATAGACAATTTTTGTTTCATTGTGGGGGCTTGAGCAGCCAATGCAATATACATAGATTTGCTCAGCACCTGTAATTATAATTCAGTTAATATAAATATTATATTTATGTATCAGTTTAAATTCAAAATCCATCGCTTATTCATTTAAGAACAAATTTTTAACCATTAAATTACTTTAAAAAAAAAAAAAAAAAAACTTTAAACACTCAAATTGACTACCTCTAATTGCATCTAGCATCAGCAAGTTACTAATGTATTTGTTTTTCTTGAGATAACTAAGTGATAGAGACTATTTAAGTATTAATAATTAGTATTACATTCTCTGAGATTACATCTAAGGGTGCTCAAATAAAAAAGTGGTTCAAATATGTTTGCATCATTATTTTTTTGTTGTTGTATAAAAACCGCTTAGAAAACAGAATGAAACCATGAACCTTAATACAATCTTGTCCTTTTGAAAAATGGATGGTCGGTTGAGTCAATTCTCATGGTATATATATATTATTATAATAAAACCATTGCTTCCAATTTAATTAAATACATGAATTTGAACTAACCAAGTACTATTTGATCTAATAGAAAGAGCTCAACTTTCACAATGTAACGTATTTGAATCATAACAGAAAAATATATTATATTATTCTCGTGATCTTCCTATGACTATGATATCTTAGGATATTTTCCATCCACCAAGCAAAGCATATACGGGATCTTTATATAAGCCAATGAGTACTAAAAGACAAACATATCTCAAACTTTTAGTAGTACACTGTCTTCATTTTGGATATTTTTTCTCATTTTAGAATTTTATAATAAGTGATCAAAGTTTAGGTCCTCTAGAACATAACACTCTGCAAAACTCTTTTTGAGAAAGGTAAATAACAATGACAATCTTCAGGCGGTGTTTTAAAGATACGGAGTATTTACAGTTTGAAATTTAATTTCCGTATATAAAATAAAAAGTCTTTATCAATTGAATTAAACTCGTAAAAATAGTAAAAATTTGTTTTAGAATTAATGTAACAAGTATTACTAGTAGTATCATTAGGAAACAAATTTGCTGCTATTACAACAACAATTAAAGACCGTCCGATTATAATCGTATGACTGAGATCGTATTCAGTAGTTTTTTTTTTCATCCCCAGTTGAATCTGATTCGGGGGTCAGTTCTGACATCAAGTGGTTACACTTACAGCCCCCTCCCGATTGCAGCTGCGAGAGATCGAACTATGATCATTTCTACCAAATTCAGTGTCAATCACCACTGAACCAACTAACGATTGATGTATCCAGTAGTTTTATAAATGAATTATTTTGATTCATTCGATATGATAATCAATGGCCGAGATTCTCTACAGCAGTAAACTGTGCATTTCCATACAGCAAATCGAGTATTATTTATTGTAAGAATATGAACAAAGTCAAACAGGTCAATTTGGCAAAAGAGAACACAAAAAGAATATACTACACACTCACAAGTCACAAGTCACAACCCAAAGGATACTTTTTAGTTTTAACCTTTATCTTTTTTAGGTTTAACCTCTTCCCGGTGCTTTGCAATACTACATACTCCAATTAGGGGAAACTCACACCAAGAGCCAGTCATTTCATATCCAAAGAGGGGGTCCTTATTATTTGTTTAGGGAAAACAATGAACGATCACAATTCATAAACACAACCCCAAGTGGACCCCACTACCCCGCTCACCATGCTATGCTATGCTATGCTATGCTAAGTTCTGAATTTTGCTCACACGTAGCAACATCATTTCCCAGTTTTCTTTAGTCCCTCCACCCAGATAACGCCATTCTTCACCGTACACACATACATTATTATTATTATTACATCCCTATCTCCTTAATTAATCAAATCAAAATCAAACCATTTTCTTTTCATCAATCATTATTAATTAAATTAAAATTAATTAAACCGTTTATTGTTTCAAGAAATTAATGCGACTCATTTTTACTCTTACAACCGCCACTATCATCATGTCACACTTCTCTCGCTTCCTTCAACTCAACACTTTTTAGAAACTTTTTCGATCTCTTTCTTCTTATTCTTCTTATTCACAAATCACAATATAAAACCTAAGCTGAGAGAAAACAAAATGGTTTACACTATATCAGGAATTCGATTTCCCGTTCTTCCTTCTCTGCAAAACTCTACCTTACGTGGTGGCGCCGATCGCAAAACTTCTTCATCTCACTCCTTTCTTCTCAACAACAACAACTACTCCTCATTCTCTCGTAATGATTAATCTACTTCGTTTTTCGTCTTAATGCTTTTTCAATTTTCGTTACGTTATGCTAATTCACCTTGCTTCCTATTCTTGCTAACTTCATTCAATACATGCATCGGTGGAAACTTGTTTGATTTCGTTTTGATTTTCGTTTTATTACCGAAATGATGAATTAAGCAAAGTTTATGCATGAGATTTTAGTGATAATGTTCAATTTCGTTAGGTAGAACTTGTTTTGATTCTATAATTTCTTTTTAGTAGCGAAAAGCGAATCTGAAGCATTAGATTCGGTTGAGATAATGTTGAATTGACTAGGTAGGACCGGTTTTGATTCCATTTTAGTAGAGATTACGAAACTGAAGCATGAGATTCTGTTGAGATAATGTTGAATTGACTAGGCAGGACTGGTTTTTGATTCCATTTTAGTAGAGATTACGAAACTGAAGCATGAGATTTGGCTGATTTGTTCGATTTCAGGATCTTTTGGAGCTTAAGGACTTTGGCGTAGCTTTGTTTTTGGCTTTTTGCGCATTCGGATGCATTTGTTATGAACTGGAATACTTGATGTATATTGAGTTTTAGCACAACTGATAAACTTAACATTTGAAATTCAGCACTAGTAGTTTATTGACTACAGAAAAAGAATGCATAATTTTAGCTATTGTACTAAAAGTATTCTATTGAATTCGCTGATAGAATCTGATTCTTTCTATTTTGTTGCAATGCAGTGGAAGTATTTTGATGATCATAGATATTTCTTTTGTAACATATTGTAGTTTCTGCTTGGAATTTTGTATTGTTCTTGAATGAGTTGGTAGAATGTTTTTGGAATATTCATTGCAAGATTTTGTGAGAAGTTTGTAGTTGAATGGTTGATTCTTAACTGTTTGCAGTTTCATGTTGAAATCAAAATAGTATATAATCTGAATTGCAATGTTTGAATAAAAAATTATGATAAACAATGTGAAATTAGCATCATTTGACTTGTGAAACTGATTATCAATATTCTGTGAAATTAGCATCACTTATACACCAATGAAGTAATGCTGAAAATAGAATAGGCACAGATTGTGATATATAACTTTTACTCTGGATGAATATAAAGTACAATCTAGTCTGTGCGTGGCATTACAATTAAACATGATAGTTTTGACACCTTGCTGATATAATTTATGGCTTCTTTCAGGGACATCACTTCATGCAAAGTTTTCCCGCGATTCTGAAAGTAAGTCTTCCACAATTGCTGAATCTGATAAAGTGCTTATTCCAGAAGATAAAGATGACTCTGCATCTGTGACGGATCAACTTGAAAATCCTGATGTGACCACAGAGGATGCACAGGTGCTTTCTCCTTCTCCGTGTGGAATATGTATATTTAAATAATTTCGCATGATTTCTGGCGCATGCCATTCACCACATTGGGATTGTGGTATGCATTTGGAGAATTTGTGAAACTGAGGCATTTTAAATGCTAAAGTGGTGCAGTATACTTGAGTTTCAGCAGTGTTTGTTAGTTGACTGTATCTATGAGCAATAAAGATTCTAGAGGATAAAGAAAACATATTGAGAATCTGTATTGCTATATATCACCCCAAAAAAATGAAAAGTACAAATGCCGGGTTCACTGCAGATTTGTATGCATACTTTTGATCTTTGGTTCAGATGATCTTTAAAAAAATTCCTATGTGAAATCTATTTAGAATGTTGTCTCAACTTAGACTGATACATTGATATTGACATTCCAAACTTTATTAATCTATCCAATTTCGGTATCTTCTTAATTCTATTTACATGACATGTGATCTAATAAACTTTAAAATTGGAAAAGGAGGCTTCTTTATACCCCTTACATAAAACAGAAGGAAATGTGCAAAGTTTTTTTTATAGGAAATCTTAAAAAATAATACTACAGCTCTTTGCCTGACTTGACATTTTGAATTATAATTGTTTAACAAGATGTAGGAGTAATTTTTTGAGTGTGCTGAAGTATGCTAGAATTACATTAGTTTGATTTAAAAATGAAAAATGAGGCTTTTTTATACCTTGTGCGCACATAAAATAGAAGGAAATGTGCCAAGTTTTTTTTTTGCACCTCTTATAACCGTTTTATATTTTGGAAAATATTTAATATAAACAGATTATGATATGTATATTGTGGCTTTTGTGAATTAACGGAACAAGCTGAGCTATGTTTAAGGTGGACTTGGTCGAGCATGTTGTGATTGAGCGGTTATCATTTGTATGTGTACTATCGTTAGTCATTTGAAAGATTATGTTACTCTTCATCTTCGGAATAAGTTTATAATGTTTTCGTAGTCATATCGAAATTTATTACCAATTTTGTATATGCACTATTGCACTTAGTCTTCTTTCTTAATTCTACTCTGATGTGTTATTTTGTTTGCAATTTCTGCTTATTAGATATTACTGATCTCAGAATAGGTATTTTGCAGAAATCATAAAAAAAAAATTCAATGTTCTTAGCTGAATGAATATTTTCGTCATTTCAGAACTTGGAGGATTTAACTATGAAAGAGGGGAATAAGTACAATCTTGATGAAACAGCTAGCAGTTATAGAGAGGTTGGGAATGCAAAAGGTTCTGTTGTGTCATCATCACTTGTAGATGTTAACACCGACGCTCAAGTCAAGAAGACATCAGTTCATTCAGACAAGAAAGTAAAAATAGATAAACCTAAGATCATTCCTCCACCCGGTACTGGGCAGAAAATATATGAGATTGATCCATTTTTAGAACCTTACCGTCAGCATCTTGATTTCCGGTAAGCTAACCCTGGTGAAGCAAGTACTCAATTTTCTGAATGAAATAATGAATGTAAAGCTTTGGATGTTCAATTAACTGTGGAAGGTTATAACGGTGTGATAATTATCATGTAACTGAAGTTCATTTAACTGTTCATGCTGTTAGATTGGGTTATAACGGTGTGACAATTAACTGTTCATGCTGTTAGATTGGGGGGGAAATGACAATTAGCTTGTTGTATGTGCTGTTGGTGGTTAGCTAGGAGGTAATAGTGGGATAATGCTTTGAATTGAGTTGGCCACTATCTTGGATATCTTTTGCAGAGATCTGTCATTTTAATGTTCAATTTAAGAGTATGACTAAAATGAGATTATTTTAGTTCATTACACGTGGCTCATATTTTGCAGATGATTTCACATGAATCACGCCAGAAAGTAATTGTCCAAGATCTAGAACCTATATGTTTTTATTGTTTCCTTTGTATCGTGTAGTTCTACGAAAAAGCATAATTGCGATGTTCTATTAAATCATACTTTCGAAGAATTACTTTCGTCCATTGCATGAGCTAATGTAATTGGACAAAGCCGAGTTACACTGTTGGTCCACTATGTAGCTAAATTCACCTAGGTGGATAAGACAGATTTATTGTTGTTAGTTATGCAATAGTGCTCACTAGAATAGCATTTGAATGGCATAAAGTAATTAATTGGTCATGGGAACTTGGAACAACCCATAAGAGCGGCTCTGGCCCCGTTTGCCTACCAAAAATACAGGGCCACATTTCCTGTTATCCAAAATCCAGAAAACAAATTAATTGTTGTATTTTCTGCTCCACAATTATTTGATTAACATATTGTTCAGCATGTTAATTTTTTTGTCCCCCCCCCCCCCCCCCCACTAATTTTGTGCTTTTAGTGCTCATGATTTTTGCTGAAATATATATATTCTCAAATTACAGTTATGGACAATACAAAAAAATTCGGGAGGAAATTGACAAGTATGAAGGTGGTCTTGATGCATTTTCTCGTGGGTACGAAAAGTTAGGCTTCACACGCAGGTATTATGTTACATTTGTTTTGGTCAGTCAATCCCCTCCTACCCCAATAGAACATTTTCTGTATCATAAGTTACTTACGACTTGTTCCTAAGATGTTTTTCCGAAAGTCGATTAAACGTATCTAATACTGGTCAATCAAAGAACGCATACTAGATTGGAAACGTGCTGAGACTAAGTCTTGTATAATGTGTGAATGCTGCAACTTATTAAGGAATAATCCAATAACAAGAAGAAATCGAAATGGAAACTAGAGAAAACCTATGTTGAATTGTAGGTTTCTGGAATACAGGGAAGAAAACATTGCTAGGAAGATAACTCAATAAGATGGTTCGAATGATCATTATCATGGAGAGCTAGCTGAACATTGCATGATCGAAGAATACTTTTCTATTAGAATGATCATCGGCAGAAATTTCTTGGAAAGAAATTTTTTTATGCCTGACAATTACTGAAAATTATCTAAATTTGTCACGGATAGCTTTTGGAAGCTTCTGTTAGAGGATATATGAAAATATATTAGAATTTCTTGATATTTCAGAAAGCAATAGATCATCTCTTAAGATTACTATCTTATTTTGGAGTATCTTAGACAGTATTATCAATTCTAGAAAGTAGACCGAAGTGGTCAGCCTAAAAAATGCTATAGCGAGATAACGGATAGCAGGATGACCACTATTTTGAAATTTGTATACAGTTTATTTAATTTTTACTACTTACAAAACTCAACAAAGGGTGAGATATGACAGCACAAATGGGATAGAGTGAGAGAAGAAACCCAAAAGCTATTATGATGTTTTTTAATTACAAAATCCTAAAATATCTCGATCGAGAAGCTCTAACTGTAAAATTTTGAGGGGATTTTTAGAATTTATTATCTCATTATGAAGTGCGGCACTACTGCTGCTGCAACAGCCACTATTTTGACCACTGTAGCAGCTGCTACGTCTGCTGAACTGAAGGGCTGTTCTATTGCATGTCTTGTAGCAGCTGCTGCGTCTGCCGTTGACAACACTGATCTTAGACTATCTATCAGCATTAGATTCTTATCCTGGAATGTCTTAGACTATCTCTTATGATAGGATTTGAACTCTTCTATTAGTATAAATGATGGTTGGTGTTTAGCCTTTTTGTATCAAATCATAATCATCAATCATATGAAACCATATTCATAATTCAAAATCAATCCTTTCTTTTATCTTTATCTAAAAACCTATACATTCAATGGCTTCAGACTGCAAGAGAATCAATAAGACCTGTTGAGCAATAGAAAACAGAGGCAAGTGATGTTGAAACTGTGTGTCTTGACTACACAACAAAGTCTATTTTATATAGGCTTAACGCAATAAATATAGAAGATTCTATTTCAATTTACATGATACAATATGCCTAATGGTTTAAAAGTTCCTAATTGAAAAGAAGGAAACAAATGCAATATAAAACATAATATAATTCCTAACAGATCATATAGGATACTCTAAAACAGTTTAAAATATAAAAAAGATATTATCATATATTTCTCAAGTTTTCTTACATTCTCCCTCCCACAGTTAACTTACACAGTCTTCCAAATTTTATTTATAATTTGAGTAAATTCATAGTGTAAGGTTTGATAGTCAAACAGTAAACATGCTTAAAAAGGAAATGATTCATGCCCAAATTTGCACTTGATTGATATAGTCTTTAATAACTACAAGCTTTTGTTTGCAGTGCTACAGGCATTACTTACAGAGAGTGGGCACCTGGAGCTAAGGTATACTTCATTTTAATGATTGATATTAACCCTAATTCTAGTTTTTGGGTTCAAATTGTTTTGTAAAGTTCTATAAGCAAGGATACAACACAGGATATGGCGATAAAATAGATTTTAAAATTATAGGCATGATGTAACTGTAGTACGACATGTCAGAATCTAAAGATTGCATAAAAATAATGTGAAGGCAAATCCCAAAGGCTTAAATGGTCTTTGGGTCCTTGTAAGTTGGCGTGTTTTTGGTTGTAGTCCCTATATCTTTATTTTTTTGAAATTCATCCCTGAATGTTAAAATCATTTTGGTTTTAGTCCCTAAACTTAAAATCCGTAGGAAAATCTGCAGTTTTCGTGCAGATTTTCCTTCAGATTTTTACTTTAGGGACTAAAACCATAATAAGTTTAACATTTAGGGATGAATTTCAAAAAAATAAAGATATAGGGACTAAAACCAAAAACACGCCAACTTATAGGGACCAAAAGATCACTTAAGCCAATCCCAAATCAAAAGAGAGAGAATGGATGGGTCCACAAAAGACATAATCAATTTCTATAGTTTATTATCTATTTATCATGGTATTCCCTTTTACCAGTGGAAGGAGTGCCTTGACTAGAAGGTCATAGGTTTGAGTTGTGAAATCTGCCTCTTGCAAATGCAAGGTATGGCTTCCTACAATAGATTCGCATTAGATCTAACCCTGCATTGGACCCCAACTGCTATGGCGGGTGCTGTATAACACCCATTTGCCCTTATTCCCATCTCACCATTTGTATTGGTGATTGGTGTCTGAGTTCAAAAAATTGAAGTACAAAGATATAAAATGAAACTAGGAGTAAATTCTATGCTTTCTTGGGAAAGTCACTGGGATGTAAATTCTGCTTCAATTGACGTGCATTATGAGTATCAATGTTTACATATATCTTATAGTTATTTAGGATTAAATCGAGTTCTCTTAGAAGCTTGAAGGAAACATGCTCTATTGAACTTTGTCGTGTTTAGTAACCAATTCAAACCGAACTGCGAACATGTAAACAAATGTTTACGTGGTCAAATTCATTCATTTACTTGATTTACAATTGCACTTATAGACTATAGTTGCTATCTTACTGTTAATATAATGATAGTGGTAATTGTGAAGTACGTGAAGATGTAAATCAGTTTATTTGGGTATAAAATGTTAAAAGTCATTGTGTTTTTACTATTCCTTGACTTTACATCATCCTAGGCTAGTTGTTAGTATTCCTAGTCATTACAACTTCTAGACATTTAATGTAATTATTGCAACATCCTTATAAATAGGTGTGTGATCTTCTTCTAGACACACATAGAATTACATAATTTTACATTACATGAAACAAAAAGACATTCTATTGGAAAGATCAAATCCAGGATCTACGTAGGGAGTCATTATTACTGCATTTTTTGAAGTAGTTGTGTATATCTTCCCTCATCTTCGTTTTGTAATTCTATCACTATTTTCAAGCAAAGCTTGGAGACTATGGTTTTGAATATCATGTATGTAACTTGTCTTTCAAATTCAAGAAAATTCATTTAATCAATCGCATTATAACTGGATTTTATTTCCTCTGCAACCATTCTGGATATTATTGGCTGCTTCTTCAGTCAGCAGCATTAGTTGGAGATTTCAACAATTGGAATCCAAACGCAGATGTAATGACCCGGGTATGTAATTCTTAATTTCTTTTGAAGTTTAAATATGTCATTAAAAAGTCTTGCTTTCATCTTCTTATTTTTTCCATCTGTTTGACTTTGACTTAGAATTTCACCTCCTCTCCCCCCTGTTCTGTTCCTTCTCATTCTTTGTGTAAAATTGAATTGGATCAATGTACTTCATTTATTATACTTAGAATTTGTATTTGTTTGAGATCTACAATTCATGGAGGACCATGACAATACAGCCATTTTGATGTCTATTTTAAAACCCTTGATGAATGTAAATGTGATTGTTACAACCCAGTCCAAATTAAGAGAAGTAATAGCCTGTGTGGATGGATGGATGTGATTGTGCAAATCTTACAGACTCCTAGTCCTGGATATTGGACATCCTTACTTAGATTTAGTTGACCATTGTATTGATTTTGGAATTTGTAAAATGTTTTTGTTTTGTCAAATAGGATGATTTTGGTGTGTGGGAGATCTTCTTGCCAAACAATGCTGATGGTTCACCACCAATTCCTCATGGTTCTCGAGTCAAGGTAACTTTTCTCTTGCAAATAATGTTTTAAGGAGTTTGAAGATTCTCACATATGTTCATATAATCATTGGTTATAGCAGTGTTGTCGATTGCGGATCGCAGAAAATAGCAGTCTGTTCAAATTTGCTACGCAACAGTGCTATAGTGCCGCTATTTCACAATACTATTTACTAAATAGTGTATCCCGGAACAATAGTGATTTGTTCAAATTTTGCCGCTATTAACCAACACTGGGTTATGGTCTTTCTTTTTATTTCCTTTATAGTTCGCATTTTGAGTATTTTTTGGATAATGAATCTTTTATTACAAATAATGAAGACCTTTCCGATGGATAGATTGTCTTCTGAAACCATCCATCTCTATGTTCCATAATTCTTTTGTATAATTTCTTCCTTTTTAATTTTTTTTTATGGATGAATTGAAAAGATGTTATGGTTAGAATTGTGCATAAGAAGCTCAGCACCCTGGAGGGGAGCCCAATAATACAAGTTCATTAAAAAATCATGTTTCAAATTTTCTAGAAACAAAATAAAAAAATTATTACAAATATTATGTGAATACTACTTAAACCAAAAGAGAGATTGATATTTTGAAACTCTGCATGAGTCATTGTACTTTATAAATGACAATGGAATCATTTATGCAATTGTTATGGTATTCTCATTTGTATAGTATAAGAATTCATAAAACAAAATATTGTAGAATGCAGCTAGGAGTATCTGAAGTGTTAAACACAGATATGCCAAATACAAGTATGGCTTTTATTTTGAAATGACCATACTTTCTTGCAAACCAACTAGTTTTGAAGAAGATTGGCAAGCTAGGCTAGTTGATCTATCTTTCTCTTCATATTTGGTTTTTATGTGCTAAATGTTTCTTTTACTAGGACATAACTTATAATTGCCTGATGTAGATTGTAAATTTCTTTCTCTTGTTATATGCTTTTTATCCTAAAATTGCAAATAAGGACATCAATTTAGCCAGGACCGTACATGTTAAACGTTTCTTGATGTCTTGAACTAAGCCTATGGTTACTTTTGTAAAGTGTAAACTAAATATTTCGTAAATATATATTTGTAGATCCACATGGATACTCCCTCTGGGATCAAAGACTCAATTTCTGCTTGGATCAAATTCTCTGTACAGGCTCCTGGTGAAATTCCATATAATGGAATATACTATGATCCCCCAGAGGAGGTAAGATTCTACGTTTCTTCCCATGCAGGTTAAGCATAGAAAAAGAGATTACCAATCTAAATATCTTTCCCCCTTACACTTGCCATGGGATAGAATTGTATTTATGACCTTTCTTTGGTGATCTATTTGTGGTGGTTTCAAGGGAACTTTTATTTAAATGATTCATACAATGAGGTTGATTGCTTTTCAGCAATCAACCATTTTGACAGTTTGACCCTTCTTCGTCTAAATTTTTATATTACGAGGATTCATTAATGCTCTCCTTATTCCTTAATTATGATTATTTTGACCTAAAAAAGCTAGACAAAGCTGCAATGTTTTTGTAACTACATTTTGCAACTGCCAGATTGCAGAACATTAATGGAAGTGGTTCTGTTAAGACATCTGTATATTAAAATAATATAATTAAATATTGGTAAGAGTATACCAGCTATTTGTACAACTACAGCACAGAGTACAGACCTTAGGTGCTATTCAATATAATATGTGTCAGTTACTGAATTGTAGACTTCCACATATCATTTAACTTTTCTCTCATGCACTATTTTGTTATGTGGTTTAAATTTTTCTCTTTTTACAGGAAAAATATGTCTTCAAACATCCACAGCCAAAGCGACCAGACTCGATTAGAATATACGAGGCACACATTGGAATGAGTAGCCCGGTGTGTACTTTTTACTTTCTCTAATTTGATGCCAATAAGTGATTATTGTGTGAAGTCAATGAACTATTGCAATGAAGATATTGGTCTCATTCATACAATCGGTGTCCTTCAGATTTAAATACAGAATTTTTTGGTTAATAACAGAGTAAATCTATAAAAGTTCAATGAAGTGTCTATTTAGAGCTAGTGTTTTTTCTGATGTTAATAACGCTTTGAACCATGTGGTGCAGGAGCCGAAAATCAACACATATGCCAATTTTAGAGATGATGTACTACCTCGCATAAAAAGGCTTGGCTATAATGCTGTCCAGATTATGGCTATCCAAGAACATTCTTACTATGCTAGCTTTGGGTAACTCTTCTAGAGGGGGGACCTATCTAGTGTTATTATTAATCATTAATTTTTTTCACCTCCCAAAATGCCAATAGTTCCAATGTGATTCAAAGAACCACAAGATCATTTTTGTTCAATATTTCTTGTTTCTTAGTGCAATAGTGTATCCCTCCTAAAATTGATAGCCTGGCCTTAAAAATATTGTTCTGCATGACGCAGGTACCATGTTACTAATTTCTTTGCACCTAGCAGTCGGTTTGGAACTCCAGAAGATCTTAAATCTCTTATAGACAGAGCCCATGAACTAGGCCTGCTTGTCCTGATGGATATTGTACATAGGTATTGTTTATACCTTACACGCTATGTATTCTTTTCATTTTTCTGGAAATATCTTGATAAGTATGAAGTATCTAAAAATTTGGAGAACCCTCCCTTAAGGGTGTGATTGGTTGTGGAGAGAAAATGAGTAGAGAGAGTGTGAGAAGAGAGAAAGATGTGAGAAATAGAGTAGATTTAATGTGTTGATTGGTATAAGTGAAAAGGAAGAGAAATAGAAAAGAGAGAAGTGTTGATTTGATAGAAAGTTACTAAACTACCCTTGCATAGAAAAATTTAATTAATTAATGATTTTTCATACCAAAAGAAATTATTATTTAAAGTAAATAGATTATTTAAATCATTTATTTTACTTTGATTTAATTAAATCACATAATATGGTATTTTTTTAATGTCCAGTAAGTGAACTTTTTCATAAAAAATAAATAACTAAGTCACTTTCCAAATTATTTTTAGAACGTGATGAAAAATAATGTGAGATGGGCAATAATGGAAATAGCAACACACCAGCTCCTTTCTTCGCACATGTGAGGAGAATTAAAAAGCAGATGGGACCCACACATTTTAGTCTCTCTTATGTGTTTCTCCTGTGTTCCAAACAAGAGAAAAAGGGTGTTTCTTCACAAACTCTCTCTTTGGAATCTCTCTCGCACCAAACTCTCTCATAACAAACAAAGTGTAAAAGCTAGCTATCAAGGAAGAAGAGGGAAGAA
Source organism: Trifolium fragiferum (assembly GCA_954870985.1). Classification (NCBI taxonomy): domain Eukaryota; kingdom Viridiplantae; phylum Streptophyta; class Magnoliopsida; order Fabales; family Fabaceae; genus Trifolium; species Trifolium fragiferum. The sequence goes on along the minus strand of OX940793.1, from coordinate 53,614,271 downwards.
CCAAGCCACTAAACATCTCATACTACTTGAAGTGGGACTTAGGCACCCGAAAATAGCCAAGTCCCTATCATAGCACCGGCCCTCAGAGTCAACATCCTGACAGCTGCAGTCTATGACGCTTTACTCAGCCTTTCCTGTCGGTCCCTGCGTAGGTAGCCCTTTCCGAGCCACCGACAACCAGCTCTGATACCAATTGATAGAAACTGGTCTGAAATCAATATAGTTACTGAATAATACTTCTGCCTTATTTAATCAATCTCTAGGAATGCTCTTCCAACAGAGAAGTGCTTACAGGGAAATAGAAAATACCACAATAGAGTAGAGAGGAAAATGATAACCGCAAGTAACTACACTAGGAGTTAGATAGCCTAGTCTCTCCTAACCAACTAAGATACAAATAACTGAATATCCCCCTACTTTCCCTTCCTCTCTAATTTATAATTTTACTTAATTAACAAGTTCTACCCCTGGCCCATATAATTTTGTGCGCTTCTTCCTAGAACAAGTCTTCACAATTGGAAGCCTATTACTAAAACATCTCTAGTTCTTATTTTTCAACCTAATCAGCAGCTATGGTTGCATGAATGATAGTACATGCAAGGTCTTATTGATGGTATTTAATCTGCTGCTTTGACCTGATCATTAATATCTGTTGAATGTAGCCATGCATCAAATAACACATTGGATGGCCTGAACATGTTTGATGGAACTGATGGTCATTACTTCCATTCTGGGTCACGGGGTTATCATTGGATGTGGGATTCTCGCCTTTTTAACTATGGAAGCTGGGAAGTAAGTGCTATTCCCACAGAGTTCATTGACATTGTTCTGAATATTTTTCAATCATGATTCTTCTACACCCTTCCAGTCGATAGTGACTGATTTTCTTAATTAGGTCCTAAGGTATCTACTTTCAAATGCAAGATGGTGGCTGGATGAATATAAGTTTGACGGGTTTCGATTTGATGGTGTCACATCAATGATGTACACTCATCATGGACTGCAGGTACATTCAGTTGGTTTATGTATGTGGTTTAAATTTATGGTGTTCTAAGATAACCTGGCTGCATTTGTACTAGGTCATCATGGATTATAGTATTTCCAAGTGAAGAAAAAAGGGTTGAAATTTTAAATACCATTTTTATTATTATCAAAACATTGCAGAGAATTGGGTAACCTAATTGTTTTATCATTTATGGTCCTGTTTGTTTTTTACGCTCTTGTAGTTCTGTCCTCCTCTTGCACTTCTTTCCTCTCAAAATTTTCTTCCTTCATGCAATTTTTTTTTCTTTCTGAATGATAGTTTTACAGCTAGATGGGTCTACATACATACACTAGTGCATAATAACCACGGACATAACCTGCTTAGCAATTGAAAAATTGTTCAATAGTGGAGTTGACGGTTTATGTCCTCCCCTACCAGCTTCCACCCCACTCTTCACATTAAGTAGAGCACTGAACTGTGGGTCTAAATAGCCTACAGTTTTTTTGGTAAATCAAAATATATTAATAGGAGAACAGGGGGTTCTCCATCCCATAGACAAGTCTCATAAACAAACTCGGGATATACAGTATATGATACACCGTAAAGGACAATAGCACCAATCAGGAATATTGAATACTATAGTTTTAAACAAGAATGGTTTCGAATTGTAAGTGATTTTCATAATTTAAATGATAACATATAATATAAAGGCAGTTTACTATAGAAAAAATTATCTAGCTCCCTTGTTGACAAGAATACGATACTGATACAGAGGGATACCACAAAACAGATAATGAGATGGGAAAGGGTGAAAATGAAGTAGATTAAGAAAAAGGAAATGAAACAGTGTCAAAATAATTGTTGAAATATATTGGGCATGTTTGGATGGAGGATTTTAGAGGGGAGGACTTACATTTCTCTTTTAAATTACGGACACTACAAAATGGATTTTCGACTCAATTAAGTGTGATTGAAGTATTATATGATCATTTATCATGTTGTTCTTTTAAATTTTTTAAAAATATCAAATATATTTTAAAATATAGACTTAGCCCTCCAATGCCCTCCTCTCCAAAACCCACCTTTAACCCCCTCCCAAACAGGTCCTTATGGATGCAGTTATCCTTTGAAGACAAGGGTTCTTATTTAAATTAGATATAGGATTCTTCCTGTTTCTCAATCGTTCACTTTTTTTCCTTAAAAAGATGATTGAATCTTGCTGCAGGTAGCTTTTACTGGAAACTACAATGAGTATTTTGGTTTTGCAACTGATGTTGAAGCTGTGGTTTACCTGATGCTGGTTAATGATCTCATTCATGGGCTCTTCCCTGAAGCCGTTTCAATTGGTGAAGATGTATGTTGTCCTCTCAAGTTTTAGGCTAATTCAGTTATACTTCATTTAAACTGTATTAGGAGTTGAGTAACTATAATCTCATAAATTTTATTGTCTTTCCATGCTTAAATTTCTAGATGGCTCTGTAACTGTTGTAAAGAACTAAATTATAGTATGGTGTTTGACCACCCTCTAAATGACTCGATTAAAACTGTCAGTTGATGTTGCAACTTTCTTACCATTTCCAGGTGAGTGGAATGCCAACATTCTGCCTTCCGACGCAAGATGGTGGGATTGGCTTTAACTACCGCTTGCATATGGCCGTTGCAGACAAGTGGATTGAGCTTCTCAAGTAATCTTTTATTCATATTCTGGAGTGCAAATACAGCATATATTTTTTTTCAAATAATCCTGTCCGTGGATGGCTATGATTACAAATATAACGCATCAGTGTAAAGTAGACTTTCTTGTTATGGAATTTTCTATCCTTATATCAAATCATGAAAGAGCCATGACATGGTGCAGCTTAATGATAGAAATAAAAATAAATAAAAAATTATACAAAGACTATAACTGGGCTCATATGTATTCAATCCTTTATTGCAGTCAGACTACAAATAACATTTAGGCTGAAACTAATGTGAAGATGATGCAGAATAGAAAAACATAATGTTAGATTTTTTATGTAATTATGATTTACTAGAATTATCTTATTTTATTACTCCCTCCGTCCCAATTTGTTCGAGTCATTTGACAAAAACACACATATTAAGAAAATGATATAAATGAATGAAAGATACTATTAATTTTACCAAATTACCCTTGTATACTCCCTATGCACTTTTTAAGTGCAATAATGATTACTCTAAAAAGTAAATTCTGTAGGGGTAGAAGTGAAAATACAAGTAGAAAATTGTAAATGGCTCAAGTGTTTTGGGACAATTTTTTTTTGCAAATGGCTCAAACAAATTGGGACGGAGGGAGTATAGTTTATCAAGGGTCTTTTATCATCTTTAGTTTATTAAGGGTCTTATGATATTCAATATTTTTGCATAATTTGTAGTATTGAGATGTTCATTTCTTGCTAGAGTATCAAAAAATTAAATCAGTAATCTACCCTAGAGGAATACTCTACGTTCATTGTTTTGGCAATCTGCATCAAATTTAGAATCTTGGATAAATCACAATTAGATATAAAGTTCAAATGTTTTCCCAATCTGCATTGATGAGCCCAAAGTATATCTATGTTCAATAGTATAAGCAAATCAGATATTGCATTGGTTTTTGTTTCATTAGTTACTAGCATGCATATAGACTGTTACTATTAAGAAGTTGGGGCTTGGATACCAGTTTCAAAGAGATGTTTAATAGTGAGTATTCTTAAATAACATAACCTCCGATGTTTAAGGTGACATCCAAATGTAAATGAAGAATAATTCTGTATGAAAGTGAATACATAGCATGTAAGTATTCCTTCAATGTACAGAGCTTGGTAGTGTGTTATCTAAGTCTTTGCATCCGGACTCCGGAAACATACAACATTTTTTGTATCTCAATGTTGCAACTGTCAACTGAAGCCTACATCTAATTGTGTCTTTTTTGTTGCAAATTATTATTATTCGAATCCTATTTAAACGTCTTGCTGTAACTTCTCCAATATAGATCGCTGTCATTCGTTCTTACAGTTTGCTAGGAGTGTGAAAAGAAATCATGTTAAATTTCAGCCATATTGTTTTTCATGTAGGAAAAAAGATGAAGAATGGAGAATGGGTGATATAGTCCACACACTGACAAACAGAAGGTGGCTGGAAAATTGTGTGGTTTATGCTGAAAGTCATGACCAAGCCTTGGTTGGTGACAAGACCCTAGCATTTTGGTTGATGGACAAGGTGCATAGCTCTTGAATATATATTGTTTCTCAAATATGTTAGAAGAATTTATTCTGGACCATAGCTATCTCTTTTTTCTGAAGTGATTAGGAGTATAGTTTCTCCATTTGAAACTCCCTACTGCAGTGAAGTTATTTTTTGTAGCATATACATCAAATTTTATGAACTGTTATAAATCTTGTTGAAACTTCTCTTGTATGCTTTTGCAATCAGCCTCTGTAATTATGCAGAGGAGTGTTGTTACAGCTTAGGCATCTGTTGATTGCTTGCTTTTGTTTAATAAATGGGTACTACTGCTGTAGTTTGTCGCTGGACATTTACATTTTACTTATGTTCTGTTGGTTGCTTTAGGATATGTATGACTTCATGGCTTTAGACAGACCATCTACTCCTCTAATAGATCGTGGTATTGCATTACACAAAATGATTAGGCTTATTACTATGGGCCTTGGTGGTGAAGGGTATTTGAATTTTATGGGGAATGAATTCGGCCATCCTGGTAAGCTTTTTTGACTCAACACTTTTCATTATTTATTAAGAGAATCATAATTATTTGACAATTTGAGAATTTGTTGGATTTGATGTTACCAAATCAATGATAACGTAAGTTTGATAATTTATTATTGTTCTGTCCAGAGTGGATCGATTTTCCAAGAGGTGATCAACATCTTCCTAATGGCAAAGTGGTTCCTGGGAATAACAACAGTTTTGATAAATGCAGGCGTAGATTTGACTTGGTAAGTTTCTGGTTCCTTCATTCACAACTTTTGTGCTATTACTACTTTATATTCCGACGTTTGTTGCTATGGTGTTTCAGATAGTTGGGAACTACTTTGTGGTTAAATACATTTGATCTTACTGCTGATTAATTATAAAGCTTATTGTAGATATCATTTGCATGCATGTTTCAAGTAGATTTGGAAGAATGAGTGCCATATAACGTTTACTTTTTCAATTCTTATTCTGAGGATATAACGATAAAATCATAAAAAAGTTTGTCTCAAAGGAACCAAAGAACGTGTAATAGGTTTTCCAATTCGGTGCTGTAAATTAAGTCAATATTTTTTCCCTGGCCATTTAGCATGCATGTATATGAGATCAAGTTTGCTTTGCTATTAGAATGAATGCAAACATGTGGTGTTAAGGCGTATTCATCAAAATATGTAACAACCACAACAAAAACATCTTCTATGTTTTGCTTAATCAGGGTGATGCAGATTATCTAAGATATCGGGGAATGCAAGAATTTGATCGAGCTATGCAGCATCTAGAAGAAAGATATCATGTAAGTTTTTATTTTTGTCCCCTACTATTTTATTTGGCAGTGAAATGCCTAATAAAATTTTCTTTTGTATCTGCTTGTGATTTGATGTTTGTTGCTCATCATTGAATTTAGAGATAACTTGTGGGAAGGTTGTTTTGAATAACAATAATGAACACTTCGTGAAAGCAGTCTTAATTTCTACTCATTTCAAGACAAGCTCTACCTGCAGTGTTATGCAACTTATTTTTAAATTTTTTATTATAGTACAGATAGTATTCAACCTAGGTTTGTTATCACAGATGGGTGAGCGGTTAATTTTGTTTGTTTTTAATAACTAAGCAGTTATGGAAAATTAAATGTACCTACATTTGATGCAGTTCATGATTTCTAAGCACCAATATATTTCACGGAAAAATGAAGGTGACAAAGTTATAATATTCGAGAGGGACAACCTGGTCTTTGTATTCAATTTTCATTGGACCAACAGTTATTCAGATTACAAAATTGGCTGTTTAAAGCCAGGGAAATATAAGGTACTATCTATGTATTATTACTTTGGCAACGACTAAAGTGGTAACAATATGTTTTGACTAGTATTCATGGATTATGCCTTTCCTATTTCCAGATTGTCTTGGATTCAGATGATGCCTTGTTTGGTGGCTTCAATAGGATCAGTCACACTGCTGAGTACTTCACCTCTGTAAGGGACTTCTTTAAACTTGTTTGTGTGTGACCATGTTCACAGTGCGGAAGCACAAATGTGTTGTTGTGTATTGTTTGTTTCTATTTTGCTTTACCTTTTTCCCCCCTTACATTCTTGTGGTCTTTGTTTTACCGTTTTGGCTTCTCAAAACTTCTCCCAGTGGAATTAACAAACTCTTTGAATTCTCTTGAATGATTTTGCAGGAAGGATGGTATGATGACCGGCCTCGATCATTCCTCGTGTATGCACCTTGTAGAACAGCGGTGGTGTATGCCCTTGTAGATGTTGAATCAGAGCCAGTTGAACTGTCAGTTGGAGTTGAATCAGAGCCAGTTGAACTGTCGGTTGGAGTTGAATCAGAGCCAGTTCAACAGTCAGTTGAAGTTGAACCCTGATGACAAGTTTCTGAGATAAAATATAGCAATTGCATAATGGCATTGATGCAATCAAGTCAAAACTGGCCAACCAACTTATGGTGATTTAACAGGCTCTGAAACTGCAAATCAGAACTCGACCAAAATATGTGGAGCGCTAGATAACTAAATCTTTAGTGGGGAAGCAGATCATCGTCGAAGTGTTTGTACACATGCCTTGCTAGGTTAATTATGTATAGCATGTCAAGCATTCTGTTTTTACATTTTAGGGTTTAACATGCACAAGTTGCATGGCGTGTGAAGAATGTGAAACAGCAAAAGTATGGTCCACGAACCTCAGATCCTCGTTTATGTGCACATATCAATCTTTTGTCTAAATAAGTGCATAGATCTTAATTTACCCTGGAAAGTTTTGCGGGAGGTTTTATATATGATAGTATCTCCTTTCAGAGTTAATAATTGAGTCGTAGCAACACAGCAGTGCTAATGAAGTAATTGTACACTGAAAATATAAATGATAGAACATTTGCATCCATCCATTTGCCATGTGTGCAAGTAAAGTAATAGTAGTAGCAGCACTGCCACCACCAATAATAATAATAATGTGATCCCTTCGGTTTTATGAGCAAAATTATTCACAATCTTCTGTTAATTTCATTTCAAACATATTGTGTCTCTTGCATAATACAAAGGAGGGAGAATAGGGTTAATGAGTAAAAGTGAAAGGAAAGTAGAGGAAGATAAAGTGTGAATGAAAAGATTCAACTCTGAATTGAATTTAAGGGAAAGTGGTTTTAATGGTCAGTTAGAGTCTCTTTTGTACACTAGCATTACCAATTCTATGTGAAAACAATAGTGTATTTATTTTAGTCACGTCATTGTCAAAATATAATACTACTAGAATTGTAGGATTTATTAGAGACAAAAAGTTTTGATTGAGGAGACAAAATGTATGCAAGTCTTATGAGATGAGAATGAAATTCAAGGGGATGTAACACTAACCTTTTAGAAATGAATTGGATTAACTACAAGCATAATGAGATGTTAAAAACAAACATATGGAGTAGTTCATAAGATTGATACAAAAGCCATGACCATCGTGGTCCAAGAATTCTCCAAAAGTGGAAACTAAACCCCAAAAAAACACAAGCTAATTAAAGCAACAACTACTAAACTTAGGCACTAATGTAGCTGGTTTCAGAAGCAGAAGAACGTGGCAATTGATGTAAAACACTAGTAGGTGAAGAAGTTGTCGTGGATGATCTAAGTGCTTCAGCAAGTGGTCCTCCCATTGAAGATACTTGATTACCTGAATTCCATCCACCGACCCAATTCACTTGAAGTTGTTGTTGTTGCTCAGTTTCTAGGCCCACATTAACATTTCTTGGGCATGGTTCTTCTCCATAGCCAGTGGATAATTTCAATGATATATCTGAAGAAGAAGTGTTACTATTTCCTGGCATTGAAATTGAGAGACATGTGGAGGATGACCCACCACCACCATTGTTGTTTTCAGCATTGTCAGACTTTTGTTGTAGTGATCTTGGCCAATCGTCAAAAAAATGTCTTAGCATTTTCCCACCTGATCTTCCATCCCCACCCACATGATCTTCGCTTTCAAATAAGCTGCTTTTGTCTTCATTCTTGGTCCCAGAGGAACTGCATTGGCCCCAGTAATGAGACATCATAAATATCACCAAGGACATCATATGAAAACAATGTATAACAAAAAATTAAATAATAATAAAATTGTAACTCATGTCATTTGGATTGCATGCTATAAGATTAGCATACAGTTTCATACCATTTTGAATCACAACCATTGATATTAAATTGATCGGTTTATATTACATATGAATTAAAGTAATTGTAAACGTTTTTAAGCATTAGTTCTAGATCAGACGGTTATGATGAGTAATTGCGTGAAGCAGTTATTATGTATAATAATCTCATCCCATATTAATGTTACAAAATTGGTTTGTAACACTATTAGTGTTAATGATAGATTAAACTAGTGATGAAAATTTTGATAGAAAAACATTTTAAATAAATAAGTTTGTTTTCCATAGGTTTCTTCCGCCTGAAGTATTTGTATTCAAAATGTGTTGAACATCAAATAAAAATATTTGTTTCAATCGGAGTTTGAACTTTAGTTCACCGTGTTTTATGAGTCTAGATTCTTCTGCTAGACCGAATTTTATTTGTACCTTATAAAAAATTCTCCTCCAAATTATGATAATAATTCAATATTTTGGTGTAAAAAAACAGTGCCTCTTAGAAATTGAATTTGATCTAACTCAAATCTAAAAAAGGACTATATTTTGGTGTAAAAAAACAGTACCTCTTAGAAATTGAATTTGATGTAACTTAAATCTAAAAAAAGACTTAGATGGTTAGAGTAGTTGAAAGGAATTAATAATGTGTTTCCAACAAATCTAAGAGATAGATACAAATCCTATCATCATAAATTTAATTTAAGCCTCAATCCTATAAAAACCAAATTGTATAGTAAATTATGACCCCCACTTTTTCTTTTCTTTTTTGAAGAAGAAATATGACCCCCCACCCCCCACTTATACTTACTATTCATACTAGTAGTAGTATATTATTGTACGACATTTGGCTCTCAAGTCTCAACAGTGACCGACCATAAATCATATGGACGGCAAGATTGATGATTTATAAATCTAGTTTTAGAAAGAAACGGTTGGGGATTATTTGTACCCAATCCAAAGCTTCATTATTTGCCAACGCATGAAACATACTGACCATGCTCCCTCATTGGGGGTCCGTATCCCAGTTAGGTATAAGTCTAGTCATGTCACAATAGTACTAAACCCAATTAACATCATCTTTCATTATTGGTTCAATTTGTTATGTTATACATCAAATTCAAACTTGCTTTTTTCGGGTCAATGATCCCATCTTAAAAACAAGAATCACAAAAGACAAAGAAAATAAAAATATACTAGTAGTTCAAACAAATTACATGTCCCACTAAATTTAAATGTTCTTCACACACAAACAAAAATCACTTACCCTTCTACTAGTACATAAACAAATCTTAGTAACTAATTACCCTTTTATAGTTAGAACAACCTCATTATTTCAACTTAAGTATGTGTTTGGTATCATAGTAGATATGCTAGAATCACAGTGATTTACCGTCATTTTCTAAAAACTATTACACTTTATAGTTTTTGTAAAACCATAATAGGTCACCATAATTCTGACATTCTCACCGAAATATCAAATATAGGTCAAGATAAAAATAAAATAAAATACAATAGTACTAATCACTCGTTAATCTGCTATATTGTTAGCTAATCATCATTTAAGTGAGAGAGCAGAGAAAATGATTACCGTTCATTGAGGTGAAGAAGATTAAAAGGAGATTTCAATGAGGTAGTAGCAATAGATTGTGAAGCAGAGAAAGATCCACCACCATTACCAGCACTAGTTGGTGTGGGAAGTTCCACAGGCTTTCTTGAACGGTTTCTACCACGATGCATATGTCTTTCACAGTACTTCTGTCCAACCACCACATCCCTAGAACACCGCCACTTTTTACCGTCGGTTCTCCGGCAACGACCAGGCTCTGGATCCATTGCTCCTCTTCCCCAATACCCTCCTTGCAACACTGATAAAAAATAAAAAAAAAATTTAAAAAAAAATTAAATTAAATATACCCTTTTGTTTCAAATGCTGATGTAATAACCATGTTCCCAAAAAAAATTAAACTTTGTTGTTATCAAAGAAAAAAAAAGTTCTGGGGAATATTCAATGATATCATATCACAAAACACTAAAAAAAGTGTGTTTTTTTTGTTTGTTTTGTTTTCAAGTACTATTGGTATGTGAGTATGTCATATGGAAAAATGTGTAAAGATTTGAGAGACTGCGTTAGAATGAAACTTACAAGATGTAGATTGATAATGTTGAAGAGGGTTATGAAGAAAATAAGATGAATGAAGAAGACTTTTCTTGATAGGTTGAAGAAGTTCAGAAGGAACAGAAGCACCAACCAACATGTACCTAAATATCAAAGCCTGTAACTCAAGTTCTTGCCATTGAGATAAACTAAAATGGCTTCCAATTCCTAATAAAGAAAGAAACAAACAAAATGTAAGAATTATTTAAAGGTAGTAGTAGTAGTAGTAGTAACTTGAAAGGAAAGATATAAAAATTTGCTTACTGGGAAATGATCTGTTGGAATGTGGTAATGTAATTGAATCTGACAAGTTGGTGTTGGAATGAGGAGGAACAAAGAAAGGGAGTGCAGAAGGAACAGAAGATTGTTGATGATGGGATTCTGCTTCTGCAGGGTGGTGAAGAACAAGTTTTGGCATCTTTGTGGAATGTTGTTCCTCTTCTGACTCATGCTGGTTTCTCCATTGTTTCAGATGAAAGTCCATGGAGAGATAGTGAGTGCAGTGTGCAGTGAAGTTTGGTTGCTTTTTGTAAAGCTAATTAAAATGGTTAGGTGACTGTGTTGGATGTGTAAAAACCAAGTACTGCGTGTAAAAACCTTTTTGTACAGACCCTCTGTGGGTTCCTTTATATCTTTGGCAGATACCTCTAAGACAGAAATAGTAGTAAATAAATATACAGTGATTTTGTAAACAAGTGTGTTAAAAAATCAAAAATAGAAATTTTATTTTAGAATTTGTGTAGAAAATAACAGTTTTAATTTTTTTAAAGAGATATGAGTACTGTAATTCATTTGTCCAAAAAAAAAAAAACTTTAAAGCAAAAACATTATTTCTGTCATTTGATTCTTTAACTTGTACATTTAAAATATTTGTTTGCATTTGTAGTCCTTCCATTTTTACATGAAAAAATTATTGTTCCCATTTTTTATTTTAATTTTTACAAATATAAAATAATTTCATTCGTTTAAATTGATAGAATATATCAAATACAACTACATATTCAATATCGTAAAAAACACAAAAGATAAACATGTGAACAAATTTACAGCATTCAAGTTAATATTATACATCAGCAAAATATCTACTACAAATAAGTATATATGATGACGCGAGTATATATGATGAAATAAACTAGATAAAGAATCAAATAGTTTATTTCATCATATCATATATACTTAATATCATACATCAGCAAGTTAATATCATTGATAAATGTAGAAAAAATAGGATGAATATTGTGTTATTTTATTCCTCGGCTCAAGGCTGGTTTAAATAGAAAAAATACAAAATAGTATCTCCTTGAATTAAGGAGGAAATAATTGCAAAGAGAAATAAAAATAAATATTGCAACAAATTAGGAAACTTAATATTTTCCAACACCCCCCCTCAAGTTGGTGCATAGATGTCTATCATGCCCAACTTGCCTATCAAATGTTCAAAGGTGGGTCTTGCCAAGCTTTTGGTCAAGATATCTGCAGTTTGTTGACTTGAAGTTACAAAAGGTAGACATATGATCCCAGCATCTAACTTCTCTTTTATGAAATGTCGATCAATCTCAATATGTTTAGTTCTGTCATGTTGAACGGGATTATGAGCTATGCTAATAGCAGCTTTACTATCAGAGTATAATTTCAATGGAAGCTCAATTTTCATCTTGAGTTCTTCTAAGACTCTTCGGATCCATAATCCTTCACAAATACCTTGAGCCATAGCTCTAAACTCAGTTTCTGCACTACTTCTTGCTACAACTCTTTGTTTCTTGCTCCTCCATGTCACAAGATTACCCCAAACATAGGTACAATATCCAGAGGTTGATCTTCTATCAATGATTGATCCTGCCCAATCAGCATCGGTAAAAATAGACACATTTCTTTCATTAGTCTTCTTAAAAAATAACCCTTTTCCGGGTTTTGCCTTCAAATATCTCAGTATCCTATAGACAGCCTCAAGATGCTCTTCAAAAGGAGAATGCATAAACTGACTTACTACACTAACCGAGAATGCAATGTCAGGTCTGGTGTGTGACAAATAAATTAGTTTTCCAACCAATCTCTGGTATCTTTCAGTATCAACAGGAACACTACCTTTTTCCCAAAGTTTTGCATTGGAATCCATGGGAGTATCTGCTGGTCGACATCCACTCATTCCTGTTTCTTTCAATAAATCTAGAATGTATTTCTGTTGGGAAACTACAATACCGTCCTTTGATCGGGCAACCTCCATACCAAGAAAGTATCTCATGGATCCCAAGTCCTTGATTTCAAAGTCTGCTGCTAATTTTTCTTTTACTTTTGCCATTTCAACTATATCGTCTCCAGTAATGACAATATCATCAACATAAACAATCAGGATAGCAATTTTTCCTTGTGGGGAGAACTTTAAGAATAATGTGTGGTCAGCTTGTCCTTGAATGTACCCTTGTTTCTTCATAGATTGAGTGAATTTTTCAAACCAAGCTCTAGGAGACTGCTTTAGGCCATACAAAGACTTGTTTAGTTTGCATACCTTTGATCCAAACTTCTCTTCAAAGCCAGGAGGAATGTCCATATATACTTCTTCTTCTAAATCACCATTGAGAAAGGCATTCTTAACATCCAACTGATGTAACGGCCAATCCAAGTTAGCAGCAAGCGATAAGAGAATTCTAACAGTGTTCAATTTTGCAACAGGAGCAAATGTTTCTAAGTAGTCTATGCCATAGGTCTGAGTAAAACCCTTAGCCACTAATCGAGCCTTGTACCTTTCAATTGACCCATCTGAATTATACTTTACAGTAAACACCCATTTGCATCCAACCATTTTCTTGTCTTCCGGTAGTGTCATAACACTCCAAGTTTTGTTCTTTTCAAGAGCTTTCATCTCCTCAAGTACAGCTTCCCTCCACTTTGGAACTTCTAGAGCAACCTGTACATTTTTTGGAATCTCCACACTAGACAATTTTGAGGTGAAGGCAGAAAAAGATGAAGATAGATTTGAATATGATATAAAATTGGAAATAGGGTGTTTAGTGCAAGATCTAACTGGTTTTCTAATAGCTATAGGATCATCTATATCATGATACAAAATACGACTCTCAGAAACAGAGATAGACTTACCTTTTCCTTTTTTAGGAGGTTGATCATTCCCCGGTTTAGATTCATGATAGTGTTGAGATGTGGACTCATAACTTTCTTTGTGGTTTTTTCTCACAAAAACCTTTCCTTTCCAAGTCTTGTTTCCTGCTTCAAACTTATTATCGTTATATGACTCATTATTTTGTGGCATTTGAATAAGACCATCATTATCAAGATTTTCATTGTTTTCTTCATGAGAAAATGTAGGCTCGGATTCATCATTATCAAGATTCTCATTGTTTTTTTCATGAGAAAATGTAGGCTCGGATTCACCAAGTTCCTTACTCATAACAGGAGTAGGATCAGATAAAGAATCATGGCCATTTTCTGTTGGTGTAGAACTATTAGTCTTAGAACTTTGTGATACATGCAAAGGCATATTATTAAAGAAACTCATGTCCCCAGTTTGAAACGAGTTAAAAAGGCTAATGTCTTCAGTTTGAAACGAATCTTCCTTTAAATTCCCCCCCTGAAGATGAGTGTCGTAAAAAAAAGGTTTGTTTTCAAAGAATGTAACGTCCTTGGTGACAAACATTTTCTGGTTTTTTGGATCAAAACATTTATATTCCTTCTGGGTTGGAGCGTACCCAACAAAAACACATTTTATAGCTCGCGGTTCAAGTTTGCTAATATTCTTATGTTCATGAACAAATGTCGTGCAACCAAAGATTTTTAAAGTCAAATCGTTTGAAACATGATCAGTAGGAAAACATTCTTTAAAAACATTAATTGGAGTTTGAAAATTAAGAACTTTGGAGGGCACTCTATTAATTAAATATACAGCAGTTAAAACTGCTTCACCCCATAAATAATTTGGTACTTTACTTGAGAAAAGTAAAGCTCTAGCCACCTCCAACAAGTGTCTGTTTTTTCTTTCAGCAACTCCATTTTGTTGGGGAGTATTAGGACATGAACTTTGATGCACAATTCCATTTTCACGAAAAAAAACACTCAACATTGTGTTAAAATATTCCTTGCCGTTATCACTTCTAAATACTTGAATATTTGTTTGAAATTGATTTTGCACCATTTTAAAAAAATCCTTTACAGCCTGACCAACATCAGATTTCCCCTTTAACAAGTACACCCAACATACTCTTGAGTGATCATCTATAAATGTGATAAACCATTTTTTATGAGAAAGTGTACTTGTTCGGTTAGGGCCCCAAACATCACTGTGAATAACAGAAAAATGTTTTGATGGTTTGTAGGGCTGTAACGGAAAATGAGAACGATAATGTTTTGCAAATTCACATGCTTCACATTTAAACAAAGACAAATCCTTATTATGAAATAGTTTTGGAAATAAGTATTTTAAATAAGAAAAACTAGGATGACCTAATCGCGAATGCCATAACATAACATCATCATCATTATTATTTAAAACTAAAAAAGATTCAAAGCATGAACTTATTGGTTTGGAAGGTAGTTGCGATTGAGGTTCAATGTCAAAGTAGTAGAGTCCTCCACTCTCCTTAGCACTACCAATCATCTTCCCCGAGTTCAAATCCTGAAAGACACAATGAGTACGGAAAAAATTAGTTTGACAATTTCTATCTTGAACTAATTGACTGACAGACATGAGACTACAAGATAAATTAGGGACATGAAGGACATCTTTGAGGGTTAGACTTGGGGACAACACAACTGAACCTTTACCCGCAATGGCTGAAAAAGATCCATCTGCAATTTTTATTTTATGGTTACCTGCACATGGACTATAAGAAGAAAATAGAGTAGAATCACCTGTCATGTGATCACTAGCACCTGAATCAACTATCCAAGCACGACTGGGACTGACACAAAGAAGGGCAGAATTACCTTTTGGGACAATAGGGCAAGACAAAGTTTTAGATTCAAGAATTTTATACAGTCTGTCTAGTTGTTCCTTCGTGAATGAAAGTTGAATTGAAGACGATTGTTTCTCTTGATTAGAATTACTCGCTTGGAATGTACGACCAACCATGATTCCTTGTTGTGCCTTCTCTCTATTGAACTTCGATCGATTCATCCTTTTTTTGTAAAATTTAAATCGGCAAGTTTTTTATTTTATTTTTTGCCGAACAGTAGCCGCGGATGAACAATATTTTTGGCGGCGGTTTAGGGTTTATGCGGAAGCGAGACCCCCAATCGGGAGCTCTGATGCCATGTAGAAAAAATAGGATGAATATTGTGTTATTTTATTCCTCAGCTCAAGGCTGGTTTAAATAGAAAAAATACAAAATAGTATCTCCTTGAATTAAGGAGGAAATAATTGCAAAGAGAAATAAAAATAAATATTGCAACAAATTAGGAAACTTAATATTTTCCAACAATAAAGAATAGTTTATTTATTTTTAGATAAGTTAAGAGTATCTAGGTATTAAGAAGTGAATAAATATTTCAACTAAGTTGGCACATCTAAACATTTAATTTCATCATATATACTTATATCTCATATTAATACACACGCGTGTGCGCACACACACAAACATGGTGGAGGGGCTAGACCTTACTCTAGAAACAAACAAAATAGTGGAAAATAACGATCCCTACAAAGGGAATTCACAAAGAACTCAAGCTTTCGGGTTAGCAAAACCCCCCCCCATTCACAGGGACATGTGAGATGTGCCACCCTAAAACGAGTGGTATATGGTTGTTCAACACTCCTAGCCAATTGTTCTATCTTCTTCTTTTGACTTTTAGAAATAATAAGGGTAAAACGTTTTTCTCCTTTCTCCATCGTGGTCCAAGCTTATTTAATCACTTGAAGTTTCGCTTTGACCACCTCATCAAACTCATCATCCAGCAATATCACAATCTTTTCCCTTGTATCGGGTAAAACATCAGCGGAGAGTCGTTAGCCACTGAAACTACAATATCTATCAGAGTGAACGATATTTCAACTTCTACCGCATCAGTTTGCTTCACAAACACTAGATGCGTATCTGGAACACTAAAGAAGTTACTAGTTGATTCCTCCTCTTCTTGGTCCAAATCTTCATTATTAACATTAACACCGGTCACATTATTAGTGGTCACTTGTTGTAGCACCAGATCATTGATTTGTATATCTCTATGAACAAAGACATCTGAACATTAGTTGCATCATACTAAAGGAGGTTGAATGTCAGAAAACACCACCACCATTAGCATTTGGAATTGCTCCATTATCATTAACTAGAAATTTTGGACTCTCATGTGGTTGATGGCAGTGGCGAAGCAACCAAAAAATATTGGTGTGGGGGGGGCGCTATAGTTATAAATTGAATGTTAAAAAATACTTTAAAAAAAATCATATTAAGAGTGTGTTTAACTTGGATTTTATTTCAATCTCTCAAACAAAAATTAAAATTTTTTAACAAATAATTGATCAAACATGAATTTTTATACAGTAAAACTCAACTTCAAATAAAAATTTGAGTATTTTTTTCTCAAAAATATATATTTGAATACTTTGACAAAATAACTTATACATTTTAAAATAGATATAAATTATTAACAATAAAACATTTGAAGAAATGCTTCAAAAAGTAAATTAAAAATGATATTTGAATGATTAATAATAAAGAATATTTTTTAGAACAAATTTAAAGGAGGTTTATAACTCTATAAGTTAAAAATGTGTAATTCCAAATAGAGAGGGTTTGAAACCCCCACAAACTGAAAAGCATTAAAAAACTGAAAAGTATAAAAGTAATCTGGGTCCAAAAAGAGGGGGTTTAAAACCCCCGCAAAATAGAAAATAGTGAAACTACACAGACTATTTAGCGGGGGTTCAAAACCACCGCTAAATAATATACTTATGAAAAAAAATAAATTAAAATATGGGGCGGGCCATGGTCCTATCCCGCCCACAAAGGGCTCCGCCCCTGCTTGCTGGCATTCCACTTCATGCTCATAGTCATAATCTTACTTCTTTCGCAAATTATCATGTGTTTTTGTTTACGGTAAATTATCATGTGTTCTTATCAAATTGGATTGTTGATTTTTTTTTTTCCACTTCAACCGCTATAACTGGCGCTATGTGCTTAGAAACATGGTCGGCAAAAGTGCTAGGTAAAACATTATCCTTCTTTTTTTATGCGTACTACATGTTTGAAGCTTCTTTATTATGATAATCTTTTTGCCACGATTATCAACCTCAATTTCAGACGATTTAAGTCAATTACAAACATGGACACTATTTCTTAAAATTTCACGGCGCATACAAGAATCAAGCAAATGTTTATATATCACAAATTTGAAAAAATATCCTCACTTTCCATCAAAATATAATAAAAAACATGTCGGAATAAATCCATGTAATAAATACTCCGTTTGGTCTCAAATATAAATAAATTTCTATTTTTTATGTTCATTTAATTATCAATGTATTTAGTTCATATTTTAGGTTAGATACATTAATAATTAAATAAACTTTAAAAATAGAAATTTGCTTATATATAAGATCAGAGTTAGTATGTCTAAAATTTTATAATAAAAAAAAGAATTATGCTAAACAGTACCCCTAACACTTGTTAAGCATATTAAAAATAAAAATAAAAGATAAAATTATTAAAGGCGGCAGACAAATCCTTGTAATTAAAAAGGGTGAGAGTATTAATAAATAAAGTTTATTTAATAAATTGTCATGAATTTAATAGTAGTTTTTTAAATTATTATATTTAAAACAGAAAAAAAAAATGGTTTGAAATAGTGAGTTCTGACAGAAAAGGCTGTAAATTTTGTATTTTTGCAGGGAGTGGGGAAGAGTTAGAGCACTTGAGAAAAGACAGTCAGACAAGACAGTTGAGAGAAAAAAGAAGAGTTAGCTTACAAATAATAATAATATTAAAATAATGAGAGATGAAAGAACCTGCGGTATTTGTCTTTCTGCTTTTGCTTCGGAAAAACCACTCCAGGGAAATAGTAGCAGCAACCGGCATCGGGTTTCTAAATCTTTAGTAGTAGTAGTATAAAAAATTACGGTACTGTAATAATGAAGACTACTCTCCCCTTCAACTCGCACGGATTTAAAAAGATTGAGTTATTTGATTGCTGAATGTATATTAATATATAATTTTTATGATTAATATTTTTAATTATATAATAGTTAAAATTATAAAAATTTGATATTTTAAAAATGTTGATTGAAATGAATCTAACAATATTTTATATGATAATAGTACATTTAGTCAAACCGACTTAATCACATTGGAACAAAGAGAGTACTACACTACTAGAGTCTCTAGTATTTTATTAAGAAAAATAAACAAAATAACATTTGTTTTTTATTTAATGAAACAATTGATCTATTTGGTTTGAAAAATAAACCAAATACATTAATTATTTTATAAATTTTAAAAAATAATTTTTTTCGTATATGAAAAGTTAGATCGAGTGAAATTTTGGAAGAAAATATTAAATAGTGCTCTAAAAGTAAATTGAAATTTTGTTTTTCATTTTTTTTTTCATTTCATTAACTAATGCACTTTTATAGCATGACTTATTTTTTAATACATTCTTTTAAGTTACTTGTTAGTATTCTCCTGATGATAATAGGGTAATGCTAAACAGTGCACCTGATGTACTAGTTAAGCATATCCAAAAAGAAAATAAAAAAACAATGTTAGAGAGATAACTTTTTGCGTCTTTAACACATTAAATGCACAAGTTCCAAGAATTTTTTTATATATTAATATGTTTAACCAATGCACCAGGTACATTGTTTAGCATTTTTCATAACAATATTACTACATACTCCTTCCGATCTCATATATAAAAAAAAATTTATTTTTTAAATTTATTATAAAATAGATGAATCTAGATTATAATATTGTCTAGATATATTCATTTTACAATGAATTTAAAAAATAAAGTGTTTCTTATATATGAAACTAGAGGGAGTATTTTTATATGGAAAATGCTAAACAATGCAACTGGTACATTGGTTAAGCATTTTAGAATAAATTTAAAAAATAAGGAAAATGCTAAACAAAGCACCTATTAATATAAAAAAATTTCTTGAAAATTGTACATTTAATGTGTTAAAGTTGCAAAAAATTATCTCTTTAACATTAATTTTATCTCTTTATTTTCTTTTTGGGTATGCTTAACTAGTGTACCAGGTGCACTGTTTAGCATGACTATTTTTATATAACAACATATACGATCATGTTAACTAGTACAATGCATTCCAGACATTAGTTAAATATGATCATCGATTCTTAAATAAAAAATTCAATAAATTTAAAAAGTTAAATTTTATTTGTAGAATTGGAGGGAGTGTTCACATTGGAACAAGTGTTTCTTAGATTTTTTAAAAATAATGCTATAGGAGCACTAGTTATTTTAAAAAAATATTACTCCTTTTAGTAACTTTTGGTGATTTTTATTTTTTTCATATATAAGGAGTCATTTTTTGATTTAATAGAAAAAAATTGAATTTGATTTTCTATTTTTGTGTTTCTAGTTTGGGAAATTGGATGAAACAATACTTCTGCAGAGTGCACATATATTTTTGCAGAATGCAGAGAGATGAAGACTGACAAATGGAGTTTTGATCCGACACAGCAGTTCTATTGATCAGTAGCTGAGACTGTGATTATGATAAGATTTTGGTTATTCCAATTTTGAGAATTGAGGTGTGAGACTGGGAAAAGGAGATACCGACATTGACTTTGCTATGATTAGTTAAGTTAAGATGCAAAAATCTTTTTTAAAATAAGTAAATTAGTACTCATTACTACAAATGTCAAATTATACAATAATTATCGATAAAATTACTAATTAGAAACATCAATTTTATGCTGTTTTTGTGAGTGAAGTAATGAACAAACTAAATGCTACTACAAGGTTTATCAATGCCATAATTTGTTTTAATTAAATTAATATTATCAATTCTAAAAACGATGACGATTAACTATCCGAACAATAACGAATATTTTCGATAAAATTTAAAATACTTTTAAATATATGTCAATAATAGACCACTTGTAAAAATAATTCATTAAAAAGGTATCATATTGTGAAAATCTTTGTTTTATAATTTTAAATTTATGCAATATTAATATTTTTTTATTTTAAACAATGTTGATTAAAATGCCTCGTCTATTTATCTTTGTTAAAGACGTTGTAGTGTCACTTTTATGTGACATTTGACTTGTTAGGATTGGACAATAGACGGTCATAACTATAAATATTATTTGTTAGGCACACACTCATTATTATAAGTATAAAAATTAAAGATAAATGATTAAACTAATTTGATTTGATATGACAATTTTCTTTTTCTTTTAATATTTTTACTTTGTATAATAATAAAACTACAATAATAAAACTACAAATGAAAAAGAAAATTTAGCTGAAAGAAAATAATTTACTTTCGCATTAATCACCACTACATAGCGGCGGTAAATTATATTATCAAATCCCAAAGTGAGTAATATACAGTACGGAGTACATGTGTATGATTTAAACATATAATTGTCCAGTTTTTAATTTATTCTCTATAGCTTAGCTTATAATGAACTTTTTGGTTGGTTTTTGTCTCATTTTTGTAATGGGATTATTGGTTTTTAAATTCACTTCATTCAATGACTCTATTTTTGTCCGAACCGTTAATTTTGAAGTATCTTATTACATATTAAATAATTTTAAATTTGTCTGAAGTTTAATACAAATAATTTATATGATATAAATTTTCAAACAAACGGTAAATTTTATATCAGCTATTGAAAGATATATATATATATATATATATATATATATATATATATATATATATATATATATATATATATATATATATATATATATATATAACACATTTGTTTTTAATTACAAGAGAAAATATAAATTTCAAACGAGATGTAAAAACAAAAATATTATAACTTGAAGTATACTGTATTTTTTTTCTCTTGAAAGAAATAAAAATAATTTCAATGATTAATGCTTATTGAGAAAAGAGAATAATGAGCAAATTATGCAATTACAGAGCAATTCATGAGATTAAATGATTTTTTTTATGAGGCAAAAATGAAATGCATAAATTAATCAAACAATCCCCTCAGTATGATTGTGTCGAAAAGATCTCGAAAAATTAATACAAAAAGTAAAGAGAACGTAAATAAGATGAATGGCTAATTAAATACCCAAACAGGTAAACGATCACGGCCACTACCTATGACAGTTTGAGACTAGAGTAGTGTTAGTTGTCTTCAACCACCGATAGAAATGGAGTTTGACTTTGTCCAACATATGAGGAAGAGACTATACTGAGTTTACGAAGAGTCTCAGATTTCTCTCGTGCCACACAACCCAAATATATAAGAACCAAATAAATTACAGGAAAGACCGCCGTTCTCGATGCCTGTCTGATGAATAGGTAAATTGAAGAAAGTGGTCAGATATATGTCGGTAATCGACTGTCGATAAACCAATTCAAGACCGGATTAAACCCATATGGACCCAAACGTGCTACAAGATAGGGATAAGCGATGAGTTGATTCAATACTATTATAACAAATATGAATTTTATAAAATTCACCGTTTGATTGAAAATTCATATCATATAGATCATTTATAAAAAAAAATAGAAAAATTAAAATTCATTTGATATGTTATTGAGACTCATAAATATTAACAATTTATTAAATATCATAAATATTAACGAGTCTCAATAACATATCAAATGATTTTTAATTTTTCTAATTTTTTTATGAATAATTTATAATATAAACTTTTAATCAAACGATGAATTTTATAAAATCTATATTAATTATAATGTTAATCCACCAAAGACCATGTGAATGAATAAATGGTATTAGAATTTACCACCATACTACCGGTAGTATTTTATTTTGCCCATTTCCAACTTATATGGGGAATAACACCCCTACCTAATCCTCACGGTCATCATTATCAAGGCCTAGACCTTTTGTTTTTCTCGGTTGATGAACTAAAAACATACTGTACCAATAATGAGTGGATTAGTTTTATTTACTTTTTTCGAAAAAAGAAATAGAAATAGCATAATTTTTAACTTTTTTTTTATTAATTCTCTCTTTCTTAACAAAGGAGGTTGATAATTCAAAATTTAATCACCAATTAAGTTTAATCTTATTAAGCATTTAAGTTTAATATATCGATTGAGTCGGATCAGTGATGGATCCAAAAATTTTGATAAGTGGAGTCAAAATTAATTACAACAAATTCATATGAAAAACATATATAAAAATACATAAGCAATAAAATAAGGAAATTATATATAAAATTACTAAAATACCCTTATTAATAGAAATTAGTGGAGTAATTAGATAAATTGAAATATTTACATTTAAAATGTTAGTTAAGTAGTAAAATAAAAACTGTCAAAAAAAAAAATAGTAAAGTAAAAGTTTAGTACGTCTTGTAATTTTAAGGTGTCGAGTTCAACCTATAACAGTGCTGCTTGAATTAATAAAAATGACACTATTTTGCAATTTTTACAAAAAAAAATGGTAAATTGAAATACAATAACAAGAATATATAACTAAAAAATTCATAAATACTATATCCTAAAATGATAAAGTATATAAGACATAAAAATATTGTAAAAAAGACCTTTATAATGAGAGACTGAGAGAGTATACAACTAATTAACGAGAATCTCAAGTGGGAAAAAAATTGAGGAAATAAAGTGGGACAATTGACTATTGGATTACAAATATAAAATAATATTTAATTCTAAAAGTAATGGAGAAAATATGATTGATAGTTAAGATGTGAAAATTGAGAAAAATTGAGAGGGGAAAATTGAGAGGATCCATTCTCCTAATTAACACCAATCATTTTCTATAATATAATATAACACTAATTTATATATTATATATTTAATATATACACTGTACACAATTAGTTTGTCTTTACTAGTAGAGCTTTCGTAAAAAATAAAAAAGGTTTGTATATAGTGATGAAACTTGTAATATGGGGGCATCACTATATTTCCAGTGGGGTCATAAGATTAATATATTTAATTATTGGTTAAAATGAAATTAAACATGTGGGGTCAGCTGCCCCTATTTTGATCTATGTACATCCGTGCCTGAGTCGGATCAAACGATACAAATGTGTCAAATTTAAAAATATGACACTTTCGATAATTCTTTATCGAATAATCGTATTAAAAAATTATTGTTAGATTAAACTATATTATAATATAGATTATGTCTATAAAATATAATATTAATCGAAAATTATTTGATTTGTTAATGAGATACTCCCTTAAGTTCTTAATATAGAAGAACTTTTACTTTTTAGATTCATTAAGAATTTAATGTATTTAGTCAATAGTATGGACAAAATACATTTGATTCTTAATGAATCTAAAAAATAAAAGTTATCTTATTTTAAGTACTGGGGAAAGTACATCACAACTAACTCATTTTTTAAATGTTAGTAAGACGTTAATTTTGATGTATTTCATTGACATATTAAATAATTATTGATTGATGTTATACTTTATAGGAAAATGCTAACTAGTACCTCCGGGGCACTAGTTAAGGATACCATTTATAGTATAATCATATAGAAACTTGTGCAGTCAATACATTTAAAATATAAACAATGTTGTTTTCAAGGCAAACTCGTATATGATCTAGTTATAGTATTTTTCAATCCAACAATAAATTTTGCAATTATTCGGCAAATAATTATCGAAGGTGTCATATCAAATTTTTTCGATTAATATTCCAGTAAATTTTGCATTCATTTTTTTTGATTAATTTTTGTTTGTATTTTGGGATGAATGTCTTTGATTATAATAAAAAAAAAAAAAAAAAAAAAAAAGTGATGGTTGGCCCACCACCCATTTGTCACATGTCTCAAAACTGAAATACTACTCCATATGTCAGAGAACGTGGGACCCTTTCTTTACAATTACTAACTCACTCTTTCTTTTTTAAATATTTTTTGTTGGAAAAAGCGAGGCACGCCGGCACGCGACTTTCTTTACTATTGCCTCACGTGCTTCCACGTGACTTCTTTTTTTCCTAAGGGAAATAAAATGAAGATAAGTGTATTTTGTTTGGTTTTTAAATAAAATAAAATAATTCTGGACGAATAAAAAATAATTGATTTGGTTTGTATGATTTTTTAAAATTTATAGGAAAAAGTCTAAATTAACTTTTAATCAAACATTGTAGAAATATTATAAAACATGGATAAATTTTTGGAAGCGAAATATTTAGGATTGATGTTCAAATTATGATATTTTTATTTGTTCTGTTTTAAAAAGTGGAATTCAAACTAATTGACAATTTGACAAAAAGAAAATAAAAAATGATAAATGGAGTTGCACTTTGAATATATCAAACTTATGTTTGGATGCAGGGAAGCATAACAGTCCCTGCAATAACTCAAACCGAGCTACTTTTAACCATCATATATTTATGTTATTTTTTATGCATTATTATTATTATTATTATATTTTTTTATAGCTTTATAAGTAGTTAAGTAAATGATGTAAAATTTGAACAATTCATGTGTATGGAAATTTAGCTAGTTAAATAGGTTATTTTGGTATAGGGTGTGGGTGCAAACATATGGGGCATATAAAGAAATTCCCTTTGATTTGTGATTTGTTTGGGCTCAATTGGATGAAAAAATCACAAAACATAAAAGACATGTGCTATTTCGGCCCCAATATTGTTTCTAGACCCCCCAAAATATTTTGTTTTACTGTTAACTACAATTTAGAAGTTATGCCAATTAAACAAAGAATTAGTTTGAAACGTAACTTCTGAACCAATTAAACACAAACACAATTCAGATCCTATCTTTCAAACCAAATAAACACATGGTTCGAAATGTAAATTCAAAAATATAAAAGATAAAAACAATAATAAAAACAAACTGAACTTATATATAAGTAAAAAATTTCAAACTTAGTTGTAACAAAATATAAGCAAATTTGACTTTTTTCCTTATATAAAATCATAGAATGCCAAAAGTACCCTAAGTTAAATGTGAGTACTCCAAACTCTCAATTAATGAATGTTGCCTTAAAAAGATATCACCATGATTATACACAATTTTTTTTTTCATATATGTCAAAGTGATGGAAAAGAACGAATATCTTTCACGTATCCACCTCATTTATCTACTTTTCTGAAACTAATGGAAGAAAAAATGGATCTCTTCACAAGAGATAAACATGATTTTCAAAGTTGACTACACTTCTCAATACTATTTTTTACTAGCTGAAGCATTATTTATACTTTCTTTTTTACGGAAGGCCTATTATACTCTATATTATAGTGTGCCACCACCTATATTGAGTTAATGATGTGCTCTCTTTTTACACTAAACTAGGATTACTAATTAATGTAATTGAACATATTTTATGAGGGTAAAATTGACTAATTACTAATATAATTAGGGCAAATTTGGCACTGCAATTACTAATTAATAAGGCCGACTATATCTCTTAAACTATGTGAAATGACGGTTTTTGCTTATATACCGTTATGGAGGGAGTAGGTGTTTAGACTTTGGGTTTTTGTCCTTCATAAATATTACTAGTGTTTTTCAACGTTTCTGTTAGCCAACAACATGCTGATGACTTGCTTATTTGATTTACTAGCATATATTTTGCTTTAATAGGATCAAATTGCTTATTATAATTTGCTAGTTGTACATTTATGTTAGTCTTTAGCCTTTACTTCCCTCTCCTTTTGTATGTCTATATAGTAGAAGTAGAACTTTTGTAACTTAATTGGATACATATCAGTATACATAAAGTCACTTTTGTTACATGGTACTAGCCTACCTTCAGTCCATCATATCTTATTACTCATGGCTGCCATAAACATACCTGACCAAAATTCTCCATATTTCCCTCACTCATCTGATGGATTTGGATGCAGTCAGAGAATATTTGACTGTCCGATCAAGATCGGACATTCTAGATATAAAGAAGATTTAATCAAACTGGTTGATTGTTTTCTATTTGGACTGTCTGATCTTGATCGAACTGCCAGATCTTCTCTAACTGTATGACTGCATGCAATTCAAATCCCTCATATGATCAACCAAGTCAACTACTAGTCACACAACTCCTT
This sequence comes from Trifolium fragiferum, assembly GCA_954870985.1. Taxonomy (NCBI): domain Eukaryota; kingdom Viridiplantae; phylum Streptophyta; class Magnoliopsida; order Fabales; family Fabaceae; genus Trifolium; species Trifolium fragiferum. Next base: position 53,587,618 of record OX940793.1, on the reverse strand, counting down.
GATGGAGATAATTATCCCACTTGGAGTCATGCCATGACTATGGCTTTGGAAGCAAAAAACAAACTTGGTTTTATTGATGGCTACATCCTAAAACCAGAACCAAACAACCCTAATTTTTCTATTTGGATTCGCTGCAATAGCATGGTTCAATCTTGGCTTATTCATTCAACCATTCCAACCATTGCAAACTCCATTCTCTGGATCAAAAGTGCACGTGACATATGACTTGATCTCTTCACTCGCTTTAATCAAATCTCTCTCAAGGAACCAAAAATGCTCCTCATATTTTTGAAATACGGCGTGCCGTTTCAAATCTCTCTCAAGGAACCAATTTTGTTGCTTCTTATTACATACAACTTCGTATCGCACTGTTCCTGCTTGTGCTTGTGGTGTCATTCCCAATTTTATTGTTTGATTCTCGTTCCATTACGCTGGAACAATCTGATATGGCTGCCCAACATACCACTGTTTCTCGTGATGAAAACAACAAACCCCTTTATCATTGTTCTCATTGTGATATAGATGGACATTCCGACGGTCGCTGCTATGCTAAAATTGAGTACCCACCTTGGGATGGATAGGAAAGCACAGCTGCCTCACTACTTGTTTAACTTCATTGTTCATCATTCTATGAAATATGAAATGTGGGATTATGTTAAAATGGTGATTTAAGCATTGGGCTATAAATATTGGGCCTGAAAAGTGTTGGTCAATAAAAGTATTGGGCTTTAAAATGTATTTTTATTTTTTGGTTAAAAAGAAATGTATTTATAAAATATTTACTCTTACATATTTTGCTTCAATGATAAAATAAAAAGGTACCACAAATTAATGATGTTGGGATACTTTATTTGATCAAACATTAATAATACCATACCTTATTTAAGCTATTTTTGCAAATTTTATACTACTCACTTTGTCACGTCAAATTCATCAATTTTTTTTAGTTTCAATTAAATTAATTGAGTGCGCTTACGCAAGTGGAATATGAATGTCCTTACAAAAAAAAAAAAGGAATATGGATGCCTCACTATTCACTTGGTTTAGGGACATAATCATTATGTAGGAACGAGAGATGGCCGAGTGGTTCAAGGCGTACACTTGAATTGCTATGTGGGCTTTTTGTTTACCGAGAGTTTGAATCCCTCTCTCTTTGCACCATTGAAGAGAAAACAATATGGAACACACCCATCCTTCTATAAAACTCCCTAAAATACCCTTAATTCCTTATTAAAAATACTCCGAAAAACCTTAAAACTTTTGCCACTTCAATCAATAGTTGGTTATTTAATATTTTTTTATTATTGTTGAACTAGAATAACCATTAACCACCTCCTAGAAACCCACCTCATCTACAATATTTTTATTTCTTTTTGGTCTGTCTCTACTCTACAATAATTTTGACAAGCCCTCCTCCACACTTTTGTTTTATTTTTGCTGAAAATGCATACGATCGCAATCCAATAATACTAGTTTCATAAAAAATAAAAAGTCCAAAAAACTAGCATTAGGTAATTATTTTCATTGAAATTTAGCATGTTTGTAACTTTGTTTAATAGTAAATCCAAATTGCATACGTTGGCATTAGGTAAAGTCTCCACAATCTTATATTGCGTAACTTCAGTATCTTGTGGGTAGATAGATGATAAGATTTTCTACTTTAGTGGCCAATTAATTAAACTTAATTTTATTTAGCTGAAAATTACGCAGGCCGCAGTCGAGTGTTGCTTTTTTGTTTTGGGCCCCCAACGTGAGATGTGGGCCCCAATTGAAGATTCTTTTGAAATTTTCTCTTCCCACCCCCATGACTCTTTTTCCCCCCCGGATTTCCGTTTTTACCCCTAGTTTTAAACTTCGGAACGCGTTTTCCGAAGTTTTTTTTGCCTTGAAGATCAACTTCAGAATATATTTTCTGAAATTTTCGACAAATTTGAACTAAAAAAACTTCGGAAAACACGTTCCGAAGTTTTTGGACAGGGGTAAAATTGGAATAGTGGGGGGTTAAAAAGAGTCATAGGGGGTGAGAAGAGAATCTTTCGATTCTTTTGTCTTGGTTTTGGGCCGTCATTGATTCTATCATCTTATCACCCATGATCACATCACAACCGTTGAATTTAAAACACCACCCTCCATTTTTCTTGCTGTCTCTTTTCTCATTAAGCACAAGAGTTTCATTGTTGGAAAGGTCACATTGCCTCGATGGACATGATGGTCCATTGGTACCCCACACCAACGATGTGAGAGATGTTTACAAGTGTGCTCAATACTAGATTTTGATTTAGGACGTATAAAATTTAAATTTAGAAAATTAAATTGCTAATATGCAAAGTAGATATTTTTGTTAAAAACAAATATGTAAAGTACGTAGATATTCCCAACTCAAATATCTTAACAACTAAAAAAGGTGATTAATCAATGTAGGTTAGTGTAACTATCAATGCCGATAACACTTTCATTTAGGTTTGATCTTGAGATTTCTCAGTTGTGTATAAGTTTTATTGATGTTTATCTGTTAAATCTAATTTGACTATTTCTCGTGTTCGACTAACAACTTATAATATTTTTATTAATGTTCCGCTTATATATAAATATTTATTTTGTAATTTTTTTTATTGATTTCTATTCATTTTGTATAAAATCTAATTTTTATTAATAATATATGTGCCGTTAAAAAAAATACGGCAAAATGAGAATGATACAGTATTTGTCAAAAAGTTAGATAAGGTGCCGCCACCACTAGTCCAAAGTCCAAATGTACAGCAATGGTATATAATTTGCCTTACAACTCACGTCTACCTTTTGGTTGTTGTTAAGGAAATGCTCCAACTCCATCCTAATACTGTGATGCTGTTCTGGACTCATTTGTTTCTTCTGAGTCAAAGAGTACCTTAAATATGGGTTTTCCCATTCTTTCAAGCGTTGGTCATGACTCGGTCTCTTCTATATTGACCTGTAATTAACGCGTTAAAGTGCAGGCAAAGACATTGCTCGTGACAAAACAAATTCATGCGTATAATTCAGAGTTTAATATATTTGGAAATTTGATGTGCCACTTGAGAAAATCCTGTATTATAACAAAAATTTACACCAACTAAATGCGAATTGTTTGTTATTTTTTATAGTAATTTAATGAAATATCGTTTGCTTTCAAAAAGAGCTAGTACCTTAAATATATTGAGTGGCTTGCGCCGACTTTGATTCATTGATCGTTAAAGATGATATAGAGATACATGTTTATAAGTGAAGATAATTTTCAATTAATTTTATAAAGTTGAATTAGATTTAATCCAAGTTTTAATATGATACCAGTTCAGTTGTGTGTCTCAAACTTAAACTAAGAAAATGATCGTTGTTATGGAAATAACCATGATTTTAATTCTCTCTATCATGGCCGGCCATGTGGGCGTACAAAGTGAATCACCGTACATGGCTTCAAACATCTTGGGACTCCAATTTTTTATATCGTCTATTAAATTTGTTATATATTTTAAAAAATTAACAAATTTTATTACTATAAAAAAATTTTTTACTCAATTTTTTTAATAATTAGGTTTAATAATCACATTGTTAATTGAGCAATGTTATATGTTACGGGTAAAAAAGTACAAAGAGAAGAAATATACTATTTCATTTTTAAAAAACCAAAATTGCTATAAAATAGGAAGTTAGAGGAAATCATGGGGAGATTGGTTATGGAATTATAGGGCCATGATTTATTCTTCTCTTTCTTGCTTGTTAGATTCGTAAAAACAAGCATTTCCCCCTTATTAATTTTAGAGCAATGCTATTTAGTAAGAAATTTTTGTACAAGAAAGAGAAGAATCCATAAAAATAGGGAATTTGACCAATCAAAGATTGGATAACCATACATGGGAGAGAGTGATTATAATTTAACCAATCAAATATTGCCACATATAATTTTTCTCTTTCTTGCATACCAAAATTCTTACTAAATAGCATTTTCCTTAATTTTATAAGTAACTTGTACTTGATTGTAAAAACGAAGCAACATTTGTAGAAAGTTGATAATAATATTAATTTGAAGATGTATTTTAATATTATCAATCAAAATATGTCTTTTTTGAATGTTATTTTACTATGATGGCTAATTTTTTTTTTTTTTTTTTTTTATATTATTTACAATTTAGATAGATAATGACTTTTTTAAAATTTTGTATTTTTTTTTATTACGGAACCATTCTTAATATTCAGACAAAACGTCTAAATAGTCGGAACAAATCTTACTCTACTAAACAACAATTTTTCAAATGCAAGTTGTTTCAATATACTACTATAAATTATTATAGATTTAAGGTTTTAAACATAAATTTGCAAAACCCCAAATTCTGGTGACCAAATCCAAGTTGTGAGCAGAGGAACTACATGGTGAACATTTACGCTGGAAGTTTGCTTTGTCATTGTGGTCCATTTTAGAGCTACCTGTCATACTCATACATGTGCATATACAACACATATCCTTGCTGTGTAATTAACCCCAAGGGTACCAACAAACACCATACTTAATTTTTAATTAAGCTATTTTTTATTATAATAAATAAAATAATTATAGGAAGAGTTAGTTGAAAATTTCATCTATAGCTAGCTACCAACTGAATAACGATATATGTATAATCCATAAGGATCATATATACGAACAAGAGTTATTTTCTTGTCATTCACATGCATGCCGTACACAAATAAGAGCTCAAAATGAGTAGGGGCTTGATAACGACTCTTTCGTCATTATTAGATTTTTGGATTGTTTTTTTTTACTAAATAATTGTTGGAATTTGATTTTATTTTGTATAATAATAAAACAAATTGGTAAATGGTAGCTAAAAGACAATCTCAACGGTTGCATTTTCTGAATCCGTTTATTGTGGGTCATAACGTACTTATAATCATATAATTAGGGTATCCATAGAATCCATAACTTGTTTATTTTTATTTTTTTGGAGAACGATTTATTATAACTTGAGTATTTAAAACCCAATTCATAAAATCAATGTAAAATTTATTGGAAACAAGTGAGTGGATTGATTCACCAATTGCAAAAATAAGATTTTTGTTTCTATTTTTTTACCCATAAACAAGTCAGTGAATTTTGCCATACAAAAAAGTTTGACTGCGTAACTTGTTGTCCGTCTTCCTTTTATTTATGTGTAATTATCTTATATTTAATATATTTCTTTACCAAAAATATATAAATAAATTTCATGTTATCTGCCAAATTCTATCAACCACCTCTATCATGCAGTTTTATATATCATTTAAATTCACTAGTTGCAAATAAGCGGACTCGAACCATTGACATCTGCCACAGGGTAAATTACTGCCTCTCAGGCCCCCAACAAATTCTACCATAAAGGCCAACAATAAACAATAACCCTCCAAACACAGCTTATAACTTTCATCGTACTGTGCTCTTCGAAGAATAACTATTCCATAAATACATCACATTATGTAGCTAACCAAATTAAATGAAACATTTTTTTACCATTTTGTGAAACGTTTTCCAAATAGAAGAAATTAAATGAAACATGCACTCATGCAACCTCTAGTACAAATTAATCAAAATCAGAGGTTTATTTGCCTATTGACAAAAAAGAGAGGGTACTATTTGATTCTTTTGGGCCTATGTTTATAATTATAACGAATTGATAAATTATTTATCTTTTTCTTGTAAAATATTTTTAACTATTTATTATCGCATTTCACATATTTTTGCAATAAATTATGAATTATCACAGTATTTCTTTATTTATTTATATTATATTTTTTAACTATTTATTATCGCATTTCACATATTTTTGCCATAAATTATCAAAATTTTTTAAGCTACCATGTTATAAACAATATGCATTTTTTCCTTTCAATTGAATTTTTTTTCATGCACAAGAGTCAATGATCAAACTCTTTTTTTTTTTTTTTTTGATAGTGTCAATGATCAAACTCTAATCACTTGCTTAACTAGGGAAAAAAATCTCTTACCATTTAGGTGTGTTTGGTTCGAGGGTTTTGGAGGGGAGGGGAGGTGAGGGGATATTTTTAAATAATTGTGTTTGGTTTAATTTTTAGGAGGGGAGGTGAGGGGAGAGGAGGGGAGCAAAAAACCTCCAAGAGCCAATTTTTTATTCCCCCCAAATTGGAGGGATTTGGAGGGGAGGGGAGGGAAGCTCTTTTTAATTTTATTAAACTGACAAAATTATCCTCAATATACTTTAATATTCCAATGTTACCCTTATTACAATTCTTATGATTAGGTCACGTACAAACAATTTTGTCTTGGAATCCTATTATCCTTATCTGCCTCCACCGTGTGATCGTACGTCCTGCTACTCAGAACAAAGGTATTGCTATTTCCTCATGATCTTCTTGCGTGATGTTGTGTATGTAGCTTGTAGGTTCTTTGTTCAATATTTAATATTTATATATATAGTTTGTGTGTGTAATAAAGGTAGAATTTGTTTGCTATATCATTGATTTGCCATCATACTATATTGTATCATATGCTTTTGTATATATGTAGCTAGTTTGTGTTTATATATGTAGCTTGTGATTATAGATATATATAGCTTGTATTTTCTTTTGTTAAATTATTATTTGTGTAAAAAAAATGTTAAATTTATATTTCAAAATATTTTATTGATTTAGATGGATCTTCAAGATCAAGAATTGCTATTAGAAATTGCTGAGGCATTACGAGAAGGAAATGAAATAATGAGAGAACGTCAAAAACATGAGCCGCCTCTAATTTCTGGTGTAGAAACATGGAATTTAATAAAGGAGTGTGGATGTACTGATGAATCATTGCCTGAGATATATTGTGCTGTCATGAAAGATGTTGGCAAACTCAGAACAATTCTCCAATGTCCACTTGAAGCACGTAACGCAGTGATAATGCAACTGGTCTTTGGCTCATCTAGTTAATCATTCTATAATGGTGCTATTATGTTTATGAATACTTTATTTGCATTTTAATATGTTTTTTAATCTTTGGAACACTTGTTTGAATATTTTAGAGGTTGTGCAATGTACTTAGTTTGAATATTTTATTCCGTGTTTTATTGAATCAAAGTTGTGGTTTTGGTGATATGTAGTGAGTTTTTTGGCGTGGTAGTGAGTTTCTTTTGTCTGGTATTTTTTTTGAAAAGTATGCGTTATTTGTTTTGATGTAATAATAAAGAGATATGTATTTAAGATTTTAAGGATAAAAAAGTAAATTATCTTTAAAATACCTCCCATCCCCTTGTGAACCAAACATATATTTAATTAAAATACCTCACCTCCCCTCCCCTCTTTTGAACCAAACATATATTTAATTAAACTACCTCACCTCCCCTCCCCTCCCTTTCTCTCCCCTTCATTAAAATCTCTCCCCTCCCCTCCCCTCATTTGAACCAAACACACGACAAATCTATTATTGATAGCCAATTATTAAAAATATTTGATGTTACATTAAACTTTGAATATGATAAATAAATATAAACAAATTTTTCGACCACATGGATGGAGAGAGTAACATCTCATCATTAAATTGTTATTATCTCTATTTTCTATTTTCTAAACTAGTTCATCATTTTTTGACAAAATGAATTAGTCATCATTGTGATTAGACGTATACTACGGTATACCGAGTTTAAGTATAATTTATTGAAAGAAAATAATAATTTTATAAATGAAACTATAGGATACTATTTAAAAAAAAAAAAAAAAAAGCTTAAAGTAACACTCACAATAAATGAAACTATAGGGATACTATTTCTATCTGGCTAGAATGATCCCAGCTAATAATTATTCATGTAAACCAAAGTTAACAACCTTTCATTCAGTAAAGTTAAATACCATTTCCTCTTTATCAACAGTGATTGTCTGGCAAATTGGCCGTATCACAGCTTTACTAATCTTTGTCTTTTTGTATTAACCAATTTTTTAAATTCTTCTATTTATAATAATACAGTATTTGTTTTTGTGGCTTCAAAAGTAGAAATCCAAGCTGGGAAGCAAAGGAAAGGAGGAGTATAAGTTGTTGGAACAGGTCACCCACATTTTGTCCAATACTTAATTTATTGTGACCATTTCTTCATAAAGATAAAGTAGAGAAAGAAAGTGACAGCATATTCTAATTTCCAACCCACCCTGGGAATTTTTAAATTAAATTTCAAATACATTTTCGTTTTTACCATATACTAATATAAAATTATAAAATTTTTATTGCCGTTAGCGATAACTAATCTTCCTAACCACGTGTTTATGTTCAAGGAGTCTAAAATTTTTACGACTCTGAACAATTTTTTTGATTTTCACTACTAGTATCCGGTCTATTAGACTACTAAATCTGGTTTGGAGGTCCGTTCTTACATCAAATGATTCCGGTCCTCTCCCATTTTTTTTTTGAATGACATATTGTTAGTCATTAGTATACTCCAACTCATTAACCCTTAACTCAACTAGCTTAGCCAATTGAACTACCCATCCCACTCAGGTCCTCTCTCATTTATAATTATGAGGAATCAAATTGTAAATCATAATCATCTCTACCAACTTCAGCGTCAAATAGATAGATACCATAGAATGATCTAATTATTGGTGAATCTTTTTATTTGTCATTCATTAATTAAAAAATTAAGATTCTTTAAAAATAAATATTTTACGTTTTTATTTGGTCCATAAAAGCAAATGGCCTAAAACAAAACAAAGGGCAAAACAGATAACAAAAGAACCGCACTCACAACAAAGGAAACATAACAGAACATTTCATCATCATTTCAACTCCAAAAAAAAAAAAAAAAAAACAAAAAAAGAGAAAAAGAAAGAAAAGATAATAAAGAGAGAAATTAAAGAAAGAAGAAGAAACGTTTGATTGAACAAGATGAGTGAACAACAAAGTAACAGCAACAATCAATTGGTAGTTCAAAATTCAGGAAGTTTAAGCTTCAGCAGTCATTTGTCTAAGGAAGATGAAGAGATGTCAAAGTCTGCTCTTTCAACTTTTAGGGCTAAAGAAGAAGAAATTGAAAAGAAGAAGTTAGAAGTTAGAGAGAAAGTTCAGTTTCAGTTAGGTCGTGTTGAAGAAGAAACCAAACGTCTTGCTACAATTCGTGAGGTATATATATTTTCCATTTTTTTTTAAATTTTTATATTTTTAGATTTAACTTTCATTTTCTCAAATTTCAATTTCACTAATAAAACTTAGGATTTGTTATTATTTAAGATTTTTAACAATTTTTGTTGTTGGATTTTTTGTGTTTTTTTTTTTAAAGAATAAATTGACCAAAACATAGGACTAAAATTTAAGGATTACATAGATGGAAGTATCTGTGGTGTTGGAATCTGGTGAACAAGAGTTTGTTGAGATATTTTTTATTTTATTTAATTATTTATTTATTATTATTTTTGCAAAAATATCAAGCTAGTTTGGTCCTTTTCATGCATATTATTCTTAATAAAACATGTTTTGTTGTAATAAGGAGATTAATTGAGGTTTATAGAACATGTAGAGCATTTGATTATACCGGATCTGTGGTTTTGTTCTTAAGACAGAATGAATTTGAATAAAAAAAATATTTATGAGGAAAATAATTTAAAATTTGAAAATTCTTAATTACCCTGATTTGTTCTTGTCAGAGAACAATATTATTAGTTTATAAAACAAATGATTAATAATTTTGCTTTAGAATTTTTTTATCCCCAATTTTTTTTTTTTACCATATTATCAGGCCTCAAATTTTCCTGCAATTTTTGTTATGTAATTGAACAAATTGCAAACTTTTTGTTATTTGAGGAATATCAGGAACTTGAAGCACTTGCAGATCCAATGAGGAAAGAAGTTTCAGTTGTTAGAAAGAGAATTGATTCAGTAAACAAAGAATTAAAGCCACTTGGTCATAACTGCCAGAAGAAGGTGAGGCTAATTCAAATTTCAAATTTATAGTAACTATTCATAGGGTTTTTTTGAATAATTATTATTAATATTATTATCTAATGATATTTTATTTGAGACACCATTGAAATTTGGTTTTTGATATCTTACAGGAGAAAGAATACAAAGATGCTCTTGAAGCTTTTAATGAAAAGAACAGGGAAAAAGTACAGCTAATTACTAAATTAATGGAGGTTAGTCTCAAATTTCTAATTGTTTTTGTGGAAATGATTTGAGTATCGCTTTGGTTCTGCTGTGACAAAAATTGATTTCGCTATGCGTTTGGTGAAATCATGATGATATCGTGATTTTGTTGAAGCTTTTGTGTAGTTTTTCTCAAAATTTTGGTGGTTTGCCATGATTCTGATAATCTCACCGCCAAATCAAAACATGCATCGAATTGATTATGTAGAATTTATTTTAGTAAAAAGTTAATTAGTTTAATTAGTTGAATGTAAAATGATTTATGTTTGAATACTATATTTGAACTAAAAAATTTGAATGTAAAAATCATATTTATAGTCAAAAGTTGTAAATCCTAACTTAAGTTAAAATCATAATTCATAAGGCAAAATCAATTGCAAACAATATTAAACAAATATGTCAAAATCAGTTGTATGTGTCTAATGATAGCAAATACAAATTGAATACAAATAAAATATCTTTATGTGGGGTTTTTGTTCTTAATTTTGTTGATGTTGATGCTACCAATTATTAATTCATCTTAAATTGTTGATGTGATTAGCTGGTGAGTGAAAGTGAAAGATTGAGGATGAAGAAGCTGGAGGAGCTGAGTAAGAACATAGATTCAATGCAAATGCAATGATTTAGCTCTCAATTGCTAGTGAATGAATCTGATTAGTCTTGTGTGGTATATTAAAAATGATGATAATGACATAGTATATTTATATGTAATGGGTGTCTTGTGCTTGTGTAATTTTGTGATCATGAAGTAATTTGTTTTTAACTAGCATTTGATTTGATGATATGGGATATTAGCTAATTTAGGAGGGTTATATGCATACCCTACAAAACAAGCTTGTAACTAAATACTTTGCATTTTGTTATTTTTATTTTTTTTACCTTACTATGCTTTAATTTGTTGGTCCTTATTTAATTTATTGATGTAATTTGAATTTTTTGTTGCTACGAATGTGTTATAAGTTTCAATTATTATCTGTCAGTATTAATTGAGCGTAACATTATATACTACACTTAAGGTATTACGAGCTAATTATTCTATCCGTGTGATTGTGATTGTGATTGTGATTGCTCATGGGAAACTTATGATGAAATTTAGGGTTCATGTATGATATATCTTTTTTACATTCATTTACACTAGATAGTTGTTCTACATGATCTATGATTTTTTTTTCACTTAAGTTTTTCAGTTAAACCATGGTCAGTTAACCACTAATTGCCTACGGCTAATGAAACACTAATTGGGGGTATATATATATATATATATATATATATATATGCAAATAATTTAGGCAAACCACCATTTTACATCTTAAAATTGCCGGGTGTTTGAGTGTGCGGAATATCAAATTACTCCCCTAAATTGTTTTAACGTCAGTTAAAATATTCTCACCATCGAGTGGCTGTATTAGAGTTGATAGTGCGTCATGGTTAAGTAACGCGACTTGTTCACATTGATGACGTATTACATGAAATTTTAAACGGAAGTTTCATATCGATTAAAAACTTAAATTTCTATGCTATTGAAGTAGTTCCACCAACAAAATTTAGATAAACACTTTAATTACTTGATAAATTTGGTAGATTACTTAAAGTAATTTTGGTGAAAGGAGGCAAATATATTGGACATAAACGAAAATTGTATTGGGGTTGCGTGCAGGTAGAGAGAGTTATTGGTAAAAGTTTGAGGTGGAGGAGAGGAGTACTGCCTACCTGATTTGTTGTGCCGTAAAAAAGCATCCAAAGTGAAAACGTGGTGTTGTATTCTAGTATGTATGGGTATGGGAATTCGTATAAAATCAACTTTCTATCCATTTTTTATTGTTACATGCTTACACTCCACTATGACACTATCTTCGGTTATGGTAAATTAAGCCTTATTTTAATGAACAATTCCAATTTTTGGCAGAGTAATGCCTTAGCCAAAAGAAGAAACTGAGAAACCATGAACGAGGAATCACAACTATCTGTTTTTACTTTTTAGTGTAGTACACTTGCAAATTGCAATAGGCGCAGCAATACACATACATACCTTTTTCTATTCTTGCATTGCCTACAAATTTATCTTGTTCTTAAGAGAAAAATCATACATGCAGTGATACATAATGACTTACTACTATTAATTAAAGCTCAACCACTATTTAATTCTAATTCTATTTATTTAATTAATTATCAACAAATTAGAAATAATGTAATTAGAGGGTTCCAAATGGTGCACGAGCAGTGGCGGAGCAACCAGAAAATCTTGGGGAGGGCCGTGATGACTCGTTGCAGAGTTAGAATTATCGTTTAGGAGGACTATAATTTTTTTTTATATATTTTATATAAGGTCTTATACTCTTATTTATAATATAAATATATATGTTTTAAAAAAAAAATATCATTTGCTTTTTTTTAATGAGTAAAACTACATGACACGAATAGCTGAGAGACGAAACCGACGAAGAGTGTATCCAATAGTTCAGATTAAGTCATTATATCTTAATACATCCCATAAAAATTGGAAACAAAAATCTGGTTGCAAACATGTATGATGTAGTTGTAGGTGTGCTTTTCATGGATAGCATCCATCATTGCATCTATAAAATAAATTAAAATGGTAAAAATAGAGGCAGCGGAGGTTCGAACACGTAACATTTGTACAACAAGCATGCTCCGTTGCCACCACGCCACTACATGTTATATGTTATTATATTGCAATGCCTGATATATAATATATATCTTATTTAACAAAAAATATATGTATGTACCTATAAACTTATTTTTTTGCAACTTGGGGCGGGCCATGGCCCTGCTCGGCCCACAAGTGGCTCCGCCCCTGTGCACGAGAGAAGCAACTGCACAGAGTGTATATGTGTGCATGCGCTCGCGTGTGCGTGCGTACGTCCGAGTGATAAAATAAATAAATTAAATAAATATCATAACTAAATTGTAAACTAGACTTACTCTTATTTTGATAGTAAAATCAATTTGAAAAATTAAAAGTTATCAGATGAACTATAACAATTAAAAGTATAATTTTCAACTTTTCTTTCACATTACATAATTTTTATATGACTTATAAAAAAAATAAGACATCAAAATTATAACTTACATAGAACACCAAAAATCTCAGGACTACCTGAATGTAATCACCTCCCCTTGTACAAGTCACTCTGACAAATATACACAATTTATTCTTCTATAAATTTGCACGTTGCATCATTAGTTATTCTCATCTTTCAGGAATACTATAATCTTCATTAAATATAGGGTTAATAGGTTGTTACCCCCTGCTAAGTGGGCGTGTTTTGCGTTACCCCCTGCTAAAAATTCTTTGAAGATTGGCCCCTTGCAAAGTTTTTTTTTTGGTTTCCCCCCCTTGAGCGCACTTTTTACATTGGTTATTTTGTTCAACCGATTTAAAAAGTTATGTTTTTTAAATCTGTTATTTTGTTCAACCGATTTAAAAAGTTCGAATTTCTTGCATCCAAGAGAGGAAAAGGGGGGAAACAAAAAAAAAAAACTTTGCAAGGGGACAATCTTAAAAAAAAAATTAGCAGGGGGTAACGCAGAACACGCTCACTTAGCAGGGGGGTAAAAACCTATTAACCCTTAAATATAACCATGAAAATTGTGATTATCTTCTTTCTTTTAAAATTTTTTGTGCAACAGTCACTCGCACAATATGATTTCTTTAAATTGGTTGTCCAATGCCCCCCCCGCTTGTCATATATTCATTTGCACTCCAATGAGAAAGCCCCAAAACTTCACATTGCATGGTATATGGCCAAACAATAACACCGTCATTCAACCAAGGGCTTGCTATAAGACTAATCATCTTCCTCGCATCCGCTTTACTGGAGCTATGGTATGTATTATACTAGTCGGAGTACCCGTGCAACGCACGGGGGGAACACCAGCTTTTAATAATTTTATACATTATTTTTAATTTGCAAATGCTATATAAATTTGTATAGAATTGAATGAATAATTAAAAATTATGAAAGCTCATTTCAAAATGTTATGGTAAAAAATCATGTGCAACACTTTTTTTTAAGCCCCCCATATTTTTTAAGACAGATTTAAAAGTTATCCTAATAAATATGTAAATAAAGATTTATATGTAATTCCAGTAAGTCCTGATGTTTTTTGGGTACAAATTTAAAAATTATTTAAATAAAAAATTAAATAAAGATTTATATGCAATACTTTTCTGTAAGCCCCCCGTGTTTTTAGAGGCACATTAAAAAATTATCTCAATTGAATGAATACTTCGTAAAAATAATACAAAAATTAGACTTTTATCAAAATCAATTAAAAAATGGCTCAAATATTTGGTTGATGTGTGACGTGTAGATAGTTTTGAACTTTTTACATTGACCTTAGTAATTAGATAATTTAAAAAATTCAAATAAAACATCAGCTATATACAAAGCACCAACATAAAATCTCACAATTACATTTATCAGATTTTCGTAAAATCCAGCTATTGTAATTATTTGCATATTGTTAATGGGTCTATTATAAACATTAGTATACCCATATGAACCTTTTTTTTACACCCTTGGGACTCAAACTCCAACAATGTCCTGCATAAAAAAAATAAAAATAATAAAACCATATATTCCAAAAGATAGTCTAAAAATAGTATAGTTAGCTGAGCCTAAAATGTTAGTTCTTTAAAATCTAATATGTTACTGCATTGCATCTTTAATAGACATGTCATGTAAAACCCAGAATAGAGGTATCATTTGCAATAAAATAATCCAGAATAGAGCTCCTTTTTTTGCTAGTGATACCAAAAAATGCAGAGATAATTTTATAATGCACACTATCAAGAAAAAAAGATAAGAGATCAGTCACAACTGTAACTTCAGATTTTAATCCACATTTTCTCCACTCAAAAATCAGAAAAAGATTGTGAACATTATAGTTAAAATGTTTTATCAATTGCACATCTCATTGATTCACTAATTAAATGTAAGTCCTTGATCCCAAACTATTTAATTTAGCATGTCACAATTAAATCACAGTATTGCTCTTCACAAAATGATCCGACAGACAAACAAATAAGCATTAGAATTTCTAATTTGAAATCAATAAGATATCAAAGCCTATTTTGGAGGTGCAACCAATCCTATTCACTATCTCATGTATAACAATAGTTATTAGTGGAGCAAAACCAATTGATCAACTACAAAGCAACAAATCAGTTATAATCAAAATTGAAATAATAAATATAGACTATATAACTTCAATTCTTATATTCAGAACCAGAACCAAAAATGAAGGACAAACATATTTCTTGTTTACCTTACATACATACATACATACATGTAATCAAGAATTTTTCATCTCCCATTCCAACTTTCTGCCATTATTTCTTGTTGTGGAAGAAAAAATAGAGAGAAAGAGAACAATAAATGAGGAGGAAAAAAAGCAGAAATCATGAGAAAATAAAAGTAAAGGACTTTATCATCTATACTCTATAATCAAATTGAACAGAGCACACACATCATAATATTGAGGCCAACAATAATTAATTTGTTTATTTACTAAATTCATTTTTCACTTCAACACAAAGGACATTTCACATTATATATTTGGTGAAACATTAATGCTTGGTTTTTCAACACAAAGGACATTTCACATTACATAAACTAAAATATATAGTTGTGGAATTTGTAGACTCAAGACTGATAAATTCAGTTTAGAAAATAAACACAAGATATTTAAATCATTAAAATGTCCTGTTTTATAAAGCTGGACCAATGAATTTGACCTATTATACCAGGTTACTTTGTGAAGATTCTGGTAAAAGATTCATTTGTATTTTGTGAACAGCAACATTGTATCCCAAGTTACTAATATTGAAAACAAAAGGCTAGCTTAATTACAGTCTTGGTCTCCTTATTTTTACATTTTTACAAAATTGGTCCCCCTATTTTAAAAGGTTCAACCATTTTATTCCTTTGTTATTATTATTACTCCCTCCCCACAAAAAGAGAATGAAGAAAAAGACAAACCTTGTTCTTTCATTGTTCTTGCTACAATGAAAGATGATTTCCTAGTTAGCTAAAAACAACAAACCACAATAAGTCGATAAAGAGTGATCTTCAACCAAAAAAAATACATATATTAAATAGATAACTCACAAACTGATTCTACAAATGCAAAGCAAATTGAAGATATGAAACTAACAAAAACAGTGGCAAAAGGAACCAATCATAAATTCTTGTGTCATTATATTCCAGTATCCCTTGTCCAACCAATGGCAAGTGCATGACTCAATATATTTTTGGGTAACATTACATCCATTTATTCAATGAAAACATGAATGAAACAAAAAACTCAATATATAGCAGAAAAGTTTAAAATCTAATAGAACACAAACAAATTAAGAATCTTACTCAAACTAATAAATGGTTTCAAGAATAAGAACAGTAAAACCTTGGCCAAGACTATTCCAATGAACATTACAAATCCAGTCAACAAAAAGGAATCCATGAGTGACTATTTGTAGCTTGTAATTAAAGCAGCCCTGCAAAGAGTCACACATCACTGATCAATAAAGTGAGCATATGACTCTATTGGACACCATTAGGAAACAGAAAGATATCCAAAAAATGGTATGTTCATTATTAGAATGAGTAATGTAAATTAGTAGAACACTTCAACTAAATTTATATTAGGATAAAATACTTGATGTCTAAAAGCTAGAAATAAATAAACATGTGTAAAAACCACAAACATAATCTTACATTCACTCAAACTATCTGTTATTAGTTTGCGTCCATGATAAGGGTCCTAAAAAAACACAACCAAAATCAGTGAAGTAAAAATCAAGATACATTAGGGTTAGAAAATTCAAATTCAAATTCAAAAACCACAAACCATTGAAAGCAATTTGAGTGGTGACTGGTGAGGAGATTATACCTTATCGAAACTCATAAAGCTTTGGTTGTATTTTCGACCTATCTTCTTCCTTCTTCCATTTGCAGATTTATTTCCTCCAACCTCTCAGTTCTTTGTTTCGGTCTCTTCTACTCTCTTTATTCTTCTATGAATCACCATTTTCGTTTTCCAATTTGTTGAACCTCACGTTATTTGAATCTCGGAGAGAGAGAGATATGAAACCAAATGAGAACTGTGAAGAATTTGAAATTTGAAAATATGGGAGGAGGAGAGTTTTTGACTTCTATCGCATGCTGCAAGAGATTTTCACAATATGGGGATAGGATTTTCTGAGCGTTGCGTGAGGGAGAGAGATATGTTTGCCCGATTTGGTGAAGAGAAGTAGCGTGCTTATGCCTTTTTACTGTATGTGTTTCCTTTATTTTTCTTGTTTGTAAACAAATAGACCTTTGTATTGGGCCAAATCTGAATTGTTTTGTTTGTTAGCCTTAATAAGAATGAAGGACAACAAAATAAGAGGAAAATTCAAACTTTTGAATTTTACTTCCAACTCAAGAAACTTAATCTCACAATAAGTTTGAAATGGTAAAAAATTCAAATTTTGTATTGGCAAAGCAAAAAGTGACTATTTTTATTTTCTTCAAAAGTTTCAATCCTCATCCAAGTCATGCATCCAACATGGCAACTTAAGCTAATTATGGTATGAAAATAATATTATAAAATGATGATTTGGCATTAGGGTGTTTAGAAGTGGACAAATAAGCAAAATTTCCCTAACATGTGCTTGCATTTGTATATTACTAGTTGGAGTACCCGTGCAACGCACGGGGAAAATCGTCCTTTTGTAATTTCGTACATAAGTTTTAATTTGCAAATGCTATATAAATTTGTGATAAAATTAAATGGATAATTATATTACATGTTTTTAAGAAACATCAAAATAATAAACAACTTTACGGCAATTAAGACTTCAATATCTGTTAAGTCGGAGTATTACACAATTTAAAAAGTTATCATTCTTTCGAAGATGGATCAAAATGTAATGCATAGTCATACTACATGCCAACACATGGTGTCAAAATAACAAACAACTTAATGTTCCCAACTCAAACCCTTCCGGGACGCCCCCCGTGTTTTTCACGAATATAAAACTTTGACCTTTATTATACTAAAGCTACATAACATATTCCCTCTATAATATTAACAAAGTTGATATATGGCATAAAGCTCCTATAATATTAAGAAGAATGACAAAATAAATATTCTTTGGTAAATATATCAACTTTCATTAGTTAAATTATTAATCTAATGATATTAAATATACCAACTAAACTATCCTTCTGAGACGCTCCCCGTATTTTTTAAGAATATAAAACTTTAAACTTTATTATACTAAAGCTACATACCATATCATCTCTCAATAATATTATTAATAAAGTTGATATATGCATAGACATGTTCATTTAAATTATGCTTAAAAAGAATGTTCATTTAAATTAATGTCACTAAATATTAATCAATAATTATTTTACGTCGATTTTGTAACAACATTACATTGATTAAAATAAATCCAAGACCTTCAATTAAATATTTCAAGGTCAAAGTAGAATATTAAAAATTATAATATTAACAAAAAATTATAATATTAATAATTTCTTTAAATATTTCAATAATGACCAATACTTCATGTATAAATACATAAATCATATAGCTTCACAAAATGTTCAGTGGTACTTTATCCTATAGCCCAAAACCTTGTTGAGCAATTAATTTACTTTACAAATACATAAATTATAATCTGTCAAAAATAACACATGAATGATAAAAAAAATTTAAAGAATACAACACTACAAGAAATATCGTTTTTGGCAGCGACAAATGTCGCTGCCAAAAACACAAAGTTGCTGCAAAAAATCTTTTTCACAACGAAAAAATTGTTGCTGCATGTCGCTGGCATAAGTGCCGTTGCGAAAAGTTTTGCAAGGACAATTAATGTCGCTGCCATAACTAGTGTTTTGCAGCAACAATTAATGTCGCTGACATAACTAATGTTTTTAACAACGATTAATGTCGCTGGCATAACTAGTGTTATTTGGCAACAATAATTATTGTCGCTGACACAACTAGTGTTATTTTGCAACAAAAATTATTGTCGCTGGCATAACTAGTGTTTTTTGCAACAACAATTATTGTCGCTGGCAAAAAATTTATTTTTCGCAGCAAAAAAGTTATTTTTGTGAACGATATAAATTATTGTTATATCTTTTATATCTCAACATCAAAATTGTTGTAACAAATTAGACTTTCCGACTATAAATGTAATTATATAATTTTGTTATTTTTTATAAAACAATTTATCAATCACTTAATTTAAAATGTCATAATTTAAATTCTTTAATTAAGTTTTGTTTCTTCTTATCTTATTCTTTCTATTTTGCATATATCCTTTTCAACAAACTATAATAATTCAATTAAAGTATCTACAAACAATATAATTAATGGATAAACCTTATATATATATATATATATATATATATATATATATATATATATATATATATAATCCTAAATACAATTGTATTGTTCTCCTATAAAAAAGTGATACATGCTATTTGAAGCGGCCGGAAAAATGCGCGGGCGAAAAACGCTCGCTAGACAGTAAAGTCGCCACCGAATTTTATTTATTCCCAAAGGAAAAGGAAAATATCGATAAAACCTTGAGAGAAATGGAAAGACAGTCGTCGCAACCAAATTTCGAGTTCGGGAGTCGGTTATGCAAGGGGAAGGTATTAGCACCCCTCACATCCGTTGTACTCAACGGGAACCGTTAATTAAATTAGCTTAAAAATAAGTGTTAGTTCATGTTTGCTTGTTTTAATATTAAAAGAAAATTTTGTAAAAATTGGAAAAGGAAAAATAAATTATTAACCAAAAATAGGTTTTTTATTACTGCGCTTGACGGTTGTTGGATCCCGCTCCTACGTATTCCCAAGTGCAATGGGAAATTCAAAGCTACGTAGTTCTTTGGTAGAAAATGTTTGTGTGTTGGTTGATTTTATTTATAAAAGATTTTTGTCGCGCTTGGGCGAAAAAGTTTGTTTGAAAAATGCGGACTCACACTTGGGCGATGATATCCGTTTGAAAAAGGTTTGTACGCGCATGGGCGTGAAAATGATTAAAGTTTGGTGGGTTGAGATTGATTTTAACTGGAGGACGAATATTTAACTGAAAACGAAGTGTCGACCTCGTTTCAAAAATATTCGAGGAAGCGTCGAGTGTCTACTCGATTTATCCTTTTTCACTCGCACGAGAAAAAAACTTATTTTATTATTTTTGAAATATTTGAATGTATATTCGAACATAAGATGAATTTAAGACAACGAATTATGTACATTTTTTTTTTATGTTTTTATAATACATGAAAAGAAAAACAAAGAAACAAATTTTTGATATTTTCAATAATATATAAGTAAAATAAACATTTTTTTTTGAGATTTTTAGATATTTTGAGAATAAATAAAGAATCATATTTGAAGGTTGAAAAACACACAAGAAGGGGGGGGGGGGGGGTTGAATTGTGTGAGACTTTTTCTAAGTTAAAACAAATTGCAGCGGATAAGGTATAACACACACAATATATGAGGATAGGGTTAGAGAGAGATGCTCAGAATTTTTATACTGGTTCCTCCCACTAACAGGAGTAGTCCAGTCCTCTTGTCCTTCACAAGAGATTTCACTATAATCACTCAGATTACAAATGCTCAAGCACTAAGCAAGAGACTTCAAACTGCTCAAGCACAAAGCAAGAGACTTCTAACTGCTCAAGCACAAAGCAAGAGACTTCCAATGCTCAAGCACAAAGCAAGAGACTTCCAATGCTCAAGCACAAAGCAAGAGACTTCCAATGCTCAAGCACAAAGCAAGAGACTTCCAATGCTCAAGCACAAAGCAAGAGACTTCCAATGCTCAAGCACAAAGCAAGAGACTTCCAATGCTCAAGCACAAAGCAAGAGACTTCCAATGCTCAAGCACAAAGCAAGAGACTTCTAACTGGTTTTAATGTTAATAAAGATAAGAGATTAACACTTGATATACAATCAGAGGTGTTTACAAAATACAACTCAGTTACAAGACTAACTTAGAAAATTATCACAAAGTTTCTAAGTGTTTGATAGCTTCAG
The DNA here is from genome assembly GCA_954870985.1 of Trifolium fragiferum. Classification (NCBI taxonomy): domain Eukaryota; kingdom Viridiplantae; phylum Streptophyta; class Magnoliopsida; order Fabales; family Fabaceae; genus Trifolium; species Trifolium fragiferum. The sequence continues at coordinate 53,566,417 of OX940793.1, read as the reverse complement.
AATTTGACAGAGTTTCAGCACGTTCAGAAGCTTAAGTCTTGATCCCATTTCTTCACAAATCTTCTTCCTTTTATAGATGATAAAATGAACGTTGAAGATTATAGCCGTTTGAAGAATTGAGACGCTCCTTTGTATAGATCAGTGAGCTTATTAGCTGTTCTGATTTGCAGTAGCTTAGGAGCTTAACGTTTACTACAAAATGAGAGATTCCTTTTGGCTTTTGATATTTGAACCTTGGTGAAAGCCAAATAAGGAAATAATCATTTCTGAAGCCTGACTTGAAAAGGACCTTTCCATGGTCAAACCTTTTCATTCTTGGTTTCTGCGTTTGGACTTAGTCAGGCACAGTCTTCAATAAAATTGTACTCTCAAATGTAGCTTAACACTTATATCTGACGAGCCTTCAGATTTTGATAGGCTCAGAATTACTTGTTTCAGATCTGGTGAGCTCAGATGTTCTTCAGATTTTGATAGGCTCAGAATTACTTGTTTCAGATCTGGTGAGCTCAGATGTTCTTCAGATTTTGATAGGCTCAGAATTACTTGTTTCAGATCTGGTGAGCTCAGATGTTCTTCAGATTTTGATAGGCTCAGAATTACTTGTTTCAGATCTGGTGAGCTCAGAAGTAATTCCTTCAGAAATTCTAAGGTTCAGATAATAACTTCAGAGTTTCACAGGCTCAGAATTACTTGCTTCAGATCTGGTGAGCTCAGAAGTAATTCCTTCAGAAATTCTAAGGTTCAGATAATAACTTCAGAGTTTCACTTGCTTCAGATCTGGTGAGCTCAGAAGTAATTCCTTCAGAAATTCTAAGGTTCTTTAGTACGCAAATTTTAACTTTTAATCCTGCACACTGAATTAAATTATTAGTATTCCAATTTAACCTTAAATACATTGTTATCATCAAAATCAATTAAGGAGATACAAAATCATAATTTTGTTCCAACAATCTCCCCCTTTTTGATGATGACAACTATATGTATTTAAAATCAATTGTTGTTGTTTTTATTTAACATCTTGACTTCAGGTTCTGAGGTTTGCAAGCTCCCCCTGAGTCTGATAAGCTTCAAAAGTTTATCAATGATAAATATAAAACAGTCTAAGAGTAATATTTAATGTCAAATATAATTTCATATATTCTACCTTCAGAATTAGAGGTTTGCGAGCTCTATTTCTTCAGATTGACAAATATAAGATATGGTTTGCAAGCGTATCTTATATTATATGAATTTATGTTGGACAAAATTTATTACTCCCCCTCATTAAAAGTTTAAAAGACTTTAATATAACTTAACAAGAGTAGAGTTCAGAAAATGTGATCTTTAGAGCTTCAGAAATAATTTCACTGCCATAGGAAATGAAATAATATTTTCTCCCCCTTTGTCATTATCAAAAACGGGTCAGTCAAAGCACAAGTTACAGGGTAGTAAATGCACACAGCAAACAACCACCAGCAGTAAATGCATTCAACGGTAAAAGGGAATTGTTAAGTACCATGGTGAAACAGGGAATTGTTTCAGAATGAAGACGAGTTTCTTCAAGATCTGAATCAGTTCCAGGAAAAGGTGGAGTGGTTTGAATGGATGAGGGGTTTGGTTCAGAAGTGGTTGGCTTAGGAGATGAAGTCTGAAGGGGTTCAGTTTGGGATTCAGCAGGGACTTCAGAATTTTGAACATTTGAGGGTTCAGATTGGTCTACGTCCATTGCTATTGGGGTAGACTCAGAATCTTTAATAGGAGATTTCTGAGGGGATTTAGGAGTGTCAGAAATGGTTATAGTGGAAGTTTCAAAATATTGAAAACGTGAGAAGTGATAGTGACTAGTGTGTAGTTAAGTGATTATAGTGGAAGTTTCAAAATATTGGGGAAACAAGATAGTGACGTAATGGGGGCTTGGCAGTTACTTTTAATAAAATCATCATTAGCTCTCCTTCATTACCCAGCGGTTACTAGACATGATGGGAAGTTACACAGATAAGTAGTGTTTTCAGAAGCCAGCTGTCAGTTAGAGAAACTGAGTGGTCAACTAACACTTAGAGTAGGTATCTGAGTCACAAGAAATCATATTTAATAATAAATAATTCTGATTGCTTCAGATGAGAGAGTGCTTCAGAACCTATATAATAGTTTCTGAGCCGTCCAAACTTCTGAGGCCCTTCAGAACCAGTTTATTCATTCAGAGTTAACAGCCATTCAGAGATATCAGCCATGTTCAGAAATAAAAACCATGTTCAGATTTTTCTTGATAAAATCGAAACGATCAATAGCAAGAGGTTTGGTAAAGATATCAGCCCATTGATGCTCAGTATCAATGAATTGAATCTTAATTACTCCCTTCTGAACATAGTCTCTAATGAAGTGATGTTTGATCTCAATGTGTTTAGCTCTTGAATGCAAAATAGGATTCTTAGACAAACAGATAGCAGCAGTATTATCACAGAGAAGTGGTATACTACTTATCCTTATCTGATAGTCCTCCAACTGATGTTTCATCCAGAGCAATTGCGTGCAACACTTAGCAGCTGAGATGTACTCTGCTTCTGCTGTAGATAGAGCAATAGTTGCTTGTCTCTTACTAGCCCATGATATAAGGTTTTCACCTAGAAATTGACAGTTTCCACTAGTGGACTTCCTTTCAATTTTATCACCAGCATAGTCAGCATCACAGAATCCAATAAGCTGATAATCTAAGGATTTCTTATAAAGTAATCCAAGATTAGTGGTTCCTTTCAGATATCTAAAGATTCTCTTAACAGCAGTTAGATGAGACTCTCTAGGATCTGATTGAAATCTAGCACACAAGCATACACTGAACAAGATATCTGGTCTAGATGCAGTGAGATAAAGGAGGGAACCAATCATACCTCTGTATAATTTCTGATCTACTTTGCCTTCAGATTCTTCCTTCAGAAGACAGCTAGAGGGATGCATAGGAGTTGACATTGGTTTACAATCTTCAAGACCAAATTTCTTCAGTAAATCCTTTGTGTATTTGGTTTGATGCACATATACTCCTTCTTTTCTTTGATTGATTTGAATTCCCAAGAAGAATGTTAGTTCTCCCATCATACTCATTTCAAATTCATCCTGCATAAGCTTAGAGAAATTCTTGCAAAGAGAAGCATTAGTTGAACCAAAGATAATATCATCAACATAAATCTGAACAATCAAAATATCAGTTTTTAAGGTTTTTCTAAAGAGAGTGTTATCAACATGTCCTTTTTCAAAACCATTTTCTAGAAGAAATATACTTAACCTTTCATACCAAGCTCTTGGAGCTTGTTTCAAACCATACAGAGATTTCTTCAATTTGTAAACATGATCAGGACACTTTATATCTTCAAAGCCAGGAGGTTGTTTAACATAGACTTCTTCATAAATTACTCCATTCAGAAATGCACTCTTAACATCCATTTGAAATAGAGTGATGTCATGATTAACTGCATAGGACAAGAGAAGTCTAATTGCCTCAAGTCTTGCTACTGGTGCAAAGGTTTCAGTGAAATCTATGCCTTCTTGCTGACTATAACCTTGTGCAACCAGTCTAGCTTTATTTCTGACAACTTCTCCCTTTTCATTTGACTTGTTTCTGAATACCCATTTTGTTCCAATAATGTTCTTGTGTTTGGGTTTTGGTACCAGATCCCAAACATCATTTCTTTCAAATTGATTGAGTTCTTCTTGCATTGCAACAATCCACCCATCATCTGAGAGTGCTTCTTCTATGTTTGTGGGTTCAATTAATGAAATTAACCCAACTAGGGATTCATCCTCTTTGAAAGCAGATCTGGTCTTTCTTGGGCTATCCTTGTTACCAACAATTAGCTCTTCAGGATGAGATGATCTATACTTGAATTTACTCTTAGGTGGAGCAGGTGTCTGAGAGGGTTCAGTTTCTGAAGGGTCTTCAGTTTCAAGGCCTTCAGAGATATCTTCATTTTGAGTCTCAGATGGATATACAGCAATGGAGAGATCTTCACACTCAGAATTTGAGGAAACTTGAAATTCTGCAAAAGTCTCAGCTTGCTCTGACATTTTATCGTCAGGCTCTTTATCATCAAATCTAACATGTATAGATTCTTCAACTGTGTGAGTTTCAGAATTATACAATCTGTATGCTTTTGAGCGTTCAGAGTAGCCTATAAAGATACCCTTATAAGCTCTAGCATCAAATTTCTTTCGATAGACCTTGTTGTCTAGAATATAACAAGTACATCCAAACTGATGAAAATAAGAAATATTTGGTTTTCTTCCTTTGAACAGTTCATAAGCAGTTTTGTTCAGAATAGGTCTGATGTAGATTCTATTCTGAACATAGCAAGCAGTACTCACGGCTTCTGCCCACAAGAACTTAGCTAGGTTAGACTCAAGCATCATGGTACGAGCCATTTCTTGCAAAGATCTATTCTTTCTTTCTACAACACCATTCTGCTGTGGTGTTCTAGGAGAAGAGAATTCATGGATTACTCCATGCTCTGAGCAGAAAGATTCGAAAGAGTCATTTTCGAACTCTCCCCCATGGTCGCTTCTAACCTTCAGAATCCGAAGATCCTTTTCACTTTGTATTTGTGTGCAGAAGTCACTGAACACCACAAGTGCTTCACTCTTAGAACGTAGGAATTTCACCCAAGTCCATCTACTGAAATCATCAACCATGACCAATCCATATTTTTTACCATTGATAGAGGCTGTCGAAACAGGACCAAACAGATCAATGTGAAGCAATTCTAAGGGTCTGGAAGTAGAGACAATGTTTTTAGACTTGAATGAAGTCTTAGCAAATTTTCCTTTTTGACATGAGCCACAAAGTGCATCTGAGTGATAATCAATGTCAGGCAAACCACTAACAAGCTTTTGTTTGCTAAGCTTAGAGATCAACCTCCAGTTAGCATGACCAAGACGCTTGTGCCATAGCCATTTCTCATCACTCAGAGACAAAAGACATATAATCTTTTGGTCAACCAAATCAGAAAAGTTTACTTTATAAACATTGCCAACTCTCATTCCCTTGAATACTACAGATTTGTCAGAGTCTTTTGATACAGTACATGATTCCTTATTAAATGTAACAACACACCCATTGTCACAAAATTGACTAATGCTCAATAGATTGTGTTTAAGTCCATCAACTAACCAAACATCTTTAATGGAAAGAGAAGAATTACCAACTGTACCTGTACCAATGATCTTCCCTTTTTGTTTTCCTCCAAATCCCACAGAGCCTCCCTCTTTCAGAGTTAGGGTTTGGAACATATGCTTTTCTCCCGTCATATGTCGTGAGCAACCACTGTCCAGGTACCAGGGCTGCTGTTTTACCTTTCCTTGCATGAGCATCTGAAGCAAACATTATTTCAGATTTTGGTACCCATATTCTGATGGGTCCTTTAGAGTTAGTCTTCTGAATAGTATTCCTTCTTTGTTTTCTATGATCAACACAAGATCTAGAATTAATTAAGCTTTGACAAGAATGTTTAGGCTTAATTTGATTCTTGGATTTTGATCTGGAGTATATCACAGTTCCAAAGGTCAAGCAAGGATCTGAAGTAACTTTACCTTGATTTCTCAGAGGTTCAGATGACTTCTGAGCCTTAACTTGAGAACTTTTGGACTCAGAAATTTTAGGTTCAGAAGAACTTGGAACTTCTGAGTCTTTGGGTTCAGGTTCAGAACCTCCTTCAGAGTTGGATGCCTTCAGATCAAGTGTACCACTTTTAACAAAGGTAGAGAATAATTCAGGTGGAGTATCATCCTCACTATATGATTTCAGAGGTTTATCCCAGTTCTTAAACCGAGAATAACCAATGCCTTCACCATAGTTACGAGTCATATGATAAATCATGGAAGCCATTTTACTCCTATTGAAGGTACAACGAATAAATTCGTGAAGAGCATCTTCATGATCATCATTGAGCTTGTCTGCCAAGACATAGTTAGATTCAACATGACAAATACGAATGTTTAACGATTCATTTTCATCATAAAGAATCTTGGCATCCTTTTTCAATGATTCATGAACATTCTTCAGAATTTTGTGTTGACTTACTATACGAGAGTAATGTTTCACGGCAATCTTAAGAGAATCAATTAATTCAGATTTAGTCATGTTAGAGTATACCTCATTTTCATCATCTGAGTCATCTTCAGAATCTCTATCAGAGTTGTTACCTTCAGAAGTTCTTGCCATTAAAGCCAGATTGCCTTCTTCATCATCTTCTCCTTCAGAGTCATTTTCAATGGTCTCCCAAGTGGCTAACAAACTCTTCTTTACCTTTTCTTTGTACTTTTCTTTCCCAAAGCTCTTATTCTTTCCTTTGTCCTTGGATGACATTTCTGGACAGTCCGCAATGAAGTGTCCAGATTTCTTGCAGTTATAGCAGTTGTTCAGTTCTTCCTTTTTGTCCTTTGAAAAGGAACTTCTTGAGTTGTTTCCTTTGTTTGGAAACCTTTTGTATTTCTTGTTCCATTTCTGAAACCTTCTAACCATTAGTGCCATTTCTTCATTCTCAGAATTTTCATCCATCATATCATCAGAAGTTTCTTCCTCTTGTTCAGACACTTTGATCTTTGCAGCTTTTGAGGAAGTCTGAACAGAGCTTAGAGCCAAGGACTTCATCTTCTTGACAGGTTCATCTGACATAAGTTCTAGCTCATGACTTCTGAGTGAGCTTATTAAATCTTCAAGAGTCACATTGTCCAAATCCTTGGATTCCTGAAAAGCTGTAACTTTTGGTCTCCATTTGGAAGGTAAGCTCCTCAGAATTTTCTTCACGTGATCAGATGCAGTGTAGCTTTTCTTCAGAACTTGAAGACCAGAGACAAGGGTTTGAAACCTTGAATACATGGTTTCAATATCTTCATCTTCCTTCATTCTGAACAGCTCATATTGATGAACTAATAAGTTTGCCTTAGCTTCTTTGACTTGCTTATTTCCTTCATAGGTGGAACATAGAGAGTCCCAGATAGTTTTGGCACATGACTTGTTGGATATTTTTAAATACTCAGCATGAGATATTGCACCAATAAGCATATTCTTAACAGTATGATGCTTCTTATACTGTTTCTTCTTTTCAGCATCAAAGAACTTTCTGTAGGTATTTCTTACAACACCTTCATCATCCATGTGTTCAAAATGTATACCATCTTCAATGATATCCCATAACTCATCATCGGTCCCAATGATGTAACTATACATCTTGGTTTTCCAGAAAGGAAAAGTAGTAGGATCACTGTTGAAGTAAGGTGGTTTGTCTCTGTGATTATCACTGTTCCTTTCCCTATCATAGTTGTGAGGAGGTGGAACAGCAGAGTGATCAGGTCCAGAGGAAGCAGAAGGAGAGGTAACACCAGACATGTTTTTCAACTAAGTACCCCTAGATCTTTTACTGTTTCACTGTTAAGTGAAGAGCAACAGACCGGAGCTCTGATGCCAATTGAAGGTTGAAAAACACACAAGAAGGGGGGGGGGGGGGGGGGGGTTGAATTGTGTGAGACTTTTTCTAAGTTAAAACAAATTGCAGCGGATAAGGTATAACACACACAATATATGAGGATAGGGTTAGAGAGAGATGCTCAGAATTTTTATACTGGTTCCTCCCACTAACAGGAGTAGTCCAGTCCTCTTGTCCTTCACAAGAGATTTCACTATAATCACTCAGATTACAAATGCTCAAGCACTAAGCAAGAGACTTCAAACTGCTCAAGCACAAAGCAAGAGACTTCTAACTGCTCAAGCACAAAGCAAGAGACTTCCAATGCTCAAGCACAAAGCAAGAGACTTCCAATGCTCAAGCACAAAGCAAGAGACTTCCAATGCTCAAGCACAAAGCAAGAGACTTCCAATGCTCAAGCACAAAGCAAGAGACTTCCAATGCTCAAGCACAAAGCAAGAGACTTCCAATGCTCAAGCACAAAGCAAGAGACTTCCAATGCTCAAGCACAAAGCAAGAGACTTCCAATGCTCAAGCACAAAGCAAGAGACTTCTAACTGGTTTTAATGTTAATAAAGATAAGAGATTAACACTTGATATACAATCAGAGGTGTTTACAAAATACAACTCAGTTACAAGACTAACTTAGAAAATTATCACAAAGTTTCTAAGTGTTTGATAGCTTCAGAATTTGACAGAGTTTCAGCACGTTCAGAAGCTTAAGTCTTGATCCCATTTCTTCACAAATCTTCTTCCTTTTATAGATGATAAAATGAACATTGAAGATTATAGCCGTTTGAAGAATTGAGACGCTCCTTTGTATAGATCAGTGAGCTTATTAGCTGTTCTGATTTGCAGTAGCTTAGGAGCTTAACGTTTACTACAAAATGAGAGATTCCTTTTGGCTTTTGATATTTGAACCTTGGTGAAAGCCAAATAAGGAAATAATCGTTTCTGAAGCCTGACTTGAAAAGGACCTTTCCATGGTCAAACCTTTTCATTCTTGGTTTCTGCGTTTGGACTTAGTCAGGCACAGTCTTCAATAAAATTGTACTCTCAAATGTAGCTTAACACTTATATCTGACGAGCCTTCAGATTTTGATAGGCTCAGAATTACTTGTTTCAGATCTGGTGAGCTCAGATGTTCTTCAGATTTTGATAGGCTCAGAATTACTTGTTTCAGATCTGGTGAGCTCAGATGTTCTTCAGATTTTGATAGGCTCAGAATTACTTGTTTCAGATCTGGTGAGCTCAGATGTTCTTCAGATTTTGATAGGCTCAGAATTACTTGTTTCAGATCTGGTGAGCTCAGAAGTAATTCCTTCAGAAATTCTAAGGTTCAGATAATAACTTCAGAGTTTCACAGGCTCAGAATTACTTGCTTCAGATCTGGTGAGCTCAGAAGTAATTCCTTCAGAAATTCTAAGGTTCAGATAATAACTTCAGAGTTTCACTTGCTTCAGATCTGGTGAGCTCAGAAGTAATTCCTTCAGAAATTCTAAGGTTCTTTAGTACGCAAATTTTAACTTTTAATCCTGCACACTGAATTAAATTATTAGTATTCCAATTTAACCTTAAATACATTGTTATCATCAAAATCAATTAAGGAGATACAAAATCATAATTTTGTTCTAACAATATTTTTTTAGAATTTTTGAATGTTTTTAATAATATTTATAAAAGAGGTAAAAGAAAAATAAAACCAAAAAAACAAAGGTTTTAAAAAAAAAGAGATAGCTGGGTGTTGAACCCATGACCTCTTCATGAAAATCCAAACACCCTGCCAACTGAGCCAGCAGCGATTTAATGATTGAAAATGCCCCAATTAAAATTTATATTAAATCTGCCATTTAAAAAACAAATAAACCGCGCATCTGCTTCTTCTTCCTCCAGATTTTCGTGAATTTTTTTTTCCATAGCCATAAATCGAATTTTTTCATTTTTTCACCAAATAGAACATGTGAATATACCATTTTGCTCAGAATTTCGAAAGGAATCCAAATATGATATTTATATTAACTCTAATAAACTAAATAATGCTAATTTAACCAGAAACTATAAGAACCCTAAAATTTAAGTTTGAAATTAAATTTTATACATGAACAATAAATGCCCAATACCTTAGGGCTATTATTCCTCACATTGAAATAAACATGAATGGACCAAGAATGAACTCAAACGATGCTCAAATAAGTGAGTTCGAAATTTCAAGAACCTTACCAATTGGAGAAAGTCCAATGCTTCTTCTCAGGGTGTTTCAAGATGTAAAAATGATCCCTTTAGCTTCCTTGAGTCCCCAGGAACGTAATGGAATGTTTACTTTGGCTTGAAACCTTCTCAAACGTTCTACCCAATTCAAGTTGAAAGTGTCAAAAATGGAGGTTGGAAGATGGTGATGGAGGTGTTTCAGTTAGTGTTTAATGCATACAGAAGTTTACTCATGATGTATTGATGATGTTTCAATGGAAAAAGTAGGAGGAAATTGGAGGAAATGGAAATTTCGAATTTAAGATTTTTTGAAAGTGTGGTAATGGAGTTTTAGAGCAATTTTCGGATCATTTGTTCTGAACTCATGAAGGCCTTTTATAGAGGTCTCAATGTGGTCTCAGAAGTGAATGAAATTGACTTTGGTTGTATCTCAATGTTGGTTGTCTCAAAAGTTGCAAAAGTGATCTTTTTCTTTAAAAGCTTCATGGTTTCAAGACAACAAAGGTGGAGTGATTTTGGGAGAAGGTGAGCTTTTCAGAGTTTGCATGCATTGCCTCTGGTGTTTAGATGGAGTGAAATCTCAGCAAAATCAATTCACAAGGCTCAATGCAAAGTGGTTGAGAAAAAACAAAGGTGTAAGAGACTTTATGCAAAAGTGCTCTATAAATGATATTTGATTGGACAATGCTTATGACACTCTTTTAATACACCTTTAAGCCTATAATTCATGTCCATTTACTGAGATTTAGTGGTACAATAGGTCTGCAAAAGAGGATCACAATGTTGGATTTGGTTTGAGCAAGCTCTTGACATGATTTTTGGCCAATAAATCTGCTGCATCATGCCACCTTCTCCTCTTCGAAACTTGCTGCTCGTGCCATGAAAATTCTTGATCTTTGTATCAATGGAAAGAAGGCATGACACTCTACAACTTTGATGTTGAACATTGGAGGTGAATCAATTTGTATCATATAGAAAAATGGCCATCAATATTGAAATATGTCACAGACAACATTCAGAAAAATAATTGGTCTTCTAGTATGCTCACTTCATCTCTTCGAAACTTTGTGATCAAACAAAAGAAATTTATGATCTTGATACCAATGGAAAGAGGCCATAGCATGCTACAACTTTGATGTTGAAGACATGACCTGAATCAACTTGGATCATATATAAAACGGACCATCAAAATTCAAAATTATCACTGAAAAACACTTAGAAAAAAATTTCTAAGTTTCCAGATTTTTCAACAACTTGAAACATCAACTTTGGAACTTCTCAACTTCCAATTTCCATGAGCTTTTGGTTAAATATTTCCATGATAATGAAGTGTGCAGTGTCATCTTTAAGTACATCCTTCTAGTATGAAAAATGATTGCTTGGATTGATCACAAGTTGGCCATAAAGTCATGCACTTGGTAAGGTCAAAAACTCTTAGAAAAAATTCTAAGTGTCAGAATTCTTAACAACTTGGAACATCAACTTTGGATATAAATTTAAGCACTTTCATGATCCTTATGACCTCAAATCTTTTAACCATCTTAAAATTCTCCATGAGAGCATGAAATAAAGCCCTTGTTTGTACACTTTAGTGACTTGGGGAGGAAGTTACAACCATGAGAAGTCACCTCCATGAACATGAATTCTTGGTACTTAGAAAAAATCAAATCACAAGTAAATATGTGATTTCAAACCTCATTTGCATGATTGTGAGATTGTTGACCTTGTGAATAAATACAAATAAATGTGAAGCATAAATAAATTAAAAAAAAAAAAAAAAAATGTCGGGACAAAATTGGGGTGCTACAGCTGCCCCTACTTAATTATTCCTTAACGTAGAGTATGCGAATATTATGGGTATTCGTGAACTCTTTGTGAAGGGTAATTAAGTATGAAGTACCCAAATTTTGTCCCTAGAGAAAAAATATGAGTGAAACATGTGTGAGATGTCGTCACTCGGGAATGGTTGATCATATCTAGCCGCTTGCACTAGAGGTAGATCCTTGAGGATAAAAGGTAAAAGTGATCATATCCAGCCGCATGCACTGAAGGTTGATTTGCTAAGGATAAACACAAAAATGATTTTGTTCAGCCGCCTGCACTGAAGGTTAATCTACTGGGAAATAAAAATGATTTTATTCAGCCGTCTGCACTGAAGGTCAATCTACTGAGGATAAAAATAAAAGTGATCTTATTTAGCCGCATGCACTAAAGGTCGATCCTATTAAGGTAAGAGGTGATCTTATTCAGCCGCCTGCGCTGAAGGTCAATCTGCTAATGAAAAGGTAAAGGTGATCTTATTTAGCCGCCTGCACTAAAGGTCGATCTACTGGGGAAAAGGTAAAGGGGATCTTATTCAGCCGCCTGCACTGAAGGTCAATCTATTGGAAAATAACAAAGATCTTATTCAGCCGTCTGCACTGAAAGTCGATCTACTAAGGATAAAAGTAAAGGTGATCTTATTCAGCCGCCTGCACTGAATGTCAATCTACTAGGAAATAAAAGTGGTCTTATTCAGCCGCCTGCACTGAAGGTCGATTCTATAAGGATAAAAAATATTCGATTGATCATTGCCAGGTGGGCCCTAGTGAAATGATAAAGAATGAAATGATATGATTAGTCTGATGTTGGTGAAATGGTAAATGTATGATATGATCATTGCCAGTCTGCCACTGATGAAACAGTAAATGAAATGATATGATAGTTGCCGGTAGATTCACTAGAGGAGTTCTAGCTGGGGAAATTAAGTGAATGTGAGTAAATCTACTGGAGATTGGGACAGTTAAGGGAGAGGTCCGCTGAGGGATTTTCGAGACTTGTTGGGAATCTTTTGAGATGTTCACTAGGGAACATGGCTTGACATCTGCTCGGAGATTTAGAATGAAGTTCATTGAGGAAAACTAGAATGACTCGTTCAGGAGTGTTTGAAACCTTACTGGTGAAGGGATTTCATGGGGAACAAATATGATATGATATGATATGAATGCTAATGAATGTGTAGGATGCATGTGATATCCTGACTCATGGGAATGTGAATGACATATTGGGCTTTGAAGATTTTTTTTTATTTAGGGAAAAGTGGTTAAAGTATGGTGTTTGGAGATTTGGCTCTTCGACATTCGCAATACCACACACTTTGAAAGTTCAGATGTATGGCTGCTGATGTAGCCTTTTGACATTGTGTGACCGCGTGTTGTATAGCTGCTAATTCGGCCATGAGAGAGTAATTAGCCGTGGTTGCTCTAAGAATGCTGGGGATCGTTGATTTTCTTTTGATATTTTCAAATTCAAATGATCATGATTTTCAAAAAAAAAGTTTAAATTTTTTTATTATTTTTTTTTAATTTCAAAAGTTGTATCATCAAAAAAATAAATAGCAATTATTGAGGACGAATCAAAGACAAAGGTAAATGGGAAAGATGCATTTTATTGATGGTCAAACATGACTTTGTACATGGAATGGTAGTACACTAAAGGTGTAACTCCATGAAAAGAGTAGAAACAAATGAAAATGGCAATAAAAAAAAAAAATTGAGATTCCCATTGAGTCGTGATAACCACCACTTTCTTAATAACTCTAAGTCCGTAGAACCTTGCTTCTGGGGATAGCGACGGAATGAGTTCTTCAGTTGATGCTAGGAGTAGACTGTCTTGATGTAGTTACTTGCCTTTTTCTTTTCCCAACTTTTGCCTAAGTCGCCTTTTCAGGTTTTCGACTTAGCGGGTTTTCTTTTGTTTTTTGTATCCCTAACTTTTGCCTGGACTGCTCTTTCGAGTTTTCAGTCCACCGGGATGCCCCTTTTTGCCTAAGCTGCCCTTTCAGGTTTTCAGCTTAGCGGGCGTTCTTTTGTTTTTAGGCATAGTATTTCTTGACTGCATCAGAATTCACAGGGAGCGGAAGGTCCTCTCCGTCCATTGTCGTGAGAATCAAGGCTCCTCCAGAGAAAGCTTTCTTCACTACGTAAGGTCCTTCATAGTTCGGGGTCCACTTCCCACGAGAATCCTTATGTATGGGTAAGATCTTCTTAAGTACTAGGTCACCTTCTTGAAACTCTCGAGGACGGACCTTCTTGTCGAATGCCTTCTTGAGTCTGCTCTGATATAACTGACCGTGACATAATGCTATCATTCGCTTCTCATCGATGAGGTTTAGTTGGTCAAACCTTGCTTGGACCCATTCTGCTTCTTCCAATTTGGTCTCCATTAAGACTCTCAATGAGGGGATTTCCACTTCAATGGGGAGGACTGCTTCCATGCCATATACCAGTGAGAATGGGGTTGCCCCTGTCGAGGTGCGAACCGAGGTCCTATAGCCATGTAAGGCAAATGGAAGCATCTCATGCCAATCTTTGTAAGTTTTTACCATCTTTTGAAGGATCTTCTTGATGTTTTTGTTCGCTGCTTCTACGGCACCGTTCATCTTTGGCCGGTATGGTGAAGAGTTGTGGTGTTCAATTTTGAAATTTTGACACAGCTCCTTCATCATTTTGTTGTTCAAGTTAGTGCCATTATCAGTGATGATCTTGTTGGGAAGCCCGTAGCGACATATTATTTCCTTCTTTATGAACCGAACTACCACTTGCTTCGTTACATTGGCGTATGAAGCAGCTTCAACCCATTTGGTGAAATAGTCAATGGCGACTAGGATGAACCGGTGTCCATTTGAAGCTCGAGGTTCAATGAGTCCAATCACGTCAATGCCCCACATAGAGAATGGCCAAGGCGATGCCATCACATTCAAGGGAGTTGGAGGGACATGCACTTTATCAGCATAGATTTGGCATTTGTGGCATTTTCTTGCGTAGTTGAAACAATCAGATTCCATGGTCAGCCAATAGTAACCAGCCCTTAGAATTTTTCTAGCCATTGCATGTCCATTGGCATGGGTGCCAAAAGAACCTTCGTGGATTTCTTCGATGAGCAAGTCTGCTTCATGTTTGTCTACACATCTTAGAAGAACCATGTTGTGGTTTCTTTTGTAGAGCACATCACCATTCAGGAAGAACTTAGTTGCGAGACGTCTTAAGGTTTTCTTGTCTCTGTTTGAAATATTGACAGGATATTCTTGATCTTTGAGGTAAACCTTGATGTCATGATACCATGGTTTGCCGTCGGATGCCTCTTCGATTGACTGACAAAATGCTGGTTCATCTTTGCGTTCCACCTTTATAAGTGGCACCTCGTTATGGAACTTTACCTTATACATTGATGATAAGGTAGCCAAGGCATCCGCCACTTGATTCTCCTCTCGAGGGATATGGTGGAAGGTGATTTCATCAAAGTACTCCATTAGCTTCAGAACATGAGTACGATATGGGATCAAATTAGGATGACGGGTTTCCCATTCTCCCTTTACTTGATAGATGACTAGAGCCGAGTCTCCATACACTTCCAAAATCTTGATTCTGTAGTCGATGGCAGCCTCGAGACTAAGGATACATGCTTCATATTCAGCCACATTGTTTGTGCAATCAAAACATAGTCTTGCTGTGAAGGGGATATAACCATCCTTGGGAGATATCAGAACAGCTCCAATTCCATTCCCCATGACATTAGATGCACCGTCAAATGCAAGCTTCCACCGAGACCCGGGTTCAGGTCCTTCGTCATCCCCTATAGGTTCTTTGTAGCTCAAGACCATGATATCCTCATCGAGGAAATCAAACCGTATGGGCTGATAATCATCCAGTGGTTGGTGAGCCAACTGGTCTGCTAGCACACTTCCTTTGATAGCTTTCTGAGTTACGTGCATGATATCATACTCGGATAACAACATTTGCCAACGGGCAATCCTTCCGGTCAGAGCGGGTTTCTCAAAAATGTACTTGATTGGATCCATCTTCGATACCAGCCATGTTGTGTGACAAATCATGTATTGTCTCAGTCGACGAGCAGCCCATGCCAAGGCACAACAAGTTTTCTCTAACTGGGTGTATCTGATTTCACAATCGGTGAATTTCTTGCTTAGGAAGTAGATGGCATGCTCCTTCCTACCAGTTTCGTCATGTTGCCCCAACACACATCCCATGGATTCATTCAAAACTGTTAAGTACATGATGAGGGGTCTTCCAGGAACAGGCGGTATCAGGATGGGTGGTTCTTGCAAGTATTGTTTGATCCTTTCAAATGCCCCTTGGCAATTCTCGTTCCATACGATGGCTTGATCTTTGCGTAGTAGTTTGAAAATTGGCTCACAAGTAGCAGTGAGATGAGAAATGAACCTAGAGATGTAGTTCAATCTCCCTAGAAAACCACGGACTTCTTTTTCGGTACGAGGAGCAGGCATCTCTTGGATGGCACGTACCTTGTCAGGGTCAACCTCGATCCCCCGTTGACTAACAATGAAACCAAGTAACTTTCCAGATCTGACGCCAAAGGTGCACTTAGCCGGATTGAGTCGTAGCTTGTACTTCCTTAGACGTATGAATAACTTTTGCAAATGAAGAATGTGGTCTTCTTCAGTTTTAGACTTGGCAATCATGTCATCCACATATACCTCTATTTCTTTGTGCATCATGTCATGGAAGAGAGCCACCATTGCCCTTTGATAGGTTGCCCCGGCGTTCTTCAAACCGAAAGGCATTACCTTGTAACAATAAGTTCCCCATGGGGTGATGAAGGTAGTTTTTTCCATGTCTTCCGGAGCCATCTTGATTTGATTATAGCCAGAGAATCCATCCATGAACGAGAACACTGCAAATCGGGCTGTATTATCTACCAAAACATCGATGTGAGGTAATGGGAAGTCATCCTTGGGACTTGCTTTGTTCAAATCTCGGTAGTCGACACACATTCGTACTTTGCCATCTTTCTTCGGTACTGGTACTATGTTAGCAACCCATTGTGGATACTTCGCTACGGCTAGGAATCCAGCATCAAACTGTCTTTTGACCTCCTCTCTGATCTTGAGCGACATGTCTGGTCTTGTCCTTCTCAATTTCTGTTTTACAGGAGGGCATTCTGGACGGAGAGGCAATTTGTGCTCAACTATATCAGTATCCAATCCCGGCATATCTAGGTATGACCATGCAAACACATCTGAATATTCCTTCAAGAGTTCAACCAGCTTCTCACGCTCTTTTGCTTTCAAAGACGATCCAATCTTGACCTCTCTTATGTCATGCTCAGTCCCCAAGTTGATTAACTCTACAGACTCTTGATTTGGTTGTATTTCTTTAGACTCTTGGTCTAACAGTCTTGCTAATTCATCGGGAAGTTCACAATCATTTTCATAATCCTCTTCAACTTGGTTAATGGGGAGCTCAAAGTTATTTGGAACTATAGCGGTATCATACTCAATGGGTTTATTCTGAGATCTGCATATGTTTTATGATGATTTTTATTTTAGAATGATGAACAAGAGAAAATTGAAACAAGAGAAAAGATTGCCATTTTTTAACATAAATGCAAAATGAAAGAATAAAAGTAATGGAAAACAAAGCGCTTTTTATTGATTGATGATTCAACATCTGAAATGAAAAGGGTGCCCTACAAAGCTATCCTTATGCCTTGGGCATAGCAAAAGGATTTGAAAAACATGATGAAAATTACTTTGAAAAAGAAAATATCTCTGGGATTTCAACAGCAGTCCAGTTGTTGAGGCTTGCATTCAGAGAGCAACGGTAGACCAAACAAGGCATCTCTCCATCATCTGGAGCTTCTTCAATGACAGCCACTTGATCTTCATGAGCAAAACCCGCACCGCAGAAGGTTTCTTGAATATTACCAATGGGCATCTTCGCAGCATTATCTTTCTCTATGGATGGTTTGTATCCCAATCCATACTTGTCCTTTTTCATAGGCATATCCCATAGTTGCTCGCAACCTTTTGAGTCTCTTCCTTTAGCCAACAATCTGTCATTCTTCCATGAGATAGGAAGGACTTTAGGTTTTTCAACACGAGTCTTCTCAAACACTGCCCCAGCATTGGCGACTTCTAAGGCTTGAAAAGCAGTTTCCATAGCTTCTCCACTTGCTTCCACATATTGGAAAGAAGACAAATGACTTACAAAGATGTCCTCTTCGCCAGCCACGGTGATTAGTTTGTCACCCACCGCGAATTTCAATTTTTGATGCAAAGTAGATGTCACAGCACCGGCCGCATGGATCCATGGGCGTCCCAATAGGCAGCTATAGGCTGGGTTGATATCCATCACCTGGAAAGTAATATCAAAAGTATGTGGACCTATTTGGACGGGTAGGCATATCTCCCCGATGACAGACCTCCTAGACCCATCAAAAGCTCTTACGATCAAAACGCTAGGCTTCATGAAGACTCCGTCAATGGACATTTTGTTGAGAGTATGCTTTGGCATAAGATTTCAATGATGAACCATTATCAACCAACACTCTTGCAAGGACTGTTCCATGACACGTTGTAGAGATGTGTAATGCCTTGTTGTGAGCCCTTCCTTCCACAGGTAAGTCTTCATCATTGTAACTTAAACAGTTATTAGCAGTGATATTGGCAACTATCCCATCAAAACGGTCCACGGTAACATCTTGGGTCACATGAGCTTGATTCAACACTTTCAGAAGTGCCTTCCTATGCGCCTCAGAATTCAGTAGTAGCGATAGGATAGATATCTTGGAAGGAGTTTGATTTAATTGATCAACTATCTTGTACTCGCTTCTTTTGATGATTTTTAGGAATTCATCATCTTCTTTTGATGCTGGCTGATTATCGGATTCTTGCCCCTTGTCTTGACTAGGTGTTTCTATCACCACCTCATTGGTTCCTTTTCTAAGCTTTTCGGGAGCAAAGATTCGACCACTTCGAGTCATACCACTGCTTTCAGAAATATGGGAAACACCATCTATTGCTTTCATGGGTTCACCTTCCTCCCTTACTTTTGATTCTTGAACAAAGGAAGTTGCCTCATAATCCCAAGGTACTGCTTTGGAGCTATTATAAGGAAATGGAGATGGAACACAGATGACAACAGGCTGCTTCAGGTTCATGAATGGCTGAGCATCTCCCTTCTGATAAAGGATCTCGACAGGTTTCGGGATTCCTTTGTTGCTTTCAAAGTATGGCTCAATGACCGAAACATCTTCCGTTTTTCTCGCTCGGCTGATTTGCAATATGCCTTGATCAATCAATTTTTGCATTTCATTTTTGACCACTTGGCAACCTTGGAGGCTCAAGTCACATTCTTCGCAATTGTCATGACTTCCTTGAATCACACCACATTTGGCTAGCTTGGCATGAAGCATCAATAAAGGAGTTTTTACTTCTTCAACATTCTTGATCACATCAAAATTAGAATTTTCTTCCACGACATTGACATTTGAGCCGTTGTAACCCGGCAGAGGGTTATTCTTTACATCAGGCCCTTTCTCTTTGAAGGAGAGACTCTTGTTGTTGATTAGCTCTTGCACTATCTGTTTAAGCGCTCTGCAGTCTTCGATAGAGTGACCAATTGCCCCAGAATGAAACTCACATTTGGCATTTGGATTATACCAATGTGGGTACGGTGGTTCCAAAGGCTTAACATTTCGAGGCACCACCAAAGAATTCTTTATCAATAGAGGCCAAAGTTGGCTATATGGGATAGGGATCGGCTCAATCTGACTTGTTCTTTGATTGTAAGGAGGTCGATATTGATTCTGACCTGGAGTTTGAGCCCAGTGATTTGGACGAGCAGGTTGATACTGAGGCCTTTGAGGTGGTGGAGGTTGATATTGCACAGGTGCTGCTGCGGCAACATAATATTGGCCTTGATATGGTACTTGAAGAGCTGAGTGATGATAAGTATTCATGGGCGGACGATAGAAATTTCGAGAATCATTCATCACAGCATTTGTTTCTCCTTCCTTCTTTTTGGGAAAAGAGGTTGGAAATTTCTTCGCAACAGCTTGAGCACTTTGAACATTATGGATCTTTCCGTTCTTTAGACCTAATTCTACCATCTCTCCAGTGATGACCAGATCAGAGAAACTAGAAGAGGCACTTCCTATCACATTTTCATAATATGGAGCTTGCAAAGTGCTTATGAAAATTCTCACAAGTTCCCCTTCACGTAAAGGGGGTTCAACTTGTGATGCAAGCTCTCTCCATCGTTGTGCATATTCTTTGAATGTCTCTGTTTCCTTTTTGGTTAAGTTTTGCAATTGCATCCTATCCGGTGCCATGCCCATGTTATACTTGTATTGTTTGACGAAAGCTTCGGCCAAATCTTTCCAAGTTCGGATTCTACTCTTCTCGAGATGCATGTACCAATTCAAAGAGGCTCCACTGAGGCTATCTTGGAAGAAGTGGATGAGGAGCTTATCATCTTGGGCAGCTACACCCATTTTTCTGCAATACATGATCAAGTGATTGCGAGGACAAGTCAATCCTTTGTACTTCTCAAAATCTGGCACTTTAAATTTGGGAGGAAGTACCACATTCGAGACTAAACACATATCAAGCGCATCAAGTCCAAATTCACTATTCCCTTCCATTGCTTTCATACGTTCCTCTAAAGCGAGAATCTTTCCTTTAGCCTCTTCATCTTCAACCGTTGCGGGTGGTCGTCCATTCAATGAAGGTTCAGTATTCACCCTTGGAGGGTTGGAAGAATGATACACCAATAACGGGTTTTCCTCCGTACCTTGAGGCATTGGAAGGCCAATAGCAACATCAGCATTTTCTTGTATCGCATGAGTCCCAAATGGACGAGGTGCTGGTGCTTGAGTAGGACGAGGCTGAGATAGACCACCCTCGGTCGGGTTCTCCATTGACGGAGGTGTGTAACCTGGAGGGAGACCAAATTGAGGCCAAACAGCAATTGCGGCAGGAGCTTGATGTGGCTCGGTGATAACATTTTCCACTGGTGCGGGCTGCGTGTCTTGCGCTCGGTTGGCAATTCCTTGGAGCGTTTCCATCATTCGATCAAACTTTTCGTTCAACCGATCGATGTCTTGTCTCATGACTTCTTCATTTTGCTGAACTATTTCCATGACTCTTTGTGCGTTCCTTCGAGTGTAATGCGAATGTCGAGGAGCGGGCTCTCGGGCCGACTGACTTCTTGGTTTTCTGGCTATGATGAAATGTTTCCTAGAGTTTTGAAGGGGGAAAGATATGAGTTTTTTTTTCATGATGAATTGTATGTTATGCAATGTGAGTGAACTTAACATGAATGCATGCAAAAACTTTTATTTTATTTTATTATATATATATTTTTTGGGAAATTGCAAGACTTATAGATGTTATTGCAAGTATCTAACAATTGTAAAGGCATTGAGATAGAGAGAAACAAAAGTGGCCAAAAGGATTTTTCATTCATAATCAAAGAGCCATACAAGTAGGGAAGTTACAAATTTTTTCAAACTTTCTTAATCTTCTCCCTAAAGTCTCTTAGCATAGTCTTACAAAATTCAACAAAAGCAATGACTTCAAAAGGGGTGTTCAAGGGGTGCATTGCCGCATCGGCTTCCTTCAACTTTTCTGGGATAGTTCCAATCACATCATTGGCCAACTTTACTAACTTTGAGAACTTATCCTCCCAGTGTGCACCCTCATGACGGAGTATTCGAAAAAGGGTTCCTCTCTCAATTTTGTCAACCAAGTTCAAATAGCGGTGTTCCCATCCTTCATTTGCTCTTTTGAGGTCTTCACAAGTTTCTCCTTGACGGTCGCAAAATTTCCCATATTCTTCTAAATTCTCTAGTGCCTTCTTCAACTCAAATTCACTTCGTGCAAGTTTTCTCTCTAACACTTCTTTTTGCAGCCTCTCACTCAACACATATCCTTCATACTCATTTGTCATGCCCATTAAGTTGTCGTTTTGCATCTTCGAGCTCTTCCTTTAGCTTTTTCCCTTCGGCTTGAGATTTTTCCAAGTCCTCATTCAATTTGCCGGCTATATTCAAAAGTCTATCTCGCTCTTTGTTCTTTTGCTTGAGTTGAGAATTTGCACCTCCCAAACATTCTTTCACCTTGCGTTTTGCATCCTCCTCAAGTTTCAACCTTTTGTTGCTACCCTCAATGATTTGGTCCCTTTGAACTCGTTCCCTTCTTAGCTCGGAGTTTTCTTGAGTAGCTTTGAGTAGACTAGCTTCCAACTCTTCTTTTTCTTTGTTGAGCCGTGCAATGGTTGCTTTGAGCTCGTCGGCTTCCTCAATTGAGACAGGAATAGGCTCGGGGGGACTTAGTGAAATGGGAGCCTTGACAAGGAATGGCATTTTCACCTCTTGGACTCTTTCTTTAACCCATGGCCGGTAACTTTCTTTGTCGACGCCGGCCTTGCGTTTCAAATCACGTCCTTTCTTGTTAACTTTTCCCCAAGCTCGAATAATCCTTTGTAGCATTGGAGGATCTTTGGTACCCATATCATGCAACACTAGACATTCCAAGGATTTTGCTTCGGGCTTCTCCCACATAGGACGTCCCAATTGTCTTAGGGCCAAAATCGGGATGTAGTTTATGCATGATTTGGACCCTATGAGAGGAACATTTGGAAAGTCTCCACAACTGATGATGATTTCTTTGATGTCGAGCTTTTTTGGATACCAACGAATCTCATTTTCGGTAAGGGATGCCAAAAATTGGGACCATCCTTCCCTATCCAACTTGTTCATTTCTGATTGCTCCTTGCTCATGTGAGATGTGAACCAACAATAGAGTAAAGGGAAACAACAAATGAGATTGCCACCCTTCATGTTGTGACGCGTGTGAAGAGTGTAGTACACATCTGCCAAGAGTGCGGGAACTGGATCTTTGTCTTTGGTAAGAACAGCCCAAAAGACACTAATTGCAGCTAAATCAATGAAGTCTTTGGTTGATGGGAACAATACCAAACCATAAACAATGAGAGCTAGCACGTTGTTGAAAGACTTCATATCTCGGGACTTGGCAAAGCCACGAGCCTTTTTCTCTAAATAACTTCGGAGGAAACCGGAAACCTTCGCTTTTTTCGTCACATTGGCACAAAATTCGAGCTCGTCAATGTTTAGAGCTTCGGCCAATTTTTTCATTTTTGGAGGTTGACCAATTTCCACAAATGGACCCTTGTCTTTTGGAGGAATGCCCACAATCCTATTGAACTCTTCAAGTGTGGGTGTTAGCTGAAAATCTTGGAATAAGAAACTTCTCATTGGAGGGTCATAGAATTGTGCTAGTGCGGTGAGAGCGTCAACTTGAACATTGGTGAACAAAAGATCAAGGATGTTGCCATACTTGAAGACAAAAGCCGCCCTTGAAAGTGGTGTTAACTCGGTGGTCAAAACTCTAAGACTTTCCAAAATTGGGAGCTTGATTTTCAAAGGCAGAGTTCCTCTTTTCTCGGGAGCCATGTTCAATTTGTTAGACACTTGCAACACAATTTTAGCCTTTGCAATTTCCTGAAACAAAACTCGCATGCTAAGGAAATGGTTTTATGCAAATGGATGCAATGCATGTATGATTTATATGAGTTTGGATAATCGGGAAACAAACTTAAGAGGGGAGGCTCCCTACGGGGGCTTAGTTCTATGTGCTTTTATATCAAGGTTATCACCAAGGATAGCTCTAAAGTTTTTGAATTAGGAACACCTAGAGTTGTGGAAGTATCTCGGAATTTTGCCATAATAACGGGTTAACCCCTATATGACAACCTTTCACAAGCGCTTCTTGTCTAGGCGGGGTTTGCACCAACTAAACGAGATGTGTACCTCGAAAGCCAATACAAACACCAGATTTGAAAAAAAGGTTCTAAGAAGAAGGTCCTTGGAGTTAAGGGTCCAATTCAGAATTTCGCCATTATAACGGGTTAACCATTATATGACTATCTTTCACGAAGAGGACCATCTCCAAGCGGGGTCTTTGTGTTGACTAAACGAGAGTGTCTACCTCGAAAGCCAACACTACACAACCACCATCCTAAACCTAAGTTTTTTCGAACTCGGGTGTAGAGCTCCACTCAAAAGTTTTTTTTTTTTTTTTGAACCTCATAAACCCTCAATACGATAGCACAATAATATGGATAGGAAATAAAATAAAGATAATAACATAAAATATAAACAAACATGGAAAACAAGAAACTAACACTAAAAGCTAACCTAATTAACTAGGTTCGACTCACTAAGACTAAGCTTAAACTCCCCAGTGAAGTCGCCAGCTGAAGCGGCCGGAAAAATGCGCGGGCGAAAAACGCTCGCTAGACAGTAAAGTCGCCACCGAATTTTATTTATTCCCAAAGGAAAAGGAAAATATCGATAAAACCTTGAGAGAAATGGAAAGACAGTCGTCGCAACCAAATTTCGAGTTCGGGAGTCGGTTATGCAAGGGGAAGGTATTAGCACCCCTCACATCCGTTGTACTCAACGGGAACCGTTAATTAAATTAGCTTAAAAATAAGTGTTAGTTCATGTTTGCTTGTTTTAATATTAAAAGAAAATTTTGTAAAAATTGGAAAAGGAAAAATAAATTATTAACCAAAAATAGGTTTTTTATTACTGCGCTTGACGGTTGTTGGATCCCGCTCCTACGTATTCCCAAGTGCAATGGGAAATTCAAAGCTACGTAGTTCTTTGGTAGAAAATGTTTGTGTGTTGGTTGATTTTATTTATAAAAGATTTTTGTCGCGCTTGGGCGAAAAAGTTTGTTTGAAAAATGCGGACTCACACTTGGGCGATGATATCCGTTTGAAAAAGGTTTGTACGCGCATGGGCGTGAAAATGATTAAAGTTTGGTGGGTTGAGATTGATTTTAACTGGAGGACGAATATTTAACTGAAAACGAAGTGTCGACCTCGTTTCAAAAATATTCGAGGAAGCGTCGAGTGTCTACTCGATTTATCCTTTTTCACTCGCACGAGAAAAAAACTTATTTTATTATTTTTGAAATATTTGAATGTATATTCGAACATAAGATGAATTTAAGACAACGAATTATGTACATTTTTTTTTTATGTTTTTATAATACATGAAAAGAAAAACAAAGAAACAAATTTTTGATATTTTCAATAATATATAAGTAAAATAAACATTTTTTTTTGAGATTTTTAGATATTTTGAGAATAAATAAAGAATCATATTTTTTTAGAATTTTTGAATGTTTTTAATAATATTTATAAAAGAGGTAAAAGAAAAATAAAACCAAAAAAACAAAGGTTTTAAAAAAAAAGAGATAGCTGGGTGTTGAACCCATGACCTCTTCATGAAAATC
The DNA here is from genome assembly GCA_954870985.1 of Trifolium fragiferum. Taxonomy (NCBI): domain Eukaryota; kingdom Viridiplantae; phylum Streptophyta; class Magnoliopsida; order Fabales; family Fabaceae; genus Trifolium; species Trifolium fragiferum. Next base: position 53,541,652 of record OX940793.1, on the reverse strand, counting down.
CAAACACCCTGCCAACTGAGCCAGCAGCGATTTAATGATTGAAAATGCCCCAATTAAAATTTATATTAAATCTGCCATTTAAAAAACAAATAAACCGCGCATCTGCTTCTTCTTCCTCCAGATTTTCGTGAATTTTTTTTTCCATAGCCATAAATCGAATTTTTTCATTTTTTCACCAAATAGAACATGTGAATATACCATTTTGCTCAGAATTTCGAAAGGAATCCAAATATGATATTTATATTAACTCTAATAAACTAAATAATGCTAATTTAACCAGAAACTATAAGAACCCTAAAATTTAAGTTTGAAATTAAATTTTATACATGAACAATAAATGCCCAATACCTTAGGGCTATTATTCCTCACATTGAAATAAACATGAATGGACCAAGAATGAACTCAAACGATGCTCAAATAAGTGAGTTCGAAATTTCAAGAACCTTACCAATTGGAGAAAGTCCAATGCTTCTTCTCAGGGTGTTTCAAGATGTAAAAATGATCCCTTTAGCTTCCTTGAGTCCCCAGGAACGTAATGGAATGTTTACTTTGGCTTGAAACCTTCTCAAACGTTCTACCCAATTCAAGTTGAAAGTGTCAAAAATGGAGGTTGGAAGATGGTGATGGAGGTGTTTCAGTTAGTGTTTAATGCATACAGAAGTTTACTCATGATGTATTGATGATGTTTCAATGGAAAAAGTAGGAGGAAATTGGAGGAAATGGAAATTTCGAATTTAAGATTTTTTGAAAGTGTGGTAATGGAGTTTTAGAGCAATTTTCGGATCATTTGTTCTGAACTCATGAAGGCCTTTTATAGAGGTCTCAATGTGGTCTCAGAAGTGAATGAAATTGACTTTGGTTGTATCTCAATGTTGGTTGTCTCAAAAGTTGCAAAAGTGATCTTTTTCTTTAAAAGCTTCATGGTTTCAAGACAACAAAGGTGGAGTGATTTTGGGAGAAGGTGAGCTTTTCAGAGTTTGCATGCATTGCCTCTGGTGTTTAGATGGAGTGAAATCTCAGCAAAATCAATTCACAAGGCTCAATGCAAAGTGGTTGAGAAAAAACAAAGGTGTAAGAGACTTTATGCAAAAGTGCTCTATAAATGATATTTGATTGGACAATGCTTATGACACTCTTTTAATACACCTTTAAGCCTATAATTCATGTCCATTTACTGAGATTTAGTGGTACAATAGGTCTGCAAAAGAGGATCACAATGTTGGATTTGGTTTGAGCAAGCTCTTGACATGATTTTTGGCCAATAAATCTGCTGCATCATGCCACCTTCTCCTCTTCGAAACTTGCTGCTCGTGCCATGAAAATTCTTGATCTTTGTATCAATGGAAAGAAGGCATGACACTCTACAACTTTGATGTTGAACATTGGAGGTGAATCAATTTGTATCATATAGAAAAATGGCCATCAATATTGAAATATGTCACAGACAACATTCAGAAAAATAATTGGTCTTCTAGTATGCTCACTTCATCTCTTCGAAACTTTGTGCTCAAACAAAATAAATTTATGATCTTGATACCAATGGAAAGAGGCCATAGCATGCTACAACTTTGATGTTGAAGACATGACCTGAATCAACTTGAATCATATATAAAACGGACCATCAAAATTCAAAATTATCACTGAAAAACACTTAGAAAAAAATTTCTAAGTTTCCAGATTTTTCAACAACTTGAAACATCAACTTTGGAACTTCTCAACTTCCAATTTCCATGAGCTTTTGGTTAAATATTTCCATGATAATGAAGTGTGCAGTGTCATCTTTAAGTACATCCTTCTAGTATGAAAAATGATTGCTTGGATTGATCACAAGTTGGCCATAAAGTCATGCACTTGGTAAGGTCAAAAACTCTTAGAAAAAATTCTAAGTGTCAGAATTCTTAACAACTTGGAACATCAACTTTGGATATAAATTTAAGCACTTTCATGATCCTTATGACCTCAAATATTTTAACCATCTTAAAATTCTCCATGAGAGCATGAAATAAAGCCCTTGTTTGTACACTTTAGTGACTTGGGGAGGAAGTTACAACCATGAGAAGTCACCTCCATGAACATGAATTCTTGGTACTTAGAAAAAATCAAATCACAAGTAAATATGTGATTTCAAACCTCATTTGCATGATTGTGAGATTGTTGACCTTGTGAATAAATACAAATAAATGTGAAGCATAAATAAATTAAAATAAAAAATAAAATAAAATGTCGGGACAAAATTGGGGTGCTACACTATTTATTCAACTCAAATTTTAATAATCGCTTGTAACTCTGTTAAATCATCCATTCGGTGAACAATACAAATCTTTTTTCTTCCCTTTGTGATGCATTGTATAATACTACAACCGTTGAACAATTGGAATATCTCTCACTTGTTTAGTGAATCAAATGCATTCTTTTATATTTGTCTTCCTTCTGCAATTTTACCTCGTTCTCTCACTCTGCTGCACAACAAGAATTGTGATTTAATTAAAACCTTGACTATTAGACATTAAAGAAAGAAAAATAAAAATAAATTGACTATATAAAAAATTGAGAATTGAGAGATAACAAGTGGAAGAGATAAGAGATAAAGTTTGTGAACATCTTCAACAAAATTAAACCTACAAAGAAACATTGACCTAAGAGAAAACATGATGATCTTGAATCAATCCTCTAGCTATTGAACTTGAAGCAAAAGAGATCAGAAAAATATGAAAAAATTTAAATTTACTATCCAATGAAAGTATACGATGAAGCTTGCAAACTTGATAGTAGTTTGTCAATGTATTGGTTTGAAATTATTTTTTTTGAATATCAAAATTTTATTGAAAATCACCAGCCATGGCAAAAGACATACCAGGAGGGAAACAAAGTTACAAGCAGGAAATATACAATGAATCTAAAGGGAAGCCACCAAAACAAAATTGAAAAATACATGAACTAAAGTAACCAAAAGTACAGCACCACACTTAGAAAAACAACAAAAACCGCCCCCTGCTAAAAGTCCAAAATTCAGAAACAAAGACCACGCCACACACAAGAAACATCAGGGCAGAGAACAAACCCCCAGGCGAAAAAACCAAGTCGGAAAAAACCAATTGTGTGTGGTTACTATGAATGTTAGTTTGACTTAAATATCTTTAACTAAGTTTTTTTTTTTTTTATCTTTTTATTTCTATTTTGCATATTTCTCTCAACAAACTATAAATAATTCAATTAAAGTATATCTAACAATTTATTAAACGGAACTACCATTAAAAGAACTTAATTTGTCCTTATCAAGTATAATAATATGTAAAAATAGAAATAAAAAAATAAAAAATTTTAAGTTAAAAGAAATTTACGCATAAAAATAGGAACATGAACCACGATTAAAGATCAAGGCCGATTTAGGCCTCAGGAAAAAAAATTATTTTTTTAAAACCAAATTATTTTTCTTATGGTTTTTTGCTTTCTTATTTTGGGCCCGTTTGACCTAGTTTATTTTTGAGCTTATGCAAACAGCTTATGCAATTTTTATGCATTATTATAAGTTTTTCAAAGTAGTTTATGATAAAATAGCTTCTAAAAATTCAATTTTCACTAGTTTAAACTTATAAAATAGCATAAAATTTAATTTATATTGCATAAGCCGTTTGCATAAGTTCTAAAATAAGCTAGGCCAAACCAACCCTTTATCCATTTATATTTATTGTGGAGAACTATACTTTTATATTGTACTCTATCTTGTTTAAAAAATATATATATATATATTGTACTCTAACTCAAAAAAAAATATTGTACTCTACTTGCTGTAGATTTTTTTAAACTTAAATAAAAAAAGATCATCTATCCTTGTACCAAAAAACAAGATCTACTTCAAAAAAAAATAGACCGCATGTACCAAAACAAAAAAGGAAAAAAAGATCATCCACATTCTACACTATTATACAATTTATTTTCTATTCATATTTTTTTATCAATTATTTTCTATTATTATGTTTACTTATCTAAAAATAATATAATTTATTTTAATAAATGAAGATATTCAATAGCTTTTTACCCAAAAATTATTTTTATTTATTTTTGTAATATCAATTTTTTATTTTAATTTAAAAAAAAAAAACCTTATTTTAGTGTTTGCTTTAGGCCACACAATGTGTTGGGTGGACCCTACAAAAAATACGCATAAAAAAATAGTAATTGTGTAGTTTCCCAACGACTTTACAAGGTTGTTGCAAAATAAACTATACTATTAGCGGCAATAGTAATCTACTAAAAATAATAGAAGGAACAATTACTAAAAAATCTAATTTGTCCTCAAAGAGTATGATAATATTGCAAATCTTCTACCCTTAATTGTAATCTTAGCTCTAAAAAAAAAAAAAAAACATAAAGATAGAAAAAAAATTAAATTAAGAGAAATCTACGCATAAAAATAGGAACAAAAACCATGATAAAAGATATGTATAAAAATAATTGAGTGGTTTCTCAGCGACTTTACAAGGTTGTTGTAAAAAAACTAAACTATTAGCAACAACAATAATTATTGTTGGAATAACTAACTTTTCCCAATGATAACGTAGTTGTTGAGAAAAAACCAACTTATAACAACAACTTAAATAAGTTGTTGCTATATGTATGTTTTTGTCAACAATTTAAATGTCGCTGCGAAAATGTCGCTGCGAAAAAGTCGCTGCAAAAAACGATATTTCTTGTAGTGCAACAACAAAATCTTGTCACAGAATGCATTTGGCATTGCCAATTCATCACCGCCTTCTTCGGCTATACTTGTTTAAGAAGCCAAGAAAACCTAAATTTTCCTTGCCGAACATATATTTTCATATGAAATTCTTTCGCAGAAGATACCTGCATTCTTCTCTATAGGATTCCAATTCTTTCCTTACCTAACATTTGTAGACAAATTTTATAAGATTAAGTAGATGATGCAATGAAAGTTAGAAAGAAACTTTATCTATCAAACTTGAAGGCATCATGGCAGAACCAAGGTGGACTTTAACAATAGTATAATATATGAAATTATTTACTACAGGCTTATATGTCTTAACGATAATATACAATTCACATGAGCTTTTTCTCCCATCTCACTTATATGAACATACTGCTTCAATCTTATTTTTCCTAGTAACAACTGTGGAAAAGGCATTGGAACTGCTATGGGATTTGTTTTCACAAAATAGTGCATTCATATTTGTTTTCCCAAGAATTTACTTCAAAAACTCTAAGAAGATAAATCAACAAAGTATTCAGAGTTTTACTCAGTCTACAGGGATCAATTTGAGGATTAAACATTTTAGAGGACTGGAAATGACATAAGCACCATTCTTAATATTTATCATATAGTATAGTGTCCATTGTCCTTACATATAACATCAAAACTTCTTTCCTAAATCTTTAGTATTCTTCCTAATTTTTCTATTCCTTGTTTCTTCTCCTAACAGTACCAAGTACTTCCTTCATTTGCATATTCATGAAGCAACTAAAATTATAATGAATGCAAGCTTTTTAACAGCTATTTAATATGCATTGAAATATGCAACAACCAATCAATAATGTGAGAGGATACCAAGATAACAAAGTCTCATTTGCTTACCAAAGTCCTCAGTCTGAAAAAATGGAAAATGTCAAAGTGCATCATTTGAAGACCCTTATATGTTCAAGGATGAAGATAACTTGCATGTCCTGTATCACAGCCAAAAGCAAGGTTGCATACTTACATGAAGTAGCAATGTATTGTCAATTAGTGAGAGGGAAAAAAAATTTGACGCTGATAAATAGGAATGATGACAAAATTGACCGAATCACTTGTAGGTTGATTGAACTCAAAGTGTTTGTTTGGTTATTAAATTGAAAAAGAACAAAAAGTCATAGGTTGTGATATAGGAAAAGCAAGTGCACTTAATTAACAAATACTAAATAATAAAATCACACAATTGATCAAACTCATAATTTTTACCTTGTTTACTCTACTGTTACATAGACCTTTAGTATATTCTACTTTATGTGCAACTTTGATTTATTAATTATCCCAATTAAAAGGGAATTTGTTTTGGAGAAAACTCAATTTTATGAACCATCTTGGTAGTGCAATCCATATGCTATATGATGCTTTTTCTGCATAACATAAAAAGAGAATTATATATTATATAAACTTTAAACTTTCCCAGGTTATCAAAAACCATATAGCCCAAATATTGATTCTCAAACACCACCGTACTCTATAAAATTAAAGATGATTTTGCTTATAAAAACAGAAAACCTCATACTTGGTTTTATACTATTGTGTAGAAAAAAAAAATGCAACTTTAGAAATTGTTACAAATGGGAACCTACTAATCGAATCAATATGCAGAACTTAATCCCTAAACCCACAAAAAAAAAAGTGAAATTAAAGAGATCGAGATGATACCAAATTAAGTATGAGGTGTCATTTATATGCCTAAATTAACTTATTTTATCATAAACAGATTTTATCAAATGTCCTATTCTAATTCATGATATAGTGAATTCCTCTAGTTTCAAAATTGGAAACCACTTAGCTACATCTGCAGAAAACTAATCCTTTCAATTACTTTGTTCATCCTCACTTGCACTAGTAATCAAACAATGATAGTGTCCAAGCATTTAAAAAATATTTCCTTATGATCAAAATCGTTGTTTGTCTGCAATTCTTTTCAAAAGTTTGTAGCAATAACACTTTTATAATTATACTTGAACGTAAAATGCACAAAACTAATTGGAAGGAAATAAAGATTCATAACATAATGCACAAAACCAAAGAGAAGGAAAGAGAGCAATTTGTAAAATTAATAGAGTTTTAGAGTTTCAAATTAAAACTGAGAAATTTCAGAAATTAATGCAGTTGACAGCTAACAATATAGCTATAAAGTGAGGCTTTACATTGAAATAAAACATCTCAAGCTCAAGATGATTAAATTCATAACACCGACAAAAATAATTTTTTTATCCCAACCAAAATTCAACAATTACCTTGTATGTTTATTCAACCATAATTTCACTTCAACCTGGATATACACTCACAATGGATCATGAAAATCAAATAAAACCAAAGTTAGCTTTTCTGCAATAAAAAGGTTGAATAAACATAACTTAAAATGTTTATAAATGATCAGATAGGGAACTAATAATCTGAGCTTAGGGTTTTAGAAATCAACAACCACAAATTGCTAAACATGAGAGGAAAAAAAAAATCAAAACTGAAAACAGATGAAACAAATCAAAGAAAACATCACTTATATACTACTCAAATCAGATTTAAATATCAACTCTAAAACTGAAGGGGGAAATTCAAAATTCAAATCTACTGTATTCCAGCCAGTATGATGTGAACTCAGTTCAAATTCAAATCCTTTGATTAAAGCAAACTCGTTTGAAAAACCCTTCACTGTTTTGGAAATAAAACATAAAATAATTACTGAAACACAAAAAGCAATTAAATAAAACAAAATGACCAAAAGTTTGAGACTTTTATGAGTTCTAAGAACTCTTTCATAAAAGGGATCAAATTCCTTGAAACACAGAGGAACACATATGTCACCTAGTTGAAAAAAAACCTTGTAATTGAAATGAAAATGAGATAGGGTTCAAATAATCTCTTAATTTGGAATCATAAATTGAACAAATAATGAAAGAATACTCACCATTGAAGAAGAATACCACGACAGTAAGGGGTGGAACAATGCGATGAGTCCTTTAACTGCTTCTTGGATTGCTTTTGCTTCTTCTTCTTCTTCGATAATCATGAAACAATTAATTATAAGAAAATGAATATTCTTTGTTTGCCAAACATTGCTGAGATAGAAGAAGAAGAGAATCGATAAAACTAAATTAAAAAAAACTTCACCTGAGATGCACAAAACCCATTCACTTGGTGCTGCCTCATTTTTGAATCCGATTTTGAAAGATGAATGTTACATTGAGACGGTAGAGAAATGAGAGAAGATAGACATCGGTTTTGAATTTGAAGTTTTGGGGGGATTTTGAAATTTGAAAGGTAGTGTAGAAAGGTGAGAATGACATGTTTAGATTCAAAGAGCGGAGGAAAGCGATGTTACCTATGAGAAAAAGAGTGGTTGAGAGGGAAAGCGATGTTACATTACATTACATTACATAGATTCAGAGAATTTCATAAAATGGGGGCTATAGGGTTTTCTGATATTGGCTTGGAGGGAGAAAAGAGTTGCCAGAGAAGGAAAGAAAGTTTACGCGTGCTTGCTTCTGTTCTTTTGCTTCACATGGAAGTGATTTTTTTTTTGTTTGCTAGCAAAATGGGCTTCAACATATTGGGCCAGATCTTCTTTCTATTATTTGAATGCAAAAATAAGACCCAAGTGGCAAAAGAAGAGGGAATTTTGAAGTTTGAATTTTTCTTCCATGTCAAGCAATCTAGTTGGCACCAAAGCTTAATATGGCAAAGAAATACTATTTTTTAATGATGATTTGGCATTGATGTGTTTAGAAGTGGACAAATAAGCAAAATTTCCCTAACATGTGCTTGCATTTGTATATTATTAAGATTAAGATTTTGATGATATTTCTTGTTGCAAATTACAATTTATGTTTCATTTGTGTTGTAGTAATTTATATTGGTTCCTTATATTATATTTCTTGTAAAATAATTTATTTTTTGTGTATGTATGTAGGTAAAAACTTTATTTCCAAGAATTAACATTTCTTGGCCGGATTTGAAGAACGGCCAAGAAGAAAGATTTTGGGGTGAACAATGGGACAAGCACGGGATCTGTTCTCAACACAATTTCAACGTGTTGAGCTACTTTAAATTGGCATTGGACAACAAAGATAGAGTGGATGTTCTCAAGTCACTTGGTGACAACAATATTCATCCACATCCAACAAAAACCCATCCTAAAATTGAATTTGAAAACGCCATAAAAGCTGTTACTAAAAAAATGCCGGAGCTTCGTTGCATTGTTAGTTTAAATGTGGTGTATTTATTTGAAGTAGGGCTGTGCCTAGACCCTGCCGGAAGTAATTTCATGGACTGTCAAACTAGTACTTATAGTCTTGTTAAAAATTGTAATATGAACCAAGGCAACATTGGACTATTGCCACTTTAAACGTGGTTGTTTGGAATGGTGGCAAAGAAAAAACTATTATTACCTTTGAGTGTTTTACTTTTTTTTTTTTTTTAATTACTAATAATGTAGTATGATATGATCATGTAACATTTAATATATATTTAAATAAATGCCACCTTCATCTTATGTGTTAGTGCTTTGAAAAATTTATTACTCAGCTTACACCACATGCATAATTCAATACTTACTTCAAAGGACTACATGTTGAAAAAAGACTTGGAAACAAAATACTTTAACTCTGAATTCATTAAAAATAGATCGTTACACACCTTAATTACTAAACATTTTTAAATAAGGATATAAACTATCGTTTTCTTTTTCCAAATCCAAAGGAATATTGTCTCATAATGGAAGGAAGATAAGGAAAATATTACAAGATAAGGAATTTCATTTTAAAGTGCATTTTTTTTCCTAAAGTATTTTCTTTTAAAGGATATCAATTTAATTTGACTTGTTGTATCTTCCAATATTTGATTTCTGTTTAAGTATTTTCTTATATATCAAATCTATAATATATAATAGTGAATATATAATTTACTTGTAAAATTTATTTTTCAAATTCAACTACTCTGAAAATACAACAGCGATAAAATGCATTGCCGTGATCAATACAAATCGAAATTAAGTCTTGTTACAACCCATAAACCATTTAAGTAAATCTTGAAAATGTTTAGGGTTTATATATAATAATAATAATAATAACAATAATAATAATATAAAAAAAAGACATGCAACCTCAAAACAACAAGATTAGAAATGATTACTGCAATGTTTGTATAATTGTGTAACAATGTTTCTTCATTTTTTTTTGAAGTGGCAAAGAAAAATGTATATATTAATAAAGGCAAATAGAGAAACAAGATGAGAAAGCACAAGATGTACATCGCCCGCACCATAGAAAAAGTACATATAAGTATTCCACTTTATTAGGTGGTGTTTGTTTAGAGGTGTTTTCTTTTGGTATTCCGCATATATACGGCACCTATAGTTTTTTTTTTATCGGTTTCTGTCCGTCTTGTGCAAAGACCTGATTATTAATAAGTTTTGCCATTTCAAAAAAAAATAAAAAATATTCCACTCTATAGCAAAGCCTAAAAAGAATAAGCCTGGCCAAGAAAAACAAAACCATCCAAAATTATCTAACAATACATTCTAGCGGGTTGACACATCACTCATAATACAAACAATAAGAATTTGGTTTTCTCACCAAAAATCACATCCAAAATATACATTTGATACTTTCCAAAATATCCTCAAAATGGATAGGTTTTGTCGGAGAAAATTTTATCATTTCTAACTTGCCAAATGTTCCAAATAACCGTATGTCAAACCAACAAAAAAACCTTTGCAAAACTTCTTACCAGGGAAGACAAGAAGCCTTCAAAAAGAGAACAAATTGACTTCTTCATTTTTATTTCTATTTTCTTCTTTCTTGATTTCTTGTGCACCAAATTGAGTTCTCACTATACAGGAATCAATATCCAATACCAGTAAAACTATATTAAATTACTGATTTTCAAATCTCAATTTGCACAAAAGTTCAACCACTGTGGCAACTAAATCCTATGATTAGACGTGTCGTGGGGTCCGATACGTGTCGGTGTCCGACACTCGTATGACACCCGTACGACACTCGTACAAACGTGTCGGAGAGGTGTCCAAAAAAACAATTTTTTCTTTATTTTGGCACTTCTTAAATCGGTTTCCGACATTTATAAAACACTCGTACAAATAATAATAGTGTCTAATTTTTTTTTATTTGTTTCTATTTTTCTCAGACATATATACAACGATTAAAGATGTGTCGAAATAATAATATTGATCAATGAGGGATTAAATATATTACATTTTAATTACATTATTTTTAGTTTTTCGATAGTAGTTGTATGAGTAAATGTCAAATGTACTATCATATATTCTTTTAAAAAAAATTTTATTGAAAAATTTGTTCAACTTAGATGCATATGTATGTATTTTTAATTCTAAACTTATATTTTTTATAAATATGTAGCGGTGTCGGTGTCGTATATTTTTTACTTTAGCGGTGTTAAAGTGTCCGTATCGTGTATGTCGCGGTGTCCGTATCAGAGTCCGTGCTTCAAACCTTTTCTCTCCCCACAACCTCGCTCCATGCTTGAAAAATATCTCATGAATTGGATTAAGAAAAATTTAAATAATAAAAAACACTTCAACAAAAAAAAAATGATGTGTCCACCACATAAGCAGGGTACGTGTATATTGCCATGTCATTTAATGAGATGCTAAATCATTAAAAGTGAAAAGCAAATTAGGGGGTGTGGGGGGCAAATGTTTGAATTTTTGAAAATAGAAAAATTAAAATTGTGGAAAATAAATATAGAAAGACAAAAATTATAGATGTTGGAGCACTGCTAGCGACAATCGCTCTAACAAACGCTTTTGAACACTTGACCAACTATTGGTCCATGTCGTTCATGTTAAAACATCTTTTTACCGGCAACCGACTATGCTATTTTTTATTAAAAAAATGAAAAGTGTTCTAATGATCTTGTTTCCTCTCTCCACTAAGCTTTTTCCTCACCGCCCCCAAATCACTGTTTCGTCTTCATCATCAAGCTCGCCCAAATCACGGTATAACATATGAATTTTCAAAAAATTATTTTGATGTTGAAGCAGAAAAACATATATAGTTTGGGTCGAAGTCAAATTTGAAGGGATTTTTGTATGAGGTTGTTGCAAGATGGAGAAATGATGGAAGTCAAAGAACCATTTGTAGGGTGCACTAATGATGGATAGAAGGAGATGGGAGAGAGGAATAATTGAAGACAATGAAAGAAGGAACCCATTTTTGTTGAATATATAAGAACCTGTTTTTAATGTACTACATACCATCCTCTCCAAATATGAAAAGAAGCAGGAGCGTCTCTTTCGGTTATTTGTGTACAATTAGTTTTCTTTGATTCTCATAACTGGGTTTCATAGAGACAATCATAGACTGAGAATGAGATTTTTCTTTGATTCTCATAACTGGGTTTAATATGACTTTTTTATTTTTATTTTTTTGTTTTTAGTTTCAATAAAATTAAAAACTGTACTACACCGATGCAGTAGATTGGCCTGTAATGCTTTTTAAAAAACTAATGACGTGGACCGATGACCGATAGAGTGTTTAAGAGAGTGTGAGAAAGAGTGTGTCCATAGCAGTGCTCTGTTGTAAAATATAAGAGACTAAAATTGTATTTAAACCTATTTATTTTTGTATATGCAGATGTTTCTAACTCGAGTATCTGATCTTTCAAAGTAACTGACATAATATCCGTGTGTAAAAATCCCTAATCGTGAAAAAAAAAAACTCCTTTGACTTCCTTCTCTAATCTTACCACCAAATCCTTCTTGTAGCTATGAACTTTTTGTTTTATAAATTAAATAGGATCAATTTTAATTTTTCGAAAGCCAGAACTTACTTGCATTAACAAGTGTAGATATATTGTGTTACCATAGATTTATCAAGATTGCTAATTTATTTTTAATCCCAGAACATCGACAACCCTTTAAATTCTCTATTTCCGACACTCTTCTATTCTTGGATTAATTTTTCACATATATGGATATGAAGGATTTGAGTTCACTAATCTAGATTTTTCAATTTGAGATTTAGATTTGATGAAATTTTTTATTTGAGCTTTTAGACAGATGAGAGGACAATGATTTTAGGGATGACAATTTACTCATACCCAGTGGATATGGGTATGGATAATTACCCAAAAAATTGAGCGGGTATGTGTGTGGTACGAGTACCTTAGTACCCACCCCATATACTCATTCTCTTTAACCCATTAAAAAAGAGAATAATCCCGTGCACGGCACGGGCTAACATACTAGTTTTTTTAAGAAACTTTAATTGAATGCCACCTAAGCAATTTTTTTAAGAAACTTTAATTGAATGCCACCTATGTAATTTTTTTAAGAATGCACGATAAAGCTTCGTGGGAAACTCGCTATGTATATAAATAGTAGGTTCGCCCGTGCCGTGCACGGGATAATTTTCTTTTAAATATTATTTTTATATTTTATTTTAAACATTATTTGAGTAATTTTGTATAAATTAATATGAGTATATATGTAATCTCACGTATTAAAACTAAATAATTGAGAATATAAAAATATTCATCCCCGTACGTATTAAAATATGAGTATAAAAGTATGATTCAGTTTCCATAAAATAAAAATAGAAAATTACAAAAAATAAGTCTTGTATTAATGTATGAGTAGAAATATATTCTCCATAAATTAATAAAAAAGAGACTCCCATATTAATAAATGAATATAAATATAAGTTTCTGTAAAAATTATAAAAAAATAGACCCGCATCCGCATATCAATATATGAGTAAAAATAAATGTTGTAGTTTCAATTATATGGAAGATCAAAATAGCCTCCTATATTAATATATGAGTAGAAATATTGTTGTCCATAGAAATTACCAAAAATAAGCACACATATCTTCCTTATCTTACGTATTTCTAATTTCTCTAATTTGCAACTAATCAAAACCCTAATATGATGTTTACTTAGACGGGATATTTTTTTTTTGATAAAATAGAGGGCCTACGCCCAAAAGAAAAGAAATTACATGAAAATCATTCGCGGGGTAGTTATCCCTATTACATCAGCTTGAACAAGCTCCTTCATTTGAGGAGGACACTCCTCGTAAAAAATCATCTCTCTACCTAATTGACATCCTATATTTGCCAACGCGTCAGCACACTTGTTGGATTCACGATAGGCATGTTCAATTTTAACCTCCCAATCTAACTCCAATAATTTGCGAATACTAAAAACCAAGGACCATCCTGCTTTGCTGCTTACTTTCCTGTTTGAAAGCACCTGGACAACCGCAACTGAGTCAATATGCAGCTCAATCTTCCTAAATCCCATCCTCTTTGCAAGCGACATGCCTTCAAGAACTCCCCATAATTCCGCTATAAAAGCACTACAATCACCTGTACCTTTAGCAAAGCCACCAAGCCATTCACCTTGATTTCCCCGAATAATACCACCACAGATTTTAATGAATAAATATCATCCTTACTCAATTGTTCCTCAATTGTTATCCACTGAAAATTTTGTTATTTAGATTCTCATGTTAATCTCTAAAACTATGTCAATCCTTATTCCCTAAAAATATGCTAAAGTCATTATCTATTTTTTTTTACATAGAATCCAATTAAAATTTAAATAAAATTTAACCTTCATAAGAAAAAAAAAGATTTTTTTTTACTTTTCTCTTACAATAACATTAACTATACCCATAAAAAAAGAATATACTAAAAATATTCTTTGAAAATTCGCTTATATATATCATCATATTTGAAATTTTTGCTAACTTGAATCTCATGTCAATCCCTAAAAATATGATAAATTGATAATCTCATTTTTTTTGACATAGAATATTATTAAAAAAAAAGAAAAAAAAAGAGAAATTGCAAGAGATCATGTCATATACTGTATATGTTTACTCAAGCTGACAATTATTTAAGTTGCTTAACAATAATATATTGTATATGTTTACTTAAGAAGTATAATGAATTAATGCATAATTTTTTATTTGGGAATGCTATATTTTTAATATCCTATAATTTATCACATATTATATAATTGAATGAGTGTGTTTCGTGCATTCCGTGCGAATGCAGGGGTAAAAAGTCTAGTTATTTCTAGTTTCTCTAATTTGCAATTATTCAAAACCCTAATATGATGTTTACTTAGGCGGAAATTTTTTCTTAATAATATGCAATTAATAATTAATAAACCTCATCCTTACCCAGTTGTTCGTCAATTTTTTTCCACTAAAAATTTTACTATTTAGATTCTCATGACAATCTCTAAAACTATGTCAATCTCTGAAAATATGCTAAAGTGATTATCTATTTTTTTTACATAGAATCCTATTCAAATTAAAATAAAATTTAACCTTCACAAGAAGAAAAGAAAAAAAAAAAAAAAAAAAAGAGAGAGAAATTTTTGCGGTATACTTTTCTCTAACAATAATAGTAACTATACCCATAAAAAAAATGAATATACTAAAAATATTCTTTGAAAATTCGCTTGTATATCATCATATTTGAAAATTTTGCTAACTTGAATCTCATGTCAATCCCTAAAAATATGATAAGTTGATAATCTCATTCTAGCCAATCTAAGAGGCGATTAAACGGTATAAAATAAAATATAAAATTAAACTCTGTATTAATATGAGTAAAATTATAGGTATCCATAGAAACTATAAATAAATAGTTCTGCGTACATAGAAATATAGAATAGACTCTTCAATTTTATCCAATCTTCCTTTATTTGCAACGTGTGTAGTTAATACCAATCTTGACCATTCTATAACCATTTACCTTACTTAACCAACAAAAATTATTTGTCGTATTATCCTATCAAAATTAAAAAGAACGAATAAACATAAGAACAAAATCAGAAATTATAGAAAAATATAAGAAAATATAAGAAACATATTTTTGAAGCATGATCATAAGAAATAAGGAACGAATTTAAAGCTCTGGAAGTGAGAATTGAAAGTTTAAATATATTGGTTTTAGAAATAATTGAAATTGGATGAGTGTTAAAAATTAGGTTAAGGAACAACATTCTATAAGCTTATATAAATCCTATTTCATTTTTATATATATCTGATTAATATCTGATTAATTTAGTTGTTAATAGAACAAATAACATATATCCGTTGTATAAACTTATATATATATATATATATCCAATTAATTCAGTTGTCAATATATATCCGATTAACGAAGTTTTTTAAAGAAATATTTTTTTGAGATTTTTTTAAATAATGAGTTTTTCTTTTAAAAAAATAAAAATATTACAAAAATAATAGTGAAGCTCTAATCCAATGCTACCTAAGCAATTTTTTAAGAAACTTTAATTGAATGCCACCTGAGCAATTTTTTTTAAGAATGCACGAGAAAGCTCCGTGAGAATCTCGCTATGTATCTCTATTATATATATATTATACATATATATATTATACATAGCGAGATTCCAACGGAGCTCCCTCGTGCATTCTCAAGAAAAATTGCTTATGTGGCGTTTAATTAGAGATTATATAATATATACATAGCGAGATTCCCACGGAGCTCCCTCGTGCATTCTCAAGAAAAATTGCTAATGTGGCGTTTAATTAGAGATAAATTAAATGTAAAAAAATTATTGCTTAGGTGACATTCAATTAAAACTTCTATTTTTTTGTATCTTCTTTAACAGATTATTATAAAAAAAATTGTTGAATATATACAACTAAACTAGATCTTCTCTTTTTTATTTTTATCAACTTTTTTTCATTCACTTAGAATTTCTCTCAGATTTTCTTATTGTAGAAACTTTAATTCGGAGTATAATATATTTTTTTATATAAACTCTATTTTTTTTGTAGAATCTTCGTTATTATTATTTTATTTTTTCAGAAACTCTTTCTATTTGCGATGATTGATATTTTTTTATTTTAAAATTATAATATTCTATATTAATATTATTGCGTAGGTAAAATTCAGTTAAAGCTTTTCTATTATTTTTGTAATTTTTTTTATTTTTTAAAAGAAAAACTCATTATTTAAAAAAAATCTCATAAAAAAATTCTCTAAAAAACTTCGTTAATCGGATATATATTGACAACTAAATTAATTGGATATATATAAGTTTATACAACGGATATATGTTATTTAAAAAAATTGACATAGGATCTATATAAGCTTATAGAATGTTGTTCCTAAACCTAATTTTTAATTTCCATCCAAATTTAATTATTTGTAAAGCCAATATATTAAACTTTCAATTTTCACTTTCACAGTTGTTAAATGCATTCCTTATTCGTTATGATCATGTTTCAAAAATATGTTTCTTATATTTTTCTATAATTTATGATTTTGTTCTTATGTTTATTCGTTCTTTTAATTTTGATAGGATATAATATCATGGTGAACGTGAAGATACACGAAACGACAAATTTTTGTTGGTGAATTAAGGTAAATGTTTATAGAACATTTTTTATTTATTTGTGCATTTTTTTACTCAAATATTCATGATTGTTTTAATTATTGTTGAAAGACTTTATATTATTCAAAAACTGACCACATTCATAATAATTTTATGTTTTTTTTACGGAGCATATTAATAGTGTTATGCTTGTGAATCTTCTCATTCATTATCCTATGTTTGAGTTTATTTTAATATTTGATTTCCTTCAATCGTAAAACTTTTGTTTTGATATAATGTTTAGTTATCAGAAGACTAAATATGACTAATTATTCACATTTTATGCTAATACAGGTCAAGATTGGTATTAACTACACGTTGCAAAGAAAGGAAGATTGGATAAAATTAGAGTCTATTCTATATTTCTATGTATGCAGAACTATTTATTTATAGTTTCTATGGAGACCTATAATTTTACTCATATTAATACAGAATTTAATTTTTTATTTTATACCGGAATATTTATTTATACTTATATGTTAATACACCGGACTATAATTTATAAGATGATCTATATTAGAGGGTGATGAATACACATAGATAATTTGATATTAGAGTTAATCAATTTGATTGTGTTGTTGTGTGCATCTGATTGTTTCGATTTCTGTTTTTATTTAATTAATTTTGTTAAACAAGGGTAACATGAAGACAAACGAGTCAGAGTTAGTCGGTTTTTTTTTTTTTTTTTTTATAATTGAGAGACACATCAGTTTGTATTTTTTCGCGAAAATAGTTTTCGAACTATTAACCAATATCCTTTTATACTTGACCTATTATTATTATTATTATTATTATTATTATTATTATTATATATATATATATATATATATATATATATATATATATATATATATATATATATATATATATATTAATAATATGTGATAAATTATAAAATATTAAGAACATAGCATTCCCAAATAAAAAAATGATGCATCAATTCATTATATATACCTCTTAAGTAAACATATACAGTATATTATTTGTTAAACAACTTAAATAATTGTCAACTTGAATAAACATATACAGTATATGACATAATCTCTTGATATATATATATATATATATATATATATATATATATATATATATATATATATATATATATATATATATATTTTAATAGTATTCTATGTAAAAAAAAATGAGATTATCAACTTATCATATTTTTAGGGATTGACATGGGATTCAAGCTAGCAAAATTTTCAAATATGATGATATATATAAACGAATTTTCAAAGAATATTTTTAGTATATTTCTTTTTTATGGGTATAGTTACTATTATTGTTAGAGAAAAGTATACCGCAAAAATTTCTCTCTCTCTCTCTTTTTTTTTTCTTGTGAAGGTTAAATTTTATTTTAGTTTTAATAGAATTCTATGTAAAAAAAAAATAGATAATCACTTTGGCATATTTTTAGGGATTGACATAGTTTTAGAGATTGACATGAGAATTTAAATAGTAAAATTTTTAGTGGATAACAATTGGGGAACAATAAGGATGAGGTTTATTAATTAATTGCACATTATTAATAAAAATTTCCCGCCTAAGTAAACATCGTACTAGGGTTTTGATTAGTTGCAAATTAGATAAACTAGAAATAATAAGTAAGATATTTTTAGGGATTGACATATAGTTTTAGAGATTGACATGAGAATCTAAATAGTAAAACTTTTAGTGGATAACAATTGGGGAACAACTGAGTAAGGATGAATTTTATTAATTAATTGCACATTATTAATAAAAATTTCCCGCCTAAGTAAACATCATACTAGGGTTTTGATTAGTTGCAAATTAGATAAACTAGAAAAATAAGTAAGATATGTAGGCTTATTTTTAGTAATTTCTATGGACAACATTATTTCTACTCATATATTAATATAGGAGGCTATTTTGATCTTCCATATAATTGAAACTACAATATTTATTTTTACTCATATATTGATATGCGGGTCTATTTTTTTTTTATAATTTTTACAGGAACCTATATTTATATTCATTTATTAATATGAGAGTCTCTTTTTTATTAATTTATATATTTTTACTCATACATTAATACAAGACTTATTTTTTATAATTTTCTATTTTTATTATATGGAAACTGAATCCTATATTTATACTCATATTTTAATACGTACGGGAATGAATATTTTTATATTCTCAATTATTTAGTTTTAATACTCATATTAATTTATACAAAATTATTCAAATAGTATTTAAAATAAAATATAAAAATAATATTTTAAATAAAATTATCCCGTGCACGGCACAGGCTAACATACTAGTATAATATATAACTAGTATGTTAGCCCGTGCCGTGCACGGGATAATTTTTTTAAAAATATTATTTATGTATTTATTTTAATATATTATTTGTGCAATATTTAATTAAAAATGTTAAGATAAAATTAAGATATATTTTGCATGATATATGTTTAAGAATGTTATAAAATAGAGTGAGATGAAGAATATTATTTCGCTTTCCGTTTTACACTATTAAGAGAAATTATTTCTCTCATTTTCATATTTGTGACTATATATAATAGTGACCTTTTAAATATAAAATGATTATAAACTTCATTCTCAAATGAAAATTTAATTAGTCTAGATGCATTTTTAGTAGTGGGGTCAAAAGTGTTTTACGTTTCACATTCTACACCTGTGAGAGATTATATCCCTCTCTCATTATTTCTACATCTATCGAACAAAATAATTTTCATTTTTTAATAATATTTATTTGCGTATGTTCTTTTTTTTTTTCTTTGGAAAGTTGTCTATACATGTCACTTTTTATTTTATATTATTTTGAATGTAGCCTATATTTTTCTTTCAATTATTTATGAGATTGATTTTGTATAATTTACTTGAGTATCAAAATACGATATATGTTTAAGGATGTTACAAGGGCATAATATGGTGGAAAATACTCCTTCATTCCCCGTTCAACAACACTATGAGATTTTATCTAATTCCCTCTCTTTCATGTCTTTATAGAAACTCCATCAACTAAATTTTAAATGAATATTAAGATACATTGACCATGTTCCTATTCTCAACCTTTTTTTTGTCATTGTACCACAATGAAGCAATTTTCACGTGTGAGCGACAAATGAAAAATCTATGTATGAATCTCCACTTACATTGATAAATTAGCATCCCGAATAAGGTTTGAACGAATGTTTATGAAAAGTTTAAAATTGAAATTACAAATAAAAAAAAATTCATTGATTATAAAAAATTAAAATTATATTAATTTATTTTAGATTTCAATTCCCATAGATTTTTTCAGTTGGATGTAATATAGTGAAAGTGCGACGAATACAAAATAAGGAAAAACTCTCGTAGTTCGAATTCAAATTTTAATTAGTCATGTCTATTTTTAATAGTAGAGTAAGAAGTGTTTTATGTTTCCCATTAAGAGATTCTCTCTCTCTCTCTCTCTCTCTCTCTATCTCTCTCCCTCCCTCCCCTCTCTCTCATGTATATTATTTTCTAATAAATATTAATAAAATTCTCGTGGTCGGTTCTCACCATCACATACATTAACTTTTCATCTTGGAAATCATTTTTATCGTGCTAGATAAAATTTTAAATAAGTGATCCCCATTATAAAATATAAAAGTATGGATCTGCGATTGAAATTCAAATTTTCATTATTCAATGTATTTTTTTTAATACTGGGGTGAGGAATGCTAGCAATTTTTCATTCTATACCACTGAGACTATCTCTCTCATTCTAGCCGTCTTATGTGTTCGTTACATGACTCTATGACTGCTTCATGAACAAAAAATAATTGTAAATTCTTTATTATTTTTTAAGAATATCAATAAAATTCTCAGACTCTTGTTCAAAAAAATAATTCTCGCACTTAGTTCTCACTATCATCTACGAACACTTTTTATCATGGGGATCACTTTTCGTCGTGCTAGATAAAATTTAAAGATAATTAGTCAAGGTATAATTTTAATAGTGTAGTGAGAAGTGCTCTCTGTTTTCTATTTTAATAGTCAATGTATAATTTTAATAGTCAAATGAGTGATCCCATAAAAAAATATGAAATATGATTTAAATTTATTTTAAAACAAATCAACATAGAAATATAACATTTAATTGAATGATTGGATAATAGATATATATCCAATCAAATTTTAGTCGAAATGGTCACTTTTTTTTTTTATAGATATCCAAAATCGAAGTGTTTACTTAGTTTTTATATATTAAGTTTATAATATTTAATCATGGATTAATAAGTTTGTCGTCATTAAAATTATAATATATATTAATAATTAAAATAAAATCTTTTGAATTTTTACAAAAAAAAATAATAGAAAAGCTTTAATTGAATTTTACCTGCGCAATAATATTAAAATATAATATTAAAATTTTTAAAATAAAGAAATATCAATCCCCGCAAAATAAAAGAGTTTCTAAAAAAATAAAATAATAATAACGAAGATTCTAGAAAAAAAAAATAGAGTTTATATAAAAAATATATAATATTAAAGTTTCTACAATAAGAAAATGTGAGATAAGTCTGAATTGAATGAAAAAAAAAACTCGATAAAAAAAAAAGAAAAAGAGAAGATCTAGTTTAGTTGTATATATCCAACAATTTTTTTTTTTTATAATAATCCATTAGAGAAGATACAAAAATATAGAATAGAAGTTTTAATTGAATGTCACCTAAGCAATTTAACTCTAATTTTTTTACGCTCAATTTAGCTCTAACTAAACGCCACATAAGCAATTTTTCTTGAGAATGCACGAGAAAGCTCAGTGGGAATCTCGCTATGTATATAATAGAGATAGAGATAGAGATAGAGATGTCAATTAATTTTTTAATTTTAAACTTATAACTTTTTATATTATTTTATATCTCAAACATTTTGTCTAGCTCAAATTTATTTATTTTTACGATTTTTTCAAACTAGAAAATTAAACATAAAACATAACTCATACTATAAGACTAAAACTTAAAAAAATAATAAGAAAACACAAACTCAAAACATATACTAGTGAGCTTGATAAAATCTGGATAGGTGAAACAACAGTTGTAATCCAAGCCAGTCTTGATGGATTTGGCTCTTTCTAGCTAAGATAATTACTTTTCGTAAAAAAAAAAAGGGTTAAATATGTTTTTAGTTCCTACATTTTGCCTTATAATTAAGAATAGTCCTTATATTTTTTTTATGATTTAAAAAAACCCTACAATTTTTTCCGCAATCAAAATTGGTCCCCGCCGTTAATTTTTTTTAATAGAACGCTGATGAGACGCAATTAGCCAATAACATGATGACACGTGTCTTTTACCATGACTTCAGTTTGGGTTGTTGTCATGGTTTTGGTTGAGTTTGTGGTGATGAAGATGAGGGTTGTGTTGGAGGAAGAAAGATAGAAAGAAAGATTTGGTGTGGAAAGGTGCACAATAAACCTGATGAAAAAAGACACATGTCATCATGTTATTGGCTAATTGTGCCACATCAACGTCCTGTTAAAAAAAATTAACGGCGGGGATCAATTTTGATTACGAAAAAAATTGTAGGGATTTTTTAAATCATAAAAAAAATGTAGGGACTATTCTTGACTATAAGGCAAAATGTAAGGACTAAAAACATATTTAACCAAAAAAAAAAACTAAGATAATTACTTTTTGATTAACTTTTCTTTTTGGAGAAAAAGAAAACACCTCTTTTATCCTTGATTAGTACATATATATATATGAGTCAGGATCCGTTGATACCAATTAGTTTGACATCAAATGTTATACCTCTCAATAACGTTTTAACCGATATAAATTTTTTAAAATCCACCGTTAGATTGAAAGTTTATATCATATAGATCATTTGTGTGAATTGTCTGACAAATCTAAAATCATTTGATATGATATTGAGATATATCAAAATTAACGGTTTGGGCGTTTTTTTAATGCCGTTAATCTTTATGCGTCTCAATAACATATCAAATGATTTTGAATTTGTCTGACAGTTTACACAAATGATCTATATGATATAAACTTTCAATCCAACGATGGATTTTATAAAAGTTATATCGGTTAAAACGTTATTGAGAGGTGTAACATTTGGTGTCAAACTATTTGGTGTCAACGGATCCTGACTATATATATATATGGGATCTATCAAGTGATAAAGACATTTTTATATAAGAGTAAGAGGACTTGGTATTAAATGTTGGAGTAAAATATAAGGCTGAGATTAGATCCCTAAATTAAACATGTCACACACCAGATTATAGATCTTTCTTCTTCCAAAACTACAACAAACCTATACACAGTTACACACGCGTTTTAGCTTTTCAGCACTCATCGCCGTTTCCGATCTCAATGTTTCAGTTTCTTGATACTTCTTTTCTCTCTTTGATTTTTTAATTCAATATTAATTAACTATTTATCATATAATTGTGAAAATCATTATAGAGGGAGGGAGAACGATCAGGTAGGTTATCTTAATAAGTAAATAATGATTCTATGCAAATAACACCTTGTGTGGTGTGTGGGAATTTCTTTTGGAAAAAATCATCACCGAAACAAATTTAAACATAACAATCACACCATAATTCCACACAATAAAAACTAGACAAGAAAAGAGATTAAAATAAAGAAATTGAGGAGAAACACCTCCCAAAAGAATTGAAGAGAAGAAGAAATAATTTGTTCTCCTGTTTTGTTGAAATCACATAAAGAAAGCTGGGGAGGTACTGAGAAAGCGTGAGATGAGAAAACTGTGGCCGATGGGAGTGAAAAGCAGAAAACAACGAAACACGATTTGAGGAAGTAGTTAAATCAGCCGCGAAAGATTTAAAGGAAATAATCTGGTGTGTGACATGTTTAATTTAGGAATCTAATCTCAGCCTTATATTTTAATCCAGCGGTTAATATTAAGTTTTCTCACTCTCACATAAAAATAACTTTCTCACTTGATACATCCCCTATATATATATATATATATATATATATATATATATATATATATATAGGATAGACCTCTTTGTTTTTCCTTAAAAAGCTTCTAGTCCTAGGTTATTTTGTAAACATTATCCCTATCCCTATAATAAGAATTTTAATTTTGAGGGGGATACAAATTATCTTTCTTACTTTTTCCAATATATGATATGATACACATTTACTTACTTTTTTCTATTCTTGCATTGCAAATTTATTCTTTTTTCTCATTTAGATATTTAATATAGTGTTCCCAAAAACAGATCATATAGTGATACATCGATACACATTGACTTACTATTAATTAAATTAAATTAAAAGCTCAACCAAATTAAAGAAATTTCATAGTTTTGTACACGGTTTAATTCTAATTTTATTTATCAAAAAACTAGAAATAGTGTAACAAAGAGCACTAAAAAACACCTTGCGTTCGGGCATGCCCATATTCAGCGACCTACTGGATGCTGGATTAAGAAAGGAATAAACAACACGAGTAGCCGCGCTATCAGAATACAATGGATTCAACAAGCAAGCACGTATGGATAGGTTGGGCATAGCTATTTCAATCTCTCTCGCACTCGCTCTCCTGATCGACCAGACTGAATCGATACAATGAAGATAACAGATGGGAGAGTGACCCTAAGTACAATGATTGCCCTATGAGGTACCGTATTGGGCTCATGTTTTTCTTTCCCCCGCTACAAACCACTGTAACGTTTACAAATAGATATAGATTAATACGATCGATCTCCATTTCTTAAAGCTCTAAATTTAAAAAAGTTTAACCTAATTAAAGTTCTAAATTTCCACTTAAAAAATGACCTTTTTTAAAAAACAAAAGAAATAGAAAATACCTCTTTTTTCTTTAATTAGTATTTTTTTAATAGCAAATATATTATACTATATAAATATATAAACAAAAAAGGTAAAGGAGAAAGACATGGTTTAGAAAAACAAAGGGATTAAAAAAGTACTCTATACTTGAACCCAACAATCTTTAAGGTGAAACAAGATAACAAAGAGGCACACCACCAACAAATTAGAATTTCTCAATGACACCACCGCAAGATGAAGAAAATTATTCTGAAAAAAACAAAAATCAACCACAAATGGAATAAAATAACAAGAGAGCCTCTAATCTTTCTGACTCATCAAGATTCAAAAGTGATGACGCTCAAACAATCTCTACTGATTCCAATAAAGTAAAATACTCCTTATATTTAATTACAATAGCATAAATAATTATTATTAGATAGGAACCGTTTTGTTTCTTTAAGAAGCTAGTCAAAGGTTATTTTGTAAACTTATACCTATTTTCCTTTTACTGGTTGGTATGTAGGTTGAAAAAACAAATTATCTTTCTTAACTTTTTTCTATTCTTGAATTGCCTAAAAAAAAGGAGAATTTCGTTTCTGCATTTTTTGAAGGAAAATAATAAATTGTCCAAATCTCTATTGACCACAAAGAAAAAAGAGTCCAAATCTCTTAATAGGATTTTAATTTTCATCTTTCTCTCTCAACAATTGTGCTCTAAAGCAAAACGTTTTCTTCGTCTTCTTCTTCAATTGATTCGTTTTTCACTTGGCTATGCAATTAAAGGAATCAATGAATCTCCCTAAAAATAAGGTTAGCAATTATATACCTCATGATATTTCTTTTGATATTCTATCGAGATTGCCTTTGAAATCTTTGAAGCGATTTACATGTGTATGTAAATTTTGGGCTAATTTATTTGAAAAACCTCAATTCATGAGAATGTATCGCAAACATTTATCCCGATCTATGTATGACGATCATAATTCGCGCCTCCTCTTTAAGCAAACTCGTCCTGACTATGGGGATGGTAATGAAGATAATATATTTTTTCTTTCCGATGAGACTTTTGAGAATAGCGTTACGTTGGATTGGCCACCTCCATTTGAATGGCCTCATAGAGATATGTTTGTCTTTGGTTCTGTTGTTAATGGCATATTGTGTCTTTATCAAGGCTGCGATTCAGGCACTGCAATCGCGACAAAAGTAGTATTGTGGAGTCCATCTACTGAGGAATTCAAGGTCATTCCCAATGGTTCTATTCCTGCGGGCACTATTTTTGAAGAGCTACCTATTATAGAGATTGTTGTTGGAATTCATGGATTTGGTTATGACCCTGTGAGTGATGACTACAAGCTGATTGGATGTTTTTGTTTCAGTCTCGATCCCCAGAGCCAAAACTATATGACTACAAATGAGATTGGGAACTTATGGCAGATATATAGCTTAAAAAGTAATTGTTGGAGAGATCTTCAAGTTGAAATGCTAGGTAAGTTGTATCAAACTGTTGGTTTTGCGCTGAACTTATGTGGGATGTGCCATTGGTTGGGCAATGAAGGTACTATTGTTGAGGAAGATGTGTTGGTATCATTTAATTTAAGTGATGAGACCTTCATTAGGACACCCTTGACTTATCATCGTGATAGACCTTTGCTAATACATTTAGCGGTGTTGAAAGAGTCTATTGCTCTGATAGAGATGGACAATATTTGTGATTGTTATTTGATATCAATTTTGGGTGAATTGGGTGTAGTTGAGTCACTGACGAGACTTTTTAGAATCGGACCCCTACCTCGCATTTTGGAACCTATTGGGGTTGGTAAGAATGGCGATATATTCTACTTAACTAATCAAGAAGAAATTACAAAGTATAATTTAGATACCGAGATGATTGAAGAGATTGGTGTTAGAGGAAGGTATGGAAGTTGTCAAGTGGTTATTTATAACGAAAGTCTACTTCCTATTGGAGGAATACTTAGTTAATTGTTTTTCTGTTACATTGTTGAATGTTATGAAACTTTTTTATAATAAATGAATTGTAAACTGACCATGTCATATTTTGGTAGATATCCATCGTTTATTTGAATAATTAGCTCACATTTAAGAAATTTTAGATAAATAATTTTATGAAGTGAAAAATCATTTCTTGAACTTATTAATTATATATTCTGCTTGCTTTGGAGAATCATGTTTTTGCCCGAATTACAGGTTTGTTATTCCTTAATTGCTTTTTGATGAGCATGTTGCTTATACGTATTGATATTGAAAATCCTTTAATTTTCATACTGATGATACCAAACATTAAACTGTTGTTCAGTACTGTGTACCATGTTGAAAATCAACATCTTTTATTGCTAAAAAAAAGTTCATCATTCCTTTCTCTCTATTTTTGCAAAAAAGGATAATGATTGTTCTTATAATCTTATGAATACCCAATTAACGAAACACACGACTTGTCAATTCTCACTTGTTAATTATTATCCACAATCGCAATACGTTAAGTATAAATTCTATCATTGACAAATAGTAAAATAGTGAAAATAGTACAATTCTCACTTTGTCTGAATTTTCACCAAAGTGTTATTTTGGTAATCCATTTATGATCGGATTAGCTTAACTTGACACATCATAGTGGCTACGTGTGCAAACGTTTGAGAAATATGCGTTTTTTGTAACGATAGCAGACGACAGGGATTAAAACCAACAAATTTTATACATTCAGAAACTTATTGGCAACAAAAAAAGATACAGAAACTAAAACCGAAAATTCGCAAACATACAAAAATGAAAATAATATTTAAGTTTTTTTTTTCGAAACTCAAAACTCGTTTTAAGTATCCATGTTTGCACTAATATTGGTCTATTATTAATTTATTTCATATAAATATATTCGTTGTTATTTTTGACATGGACCTTTTTTAAAAGTTGTTTCCATGCCACCACCATCGATATAGGGTAGATATTTACAATATGTAAAGGTGTTGAACAAAATATTTGTTTGATTTAGTGTGTTATGGTTTCTAGAATTAATTCTTACACAATTATACTAAATATTTTGTTCAACACACTTTTACATGAAAGTATCTAAATATAAATCAATTATGCTAAAATCAATTCTGTTAAAATCAATTCTACCAACTGACCCCCGAACTAGATTCAACTGGTGGTGAAAACCGAAAAAAAAAAAAATCAATTCTACCAAAATTAATTATATCAAAATCAATTATGTCTAAAGCCAAACCAAACATACGCTTAAATGTGTTTTTATACCTATTATCTGTGTATTTTTTGATACACATTATTTTTATATAAATTATATCGTTGATGTGGATAATTTTAAAGGTTTATAAATATTATTTATTGATTTTAGACATACTCACCATAACGATATACCGATAGACATTTAGAAATTTTGTGGTTGCTGACACTAGTAAAGGATTGAATGAAAATGCAAAATTTGCTTATAAATTTGCACGTGATGATTCTAAGGGAGGTCCAGTTTCAAAGAAGGCAAGGACTGTTAATCAACCTAAACAAGAGGGTGAATGAAATTAGTGACTCAAAGTGTTTTAATCATGCTGATGATTTCAATAGTAAGCCTTATTGGTTTGTTATGAACGACTATTTGTGGAATCACAATTTACAACTGGTTTATGTGAAATGAAGCAGACTAGTGCAAATAATTACTCACAATTTTAACTTGTTTAGTTTAAGGGAAAATATATTTGAAAAAACTCATGGGGTATACAGCGTTTATACGTTGTCTGAAAAATAATTATTTGAATAGCAGCTCTCTTAGTTTAATCCGTGCTTTTAGAATCAAATATGTTTTGTTGAAGGTTTTTTTATTAGTTTTATTTATTTATTTATGTCTCGACACCTCTTTGTGTAGAAGTGATACAAATTGTTTGCAGGGGTGTGCTTCTTTGAAAATGGTTTAATAGTGTAACCTTGGTGTGTATAGAAGTTATGATGGATAAGTTTATATATGTATGAAGATGTTACATTAATTTTTATTCTGACTTTCGAACACATGATTTTATTAGAGTTCTGCAATCAGAAGATGGGTATAATCCTCCGGTTATAATGTTGAATTTGAACTGATTTTATATGTGTATGAGTTGGAATAATACTCCCGTTAGTAAAAAAATTGCTTATAAAAAACAAATCCAAAATTGAACCATTCTTTTTTTCATATCTAAACTTTAAATATCAAGCATACTTTGCTTCATTTTATTTATTTTGTTTTACTTTTCCTATCAAAATTCATTCCCAGCCTTTTTTTTTTGTTTTTATAAAGAGATACTCCTCAACTGTTTTGTTTGCAATGAGGAACAAAACAACAAATTTTCAAATTAATAAAGTGTACTCTTCCCTTTCTATATATTTTTGACGAGAACTTTTCTCACTTCCCATATATCTTTTTCAACCCCCTTAAAGGCAAAAAAAATTCGGTAAACACGACTCAAATTTTTTATTTTCTAGTACAAATTTGAGTAAAATTTACACTAAAAAAAGTTTGGATTACGTTTACCGAACTTTTTCATGATGAAAAAAAATTTTGGGGGTGGAAAAAGTTCTCATCTATATTTTTGGCCATTGCTATGGGGTATGGGCTTTAGCTCCAGTGTGGTAAGTCATTCCCACATGGATCTGGACTAGGCCTTAGACTTTAAAAGAAAATTTTTCCTCCAACCCCTTAATTATACCCTTCACCTCTACGTATCATTCAATATTCTATTTTTACCTTTCACTTATTCACCCTTTCGGACCACAGATGAGTTTACCCTCACAGTCACATGACATTTTTTGCTATGAATTTTGGATCTTTAGTGACAATTTTGGTTTGTTGCTATATGTCAAATTACTTTAAACTTGCGTGAAAGACCAAAATTTAAAAAAATATTTTCAGGTGAGGAAACCAAACCAGACTAATTTGAAAAAGATTTCCGGTATAGCTATATCTACAAATTTTGGCCTTTTTTAGCAGATTTTTTCGTCATTACAAGTCAAATTTTTTGTATTTAATTTAGCACTCTTCCATAAAGACATGCATTCAACTCACGCTACTACGTAAGGAATAAGGATATTATTATAGTGAGTAATATAAAGGGCCACGGTAATACATTAAGTTATCTTAAAATATAACTTTTGTTTTGAAAAACAATTTTTATACTTTTCGGAGAATTAAATGTACAATTTTTAATAGAATATTTCTATGTTTATTTCATTGACTTGCACTCTTAATGTTAGCAGCATTTTCCATGAAGATTTATGTTTGTGTGAACTTCAACATTTACCGTGCTCATGGTAAGTCTTGAGATCTAATTTACATAAACTTTATTTCATAATGATTTTACTATGAATTAGTCTATGCATTGCGCGCTAAGAGAATACTCGATTTAAGCAACAAAAAAAAAAAGTTTTCTCATTTTAAATTTATTTTCCTTATATGTATGTTTGTATAACTTTTTTCGAGGGTACCTTGGTGGTTCTTTATTTTCTTTGCTTGTTTATTTTTCTGGTTGGTTTTCTTTCTTGTTTATTATTGTATATGTATTCATAGGAAGGAGCATCCACCACCTAACACTACCAAGATTCTAATGACAAAAAGGAACATTGGATTCGATCACACATCAAATTATATTTTCTGAATGAACTTGGAAGACGGTGTTCCCGTATATAGTCATATTTATGCACCCACCAAATTGCAGTATGGAGGAACATTCCTAATCAACAATATTGGACATACCTCATAAATTTCTCACCACAATATCGTAGTATATCATATCAATTTGTTTGTACGTAAATAAAAAGAATCTATATATACCACATTTTCATATCTTAGGTCAAAATATAACATGTTTATTGGCTACATATAAAGAACCTCTAATTTGAGTGAAATGATATTCTAATGTTGGGTGTCGTTTTCCTATGAAAGATTTTTGAAAGAAGTTGTGAAGATTTTCATGTCTGCTTTGGGAGGGACCTAGGTAAATATTATATAATTTTACGAATGTCTCATGCAATCTTTTCATACCAGTCCAAATATATATTTTACTATTAAAAGAGTTGAATTTGACCAAACCATGGGTATATAAATAAAAATGAAAATTGATATTTTTGTCACATATCACCGCTGAAAATAGACATATTTTTTTTCTTCTTTCTTTATTTATTTATAATAAAAATAGACATATTATTTTTGTTTTCTTATAATAATAATAATAAAAATAAACATTTTGTCCTGATTGGTTGGCTGCATTAAAACAACATGCCATTGTTGTGTTCTTTATTTTATGATATGTCGTTAATATGAGTGGGGCCCGCACCCAATTTTACTACAATTTTTTTTGGGTTAATAAATTGTTACTCCCTATTAAATGAGTGTGTTTTGCGTTATCCCCGGCTAAAAATTTCTTGAAGATTTCCCCTTGCAAAGTAAATGTTGTTGGTCCTCCCCCTTGGATGCACTTTTTACAGCGGTTATTTTGTTCAACCGATTTAAAAAATGCAATTTCCTTGTATTCGAAAGGGCACAAGGGGGTAAACCAAACAAATTTTACTTTGCAAGAGGTAATTTTCAAGGAATTTTTAACAGAAGGGGTAACGCAAAACACGTCCATTTAGCAAGGGGTAACAATATATTAACTCTTTTTTTACAAAGATAAGAAAAAGAGAAAAGAAAAATCAAGCCTAAACTTTTAAGAAAAAAATATCAAGAGAGTCGACTGCAAGAAGATTTCAAAGTCTCGGAGGATGAGAAAAATGGATAAGAACCGCAACATTAGAAGATGTGCCTAATTTTACCATGAAGTTCGCACAAAAGTTACTTTTTAAAGAGAATGAATCAACATCACAGTTTTAAAATCAAACAATAAATTTTTGATGTTTGAATCAGCACGACATAAATATAAAATTTTAGAGTTGTATATTAAATGAGATTTAAATTATTCAAAGAATTGGAGTTAGCAACCAATATGATCAAGGCATAAATCTTTAGAATGGATGAAACCGTAATAGATGACTAAGTGATTTGCATAGAAAATATCAAAGGAAAGTTCATCAATTGTCAATGTCGACAAATACTATCCATTTACAAAAATTATGTTTGATATTAAAATAAAATGATTATGATTTATTAATGTGGGAGCAAGAGCTTAAGGGCTTAAGGCGATAGCAATAGTTAGTTGGCGGGATGATAATCTCATGCGTGTAAATTGGAGAGAGGAAAGAGAATGGAATTGTAATAGTAAATCACGCAAGAGAGATGGTAAAAAAATGATATTTCTACTACATATTTGTTTATACAAAAAGCCGTATTTAGGTGATTGAAAGCAGATGCTCAAAATTTTCTACTACATATCTTCATCGATGCGTTAGGCGAACATATGTTCCCATTAAAGATTTAGAGTATTGTACTATTCTTAGGTATCGCCTCATGATTCCGCTATTTTCTAAGAATGAGGTTTGTCCTATTTATCGTAAAGTGTGCCTTGACACTTTTGGAGATCATGCAGTTCATTGTAGGAGCTTTTAGGCTTCAAATACAAGCAATGACCTAGTCAAATATGTGTTTTTTGATATTTTTAGGCTTGCTGAGATTTCTGTGAAGAAAGAAGCACCAGTGAATTTCTTAACGGACCACAAGAAGAGAGATCGGCACTTTGTCCTGCGGATGTTCAGATATATGGATGGATAGGAGGGAAACATACTTGTGTAGATTTGACTGGAATTTCTCCACTTATGGGACAGGGGGTTGGGGACTTTACTGTGGGACGGGCAGCCTTCAAAACCGCTTCAAGCTAAATGGTCAAACATGAGAAAACATGCTCTGAAAATTAACATGTTTTTATAACGTTTGCATTTGACACTTTTGACTTTCTAGCATCAGAAGCGATAGACCTTCTAAAAAGAGTTAAAAGATCATGCATAGTAATATTGTGTTGTCTAGGTCTTTGAATATAATTTTTTATAAAATCAAATTTTGTCATACATAAAGATCTAGTGGTACGTACAACTTATTATCCATCTTCCTTTTATTTATGTGTAATTATCTTGTATATAATATAATTTTCAGTCATTATCATTAGACATCCCAACTCCAACCATTAAAATTCTTGTTCACAATTTTTTAATTATAAGTGTTGTAACTCAGCACACTATCTCACTAAAAGATCAAATTGTGTGTAATGGTTGAAATATCCTTTTTTTTTTTTTTTTTTTTTTTTTGCAGTTTAATAGTGAGTAATCTTTATTAGGAACCTATCTAATACATAACTATACATAAAATGAGTTTTTTTCTTTGTAGTGAAAATGACATACACATCTATAATCGTGGCTTATCTTCAAAATAATTGTAGTGCACACAACATGGAAAATAACTTTATTTTATGTTTATGCTTTATTTATATAAAACTACACGATCGAACTTAGTTCTTGAGTGCTTATAATTGTTTTAGTACCATTTTGCTATAACAGTGTTATCAATGATATGATCAACACTGTGGATGAGGTCGAATGTTGCAAATTGATTCATAATTAATCATGACTATAATTGTTAATTCAATCTTAGAATAATTCTGCCACTTTCCAGCACCAAAGTTGTGGAGTGGAGGCAAACAAAAGAGATTCCTAGCTATCTCCATCCTTCCTTATATGGAGGAAAAAGAATTGAGTATACAAAGAAAATAAATAATACTAATGATTGGGTTGATAAGTGCTTTTATATATATATATGCATTCACAATTAGGTGGATGGATTATTTTATATATGCATTCACAAATAATATTATGGCAACAACGAGAGACAAAGAGATGACCCAAGATTCTCACAATGACTTTCATCACCTTTTGTAACTAAAGTCTTTAATTAATTAATTTGTTTC
This sequence comes from Trifolium fragiferum, assembly GCA_954870985.1. NCBI lineage: Eukaryota > Viridiplantae > Streptophyta > Magnoliopsida > Fabales > Fabaceae > Trifolium > Trifolium fragiferum. Next base: position 53,507,842 of record OX940793.1, on the reverse strand, counting down.
AGCTAAAGATAATTAAGTAAACGTGCATTAAGAAACTAATATTAATCAAATGTTTAAATATTGAATTGTAATTAGGCATGCTAAGAATGAATTGTTAAAAATGGGTTATGCCTGGCATATGGAAGTGAGTGTTAATTAAATTAAGGGTTAATAGGTGTTTACCCCCTGCAAAGTAGGCGAGTTTTGTTTTACCCCCTGTAATGTTGTTTTGTTTTACTCCCGGGGGTAAAATGAACTACGAAAAAAAAATAAAACATTATAGGGGGGTGTTCTCAAAAAAATAAATTACAGGGGTAAAACAAAACTCGCATACTTTGCAGGGGGTAAACACCTATTAACCCTTAAATTAATACGTCAAAGAAAGACATGTACAGGGGTTAACTCGAACAATGCAATTTTCTTTTTGATTAAGTAATTATATTAGTTTTATTTGGGTTTTATTTTATGAGATTGTTCTGTCTTTATCGGTGTATTTGGATTAATAAGCCATAAACTGTCGTGCATGAGATTTGTTACCGTTTTGAGTATCATACATTACTAAAAAGTGGTCCCTACAATGCTAAATTGATGATATGATACCTTAAATAAGGTACATTACAAAAAAAGGTAACATTAAATTGATGATACGGTACCTTACTTAAGGTACCGGTATCATCAATTTTGATACCCTCTATGTCACGTCATGGAACTTCAATGATAAAAAAAAATAAAGTACGAATCGTTAGTCTATGATACTCTCTTTGGTACTCTTATTGGAGATACTCTAAGCACACGATTATGTTTTTAAATGAACACTTACACTAGTAAAAAATCTTAGACGTTTAGTTTTAATCGAATAATCCAAATCAATTACTATCAATGCAACGACAATGTTAAATCCAATTTCAAAAATTAGGACATGAAGTTTCAAATATCCACAACCAAGAAAATTCAAATGGGTTATCTAAACTTAATAAATTAATTCTATATAATTAATTTATTCAAAATTAATTTTCATCGAAACATACAAAATAGTAGTAGTAGAAAATTGCTTGTAGTTTAAAGTTTGAACCACAACTACTTTTATGCTGCCATTCTTTTTGAGTTTGGCCATTTATTGGTGATAACCACAACACAAACACAAAATCTTATTGGTCCATTGGTTACTCACATGGTGCCATATATTTTAAGGGATTCAACACATTTGGCATAATATATCCAAACAAAAACTTACTTAAGACAAGATTTGAGTTATAGCCATGTAGTGATCAATGTAGATGCTATTATATAAAAAGCCAATTTTTTTAAAAAAATTGTACGTATTATATTTTTACATTTTCAATATTGGTATCAAAGACGTATACTACTTTTCCATTCCTTAATTGTTTTCAACAATATACTATACAAAGCAAACAAAAATTGAAAGTGCTATGAGTAAGACACTAACATAGTTACATTTCACATAGTGCTATAGTTTGGTGCTAACTATTAGTGGCCATATATAAATTTTGTGTAAATTGACTTAGTTTGGATTTATTGCAAGCGTGCAGTACGTCAAAAATCAAACCAAACATTCTTTATCTCACTCAATAAAGAAAAAAACAAGACACTGCAAGTTTGAATTTGTAACCCATACACACTTTATACAAAAAGTGAGCAAAAACATAAATTAAAAAAAGACTAGTGGGTCATTCTCACTCTTACCAATGTAAGACAATCTCTGTGTACTATTTTGTTTTAACAGTTCAAAAACATAGAAATAGAATTGTAGTACATTTGACAAATCTCAAAATTTGGAGATTTACTCAATATTTGTGTATAAAAAATAGGCCAATGGGGTCTATTTATTTTTTTTTTTTTGAAATTTAAATTAAAGGTGAAGTAAGTGGAAATGGAAAAGGACCAGACATAATAATAAAAAAAGGAAGATGTGCATGATATAATAGGGCAGGATCCGTAGTACACTCTCTGATCAGGTTTAGCCATGATTTTTAACGTAAAAAGTTAATAAAAAGATTATAATTATATCATAAATGTGGAAATATAAGCATGGAGGGGAAAAAAGTTGGAATTAGAGAGTCAAGATCCGGTTCTTCGCTGTTATATGACATAAATATAGTTCATGCACCTTTCTCAACCCCCATTTTTGTCGTTTTCATCTTTCTATTTATAATTCTATATAGTATATATCGATCCATGTGCTTAATTTAGCTCCTAGGACTACATTTTTCTTCTTTATAGTAAGGGTATAAGTTTGAATCTTTGATCAAAGACAATATGAAATATCCTCACTTTGACTAACTAAATTTGAAGAAATTTATAACTAATTTGTTATAGTATATAGTTATAGTTATAATTAAATCCGCGTCATTCTAATATGATATTAGAGTTTTTCTTTGATATTTTAGACTGCTTGCTAACGGATTTTCAATCGAACTATCCATCATTTATATTCGTACTCCAAACCCAATTATTTAACAAATTTCTTTTTATAAGTTACGAAACTTCTGGTGTGATTTCTATCATAGGCGGTGATATTGTTGCAACTATTCCTCACGTAGGTTTGTGGTGGAGTTATTGATGTGTTTCTTTGTATTGATTGATGTTTGAAACCAAACCCATCAACATGTTTTATTGGATCTCTCATCCACATCTCTTTGTTTGTAAAATTTAATTTTAATCATATTAGTCTCTCAAATTTAATAATTATTATGATATTGTTATTGTAATTTATCTAATTTAATTCCCCATCTATTGTAATAATCTATGAAATGAAATTGAAACGAGATTAACTTTCGGGTTATGCTAACAAATGTTCAAGATAACATTCATTATGTAACAAAAAAAAATTATAAAAAGGAGGGAATAATTCAAATAGAAATTAAATTCAACTACCGCTGATTGAATGAGTTCAATTTTAATCATTCAACAAAAATTCCTTCCTTTGAAATTATTAGAGTTATTGCAATGAATCACCATGATGATGAAATTAAAAAGGGACCATAGTTGCAGGTTATTTTTATTTTCCATCTTTATATATCGGGAAAGAAATGGGAGGACTGAGAGGAACCGTGCCGTTTGGTTCAGACTGTTGGGACATAAATTGCAGCAAGCTGTATGCATGCAGTACTATTACAGCCCATCATGTTTTCCAGCAACCACATCGTAACAACAACAACATACTTAGACTAAATACATTACTTGTTCAATATATCTAAAAAGTAACTTTTACTTGTAAATAAAATCGAACTGGAGTAGTTGTAACTACTGACCACACTCCACAACTGGACCAAAAACTCTATGAAATCAATGCTCATCTCATCCCTCCTTCTATCTCGAATAAGGTGATGGTATGGTAGTAACATAAAACTTCCTAGATGGAACTATACTATAGAAAAAATAAAATAACAATTGATTTAATAATAAACTAATGTAACGGACAACTTTATATTTTTTCAAAATTTAATATAATTTTGTTTCAATATAGATGCTATATATCAAGGGAAAATGCAAGCAGTACCCTGCAAAACCCATAATCAAAGAAATGGTAATTTTGATTTTGAGAATAAGTAAAATTTGAGAGAAAATATTTTCATCTAAATATTATTATTCAAATAAGATTGTTGACCATGCCTGGATCATAGTGAGTTGGTCAGTAATCACGTCTGCAATTGAGCGATCCACGGAAGGAGTTGAATATCTGACCCTCCTGCAGAGAAGTGTTTATATACAGCTTCCAATGCTAGCGGGCACGTATCCACATTATAGCATATTATTGGTTAAGATGTGTCTGCTTCACTTAGAATACTGCATTGCCCCCGCTATCTACAAATGAAATTATGAACGGAGTTTTACCTTAATTAATTGTTTTGCATGGAATCAAATACAATTACATGGAGATATATGATATGGTAATTAGTGGCAGAGCCAGAAATAATATTAAGTTTGGGCATAATTTTAACTGCAAATGCACAGATGTTTATTGGTATAAGGTTTTCGGATCGGGGTTCGTCCATATCCGACCGTTTTTAACTAATAATATATATTATATTCATATACTAAAACTATAATAAAAGTAATTAATTATAAGGATTTAATCTAAATATTTGAGATTTTGGGTTTTTTTTTTTTTGATATTTTGGGTTATATTTAAGCATGGGTAAAAAATTAAAATCAAAGAACCCAAGACCTCTACATGCTCAACCAAAAAACAAACCACTAGACCAACATGTATTTTAGTGATATAAATTAGCTTAACTAATATATATATTAAAACAACCTTTTGTATCATTGTTCATCATCTTCAACCTCTCGCCAAAACTTCAAAAATTGTTTTTCCATTCTTGCAACAAAATGGGCATGTAAATATATCATTTTGCTCATAATTTCATCAAGATTATGAATATACACTTAAATTTTACCAATCAATACTCAAATTTTAGATTAAAATAAGAACCCTAAATATAAAAAAATAAAATTGGATTTGGTCGAACCTGGGCACGTGCCTAGCCTTGCTGGGCGCTGGATTCGCCCCTGATTGTAATGATTGATAGTCACATAATATAGAGAAGTTTTTATAGAGTTGAAAATTAAAAAACATGCTGAGAACAATTATTATTTTTAAATGTTAAAGTATTTTCACTATTTTACATATAGTACGATAGTATAGTTTTTAGCGTTAAATAAATTTTTCGTCTCAAAAAATATATCGAATTTTTATTTTAGCAGATAATATACGCTCGTGTGCGAATTGATATATTTTTTATATATTATTGTATGCATATTTCTTGTCCCCAATAGCTAAATTTTTTTGATTCGTCAATGACAGCTAGGCTAAAGGTCTCCATTATGAGTCGGTTTTGTCAACCCATAATGAATGACTGTTAAGATTCTATGTGATCGTAAGGATGAACCGTTAGTACTCATCAACCAAGTTTAGCCGCTCCACTATTCAAGAATAATGGATAGACTTGGATGGCCACGTGTAATTGATGGAGGAGCACGTGTTAGATGCTGGGCCAAATTTAGGCTTAGTAAGAACAATTATCCTTATAAATTCCACTAGTTTTTTTTTTTTTTTTTAATATTAGTTTTAAGGGTTAATAAATTTTTACCCTGTAAAGTAGACGTATTTTGTTTTACCGGTAATTTTTTTTTTTAAAATTTCCCCTTACAAAATATTTTTTTTCTGGTTTTCTCCGTTTGGTAAAGAGTTAAAATTTGATTCAAATTAAGTAGTTACCTTTTTTTAATCATTCGACGATTTTCAACTCGAAATTGACCACACTCTACCTATTGTTCAAATAACACAACCTATGAAGCCCCGATACTTCAAAAATAGCGAAGTATCGTGTCCGATACCCTTACTCGTCCGATACTCTCCGATACTCGTATCGGAGAGTATCAGACAATTAAAATTATTTTTTTAAAAGAATAATTACCGATACGTGTCGGATACTTCTCCGATACACGTATCAGAGAAGTATCGGGAAAATAATGTTTTTTTTTATGATAGAAATGGAGGCGATGAGACTGATACAATTTGTGTTTCCTCTTAAATAGTGAATGTTAGAGTATGATGTTCTTTATGGATTGACAACCATATGGATTGACAACCATGTGTTTTTTGGATGGTACCGATGATGTTTTGTTTTTTGGATAGTAATAATTATCCTTTTTGGGTAGTTCTTAATTAACTTGAGATATGTAATTGTCACTTGTTTGCCCAGTTTGAATAATTTGAATGTTAATTTATTATCTTTCTCGATTTTTGTTATGTTTATATATTGTGTATTTGTATATTTAATTTTAAGTTTATTTTTAAACAACGTATCACGACCGTATCGTATCGGAAATTTTAAAAATTTTCGAGTATCGCCGTATCAGTATCGTGTCACGTATCCGGACTTCATCGAACACAACTCTATAATAAAAAACAGAGTACAGTATAATATTGCACTGTAGTATTTTGTTGTGCATACGATCTGAAGTACTATACATATAATTGTGTACATGTGTATTGTATACCATGTGTTATACTATTGAAGTACAACTTAGACGACAGGAGCAGAAACAGAACAGAAAGCCTCCTCCTAGCCCCTAGACTCTATAGTCCTACAACTGTGCGACTCTATGACTCAAACAAACAAACAAACTAGGAAATAAAACTAAAACAAACACAATTCATTCACCTACAATTTGCTGCCAAATTTTAATTTTATTCTGTCCCTCATTATTTTACAATAATACTATTAAAATCTATTGTCCTCATGAGCCTAACTCATTTGGTAAAGGATATTGCATATTTGTGTAGGAATCGGAGTTCGAACCTGATATGTCTACTTATTCATCTTTAAGAAGTGAATTTTAAGCCGTTAGGTTACCTGAAAAAATCCATTTATCTACACTCTCTCTATACTCTATAATCTACATACTCCTTCACTCTATTCACCTCTTCCCTTGGTTTCCTAACCCATCTCAGATTTGAATCACTTCAAATCAATGCCACTCCAACAAAAACAAAAAACTACCCTCAAAATCAAATCAAATTCTCTCCCATTTTAACTAAATTTTCTTCAACTTGTTTGTTTAATTTCATTCTTCATTATGGCTCAAAAATACTTACATGAGTTACTAAAAGAAGATCAAGAACCATTTTTTCTTAACAACTACATTTCAGATAAACGTTCCCAAATGAAAATTACTACTACTTTACAACTCAACAAAAAACCAATCAATCAAATTCAAAATTCAAACTCAAAACTCAACATAAATCTATGTAAAAACACTTCTTGTTTTTTCTCATTTCCTCAAACACCAGACTTCAAAAAATCACCACTTTTTGAACTAACTTCACCTGTTAAAAGTCCTTGCAAAATCCCTTCTAGAACTGCAACTCTTCTTCTTGAAGCTGCTCTTAGGATCCAAAAACATTCATCATCTTCTTCAAGTCAAAAAACAAAAAACAAAGGTTTTGGGTTATTTGGGTCTTTATTCAAGAAACTCAAGCAACGAAATCAGAACCGTAAGCTTGAAATAGAGACTGAAAATGTGTCTGTTAAGGATATATTGAAGTGGGAATCTTCTGTGAAGCGTAGAGAAAAAGTGGTTTCTCAGAAGGAAAATGAAGATGAATCATTGGAAATGGAAACTTCTTGTAGTGGTTATACTGAAGGGATTATTCATGAAGCTTGTGCTTGTTATCACCATGCTTTTTCTGAAAGTCCTTTTCGTTTTGTTCTTCAAACTAGTCCTTGCTCCGGTAACCACACACCGGAGCTAGCATCGCCGAGTCGTCACATAACAGAGGTTTGTAGACCCTGTTTAGCATTTTCCTTATTTTTATTATTATTATTATTTATTTTTTTTGGAACTTTAGATGTTAATTTTTAAAATAAAAATTATTTTTTAAGTTTAATGGTTTTGAATTTGATTTGTAGAATTTTCTTAATTGTACTTTTCAATTATGTTACTGCCATGCAAATCTTTTCTCTCTATGAATGTTTGTTTGTTTGGTAAATTACTTTCTTAAAAGATGACAAACAAATTATGTTTTTGTTTGTTCTCTTGTTTGGTTTCATTAGATCCACATGTTTCATTCACTACAAAATAGTTTATCTTTTGTATTTTTGTATATGAATTATTACTGTAGCAAAAATCCCCAAGAAAAATGACTCAATAAACATTTATATTTTAGGGACAATTTGTAGCTGTAACAATAGCTTAGTAATTTTTTTTTTCCTAGTTTAGTTTATACTTCACAGAAATAGCTTATACTATGTATTAAATTCTGCACAATAAATAGTTACTGAAATGTATTTAATTAAGCTAAGAAAATTAATATATGTTTTAATGAATGTTTTTGTGGAATTTAATATATAGGACAAAGAAAGCAATGGAGGTGAGATTCTCAATCAATTCAAGTCAGGAGAAGAAGAGGAAGAAGATAAAGAACAGTGTAGTCCAGTCTGTGTTTTAGATCCACCGTTCAATGATGACGACGAAGGACATATAAACGATGAAGATGAAGATGGTGGCGGTTTTGATTTGGAGAGCAGTTATGCCATTGTGCAGAGTATGTCATGGTTATATTTATTTCTGTACCATTCTAATTTGTTAGTTGTATGGTCGTTTTCTATCAACATAAACTCCTCTGTCAGTTTCAAAAACACCGATTTAGGTTGGTCGAGTCAGTAAGAATTTAACTCACATCCCACAACAAAATGTGTTTGAATTTAACTGTCGATGTGAGGATCAAACTCGCTAAACTTTTTAGCAAAAAACACATTAAGAATGTTGGTCTACAAATCTGATAAGTGATGTGAAAACCTCGTTAGTAGATTAATATGTAAGTAATCTTTATTATTAGTACTCTAAATTTTAAGATTTTTCGTACCTTGATGAATCTCGAGACCAACTCGTCTAAACTTTTTATTATTTATGTTGTGTTGTGCTATATTTAAAGATTACAGCTGCTTAACATGAAAACGGTATTTTCCATTCAATGTGGACTTGGCCTAGTGTCCTACTGTTTATTTACAACTATATATAGTTCAATTTTAATTTTATTTATTTGAATATGACCCACATTTTTCATGTTAGGAGATATGTCTCAATTGGGATCCTTTCAATCAATATCTTGGATAAATTTTGTGGTACATTTTTGTTTTTGTATTGATTTGCAAATTTTATTATGCAAGTAATTTACCGAGTTATGTAACTTGTGTTAGTTTCGATTTTGAACTTTGGATCTCCTGATTAGTATTCATTCAATGTCCCGCGACTCACCGACTGAGTTTCCTGCAACAAATTTTGTGGCACTTTTAATTTGGTTGTTGAGAATGCTGTGTTAAAAATAATGCTACATGTACTATACCTTAGTATGATCGTTGTGTAATATACCAATGTATTTACTATTTAAAATGTGCAACTATAAATTTTGAATGTTCAATCATTATGTACTTTAAGTCTTTATGATGTTAACAATTGTTGAATTTATCTAACCAATTGTTGATTTTACAGGAGCAAGGCAGCAGATATTGTACAAGCTTAGTAGATTTGAGAAACTCGCGGAGTTGGATCCATTAGAACTCGAGAAAAGAATGCTCGACGAAGAAGAGGACGAGGATGAAACATATATGGAAGAGGATGATGATGATGATGTTGAAGATGAGGAAATGGATGATGTATCATGTGAACAAAATGATTTCAAACATTTAGTTTTTGAAGCTGTCTATCTGTCAATGGTCAATGACAGACAGAAAATTCCACAAGAGTTTAAGAAACTGATTTATGATCTTATTTTGGAAGAAGAGAGAGAATTTAATTCTTTAGAAGAGAGAGACATAGTGATAACTAAGATATGCAAGAGACTAGAATCATGGAAAGAAGTGGAATCAAATACAATTGATATGATGATTGAAGAGGATTTTTCTGTTGAGGATGAAGGGTGGAAGAAAAATGTTGAGCAGATAAGGAATGTGGCTAGTGAGCTTGAATTTGCTATCTTTAGCATTTTAGTGGAGGAATTTTCAGAGGAATTAGTATGTTAATTTGGGTAAATTTTGAAACTAAGTATGAATGGATTATCTTTATTCTTTATCTTAGAAGAATATAGTCTAACATTGGTTGTATTGGGATTAGGCTAGTTAGAAAAAAAGTGGCCCAAGAATATAATTTGGGTTTATGTACATGGTGACTCATGTTTGCTTAATTAAGTTTTATAATTTTGACCCTCCTTGATTACCTTCTTCTAAAGTAAGAAGGTAAACATGCATGAGCATATTGATCATCTAAACATGGCTAATTGTGCTTACGTCTCCTACAAGAGAAGTTTTTCTATCATGTCATAAATTAGGTTTACTAAGTACAAGACTTAGTTTAAATAACTACAATTCTGCTCACAAAATTGTCGTTCACATGAGCATTTACGCTTCACTCTATTTGTTACGCTTTCAGCTCTACTTACTACCTGAGTATTTACGCACGACTAATTATGAGTTATGTACTTGCATTCAATATTATGAAGTGGCGATGGAGAAGGAAAATCAAGGCGAGGCCTATTCTACTTACGAGTTTAGTTGAAGTTTTTTTCTTTTTTTTTTTACGCCGTTTTTTCATATTTATTATCCACAGAATATAAGAAAGAAATTCATTAAAAAAAAAAGGTTGATATATCTCTACATCAAATTCCAACATAAATTCAATGCATATAATGTTGTCTATTTCCTTGGTATGTTTTTATTAGTATACAATAGCACAACCATGTTATTAAGTTTAGGACATAAAAATGAGATGGTTTCTCATCCCACCCCCGGTCATTCTTTTTCACCCCCCAGAAATTCAACTTTACCCTTGATTTTACCTCCAAAAAGTTCGGTACACGCGTACTGAACTTTTTCGATATTGAAAAATAGGTGTTTTACATCGTTAAAAAGTTCAGTAAACGTGTACTGAACTTTTTTTCAAGGGTTAAAAATGGAAACCCAGGGGGTGAAAAAGAAAGCCGGGGGGTGGGGAAAGAAATCTTCTAAAAATGATACAACTTTGGTAATTTACTAAATGGACCTTTTTAACACCTTGGGCTTATGAGAAGGAATAAGCTTGGGGCCAGTAGGTGTAAAAGATAAAAGATAGAATTACAGTTGTTGGCAGAGAATCAAATAATTTGAAGAGCTATAGCTTTCTCTAGGAAGGAGCAATTTGATAACGACTAATCACTAATGAGTCTAATCTCAATCTTCATGTTATTTTTCTTTTCCAATACAAGGTCCTTTCATTGATATGCAATTTAATGTGTATAATGACTTGTCAATTTTATATCATGTTTTTTGGTTTTTTTACCTTTTTCTTTTCCATGTTGTGTTGATCACACTTGGTAGTAGTTTCTCTGATTATGCTTTTCAATTTTTAGTGATAGATCACTATCATTTGCAATCCTTTCAATTAGGGATCCAGTACCTTTTTCTTTGCTGAATGATAGTTATAGCTAGCTAGAATGAGGGTTGTACATTTTTTCTTTATCAATAATGTCATAATTGCCAGGGAATAAAATTAGCAACAGTATATAATTGCCTTGATTAAAAAGTCCTCTATCTGGACTACAATTCAGTGGTATCTTTAGGTTATAGTTCAACCGTTTTACACCAGAAAACCTTTAACCCCCAGTGTAAAATAAAAAGGTACATCTAACCTGAAGAACATCAAGAGGTCTACACAACGAGAGAATTAATCCACCAAAGATTAAGATTGTAAGAAAACATCTTATAGATTCAAAAGAAAAACATCTTATATTTAGCTTTGATCCATCACCAAACAAGAATTTTCATATAATCAATGATTTGAAATGAAAACAGTTTCTTGTGGCTTAATAACATCCTATATATTACGGTTAGACCAAATGGTTCAAGTGCAAGCTACCAAATGACTTGAAAAAATCACGAAATTCCTTTTTAAGGAAAAAAAAGGCCGATGAATGGTAGATCATGATAAACAACATTATCAAGCCCATTAGTGTTGTGTATGACGGGATGTATTAAGATATATTGGATGAGAGGTGATATGAAGATATATTTATAAGTAGGAGTAATCGACCCTCATCTTACGAGATAATTTTGTAAACTTGAGTTAGACTCCCAATCCAAAATTATAGGAGGAGTGAGCACAAACCCGCAACCCGATTCGAAACCGACATAACCGCCAACATGTGCAAGCACTCGGTCGGGTGCGGGTCGGGTCTCGGGTCAACAATTGTGAAAAATCGGTCATGAACGGTTGTATATGGGCGGGTGCGGGTCTCTAATAATCCGTCTATTCATAATCGAAACCGACCGAACAATTTCTAAAGTACAAATTAATTTTTTTCTAGTTTCGAGCATTTCTTCTCTCTCTTAATATCGTATGCTCCTCACTTTGTTAATTTTATCTATCTTTGATAGAGGAGAAAAATGTTGTATTTTACGAGCTTTAACTTGTAATATGTTGATAAAGGAGATATGAAAGATAATATTTTAGATTTATCTTAATTTTTACTTCTCGTCTACTATCTATTATTGTCGTTGAATTTACAAATTTGAAATAAATTAACTTCATCTCATCATTTTTATTGTATCTTTTGTTGCATTATGTACGAAATATTGAATGAATTGTCAAAAAACAAATAATTTTTTGAACAATGAAGTTTTAAATGTAACAACAACGTTTCAATATAACCCGTTAAAACCAACCCGTCGGACCCGTCACCCGTATTACCCGAATTCGAACAAACCGAAGACGTAAACGGTCGGAATTGGGTTCAAATTAAGAGGTCGCGGTATTTATCGGTTTGACGATTTTCGACCCGAATCCGACCGAACCCGACCGATGCTCACCACTAGGTCAAATCACCAAATCCACTTGTTTGAAACATTATCATGCAAAAAAATGTTAGAAAGCACGAGACATGTTTCTGAAAGCAACTCTTTCTCTCAAACAAAAAAATTTGTTCTCCAACTTCACCCTCCACTATCAATCATCCAATTAGATCTAAAAATATACGAAATGAATTTATCTAGAGACAAATTGTAAAGTCTACTGAATTTCTCTCTTAAAGCACACTCTCTATCTAAAGATCATGCCAAATCACCGTCGACTCACCAATAACTACCACTCTAAAGTCTAAAGCGAGAACCATCAAACCAATTTATTCTACTTATTCCAATACTATCCTTGTTGAGATTTAGAATGCTATTGAGATTATATAAACGAAATAAGCCACTTGTTTTCCGTTTGGCCCGGCTTATTTTCTCCTTTTTTTCGTCTTCTTAAAAATAGTAAAGAAGGAAAAAATTGTGTTTGACTTCACTTTTATTTATTTTTTACTTCTTTACTTTATTTCTTTTATACTTTTAAGGAGAAATATTGTCAAATATAATTTTATACTTCTCTATTTCGTTTAAGCTAAATAGAAAAGTAAAAAATAAGCCGGGCCAAACGGGGCCACTAGTGAATGATGCAGTATTTGCCCGCACAAAATATTAAAAGAGAATTTCTTTTGCAGCTTTATCTATTTTTTCACGCGCTCTACAAATTTATCAAAATATTCTTGCAGCATTACTTAAATAGCGGATACACCCCAAAGACACACTACCGATTTTTTTTATAACGTCTATTAATTAAGTAATGGAAAATCTCATATCAAAGTACAGGGGTACATTACTTTTTTAAAAGTATTGGAAACATCCAAAAACACTAAAGCAAGGCTGGCCCAAGGGCCAAGCGACCAAAGCAAAGACTTTAGGTTCCAAATTTTTTCGCTTATAAAAGATTTTTTTTTCTTTCATTTGGTTATAAATATATAATACATCAATTACATTTCAAATATTTCTTTAGTTGAATTGATAAAGTGTAAAGTTAAATGTCATAAATATTTTCCGTGTTGTCTGAGTTAAATTTATAAAAATTTATTATTCATTTTTTTACCAAAATTATTTTTTATAAATAAGTTTTTTTTTTATTGAAGTTAAAGTCGTAAATGTTTAGAATGAATAAAATGAGTATTTATTTATTTTTTTGTAAGGTAAAAATGAGTACATATAAACAAAATATTTCATTATATATACAATTAAGATAAATTAGGGATAACAAAAACTTCATACACAGAGTAGCCATATTTATGGATAAAATCCACCATAGGCATAAGACAAATAGTTTAATGGATATATGAAGATAAAATAAGTTTATCTAGTAAATAACCGTAAATATTGGATGAACATAATTTATTTTGATAGTATTGTAAATAGGAAAACCCCTAATATGGTCTCTAATTTTTTGGGTCCATCCATGGTCCTTTCAAAATTACCTTTAACAACAGGTTTCTTTAAAAAAAATAAAAATCATGGGTTCCTTGAAAGTTGAAAAATAAAATAAACTTTTTCTTTTTAAGTTAGGATGATTGATTACATTTATGCCCTTAGGTCAAAATCACACTCATCCTCTGTTATTTGCAGAAGAGTAATTGGGGAAAAAGTGTTCCTTTTAATTTGTTTGAACCATAAAATCAAACAAGATGATGTTTTTGCTGGGCTTGTGTTTTTGTCTTTTCTTCAAAGAGAAATAGGTTATCCTAATAATAATCAGAAATCATACACAAAAGCCTACGTATATGTCACTGACTGAGTCTAGTTTTGTTTATTACTAGTTACAAAACCCGTGCATTGCACGGGCTCCTACAGAAATTTTCGTACAATTTTGTTACACCTTATTTCCATTGTTTGAAATTATTTTTGTTGTTCCTACAAAATTCACAAAACTTATTGATTTAACTTGAATTTAATTTTTTTTGTGCTATTTTGATAGAGTACTGAAATTATGAAGTATAAAACATTATGACATTTAATTTACTCCCAATTTACATTACTACTGAATTGGGTTTTTTACACATGTTTATTCATTTATATTAAACTACAAAAATAATTATTACTAAAAGAAACTTTTGAAAAATCAAGAAAATTTAGGAACTTCATATATTATATTAAGTCATACACGATATACAATTATCACTGAGCACATAGGTTCATAATTTATAGTTGACTGCTTATATAATAAATTAAAATTGAAACATAAAATTGAAATATATATTGCACTGCCACTGGTGAAGAGACATTATGTAGGATAATTTAAGACATAATACAGGAGATGAAATGCAAGCAACACATTCATGAGAACAACAGAGATGCCGATTTCCTGTAAAAAAAAAAAGACAACAAAATTATGGTTACTAATAATAATTTAAATGTCTTCTTCTTCTATTAATATACGGAAATTAATATAAATATGAAAACATATAATAATAATAATAATAATAATAATAATAATAATAATAATAATAATAATAATAATAATAATAATAATAAGCAGATTTGTCAATACTTTAACAAAATCTAAAATTTCAAAATATACCTTAACAATCTGTGGAATAGTTCAACTAATAAAAACCTTCAGGAAATACAACGTTGCGAGTTGTGTTGCAAGGTTTTCCCTCATCATCCAAAATTAAGAGCTTCAAATCGTTTGTGGTGGAAAGTCTAGCTGTTGAAACATGAACATGACCGAGTGTAGAAACAGACCAAGGTAAATACAATCCAACTTTTGAAAACGAAAGTCCTTGAGACTTCTTCATAGTCATTGCAAAACATAAGCATACAGGAAATTGTCTTCTTTGAAACTTAAAAGGTAAACCAGAATCTTTGGGCACCATATCAATTTTAGGAATAACTACCTTCTCACCAATATTTTTACCATCTATAACGGTAGCTGTGATAAAGTGATTTCCAAGATTATCTACCTTCATTCTTGTACCAATTGACAATCCTTTTGTGTTATCTAAATTCCTTAGCAACATGATAGGAACACCAACTTTTAATTTCAAACGGTATTTTGGTATCTCAGAGGACTTAATATCATTTAAAAGTTGTGATCTACACAAATCAGCTTCAAGTTCATGTTCCTCATCAATTGTGAAAGGTGTATCCGAACTTAGATAAACTTTTGACTGACCAGGAAATAAAGACAACACAAAATCATTTAGTTTTTCAACAATCTCGAATGTTGGAGAAAGGATGGCATGGTTATGAAAATCATTTGGGTTGTTTGGAAAAACAAAATCAATCAGAGAATGTAAAGGATCATTCCCTTCAAGAATGCAAAGTGCATGAGGAATTTGAATATTGGTCATTGGAGTGGAAGTTTTTGAAAAAGCCATTTTGGAAAATTCAAATAATAATAAATTATATTGTGATATGAGCAATTCTTATTCCTCTTCCAAGTTGCCTATTTATATACATAATTTCATTGATCGAAGTATTCATGGAATCTATAAAATTTAAATTGAAATAATGAATGAAAGTTACATATCAATATAATATTTGAAAATTTGAAAATAATGTACAATTTGTTATTAAAATTGGTTGAAATGGATCGATCACTACATGTCAATGAGGAATCAAATTGATGTTCTCAATAAATGATACAATAAGGTAATGGTGAGATTCTTATTTGAATTTGTCATTGAATTCATAGCTTAAACTTGGTTTGTTTTGAGATGCTTAAATAAGATTCTAATAATTTGAAGCCTATTTTGATGAAACATTATATAGGAATCAAATTGATTTTCTCAATAAATGATAAAATCAGGTAATGGTGAGATGCTTATTTGAATTTGACATTGAATATATAGCTTAATCTTGGTTTGTTTTGAGATGCTTAAATAAGATTCTATATATTTGAATACTATTTTGATGAAACATTGCATATGGTTTTGGATTTTGTGAGAGAATATTAATGAAAAGGCATATATAAACCTAATTTTTGTGGTCCAAGAAAAATTTCAAAAGGCAAAATGAATGAAAAGTGACTTTAACCTGTAGCGTGAATTTAATAACTTCTGCATGTGTCTCATAAGATAACATTTCATATTCAAGAAAAATAAATAAATGAGGGCCCAATCGAAAAATTTGTGTTTGAAAATTTTTATTGAAAATTTTATAGCTTGCAATGATCACAAGATTTATTTTCTTCTTTTAGTGATCTACTATGTGACAATTTTACTTTAATAGATACAAAAGTTAAAACTTACAATAAAAAATATGAATGAGTGTACTTGATATTATTCACTTTTGTCTTTGCTTTGTTTATGGGTAGCAATCTCTTTGGAGTACAAAATTCACATGCATGTGTCTCAAACCTAACAGTTCCTAACTCAATCATATAAAGAATCAGACAATGAACTAAGAATCAAAACATATTCTTTAACAATGATAAAGTATTCTAAAAACATAGCATTGCATAAGTCATTGTGATAATAATATTACAGACCAATATTAACACTAACATTGCATAAGTCATTGCATAAGTACTATTAATTACTAATTTAAAGTCATAAATTTCTGATTCTGTACCTAAAAATTCGAAATAGTCACTATTTTTTCCACTAATTTCGAAATTTTAATAATACAGCAATTAATTTAGGCTTTACTATGTTTAACTGAAAATATGATGATTTGAAACTGACCTTTTTGAGCTTGAAGCAGCCATGGTTCGACAGTCCCAAATAGTAAAGGCGTGACCCTACCGAGATGTAGGAAATAAGATATGAAACCCTAATCCCTGATTCTCTTCATACAACATCGGGTCAACAAAATAGCTTGGTCTTTCATATGACAGTCCATTGGGCCTCAGCTCGTTGCTTTAATTGCTCATGTACTGCTCTTTGGAAAATTGCTATCTTTCATATGACTAAGTGCATTAAGAGAATATTCTTGCTTTAATTGCTCATGTACTCCCCTTTGGAAAATGACTTTTTATTTTCTTATTCAATCATCTTCTATATTATGTTAATTATTTTGTTAACAAATAATATACGGTACTCTGCAGGTTATTAAATTTGTAAACAGGTAATTAATATTTGGGTAGGTTTTTATGTTGAAAAAAAAAGGATTGTTTGTGGACAATTAAAAAAAATCAATTCGTAGAGATATCGTTAAGCATACTAAAAATAAGCAACAATTCTGCATCTTATAAATTGCAATAAATTACTTTTTTTTGAAACAGCAAATTACATTATAAACCACTCAATAAGGCATAAGCTATACCCCGATGAGGAAGTACGTTACACAATTAAGGAAGAAGGTGCTAAACACAAAACAGACCAACTCCATAACGAAAAAACTAACAAAGCTAGGAACAAAACCCATATAAAATAGTCAAAGTTCAATACACTATTACATCTCACAAAAGTTCAAACTTACAAAATTATAAACTACAAATTAAATCGTACCAAAATAATCATTTGTCCATTATAGATCCGATTTTTCTGAAAAAAAAAGAAGAAGAAATAATAGTTAATAATTACATGAAAAAACGGCCCAATATAAATTGCATTAATAATAAATATAACAATAATAATAATTATGATGACACACCTATAGATGTTCAAAAACTTCAGGAAACACAACATTCTGAGTGGTGTTGCAAGGTTTTCCGTCCTCATCTATAATTAACATCTTCAAACCTTTTGTAGTTGTAACTCTTGAAACAGCAACATAAAGTTGGCCGTGTGTAAAAACAGGTCGGGGTAAATACAATCCGACCTTTGAAAGAGACTGTCCTTGAGACTTGTTTATAGTCATTGCAAAACATAAGCATATGGGAAATTGTCTTCGCTGGAACTTAAAAGGTAAGCCAGAATCTGTTGGTACCAAATCCATTCTAGGAATAACTACCTTGTCACCTATATTTTTTCCAGCTATAACAGTAGCTGAAATAATATGCTTTCCTAAATGATCTACCTGCATTCTTGTACCATTACACAGTCCTTTTGCCTGATCAATATTCCTCATTAGCATGATAGGAACCCCAACTTTCAACGTCAAACGGTGATTTGGGATACCGGAACACTTAATATCATTTAAAAACTCTGATGTAAACCAATCACCTTGAACTGGATGTTCCTCATCAGACTTGCAAGGTGTATCGGCACTTAAATATTCTTTTGACTCACCGGGAATTAAAGACAACACAAAATCATTGACTTTTTCAACAACCTCCAATGTTGGGCAAAGGATTGCTTGGTCTTCAAATTGATTTGTATTTTTAAAATTCAAAACAATGTTTGGATACACAAAATCAATTAGAGAAAGTAAAGGATCAATACCTTCAAGTATGCACAATTGATTAGGAATTTCAATATTTGTGACACCATCTTCATCTGCGTCCATAATACCGTCACCAATATTCAAAATCCAATCTGCAAATTTTTTGATTTCGTCATATGATTGACTTGTGCTATCACCATTCAAACGCATGTTTTTCGTTAACCTGAGTACTTTGACTGTCTTCCATAGCTTAGAAGAACTCACCGTTGCCCTTATTATTGCTCCTCTTGATCCCTTTCTAACAACAGGCAAAATTTGCCGAAAGTCACCACCCAATACAACAACTTTGCCACCAAAAGGACGGTTATTGTTTTGTTCATCATTGACTCTCATTACATCTCTCATAGTACGATCAAATGCTTCAAAGCAATATCGATTCATCATGGGGGCTTCATCCCATATTATCAAACTTGCTTCTCTTAAAAGTGCGGCTCTAGGTGTTTGTTGTTTGATATTGCAACTTGATTTATCATTAAGTTGCAAAGGAATGCAAAAGGTTGAATGAGCAGTCTTACCATTTGGTAAAAGTAAAGATGCAATGCCACTGGAAGCAACATTTAAGACAATCTTACCTTGAGCTCTAAGAGCAGCAGACAGGGTTTTCCACAAGAAAGTTTTGCCAGTTCCACCATATCCGTATAAGAAATAGAATTGTCCATCACCATTCAAAACTGATTGCATAATTTGATTATACACATTGTGTTGCTCTTCTGTCAACAAACCAATTAGCTTGCCATGAAGTGTAGCCAACTCAACTCTATCAAAATTAAGTTCATCTGCAATCAATTTATTTTGAAAGTTCAAAACATCTGCATATTGAACAGCAGGCATGGATTTATAGTCTTTGAGATATTTTCCATTTGCCATCAATAATTTGTCAATCTCCATGAGACAAAGATTTTTCAATTCTTCATCATTTATTTGTAATCCTACATAATATAAGTATATAAAATAAGGTTATTTTAGAATTAATATATATTGATTGATGTTAAAAAGTTAAATATATTAGTTGATATACCTGGCATGTTTAGAGCCTTTCTTCTATGGTAAATGATTCCTTCCGATAACAATCTCCAACTTGCATTCCACACTTCAACTGGTTTGGTCATTGTACCCATTATCAACAACCTAACGAACAAAGCTCTCATTTCAAAACCAGATCCTAAATGACTTGTTTCTATGATAGCATCAATGAATTCTTTGTCATTTTGCAATAAATCTAATGCATAACATGCATCTTGAAAGCTATCACATAATACACCCTTAACAGTTCTAACACTTTCGTATGAAGTGCAACCTCTTTGCAATGTCAACAAAATCCTCAAGTAATACAATTCCCCTGCACCAACCGGAACATATGTGAGCCTACCAATGCTATATCCTGATTTTCTTGGTTGCCACATTCTATCTTTTTCGAAGTAAGTGAACTTCGACGGAAACTCAGCATATGTTAGATTGCGTCCTTCTTCATATTGTTGATTTGCCTTAAACCAAGCAAGAAACATTGATCCCATGAACTCATTGTATTTGACAACATTCTTGAGCTTTTGATTCTCCTTGTAATTGATTGATTGTTCATTTGGTAAATGCACACAAAGCCTAATGACTGCAGGAAACTTTTGGTGAATGTCAAATGCAAAAATTCTCCAAGCTGCCTCGGATGGGGATAAATATCGGCAATCATAATACCTTTGGATTTCATCAACAGGTTCAGATTTCGATGAAACTTTTTCCCCATTTACTATCTTTACATTTGATCTATCAGGCCCTTTGTTGACATATTTAAAAAGATACTTAATTGCATTGGATTTATTGCAATATTCTACATTGACATGACCTTGATACCTCATCAGCAAATATGGATTGTAAGGAACAACATTGCTGTTATCTAACCTAGCCTTACCTTTTGTAACAAACACCCCAGTATTACGGCGTCTATAAGATGGATAACCATCATCATCTATTAAAGTAGCCGATTGATGTTTCTTTGGAAAGTATTTTGAGCATATTGGACCTTTCATGCAAGGTGAATCATAATGTCCGGGCCCACATGGTCCATGAATCATGAATGATGAAACACAACCATGCAACTTTGGATATAATTTTGGATGAGGGATTTCAGCTGATATTACCTTGTCAATATCTCTGACTTTATTCAACTTGTTTTCAGCATCTAACCACAACAAAATGTGTGCATGTGGAAGTCCTCTTTTTTGAAACTCAACAGTGTACATTCCTACAATGTACAATTTTGTAGAGTGTTATAAGTAAAAATACATGTAAATATGTGAAATTATTAAATTAATAAAATAAATAATATATACTTGCCTGCAATTACTTTGCCAAAAATTTCTTTCTTTTTGAAATCAGACATCATTTCGTCTAACTTCATTTTAAATACTCTACAAACAATATCTGGTCGGTCTGATGCAGTAAGACCCCTTGGGGTGACAAAGTCCTTTATTTCACTCCAATTTGAATTACATGTTACTGTAATGAACAAATCTGGATAACCAAATCTTTTACAAATACCCATTGCATCTTGACTGTTGTTAAACATATACCTAGGGCCACCTGTAAAAGAATCCGGTAGGATGACGCTCTTGCCAACTGATGATGGTAGCATATCTCCTTTTTCAACTGCCTCTTGTAAACCAGAAAGAATATCATTTCTAATCTTATCTTGATTTTCTCTAGCAAATGAAAGACGTTGTGCTTCGATCATGGTGTAACAATCAACCAAATATTGCTGAAACAACCTTTTGGCGAACAAAATGTTCCCAAATTCAACTTCTCTTTCTTGAATTCTAAATGCCATAAATTCCCGTATTGTAACTCTATTATTTTTTCTCGTTGATCCTTCTCTCAAAGGAATATTAGGTTCCCAACCATTTTCACCAAAAGGAAACACTAAGGGATATTGAAGCGGCAAAAATAACACGTGTGTTTCGTGAATCCTGATCAAACCATAAGTTTTATCATGAACAACAACATCTCTTCCAATGTCAGAACTGTCAAAATCGCCGACAATAACACCTGCAACCTCATCAGCTGTGGGAATATTGTGCATTCTTGAATCATTATTTCTTTTTCTAAACAATCTAAGGGATAGTTTAGGTTGGTTTCCTGATTGAAGCAAATCTCTAACCCTTCTAAATGATTTAGCTACTTCATTATGATCATCAATCATTTCTTTAAGGTCTCGAACTAACGACATGTCAATGTTAGTTGAATCATTTTCAGACCTAAATTTATAAGCAACAATATTAATTTTATTTTGATTGATAGATAATCTGCATATATAAACAATAAATTGGTGATAGGATTAAGTTAAACGATCATACCTAAAATGAGAAGCTCTATTATTTTCTTCATTTTGTGTATCATAAATGTATAGCTGAGCAAATTTGGGGACGGTTCCTTCTTGTGGAAGCAAAGTTCCAATTCTATGATAATTCTGACCACCCAAAATAAACTGCGGAGGACCTCTACCATTATTAATTTTATTTTGAATTCTACCACCCATTGATGTAAATGCAAACATGCTGTTGTAGGTCCTTATATTTTCCTTGAAATGTTTGCTTCTACGATCAGTTCCTCTTATTAACGATAAGAGCAATTTTGGTGGTCTTTTAAGAAGTGGTAGTTCAACTTGACCTTTTTGACAGCAAATAGAAAAATCTGCGTTATGGACACGCTGTGTTTTATCTGCTCTTTCTTCAAACCATAATTCGGCATGACAATATATGCAAGTAAACTCCGGTTGACCAAAATTGACGCACTCTATACATAAATTTGTAGTAAAAAAACTATTGACATAAAGAAATAATTATTATAACAAATATTATATGAGTTTCAATATATACCTGCTTTTTCAGCATCTTCATACATGTTAGCTTTAAAAACAATTTTTGTATGGTCACCATTAGAGTTTTCTGCCGCAATAAAATTATAGAATTTATGAGTACATATTAATAGAGGATAAATTTAAGTACACAATATAACTATATCTATTCATACATACCATTAGATAGATGGATATCATCAAAGTCCAATCTTTTGACACCAATATATATGCTTCTCTTTCTTGTCTTAGGTGCAGGTTTCTTTTTTAAAACATCCTCTAAGGAATTAATAACTTCACATGAATCGAAATTAGATTTTCCTGAAAAAATTATGCTCAATAAGTATTTGATATTTTTTTATTTTAGAGTATGATATTTAAAACAATAACCAACCTAAATGAAAGTAATAAAAATAAAAGAAACACTCATGGTTAAATATCAAACTTGTAATACATTACATTGAAAATAAACAAATAACCTGATTGTCCATGTCTTGCATTTCCATTTTGTGATGATTCTCCACTTGAATTTTGAATATTAGAAAACACGTTAGAAATTGGAGTGAATTTGACATGATTAGGATTTTTTGCTCTTTTAACTGAAATGTTACTATCACATGTTTGTGTTATGGTTTTGGGTATGGTTGAGCCATCTGAAAAAAGAAATATAGTAAATAATGAAGGAATGATAAAAAATATGTTCCATTAATACATTGTATAATCTAATGGAAAATAATATTTTTAACTAAGAATATTACCTGTATTTAAAGGTGACAAAGGAATCCTGTTAGCCTTTCTTTTTCCACCGGTTGATTTCAATTGAGTGCTATCAACTCCATTTGAAATGGTTGAATTCCGAAATTTAGCAATGTCTATATAAAAATTATTTTAGAAAAAATTAATCTCAATTGAAAGAAATATGACATTTTTATTTTTGTAACTTTGACATTAGAATAATTTAAAAAACCAATATGAACTAAAGTTATGCCTTACCTTCATTGCATGAATCAATAGTTATGTATGAATTAATGGTTGGCATGATATTTGTTGGAGACACATTTTCTGAAATTTGTAGTAACAAATTAGTTATCATGGAAGTTAGAATGTAAGCTAATATTAAATGAAAACACCTTAAAACACTAATATAAAGAAAGTCATAATATAACCTGATGATGAATTGATATTTTCATTTTTCTTTTTCTTTCTAATAGCCATTCTTCTAAACCTTGATATCTTGGAAGTATGATCATCCATCTCCATAGAAAGTTTTTTTGCATGAGATAAGTTACTTTTTCTTATGGCAAATTAATATGCTTGTTGTGAAATTTGGAGGTAGAACTTGTGTCATTTTGTGGGTTTTTTTTTTTTTTTTTTTCGGTGGAGGATATGGTTTTGTGCCATTGACTATTTACTACTTTCCATATAGTATAGATTCCAACTACTTGTGATAGTGATTGAACATATTTATATTCTTTGTTTTATAGTGAATTGTTATGGAGTTGTTTGACTTCAAAATATTCTTTTTGTAGAGATATGTAAGATATGCTTTTGGGTATGGTTGAGCCATGTGAAAAAAAGATAGTAAATAATGAAGGAATGATAGAAAAGTAAGATGGTAAAGGAATCCTTCCAAAATATTCTCTATTAAAAATTTCTCTATGTATATGTCATCTTGTGCTCAACCAAAAACGTGAGTACTATGTCATATTTTGGAGAGTTGATTCTTTACTAAATATTGTCTTCTAGTCAAATATGTTAATAATATTCTGTGTGTAAATTGGTTCCTCATTCCATTAATTACATTAAACAAAGTCTCCATAATATAGAACATGAAAATAAAAGTATGGTCTTCTTACTTAACACATCATACCATAATTAAATAAGTTAGTGACATAGCATATAGAAATAATATAATAATAAGGTCTAATACATTTGATAAACAATAAGGTGAAGTAATCACCATAATTAATAAAAAGTCTCTACATCATTTTTTTAATTAGCCATAAGAGTCTTGCAATTCAATTAATTTCTCCCTCAGAGTCTACTTCAGTGTCTTGCAACATTTCAAATCCTGCAAATCTTCTTGGGATGTTTCTGATTCTCTGTAGCCTCTGAACACCTTCAGAAATTCTTTCTTCAGAATTCTGACCTTCAGAGTTTGCTTCAGAATTCTGACCTTCAGAGTTTGCTTCAGAATTCTGACCTTCAGAATTGGCTTCAGAATTCTGACCTTCAGAATTGGCTTTAGAATTCTGACCTTCAGAATTGGCTTCAGAATTCTGACCTTCAGAATTGGCTTCAGAATTCTGAGCTTCAGAATTGGCTTCAGAATTCTGAGCTTCAGAATTGGCTTCAGAACTCTGGGCTTCAGACTTGGCTTCAGAATTCTGAGCTTCAGAGTTGGCTTCAGAATTCTGAGCTTCATAGTTGGCTTCAGAATTCTGAGCTTCAGAGTTGGCTTCAGAATTCTGAGCTTCAGAGTTGGCTTCAAAATTCTGAGCTTCAGAGTTGGCTTCAGAATTCTGATCTTAAGAATTGCCTTCAGAGTCAGAGTCAGATTCAGAATCACCATCAGACGCAGAATCACCATCAGAGTCATCTCCATCTTCTGAATCATCTTCAGAGCCTTCAGATTCTGACTCTCCTTCAGAGCCATCCTCAGAGATTCTCACATCAGAATTTGATTGAGACTTGTTCCAATCCCAAGTTTCAGATTCCTTCACAATGACGTCTCTGCTGAATTCAATTTTATTAGTCTCTGGACAATAAAGCTTGTACGCACCTGTACTGTGGTACCCCACCAGTAACATTACTTTGCTTCTATCATCCAGCTTCTGTCTTCTGGCTTCTGGAACATGTTTATAGCATACAGATCCAAACACCTTCAGATGACTAACACTTTGCTTCTCTCCAGTCCACTTCTGAATAGGAACTATTTCCTTCAGCTTCTTCGTTGGACATCTGTTGAGCACATATGTTGCAGTGGCAACAACTTCTCCCCATAAGTGATGAGGAAGCTTCTTCTCTTTCAGCATGCTTCTCACCATATCAAGCAAAGTACGATTTCTTCTCTCAGCAAGACCATTGTGTTGAGGAGTATAAGGAGCTGTAACCTCATGCTCAATTCCATTCTCCTCACAGAAAGTTTTAAACTCATTAGAATTAAACTCACCACCACCATCAGTTCTGAGAATCTTCAGCTTCTGACCACTCTGTTTCTCAGCCTTCACCTTGAACTTCTGAAACGCAGCAAACACTTCATGCTTGAACTTGATGAGTGTTACCCATGTCATCCTTGTGAATTCATCAACAAAAGATACAAAATACTTGTTTCCTCCAAGTGAAGGTACTGGAAATGGTCCACACACATTAGAATGTACTACTCCCAAGGCATGTTTTGCTCTTGGAGCTACTTCTGATGCAAACGGCAGTCTTGGTTGCTTCCCTTTCATGCACACCTCGCATGATTTTTCAGGCTTCTTGATTATAGGAATTCCATGTACCAGATTCTTTGACTTCAGATGCCCCAAGCTTCTGAAATTCAGATGACCAAATCTTCTGTGCCACAGCTCACTATCCTTCTCAACACTTGTTGCACTAAGACATTCAGAATCTGCAGTTCTAACATTCACCTTGAATGTTCTGTTCCTTCCCTGTTCTGACTCCATAATCAGCTTCTGATTACCGTCATATAGCTTCAGAAGATTGTCTTTCATAGTAACTGAAAAACCTTTCTCAATCAATTGACCCACACTCATCAGATTGCTTTTCATGCCTGGTACATACCACACGTTCTGATGATGAATTGATATTTTCATTTTTCTTTTTCTTTCTAATAGCCATTCTTCTAAACCTTGATATCTTGGAAGTATGATCATCCATCTCCATAGAAAGTTTTTTTGCATGAGCCTAGAGTCCATAAGTTGTATTTTTTTATACCTGATTATACACTCCCCCCCCCCTAAGTTTTTAAATAAAACATAAACTGGTACCTAGGATATTATTATTTTGACTCTTTTTAAAGGTAACCAAATATATTATTATTTTGAATCTACTTATAATAAAACATCAGTTGTGTTATTATTATTTGGAAACTCAAAGTTAAATAATATAAAAAATAAAAGTTAAATAATTGAACTTGATATATAAAAATTAACTTCAATTAAGAAGACCATATTTGGCCATATTACAATAATCAGTAGTTTAACAAAAAGGGCACTTAACAACATAATACAAAATGGATACTCATCGTTAAGCCCACTACAAAATACAAAGGCCATTTCAAGTACTTAATATAAGGCCAATTGAGAATTCTAATGCCCAATATAATTGGGTCTTAAGTAGATTGATATAATAAAACCTAAGAAATAAGAAAATAGAAAGGCCATTTCAAGTACTTAATATAAGGCCAATTAGAAAACCTAAGACATAATGTAGGAAATATAATAATTGATACTTCATTATAGATAATATAATATCTTGATTGAGCAAACAAAGCCAATATCACATGATATGAAGAACCAAATTAAGCAATTAGATCTTTTCAATCTTAATTGGCCTTTTGAGAAGCTTAATTGGAAGGTTCATGTCTTGAGTTTTGGTTTCATCATTGGGAGAAGACCTCTTCCCTTTGTTAGTATGGTTATCCATTTTTGCCTTGCCATTTGCATCCACTTTTTTGGGACTTGGTATGTCATCAACATCAATGTCTTGTCCATTAACTTCATCATTGGGTGAAACCCTCTTTCCTTTGGTAGTATGGTTATCCATTTTTGCCTTGCCCTTTGCATCAAGTTTTTTGGGACTTTTGATATCATCAACATCAATGACAGTTTCAGAGAATGCTGGCATTAAGTCCTAATTGAATAACAACAACAAAATTAGAAAATATGAGTATTTGTTAAATACTATGTAGTAGAAATATATGTATTATATACTTGTAATCAAACTATAAAGTTTATCATGAAAAAGAAATCAGCTGATAACTTATTAGCATATACACAGCAATCAAAATTTGACATTAGAACCCAAAAAAACATCACAAAGCAAAATAAAGGAAAATTTAGCAAGCAATTAAACCAAATTCCAAAACTAAAGAGCTATTATATTTACTAAAACTGCTAATCATGTTCAATTAGCAGTGTATGTTTGGTTCCACTTTAAGAGGAAGTATTTTGAGTAATAAAGTGATTACTTACTTGTGAGATGCCCAAATTTGCACAATCCAATTTTAACTCATTCTCCTTTGCAGAACTTGCTGTTAGTGGCTCAACATTGTTAGTATCAAGATAGTTTGCTGAAGATCCAATTTGAGTGTCATGCAGCGCACTCAAAGAATTCATTTCCTATTCATAAGAAAAAATCATAGTTATTGTAAACTGAAGGTATTCTAAAACCCAATACATATTTCAATTGTGCATAAGTTGATTGATAAAGTGAAACATTTTTAGAAACTGATTAAAAAAAAAAAATTCTCACATTGGCATTTTTTGCAAAGGTAGATTCTTCATGCTCCCACTTGGACTTGAATTGATTAATTATAATCATGTCGGTGCAAACTTTGCGAACACGGAAAGACGGCTCAAACCTATGACTCACGGGGGTTTTGCACTCAACTTTGAATAGATATGTTGAATTGACCAATGCTTTAATTTCTGCAGGAAGAACATTCGTTGCAGCCCTCTAAAAGTAAAAAAAAAAGATATAAAATTAAATATACATTAGATAATAGTTATATATGCTTAGATTTTAATCGTATTTAAAATACTTACGGTATCCCGACTGCGCAATACATCAGCACATGATTTGTTAAACAACATTGCAGCATCACGATCGAAAAGCACAAATGTGGCGCTGTCGGTATCATCCATAACACGAACATTGATGGAAAATCTTTAAATACAATGAACAAAAAATAAAATTAGCATCTTATGATTGAAACTTATTTAATAATGACAATTAATATATATCTATAAAGAAAGAATGTTACCTTGGTGAAACATTTTTGACATGTTTGTTACATTTTTCGCAGAAATACATGCCCGAATCTGGATACACACTTTTGTTGCATGCACATGCCGTATAGAACCAATTATCATGGTTGACAATGTGTTTGATAGTTCCAAGAACAACAAAAAGAGCATCCTAATACATATAAATTAAATATATAAGAATATGATTATTGTTTTTAGAAAATATTGATTTACATATTATTTCTTATTTACCTCTTCACAATTAAGAAGACCTTGGATAGTGTTCCTAGGAGTGGAATAGAGAAATTCTTGGAGAGGATCAACTCTAGGTTGTGCATGTATTTGGGTAAGGATAAGAGGAGATGGTGTGTCAACATTTTCAACCACCCTACTCCTTAAGTAAGTCGCATCATCATTGACAGGATTGTAAAAAACTTTGGTGCAATTGAGGCAGTTTTGGATATGAAGTTTGTCTACACATTCCATATCAATGACTTAATTAAAATAGAAAACAAAGTTATATATACATAAAACTATTCATGGAGAAAATAAAAAAGTAAATGGGGTTATACCTTGAAATAGTTTCACCTTTCCAAGCATGATGATAACAACAGCATTTTGTGTTTCGCCGGTGGAAAGAAAATTGTTGAGCTCATCAACATAAGATCCAAAAAGAGTGCACTGAATCTTTTCCCTAAAAGTCAAAATACTTGTCATTAGTTATCTTAAACTATAGTAATATTATTTATTCATGATAATAAATTCTATATTATATGTGCTTAGAACAAAATATACCCATCCGCCTCAAGTTCAATGACATTGAGTTTGGTGCTTTGTCCACTCCTCTCATATTGTCTTTCTTCCCCAACTCCAGTCAGCATTCCAATTACATCTAACAATTAACCATTTCAAAATTAACATTAGATAATAACATCAAATAAATTAAGCTCCCACAAATAATAATATAACATTTAAATCTCAATATATAACTTACCAACTAAGTAATCGTTGTCATAGCTGCCATTAATGACTTCACCAATAGGAACAAATTTAAAAGGAGATAGGTTGGTGAGTTTGTTTGGGCCAAGTGGGGTTACTTTCGATCCAAACTGAAAAGTAAGTTTGTAGTCATGTTTGGTAGTTTTATAGGTTCCACCATTTGAGGCAGAGTCCAAATTTTCAAATGAATAGACTCTGCCCTCTTTGATATGTTCTGCAAACTTGTACAATAGGGTTTTTCTAAGTGAACAATGAATTCGATCTCCCTACATATTAGAAAATAATTATCATTAAGCTGTTACCAAAACACAAAATAATAGAAAATAAGCAAAATCAACATCAACATAAAGGACAATCTAAAAATACAAAACAGTCCAATTCAATTTGACAGCAAGAATATGAAATTCTACAGCTATGGTTTTGAAACTTATGTAAAACCGGTTAAATAATTATTGCATAAAATGGGTAAAATATCAATTAAAAGAGTGAATATTGCATAAAATGGGTCTGTGGAATATAACATGGTGTGTTACTGACTTGTGTGAATGGATATAAAAAGTGATTATGATACCAAACAATGTAAACCTCATATTGAAATTCTTTTATAACACCTCAAAGAATACATGAGATAAATAAAGTGATTATGATACCAAAGTATGAAATTCGTATTATTGCAAAGAAACAAACCTCAGCATCCATTAACACCATTTCAACTGAAAATGGCAAATCATTTCTGTTGAAGTCTTTCACAACCCACAATCTAATAATTTTTGCTTTGACATTCCAAGAGGATTTTGAATCATTAATTTCAGAAATTTTGTCAAAAGTTTTTGAAAGTGTTGACAAAGCCATTTTGAAAAAGTGAAATAATAAGAGATTAGATTGTGGTGTGAGCAATTCTTAAAGCCATTCCCATTCCCCTATTTATAGACAGAACCTAATATTTGAAATTGAAAGTGAAACTTACATATAATATTGCAGATTCTCAATCCTCTGTGTTGATAATCCTGGTAATGGAAAGAACTCAGAGGTAACAAAGGAATCAAATTGAAATTTGTTGATTAATGATACAAAAGGGTAATGGAGAGATGCTTATTTGAAATTGTGATAGAAGATTAGCTTCAAATTGGGTTGATATTCTTTTTTAAAAATAAGATTCCACAAAGCTTTAGGCAAAATTGATGAAAGTTTACCTAGGGAGAATGCAATTTGTGGGAGAAGATGAAAAGGGAATCCCCTTTTTCGCTGGTGTGCAGAGCATTGACTGTGAAAATGAAAAGGATTGAAGGAGAAAGAATTGATTCCTTTCCTGATGGTTCTCATGGATTTCGGGTAGGGTAAATATTGGGTCGGGTCAATAAAAGCCCAAACCACATATCTCTTCTCTCAATTGGTTGAATTTGAATTGTTGGCTAAAAAGGGCTAAAAATTTGGATTGTTGTGAAAAGGAATATATGATGTGGAGGGCTTCATAGATTGACACTTGTAAAAAAATACCCTAAGTGCATGTTAAAGATGTCTAATATTAAGATTTTAATTAAACACGACAACACAAATAAAGACATGATTGTTTGTTTCTTCGTGTGTGTGCACTGCTACATCTCCTCCTCTTCTCTTATATACTCTCCCTCCAATAGTTCTTCATTCTTTTTAGATTATTTTATACCACTTTTTTCTCAAATTCAAACCAATCATCAAGTATGTATGTTCTCTTATCCACTGCATCTTGTTTCTTCATATCATACTAATCACTATGGTAAGACAGAAGAAGACTATGAGAGAACAAAGAAATGAAAGGAACAAAGGTCTGGTGATGATGCAGAAATATATGTAGAGGATGAGGGTTTAGGTGGTAATTCTACTCATAACAAGTTTTTTTACTCACAATAAGTTATACACCCAAAAAATGGTGTTATTTACAAAAAAAAACCACCTTACATGATTTAACCTGCTATAGGAGGTAATTTTGAGAGGACCATGGATAGACCCAAAAAATTAGGAACCATATTAGGGGCTTCCTTGTAAATAGTTAGAGGATAATATATATTTTTGTTTTTCTAGTAACAATGTACTGTGTAAATTTTAAAAATTATATTTTATGTTTATTAATGTATGCAAAAAAGATGAAAGAAAAGAAAAATATATTAAAATAAATAAGAGATCAAAGAAATCATGATGCACGTAATATTACAAGAAAAATTAAGAGGAAAACGAATTCTAAGATATTTATGGTGTTATGCATGTAATAAATTGTTGAGTGTTTTTTGTGATTGATATGCATGACTTTAAGAGTCATATTTAATACATGGGAATGAAAGAAATGTGTATTTTTAATAATATTAAAATATTAATAGTAAAAAAAAAATTAAAATATTAGTGGTCAATTAAAATTGGTTATAAAAAATATTAAAATTAATTTTTTTAATATAAACTTCATAATTGATTGGCGGTGTCATGCATGTAATTGGTTGATTTTTTTTGATGATTAATATATATGACTTCAAGAGTCATATTTACTAAAAGAAAATAAGAGAAAACAAATTGTGGATTATTTATCTAATATTCAATAAAAATTAAAATTGCATGACATATTGTTTGTGTATTTCTTGATTTCTTTAATTAAATTATGCAACATTTAAATTTCTAAATTAAAAGTTAAATTCTTAATTTTAGATTAAATTCAAAATTAAATTCTCAATCAAAAGTATTTAAGTTTGATATCTAATTTGTGTAAAAAAAAAAGGTTTGATATCTAACTTGAGCAATACTTGAGTTTTTTTATTTTTTTATGTCAATAGACTCTATTTTATTTTGAAATATAACGTTCAAAGATAAAGAAGTAACAATTAATTTAAGCAATATTAAAATTTTTGTTTTAAATATAAAATATAACAAAAAATCAATAAAAGAATATGATATAATATATTAGTTTATTTAAATAATTTTACTATATAAAAAGTAATGAATAACTTAACTTAGTTGGCAGGACATTGCAATATATATTGCAAGGGGCCAATATTCAAGTATTCGAACTCTAATCATTCTACTTATTCATTTTAAGGGTGAAATTTCTAGTTACTTACAAAATAGATACAGACCGGTATTTCATATAAAATTACATGTCGAACCAAAACAAATACTTTTTCTTGGTAGTTGTGATCAATTGGACATAGATCCAATTGTTCTTTTTTTTTTTTTTTTTTAATTCCTTCCATTTTTTTACCATTCTAGATGGTATCAAGATGGCACTGGCTCGGAATATGTTATCCCCATTTCCAGGAAAATGGATATTTCCAGAAAAATATTTTTAATTCTATTTCTTTTTCTTTTCTAATCGGACAAATCCGCCTACTTGACTTCTTATATTGAAAGTGATTGGTTTCTAATTGACAAAAAAAAGTAATGAATAAAATATATTGAAAATTCAAAATATATTAAAAAGTAATATAAATTTATCGAAATGGTAATAAAATTTGTTTTAGGCTTCTAACTATGTTGGGACGGCTCTGTTATTCTTTAGTTCTAGCTTTTCTGTTTGTGAGTTTTCAATGGTTTTCATCTCTTCTTTGATCCTTTGTTTATACTCTTTTTCTTTCTTCACAATCTCTTTGTTTCGTTCCACAATTTCTTTGTTTAGTTCATTAATCTATTGTTTATACTCTTTTTCTTTCTCCACAATCTCTTTGTTTCGTTCCTCCAACTCTTGTTCAAACTTAAATGAAAATTAAAGATGAAAATAAAAAAGCTACATAAACTCCGATTGTGTAATTTCAGCGACAAAAAGTTGTCGTACAATTTAGCATTTTTCATTTTCTAAACTTGAGTTAGACCCAAACCAAAATTATAGGACAAATCACTGCATCCACTTGTTTGAAACATTATTATGCAAAAGAATGTTAGAGAGCAAGGGGCATATTTCTGAAAGCAACTCTTTCTCTCAAGCAAAAAGATTTGTTCTCCAATTTCAACCTCCACTATTAATCACCCAATTAGATCTAAAAATATATGAAATGAATTTATCTAGAGACAATTTATAGTCTACTGAATCTCTCTCGTAAAGCACACTCTCTATCCGAAGATCATGCTAAATCACCAACGACTCACCACTAATTAACTACTACTCTAAAGAGAGAACCATCAAACCAATTTATTCTACTTATTCAAATACCATCCTTGTTGAAACTTAGAATGCTATTGAGATTATATAAACGAGATAAACCAAATTCATTCAATGTAGTAAGTTGTCAAACCAATATTAAAGGAGAATTATTTTTGCTACTCTATCACTTTTCTCGCGCGCTTTACAAATTTATCAAAATATCCGTATTCGCTACTTAGATAGTGGATACACCCCAAAAACACTATCAATTTTTTTTTATAACATCTGTTATTTAAGTAACAAAAAAATATAAATGGAAACACGTAGTGGGTAGGGCGGCAAAAAATTGTCATTATAAAGTATGGGGGTACAATACAAGAAGCCCAACACACCAAGTCTAATAAAAAGAGGAAGGAGACGGGGTCAGCTATCCTATCACAATTGGGCTGAGAAAATAAAGACCACTTGAACTTGAAAGGTGTGTTGGAAAAAACCAATATTTTTCATCCTTTTTCATATTTAAAATTATCTGCATTTGATATGATAAGTACTCCAATTAATCTATAAAATCATCATCTGACCCGAACTTTAAAATTCAATTTCAAGGGTGGCTAGTTCAAACTAACGTGGTAGCTTATATTTCCTTGAAGCTTCACATCATTAAGCCAAAGACTAATCCATTTTTCTCCCCTATGATACAAAATAAATAACCAAAGCCGTAAGCTTAAAGAAATTGAACTTTCAAATTGGTATGACTCATTACACGGTAGCCAATACAAGTAAACCCATCTTTGAAAAATTAAATGCTATTTGCACACTAAGATACTACAAAAATTTATATATTTTCTCA
This sequence comes from Trifolium fragiferum, assembly GCA_954870985.1. Lineage (NCBI taxonomy): Eukaryota > Viridiplantae > Streptophyta > Magnoliopsida > Fabales > Fabaceae > Trifolium > Trifolium fragiferum. The sequence goes on along the minus strand of OX940793.1, from coordinate 53,473,410 downwards.
TATCATTAATCATCTAAAAACACAACACAAAACCATAGAAACAATGAAAACCAATAATCACAATGAGGAAGAAACCAATGGCAATCACCACGTGATAGATATCGTCAACATAGACTCCGAAAGGTTAGCTTCGATGCAAAACAAAATCTCAGAAAACCCAAAATTGCTAAGAAAATCCGCAGGAAAAACATCTTGTTGCATCTTCAAGGTACCTCAAAGCCTAATTGAAGCAAATGGAAAAGCATACCAACCTCGTATAGTTTCGATAGGACCTTACCATCGTGGACAACCTCGTCTCAACATGATCGAAGAACATAAATATCGTTACCTTGGTTCTCTTCTTAAGAGAACACATTTACCCTTAGAGGAATTCTTAAAAGCCATTGCTCCATTAGAAAATGAAGCTAGAGAGTGTTACTCCGAAACAATTCAGCTTGATTCGCACGAATTCGTTGAAATGTTGGTTCTTGATGGTTGTTTCGTTATAGAATTGTTTCGTAAAGTTGCAAGGTTAGTACATTTTGAAGTTGATGACCCACTTGTTAACATGGCATGGATTTTACCATTTTTTTATAGAGATTTTCTTAAGCTTGAAAATCAAATCCCTTTCTTTGTTCTTCAACGCTTATTCGAAATTTCAAAACCGCCTGATGAAAATTCAACGGTAACACTTTCATTTCTTGCTATGGAATTCTTCAACAACTCGTTACAAAGACCGGAAGAAATAGTCAAGGTGATAACCGAGAAAAATGAAGTGAAAGCGAAGCATTTACTCGATTTGGTTCGTTCAAGTTTTATTCCACTCGATGAATTAGAAAAAGAACACAAAAGCGTCACCACACCAACCCATGTGATCCATTGTTTCACAAAACTTCGTCATGCGGGGATCAAGATCAATCCAGGGAAAAACAACGAAAGAGAGAGTTTCTTGAAAGTGAAATTCAATCACGGCGTGATAGAAATGCCAACGATAACAATGGACGATTTCATGAGTTCATTTTTATCAAATTGTGTTGCATTTGAACAATGTTACAGTGGTTGTTCAATGAAATATTTTACAACCTATGTAACATTATTAGATTGTTTAATAAATACTTATAGAGATGTTGAGTATTTATGTGATAGGAACATAATTGAGAATCATTTTGGGACAGAAGGTGAAGTGGCAAGTTTTATTAACAATGCTGGAAAAGATGTTGCGGTTGATTTTGATTCGTGTTATTTGTCTGGTTTATTTAATGAGGTTCATGAATATTATAGAAATAGTTGGCATGTTCAATGGGCTAGTTTTAAATACACTTATTTTGATACACCTTGGTCCTTTATCTCTGCTTTGGCTGCATTGGTATTGTTGGTGCTTACTGTTGGTCAGACTTATTTTGCAGCTTATCAGTATTTTGATGCCTAAAGTTCTTTGATTAGAGAGAGAGTTGTGTTATTAGTTTTTTTTTTTTGGATTATGTAACACAAATTGTTCGTGTAATTAAATATTTACTATTGATTTTATATCATGCTCAAATAACCGATCACTCTGTTTATTATGATGGCATGAAAGGATTAATATATTTGGTCCGTCTAATTTTCAATTGATAGTTGAGAACTTTTTAATGTGTAAAATTAAGTTTGCAATTTTGATCGGTTTGATCTTAAAAATAGTATGAAACTGTGTGAAATAGTGTGTAAAATTAAGTTTGCAATTTATTTGGTTCGTCTTATAATTAATTTTGATATGTTTAATTTATTTTTTTTTATGGAGTTTAATATTATTTTTTATGAAATTAGTTTTGTCTCTATAAATATTATTTAGTGTCAAATTTAATTTTTAACTGTTATATAATTGTATTCAATATGAATTATTTTACTTTGGATTCATTCCCAACCAAAATCAATTTTATAAAATCAAATTTTATTACCAAAGAATAAAACATATGTTGGATCATGACTCATGAGCAGGGCACTGAGATCCAAATCATAAATTGGCCTAAAAACAACCTCAAAATTAAAATTATACACTATTAGACATACAAATAATGACATACGAACAAAGTTAAAAATATATTTTAAGTCTTTTAACTTACATATCGTTCAACATCTATTTTTTTAATCAATGTAAAACTCTTATTATATTTGATATACAAACAAACACTGAGATAAAATTACCCAATGTTTTCATAATCTTATCTTCCATTCATGAAATTTTATGATTGTGTTTGAGAGAGTTTTGAAGCCTCAAAATTTTGAGATTCTACGTAATAGTTATACATTGTCAATTTTCGTTATATATCAAATATATATTAATAAATTAATAGTAAAATACAATATTTGCGTGTGCTAAGGTTTTTGTTCAAATATCAAATTGCCAATTTTTTTTTATTTTGCATAATTTATTTCTAGTCATTTCAAATTAAATTTAAGCAGCCAAATTCAATATTTGCTACAAATTTAATCTTTGAACATGATGTTTCTCTTTAATTAATATTATTCACGATGATAATTATTTTTTGTTTCTTTTATGTTATTTATAACTTAAGTAGAGAATAATTCTTTTTTTAAAAAAATTGAAGGTTGCTTTTCTCTTAAATTGTTCAGATTGGTATAAAAAAAATATCTCCTGATAAAATTTATATTATTAAAACATAAGTTCTGATAAAATTTGCACTATTAAATGATATCTTCCGATAAATAAAAGAACATCGAAGGATTATAATCAATTTAGTGTGGACGAAGAGCAACCATACTTTTTTTTTGACACAGGGCCTATGGAAATCCACATCATTCCTTCTAAGGTGTGCTAAGATGAATTATTATCTAGTAATATAAATAAATAAATAAAATAAAAAATAAAACTTCTATTAGGCTGCTATGTAGGTGGGTGGTGGCGTTTGAAGATTCAAACTATCTCAATGATATGATTCGTGTCAAATACTAGTAATTCATAACACTAATTATTGATAGATTAATACTAGTACTATATATTATTCCTGATGTTTACTTTGTCATCAACATCCATGTACACCATATTGACCATATCAAAATGACTTACCGTGCAAGACATGTTCCCTCTTAGAGGACCATCAACCTTGACATTTCAATTGCTTACTACTAGTCCATTATTCATACCATACATTCCATGAAATTTCCATAATCCATGACTCTATTGTTGTATATATATATATGGAAAAGACCAATGCATAAGGTCTTTGCTATGTCCAAGTGTTAATTATATAGTGCATTATACAAAAACTAGACTAAGTTATTAAAAAGTTTCCACTCTTTTTCTTTCTCTAAGTCTTAACACATGCAAGGTTCCACAATGCCCATGATTTCAACAAGTGAAAATTTAGTTATTAATCAACTTCCTCGACCAACAAGACCCTCCACGGTTTATCTTCAACGCGAAGATAACATTTTCGGTCATACGCAACAATCAGTTGATCAATTTAACAACCATGTTGTACCACCAACAAAGTTAAAAGAAAAGGAAGAAGAAACAAAATTGATACTTGTTGATAAGCTTGGAAATCGTGTTTTGGGCAAGATTTATGAGAAGCTACCGGCAAAGTTAAGAGAGGAAATACATTTGGAAGAAATCTTGGGTAAAGAAGGAAACAAAGGAGATAAATCAGAACGTAGTACTTCACGCGATGTTGGGGTATCATCAAATAATGAGAAGCTTGGACGGTTCAAGATTCGAACTGTTGTTGCTGAAGAGGTTGTTAAAGAGGATGAGAAGCAATAAGCTAATTTTATTTTGTTAGATTTGTTTAATTCAGACATTGTAATTATTTTTCTATTATTTTTAGATAGAAAAAAAAATGGATTCTTTTATTCATTTCAAAAGAATTGGTTTGTACTAAAAATTCGTTTTGCACACTATAAAATCCATACTGCGAAAAATACCTAGTTTAACGATTTTCATTTCGATTTTGTTGTTCACTAACTTTTAATGTATTGTGCAAAAATAGGTGAGAATGAAATAATTGAAAAATAAAGTGGAATAAAATAATTCTTACTCCGCAGAACAAAACAAAAACACGCGCACAAAATTTAGTAACTTTTCCAAGAGGTAACAAGAATACTATTCAAAGGTACTAGTTTATAACCCTCCTCAATGGCGTCAATTGAATACAATATACATATCTATTTTGGCTTATTTTTGTTGGGTTTGATCTATGAAAACTTTAGTTGTTTTGAGAAGGAAGAAGATGGAAAGGAAAAGAGTAATTGTATTAAATTAAAATTGCATATGTACATGACTTATTTATATTGCTTCATCCACAAGTAACTATGGTTCAAGCGACACTAACTCTAGTAGACAGTTACTAACCAAAACAGTTAATAACTAACTAACACTCTAAACAAGCTAACTAACTAATCAAACTAGATATTTGAATTACTCTATTTACATCATACCACCCTAATTCAAATACTCTAATGACACAACTCCAAGCTTGTTTCTCATCTCCTTGAATCTGTCATGCTTCAAACTCTTAGTCAATATATCAGCTTCCTGTACTTGTGTAGAGCAGTGAGCTACTGCAATCCTCTCTTTGCTTACTTGATCTCTGATAAAGTGAAATCTAGTCTCTATATGTTTGGTCCTGCCGTGAGAAACAGGATTTCTAGCAAGGTTGATAGCTGACTGGTTGTCAACAAAGAGTAGTATAGGTCCTGATAGTTCAATGAATAGATCCTTCAACAATGACTCTAGCCAAATGCCTTGGCAAGCAGCATAGGAGCAGGCTATATATTCAGCTTCACATGAGGATAGAGCTATCACAGGTTGCTTTTTGGAGCACCATGAGATAGGTGCATTGAGATATTTGAATATGTAGCCTGATGTACTTCTTCTATCCACTTGATCTCCACACCAGTCAGAATCTGTGAAGCCAACTAGTTGATTTTCTTCATTGGTTTTGCTGTGTGGAAATAGTATGCCATATTCTAGTGTACCTTGTACATATCTTAGAATTCTTTTCACTGCAGTCATGTGGGATTTCTTTGGAGTATCTACAAACCTACTTACAACACCTACAGCAAAGGATAGATCTGGCCTGCTGTTGCATAAGTATCTTAGTGAACCAACCATTTGTTTGTAGAGAGTAGAGTTAACCTCTTCACCATTTTCATCTAAACACAGCTTAGTGTTAGTCTCCATAGGTGTCTCAGCAGGGTTACATCCCGACATGTTGAATTTGATTAGCAGCTATTTCATATACTTCTTCTGATGTAGCAATATTCCTGCAGTGGTTTCTTCAAATTGTAGACCAAGGAAATAGCTCAATTTTCTCATATCTGTCATTTCAAATTCAGAGTGCATTATTCTCTTGAATGCAGCTATGTCACTAGGGTCACTACCTGTGACTAGTAAATCATCAACATATAAGCAGATTATTAACACATTTGTGGAATCAAAGTTGTGTTTCACATACACACCATGCTCTACTACACTTTTCTGAAAGCCAGCTTGTGTTAAGAATCCATCAATCCTCTTGTTCCAGGCTCTAGGTGCTTGTTTCAAGCCATATAGAGCCTTGTTCAATCTATAAACCATTCCTTCCTTGCCTTCCTTAATGAAACCTGGTGGTTGAAAAACATACACTTCTTCATCAAGTGGTCCATTAAGGAAAGCTGACTTTACATCCATCTGAGTCATAGGCCATTTCTTCACACTAGCTATAGCAACCACAAGCCTAATAGTTTCAATCCTGGCTACTGGTGCATACACTTCCTGATAGTCTAATCCAGCTCTTTGTAAGAATCCTTTGGCCACTAGTCTGGCCTTATGTTTAGCTACAGATCCATCAGAATTCAGCTTGACCTTATACACCCATTTCACTGCAATTTGCTGCTTATTTGTTGGTAGATCAGTCAAATACCATGTATTGTTTTTCTCTATAGCATTGATTTCATCTATCATTGCCTGCTTCCATAACTGGCTCTTCATTGCTTCATCAATGCTAACTGGCTCACAATCAGCAAATAATGCAAAATGCACTAGATCCCCTTCTTCAGTTATGACACCATCATTGTAAACTTCAAAGTCAAGATATCTTCTGGTTGGCAGTCTATTTCTTTTGGCAAGAGTTGTATCTACATTTGTACTAGTGCCTGCAGCCTGTGGATTTGCACTAGAGCTTGTAGCCTGTTGATTTGCAGTGATGTTCATTATGCCATTGTCTACACTATTCTCTTCATCTTGTGAGTCATTAATCAGTAAGGGATTTACAGACATAGTACCCTTGTCCTTCCAATTCCAGCTTTCAGATTCACACACTACTACATCTCTATTCACCTCAATCTTCTTACTAATAGGATTGTACAGCCTATATGCTCCTGTTGGATGATATCCAACAAGTATCATCTGCTTACTCTTGTCTTGCAGCTTAGTTCTCCTTTGATCAGGTATATGACTGTAGCATAATGAACCAAACACTCTCAGGTGACTAACCATAGGCTTGTTTCCACTCCATTTCTCTTCAGGCACAATGTTGTTAAGCTTTTTGGTTGGACACTTGTTGAGAATGTATACAGCAGTGTTAACTGCTTCACCCCATAGGAAACTTGGTAAAGACTTCTCCCTTAACATGCTTCTAACCATGTTTAGCACTGTTCTATTTCTTCTTTCAGCTAGCCCATTATGTTGTGGGGTATATGGTGCTGTGACCTCATGTTCAATTCCTTGTTCAGCAAGAAATCTCTCAAACTCATTAGATGTGTACTCCCCACCTCCATCAGTCCTTAGGATCTTGATGGACTTCTCACTCTTGTTTTCAACTTTCTTCTTAAACCTTTTAAACACATCAAATGATTCACTCTTGGCCTTGATCAAGTATATCCACATCATTTTACTGAATTCATCAATAAATGAAATGAAATACCTATTTCCTGCCAGTGATTCAACTTCAAAGGGTCCACATACATCAGAGTGAACTACTTCTAACTGGTTTCTTGCTCTAGAAGGAATATCTGACTTGAATGATTTTCTTGACTGTTTACCAATCATACACACTTTACACACCTTTTCTGGTACACTTATAATAGGCAATCCCTTCACCATGTGATTTGTACCTAACTCTCTTAAGCTTTTGAAGTTTAAATGACCATATCTAGCATACCAAATCCAATTCTTATCATTTGTCTCTACTGCATTCAAACACATTACACTAGCAGTGCTCATGTTAATTTGAAAAATCCTATTCTTTGACAAAGGAGATTTCAAAATTAACTTATGATTTCTGTCAAACAGTGCTAGTGAATTGTTTTTCATTTTAACTTCAAACCCTTTCTGAATTAACTGGCCTATGCTTAGGAGGTTACTTTTCATACCTGGTACATAAAGCACATCTTCAATCATTACATGCTTTCCATCATCTCTGTTGATAACTAGTTTGCCCATTCCTTCAGCTTGCAAAGTTCTGTCATCAGCAAACCTTATCTTGCTTTTTCTTGAGGGATTCATCTCAATTAACCACTCCTTATGACTTGTCATATGGTTGGAACAGCCTGTGTCAAGGTACCAGTAATCTGTATGTGCAGCATCATCACTTGCTTCACTGATGGTAGCCATCATCAGTTTCACTTCACTATCATCATCTGATGAATCTTCTTCCTGAGCTGCACAAGCTTCATCACGACCCTTCTTCTTATCTTTGTTCTTATTCCCCTTTCCAAACCAACACTCAGCTGCATAGTGACCAAATTTTTCACAGTTATAGCATTGAACATTCTTCTTCCTAAATTTTCTTGGATTTTTGGAATTCATAGAACCTCCTCCTTCTTTACTAGAGGATTCAGCTCTATCATTTCCATTTGTTACTTCTTTGGTCTCTTTGCCTTTATTCTTGCTCCATGGTTTCTTTCCATTACTACCCTTCTTCTTTGTGTGAGCAAATAGAGCTTGATTAGTATCTTTATCTCCACTCCTGTCATTGAATCTCAATTCTCTTGCTTGTAGAGTACTCAACAACTCAGCTGGTGTCATTGTGCTTATATCCTTAGTTTCTTCTACTGTGCACACAATATAGTCAAATCTTGGAGGTAAAGATCTCAAGATCTTTTCACAGAACTGCTGATCAGAGATTGTCTCACCATTTTGAGCCATTGAATTGGTAACTATTCTTACCCTGTTGAAGAAATCTTCAACCTTCTCTTGATCCTCCATCTCTATATGCTCGTATTGTCTTCTCAAGGCTTGAAGCTTGACCTTCTTCACTTTTGCACCACCAGTGTGACACCTTTCTAGTGTGTCCCATGCTTCCTTTGTTGAAGTGCAGGTCGAAATCTTATCAAAATTTACCTCATCAACACTTTGATGAATGAGATAAAGCGCCTTGCAATCTCTCTTCTTGTTGGCTCTGAACGCTGTTCTTTGAGCCTCTGTAGCATCATTACCAAGAGCTTCTACACCACCTTGAATCACATCTGCAACATCTTGAAAGCCAAAGATTGCTTGCATTTGCACGTTCCATCTGTCCCAGTTATCACTCTTCAACTTAGGTAACTGAGTTGGAATGTTGTTTGTAGCCATTTTCAAGAATCAATCTTCACGCACGCAGCAATGATCTTGAACCGGCGCTCTGGATACCACTATGTTGGGTTTGATCTATGAAAACTTTAGTTGTTTTGAGAAGGAAGAAGATGGAAAGGAAAAGAGTAATTGTATTGAATTAAAATTGCATATGTACATGACTTATTTATATTGCTTCATCCACAAGTAACTATGGTTCAAGCAACACTAACTCTAGTAGACAGTTACTAACCAAAACAGTTAATAACTAACTAATACTCTAAACAAGCTAACTAACTAATCAAACTAGATATTTGAATTACTCTATTTACATCAATTTTTACAAAATCAACATTTATAATTAAGTCATTATCTAAGACGTTGACATAAAAATGATCATTAACATCTACTTTTAAATGACGACGTCTGTTGTCGTGAGAGTTTTAAATGTTTTTTAAGTAGAAGTATATATTAGACCATTTGATTTTTATTAGAATTTACTTGTAAATCTTTGAAAATGTCATTTAAATATAAGGAAAATGCCAACAAGTATTTTCGAGACACTCTTTAAAAAATTTATTTTGCACATTGTACAAATTTTTATAAAAAATAAACAAGAATAGTCAGAAGAAATTAATAAAAAAAAAAATTCTCAAGACAAAATAAGATTATAAAAACTATAAGATTATAAAAAAGTCATTTATTTTTAAATCACGGTATCATTCGTGTGCAACTATATAAACTAATCATTTAAAATAAATGAGATCTATTGAAAGAACGGAAGTCTTCTAACAAATGCTTGAGAGATTTTGCTATTAGAGGAACCAATCCTTTACTTCACCTTTGATGCGTAAAACTTATAAAGTCTAAACCGTGTTGTGACCAAAACTAATTAAGGATAAGTCCAATAAAAACAACTTAAGAGCAATTCAATTCCCTTGTCAAAAACATAACCAGTCAAGTTTTTGATTCATTCGAAATCTTTGATTTGGTTGGTTAACATATTCATAATATGACACTTTCCAAGAAACATCACCATGGTTTAAGGAGACAGTTCTATATATACATAAATCACAAGCAAACCAACTCAAATCATCGTACACTCAAAACTCAAAATTTCTACTAGCTTAATTCAGCAATCAGCAACAACAATATCTACATAATTAATATCTCATTCTATAGGAATTTAGCTTCTTCAAAAAAAATATATTTCATTCTATCGTGAAAGCAAGCATCAATCACTACGTACCAAGGGTAATTTAATTAATTGGTTTTCAATCTGTTTAGATAGGACATGATGCAAACATTACTACAAAATGATAGTAGAGACTCAGAATCAAACTTTGGATTCCTTGATCAACCTACAACATCATACAATTTGATGAACTCCAATACTATTCATAATTCTCCTGAACAAGGCACGTACGATCAATATAAATATTGTGCGCCGTATTATCCAACAAAAAAGAAACGAGTGATAAGAATTAAAAGGGTTTATTCAACAAGAACTCGTGGTCGTTCTGGTCCATTACAATCGTTGGCTAGGAAACTTGGTCGATTCAAAGTTCGAACAGTTGTCGTAGAAGTGACTCCAAACCAGTAATATTAAGTTTATTATGTAGTTAGACCTTTATATTTCTAAACTAACAGTCTAGTCCTTTAAATATGTTCTTTGTAATCATTATTTTCATAAATTAACATATTCACATTATTGAAACTCTAGATTATGCTTTCTTGTTCACCAATTTTTTATTTTTTACTTTTTATATTTAACCCACATCGTATCATATCTTGTTTCGATACTCGTTAGAATTAATTTATTCTAAAAACCATTTTTAGTTTTTGAAAACTTTTTTTTAAAATGACACAGTAATTTTTAGTCAAAAGTCAACATAGTGACTAACAAATACAAAATGTGGTAAACTTTAGTGTGAAATTTGGGAGGTTAAAATCAAATAATTGAAATTTGAAAGTTCAAAACCAAACAATTATGAAACTTGAGGAATCAAAACTACATTTAAATTTTATATTTATATATTTTGTAATTTTTAATTGATTGTAATTATATACTTACACGCCTCTCTTTACTCAATGCATAGTACCATTTGTACGATGCATGCCCAAATCATTGCTTTGAACAAAATACTTCTCACGACCCGCACATGGATTTTGCATAAGTGGACAAAACCCTAAATTAAATAGATGCTATAAAATTAGGACTTAGCTTCCATAATTAGGGATCTTACACTACATACTCCATATGGTTTTATATATAAGAAAAAATTTATTTTTTAGAATTATTAAAAAATTAACGTATCTAAACTATATTCTAGTCTATATACATCAATTCTTTAATAAACCTAAAAACAAATTTTTTTTTTATAAGAACAAAGGGAGTACTTAATATTCGCCCAAAAACCCTAGGCTACCTTTAACTCACGGGTCAAATACGAGGACTACAATCTAAATTGGAACTTTGATGTCCCCCACGTGTGGAGCTACAATAAACGTTATACACCCTTCGTCTCAATTTGATTGGGTCAGTTTGACTAAATATACTATTCACATATTTTATTTTGACCTTATTTTTCTACTAATAAATACTGTAAAAATAAATATTAGCATATAAGATGTTGTTGAATTCATCTCAATGAGTATTTTCAAAATATCAAATTTTTATAATTTTTACCATTACACAATTAAAAAAACTAAAAATAAAAAAAGAATATTGGTTAATAAACGTTAACCGGTGCCCTTAGAATATTGGTTAATAAAACTAAAAAAAGAAGAAAGTTTTAAATTGAAAATAACAATTTTTAAATTTTTTGAAAAGTTGAGTGCACAAACTCTAATGTCATATTACTATGTTTGCTTCCTTAAACGGCGCCCTAACATTTTTCCTACTTTTTATATATCTTAAAATGTATACTCATTTACCAATCGTTAGTTGGTTCAGTGGTGATTGACGCTGAACTTGGTAGGGAGGACCACAGTTCGATCCCCCGCAATTGGGATCGGGAGGTGGCTGAAACCACTTGATGCCAGAACTGACCCCCGAACCAGATTCAACTGGTGGTGAAAAAAAAATGTATACTCATTTAAGGTGTCCAAAAAATTTTCTTATTATAGAAGACTACTTTGAAACGTGATTGAGATGTACCAGCAACTGTTAATTATTTATTCTACAAAGTAATAATGATTAATTTGATATATATGATTTACCACTTCCCATTTGTTACCTTTTCTTTACCAACCTGCTTGATGGTGTTTTGTGCTTACTTTTATCTAATCCTACCATATACATAGCCCTGCAGAGAGACCGGATTGTTAGTAGAAAACTATTAAAGCCACACTTTGAAATCATCTTCTTTTTTTTTTCTTCTCTTTTCTATGTAATGAATACACAAATCTTCTATTTCTCTTTAAAAATTTGAAAGATCATAACTTGGCCCGCAGCAGAATGAGTTAGGACTTATATAAAACTAATTACTTAAAGTTTGATAGGGCCATTTTGGCTTAGCTATATATATAAATAAATCATGTGATCATTCGTACGTGAGTGAATAGACTATATATACAAGCTAGAATGGAAGATAATATACTAACCAAAAGGATTATTTAACTAACACATTACATGATAATATATACATTATTACATATATACATTACATATTTAAGGTGCAGCAGCAAGCAAACCGTAATTAATATAGAAGGTACCTATAGTTAATGTACATAAGGTTGAATAAAAGAACAAAAAAAGCAAAGAAAGACACAATTCCACTTCCACACACACATCAGTGCATTTCCTCATGTCTAAGCAAAATCCTGATGTGAGAGTTCTCCCATTTATTTTATTACATCTTACCTTTCCATTATGATTATAATTATTTTAAGATTCATTCATGCATTATACATCTTATCTTATGGGAAATAAGGATAACTCCAAAGGTTTGAATCATCACACATAACATTTTCTTGTGCATCATACTCATTACTTGCAAAATCAAAACGAGGAGGACTGAGTAGCATTCCTTCCGCCATATTAACCAAAACATTAGGCATATCAAATATCATATCCTCATCAACAAACTCATAGTTAACATTGTTGTTCTCATTCGCACTTGCGAAAAATTCATCCGGTGCCATTGCTGGGCGATTATTATTTTCCTCATTAATATTACTTGTGAGTGCATCCTCTGCTGCGCTTACAGCAGCTGCAGCACATGCTGCAGCTGTTTGAATATCGCGAGCAGAGGAAGACTCAGGCACGGGCAAAGAAGAAGAAGAATTAGGGAAATTTAATTCAGCATTTTTACCCTTAAGAGCAAGAGCAGCTACATCATAAGCAATAGCTGCCATTTCAGGTGTTGGAAATGTTCCTAACCAAATTCTAGTTGGTTTTTTAGGTTCCCGGATTTCAGATACCCATTTTCCATTACTCCTACGTCTCACTCCTCGGTACACCGGATGACGACCGGTGGAAACTTTGCCTGATGATGAGGAGGAGGAAACGTAAGTCGTAGGGTTTTCGGACATGGTGTAATTATTGTGTTTTGAGTTATGAAATGTTGTGACGGTTGGTAGTTGAAGAAAACGGTTGAAGCCATTTATTTATATATCTTGAGATATGAGGGGGGAAAAATATGATAGCTGGAGAAGGATTTGAAAGTTAAGAGATGAAAGTGCAAACCAGTGATGGATTAACTATGGTGTGTGAAGGATTTAGGGTGTAAAACAGCTAGGTTTAGTTAATATATGAGTTAGAGAGCGCGTTTTGTTAATTAAGAACAGAAGGAGAAGGAAAATTAGGTTTTATCAATAGTGATATTGCACTTTGTGGTGCATCTCCTTGATATATACACCATCACTAACATGGATGATACTCCATTTTTTCAACATGGGTTTGATGCAATATGGAGAAATACATAGATTGATTTTGTTTTATTATTATTATTATTATTATTATTATTTATTTATTTATTTTTATTTGAAATACAGATATAATAAAACATTGTTGACATGGAAAAGTTTTAGTGGCTGAATTTCATGGAAGGAGGATTTTTTTGTTCCTTTGATTTTTTTCCACTAACTAGCTAGGTAGGGTTTTGTGATGTAGCTGTTGTACCTCGCAAATGATGTTTGAGACAATACGTAGTTTCACTTCGTATGCACTATGGTAAGCAAAATTGAGCTTGTCAATTACTAGACTATAGTGTATATTTGTAATTTAAACTTGGGTTAATAGGTCTTTACCCCCCTGCAAAGTAAGCGAGTTTTGCTTTACCCCCCTGTAATTTATTTTTTTTAGATTACCCCCCTGCAAAATTTATTTTTTTGATTTACCCCCTTCAATACACTTTTTAAATCGGTTATTTTGTTCAACCGATTTAAAAAGTGTTGTTTTTAAATCGGTTATTCTGTTTTTTTTGCCTGCCACGTCAGCAATAGGGGGGTAAGTCAAAAAATTAAATTTTGCAGGGGGGTAATCTCAAAAAAAAATATTACAGGGGGGTAACGCAAAACTCGCCTACTTTGCAGGGGGGTAAAGGCCTATTAACCCTTTAAACTTTAACTATAATCTCAGAGGGACTCTTGGAGGGGGAGATGGGTTTTTGTGATCTTTGTGTATTTCTTGAAAAGATTCATATTGAGAAATTAAGTATAGTTCATCTTTTGCAATTGTTATTTGTTTCACTTTTCTTGTTGAATCATCAACAATGATATTAAGTTTTGAGCATTTACATATGAATTTGACAAAATATCTTAATACAAAAAAATTATATATGGAAAAATGTTTTTTTGACGAACTTTTCAAACACAAATACATAGTAACATGATCAGTTAAAATTTTTAATGACACAAGTGGTAGATATACTCAGAACTCTTAACCATTTAGTCCTAGTCGAGTTCAAATCCCCAGCACGTGAGTATAAAAAAATACAGAAATGTTATTATGACACATAAATACATACCCAAATATGACACAAGGACAATTTTGTCATTTTAACCCTTAAAAATAAGAACAGTTTGGTAAAATTACGCATTTCATCTTCCTCACTCACTTTCTCTCTCCACTGCAAATCTATCTCTCCACCCACCAATTTCTTCAGATCTGACCACCACCACCATTGCCCGCGTCACCACAGCCGACCGTTCCCACCACTATGTCGTCCTTCATCACCACCACCATGCTGATAGGACGGAGAAGAGAGAAAGAGAGAGTGACCGAAGAAGAAGAGGGAGCGGAGATCCGGTTTCGTGGCCGGTGAGAGAGAGATTGGAGAAGAAGAGAGAACAGAGGTCCGGTGTCGCAGCCGGTGGTAAAGGTGATGGCCACCGATTTTTGTACTATGAGATCGAAGAAGAAGAGGGAACGGAGATCTGTTTAAGTGAGGAAGATAAATTATTTTTTTTTTGGTACTATTTGTTGTTTGTTGAAGGAAAGAGAAAAAAAAAAAGAGTATAAAGTAACAGTGTTAATGTGTGTAGTATTTGTGTAATGTAAAAGTGTGTCATAATAACACAACTGGAAAAAATATTTATTGGAATGGATCTATGTTACCTTGAAAGAGTTTGTCTTAACAGTTGTGCGTGGAGAATAATTTTAGTTTATAAAAAAAAATAGAAAATTACCTAATGGCAAGAGATTAGTCTTGTAACCTTGTATACTCAAAAAAAAAAAAAAAAAAAAAGTATTGTAACTTTGTAGTTTGGGTTCTAATCTTCTCACAAATGGTTGTAAAATGACCATTATGAATTTTCCCTTTCTACATTTGGTAAAAATAATATAAAATAAAAACTTATATTGTTCTTTTAGGTTTCCCCTTTCCTCGTTCTTAAAAAAAATCTTTAATATTGCGTAAAAAAAAAAAATCTTTAATAAGCATTTCAACCTCATAGTTATTAGTAGTATTATTTTAGACGAAAGTCAAACGTCACAATTAAATAAGAAGAAGTACTCCTGCCACCCTATCAATTATTTGTGCACTTTACGTCCTTTCTATTTACTCTTTCGCTGCTTAAGTAGTGAACGTTATAAAAATGAAAAATTTTAAAAAATGTCGTCTGCTATTTAAGTAGCGGACAATATAATGGTAAAATGTTTTTGGATATAAACAGTGGATAGATGTATTTTGGTAAAATTGTAAAAAGCACAAGAAAAATGGTAGGTTGATAAAAGTACCAATCTTAAATAAGGTGTATTTTTTCTAAGATGTTTCCTCTTCTAGCCCTCCACGTTTCTTTTCAACCCCTCGAGTTTCCTGTTTTCCCCTTTACGAAAAACTTCGGTTTCTATAAATCAAAATTTTTTTTGCCTTGAAATACAACTTTGGTTTCCTGAAATTTGAACTAGAAAAATTTCAATTTCTGCAAACCGAAATTTTTATTAAAGGCAAAATCAATTTTTTGGGGGGTATAAAAGAAACGTCAGGGGCTGGAAAAGAAATCATCTTTTTCTAAAAAGTCCCTCCTATTCGGCCCTTTACATTAGAAAGGGAGTTGTTGGGCTTTTAGCTTGGGCCTATTCAAATTATATATTTTTGAACATTTTTCAAGCAATTGTATTTTAGGATGCTTTCTTTTCCCACCCCCCCCAATATTTTGCCCTTATTAAAATATTCGGAACGTATTTTTCGAACTTTTCCTAGTGTAAATTTGACAAAAATTTCGGAAAACACAATCCGAAATTCATATTCATGGCAAAAAAAAGTTCGAAAAATACGTTCCGAACTTTTTGACCAAGGGCAAAATGGGAAATTTGGGGGATGAAAAAGATATGTGGTGGGTGGGAAGAGAAAACTTCGTATTTTAGATTTCTTCAAACAAATACCTTTTGTTTTTAGATGACGATAAATATAAATATTTAAGATATATTTCTAATGCACTAGATAGAGCTTGAGGAGGGTGATCTAGTGACCTAATAAGTAATAATGATCATGTCATATTAAAAGTTTTACAGTACATTGAAAATTTTGAATATTCCAAAAAAAAAAAAAAGATGACATGAACATCTCTTTATAGACTGTCATCATCCTACAAGCTGCTGTTTTGTTTCATTAAAGTTCAGTTTATTATCACAACATAAATTCTAAGAGAGCGCAAAATAAAGGGAGTTAAATCATTCATTTTTACCAAAAAAAATATATAATCACTGAACAGACTGCCTAATTTATTTTTTTCATAAAATTTTATATCATACAATATTGACAGTTGAGCTAGAATTTTCTATTTATTAATTTTAAAAAGTGAAATTCTAACCATTATTTTTTTTTTGGTAAGCACAATTTGTTTCTTTTTGTTAGTTTTTAGTGGTGACATCATTTTTTAATTCATGTTTATTTATGTACAAAAATTACTACCTAGCATTGTTGGTGTGTCGAGTTTTAGTTAATGAATGGTACACATATTCTCAATATTATATATTTTGAAGGGGAGACATGGCATGTTCCACTCTTATGGTCATATAGCATTGATTTATTGTCACTTTTAATTTTACCGTTAACTCTTCAATAAAGTGGTATCAAATTCAAAGCAGCATATATAGTTTCAGATAGAATATGTTATCTATGGTGCAATTTTTTAGAGTAGGTAGAGTAAGGCACGTCGTAGAAAGATGGTTCACTGGGACGACATTGATTTGGGAAAGATGATGTGAACTATTTTGAAACAATAGAGAAGAACATTGTAAATTTTCCATCAAGAAAAATGCCTTACATTGTCCCGTGAACCTAACTTAGTTAGTAGAACATTTATACGTAAAATGTAGGAATTAAAGTTCGAATTCTGATACGTCTACTTATTCATCTTTAAATGATGAAATTCTAGCCACTAAACTATCTAACAAAAAAAAAATGCCTTACATTTACAACGTGAAATATTTACATGTTATTACTCACAATTCTCCGTCAAAATCTCCATCAAGGTGTTCTTTAATTCTAAAAAATAACTGATTTAGTTAAGCAATTCACACCGATTAAAAAATTAATTGATTAAAACTAAAAGAGATAACTCTTGGTTGGGTTCCGTAGCATGGTTGTTAAACTCGCGTGTTAACATGTAAACTCATACGAGTTTACGAGTTTAGAGGGTGAAAACGTGTTAACTCGCATGTGAACTCGTTTTTTGGTAAAATCGCAGAAAAAACGAGTTTAACCGAGTTAATTCGGTGTGAAAACGCTAAACTTGAGTAAACTCGTGGTAAACTCGGACGAGTTTACGTGTTTCTCCGAGTTTACCTCTTCAAAGTTTTCTTGCCCAATTTCAATATTTTAGCCCAATTGACAAATTTACCTTGCACGTTTTGTGAAAAAAAACCCACTGTGCATAGAAGCTGAAATATTTACATCTATCTCTCTCAATAATAACTATTCATTTTATAATCTTCTTCATTTCACTATCTTCTTCGGTTAATCTTCTTCATTTCACTATATTCTTCTATTCACTAGCACGAGATTAAGATAATTATTGTATTTTGATGCAAATTTATGGACATGATGTTGTTTATATGGAGATATGGTCTATTTTGGTTTTGTAATTAAGTTAATATTTTGAAATATTAATATTTTTATAGTATTATATTAGTATATATGTCATGTATATAATTATTTTAATATTATTTTAATTTTAGGTAAACTCGTATGAGTTTACGATTCGAGTTTACATGTCGAGTTTACTTATACAAAATGAGTTAATGTAAAATCTCGATTCTGACAACCTTGATCCGTAGACACATGTTGGGCCAAAGCATGTGTGACCTAGTTGCCTGTACGACCCGTATGAGGGTCATTTTGATGGGATTGAGAATATTTTTTTATATTAATTGAGGAGACATCGTAAAAATGTGCTATATATAAAGGCAGATCTTAAGAATTTAAAAATATAAATATTTCTTTAAAGTTTGTGCTTTTAAATTTAAAAATAAAATAAAAGCAATAATTACAAAAAAAAAAATTATTATAAAAAATAGTTTGATTTTTAAGTTCATAAAATAATTGATATATTTGGTTCATGATATAAATTAAATATATTAAACATTTGATAAAACTAAAAACTGTTTTTATTTTTTATAATAAGATTCAAATCGAATATTTAATTAAATTATTAGTTAAATTGCAGTTTTGGCCC
Organism: Trifolium fragiferum; assembly: GCA_954870985.1. NCBI lineage: Eukaryota > Viridiplantae > Streptophyta > Magnoliopsida > Fabales > Fabaceae > Trifolium > Trifolium fragiferum. The sequence continues at coordinate 53,454,776 of OX940793.1, read as the reverse complement.
TTCAAATTTTTTAATTGTGCGATTTTGGCCCTTCTAGTTTCAAACAAGCGATTTTAACCCTATAAGTTTCATAATTGCTCGATTTTAGTCCTTAAGTTTCAATTGCTCGATTTTGACCCCTCAAATTTACCTTCTTTTGCATTTGCTAATTTCTCTTTGACTTTGTTGACTAAAAATTACTTATGTGACATTTAAAAATAAAATAAAATATTTTAAAAATAAAATATGCTTTTAAAATAAAAAAATGTTATAAAATAGTAATATTTGCTTTTATAAAAATTTATTAAAAATTGTTTTAAAAAAATAATTTACACAACTTTTTAAAAATAGTTCATAAAAAAATATATTACTTTTTTATTATAACAAAATTATTTTATAAATAAACTACATAATTACATATAATAAAAAAATATTTTATAAGTTATTTTTTAAAGTAACAATTTGTAATTTTTTTAAATTTAATCTTAAAATGCCATATAAGCAATTTTGAATAAATAAAATTCAACAGAGGGCTAGCAAATGCAAAAGCAGATAAACTTGGAGGGCCAAAATCGAGCAATTGAAACTTGGGGGGGCTAAAATCAAGCAATGGTGAAATTTAGGAGGTTAAAATTGCTCGTTTGAAACTATGGGGGCCAAAATTGCACAATTAAGAAACATGGGGGTCAAAACTGCAATTTAGTTGAAATCGTTAGCATGTGTTCTAACTTTAGTCCAAGTACATTCATCGGTTTCTGCAAAAAAAAAAATTTCCTATTTCTTTCCATCATACCAAACGAACCCTATTGCCATTACAAAAACAACTTATATTTAGTTTATTTTTATGTCGATTTTGTCATTACAATCTACTAAGACGAGCATGCGTGGGTTCGTTCCCACTGACGGTGCCATTGTTCATATCTGACCTCAAGTCCACATCTCCGAGAGATTGTTCGTTTTGGGGTTAACCTATCACGATTTTGTCCTTGATAGAAAATGTGTTTTGGTGATTTAAAAGGTGTGAGTGTTGTATATAAACTACACTTAGTCTCGATTACCAAGCGATGTTGAACTATTTGGTGTATCCATAACAATATGGAAGATGTTTGAATGCAAATAAATATATGTAAACATTTATCGATCATTAGTTGGTTTAGTAGAGATTGAAATTGAACTTGATAAAAAAAATTATGATTCGATTTCCGAAACTATACAATTATAAAGGAACTAAAATCACGCAAGAACTGACCATCAAATTATATTTAACGGGTCGATTACTATGTAAGCATTTTGTTTAAAGACAAATGCTAAAGAATATTTATAAAAATATATAAAGTAAATGTATTAGAAATTGTGTTGTTTAACTTTTTGATTAATTTTTTTTTTTAAATAATACTCTCTCTAGTCTTAATTATAAGCAACAAAAAAAAGGCACACCCTTTAAGAAAGTGGTCAAAGTAGTAGAAAAATAAGGTGATTTCCAATTTTACCCTTACAAGCAAGCTACAAAAGTTTTGGAAACTACAAAGTAATGATTATATGCTATGATGCACGGGTACTCTATTTGAGGGAGATTCTCGTTACCGGGTACGTACCCGTATCAGTACCGGGTACATATCCGTACCTAAATTTATAATCATACACTTTCATTAGTTTTTAAAAAATTGTCGTACCCTGTACCAGTACCCGTATTGGGTTCCGGTACCGTACCCGCACCTAGGCAACACAAATTATATGTTTATATGAAAAATTATTTGAAAAGTACTCCCTCCGGTCTCAAATATAAGCAAATTTTTAAAAAAACACAATTTTTAAGAAAGTAGGTAAATACATTGGTTGAGGAGAAAAAACACCTTGAAAAGTGTAAAACATTGCATTTATTGGTTGAAATTAGAATAATGTCATAAAACATAATAATTGTAATACACTTTTGCTTATATTTAAAGACTTTCAATTTTTTTATTTTGTTGCTTATATTTGAGATCGGAGGGAGTAAAATCAAGGGTAAAATTGGAATATTCAAAATAAATATAATCATTATAGTTGCTTTTGCTTATAATTAAGACTTTGTAAATTTTTTTTTGTTTTTTATATATAAGACCGAAGAGAATATGTTTCAAGAGTGTACATGAAGGACTCGTTAATAGCACCCTTGTTTAAATTAATCGTTGGGTTTCGAGTTGACAAAAGACAATGGGTTGATGATATTTGCTCCCCTTACATTACTTTTGTGATCACACTTTGTTAGATCCGATGCTTCGAATAATGGACACCTTTGCTTACTCTTTCTCCACTCTTTCTCTCACTCACTGTGACTGGTGATGAGAGTGAAATGTGTCAATTTGGAAATTGGGTTCAGTGCAGTCACAAGTTAGTGACGCAGTCATTAGAATTATAGCTGAACGATTGATAATAAACAGTCATGATTTGATGATAAAAATTTAATATAAAACAAAAAATGAAAATTGTTTTAAACAGAAATCGTCTGATTAAGATCGGATGGTCTGATAAGCTGACTGCAGCCGACTGCATGAGCAGTGACTGCTTTTAATCCAAATCGGTCAATTTGTGATGCATGCATGAGTCCAATCCTGTCCGCTTATGATGATAATAACATTATTAGAAAAGAGTGTGATGACCAAACCATGACCATGTCTAATATATAAAGGGCATCATACATTTTTCCATTTCTTCCTGTCCCGACAACACCAGCCTCGGGCCTCGTCCTCACGAAACCCAGATTTTGTCTTCCATCTTGACCTCATCAATATTATTTTTGCAGCGGAAATCACTGTTTTACTCTCAGTATCAATTTCTCAGAATATATCATTTTCTGAGTTATAGGAGTACTATTTTTCATTCGTAAGCATTTATTCTTGTTTACGGTCAATTTTATTCCTTAGAGTAGTATGACATTGTAGTTATTTGCTTCAGCTAATTCTTAAGTCAAACAAAAAATTAGATAGACCAAAATTATGCAATTAGAAATATGAGACCGAAATCAAGACATTCGACTCAAATGGTTAATGAGTTTCTCATAGGACAAATCGTTTGGAAAAACTCGAGTTCAATTCTTAATAGAAATAATTCTTGAACAGATTTTACTTACTTTGTTGCCGAACTATAAATTATCGGACCGCCATTTCCATGGGAACCAGAGGGTTACAAACCAAAATACAGTATATATATACGAGACAAAGGTACAGTTTTAACAAAATAGAGGGCGAACGTTACATTTATTCTAAAGTGGATCACAACTATGATGGTCCAATGGTGATGTTCGCAATGCGAGGATTCCGATGCGACTGAGGTATCTCTGGAGTATGCAAACGTTGTTCTCCGTTATGAAGGGGAAGGTAGAGGTTAGTACTCGGATGCTCAAGTAAGTGTCTGAACAAAATGGGAATAAATGTATAGTACGTGTAAATGAATTGTACCTAAGGGTGTTGCGAAGTCACATTTATATGGGTTGGTTGTAGTAACCGTCCCCGACTTTGATCCGATGTGAGATGCAAATGACAGTTGATGGATGATCCAACAATCTAGGGAGAAGGAAGCGTACGTGAACCGTTGTGGTTGTACGCACCGATTGTCTCTTGGTCTAGCATGTTGAACAAACTTTCTGAGAAATATATCAAAATAAATTATATGCAATTAATGATTTGATGTAGCCACCGTGTTTGTACCCATCTAATTAACATCAAGTAGATCAGGAAAAACATATTTTTTGTTTAATAATTTCAAAACTATTTTACTTAAATCAGAACCGTTCGATTTTAATTAGACAACTAACTATATATGGCTACGAGACTGTATAGGCATTTTAACCGCACTCAATCCTTGCTGATTGATTGGGCTAGGGAAGTAAGTTTTAGCCCCGTCCAAAACAAAATTTAAGCCTATTTTTTTTTTACACTATTATTGCAAAACACACCATGCATTGATCTAATTTGTGAAACTTACTTTCTACAATTTGAAATGGTGCAAGCAAGCAAACAAACAAAAGAGAGCATAAGAGAAATGTACTGCAATGGTATTTAATTTTATGCCAAAGTAGGCATGCAGTGCATATATCTGAGCAGTGATGGACTGGCACTGATCAACTACTATATACATACATCGCCATCAACTGCATGTGGTCACATGGCGCATATATAGCCATTAATTTAAGATCAATGAAACATATATAGCAGACAATGACCCAGGGTGGGGGTCCTTTCCCTGCTCACTCATCACAACTTTCTCCAAAAGTAGATAATAATACTGACACAATTCTTCACTTATCATCACTCTTCTTAATTCAACTTAATTACCACTGCAAATTCTGTTCGAGTCAATTAAGGATAACTTAATTATGTGTTTCAATTAGTTTACTTGATATTTTTTTATAAATTTAATTTGAAACAAACATTCCTTTAATCAGAAGAATTGTTGTCTAATATTAAAACTCGCACTTATAATTGCATATAATATGCTATTTGCAGTGAATTGTTAACTTTGTTTGTTCTCTTTATGAATCCAACATTTGCTATAGTTGAGAAAGTGGGGAAGAAAATACAAATGGTAAGGATGGACCTTATATGTTTTGGTGAGTTGGATTAGTTAGGATCGGTTTTTTTGATCTTCATATAAATTATATATTAATTATGCAATGAATTTAAAAAGGTTAAATTTATTTATAAAATGTCACATAGGAAGTAGCTTAGTTTATATTAAGTCTATATGTACCCTAAAAGTTCGTCTGGTAATAGGCTTGAGAATTCAAATTATACTTTTCTTAACATTTTAGGTCTAAATATATTTGATGTCAATTCTTTGTTAGGCAATTTCAATTACTAATTTATTAAAAAAATTGCAATGCATAAATTTAATTTTGGTTAAATAAATCATGCAAGGGTAAACTTATCTAAATGTAAAACAAAAGAAAGTGTTAGTGTAAATGTTTAGCTAAAAAAGTTTAAACCTTACTAGTATTATCAATGATGATCAAAAGTCAAAAGTTAGAATCAAAACCACACTATACAGGCGTCAGCAAAAGAAACCCGACTGTCATCCATATTTTATTTTGCTTTAATTAAGCCTCGTGTCGACAATGAATTAGCCAACCAAAAATCATACAACATGTATTAATTAATCAATATTTATACTTTTAATCCCTTTTCTATGATGATATATATATATATATATATATATATATATATATATATATATATATATATATATATATATATCGAGTTTATAGTTCAATTTGTTTTGTTTTGAAATACAAGTGAAAACAATGTTGTTTTTGTTTCAATTTCCACCACAATATTAGGGAAATTTGATATCACACGAGTCGACACAAAAAATGGCTCCAACATAAAAAAGATTGTACCTTTTATTCATATAAGAAGAAGAGTAGCTAGAATTTTTTACCAAATACCAACTTCAAAAGAGAAATTTCAACTTTTTTTTTTTTTTGCTAGATATTCAGATGACATTCCCCCAATAAAGATTAAGTCGTTTCGAGAAATCTAAATTGACCAAATAACATGTCAAATTGACAACACATTGGGTATATATGCCCTCCTGCCCTCTCCTAGTTCAACGAATAACTTGGACATGCCTATAATCCCATTCGTCAAAACAACATCAACCCTTAACCACATAAAGATAGAATACCATACCGATAAAAAAAAAGTCACAACTTAAGAACAAATGTCCAGCATGATTTCTAATAACATTACACATAAAGAGATTTTGACGGGTTGGAATCATATCCTAAAGGAGTTGCCAAGAACACTATCACTTTGAAATGTGCCCAACTGCCCAAGATTTCCACAGTTTTGTCACTTGCCCTGAAACCACATGAGGTGCTACTTGAACTACTAAAGTACTTAGCAGCACAAAGTAAGCCATTTTCGAGAAGATCCCGATGTTATCATGCTTCCCAACTAGGCCATATTAGATTTGAAAGGAATTTAGAGCCTCTGAGAGATCGCCCAATAAGCCCACCTACCAAACAAAGATATTTAATTTCTAATACAAAAAATTAATGATAATTTTTTATTAATTAATTAAAGAAACTATTCGTCTATTATTGTATTTAGAGAAAATTATTTCATGTGAAAAAACACAATTTAATTGTTTATAAACATCATAATAATTTTTTATATTTTTGTAAAAAAATCAATTTTTACTATTATGATTAATAAAAATTCAAAAAATAAATTAAAATATTTTGATAACCAATTTGATAAATAATATCTTGTCATTATAATATTTTAAATGATAAGAAAAAAATAATTTTAAAGACACTCATTTAATTATTAATTTAAAGATTTAATGTATCGATACATTTGAATTTTTGAATGTATCATAAAATTGGCATTGACTAATATTTATTTTTTGAATGTATGATTTGTCCGTCAAGAAAGGGAAAAAGAAATGTTATCTATGCTAGGGCATATGATATAGGCACTTGTTTATGCAGCTGGTCCACTACTCCATCAAAACACTCCAACCCCACCTCCTCTAAGCTGTGCTGAACAACGACACACAACGAAACAGCACTTTTTGTTTTTGAAAAGATGAACCAAAGATACACAGATTTTTTTTAAGTAGTATATTAATGATTATTTTTAAGTAGTATATTAATGATTAGAAATATGATTTTATCTTTTTTAAAAAAAATAAGTGAAATATTTGAATTTAAATATTTAAATTTTATTAATATATATCTATGAAATGAGTTAAACTCGCGGAATAACATTATAAGTATTAGCTAGGATATGCAGACACACACACATATATATAAAAGAAATCAGGAGTACATAATTAGGAGTACCAGAAGTACTCAACAACAAAATAAGAAGAAGTGATACAAAAATAAAAGATATATAAACAAGCTCCAAAAAGATCTAACCCCTCTGCGTACTCTCATCTCTCTCAACAACTCTCACCGGTTCCATTGTCCGGCGCGGTGGCCGGCCAGGCCTGACGGCTGCGCCGCCGCGCCGGAATCCCAAGAATAATTCAAAATCGAAACTTTTTAGTGCTAATCTATAGTATTTTTCCTCCTCTTTCCAAATCCGAACACCAAATTTTCAAAAGCTTACCCAAAATTCCTAGATCGGAGTTTAAAGTCGGCGGTGAACTTTGTTGTTTGAACGGTCTCCTTCCTCTACAAGAAAAATGGCCTTCTCCTCCGCCGTTTCCTCTGTAGCTCGCTTCGCCTCTGTCTCTGTAACCTCAGTTTTCTCTCGTGATGGTGTGGTATGGTGTTTTGGCTCTCTCGGTTCCGTCGTGGTGGTGGTGGTAGCGTGTAGCTCGCTGCGCCTCTGTTTCTGTAACCCATTTTTCTCGCGTGATGGTGTGGTATGGTGTTTTGGCTCTCTCGGTTCTGTGGTGGTGGTGGTGGTAGCGCACGCCGTGTCTCAGTGGTGGTGGCGGCTGCGCGTTCTGTTTCAATCTTGGTGGTGGTTAGGCTCCTCGCCGGAGCTCCTTCTTCTCCGGCGGTGGGACTCGGGTTTTGGGTGCTTCATTTGGCTAGGGTGCTTGGATTATGGTGATGGTTGCTGTTTCAGGAGGTTGGGTGCTGTTCCTCGCCGGAGTTCCTCCTTCTCCGGCGAGGGGTCTCGGTGTTGGATGTTTCGTGTTGATTGGGTGTTTGGAGCAGCTGGTGGTTTGGTCCTGTTGGTGGTAATGGGTGATGGGAGGTGGCAGTGAAGGTGGCAGTGAGTGCTGGGGTTGGTGGAGGAGGAGAGGAGGGGCTGCCGTTCCGGAGACGAGGTGGAATGGTGGTTGAAGGCCTGTTTTAGTTTTTCTGTTTTCTTTCTGTTGCTTTCTTTTGTTTTTTCCCGGGTGTGGTGGTTTGGTGTGTAGAGGCGGCGGGTTTGCTATCGTGTCTCCTCTGTCTTGTGCTTCCTCCTGACGGGCTAGCCCTGCTGCGCTGGTCTCCTGTGCAAGGTGTTTGGTGTCTTCTGTTTGGATCGTTTGATGTGGTGCTGGGTGGAGGTAGCAGTAACAGTGGGGTTTTGGCGTGTTTTTAGCGTGGCTGAAGGTGGAGGAGGTGAGGTGGTGAGCTATGTTTAGGTGGTGGTGGCGTGGTGAAGATGTGGTGGTGTTGCTTTTGTTTAGGTGTTTTGGTGGTGGTGGTGGGCTGAGGTGATGTTTTTCTTGGTTTGGAGTTTTGTCCTGGCACGCTCGAAAGGGTGGAGTATGTAGACACTCCATGTTGACGGAGTTTGTCGTTTTATCGTACTTCTGGGACGTATTGGTGATGGTGAGGTGGTGGATGGTTAATGCCACGTGTGAGTGGATTCTCCTGGTACAAGAGTCTCTGACCATTTTTCAAATCTGGTGAGATTTGCAGGGCTCTTCGAGTCGCTGAGGGGTGTTCAAGTCTGTTGAGACTTGCAGGTCTCTGGTATCGGGTCGAACTCGACTGCATTAGGCGTTGACTGTCGATTCTCTGATTATCGGAGTTCCTCATCTTTTGACTTTCGGGGCTATTTTTTGGGTCTGATGGGCCGAGTAATTTTAAATCGAGTTCGGAAGTTAGTACCTAGTGGTGTCTCCTAGGGTCGGGTTGGGGTTTCTCTGGTGATTTAGCGGATCATTATTGGTGTATGGGAGAATTGGGGTTTGATTAGGTGTCGGTAATTGTGTTATATCACGTTACATTTTATTGTATGTTCCACGACAAATCCTTACACTTCTTGTGGAGGAGGAGTCTTTTAAAAAAATATATAAACAAGCTCCAAAAGGTTAGAAATCACCACGACTACCCAGGGCAGCCATCAAAGAGAATGAGAGGAAATGCCAGTAAAAAAAAGAACACTCCAAGAGTAATCATTCAATTTGTACCTGAAAGAACTAGACATGACACCCTTATCTCTTACTGGACCATCACAAGAGAGGTTGCACATTCCACTCGTATAGCGAACATGGACTATCACGATTTTTACTTAGAAACCATTTTCAGAAGTAGAGTTTCACATTGTCGACAAAATTCTCAATTGTTGAGTTTTCACCTTTTTGGATACTTGTTTTGACTCTTTAGAATTAAAATACACGTTCAATGTTGGTTGCCTAAGCAAAAGAAAAAAAACCATGTGAAGAATCACGGAATAACTGGGCCATAATAAGATAGAAAGAGCTAGAGCATATGAATACCATGAGATAAAGCTCATAATGAAGTATGCAAGAGCATAAGCCTATTGATCATTAAAAGATGAATAAAAAGAGCTAAAATACTCAAAACCTTTTTTTTTTAATGTAATAATACTCAAAATCTTAAAATTGGGCTTGGTACCTAATGTCACTCGTATATACTGTATATAAATACGTCAAGATAATCCTTAAAATGAAATTATTATATTTTCATCAGTTAATTACTCTTCAACAACTTTAATTAATTTTAATGGATTGGTTCCTAGGAGAGCACTCCATTTGCAGAACTTCGCAAATCCTGCCTTATTGGGATTCCACAACAATATTGTTGCATAGGGGATTGTAATTTGTACTCCACATTGCAATCAACACTGTATACAAAATGGTTTTGTAAACGGTGGAGTATGTGATAATTAAAATATTATTAATTGGTCAGCTTTGTTGTTGTTATAAGATTTATTATGCTGTAAAAAATAAGATGTGAATTATATTGTATCACTTGAATTTCTATTGTAATCCAAAAAATATAAGAAATAAAACATGAAGTTTAGCATAGTTTTACGCCTTGCAAATTGTAAGAGTTTTGTGAAAAAAAACACAAGAATATAATGGTTCAGATATTTCTCTTATAATATAAATTTGATTTTATTTGTATGCATTATTAGCATAATTTCTTTTACACCTTTACTCAATTACTACCGTCCAATCATAAAAATTGTAATACTTTGATTTTAACTACTAAATGTCATATCACACATAAATAATTGTGTTGACAGTGAGATACATCTTACACTGAAATTTATTTTAAAGTGAAATATATTGATATAATATAAATTTAAAATCGTTAAAAAAAAAATAATATCTGCAAGTAAGTCTATGAATACGACTGCTCGTATTGAAGTGTTTTAAAATATTTATGTCATAAAATTTGTAGCGTTGATGATATTAAAGTTATTTTTTATTTTTAATGAAACAATACAAGAGATAAATATAACAGAAAAATAAAAGGAGTATAAGCAATACTCCCTACAAAGAAGGAAACATATTCTCAGCAGCAACATAGTTAATTAAAACATCAACCGTCAGATGAGATTGAAGGACTGTGATTGTTTTAACACATATATAACTAGCACCGTCCGATCTTAAATCAATGATTGAAATTAACTACTGCGTAACTTTATGATATTGCTACAACAGCAAATCCAAATCCCTAAAAAGAAACTAGAAAAATAAAAACATCACGCCAAGAAACAAATAATAACTTAACAATAAAAAAAGCAGACTACCCCATCCGGCCTGAGTCAACCTGTCACAGCTGACAATTCCATCCCAAAGAACTCAAGCAAACGTTAAGTCCTCCAAGTCCGAAAAGAGGAATATGGATCCAAAATCATTGATTAAGTTTACACTAAATCGAAATTGATCCTTCAATCTAAAACAAATAATCATCGCACAAGATGAACAAACAAAATACATATTGCACCAAGTCAAGAAAATGAAACAAACATATATATAAAAATCACACTAAACGAAAATGAAAAAACATTTTGGATGAGTGATTTTTAGACAAAATTGATCCTAAGAAAAGAAAAGTGGTAACAATTGATATTTGAAGAAAATAAGTAAACATAGAAGATAAATCAATATACATTTTTAAGATATAAGGTTGAAAATTTTTATTTTTATTTTTAAATCAAAAGTCTCATTGGTTCGCAATTACAAAGGTCAATCTAAAATATCTATCACTTATATCACCAGGTTTCCTAAAGTTACAACATTCTACTGTAACTAATCTAAACTGTCCGATCTTCAATCAACGGCATGAGGCGGTGAATCCATATCCATATATCACACTATATTGATCGAAAATGGTATTTGTGAATAGCAACAAAAAATGTACCGGTAAAGAAACAGTGTTTCCACAGAGAAATAGTTGATTTTTTAATCTATAATATAATATGATATGGTTGGTACGTACATGATATACACCACAGCACACGCATACTACACTACACTGTACGTACACACGGGACCATTTCCCTTGTTGCTCGCTCACTCTTATAACTTTAGCCTTTTTCATTCACGACAGGATCCGTCTCTGCCGCTTAACAACATCAAATTCCTATTTTCATTTTTTATTATTCCTTTTTCTTATCTACTACTATAATAATTCACTCTTTATTTTTTCAATTAATTTCTTATGGATATGGAAGACCATAATCACCATCATCATCAACATCAGCATGACCAACACCATGAACATCAACAACAACAACAACAACACTATGTTGATACTAACAGCATCACTGATTTCAGACAACTCATGAATATTGCAACAACTAAATCAGATCATTTTCCTACGGCGGAGTTATTCCCCGCCGTAGGAAACTTAAATCTGACAGTAACACCAAACCATCAACAACAACACTATGAGATGATGATGTTTGGTCGCCAAGTATCTGATATAATGCCTCGTTCATTTCATGACTTTGTTTCAACAGATTCTGCTGCTGCTATTGCTACTACTAGTGCTTCAACTCCAACTCTTAGTGGTAATTTAGAAGCTGAAACAACAACAACTGGTTGTTTAGGTGTTGTTGATGCTTCTAATGGAAGATGGCCTAGACAAGAAACTCTTACTCTTCTTGAGATTAGATCTCGTCTTGATCCTCAATTCAAAGAAGCTACTCAAAAGGGTCCTCTTTGGGATCAACTTTCTAGGTAACCATTTTTTTTAGCTTAATGAGTTTTTATGACAAAATTAAAATTACTTGTTAATATGTTTGTGTTAGAATAAATGGGTGGCTAAATTAACATTAACATACTAAAATTCAATATTGTTTTCTACTAGATAAATATTGCACTTGGTTTTTTAATTTTGTAACTTGATAATGCATTTTTTGGAATTTTTGTTAAGCTTATTTGACTATGACTATACATTGGTGTAGTCTTTCACAGTCTCACTATACAATTTTTTATTTTGAGTTTGAGTTTGAGTTTAAGTTCATATACCATGATTATAGTACACATTTTTATCACTACACTTTTTCCCTTTTGAAAATTTGTGCCCTCTTTTTGGTGCAAAAGTCCAATCCCTTTTATTACTTAATTAGTTTTTTCTTATTTAAAATTCAATCAACTTTTGGATTCTTTTGGATTTTGTAATTCTATCTTACATGGAATAACAGCAATCAATCACTAGCTCTTCCTTTGAAAACTCATTCCTATTGACAATTTGAATGACATTGCACAATTGCATATTTTTTAGCAAAAGTTCATGGTAGCATGTTCTTTGGTGATATTCACATTTCACAACTCCGACTAGGGTTCAATTTTGTTGTTGTTGGGTTCAATTTTTTTGTTGTTGTGTAAATCAAATTTTCTGCGCGCAACTACAAAGATTAATTTAAGATGTTAAACTTATTTCAACAAATGTTTTTTCATGTGCTTATGCTTAGGGTCAAACTCGATATCCATTGGTTAATTAAGGAATCGAAATATTTACCACTTGTGCTACTCACAATGTTGGTGCTAGCTAGGGTTCAATATTTAAATCATCCCCTAATAAGCTTTAATTAGCTATTATGGCCTTTTGTTGTTTTTCTTACATACTAATTTTGCATATTGTTTGTGTTGTATTAAGGATAATGTGTGAGGAACATGGATATCAAAGGAGTGGGAAAAAATGCAGGGAGAAGTTTGAGAATCTATACAAATACTACAAAAAAACAAAAGAAGGAAAAGCTGGAAGACAAGATGGAAAACATTATAGATTCTTTCGTCAACTTGAAGCTTTATATGGTCAAAACAATAACCCCTCTTCATCTTCACTCCCAGAAAACAATTTTTGTACCAACAATCAAGATATGTTTCATTCTCAAAACAAGCATTGTGATAGCATCAGCCTCACAAACTCCACCGAATTCGACACATCCTCGTCCGATAACGATGATCATAATGAAAGCTCAATCGAGAAGAGAAAAAAGAAGATGAGTGGAAGAAGCTTCTGGAAGGTAAAGATAAAAGATTTCATTGATTCACAAATGAAGAAGTTGGTGGTGAAGCAAGAGGAATGGTTAGAGAAACTCACAAAGACATTGGAACAAAAGGAAAAAGAAAGGGTGTTAAGAGAAGAAGAATGGAGGAAACAAGAGAAAGAAAGGTTGGAAAAAGAGCACAAATTTTGGGCTAAAGAAAGAGCATGGATTGAAGCAAGGGATGCTGCTTTAATGGAGGCTTTACATAAATTTAAAGGAAAAGATGAGATAATAAATACTCAATCTTCTTCTCATGATGGAAACAAGAAGAGAAAAGAAAACTCAAGAAGTTGTTTTTACTTTGATAATAACAACAATGTCGATCGGTCTTGTTTGTATAATAACAATGGAGGAAGTTCCTATTGTGGTGATGTTAATGATCAAAGGGAAGAACTTGGGAGAGTAGTAAGAAATGATGGTTCCAATTCTAGTAATGTTGTTGTTGCAGCTGAAAATTGTTTTCCATTGTTGATGAGTGATGGAGGAAACTTGTGGGAGAATTATAGCTTAAAGGTTAGTAAAGCAAATCAAAACCAGTGATAAGTGAAAAGTTTTATAGCCTCATGGAGGAAATTTCTTCTTGAGGCCTCAGGTTCGATTATATCTGATGCCAATTTGGATGGGATAGTTTAACTTCTTAAAAAAAACATTGTTATGTAAGCAAAAGCTAAATGAAGTTATTAAGATGCTTTTTATGTATAGAGACCGCAGAGCTTATGATATGATTAGGTAATTAAGGTGGTCATTTGGTCAATATATATTATTATAGTTATGGGAATCTAGGAGGAAAAAAAAATTGTCTAAGTCATGAAAGTTTGTTTAATGATGAAAAGATATAGTTGATCAAGTGTTGGGGTATGACACTAATAATTCAGGTGAGTGTCTCTTAATTATCTTATGCCTAATTTTCTTTTATGTGTACGTGCAAATGAAATTGGAATTGTATTACTTCATAAATTATTGATTGCATATTCTAATGATATTCATGTATCAGTTCTTAATTAACTTGTAGTGGCTTTTTTCTCTGTAAAAAATAACAAGAAGCTTCTTATGGTTTGTCTCTCTTTACTTCTCCATCTATGTAATTAACCTCTTGGGATATTTAAGGATATAAAATTTTTAATTTTATTTTAAAATGGCAAATATGTCAAATGGAGAAGAGGAACTCTATTTGCTTTTAAAATGATCTTAATTAATAATGGAGAGTATTTGTTTTAGTTTATCCTTCACAATATTTAATTATTTATTGTTAATTACTTCTTTTCTATAGAAAAGATTTAAGTAATCTAGATTTTTCTATATGAAATAATTAATGCTATGGAGGATGTTCCTTGTGGTGATGTTAATGATCAAAGGGAAGAATTTAGGTTGGTATGGTGGTAATTTTTATGTTAAGTTAAGGCATATAAATTTTTGTTTTAATTTCAATGAACCCTCCTAATTGAACTAAATTAGTCAGTCTTTACTCTTTATATTAGATATTGAGTTTTAAAAAGGAAAACCAAAAAGACATGGTATTTTATGTTAAGGGATAAAGGAGTTTTAAGCCTAAATTGTAAGCATTTATTGCTGATAGGAATTACTACGTATAAAATAATGATTTCAGATCTTTTGTAAGAATGTTCTATATATCTTTTCTTTGACTTGATTTGTCTTGATTGAATGTAAGGAAAAGTCAAACAATGTTTTTTTATATGTATTTTTATACATACATAAACAGTAAAACATAATAAACATATTAAAAAAGGCTTAAATGATTTTTTTTTCCTGTATATTCGCGAATATAGATATCTCATTTATCAAAGTTTAAGAATACTTTTTAGGACTTTGTTGTATTCATTTTATTTTGTGTCTGACTTTCGAGCACTTGATTTAAGAGGAACTCAGCAACTTTTCATAGAAAGTGGATATAATTCTTCTACTATAATGCTGAGTTAAACCTTCTTTTAAAAGGATTCAAGTATCGTTATACTCTCATTATTAATCTATTATACTATCACTTACCAAAAAATAATAAATATTATTTCGTCACATTGTAAGAGTTTAGTCACTTATATTAAATCCAACTCTCATTTTATTTTACACCTTAACACCTTTAATTTTTAGCTATCTCTAATACCCAACTTGGTGCTCAACTAAGAAAGATCTACTTATTATTGATAGTACAATTTTTCCCATTAACAGTGTATGAGAATTAAACTACTAGTAATAAATTAAATTGCAATAAATATGCAATACACCGAAGAAGAAAAGCATTTCTCAACAGCAAAGTTTCTGAGTTTTTGCCTAACCAAGAATGAGGCATGATTTGAACCATAACCCCATATGTGGCCTTATTGCTGTAACTGCACCCAAACTGTAGCCTATTGTAAATGAAATTTTCTATTATCAAGGCCATGAACTACATGTTGGTTGCAGTTAAGATATCAAAATATATATTCCATCTTCTTTTAGAATATTTTCACTATTCAGCTTGATAGGTCACTATAAAATGACAACACTGTTTGTTGGGTTTTGTACTTAAGCAATATTAAATGCTATCTAGCATGGTAAAATTGGAGTACACACGAATTCTCTGTCAAGATTGTTCTTTGCTTTGGTTACATTAACATTGTTTAGTTATTGTATTAGTAGAAAAGTATAATAAAAAAAAAAATGAATTAAAAGTTAAGTTACATCTTATTTGTATTAACTATATGTGAGGCAATCTCTCAAATTTGCTCATGAAAATATGAATTTGTTTTAGGTTTTTTAAAAATCTCTCCACGGCAGTAATTAAATTAATATGTCACATTATATTTCATTTGATTTAATGATGAAACTTATTGCTCCAATTATTAAAACGAAGTTGTTCATAATAAAAGACTTATCTCACTTGTTCACGATAGATATAATTAGTCTATAAACAATAATATAAATGTGTACCTCTCATTGCAATTGTTGAATCCATTATGCAGTTGGTGAAGAAGAAAGAAGAATGTGTGAGAAGCTATAAAGCCCCGATACTTCAAAAATGACGAAGTATCATGTCTGATACGTGTCCGATACCGATATTTGTCCGATACTCGTATTGGAGAGTATCAGACAATTAAAATTATTTTTTTAAAAAATAATTACCGATACGTGTCGGATACTTCTCCGATACAGGTATCAGAGAAGTATCGGAAAAATAATGTTTTATTTTTATGATAGAAATGGAGGAGATGAGACTGATACAATTTGTGTTTCCTCTTAAATAGTGAATGTTAGAGTATGATTTTTTTATGGATTGACAACCATGTGTTTTTTGGATGGTACCGATGATGTTTTATTTTTTGGATAGTAATAATTATCCTTTTTGGGTAGTACTTAATTAACTTGAGATATGTAATTGTCACTTGTTTGCTCAGTTTGAATAATTTGAATATTAATTTATTATCTTTCTTGATTTTTGTTATGTTTATATATTGTGTATTTTTATATTTATTTTTAAATTTATTTTTAAACAACGTATCGCGACCGTATCGTATCGGAAATTTTAAAAAATTTCTCGTATCGCCGTATCGGTATCGTGTCACGTATCCAGGCTTCATAGGTGAGAAGTTATACTCCCCTTTTACTGATTGAACAGTTACTAGAGTTAATCTCACATAATAAGATAGTTAAAATATATAAACATCATATTAAGGTACATATTAAGGTATATGAAGGTAGAGTAAGTTGAGTTTCTTCAAACGTGAGTGCTTAAGTTCTAAATCGATTATATAAATGAGAAAAATGTTAGATTTATAAGAAATGTAACTTATTAATCTAATATTTAAGATTTTAGATAAAGATGTGGTGTCTTTCTCTTATGATCCTGGAATACTGATCTCATTATTTCCCCCGTTCTCCCCCCGAACTCCCGAGAAGACTAACTATAAATAACAACTTAGTTCATCACAAGTTATTCAACGATACAGCCTAGTACAATATTAATTTATTTACAATTACGTACAATATCAAATTTAAATAATTGATTTACTAATATTGTACTGTAATTAATTAAAGTGATCCATAAAACAAGGTAGAATGTATAATTACCCTATCTGCTGCATTAGTTAGTACATTAAAAAGTGATGAAAGCGAAATACCCTAGGATTTGGATCCTCTTGAGAGGATCCAATTCCAATACCCTACCCCCACAGTTTTACAAACAAATCACTATTAATTTTCTGCAGAGAAAGAGACAAAGAGGGAGGGGGGGTTCTATACTGTACAGTACAGACTCTAATAATAAAAAATTTATTTGCATTTTAAGGCTTATAGTAATAAGCAGTACGTAACGGCACAGGCACTATTTTACACGCTGAGTTTAATCAGATTCAGATGATGATATATACACACAAAACTTACATTACTCATGCATTGCATCATGCACCTTATGCAGGCAGCTGGTTTGGTTCTCATGGACTGGCAGTGTCCGTACTACTACCTTGGAAAGAAAGAAAGAAAGAAAGAAAAGAGTAAAGAAGTTTCCTGCTAAAGGGAGACATATTGGCAGTTTTTTCTACAACTTTTTCTTCCTCTTTTAATACCTAATTTGTCTTTAACCTTATAGACAGTGATGTAATTAAAAGAGTCAAAGGATGCTAAAATCACTTTATGTGTGTGGGTGGGGGTGTGCAAATAATACTATGCTTTTTCTCTGTTGCGTCTGACGTGTGACTACTACCTGCACAGTTCCAGCTTGCACCTCAATTAGTATTGGTCATTGACTTATTTTTGAAATTATAAAAAATAGCTTTAAGTATATAAATAAGTATATTAAGTTAATTTTTAACTAATGAATATGGTATATATTAATAAGTTATTTATCATAAATTTCTTTTGTATAAGTGTTATGGATTGGACTTCTTAAGTCCATGTCTCCTCAAGACCAAATGCTCTGTCCTCCAGAAGGACATCCTTCCCGCCGGCCAACGTTACAGAATTCATATTCTGTAACGGCCGACCACCGGAATGATGAGCATTAACTGCTCATCATGGCCCAACGGCCAAGTTCCGGCAGCCACTTAATGGGCATTAACTGCCCATTAAGGGCCTTAGCCCAGTGTTGGGGGCTATATATACTCCTCATTCTGAAGGAGTCAGGTACATTTTTACCAAATTCTGAAAACCAAAGCTATAACACATTCACTGACTTGAGCGTCGGAGTGTATACAGGTACACACCCCCCTTCTACTTCAACAAGGGGCTTGCTGAAAACTGCTGCCGGTCACCACCCTTCTGATCAGGTAAGATCAGTGGCGCCGACTGTGGGGATTTAAGTTTTCCCCTTCTTTCTAAAGAACAAAACTATCTAAACTACCAAAAAACACCAAAGAGCTGAGAATGGCCGGTAACAGTGAATCAGAGCATTCAGCTAACCACCTTAACAGCGATCACGCTGACAACAATGGCACCAACGTGATGGTCGTATGACCCCACCTACCAGCCTACCAACGAAACCAACTCCCTGGTCGTACCTATTCCCCCCCCCCCCCCCCCCCCCCCGGAGCTACCTTGGAAAACATCATGACCGCGCTGCTGACCGCCGTCAACAATCAGGGACAAGCTATCAAGGAACAGAATCATCGTATCGAAGCTGTCGAAGAGTCGCGCATCACAAGAGCGGCCACGAGCAGTTATAGGCGACGAGAGTCCTCTCGACGGGACTCGATGACTAGGTCAAGATCACCACGGGCATACGAGACTAGAAGCCATATAAGCCCTGCTAGGAGAGTTGCTGGAGCGAGGAGATCCCCAGCACGATCAACTGGGCGCAATTATCACTCACCTCCTCGCCATCGTCATCGCTCTCCACGAAGTGACGAGGAAAGGCACGTGGGGCCTCTTTCTGATAGGATCATGAGGGTACCATTGCCCGTGGGGTTGGAAAAACCACCGGCAATGGACACCTACGACGGGGCTACTGATCCAGACGACCACATAGAAAACATTGAGGCTGTCCTCGACTACAGAGGAGTTAGAGGATCTATCAAATGCAAGCTGTTCTCCACCACGCTGAGGAAAGGAGCAATGGCATGGTACAAGAATTTACCACCAGGGTCCATTGATTCATGGGGTGAGCTGTGCAGACTCTTTACTGCACATTTCACGGCTTCCAGGAAGCACCCAAAGACTGAAGCTACTCTCGAAGCGATCGTCCAGAAAGGCGACGAATCCCTAAGAGAGTACATTGACAGATTCAACAAGGCTGCCATCGAGGTAAGGACCGATGACAGGATGAAGCTATATCTGATGGAACGAGGATTGCGGCCATCCAGCGATTTCGCCAAGGCAATTGGAATAGAAGAAGTGAGAACTTTGGACGCTTTCCTCGAAAAAGCACAAAAATACATAGCTTACGAGGAAAAGCAAGTTGCTGCTGACGCAAGAAAGCCAAAGCGTCAAGAAGAAACTGGACCCTCTCGGGCAGGAAATGAGAGAGGAAAAGAAAGGATGAGGGAAGCAAGACCTCCCCGAAGCAAGTTTATGGATTACACCCCTCTGAACGCTCCTCGCGAGCGAATTCTGGCAGAAGTGTCCATGGCTGAATTCAAGAAAAATGGAGTCCGCGCCCCAAAGCAACTGGCCGTGAAGCTAGGATTGGACAAGTCTAAATACTGCCAATACCATAAGAGCTACGGGCACGTGACCGGGGATTGCATTCATCTAAAGGACGCAATCGAGATCATGCTACAAAAATGAATCCTCCAGAAGTTTAGAAAAGAGGAACGCCAAGGGCTGCCTATACCATAAGAGCTACGGGCACGTGACCGAGGATCGCATTCATCTAAAGGACGCAATCGAGATCATGCTACAAAATGACTCCTCCAGAAGTTTAGAAAAGAGGAACGCCAAGGGCGTGAAAAAGAGCCCAAAGTTGGTCAACCGTCCAGCGCAACAACAATCGGGGGCGGGCAACAGCAACATGCAAATTGCCTACGACATCTCAAGACCCGAGGATTTCATTCTCCCCGAGCACAAGGAAGGAGAAGACCTGCTCGAACATCTGGCTGCTCATATGGGATCGCTGGTAATCTCAGGAGGAGGATTTGGAACCTCTACAATAGGGTCGTTAAAGAGAAAGTTTGAAGAGTTGGAAAGTGTGTGCTCGTTGGAACATGTCCTCGCGACAGAAGCAAAGGAGGGATCTGTCCCCCTAGCCTTTTTTAAAGAGGAGATCCTCGGAGGCTCCCCCAATCACCAAATCCCGCTGTTAATAAGGGCCAGGATGGCCAACTTTGACGTAAGAAGAATTTTAGTGGATCAAGGAAGCTCGTGTGATGTGATGTACGCAGGTTTGTTCAAGACTCTGCAATTGACAGAAAAGAACCTCGCTCCGTATGTTGGTGCTGACCTACAAGGGTTTAACGGAGCGACCACAAAGCCATGGGGGTATGTGGATTTAATTGTGACCTTCGGAGAAGGAGAGGCGACCAAATCCATCAACGTCCAATTCTTGGTCGTGGATTGCCCATCTCTGTACAACTGTATTATGGGAAGGCCTGCTTTGGCGAACCTATTCGCAGTATCCTCGACCATCCACCTGAAGATGAAATATTACACCGTGGATGGCAAAATCGCTACGCTGAACAGGGATATCGCTGCAGCAAGGAAATGTTTTGAAGCTGCTGCGAAGAATATGAGTTCCCTTCTTACTCCGAAGAAGAAGACTGATCACAAGATGCCCGTTGTGAACGCCTTGCAAGCAAATGACATCGTGGACTTGGATGCACGCATCAACGAGAAGGAGCTGAAAGACGAGGAGGACCCCATCGCGAAAAAGGTGCATCGCCCTATTCCCGATGGCGAGTTCGAAATCATCCCCCTGAACGATGATTATTCTCGAGGAATCAAGGTTGGAGCTGATATTTCCCTAAGCTGGTGAAGAGGCAATTGGAAGCTTGCTTGAAGGAATACGGAGAGCGGTTCGCTTGGAATGCTGCAGAGATGCCCGGAATTGACCCTGATGTCGCTTGTCATCAGTTAACAATAGATCCTAGGGCTAGAGTTGTAGTTCAGCGACGTAGGAAGCAGTCTCCCGAAAAAGCGGAGGCTGCTGAAAAAGCTGTAAAAGACTTCTTAGAGGCAAATTTTATTTCTGAAGCCAAATACACTACATGGCTGTCAAATGTTGTATTGGTTAAAAAATCTAATAGAAAGTGGAGAATGTGCGTTGACTACACCGATCTCAATAGGGCTTGCCCTAAAGATTCTTATCCTTTACCTAGCATAGATAAACTCGTAGATAATTCCTCAGGGTTTAAACTACTATCGTTTATGGACGCTTATTCAGGATATAATCAAATCAAAATGGCTGAAATCGATAAAAAGAAAACAGCATTCATGACTGAATCGGGCAATTATTACTATAACGTAATGTCTTTCGGGTTAAAAAATGCCGGTGCCACTTATCAAAGAATGACGAACAAAGTATTCAGAAATGAAATAGGAGATATGCTCGAAGTATATATGGACGATATGATCGTTAAATCCGAACAGGAAATCGATCATGTATCCCACTTAAGAAAAGTGTTCGAGAGAGCAAAAGAGTACAACATGAGATTTAATCCCGAAAAATGCACCTTTGGGGTAAAAGCGGGCAAATTCCTCGGATTCTACTTAACGGAACGAGGAATTGAAGCTAACCCGGAAAAATGCAAGGCCTTCTTCGAATTCCCTACTCCGAATTCGAAGAAGTCAATACAATCTCTCAACGGAATGTTGATTGCTCTAGCACGTTTCGTCGCTAAATCCGCTCAACACGCGCTGCCTCTTTTCAAATTACTTAAAAAAGAATTCGCTTTTGAGTGGACGGAAGAATGCGAAATCGCTCTCCAACATTTGAAACGAGCACTATCCGAACCTCCAGTCTTAACACGCCCAATCATGGGCGAAACTTTATTCCTATATCTGGCTGTGGCTCATGAAGCCATAAGCGCAGTATTAATTCGAGAAACCGAGCAAGGACAGAAGCCAGTGTACTTCATCAGCAAAGCTTTGCAAGGACCAGAACTTCGATACTTGCAGATCGAAAAAACGGCGTTGGCAGTAGTCGTCATTGCGAGGAAATTGAGACATTACTTCTTAGCACACTCAATCGCAGTACGAACCGACCAACCAATCAAACAGCTACTCGCAAGGCCTGATATGGCCGGGAGAATGCTGAAATGGTCGTTAGAGTTATCTGAGTTCGACATAACCTACGAAAGCAGAAAAGCTCTAAAAGCTCAAGTGCTAGCAGACTTCGACGCTGGAATGACTTTACCAGCGACCTCGAGCAAAAATAAATGAACCATATACGTCGACGAATCTTCCAACTCCAAGGGAAGTAGAGCAGGGATAATCTTGGAAAACGACGAGGGAGTCCTCATTGAGGTGTCATTGGAACTTTCATTCCAGACAACCAACAATCAAGCCGAGTATGAAGCTTTCCTAGCAGGATTGCGATTAGCCGAGGACATGAACGCTGAGGAAATCAAAATCTTCACGGATTCTCAACTAGTCGCATCCCAAGTAAACGGGGAGTACCAAGCCAAAGACGAGCGTCTAGCGGAATACTTAATCCTTATACAAGAGAAGTTGGCTAAATTCAAAGAGTCAACCGTGCAACACATTCCTCGGGAGCATAACTCAAGGGCAGACGTCCTCTCAAAACTCGCGAGCACCAAAAAGAAGAAAGGGAGAAATCAGTCACTTATCCAAGAGACGTTGCAAAGACCGAGCATTGAGAAAACTCTTGAAGTGAATCTCATATGCGCAATCAATGCCAACAGTTGGATAAATTCCGTGAGAGAATTCCTCGCCTCAGGAACGGTCCCCGACGACCCTAAAGAGGCAGTCAAAGTCAGAAGAAGAGCGTGCTCGTATGTTTTGATAGACGGTCATCTCTTCAAAAGAGGATTTTCAACCCCATTGCTAAAATGCTTCGAGGAAGAGAAGGTGGAATCCATCCTACAGGAGATACACGAAGGAATCAATGGGCAACACATTGGTGGACGCTCACTCGCACGAAAGGCGCTGCGAGCAGGATATTATTGGGCAACTATGCAAACAGACGCCAAAGAGCACGTCAAGAAATGTGACAAGTGCCAAAGACACGGGGATATGCACTTAGCTCCACCTAGCGAGCTAAAATCCTTATCGTCCCCGTGGCCGTTTGCATGGTGGGGGTTGGATCTCTTAGGACCATTCCCGCGAGCACCTGGTCAAAACAGGTATTTAATCGTCGGGGTGGACTACTTCACAAAATGGATAGAAGCTGAACCCCTCGCCCAGATCTCATCCCACAACATTCTTCGCTTCTTTAAAAGAAACATCCTCGCAAGGTTTGGAATTTCGCATACTGTCGTAACGGACAATGGGACGCAATTCACAGATAAAAGGTTTCAAGAGTTCCTCATCAACCTAAAAATAACTCAACACTTTACATCCTTCGAACACCCCCAAACAAACGCCAAGCAGAGGTGGCCAATAGAGTAAATTTGCGAGGCCTAAAGCGAAGGCTAGACGAGGCAAAGGGTAAGTGGATCGATGAACTATACAGCGTGCTATGGTCCTACAGAACCACACCACACTCAACCACGGGGGAAACGCCATTTCGATTAACTTACGGAACTAAAGCTCTTATCCCCCTGGAAATAAGGGAGCCAACTCGACGAACGGAAAACCCTCCAGATGAGGAAACAAACAACGAGTTGCTCAGAGAAGAACTCGATTTGGTCGAGGAGTTGCGACATGGAGCAACCCTCAATGAAGCCGCATTGAAACAAAAAATTGCCGCTCGACACGACAGAAAAGTCATTAAAAGGGAATTTGAACTGGGCAGCTTGGTCCTACGACAAAACCAAAAACACTCTCGAGAAGGCAAACTCGCCGCTAATTGGGAAGGGCCTTACAAAATCCGAGCAAAAACGGATAACGATGCTTATTTCCTCGAAAATTTATACGGCGAGGAGATTCCTAGAACATGGAACGCAGAGAAGTTGAAGCAATATTATAGTTAGCGAGGTCTCGTGTATTCGACGACTTGCTAGCGGGCTGAAACCACACTTTAACGACAAGAGGTTTAGCCTTTACAACGGAGGATTGTTTAGGTACGGACATGAATCTAAAAGAAGAAAAAGCCAAGTTTACTTTTTGAAACTTATCTCGACGAGGAACTACTCTATACGAGCCCCATCGTCGCAAGTACACGCCAGGCATGGATGCCCAGCTCGCGATGAGACACTCCAGCCGCGAAGATAAAATCTCTGACGATTCTATCATCGCTACTCGTTTGGAAACCCAATCCAACCACTCGAGCAAGTTTCCCAAACTATTCGAGCAAGGCGTTCGTAGATACATGCTATCTCGTGCAACAGCCGAATAAACATTCAGAAATCTCTTAAGTATGGATAATGTTATAAAAACATATTCAGTTATCGTGCATCATGAGAATAAGTGCGTGCACAAAGATAATAAAGATACGAGCATAAAGAAAAAGCAGGTATAGCTAAATCATAAAAAGGTGCATTAAAAGGAAAAATTGTACTTAGTTACAATAAAGGGCAACCACGAGGACTGCCCAACAAAATGATTTGACAAAAAGGGGAAACAGACGCCCAAGTACTAAAAGGCGAGTATAACGCCAGCACAAACAAACACCTTCAGACCACGTCTTCAGAAGCAGGAAGAGGAGAGGCGATGACTCCATCGATGACCTCTTTGAGCTCATCGAGGCCAGCTTCCACGAGCTCTATCCCCGGATTCAACACCTTGAGCTGAGCAATAGCATTGACAAAACTGCTATGCCCAACCTCGACCATAGAGTCTTCGTACTCAGCAATTTTCTTGATAAGGTCGGCACGGCTTGAATTGCGGTAAACTCCATCGGGGTCAACAACATCTTCTTCCTCGCTGCAAAGGGAGGGAACAGCTTTAACTTGCTCTTCCAACTCCTTGATGCGAGCATCCTGTTGCTTGCTCGTGACCTCCAGCTCTTTGAATTTCTTCGTCAGGTCCTCCAACTCCTGCTCCTTGGTCAGCAACGTCCTCGCCATCTCCTGCTGAAGGGCATACTTGTTCTTGTAATCATCATAAGCCGCTTCGGTCTCGCCCAATTTCAAGCCCAGCTCATCAGCACGTTTTCTGTACTTGTCCCGTTCGCCCAAATACTGACATTCACGTCCATTTAAGAAAGTGGCGATCTCGATGAGCTTGAACGCAGCCACTGTTGTATTGGCCAATTCTGCCTTCAAAGCCACAGGTCCCATATCATGGATGACGGACCGATCAGCATCATCAATCACGACCTCTGTGTTTTGGTCGAGCAGCTTCCCATGGGCAAAAACAGGGGGCACGACGAAACGACCAGCGGGTACCCCAGGATCAGGTAAGAAATGGGGGCTGCGAGGAACGGAGCCTCCTTCCCCGCTTGTAGTAGTCCTCTGCACCTTGGACGGATGAGGATCGGTGCTGGTTGATTCAGTTGGACGCTTTTCAGCAGCTGAAGGAGGAACGACGGCATTGGCATTTTCATCACCCTTGCGAACATTCTTGGCCTTGGCAGCGCGACGAAGTTTCTCCTGGGCACTCACCATGTTGCCTGCAAAGGAAAGAAATATACGACCATTAGTATAAGCAAGAAACAATAAATAACGACAGTAAATCATAAGTGAAAAACAAAGTCGTGAAAACGAGCATACTAAGGACTTCCTCGGCCTTGGCACGAGACGCGCAAGCAAGGACTTTCTTGACGTTGATGTAACGAGGAACCGTTAAAGGATTCCCTTCATCGTCAAGACAGGGGACACCTTCCTCATCAGTTACCACCTTCCCCTTGAAACTCTTAACAAAATTCTACAGTTTCAAGAAATCCTCCCACTCGTCGCGAGTTAACTCCTTCTTCGGAGTAATAAACTTCTTCGCCGGTATCAAGTAATGCTCTACCTCCCAGCGGAAGTGAAACTTTCCATAGTCAGTCAAAATGGGTTGCCCGTTCTCTCCAAGCAGGGCACTCCGATTTGCGTCCCTATCAGGACCAGGAACTATAACGTCCGCCCAGCCCTGAGAGTTCTTGGTATGAACAATAAAAAATTCATCTTTGAAAGGCCGTAAAGACTCCTCGAACATATAGAATAAATGCCGAGTTTGCTTGAACGACACCCAACCAAGCCTGTATGGGACTCCTTTAGGTTTCGAGCGTTGGAGCCCAAATACATAAAAGAAAAGAGGAAGAGTCGGAACGATATCTAGGTAACTGCAGACTATCTCAAAGGCTCTCAAGAAAGCCAAAGAGTTCGGGTGCAGTTGTGAAGGAGCGACCATTAAATGATGGAACACGGCCACTTCAAAATCTGTAAAGGGCAACCTGTACCCAAAGTGCTGAAACGGGATCTGGTACATGGAAAAATTAGCGAACCCAAAATCATGATAAACGCGACGACGCTTCGCGTGGATAATAATCTCCCAGTTGTCGTTAGGGGGATCTTGAATAATTTTAAAGAGTCTCGGGATCTCTACGCCGTCTGGTTGCCCGGAAAATCGCGAGCGCGTCAACCGAGGTTCATCCGCAACCCAGTCATCGGGTTCTGTATCAGCCGTAATCAGAGGTCGCTCATCTATGTGTTCCGAGGACTCCGGCACCTCATGCTCATCTAGGTTTTCCACGGGTACGGGATCTCCTTCCTCGTTGAAGTTAGCATTCGACGATGAGGGCTCTTCTGCCATTTAAACCTGAAAGACGAGGAAGAGAAAAAGTGAATTCGACATCTTTGAAATATCAAATCCACCCTTCCACCGCCGTTCAAGTGAAAGGGCGTGGACATGCGCTTAGAAGTAATCCTTAACGTTGCTCGCACAACGAAGGTAAGAGCCAAATAGTCGCAAAATGCAGATGGCGAGGATTTTATGGATACTTGGTATGTCAACAACTAAGCTAAAATCTATCGAGCATTCGTTTCTACCCATGAGTGCTCGAGATAAAAGCACACGAATGGTCGCTACAATATCAAAAACTACAGAGCCAAAATAGCGAAAACGCAAGTCGTAAAGGCGTTTAACGCCAACAACCACCGTGTCGGAAGACGGAAAACTATGAAAGTTTTAGTCTTTCACACTAAAACTACCATTTTTGGGGGGTAGAGGGTGTTAACCACCACTTATAAAACCCCAAACCACCGTATTAGAAACAAACTCCTAAAAACTAAAAACTAGCAATCAAGTGCAGTAAAAACAAGACAAAGTAAAAAGACTTACTTGATTAGTGATTTGGAGTTGAGAAGAACAAATCTTAGTGACGGCAAGCTTGGATCTCCAGAAGCAAACAAAAGAAGTTGAAGAGAGAAAAGCTTTGAGAATGCAGAGGTCAGAATGGGATAAATGAAGTGAAACTTCAAAAATCCCTCCTTTTCCCTATATATAGAGGAATCCCGTGCATTCGCATCTGTTCAAAACGACGCCACCCAAATCTGATACGTTGCTTTGATCAAAGGGCTGTGATCTAAAACGATCCAACGCCTCGGGTTAAATAATCATAAGAACGAAAAGGCGCGAAAATCCAACGGTTCAAAAACGTCCTCGTAAACAGAAGCTACGATCCTAGGCACTCAAACGTTTAGAGTCGCCTTTACACGTGGCACTTAGAGACGAAGCGGCTTGTCCTTTCAAGTCACATCCACTGAATGCGAAAATCTCGCGGAGTCCGAGAAGATCTCCACGAAAATATCGTCGTGATTAATGGCGCAATCATCGAGAAAATCTCAACGGATGAGGGCATATTAAAATCCTCGCAATAAATAGCAGGATCTTCAAGAAAAGCCAACAAATCAAAATGATCCTGGAAGCCTCGAGGATGAAGAGACGATTAACGTTTTCCTCCTCGACGATAATTTCCCACGAGGACAAAGAAACGATTGACGTTCCCATACGCTAAACGAACGCAAAGACTTTATGATCCTCGCAAAAGAATTCATCACAAGCTCCTCGATACGAACGAACGAATCCATGATCCTCGTGTACAACGGTGCTCGTTGACAACTAACGAATCCATGATCCTCGTTGTTCGTATGCGCAAACAAAGGCTTATCGCCAAAAGTTAAAGTCATCATGCTCGTGAACGAGCATTACGACTTGGTGGGCTTCTGTTCTGGACTGGACTTCTTAAGTCCATGTCTCCTCAAGACCAAAGGCTCTGCCCTCCAGAAGGGCACCCTCCCCGCCGGCCAACGTTACAGAATCCTGAATTCTGTAACGGCCGACCACCGGAATGATGAGCATTAACTGCTCATCATGGCCCAATGGCCAAGTTCCGGCAGCCACTTAATGGGCATTAACTGCCCATTAAGGGCCTTAGCCCAGCGCTGGGGGCTATATATACTCCTCATTCTGAAGGTGTCATGTACGTTTTTACCAAATTCTGAAAACCAAAGATATAACACATTCACTAACTTGAGCGTCAGAGTGTATACAGGTACACACCCCCCTTCCACTTCAGCAAGGGGCTTGCTGAAAACTGCTGCCGGTCACCACCCTTCTGATCAGGTAAGATCAATAAGTTTATGAATAATACATAAAAATTAAACTTATTTATTTATATAAGTTGTTTTGTATAACTTAAAAACAAGACTATTATTCCCTTAAAAATAATATTAATATGTCAAACCTTCTTATAAGTATTGGATGGGTTCTTCTTTAAACATTATATTGATGTTTAGATTTAGTTATATTAGTAGGATAGCCCGAAAATAGCTACCTTGTCCTATTAGATGATATAGTATCATGGTTGATAGCTCGAAACAATGATCACTTTATTGTCTCGAATAATTAAAATTGACTCTGGAGATGTATAATTGATTTTCATATATTTGATTGTTGTTGAGTTATATAATTGATTTATATTTGAAGCTAGGATTTATAGTTTTTGAGCATAAACGTGATTTTGCATTATGTTTATTGTTTCCCAAAGAAAGGGCAGTAGTTTATTCCTATGAAGCACCCACATCTCTATGATTAGACGTGTCGCGGTGTCCGACACGTGTCGGTGTCCGATACTCGTATGACACCCGTATGACACTCCTACAAACGTGTCGGAGAGGTGTCCAAAAAAACAATTTTTTCTTTATTCTGACACTCCTTAAATCGGTGTCCGACACCTATAAGACACTCGTACAAACGTGTCGGGGTAAGTGTCTAAATTTTTTTTTTTTATTTGCTTCTATTTTTCTCAGACACATATACAACGATTAAAAATATGTCGAAATAATAATATTGATCAATGATGGATTAAAGATATTACATTTTGATTACATTATTTTTAGTTTATCGATAGTAGATGGATGAGTAAATGTCAAATGTATTATCATATATTCTTTTAAAACTTTTTTTATTGAAAAATTTGTTCAACTTAAATGCATATGTATGTATTTTTAATTCTAAACTTATATTTTTTATAAATATGTAGCGGTGTCGGTGTCGTATATTTTTTACATTAGCGGTGTCGAAGTGTCCGTATCGTGTCGTGTCGCGGTGTCCGTGTCAGAGTCTGTGCTTCATAGGTTTATTCAAGAAGACTTGGGCCTGATTTCAACCCAATCATATATGATCTTTTTTTCCCCTTATAATTTATAATAGGTATTAATATCTTGCTTCCTCGTTCCCTTTGTTGTTTAGAACATAGAACTAGATTGCGCTACCGGCACCAGACTATAGAGGAAACTTCCGCTCTTGTCCCTCTGGTTAAAACAAGCTTATCTTTGTTTTAATAGCATCTCTTTCTATGTTTATCGGTTGCAAGCCTCCCCTTGTATTAGTATTTTAGTATTTGTGATCAATCTGGTGATGATCAGACTATCTACCTCACTTGTTTTGTTGCCAGTTCGAAAAGATGTAGGTTTTAGAGAAGGCTTTAGCAACCAAGTCATTCTCCTACGATAATTCTAGGAACTCGGATCTACAGTACCTAATAGCTTATCTATCTGACCTAGTTCTTGCCAAGCTCCAACAATTCCTATTGAAATTGAAAAGTGGTTTTTGTAATTGGCGCATGTTTTCTTAAACCACCCATAAAAACCATATTTTGACTAACTCATTTATACACAAAAGTGATAATCAAACACAGATAATTTTTTATTAAAGTCACTTTTATTATAGAATTAATTCATTCAAAATCTTTTTTTTGTCAAGTAATTTAGTTGCTAAAAAATTCATCTTAAAAATGAATGAATAAATGAAATGTCAAGATTTAAACTCCAACTTCTGGCATATATGTAATGTGATTTCCTACAAATTGAAATGAATTGACGGGACCATTCAAAATCAATTTTAATCAGCATAGAACCAAACATGCTTTTATCAATGAAGTATTTTGCCAAACTTATTAAAGTCCCTTTACTTTTGATTTATTTTTGTACAGGTTGTGTTACCGGGTCTAGTAGGCTTTTGCAGTATTTTCCATTGATAATTATTTTTGCCGTTCTACGAGTTTCTCGCACGTTTTATTTTTACTCATTCGCTTTGAGGATGAGTAAAAAATGATGTCCGCAACTTAAGTCACATATAGTATTTGAGTAATTGATAGGATAGCAAAAGTAATCATCTTTTCATTCAGGATTGAACCGAAGAATTACAAGTGGGGCTGTGGAATGGACCCATACAAAAAGTACTATAGCAAGTAGTGCAAGTGCAACTCAAAATACTAGAAAGTCAAACTGGGTTCTTACTTCTTAGGAAACAGATTCAATGCAGTTGCTTTTTGTGCAGTCAAGCTGCAGTCAGCAGCTGTAAACCATTTGATTAGAATCATGTGGCTCAGATTTGACTGCAGTTTTAATTTTAATAAAACATAAAATTTTAACTTTAAAATCTAAGCTGTCCGATCAAGATCGGACGACTGTGATGGCTCTGACTGCACGCAGTCACAGGTTCCGACTGCACCGAATCCATATCCTACTTCTTAAGCTGTTGCAAGTTGCAACATCAAGAGCTACTTTTACCCCCACTTATTTCTTGAAAATCACACCCATCTGAATTTTTGAGAAAAATAAAATAAAATTCATGTCTAGATGTCTAAAACAAATTCTTGTCCAGACAGAAACGTTTTTTAAGAATCATGAGGGTGGGAAAATAAGCTCTCTTCCTGTTTTGTACCCCAAATCTTCAAAAGCCCAATGAAGAAACTAACATGATTTCCGGAAACAAAAAAGCCCAACTATTCAATTAACACTTACAGCACGTTGACACACCTATTTTAATCTGACAATTATATAAATTTAGGAAAAATTCTCATCCCACCCTCCAAAATTTCTTTTTCACCTCAAAAAAATTCAGAAAACTCGTTCCAAAATTTTTTTCTGGTGTAAAATTCAGGGGGTGAAAAAGAAACATCGGAGGTGGAATGAGAAACTGTCTAAATTTAGTCTGAAAGATACAATGATTATTAATTTAGTCACTTGATTAATTTTATAAATTTACTTCCTTAAGTCCAATTATTAGATGGAAAGGCATACTACAGAAAAAAGTTCAAGGTGTTTGTAAAATTGTAAGATGCAAAATTAATGATGGGGGTGTATCTGAGGTACTAAATTATTCAAAGAAAAAAAAAGTAAGTTTAAAGTTTAATCTTTTTTCACTAAGAATAGCTTTATGCATATGCTGCTAAAAATGTTCTTAAATCCAAGTTGCATTGAAACAACAAATGACACATAACAATACTAAAGGGCAAAGTTAAATCAGAGAAAAACACAAAAGCCAAAACAAAGTGGAAAAGGGATGATACCAAGCCAATATAGCTTGGAGCTATTATTTGTTAATCCATAAAGCACTAACAATGTTGATGTAAATAGCACAAAACCTTTCCAAAAGCAGCTCACAACGTTTAGTATTTGTAATCCTTGACATGGAGAGACTCAGATGCACCTTCACCAAGGGTAGAATCACCTTTATAGGTTCCCAAAGTTGCTTGTGAGTTAGCTTTGCACCTAGAGATGAATGCATCTTGAGCCTTCTTAATGTTTTCATCTTTCCCTGCCCATGCCTTGAGAGTACTCTGCTGAAGTGCTCTTCCAAAAGAGAAAGAAAGTGCCCATGGCTTCTTTCCCTTAAACTTGTTCATGGCATTGAGGTTGAGTGTTGCCTGCTCCTCACTCTGGCCACCGGACAAGAACACAACAGCAGGAACTGCAGCTGGAACGGTTCGCTGCAAAGCTTTAATGGTATATTCGGCTATAACTTCGGGGGCAACCTTTGGAGAATCTGAACCGGGGGTCACCATGTTAGGTTTCAACAGAGTGCCTTCGAGCAGAACATGATGATCATTTAAAGCTTTGTAGCATGCAGCAAGAACACGTTCAGTAACCTCGGCACACTTGTTGATGTCATGAGATCCGTCCACGAGGATTTCAGGCTCCACTATAGGAACTAGGCCATTCTCTTGGCATATGACAGCATAGCGAGCTAGACCATAGGCATTCTCATGGATAGCTAGCTCGGAGGGTTCGTTGGGACCAATCTTGAGGACAGCACGCCACTTAGCAAATCGAGCACCAGCGTCATAGTACTTTTGGCAACGCTGGCCGAGGCCATCCAAACCTTGGGTGGTTGTTTCCCCATTGGTTCCAGCAAGCTCTACAGTGCCCTTATCAACCTTAATACCAGGAAGAACTCCTCCTTCCTTCAACAACTCTACGAAGGGTTTTCCTGAGATAAATTACATAAAAAAAAAATAAAAATAAAAAAGTTTAGGAACTAATGACAATTGAAAAATATGGCATGATTTAGACCCTGTTTGGATAAACAACTTAATTAAGCATTTATCGCATAATTTCTTATCAGATAAGTGTTAATAATGTTATTTCTATTATAAAATAAAGTCAAACTATACTATCTTAGAGAGCTTGTGAAAATAAGCCAAAAACAACTTATAGATGTGTCATAAGTTGTTATCATAAAGTCAACCAAACAATCTCTCAAGTACTTATGTCAGCAAATAAGTCAATCCAAACAAGGGCTTAGACATAAAGAAACAAGGTAATAGGCATGTCTAAGAACATATATAAATACAAAAGAAAGGTAAGTAAGATGTTGCTCATAGATTCCTCCGAAGGAGATACTTAACATGTAATGCAAAAAGTATATTTCTAAGATCATAAATAAGAAGCATAAGTACCTGCAGCTGTCTTTTGGTACAGTGTTTCCTCGAACAAGATCACACCACTGAGGCAGTCAAAAGCGCAAGGGGTGGTGAATAAGAGTTCACGGAGCGCACGCCTGTTTGTTTCGACATTCTCAACACTAATGCTGGCCAAACGCTTTCCAATTGTACCAGTTGACTCATCAGCAGCAAGGATACCCTTCCCTGGGCTACCAATGTAAGCAGCATTGGCAATGAGTTCATCTGCAATTCATCAGCAGATAACCATTAGACTAACCATAGTAGTCATTCCAACCATAGTAGCAGTTTACTTCTATAATAATTCCATTCCAACTCGACAGTCATTACCTTTTAAAGCAGAAATACGTAACAACTACATGTTTCAACAATTGAACTAATTAAAAGTTTTTCTGTGCAGGGGAAGACATTATTTTGAACTGAACTAACTTTTATCAATCCAGAGTTACTGAATTGAATTACTCCCTCCGTCCCATAAAGATTGAGTCAGTTGACTTCAGCACGCATGTCAATGCACAACTTTGACGATTAATATTTTTAATTGTATAATAGTAAAAAATATAAAAATTTGATATTTTGAAAATACTTATCGAGATGAATCCAACGACATCTTATATACTAATATTTATTTTTATTTATTGAGAGAAAAATACGATCAAAACAAGATATATGAATAATGCATACATTCTAAATGGCTCAAACAAATTGGGACGGAGGGAGTACGTCAACGAAATCATACATAGTTATCGATCCCAAAAAGCAGCACTAATGGCCAGAAATGCTACAGCAGGAAAACGCATAGCGGGATGACCGGTATTCTATATTTTTTTATACATATTAAATAATTCATAATTCAAACTACTATGTTTGAACAAATGATAAAAAATTAAAACAATAATGAATGAAATATTGATAAATAACAATTAAAAGCCATAGGTCTTAAGGTATAAACACAGAAGTTGAAGAATCTAAGGCTTAAACTAACCCAACAGCCCAGATTTTAAGTGATGACAGGAATCACAAAACCGAAACGAGATCTAAATCTTACTTAATACAAAAATATGTTCTTATAAACACATAATGAGAGGAATCAACATAAGTATGCATGCATTATCCCAATATAAGATCAATCAATTAAAAGTATTCCATTTAAGAAAAAAAACTCATACTTACACACACACACAAACGTATCATATCGGTATCAAAATCTATAAATGTAATAATTTTTCTTTTGTCATCTTGAGATTACCAATTATGAAGCATATTAAAAGGGTTAACAAAATAAATAAGCATTCACATTAGAGTCATCATTGTTCAACTAATATAATATATATAATCGATTCCAACAAAAGGCAAATATCAATAATGAATACCTTGGTATTTGCTCTTGAAGGAAGACATGGTGAGTATAGAGAGAAGAAAAAAGAGAGTGAGGGTTTATGACAAGAACAAGAATGAAGAAGGGTTTATCTATTTATATGCTGGTGGCGTGGAGAAGGGGTAGGGTAGTTGCGTTACCATGTATATTTTTCTTTTTTCTTTTTGGTACACAACATTAATAATTTAATATAGACATATAGTTTAATTTTGTCAAAAAATTCTTTTTATTTATTTTAAATTAGACTTTTTACCCGTGCATTCGCACGGAACACATTCATTTAATTATATAATGTGTATATTAAGAATATAGTATTCACAAATAAAAAATGATACATCAATTCATTATATTTCTTAATCACATGAGTTTATGTATTACAAAAATTGTATAACACAAAGACCATAATTAAAAATTTTAAAAAATCCATTGGGGGCGAACAAACTGTAAACATATATAAAAAGAAGTAAAGAATATAATTCATATGTTTAGAAACTAAAATACTTCTTTGTTTAAGTACTTCCATCTAATAATAGAAAGAAAAAAAAAAGATATTTAATAATTGACAATGTCCAACATATTTCGACGTAATTATGTAAGCTTGAAATAACAAATAATCCTACAATTTTCTGAATTTTTTATCTTTTAAAAAATATATTTGTCGTGGTATTTGTAATGTTACCGTCATTGTCAACGATCAAAATCTTTAATTGATTTTTCAACGTGACTTTTGATGCAGCAAGATACAACTTACCGTGTACAAATACTAATTGTGAAAGATACACCCAACATGTGATCTAGGACTAACACTTTGTGAAACCTATAGACCTCTTGTCAGCAATTCTAAGTACAAATTGAAACAAATGAGACATCAATTCTCTATACATAAAAATAGTAAAAAAACCTACTTAGTTAACATGTTCTTAATAAAAAAAAAAAGTAACTATAATTTCTACCGTAAAACTTTGAAGTTTTGTCAAGTTGCAATATCACAATTATTGGAGATGATGATTGATAGCTTGCAAGAAATTTTTGAAATTGATCTGCAAATTGATTCCAAATAGGGACATGAATTTTGTTTCCCTTGCAGATACATTTTGGCCATAGTTAGTGATCTTCAATATTATTTATATTAAATCAATGTTTTCCGTTATTTTCAAGCAATCCAAGCATAATTTTCGTAGATATTAGTTTGTTAAGCAACTCAAATAATTGTCAACTTGAGTAAACATATACAATATATGACATAATCTCTTGCAATTTCTTTTCTTTTAATTTTAATAGTATTATATATGTCAAAAAATAATTAAATTATCAATTTATCATATTTTTAGGGATTGACATGAGATTCAAATTAGCAAAATTTTCATAGAGTATTTTTAGTATATTTTTTTTATGGGTATAGTTAGTATTATTGTTAGAGAAAAGTATATCGGAGAAATTTCTCTTCTTTTTTTTTTTCTTGTGAAGGTCAAATTTTATTTTTATTTTAATAGGATTCTATGTAAAAAAAAAAAATCACTTTGGCATATTTTTAGGGATTGACATAGTTTTAGAGATTGACATGAGAATCTAAATAGTAAAATTTTCAATGGATAACAATTGGGGGAACAATTGAGTAAGGATGGGGTTCATTAATTAATTGCAAATTATTAAAAAAGATTTTAATTTTAATAGGATTTTATGTAAAAACAAAATTAAATAATCACTTTGGCATATTTTTAGGGATTGACATAGTTTTAGTCTTAGAGATTGTCATGAGAATCTAAATAGCAAAATTTTCAATGATAACAATTGGGAAACAATTGAGTAAGGATGATCTTTATTAATTAATTGCACATTATTAAAAAAGATTTTAATTTTAATAGGATTCTATGTAAAAAAAAATAATTAAATAATCACTTTGGCATATTTTTAGGGATTGACATAGTTTTAGTCTTAGAGATTGACATGAGAATCTAAATAGCAAAATTTTCAATGGATAACAATTGGGAAACAATTGAGTAAGGATGATCTTTATTAATTAATTGCACATTATTAAAAAAGATTTCTCTACTAAGTAAGCACCATATTAGAGTTTAAAGTTTTGATTAGTTGCAAATTAGAGAAATTAGAAATAATAAGTAAGAAGTAAGATTTTTATTTTTTAGGGATTGTCATAGTTTTAGAGAATGACATGAGAATCTAAATAGTAAAATTTTCAATGGATAACAATTGAAGGAACAATTGAGTAAAAATGATGTTTATTAATTAATTGCACATTATTAAAAAAGATTTTAATTTTAATAGGATTCTATGTAAAAAAAAATTAAATAATCACTTTGGCATATTTTTAGGGATTAAAATAGTTTTAGAGATTGGCTTGAGAATTTAAATAGCAAAATTTTCAATGGATAACAATTGAGTAAGGATGATGTTTATGTTTATTAATTAATTGCAATTTATTAAAAAAGATTTCCCGCCTAAGTAAGCATCATATTATGGTTTTGATTAGTTGCAAATTAGAGAAATTAGAAATAAGAAAAAAGACATTAAAAAAAAATTAAGATCAAAAATTTATTTTATCAATCTTGAGAATTTTAAGATAAAAAATTTGAGGAAGTTACCATAAGTGAGAATTTTAAAATTGAGAGATCTATTATGTGAGCTGGTAAATATAGAGGGCGGACCGGGGATCATCTATATTGAGTAAAGAGCAACTATCCACGTGAGTTGAACATCACGGATTTTTCAAAAGCTTTAAGGCATTAGCTTTATGAGTTCTCTCGCTTATAAAGTATTTAATCTTTAATTTTTAAAGCAATGGGAGTCTTCTAACCCCCACAATTAACAAAAATATTTGTCAAAGCAATGTGAGCTTTTTAACCTCACACTCATATACAACAAGAATTTGACACCAATATATATGAGTACAATGAGATGTCTTTTTCTCAAACTATTACCCAGTATCAATGTGTCAATGTCTATATTTGTGTTCATACTTCTATTCTAAATATTAACAAGAATGCACTAACATTTTAATTTGTTAAGAAATCAACAAACAACAACAACGGAAAAATTAAATTTCAATTTAAAGATGAAAATTTAGGGTTCATAGTTTAGTTCATATTAGGAGTAAGGGTTAAAAGGTAAGCTTTTGTTGATTCGAATTGAAATTTTATGTTAATCAAAATAAATAAATTATGAAAAACAATTTTGAAAATATTAAACGATATGAATGTGATGTTGGTCTTAGAGATGGTAACGGGTGCCCACGGGTGCGGGTTTCACACTATCCATATTTGCACCCGAAATTAACACCCGAACCCAAACTCAAAGGCTGTTTGGGTGGCAAAATAAAACTCACACTCATTGGGTTCGGTTTTTCACTCAAACACAAACCCGCAGCAAGATAATAATAAAATTACAATAATTTTTTTTTTTAAAAAGACAAAATATATTAATAAGCGAATTAAGTACAATGATACACTAACAGAGCATCCAATTAAATTAGATAATTAGGTAATTAACTATATATACATAAGGGCAAAATATATTAATTTTTTTTGCAATTATATATACTTAAGAGGCACTTAGATAATTAACTATATAAGCGGATGGGTGTATAGGTTTCGGGTATGAGTTTGAGTGATCCCAAACTCGCACCCGAATATCGGGTGACACCCAAATTCAAACCAGTCAACTCGAATTTCACCCGTTAACTCAGGTGCAAATGCAGGCAGACCCCACGGATTTGGGCTTGTTTGTCATTCCTAGTTGGTCAACATCCTCTTAAGCTTTTTAAAATTGTATAAGTTTTGTTAGATCCATCAAAATTGTGTTACATCGATGATGTACCACGATCTATGTGGACAATTGTCCAGTAAAATAGTGAAACCTAAAATCCCTAATTCTTGATCACTAGAAAGCCTAACTCATGATCTAGGTATATGTATACATTAATCTAACACTAAAACCTCACATTCACGACATTTTCTTATTTAATTGTTGGAGTGTTTGCAAGTACATCTTTACATCTTGGAGTTGTTGATCAACCGTTCATTTCAACAATCCTCACATTTGCTAATGCTAAGGCCAAAGATCTTAGCTCTAGTAATATCAGAAGTATTATTTAATATGTTAATAAACTACAGAAAAACCTTTGTTATATTGAATAAAATATTTGTGGCTTTTTGTTGGAAGAAAGCATTGAACTTGAGTTACAAACCATTCCATTTTCGTGGATTGTTTCTATTGCTTTGCAATATTCGTAAATAAATAAGTGGCTAAGATTGTCTGTTGTAGTATTTTGACACAGTCTATTGATTTAAGATCGAACGGTTCATATTTCAACTCAATTTTATAAAGTGAATTAACCACATCCAATCATTTTGATTAGACCAATGACAGTTGCATAATATACTCCGATTCTCAAATAAGTCTTGCATGCTAGTTCACAACTAATTTGAGCATGAAATTTCTTCTCTAAAGTATATTTATTACCATTGACAAACAATCACAAGAGTTGAATAACAAATTTAGTAAGTCAATAATAAATTTGTTAACTCTAAATTATGCTCAAACTTCCAAAATACTAATTAAAGCTTTTAACATTGATATGATTTGTTCTCTAGTTGAAAAATACTACAATTTCAATGATTTGGAACTTTGACTCCTATTTAGAACTTGGGCTAGAACTTCTTGCCAAAACTAAGAACTTTGAACTAGGTAGAAATTCGGGTAAAATTTAGGCTAATTGTTCTAAATTGTCTAGAAGTTTCAAAATACTACTCCTATATATTAGGAGAATTAGATTAGATGAAAAATTTGGCTAAAAGTTCTAAATTGTCTGTGATTCATTTGACCGTGTACTTATCTTCCTGTGATTTGACAGTGTAGTTATCATGATTCAACTAGTTAACTATGCAACAAGGAGTACAAAACCAACACGCATTCATAAATAGATCCTTCTGAAATTTAAGTGCTCTGCAAAATTTCAGAAAGAATAAAAATTCCATTTCCAATCTTCCAGCTAACACCATTAATTAACAAAATATACAGAATCAACAATTTTGTACATACATAACTTCAATTTAAACTCTCTTGAATTATAGAAAAAAAAAAAATTATTTATATAACAGTGTGCTATGTAATTACAGTTACCTTAAAATCTGCATCCATTCTTTCAGAACAGACATACAATACAAATCAAAAACAAAAGATATGTTATCATGTGACATATATATGTTATGAGTTTGTTAGTCTAAAAAAAAAATAAAAAAAAAAAATCAAACAACCGATCCTTAGCTGGTTCAGCGGTGATTAACGCTGAACTTGATAATAAAGATCATGGTTCGATCCCCACAACTGCGATCAGGAGGAGCTGAAATCACTTATGCCATAAGTGACATCCGAAGGTGAAAGACAAAAAAAACAAACAAAAAGATAGAATCAACTAGGTTTCTTACATCCACATATCAACAAAGAGAATCCAATTCTATCTTGTTCCTTTTGCTTCTGCAAATTCTTCTCTTCCAACCATAATCTACTATCCAAACCACTCCTTGTCCTAAACAAAAAAACCGCAGAATCAGAGTTGTTATTATTATCACTATGATTGAAAATCCAATCATGCAAATCCCACATCAAATCAACAACTAAACCATCCACAAAAATCGTTTGATTCCCACGAAAATTCCATTTCAATCTCTTAACTTTAAACACCATCTTCTTATCCATAAACAAACACAACACGTTATTCTTTGTTCCTTCATCTTCAACACCATACTTTATCAATATCTCGTGAGGATTTCCACTTTCAGAAAACTTTGCCTTTGTTGCATAAACACTTGTGCCAGAAAATCTTTCACTTCTTGAAACCATTGAGAATTTTGCTCCATGGTTTTTCTTCAACGATTCTTCATCTTTATCTCCAAGGAAAAATTCCATTTCAGAATTCACCAAAACCATTACGTAAAACCCATTTACCGGTTCAGGTCCTTCTTCATATTTAGCTTCAGAAAGATCCCATAAGAGTTTAACTTCAAAGTTTTGAAATTGAAAAGTTTCAGTTCCTCTGTTTTTATTCAATAACAGAGGAGGATTTGAATTGAACTTTGAGATAACATTAACATAATCAGAACCAGAACCAGAACTAGAATTAGAAACAGAATCAGAATCAGAAAAAGTGTTGTTATTTGTGATATTTATGATGAAACCTTGACCAATGAGTTTCTTGGTCCAAGTTAATGTTATGAGAAATTGTTTATGATTGAGTTTATATGTGTTTGTAACTGAATTTTGAGTTGAAGGGTTATTGAATTTTGGAACAAGATAAGAATGATTTGAATTTGAAGGTCTTGAACAATATAAATCAGAAACTCTAATTGCATGTTCACTGTAACAAGATGTTATACCTCTCATTATTATTTTTTTGAAGAAAAGATAACAAAAGAAAAAAGGTTAATACTCTGTTTTTGTGGTTGAGAAAGAAACCGACATGTGAAATGGGTGAAGACAAGTTTGTTTGTTGTACGTGTGATTGGAATAATTAGAGGAAAAACTTAGGTCGCAGGTTATTCTTGTGTGTTTGCTTGTATGTATGGCGGAAGTAAGAATTTGGTAGAGAGAGAGAGAGAGAGAGAGAGTTCCCTTTATCTGGGATTTTTGGTGTGTGAAAGAATTGTCTTTTGTGTTTTGTAGCGGAAGTGTAGAGACAATTAGAGAAACATTGTAAAGACAAAATACAATTTGCAAGAAAACGAAACCCATGATACTCTGTTTTTCATTCAATAATAATAATATTATATTTCTAGCTTTATAATTGTATATTATATATAGATTTTTGCTTAACTGTCTGATTTTTTTTAATTTTTTGGGGTGAATTAAGGGTATTTTCATGTAATGGTTGAGTTTAATATTTTGCGATTTATTTGAGGTATTGAACTATATATCTTGTTTACATTATTGGTAAACTATTCTCTAAATTTTTTTAAGGAAAAAACAGAGTGATTTTGTTTTTATTTATCTCTCTTTTTTTAGGTTTTTATCACTGGTTGAATCTGGTTTGGGAGTCAGTTCTGGCATCAAGTGGTTCCAGTCTTCTTCTGATTGCAGTTGTGGGGGATTGAACTGTGGTCCTCCATACCAAGTTCAACGTCAATCACCATTGAACTAACTAATGATCGGTATATCTCTCCTCTTTTATCTTCTCTTTCATATTTTCCTTTCAAAATTTATTTAAATTTTTACACTTTCTCTTTTTGCCTAAAGTCGCACAAAGATAGAGAAGTGAAAGTTAGAGAATTTTTTTTCCGACATTATACTCTCTTTGTCCTAAATCTTTAGTCTTTTTAATTTTTTAGTTTTGTCTTAAGTTTTTGAAACTTTTAAGAAATTAATGCATAATTAATTATATTTTATCATTTGTACCTTTATTAATTAAAATTAAAGCATTAATTAAATAAATATTCTCTTTCTTAATAAAGTAGGGATAAAAATGACTTAACTTATCAATCTTTATTATTTCTTAATTTTCATACAAAATTCTAAAAAAACAAGAGTTTTGTGTGACAAAAGAGTTGTAGACCTATAACAAGCTCTCCTTGGAAAAAAAAAAAAAAAAAAAATAGCTTGGCATACGAGACGTGTTAGAAAAGGCATCTGTTACTCAAGAAAATCTCATTTGCCATCATCCCCTTGGTACCACTCCCACATGAGGTCTAGAGCTGGTTATAAGTTAAGTCACACAAATTACTTAACTTAACAATTGTCCAATCTCTCTTCCAAAATATAAAAGAAAATTGATAAAAAAATTAATATATTTGATTAAGAAATTGGACTAAATATATCAATTTTAGTTGACTAATTTTACCTTATATTTTGGAACAAAGGGAGTATTATATTAGAATTTGGGAGGTCTATATACTCAACCACAAAAGTTAACCTTTATAAACTGCTTAAAAGTTAAGGTTTGCACTACCCTTATAAATGTTATTTATGTCATATCTCTAGTCAATATGAGACTTTTAGCACACCCCATGACGTGTAGGACTGAACAAGTTGAAACGTAGAGTCAACAACAACGAATGTCCCAAATATGGTAGAACTCCACAACAAATGAATCCAGGATAAACTCTCATACCATATTAGAATTCGAGAAGCTTATACTCAATCATAAAAGCTAACTTGAGAATTAAGGTTTGAACTATTCTTATTAAAGTTATATATCTATGTTATATCTTTACTCAATATGAGACTTCTAACATGTTACAATATGATTTAAAAATTCAAACATTATATTATTACAATATGGTTAACTCTTTGAGTTTTTAAGTAAGAGATCAAACTCGAATACTTTCATTTATGTCAATTTTAACTAAAATATATTAACAATTTTAACTCAAACCAAATTAAGGTTTAGCTTACACATATTGGAACTAATTATGATTACTACTTATGAAAGGATGCTCAAGAGGTTGTATATCGATTTGAATCACCTCCACCATTTTCTTTCGTATTGCTCATTCTGCCCTAATATGGACTATTCATTTATTTTATTTTTCTCTTTTTTACTA
The DNA here is from genome assembly GCA_954870985.1 of Trifolium fragiferum. Classification (NCBI taxonomy): domain Eukaryota; kingdom Viridiplantae; phylum Streptophyta; class Magnoliopsida; order Fabales; family Fabaceae; genus Trifolium; species Trifolium fragiferum. The sequence goes on along the minus strand of OX940793.1, from coordinate 53,411,525 downwards.
TGTTCTTTTTTTATTTGTATGGTAATCAACTAGTATTAGATTAACAAAAGGACATGATATCTAAATTCGTTGTATATATTGTTTTTCTAAAAAATAAATAAATAAGAGAGAGAGATTGTTGTATATATTCTTTTGCCCGAGTCAAAAAAAAAATCCTTTTATCTTCACTCAAGTAATTAGACTATAATTAATCGTATTTTTTTTAAGAAAACTTAATTAATCGTGATTTGACCCTTCTTATATTTGTAATATAAAATTTTAGTCAAAAAACCTATATACAATATTTTTTTGCAATAGGTATATACGATATTTTTCTAAATAGTATATATGTATATGTTTGGATTAATTAATCATGAATAAGATTTCTTTTTATGACAAACAAATAGTGACCAAAACTATATGGATAAGATGACAAATATACTAAGCAATAAGGCATTGAATAGTGAACAAATTTAGGAAGGTGGGTGTGTATGAAAAGCAAGAGTTTGTTAAAAGGGCTATCATCGAAGGATGGTATTTTCATTTACTTTGACATGTGGGTTAGGATGAATGTGACAGAAAATATAAAAGATAATAACAAAGTTGAGTTAGAAATTAGAAATGAAGATGAAGATGCAAAGATGAGAGTGATAGTTAGGACCCACGAATTAAAGTCAAGCTGGAGATTCACCTACTTGAAACGAATACAAAAATCATTCAAGTATGCTTTAAATCTTCTTTATTATTTTTTGGGTTACTTATTACTATAAGTTACTAAAAGTTTATCCTTTCCGTTTATTAAAATAGGTTAGCATAGCCAATTTGAACTTTTCATATGCTTGCTTTTTAATGCTATTAAAAGTTTTATCAGAAAAATATTTTTACAGTTACGTGAGAAACACATATTCAACTTACTAATTAAGGAATGTTTAACAGTTAAATCCAATTATAAGATGATATTGAGTAGTAAAATTATATTATATATAAATAGTTTTTAAATTTAAACAATATAACATTATTTAAATATGGAAAATGCTAAACAGTCCCCCCGGCATTAGTTAAGCATATAAATATGAAAATTTTATCTCGAAATTTATGCATTCAATGCATCGAGAATATAAAATGTTATTTTATTAATATTAATTTTATTCTTTATTTCTATTTTTGATATGCTTAACAAGTGCCCCGGGACACTGTTTAGCATAATCATTTAAATATTACATCGATATAATTTGATTTATTTTAATATATATTAAAAGAGATATATCTAATCATTAATTAAGAATGTGTTCAAATTCATAGTCCATAGACCCACAACACCTAGTAGTACGCATTTTATACCTAGGGAGCTTTCACTTCTTTTGGAAGAAACACAAATGTTATTCCCTGCGTACTAAAATATAAAAACAACTCTAATAGTGCAACCAACATAAAAGTATTTTGTGGATCCAACTAAAGTTAAATCATCTTGAAATAACTTGTATTACTCATTTTTTATTTCAGCAGTGCAACTCTGAAAAACTTGTATTGAGCCCCACAACTTTACCTTATATATTAATATTTTATTGACATTTAATTTTATATGAATTAAATATATACTAAAGGACAAATTATGTGAAAAAGATATGAGTAAAAAAATATAGCTTTTTGGGACACCAAAGTTGCTGCAGAAAGATACAGTAATGTCACCTGTAGCTGCGGGAGTGCCGGGTTGCAATGTTTCAACAGTGAAAGAGAAAAAGTAAAGCACTCCATGCTGGCGGACTGGGTGAAAAACTCACTGCTGAAGTTGCTCTAAGTTTTTTTGAGAAAAATATTGGTACTAAATTACAAATCATTTTACATTATCAATGAAATATTTATTACTCTTTTACCTATTATGCTCTGAACTAATTATTTCTCTTTATTCTTTCAATTCTTTAATTTATTTTTTTTATATAATTAATGAATGACAATTTTGTAAACTAACTCGTAATTTATTTTTTTTAATACAACATTAGTTACATTTTTAATTTGTGTAATATAATCAAAACGATTTATATTTTGATACAAAAAGAGTAGTATGTTACCATTCTCTCTTGAACTCTCTTGAGTCCACTTTCGATCAAAACTAAATTATAAAATGTGAAATCCCTAAATTTTTTAAGTAATTTTTGCATTTAGTTTTTAAGTTAAATAAGTTTTTACTCTCTAAAAAAATTATATTTTGTTTTTTATTCTTATAAAAAAAAGATATATTTTGGTCCTAAAAATTTATTGCGCGAGCAATTTTAGTCTCTATTGTTAAAAAGTCAATATGTATTTTTAATCATTATTTTGCACAAATGTTTAAAATATCATAAAAAGTTCTTAGAAATTTTTTTAAGAAAAATATCAAAAATTGATTTATAAGTTGATAATTTCGTTAATTTATTTTTATCTTTGAAAATTTTAAAAATTCAAAGTTAATTATTCTCATTTAAAATTTCATAAAGAAAGTTTTTATACTATTTTAAATATACCTGAAAAGATTATTCAAAATCTAAAATATTTAGAGTAATTAAACAAAATTTGAAAAACAACGGAGATTAAAAAGGAATACTTAAAAAAATTATAAAGATGAAAACATATCACTTTATTTTATAGAAATCAAAAATAAAATTTGATAATCTTGTAAGAACCTACTATATATAACTTTAATTATTTTTTGTAATTATCATTCTTGCTCATCAGTCATCACATTATACTTATTGTTGGGTTTTCTATTTTTGGGTTATTCTTTTAAATTTCAATACGTTATTTTTAATTATTATTCGTTAAAAGTCGCTAAGGGTTATGAGTTTGGAAAAACATTTGTCCATGGACCAAATAAAAATAATTTTTTCTTATGTCTCGTGATGCATCTAACTACAACCACCATTGACAGCCTATAAAGAGAACTAGGAAAGTTATCAAAATTCAAACACATCTCAATGATGCATTATTACTACTATATATAATTGCATAAATAGACCAGCAAGAACATTTACGATTTACAAACGTGTTTAATTTAGAATAAATACATTTCAAATAGTATGGACAAATATTTAGGTTATTTGTTGCACAAGTGCTTGAGTTTGAATCCAACATTTCTTTACACACTATAATAATTTAATTTTAAATTTAAACAACTTTGATTTTAGTTTAATCATGGTTTGTAGGATTGAGTTATGCCAACTTCCAATTTTATAATAGTATCAGAGTTTCTTTAAAATTTGATGGGTCACCTGCTATCAGGTTTCCACTATCACATCTCCGTCATTTATATCCATACACCAAATCCAATAATGTTGGGTCGTGAGGGGTCCCTCTAGGGATGTCACTTTTTATCTGTAAATGGGAATCTTCGTGGGGATTGCCCCGTCTGGAGATCCGAAGATAGGAATTTTTTCCCGTGAGAATTAGAATGGAGGAGAAACTAGAAAGTCCCTCGAAAGAGATTTAGTGACGGGGACAGTATTTTATCTTTCGTCCCCGAAAACTTTATTAAAATAACATTTATAAATGTATATTTAAGTATGTTATAAATTGTTTTTAATTATATTTTTACACAATACGTGTATAAATTTGTTTATATATGATGATTATTATTGTCATAAGATTCGCAATAATATTTTAAATTTTTATTAGTTTTATAATTAAGCCTTTTTTTTTTTACAACTAGTTTGATTGAAAATAATAAAAATTTGATACCTTTTTTAAGGTTGATGGATCTCTGCGGGAATCCACGGTGTTGGGGATGGAGGAAGGATACTCCCCGAAGCGGGTAATGGGGACGTAGATGAGGAATATTTTAAACGGTGGGGAAAAGAGCTGTAAAGTACCATCCACTCAATCTATGCCCCGTTGACATCCCTAGGTCCCTCATCGGATGTGAGATGACTTGTGAATCACCATCAGGTCACCCACCATTTATATTCACGCACCAAGACGACAGTCGGTTGAAAAATTCACCTTTAGACAATCAACATCAAAATTGAATCCTCTCCTTTTTTCTTTTTTTTTCCTTGTATTCCCTCTCTTAACTCTCTAGCTCTCATAATCATATCTCTCGTGATTATCTTTTTATTTATTTTTAATTGAGAAAGTGAGATTAAAAGAGAGATAAAGAGTTAGGAGAAATAATAAAAGTATAAAGGAATATTTCATATCTGTCGACATCACGTATGCCACGGTGGTAAAAAACTGAAAGGACCTATCTTTGTTATGTAAACTGGTTATCTTCTACGCGCAACCAGGGGTAGAGCCAGAAATTAAAACTTGGGGGATCAAGTGCAACAAGCATAATTCCGTAGAAAATAAATAAATTTTAAGAGCTCAATATATACAAATAATTTAAGAATTTATAAATAAATAAAACAAGTGAATTGTTTTTTTCCCTAACCAACTTTAAACACTTCGGTACTTCGAAATTTAGTTGGATATTGGTATTCTCATAGATAAAACTCAATGTCATTTTTAAATACATTTTGTCTGAGATATTGATACCTAACTAAATATTCCAGGTACTAAAAAAATAACATTTTAATATCATAGACAGAAAATATGGCAACTTTCAGAGAAAAACATAGAGTGAGAGTGGTAAAAGGTGGATTCTTCCATATTTGTAGAGAAATCACAAGTTTGTAGATGAATCTTCATTTCCTAGTTCAATCTTGCAAGGTTACCATGACAATGAGTAGCTAAATCTCCATTGTTGGGATTATAGGTACTTGATCAAGTTTAACATGTAATCTTTTGATCTTTAATATATGATTCTAGCATTTGATTTGATATTGATATTGTTCTTGCACTTTATGTTTATGTTTGATTTAAATTGTTATAGAAAAATAATTTTGAATCTTGATCTAGAATAATTATCTATCAAAACATAAATCCTAGACATGGGATTTATGTCTTGATAATCACTTTTGAGTATCTAAGCTTCATGATTTCATATCATTTAATAGATTGAGAAATCGTCAATTAAACGATACGATCGACTATTGAATCGTTTGAGAGTTTGAGAAATCAACGATCAAACGATGCAATAGAACTCACAATATTATTTAGACATAAATAATATTGTCGAAGGATACGTGATAATATCGATTAAAAGCTAGAATTCGTATGTGTGGTAATTAGGATATATGTGATGATTGGTCAACAAACTATAATCCTAACAATTTTTACGCCTTATTACTCTCGTATTTTATTTTCGCAACTGATTTCTTTTAGTCTCAGCAAACAATCAAATTAATCTTTAACTTAAAATGATAATCGACGTTGAACGGTTTATGATATTGCACTAGTCCCTGAGGAGACGATATATAATTCTTACTTTTGGTTGATAGAAAAATACTACATCGAAATGGCGCTGTTGCCGGAATGATTTTGTTAGGAGGCCGTTGTCGAGGGTGAAATTGCTCGGGGGTGCTGTTAGTCGAGATAGAGATTGTATTGGGGAGGTGGCCATGAAGAGTGCTATCAGGGATGTTGAGTTAATGCATCTTCTTCCCAAGTTAAGAGATCCACAAAATAAGCTTCTTCTACTTCGGTCAGGCATGGGTATCACCAAACTTTTTTTTGGCCTCAAGACATGTCAATCGATTTACATGGAGGAGGCGGCTGTTTAGTTTGATAAAGAGTTGAGAGCGGCGGTTGAAAACATTGTGGTTAGGGAGATCCATTTTTGGAGATCTACAATGGAGACTGATTTCTTTACTTATTAAGTTTGGAGGGCTAGGTTTGTATTCAGCAATAGAGGCCACCTCATATGCCTTTGTGGATTCTAGGGCCCAATCTTGGATTTTGCAAAATCATATATTGAGATACAGCGGAGTATGTGGTATGGACTTGGATTTTGAACATGCTTTGGACGGTCTTCGGGATACGATTCCAACTTTTGTCTTTAGCAATTTTGCTAGCAAGGACACTGTCCCCCCCTAAAGCCCAACATGTTTTGGCGAGTGTTCTTTTTGGTAAGATTGTTCAGGACATGGAAGTTAGTTTTAACATGACCACAAGGCAAAAAGTAGTTTTTGGGTATTTTAAAGCGGAACATTCTCAAGACTTTCTCCTCGCTATTCCCATTGATGGGTTAGGCCAACATATGTCCCCGGTTGAGTATCGTACCATCATTAAGTATCGCCTCATGATTCCGTTATTTTCAAAGATTGAGGTTTACTATGCATAAAGGTTTAGCGGCGCAACTTTTTGCTCGATTACCTTTTATTCAAGTGTAATTATCTTTTATATATATATATATATATATATATATATATATATATATATATATATATATATATATATATATATATATATATATATAAAGTAACATGAATATTGCATAATCCAACAATTATGATTATTATCGGTGTAAAAATTATTTTCTCTATTCATGAGTATAAATGAAATCTATGATAAAAATCAGAATAATCATTTATTATCTTAATGTGTCTACTCTAATATTCTTTATGTGATCAAATAAGGGTTTTAATTGGTAAAAAGAATATATTTATGCATGAGAAGCAAATAAAAAAAATTACATACATATGCTTAATTTAATAGTAATGTAAAAAAGTTGAAAATCAAAGGTTTTGTTTGGGAGTTGGATTTTGGAGGGGAAGGAAAGGGAAGGTTTATTTTTCTTTTCTAAATTATAGGTCTATAGTTACTATTTTAAAATAATAATTGAAAGAAAAAAGATAAGTTATCACATAATACTTCAATCACACTTAAATTATTTTTAAAAGCATTTTATAATATTTTTAATTTAGAAAAGAAAAATAAGTATTCTCTTCCCTTCTCCTCCAAAACCCAACTCACAAACAAAGTCTTAAGGGACTGCGGCCACCCTTGCCCTTATTGTGACTTCGCCTTTGTGTACAACTATAGATATTAATCTCTCAAATTTTATGAAATTAAAATTAATTGTAAACTCTTTTTTAAAAATATTACTGTATCATTAATGTAGAAGCGTAAAAAGCAAGGATAATTCCAACACAAAAATTGAACACGGTGACCGTATATTGAGTATAGACATGGTATATAAAATACACTCAAAGTGTTACTAATTTTTCCATAAAATAAAAAAGTATTATTAATTTGATTTGATTGAAAAGAGAAAAAAATATTTAGATAAACTTAAATAAACTTTTAATATTCGTAATTTTTTTTACGGTACTTGGTAGTTGTTGAGCGGAATAAAATGGAAAGAATGATTGTTTATTGTCTGTATCTTGCTAGATATTTATCCCAAAGCATTTATTCTTGACATAACTTGAAGGTTTATTATGCTTTGGCATATGTCTTCAAACAAGCCATAGGTAGGCGTGAGCTTCGGGTTCGATTGAATTTGCGCCAAAAATTATCAAATCGATAAAAATTGTAGCTTTTTAATTTTGACTCAATTTCGACCGTTTATATATTCGGTTTGTTAGGGGTTAATTTAGGAAAAAATTCAAATTTTTAGAGATTAATTTAGGGCAAAAGTGAGATATTTTGTTCAAAACTTAAATTTTTCAATACAAAACTGAAATTGACCAAAAACTTTTGGTATTTTAGGAGTTAGTTTAGGAAAAAATTAAAATTCTTAGGGATTAATTTAGGGCAAAAATGAGATATTTTGTTCAAAACTTAAATTTTTCATTGCAAAACTGAAATTTTTGTTTAAAACTGAAATTTTGCCCAAACTTTAAATTTTTTTTGTTCCGCCACTGGGTATTGGATCATACGAGTGACAGGTATAACGAGTTGGTTTGTTCGGGTTAGACTGAAACTTTGTTGTTACATCTAAAATTTTATTGATCACTGCAACAAATGATACAATTAAAATGATAAGATGTAGTTAGTTTGTTTTAAATTTGTAAATCCAACGACAATAATATATAGTAGATGAGAAGTAAAAATTAAGATAAATCTAGAATATTATCTTCTAGATCTCCTTTATCAACATATTACAAGCATAAACTTGTAAAAATAACATTTTTCTCCACCATCAAAGATAGATAAAAATAACAAAGCGAATTAGTATAAGAGAGACATGAGGTGCTCGAAACTGAAGAAAAAAAATTGTATTTTAATAATTGTTCGGTCAATTTAGGTTATGAAAATATGAATTTTTATAGACCCGTACTCGTCCGTATACAATCGTTCATGAACGATTTTTCACAATTGTTGACTCGAGACCCGATCCATACCCAACCGAGTATTTCCATATGTTGACGATTATATTGATTTCAAGTCGGGTTGCAGGTTCGTACTCACCCTTAGCCATAGAGCATACTGGCATAGAACATATGGCGCAATGATAATGAAGAATTCTTTTCCCACCCCCCGCATCCCTTTTTCACCCCCCGAGTTTTCAAAAATACCCTTGATAAAAAGTTCGGATCGCGTTTACCGATCATTTTTAGTGCAAATTTGAGTAAAATTTACACACAAAAAAGTTCGGGTCACGTTTACCGAACTTTTTTACAATAATCTTAAGGGTAAAATCGGATTTCAAGGGGTTAAAAAGAGATGCGGGGGGTGGGAAAGAATTCTTCAATGATAATTGATTCATTTAAAGAAGAAAAAAAATCACCAATGCATAGAAAAGGTGTTTTGGATCGGGCCTAGGCCCATGATCATCGATTCGGAAGAATTCTTTTTCCACCCCCCGCATCTCTTTTTAATCCACTGAAATTCGATTTTACCCTTAAAATTACGAATATATGAAATAAAAAAGTTCGGTAAACACGACCCAAACTTTTTATCAAGGATATTTTTGGAAACTCAAGGGTGAAAAAGAGATGTGGGGGGTGAAAAAAATATTCTTCATCGATTCGTGCAGCCTAAAAATGCAAAGACCCAATCAAGCCCGGCCTAAAGTAAGATGGGTTACAATATTGGAACTCAAAAATACTTTTTCAATTTTTGAGGCTATAAAATCATGCACGGCCTTCTATAAAAAAAAAATAATAATCAAGCCTGGCCAAAATATATTTTGCAAAGATTATTCGTTTGATTTTCCGTCTTGGTGCGGTGCTTGCTTTTTCATTTTGTTTCGTTATTCATTTGATCGAATTGGAAGATCAGCAATTCAGTCAACTATTGATTCATAAAGTGATTAAATTTGTCAACGATACAGATCTGGAGACATGTATTTCAGTTATTTTGATTTTATCACATGACTTGTAGACATAAATATGTCATTTTATGCTATTAATTTGAATGTCGTGAGTTTGTTTATATATTCATCCTTTTCGGTTTAAGCAATATTGAATTTGTATTTGAATCATATATACTTTATCAATTTCAACGAATGAATATTTTTAATTTTAGTAAAAAAAATATATTATATTAATTACCTAGTGGCCAATTTTTAGTTAATGATGTTATTTACAAGTTTCTTTTATTGTTATTTATAATTTAAATATTTGTTACTTTTTTTTATTGGGGGCCAATTTTTAATATTTGAACTCAGTCTCCAAATTGTTTGGAACGGTTGTGGACGTACCCCTAGATCACAAACGGTCAGACCCTTCTAATTCTATATCACCTCAATAGCTAATAAGGCATTTGATGGTTGTCAATACAATCATTGATGAGTGTAGTTCGTAACCACTTCCCATCAATGATTGACGCCTCAACACTTGGCTTATATATTCTTTCACTAGAAGTACCAAGATATGGAATTCCTATCATAAACTTTCTCGCTTCATATCCTCATATACCTAACATGAACATCAAAATATTTGAAGATACTACCACCAACTTTAACCTTATTAGTTTGTTTTGTTGTTTGACGCTGACTACCGATTCTAATTTCTAATCACTCAAGTTCAAAAATAATCCTACTATTAGAAAAGATAATATCTTAATCATCATGTTCACTTTTTTTTATTATTATTATTATTATTATTGGATCGATAAATTGACATTGAACACAAGTGAATAATTAACTCATTCTATAACAGATCCGTTTGGGAAAATCCGAGTTCAATTCATTATTAACCCGACTTTATTTATCTTGCGATCGGATTTTCTTTTCTAAGGACAAGAAGGTTAATGAAAATAAAATCACATTAAACAAATAAGATATTACGAGATTTATTGACCTCTGATAAAAATATAAACTTATACAACTCTATCTTACTGTTTTCGCTTCAACAATACTATCTTACCTATGCACCATAAAATTAACCAAACTTTAAAAACATAAATAAAAAGAAATAAAGGATTAGTAGCTGGTTTAACAAAATAAAAAGATTGCTAGATTAGGGAGACATGATATTGTTGATATGTATTTGATTTTCCACTCCATGATCACTTTAAGTATATAAAAATATACAAATCCGTGTGTGAAAGCACATAATCTATTGCTACTTGTCTTTAAAATAGATTGTTGATGTGCTTTCTTTTCTAAAAAAGAATTATCAACCGCAGTTTTGAAGTCAACTGCATTTCACCGTAAATTGCCAAATAAAATAGCACATATCTGACAGCATAATTAGACAATTACAGTATAATAATACTTTAAAATTTGAGTTCTTCGGTTTTTGATGTAAACTGATGATATTTTCATGCTCAAGATATATACTATGGTCACTTGGTTTCATCCACCACTCCAAACTATAGTAACTAAAACCACTTGCTTTTCAAATTGGTTGTTGAGAAATATATAGAACAAAATTAAAGTGACGGTCACCAATTTAAATCTGGTCCAACTTTTTCACCAAAACTCAACCTATATCAATATATGCCAATTTCATCCATGATGGCTAAATCTTGAATTAGCAATAGTCAATTGAATTAAATAGGGAAGGTTGCTTGGAGGGTCACATCACATGCACATATGCACCTACCACTACATCCGAGAATGTATCCTCTCAATTTATGTTTCCTCAATTTTTCTCAATTTTCACATCTCAACCATCAATTAAATTTTTCTCATTTCTTTTCAATTTAAATATTACTTTATATTTATAATCCAATGGTTTAAAACCCCACTTTATTTCCTCAATTTTTTTTCCAAATTGAGAGGATCCATCCTCACTACATCCATAGTGGATATTGCTATTGGATTATATGGACCCCACGTCCCACCCCAACCACCGAGAAAGGGTTCTCTCAATTTGAAAAACAAATTGAGGAAATAAAGTGTGCTTTTAGACTATTGGATTATAAATGTAGAGTAATATTTAAATTGAAAAGAAATGAGAAAAAGGTGATTGATGGTTGAAATGTGAAAATTGAGGAAAATTGAGGAAAAATAAATTGAGATAATCCATTCTCCCAACCACCTAAATATGCATTTTGTACCAAAATGATGGTAGTGGAGAGTAATATTTAATTCATAATCTCAATGTCAAACCATGAATATGCGTCACCCCTTCCGTCACACACTTACTACTATTTTATTTATTTATTTATGGAATAGTACTATATACATGGGTATATAATTACACTTTAATGAAAAGAAATTAGACCGTTAATTTTTTTTTAAGGGTCATGCTAAACAATACTTTCGGGGTACTTGTTAAGCATGCTAAAAATAGAAATAAAGATAAAATTATTATTAATAAAACTACTTTTTACATTTTCGATGTATTGAATGCACAAGTTCCGAGACAGAATTATCATATTTATATGCTTAACTAGTGTCCCGGGACACTGTTTAGCATTTTCCTTTTTTTAATGATAAAATTAATCTTTTTAAATACTACATCTTAAAACTTGGAAGACATCATATTATTATGTATGATTTTTTGAACTCTTTTCAAAATATCTGCGACCTCAGTGCTAGAAAATCAAATGTCAATTGTAAAAAGTATAAACACAGGTTGATTTTTAGAATACGCTTTCTCATTTTTGACCACTTTACTTGAAGCAAATTTGAGGGCTGCCTGTCCTAGAGTAAAATCTTCGGTCGTCAACCTCACAACGAAAGAAACTCCAGTCAAATCCACACATGCATGTTTTCCTCCTACTCAGACATACACCAAAACATCGGCTGACATCAATGTAGATCTCCCTTCTAACGGACCAGTCAATAAATTCACAGATGCCTCTTTCTTCACAGATACTCTTGCGCGCTTAAAAACATCAAAAAGGACATCCTGAACAAAGTCATGTCTATATTTGAAGCTTGAAAACTCTCGACAATAAACTGCATACTCCCCATATCTGTCGAGACACGCTTTACAACAAACATGACACACTTCATCAACAAAAAATAAGATAATCATTAAATGATATTTGATGATAGTGCGACACTTTACCGAAAACATGTGTTGACCTATATTTTTTCTTTATTGTGCACTACCCGACATCTCAACGGATCTAAAACTTTCGGATCCAAGATTTCTATACGGGCCGGGTGAAGCCCAATTCACATCCTCTTCTTTTAGATTCCCTTTCTTCTTTTTCCACCTCATTACAAAAATCCCAACACCAATAACAACAACAACACCAAACAAAAGACCAACCACAATTCCAATTATAACCCCAACCTTATTCCTTTTCCGTGCACCTTTCCTCACCTTAAAATAACCCACCTTTGACTCATCCCTTGTTCCCAACATTGTCCCAATTGGATAATCCAAAACATAACAAAACCCGGTTTGATTATTATACAACGCTCCCCAACACCTACAATCTTTCTCACACAAATTTTCACATTCCGTTAAAGATAACGTCGTTACTTCCTCTAATAACTCCTTATGCGGTGGCTCCACACCGTTTCTTCTTAAAACATAGTAACCGTTATCTCCACCAATCCCATCACCACCGCACAATCCTCTATCTCCACCACCACCACCATCATCATCAAAATTACAACCACCCGACTCACCCGGTTCGAACCGGGTTTTATTATCTAAACAAGAACAACTAGACCCACCAGGAATACACAAACCATACGAACCACACGGATTAGGAAGCTCACAAGTTTCACTAATAGCTTCAAAATTAATCATCCAGCTAGAGTTTATTATATCCCAATAATACCCTTTAAGATTTCCATCAGACTCTAACCGAATCAAAAGAAACGACGACGTTTGTTGAAAACTATTAAACTTCTGAACATCAACAGGTTTAGGGCTAGTTTGGTACATTCCTATATAACCCTCGGTGCTAACTCTTGCATAAATGGGTCCGTCACCGTTAACTATTAAAGCTTTTGCTTGTAACGCCGAACGTTTCCAGTATAACAGAAATAACCGCTTTGATAACGACTTTCCTTTTTCTTCGCCGTTGTTTTCGTATAAACCCATGAAATTATCTCCTAACCTTAACGAGTAAAGACCGTTAGAAGAAACTAAGGACATGTTAGAAGTGAAATTTTGATTCTGAACAAGGGTATTTGTGGGAAAATGAAAACTTTCCCAAACTGGTGCAGCATTTTTGGTTTGAATAACTTGTAAATTTGAGGTGTTGAGGAGAATAACACGGTCACCGTTTGTGGCGGTTGACCATGTGATGGCTCTTTGTGGGTCTGATAAAACAAGACTACCGTTGAAGAAGAGATGGGTTGTGTGTGACCAAGAAAAGGGGTGAGTTGGGTTAGCGATCCAGAATGGTTGAGAGGAAAGTGTGTGGATTATGGCTAGTTTAAGATCGTTTTGGTTTTGACGGAGGAAGCAGAGAGTGAAGTTACCGGTTGGGTCGGTGAGAATGGGTTGAAAAGATGTTGAAGGTGATGAGAGTGGAACTGTGGAGAAGCCTTTGAGAAGTTGTTGTGGAAGTGAAGTTGATGATGTTGAGAGGGATAGAATTATGAGGATGATTGTGAATTGAAGGTTATGAGTTGCAGACATGTTTGAATATTGAAGGAAAAGAATGTGGATTGGATGGAGATGGACATTCATTCATATAAGAGAGTGGAGTGTGGGTAGATATATTTATAAGGTTAAATTCCTTATACTATAGTATAGTGGTATGGAGTATGGTGTTAGATACAAAAAATATAATAAGGAGAATAATACAACACGGATCAATTGCTGTTGGTGTATTACTATATAGTTGTACTTTAATTTAAATATAAAGTTATGACCACGTTAATTTAAAAAATACATAAAATCTTCATTGATTTTAAATTTTAATATTGAAATAATGACATAGTTGATATTTGTAGATTAAAAAATAATGCAATATAAAAATGTAATTTATATTAGTCTTATTGTTTCTTTAACCATGAAAATTGAAAGAGTATTATCAACAATCGTCACAATTTTTAATACTTTTAAGCATTAATTCACAGGCCATTAAAAAAAACAATAATCTACAATAAACCACTTATAAAAATAATTTACTTGTAAAGACAGTCCATCATAACACTAGCTTATAATTTAGGTTAAATTGCTGTTTTGACCCCTTAAGTTTTTTAATTGTGCGATTTTGGTCCCTTTAGTTTCAAATGAGCGATTTTAACCCCCTAAGTTTCACAATTGCTCGATTTTAGCCCCCCAAGTTTCAATTGATCGATTTTGGCCCCCAAGTTTCCCCTCTTTTGCATTTGATAGTCCCTCTTTGACTTTTTTTGACTAAAAATTGCTTATGTGGCATTTAAAAATAAAATAAAATAAAATATTTTAAAAATAAATAAAATATTTTTTTAAAATTAAAAATTGTTATAAAATAGTAATATTTGCTTTTAAAATTAAGCTAACTAGACAATGGAAATTATCCATAAATAAACATGGTGAGCTAACATTTTTAGCTAATAACTATTTCCAAGAAACAAGTTTAATCTCGTCATACATCACTACCTTATCCAAGAAAATTCTATCATTCATTTACCGCCACAATGTCCAAATCGCCGCAGCGTCAAACCATAATCACACTTGTTGATCGCTTCTTTCCTATTCGAACCCAAAGCACGGAAGGGCAAAGGTTATGGTACATAAGCCCAAAGCTTATGTACCGTGCATAAGCCAATCAAAACACAAGGATTTTACTCACACACCCCCTAATTTGCTCGCGCACCCCCCACCCCCACCTCATTACTCCGCGCGCCCCCCAACCCCCCCCCCCCCCCCCCCACCCCCCTCACTCCACTCATTTTTTTTGATTTTTTTTTTAAATTTTTTTTTGAATTGTTGTTTTTCACTTTTTTTTCGAAAAAGATCGAAAACTTTTTTCCGGAAAAACTATAAACTTTTTTTCGAAAAAAAATCATAAAATTTTCCCGAAAAAAGATCAAATACTTTTTCCCAAAAAACCGATAACTTTTTTCTGAAAATTTTTTCCCGAAAAAAAATCGAAAAACTTTTTTTCTGAAAAATCGGAAACTTTTTTTCCAAAAAATAAAAATCAATTTTTTTTTCCAGAGAGTTAAATGGTTTCTGGAAATCATTTATTTATGCAATATTATTCTGGAAACCATTATGCTGGTTAAATGGTTTCAGAGAGTTAAACAGTGAAACCATTTGTATTGTAAAATGGTTTTATGTGTTTACTGAAACCAATATTGTTATTTTATGATTTTAAAAATTCTGGAAACCATTATGCTGGTTAAATGGTTTCAGAGAGTTAAACAGTGAAACCATTTGTATTGTAAAATGGTTTTATGTGTTTACTGAAACCAATATTGTGTTTTTATGGTTTTAAAAATTCTGGAAACCATTATGCTGGTTAAATGGTTTCAGGTAGTTATACAATGAAACCATTACTATTGTTAAATGGTTTTATGTGTTTACTGAAACCAATATTGTGTTTTTATAGTTTTAAAAATCCTGGAAACCATTATGCTGATTAAATGGTTTCAGAGAGTTAAACAGTGAAACCATTTGTATTGTAAAATGGTTTTACACTAAATGGTTCAATGATTTTAAATACCGATTATTACTGAAACCATAAATGTGGTTTAATGGTTTTGATAATTTTCTATGTGAAACCAAAATAATTGCCTAATGGTTTCTTACAAAACTAGTGTTGATTATCTTGGATAATCCTAAATAACCGTCCATAAATAATCCATAACCATTTGTTATAATCGGACATTAAAACCAAATATAATCGGACATTAAGTTTCCGATCTTTTTTCCGAAATAATTTTCGATTTGTTTTTTCGAAAAAAAAGTTCTGATTTTTCAAGAAAAATTTTTTCAACAATATTTATGCTTTCAAAGATCCATTATGAAATTATTCCACCCCAAAATAATTTGGGCATAATTTTAGTTTAAAAATAATTACGAAAATATTTAATCATACATAATAAAAAAAATAAAAAATAAAAACTATAAAAAAAAACTAAATAAAAAAAAAATTTAAAAAAATGAGTTGGAGGTGGGGGGGGGGGGGGGGGGTGGGGGTGCTGGTTTATGTACCGTACATAAGCTTGGCTTATGTAGGATAACCAGACCCGCACGGAAGCACTCAAGTAGAGAAAAAGTGGAATGAGATAAAACCATATCAACTCCAAACCACCTAAATTTTATGAACATGGAGTAAATTTAAGGGCTAGTGATAGTTTGTTGACCTTTTTTTTACAGTAGATACGGAGTACGTAGTTTATTAAGTATTGACTAAATCATGTTTTGCTGATTTTTTTTTTTGTTGTTGCATAAGCACCTAACAGAAAAAGTCTGAGAATTGATTGAACTATTTAATTTCATCAACTTCTTTCTGCTTAACATGTTCCCACATTTGACAGTTCTTAATTCTTATCCCATTCATGATTCATGGGACATACTTGAGATGGTATTTCAAAATCGAAACAGATCCAAGTAACGTTGTCCGAATATTGAACGTATCTGCCATTCCAATTATAGTCCCACTTGCACTTGGAGTATGCGTTGAAAACAAGAAAGGGTTGACAAATTGAAATTGGCATACTAGTACTACCTTTTCACAAGTTTCTACTAGTACTTTATGGTAGCCGCAAAAAGAGTAGAGTTTAGATTGTGTATTTATTAAGTGTCACCTATAAAAAATGAAGGGTGTCATGTCTTGCTTAATTCCAAATAGGTTGCTACATAAATTTGTTGCTAATTAGTAACGCATATGGATAGTTGCTAATAGTAGTAATTAAAGGTATCTTCACTTCTTCGTCAAAGAAAAGGAAAAAAAAAATGTTACTTCACTTCTTGAAATGTTCACTCCGTCCCAAAATATAAGCAAAAATTAGTCAACAAAAGTGAATGTATTTGATCTAAATTTTGAACCAAATATATTAAGTTTTTTAGACTCGCTTTTGCTTATATTTTGGAACGAAGAGAGTATATTGTACTAGATTTCTTCTAAAGTAAATTGATTGCTCTAGATGAGTCTTATCCCATCCTTTGAGCCATTGTCCTTGTCAATCATTCCTCTTATAAGTAAGAGGACATGATTTGAGAGAGTGAATGGGGAGAGACAAAGGAGTCAAAAGTTTGTTTTAACTTTTATCGTTAATAAAGTCTTGTAATTGGTTGGGTTGTGTGGAGAGAAGAAAAATAAAAACTCTAGTATTGTTCTACAACAAACACCGGTGAGTGGTCCGTGACTATCTGTGTAGGGCTCATACTTTTCAATTTAGAGTTTGGACAATGCCGGCCACAGTTGACAGTTCAACTAAATGAGCAAAAGTCCAACCACGTTTCTAGATTAGTTTGCATTAAAGAACCGGATTGCGTTTGATTTCTTCATATATTCAATCCTAAAAGATTGCCATTCATCATCATCCAACCAATGATTAATTTACAAAAAAAAGTGGGAGTTTTGTTTTTAATTGTTTTAGAGAACTTATTACAATAGCACATGAAATTAAAACAGATAACAGATAAACTACCCGGTTTTTTCATTGAAATTAAATGTACAATATAAAATATTTGTTTTTTCCTGAAATAATCAGTGATCATTACCAACAAATAAGTATTATTTCAGAAAATCTAAACATTAAATTTCCCAAAATGGATTATATACGAGTTCGCTGACATCAAATGCTAGTTGATAATTGTCTGCAGTGCATATAAAAAAACAGACTGGAAGCATCCTAGGCCTAGAATAGCACACACAGAGCACTTCTCAACCAAAAACCTACTCTAATAACTCGATGGTTTGCATGCAACAAATGACACAATGCATCATTATTGATTATGCAGCTGACAAATTCAGGAAACCAATAATAGACAGGTAACGAGTATCAGTGCACTTTAAACAACCTCTCAAATAAAATGTGCAGATTTAACAGCGGAAAATTAAAAGAGTGGGGATTGGGGAATCAAAATCGGTTATTTTAATGACAACGATAATGTTATCCGCCATTTGGATGACGGTGGCCTTGGTGTATAACCCCCCTGTATTATCCCCATATGCATTAAATGGGAAGATCCACTTCATCACCATCATAAAATAAAGGTATCTCAACAATATCAAAGATCAAGTTTAGCTGCAAAAAAACTATCTCACGTTTATATATTTTGAATGCTGCTTAATTTCTCTTTTCTCCCTCTAGTACAATAAAAAGAAACAAAAAGGGGCACAAAATTTGTTTGATTGCTTTGGAGAGCAGTTAGAGGCAATGATTTTAATGCGAACGGGCCGTCTAGTTTTAGTGTGCAACAACAACCTGGGTACCCTTTGTAAGCTTCTGACTTTACCACAGCTCCGATGCTATAGGGATGGCGTACTAATCGTGTTCCTGCATAAAGAACAGGTCCAATCAATAACTACTAAAAATTTGAATGCGTTCCTTCAAATAAGACTAATTGAAACCTCAAAAATCAGATTGAAGACATCCATTCAATTCACTATGAGCCTTACTGTATTGGTCACACCAGATATTGAGTTCTCTGATAAGCATCTAGCATGAATGATGGGGCCCAAATTTCTACTTTCCATCTCACTATCGCTATCTGAATTGTTCAGATAAACAGCCCCCTTGAACATCCACTGGTCCCTTTCCTGACAGTATACATCTTCAAATAGCTCGCCACAAAGTACACACAAGCACTGGTTTTCATCTGCTGCAACCATAGAATCCAATTGACTGTCATCTGCAATTTTATCATCATATTCATCGGCCGAATCGGGAAATTCACACTCGGATAGATATTCAGCCTTGCCAGCAATCCAGTCATCTGACGTAACATACCATCTTCTTGATGCTCCAGTCGGACCACTTTGTTCTCTTTCTTTTGTAGCATGCCATTCCAAGTGCCTATCAAACTGTTCTTGCAGTTTAAGCCTAATACCACAACTACTGCAAAGATGTGGGAGCTCAGCCAATAATTCTGTGATTACATGTGGGTTCATTTCTCGAATTACATCGGGTTTGAAATCAAAGCCAATGAGATTCCTAATTTCTGAGCTAGTTGGTTGAGACAAGGCAAGCGAGGCTTTTGCAGCAGCATCTGCCTCATCTCTGGAAGATTTTACCGGGACGGCTGCAGAATCAGGAACTGAAGCAACTGTCAAAGAGGAACTGGCAGTAATGCTTTCAGTTTGGTCTTTCGATCGCATCACCATCTCACTTGGCAATACAGTTGCTGACTCTGCTCCTGCAGATATCAAACCTTTGGCAACTAAAGAGCTTAAAAGATTTGAAATTGGATATAAGGTATTCTTATTGGCGGCATTTGAGCTCGGAGCTGAGGCGCCGCGTTCATTAGAGGAAGCAGAGGGTTGATTAGAATCCTTTTGCTTCTTTCCAGCCTTCCCTTGAAGTAGTTTTGGCAAAGTCTGTGGATAATCATTTGGAGAACCTAATGACACGGCTGAAGAACCTGAAGAAACTAATGTGGCAGGGGAAGGACCAACTGACCGAGTAGGCTTAACCCCTGTTTGAGATGAACGATTACTTGCATCCAGACTTCTGGTAATTGATTTGTTTGGGATGATTCCACTCTTCACAGATGGAGCTGGAAGACTCTTTGTGGTTGGCTTTTCTGAAGTGGGTGTGGTTTTGGCTTTGGCTAAAGAAACTTTAGGCTTGAGTGGCTGCTTAGCTTTAAGAGTACCTTCAGCCTGCGAAGGGCCCAGCTGCCGTTGCAGAGGTTTTACCTGAAAAGAAGTTGCTGAAGATAATTGGCCCCGCATGTCCTTTTCTTGTGATTTTCGAAAGTTACCAACCTGAACATTGGGACCAATGGCAGGTGCGGGATCTCTAATATATTGACTTGAAGGAGGATGATGTGTTGTTACTGGTACTGATATTGACTGTTGTCGGGAAGGTGACTGTTCAGAAGGGGATTCGGCCCCCTCAGAATCAAATTCCTGCTGTCCCATAATTTTGGCTGTTCCTATTGTTGTATGCGGCATAGAAGACTGATTCCTCATCTTCGCAGCCAAAGAATTTGAACTTTTAGGTAAGCCACTAGAAGCAGAAACGGATATTTCTGAGTGACCTGACTTCATATTCAGTTTGCCACTTGGGATCTGCTTCTGCAATTCCCATGATAGTTGTTTCTTAACAATGGGTATTTCTTTATCAACCTTTCTTCCGATTGGGTGTGTGATTTGGAGGTGATCTTCACTTTCCTGCATGCAGAAAGCAAAATTGTTCAAGAATATCAGAAAATATATAAATATGTAATGTTAGTGATGCAGAATGAAGGGATGAAATATAAGATCGTTGCATCAATTTACAGTGCATCTACTATTTGAGAATTATGGTTTACAATTACAACAGAGTTATCCATTATTCTTGTTCAAAAAAAAGATTTATCCATTATTAGTGTTAAGATTGTTAAGTCCTAGGATATATAATGCCAAGTTGAATTAGGGAATTATTTCTTAGTTTTATTAGGTTATTTGGAATTTAAATTAATATTTTTTTTACGTCAACGGAATTAGGCATATGATCTTGGCAATTTCTTTTGTTTCTATAAATTGTTCCTTGGCTCCAGTTTTGTACTGCTTCAATCTAATACAAAAGTTTTGTTGGTGCCAAATTATACTTTGCCTCCCTATTTTGCAAGCCATTTACTTTCCCATCAAGCATTTTGTCATGTTGCTCTCTCCTTTAGTATGCTTTTCTGCAATGTCCCCTATCTTTCAAGTAGGGGATCGATTCTTCCAATTAGACGGAACTTGCATAGAAATAACTTTCAAAGACAAGAGATAGACTCTAAATGATGTTCTAACTCTGCCAAAAACCATAAGTTATTTTCTTGTGGAGCATTCTCATAATCAAGCAGCGTGAATTGGCCTTCTTAATTGTTGCCACAAAATTACTTGCACTCCATGTGCTTCTCAAATTTGCAGGAGTGTAAATTTCTAGCTTGAAGGACTAGGGACACATTCCAAGAAAAACAAGGTAGATCAAACTAGAAAGCATCTCATTTCGTAAATTGGGAAACAAACTGAAATTGGACAAACAAATGTGGTAGCAAAGTGCACTTGACCATATATTGTAGCAGCAAGCTTACCAAATTATCATCATCGGCCATCCACGGGTCTGAGCTCAAGTTGCTAGAGACATTAGGTACATGATCAGGCAAACCAGAGTTCAACTCATCCCACACAAACTCCTCTTCCTCTGAATTTTTCCAGTTCCTTGACATCACACTGTTCCTAATATTATGTGCATCCAAATTCATAGGTTTCGGTGCTTCATGATTTGAAAAACCATGTTTGAGGCTGAAACCACTTCTTTGCCCGGATAAGGTCTCTGCAACACCGCCAATGAGCCTGCTTCCAGTTCTTCCAACACCTGAGCCCAAATTATTGGAAAGACTAGAATTATATTCATTGTCTCCGTAGGCACCGCCAATGCTCTTGTCAGGAACAGAATCATTAAATGCATCTCTCTGAGGACGCTGATTATTCTGCAATATACACCATTATTATATTATAATATGGGAATTGACAAATTGAATAATATAAAGAGGAAAAGAAAATTACTTCACTAACATGCATGTTGATCCTAGGATCCAGCCATGGTCGTGAAACACCCAAAGCTCTATCTGCCCTCTCTGGGTCCTCAGTTGAGTTTGAAATAACCCCAGTCATATCATTAAATACTCCCTTAGTCTGCATAAGACCAAAAAAAAAATGATAAAATAATTAAGTACCAGAGATAGGGTGTAAAAAAGGCATGCGTTATAAGATATCTAGTGCTATAACTTGACAAATTTTAAAGGCATGCAGGATATGAAATAGCTGTTGGGTTTTGAAATCCAAACACGTAGTTAAATTTATTATGAAGTGTTCAAATTTCAAAATATTACTTATAAATGAAGTCTGTGAAGATTATTAGCATGCGTACCATATGTCATACCACGAACGAAACCTCAAAACCCACCATAGAGCAGGAAAAAAATTAGGACAGTTCATGCATTTGGTTTGAAAGTTCCAAAAAGCTTAAATACAGAAATTGCTAGAATACTGTATTTTGTTTCGATAAGTAATTATCTATCAACCTCAAAATTTGATGGCAATGGTTTATTTTTCATTCTTGTTTCATCAAAAAAAAATCTGTACTACCATCTAAACTTGACATATCCCAATCAAATTCAACATTTCTATTATTTAAAGGAGTGGTTTATTTGAAATCATTTCACTTACCCTGCTGGACTGCTGAAGGCGCTGCCTTTCTAAATATTTGGGATTCACATGAATGCTATGAGCTGGGCGTTGAGACTGAGAATCGCTTCTAAGGGCGGCAGATGCAGAAGCTGAACCATTGACTGCGGGAGTGAAGCCGAGTTCCTTCTCAATTATCTGAAGGGTCTGAGGAGGAAAGACTCCTCTCCAAGTTCCAAAAAGATGCCTCATACTTGAATGGACAGGAGGTTCAACTTGTCTGTATGTATTGCAGTATACCTAAAATGTAAAGGAGTAATTGGCAAGTACCTAGTTAAAAATAGGTGTATAAAATTAGAAAATACTCGCAGTTGCAAGAGAATGCAAATTGAAAAACTCCATTTGTTAACAGTTAGATAATTCATTTTTTATGGCAATCCCAGAATTATTTCAATATCATTATACATGTATAACTATACATATAAATTGTGACCAAATCACATTTAAACAGTTTATGTAAATTTTCATGATTTCATTTCACAATCAGAACGATTCATCATAGATGATAATAAGTATATTACAATATTAAAATAAAGAGACGAAGGCCAATGAAATGAAAATTTATAGATATCTGACCTCGGGTAGTCTGGCAGCAAAGTATTTTATGTAATCCCGCCCAATATTCTTAACAATACTGTCTAAGAGATAAAGAGATGGCAGCTTTTGGTCACTTGGTACCTGGAAAGTTATTAACAATGTTCAATTAAACACGCCCTTTCTTATGACAAATACACAAACAAGCAATGGGCTAAAAGTAAGATTGCCCTAACAAATGTAAACGAGGAACTTAAACCAATAATATATCCCAATATTAGAACTTAGCATCAAATTTCACCAAAAGTTGACTTCAACCCTATTTGAGAAAAACTGACATTTATTCTCCCATGTCAGACACAAAAATCCTTGCCCTTTGCATACAAAGTCAACAAAAGACCAGTAGAATCATAAAGCACCACGTTCCAATGATGCTGCTTCCTAGTTGCATATGGGCTCTATTAGGCCATGGAGCCAGTTCCCAAAACTGGTATTTTAACAGAATAATTACAGCATCATACTTGACATTGACCTACCTGACATGAAGTCATCATCTATTGAAAAGTACTTTTTTCTATTTTTGTAACATGGACTGAAAAAATAAATACAGTATATATTTCTTTCTCACATATTCAAGTAGATAGTACAACTTGAGAACATCTACTTCAGAAAACCTAGTCGGCACAAATTAGGATAAAATAGATAAATGACAAACACCCTCTTTTCTAATTAACATTCACCATTATACCGAAAAACCTCTACACGACGAGTACAAAACTAGCCCAAATTATCAATAGCACAAGCATATAATCAAAACCAAAAATTAACATCAAAGTGCACTTTCTCATTCAAATTCCAAATCAATTACAATTGAATTGAATTTAATCAGCTATAAATTATAAAACAGAAACCAAAAGAGATACAATACAAACACAACACAACACAGACAATTACTCAGTGATTCACCTCTAGAATGTTAGCACAAACAGCTCCAGCAATTGATTTCGCAGCAGAAAGATTCTCTCCAGCAATTATAGTCAAATTGGTAATTATCGGTTTCGAGTTGAAAGTAAGCTCAGCAAGAGCAGCCTTATACTGAGTCACAAGTTCTTGATGCGGCGGTGGCTGTGGATGATAACCACCACCACCATCACTACTATCAGAGTCTCTATCGTTCATTCGAAACCTACCAGATGACAACATCGAAGCAACACCAGAACCACCTTGTCGTTGAGAAAACGGTCTTGCAGTTGGATTCGAACCTTGTTGAAGCTCATCGATCAATCGAGGCTTCTTAGCACCTGGTTCTCTCGATCTATCCAACGATCTACGCGTACTCTCCATATCCATCAAAATCAAAAAACAACGAATTCAAATCTAAAACCCTAATTCTGACCCTAATCCACTAGATTTACAACAAGAAAAATAGCATCACGCTTAATTATTATTATTATTATTATTGCGCGGATTTTATTGTAAATAAAATGAATTGGAAAATAAGAAAGATGAATCAAAATTGTACAATGAGTATTGAGATAAACCCTAATCCCCAATTCGCATGGATGGGGAAAAATAAAAGAAAGAGAAAAGAGAGATCGAGAGAGTAAAAAGAATCAGAGAATTGAAGGTTTTTTATTATACGTTGAGAGCAACATGATTATTGAATTGAATCAGTAAATAGATAAATAGAGCTGAGATTAGATTTTACAGTGCTATAGATCCAAAACAACACAATCATTGTTTCATAGAGTATGTATTAGGTACGAAAAATTGATGTGTTGTTGCAATAAGAGGTGAGTGTAAAGATCCAACTTTTTTATAATCCCAACTTCTTTTTTTTCCAATTAGAGAAAATTAAATTAGGTCTTCACTCAATTTTTTTTTTTTTTATAATTAGATCTTTACTCAAAAAATTTATCTTTCTTTTGTAATGATTTTTTTATAAGCAAAATTCATTATAAAAGACTATATAGGGGGTATTCAATTTTTTACAATTTTAAAGTAAACTAGTATGTTAGCTCGTGCCGTGCATGGGATAATTTTCTTTTTTAATATTATTTGTGTATTTTGTTTTAAATTATTATTTGAGTAATTTTGTTTAAAATTCTATGATGAAATTTAGATGATTTTTGCATGATATGAGTTTAAAGATGTTATAGAGTAGAGCGAGATTGAGAATATTCATTCGCTTCCCGTTCTACACTATTAGAAGATTTTTTCTCTCGTTTTCATCCTTAGGGCTACATAAAGACCCTATAAATATAAAATAAGTATAAACTCTATTACTTTTCGAATATATATATATATATATATATATATATATCAATCTATTTTGACTCGTTTCTATTCTCAAATGAAAATATGCTCTGATTTTTCATGGCCTTAAGTTTATTTTTTATTTTTTTGGAGTGTGGTTTCCCATAAAATCAAAATATACCATAATTATTTGATTGCAATAAATCTCCTTAAAGATGGTTGTCCGCTATCTCATTCATCCCTAGCCGGATCTTTAAGAAAAATATACATTAGGTTTATCGTTATAGATTATAAAAAATTATAGTTATATTCATGTGTTTTAGGTTTCTCAAATTTTGTTCGTTGGAGGTAATTCTAATCAATTGTTTATGAGTTCCCCCTTCCCCGTTCAACACTACGTCTTGAAAGACTCTCTCTCTCTCTCTCTCTCTCTCTCTCTCTCTCTCTCTCTCTCTCTCTCTCTCTCTCTCTCTCTCTCTCTCTCTCTCTCTCTCTCTCTCTCTCTCTCTCTCTCTCTCTCTCTCTCTCTCTCTCTCTCTCTCTCTCTCTCGCTGTACTTTATATGGACTCTTTCAACAAAAAATAATTGTAAGTTCTATATTATATTTCAAATGAATATTATTTAACATACTTTTGCCCCTTTCCTATTCTCGAACTTTTTTTTATCTCATTGTACCACAAAGAAGTATACTTCACGCGTGAGCGTCAAATGAAAAACAATCTATGTGCGAATCTCCACTCACAATGACAAATTAACATCCTTAAAAAGGTTTGAAAAGTTTATCGAAAGATTCAAAATTAGAATTTAAAAAAATTCTGTATATTATAAAAAAATTAAAATTATATTAATTTGTTTTAGGTTACCCATAGATTTAATCAGCCGAAGGTAAATCTAATCAAAGTGCGATGGACATAAAATATGGATAACTTCCGCAATCGGAGTTAAAATTGTAATTAATTAAGGTGTATTTTTAATAGTGAGGTGGAAAATTTTCTCTATTTCTCATTTTACATCACAGATAGAATTTATTTTAGGTTACCCATAGATTTAATCAGTTGAAGGTAATTCTAAAGAAAGTGCGGTGGACACAAAATATGGATAACTTCCGCAGTCGAAATTCAAATTTTATTTAGTCAATGTGTATTTTTTATAGTGAGGTAGGAAAATCTATCTGTTTCTCATTTTACATCATAGATAGACTCTCTCTCTGTATTTCTATTTCTCTCGTCTCCATTACAGGACTCGAGAAGAGTCTCATCAACAAAATATAGTTGTTAATTTTATACTATTTTTTCAATGAATATCAATTTAGTTTGATCTTGTTTCAACTCTCAAACTTTGTTTGTTACCGTACCACAAAGAAACAATTTCCACACACATGTACGTCAAATGAGAACATAACTTTGTATAACCTTAGATGTAAATTTGAATCTTAGGAATTTTAGCTGTACAATTTTGTATAAGCTTATATATATATATATATATATATATATATATATATATATATATATATATATATATATATATATATATATATATATATATATATATATATATATATAACCTATTAATGTAACAGTATATATCCAACAATTTTGAATGATAATTAAGCAAATTTTATTGAGAATGCATGAAAATGTTTCGTGGGAATCTCGTAATGTATATTATATAGATATAGATAGATTTGAATATCAATATAGAGATTATAGAGATTTGGTTCTTGTTGATTTAGACAAACTCTAATTGAATGTCACTTAAGCAATAATATTAAAATATAATATTAGAGTTTCTACAAAAAATAAAATAAATATTAAAGTTTGTACAAAAGAAATAATATTAGAGTTTCTAAAAAAAAACTAAATATAAATGCCGACATACTAATATATATAAATATCAGTATGTTCTAGTATAACTAAATTACATAAAAATAGAATATTGAGTAGAGATACTGGTCTCTGAAAAAATTAACAAATAATAGGCCATCGTATTAATACATAGATAAATACAGACTTCGGTATTAAATTACAAAAAAAAAAAACCGTATTAATATGAGTAAAATTATAGGTCCCTATAAAAATTACAAATAAATAGTTTTGTATATTAATATATGAGTAGAAATATAGACTCTCCAATTTTATCCAGCCTTCCTTACTTTGCAACCGTAGTTAATACCAATTATTAACACCACCTGGATTAACATAAAAAAGAATGATTACCAAACACATAATTAGTCTTCTAGTAAATAAATTATATATTAGAGCAAAAGTTTTACGTTTGAAAGAAATCATGTATTAAAATAAACTCAAACATAGGATAATGAATGGGAAGATTCACAAGCATAACAATATTAACATGTCTCGTAAAGAAAACAGAAAGAAACAATAATTTATTATGAATGAGGCCAGTTTTCGAACGATATATAAATAATTGAGTAAAAAAAGTACAAATAAAAACATGTTCTATAAACATTATTCACCTTAGCTAACAAATTTATTTGTCATTTGGTGTACCTCCAAATCCACTTTGATATTCATCCTATCAAAATTAAAAAAGAACATATAAATATAAAAAAAACAAATTAGAGAACATTTAACTGAATATCACCTAAATAATTTCCATTGAAAATGCATGAGAGAAATCTCGTAATAGAGATTATAGAGATCTTTTTCTTTGTTTTTAATGTGGTGTGCAATGAGGCTGCACGTGAATGTGTTTTGTATATATAGGTGGATTGTAATTTGGTTGTAATCTTGATGAAATGAACCGATATATATGAATTAAAGCTTAAGATGAGCTTCGCTTAACAGATTTATATGCAGAATTTTATCAATTGATATATATGAAACTATAGTTGTAACCTTGATGGAAGAAAATAGGTCCATTGGTGAACCGATATATATCCAACAATTTTTTTTATAATAATCCGTTAGAGAAGATACAAAAAAATAGAAGCTTAACTCTATTTTTTTACACTCAGTTTAGCTCTAATTAAACGCCACATAAGCAATTTTTCTTGACAATGCACGAGAGAGTTCCGTGGGAATCTCACTATGTATATAATAGAGATAGAGATTATTAGATTTTTTTTTTGACAACATATAAAAGGATTAATGCACCAATTAGAAAAAGGACAAAACTTAGAAACAGTTCTATAGGTCCTGTTCAAACTGTTTTCCAATACTACAATAACACGTGGATTAGTGATCCACGTCAGACCATCATCATCGCATCTGTTCATCAAAGCAACAACTCCTAAAAACGATTTGTTTTCCAGAACAAGCTACAGGAATGCTTCCAATCTAATCGACACTTTTGGTTAGAATTACCACACGGTGCTTGGTACTAATCTGCGACACCGCCGCCGGTGCTTGGTTTGATGTGCAAAGCTTTGACGCAGGGAAACATAATCTGATGTTAATCTATGCCCCGTGAATGTGCTTGGCTTTTGCTAACACATCAACTGTAACTACAATTAATCCTTCCAAAACCACAATAGTCTCATCATGATTCCTCAAGTTGATTTATTTGGCAATGGAATAGCCCCAAATAGAGAGGTATATATACAATATGTAATTTGTAAATAGGTAAAGAAAACCTGAAACAAAATAGTCTTAACCCCTTTCTTCCATTAATACGTTGGTGTTGCCAGTTGTAGCAAGAGATGATTCAGTGCCATCAGTGGCCGTTCTCATCTCGTGGGATTAATGGAAGAAGAAGAGAACTAAAGGGGAGATTTGAGGTTTTGATGTTTTGTAAAAATAATATTGGATCTGACGTGGATTC
The DNA here is from genome assembly GCA_954870985.1 of Trifolium fragiferum. Taxonomy (NCBI): domain Eukaryota; kingdom Viridiplantae; phylum Streptophyta; class Magnoliopsida; order Fabales; family Fabaceae; genus Trifolium; species Trifolium fragiferum. The sequence goes on along the minus strand of OX940793.1, from coordinate 53,382,484 downwards.
ACCAATCCATGTGTCATTATAATATTGGAAAACAGTTTGAACAGGACCTAGGGAACTGTTGCTAAGTTTTGTCCTTAGAAAAAAGATATAAAAAAATTGACAACGACCGACCACTTAGCTAAATCTATGAAATAGCTTTGATGTCGTTGAATAAAGATGAGAATTCTACAAAACTCCATTAAAGACCGCACTATTTCTAAGTTTTTAAGTACAACAAGTAGTAGCCAACCAAATCAAATGGGTAACACAATCGCATTTTTTCTATTTAATTATATTTCCAATCATCAATAAAAAATAATTTCAACCTTCCAAACCCATCGACAATCTCTGATCTAACCATCCAAGTATATCTTCTCACACAACTTTAATAAAAGAACAATAGAAGAAGAAATATGAAGAACCTTCAATATTAAAAAAGCAAAAAATATAAGAAATATCATGCGAGTTGAGTAAAATAACTTCTGTAAGAGTAATACCCACCCAAAAACATAAGAACATCATTTTTTTCAAAGTTTATGGATGGCCAATAATATATTTGAATCCAAGGCAACATAGTTAGTTAATAGATTTAAGCAACAAATTATAGACGGGTTTTACGGAAAAAATACCAACTGATCCTAGCATCCACCGCCACCTAACAACGCTTTCCGGTTGTAAAATATAGTGGTTAGATTAGCACATTTTTTTTTGAACAAGAGATTAGCACATTTTAAATGTTAAGAAGCGGATAATGTTGGTTCAAATCCATACTTCTACATATCCACTAAGTTATAAAATACTCAAACTTCTACCCATCAACTTTTTAGTGGTTGTCAACCTCTCATATGATCTATAGAATGAGATTAATTTTGGTACACCGATACTATTAAAAATAAAATATGTATCTAATAAAACAATGTTAAGCAAATGTTTGAAGAGATACTTTAGAAATTAATCTAAAAATGCGGTATTGTGCGGTGATTTAATTGAATGCGTGTGTAAAACGAGTTGTATAGTCGGCAAATACAAATTAAATCATTTAAAAGTTTGGCTTAATTGCATGTTTAGTTTTCTATGTTTATTCTAGGTTTTAATTTATTCCCTTATGAAATCATATATATGGCAAGGCCATGAGAGTAGTTAACAGAGTGCCAGAGAGAAAGTAGGGAGAGTTAGCGAAGGTTGGAGAGAAAGTAGAGAGTAGTGGACGAAAAATTAGGTTAGCTACAACTTAGACTCATCAGGTGTCACATGCTCCTCACACCCCTTAAGGTTTAGCACTTGAGTCGTTGCTTTATCATGCCGGTTGAAGACATAATAACATGCATACATATATATTTTTGGGTCAAATAGTTTAATGACTATAAATTCACATCTTAAGGTGAATAAGTTAAAGATCTACCAATCGTTAGTTGGTTCAGTGGTGATTGGCGCTGAACTTGGTAGGGAGGACCACAGTTCAATCCTCCGCAACTGCGATCGGGAGGGAGCTGTAACCACTTGATGCCAGAACTGACCTCCGAACCAGATTCAACTGGTGGTGAAAACCGAAAAAAAAGTTAAAGATCTTGAATATCAACCTTACATATAACATACAATTCCTACCAATTGAGACATGCTAATGAGGATAAATGCTTACTACTCCCTTCGTCCCACAATGAGTGAACCAATTACTTTTTACAACACAAGAGTGAGCAAGTTACTATTGTGCATTATTCATGGATCTGGGTTCCGTGCAGTCACAAATCAGTGACTGCATGCAGTCACAAAATTTCAACCGCACGATTAAAAATAAACGGCTCTGATTTGATGATTGAAATTTAATATTAAATAAAAATTAAAAACTATTTTAAACAAGAATCGTCTAATTAAGATCGGACGGTCCTGATGAGATGATTGCAACCAACTGCATGGAGCAGTGACTGCTTTTAATCCAAATCCATTATTCACACACTTTGATTTGACCATATTTTTATATTAATAAATAAAAATAAACATTAACATACAATTATAGATATTAATTGTCAAAGTTATACATTAATATGAGCGAGAGACTGATTAACATAATTAGACTCGATAAAAAAAAAAAGTAGAATGGGGCAATGGGCCAATCTTATTGACCAATCCGAACTGGCCCATCTTAGTCCAGCTGGTCCCCACCACTTCCACCATCAACACAACCAAAAGTCAAATAAAAGTCCCAATTGCTCAACGACAACAAACACCGTCACAGTGTAAATATATAGTGACAAAACGGAGAGAAAAAGAGTGAAGAAGAGCATGAATAAAAAAATGGTGGAAACTATATACTATACTGCATTACACAGTTAGCAAGTTCGGCCAAGAAACAACGAGAAGAAAGAAACACCAAACAACACTTCGTATTTCTCTAGAAAATCGCTTTTCGTATTTTTGTTCGTGAAACACAAAACTTCTAAGGTACGTTTCTTCACTTTGCTTTGATCCAAATTCAGTTTTATCAAAATTTTTTTTCTTGAATAAAATTTGATTTTACTTCTCAACTTCAATTTGGTCAGAAATAGTAACAAAAATAGTTAGGTTAAAATAATATTTACGATCAAATTTTCATCAGACTTTGATTTTAATGTAAAAATATAGATATAAACATAAGAACACTTCATATCAAAAATCAAAATCAATTTTAAACATGTTACCATATTTTTTCTGCATCATAACAAAAATGGTGAAAAGTAAAATCTGGACTAATTGTTTAAACGAAACTGGTAAATTTGAGGTGCATAAAATTTAAATTACATGAGTATTTATGCATTCACATTCCTCTTCATGAAAGCTAAGAACCTACATTTTACCATGATACAGTTTTGGTCTGAAAAAACTGCCCGGCCTGGTCCGGTCTTTTTGCACGATAAGGCCGGGGATTAAAGATGGTTAGCAATGACCCTGTTGTTATACACATGTTACAGGATGAAAAAATATGATGTATCTTCAGGATCCGCCGTTCTGTTGCAAGTTGGGAATGCTAGCAAGAAATTCTGGCTGGTCTGCATTTTGTTTTGAATTCAATCCTTTTGAGTTTGTGGCCATGGAGTCTTTTTTTGTCTTCTCTTTGGTCTTGGCCAATTTGCTAGCTGGGAAATGCAGTCTAGCTTTCAGAGGACGGGGTGCTCGTGTTTGCCTGTCAAATCCTCGCACACAGACAAACCCTGCAAAACATTTTTAGTAAATTGTTTAGACAGGTTCGTTGTTATATGTTCTCGTTGATGATTGTGTAGCATTTACATAAGTATGTGGCATTGTCGCACATAGGGTTAATCAATCACGAAGACAATATTACATTTTGGGAACTATATCTTACCTCTCCAGAAGCACTGTTGAATTTCTTGTGTTGTTAAACCTGCGTAACAAAAAGCAGATATTAAAATTGGTTGTTTGAGATGTACTATAAATGTTTAACTTTTAAGTGTGTTTATTACCTTTGAATATGGTTGGTATGGAGGTTCCAAAATGCACTGTTCTCCTATTGAGGTTCCATATCCAACTTCTGGGAACGCTAATCGGGTTAAGACTTGATTCATGGTCTGCGAAAACCTGTTTCAAATGACACTTACTTTTTAACTTCTTAAATTAGAAACATAAATAAATATATTAAAGGAAATAAATTTGATGATATGATATTTCTCACTACTTTACTTTACCTCATTCACTTGAAAATAGGTACCGTTTAGCGGAAAGCTCCCTCTCATAGCTGTTCGACATGGTATCTATTCATAATTTATTTCAAGTCAGGGTAAGAACACTTGTATTTTTACCCTATAATGTATAGCAATAACAGTTAATAAACATTGCATGGTTAAGCATTCATACCAGGATTGTCCCTCGAACTATTTGTGAATTAGCTTCACGGAAACTATTGCACGAAAAACATTCCTCCTCATTACAGAGCTGGCCACGTTCCTGAGCGCTGCATTTTCCTTCTGGTGGTTGAATAGAATTTGCTGTCTCACCTAATGTACACATTAATGTAGTTGGAAAATAAATCAGAAAACATAAGAGAACTAAATTATATTGTAAAACTTCCCAACTTATTATGCCCGTATAATATCGACAATAACTTTACAACCAATCTGATTCATATCTATAAGGAGGCAGTGTAGTCAAGTTATTTCTGACCCACCTGGAGTCCATATAGCTAGAAGGTATTTGCCTGGATCGTCAGGTTCTCGCTTTTCCCACTGTATTGCATAACAAAATAATTTTTAGTTGGGCATATAGCATAAACACAAATGCAAGTAACAGATCCAGCAATCACTAACCCCTTCCAGAAGACAATGTGTATCTGGGAGTTCATAACTGCAGGAAGGTAAACAAATATCAGCATAAATTATCATAATAGTTGACTAATATAAGATAATGGATATGATGCCTACAAAAACTTCATGCCAAATACTAAATCATATGTTGGATGAGATTATTATCTATTTCCTCAGGGTGTAATCTCCATCTTTGTGTGATTCAAGATTAATGTGAGGCAAGTCATATATTACTTGCTGTTCATGCTTTTGTAGAGTATTTGTCAATTTCTTTGCCCCACATTTCATTAGTTAAACTATTTAATTAACCAGTTGGAGATAAGCTAGTTTTTTACTTACACAGAATGCTCTGTGCGCAACCGGCTGATGTTCTTCAGCTTCGGTGTAGGAATGTAAGCAGCTTCTTGATTTAGAGCAACCAAGGCCTTTGACACTTCACCTTCTTGAAGTTCCATGTTTTCTTGCATATAATTTTGTAAATTCGTAGTGAACTCTTCTATGTCTAGTTTGATGGTTGGAATTTCATCTGAATCCTCATAGAAAGCATCCTCTATATCATTTTCAAATACTTCAGAGCATTCTGGTTCTGGAGTTGCCGGCTCTTCAATAATGGGTTGGCAGATATCGATATCAGATTTCGTTTCAAGTTGCCTGATCATTGCTGTCTGTTGATGTTCTTCTGCTTGGTTTGTGTTTTCAGTTATAGACAGGGGCAATTGATTGATGATTACTGATTGGTTCTGATCAGTTGCATTGTTTCCAGTTGTAATATCGATATTCTTCTGCTCCGGTCCTGGGAGAGGCAGGGGCAACTCATTGATGATTACTGATGGGTTCTGATCAGTTGCATTGTTTCCACCTGCGATAACTATATTCTTCTGCTCTGGTCCTGGTAGGGCAAGCCTTGCACTGCATTCAACATTTGTATATTGATCTATCATAACTTGGAATATATGCAAGTTATTGAATTTTCAAAGTGATATTGACTTAATCTTCAACTGTTAAAACTGTTTACTAAGTTCACTGTTTTAACAAGATAATGCAATTAACATGTTGTGAAAATAATCATGTATAAAACATAATAGTAATTTAGTAAGGGACATGAATTTCATAACTCTAAAGCCTTCTGACAGAAATATCTGCAGTACTTCTAGTGTATGAAAAATCAAGCAGTGGATGGTGTTGTATCACATATCGAAGGTTATTTTCTCATTATTTATTGTAAACATGATGGGTGCAAATAATCTTCTAAGAGAAATACCTTGCAAAAGCACTTGCAAAGTGTCTGCATTCCCCTCTCATTGGACATGCATTGCAATTTGGTTTGCTTTTTGTACAGAAGACCTGCATGCATTAGTTTTAGTTTAAACTATGTTTTACTAATATATGGTCAGGTTCTGATGTACGAGAAAATGTAGTCTACCTTTCCAAATGTAATCAGCTGGTAATGCAGCTCGTACCTTTAACAAAACATGACAAAAACAAAAATCAATAGATATAGAGTTCAATTTTTTATCCAGCATTAGCGGGAAACTTGCATACACTATTATATCATGCAATCATGTATTGCCGCACAACTTAATTGTTGTTGCCATAATCAAACTCTCTGAACAATGTGGCAATGCGTGACTGTATGGTATTGTTTAAAAGTTACATTTAGGCCATTGGTAAAACTTAATCCTTAGATAAATTAGCCTTGCTAAATGTACACTGAGAAAGGAAAAAAACACATATATTTTAACTGCAAACTGAAAATAAATCTTTACAATGTTTTTTGGTCAAGCTTGCACAGTCGGGGCCAGAGATATTTCTGTATGGATTCCAACACTGGGTACCTGTATAGATTGATATTGTTAGCTCTTTTCTAATTGAATAACTGCCTATGATCTATTTCTGTAGTACTCACAATTCTAGAAGATGCAACTGCAGTGACTCAGGCAGTGGCTGGAGAGGTACCCATCCCAATCGCACCGCAATACGCCCAACATTTGTGTCCACCTATTGCACAACAATAACTGTTCAAATATATTCCGTATTAATAATGTAATTACATACTTCTATTTTCAGCTTACCGGGAAAGCAAGATGGTGCAGTGTTAATAGTCGCACGCACTCCACACTTTTCAATCCTAATCCCCTTATGCTGAGCAAGAATTCTCTGCATATATAAATTGAATTAACATTATGCATTTTATCCTGCTTGGGTGTAGTAGGTCTAACGGCTTGATGAGTATGCATCTATTTGTGGTTGAAAAAACACAGTATATTGGTTTCACCAATTATATGATAATGACAAGCTTACAATGTGTGGGAAGTACAATTAGAATAAAGCAGTTCAATTAATCTCTTGACTTACTTTGCTTGGTCAGGTGGAACATCTCTCAGCCACTCGAGATCAATAGCTCCATGTTTTTCAACAAGTAGATTTAGGAAACTCTGCATAATATATCACTTGACAATAAGCTGTTTTGAAGGGTTTTCTCTTTCCAGCAAAGTGTATATAAAAAACATGGTAATTGGGAGGGGGGAGAGCAATCAGAAACCAAACATTTTATTGTGGATATTAGATTCTACCTGAATACGTTCAGCAAGCATGTTGTTCATGCCCCTTTCTTTGATTGCATCAGCAATTTCATTTACGTTTGCACGTCTCACAGCATCCCAGTCCAAAGAGTCCATGGTGCTTTCTGTCTTTTCTCTTTTCCCTGCCTTAGATTGTGCCTGTATTCTTAAACTATCCCAATTGAAGTTATCCTTTTTCTCTTTGCCGCGCTCCTTGCCTTTTGATTTTACAGGGGAAGAATCTAACTTACTGTTTTCATTCGTCATAGCAAAATTGTGGTCACCAGAATCTGATTCCCTTGATTTCTGCATAAGATCTTGACTTTGTCCAGAAATGTGGAGAGCCGTATGCTGCTTGTGATCACTTTGTTGCTGAAGATGGACTTGGGATAGCATGTTGTGAGACTCTGTTGGAGAACTCGAGCTTATGTTATTCATTGAGGAGCCACTTGATGAGGCTTCAAAATTGACAGGATTATAGCAGTTGAGTTCTAGGACTCCAGAGTTTGGGGTCATTTTCAGACTATAGTCATTGCATTCTGCCACAATTGGTTCTAAGGAGCTTTGAGTAACATTTGATTTTTCCAAGTTCTGTTCCAGGTTGTCATGCCTCATAGCTGCAGATTGACCATATGAATCTCTCAAATTCTCAGTTGGATTGCTTCTCTGACTGTTAACTTCATGTACCTGGGTCGAACTTGCCATTCCTAAAAGCTTACTGAAAGAAGTACTGTTGGAAAAATTGTATTCGGCTGTGCTTAGCTGATCTTCTACTTCTGCATTGCTGTCTGAGTATGATCCTATCTTCTCAGGATTTTGATCAATTGAAAAACCTCCAGACAATTGAGATGTTACAATGGAGCAATGAGATGAAAATAAAACATTTAACTCTTTCCTAACACCTCCGTGACATGAATTTTCTTGTCCATCCCCAGTAGCTTGATTAACAAATTCCATTGTACTATGTTCCCTAACATTGCTTTGAGCTGGTTCTGATGGTTTACAATTTGATTCATCTTTTAAGCTATTTAAGCTGCCAGTAGTTCCACAGGAATCAATACTGTTGCTGTCAACAGTTTCTCTTTCTTCAGAATGTTCAATGATATCTTTTGTCATAGAACTCAATTCATGAACAGATTGATTCAATATTATGTCTTCCAGCTTTGCATTTTCTTCTGGTTCCACAATCTGCACCTCTGGTGTGTTGACTATCATGCTTGCACTTTCCTCATGGCATGTATCGAAGTTGCTGCTTGACTTCAGTGGAAATCGAGCAGCAAGGGACATGAATGCAGAACTGCCAACAGAAAAGAAAAAAATGAAAGTGGTGAATCACATATTTTATTTGCATGTTTTTCTATAACTAAACTTGCATATTTTATACCTGGAAAGATGATCCGAGACATTTTGAGTGAGAAAAACTCCAACCACCGAATCCACCACTGATCCTTTCCATCGAGAAAAACGTCTGTCTCCTGTTGAATATGCATTATTTTTTGTTAACCATGTAACCAAATCTTGCAGAATGGATATGAACATTTAAGATAATTTGTTAGGCTGGTGTATTCTTAGCTCTAGTCAGGATTTCCTACTGGTATATCTTGGCATCTTTCTTTAATAAATTATTACTAATAAATATTATTGTCGATTTTGTGTAAATTTCTTTAATGCTCTTTATCTCTTGGTTCTCTGAAAGTAGGATTTGTGACTAACTTTTGTGTTTTCATTTTCAGGTAGGAAGACAGATAATGTTAAAAAATTTATTGGTATTTTCCTACAGGTTAGTGTTCTCATTTCTTCCTTTTAGAGTACAGATAGTATGTATAAAAATGTGAGAAAATAAAAGTGTTGTTATTCTTGAAATCGAAATATATCACTCATACCTTGAACAAGATGCATCCGTGCAATAAATGACTCTGCTCTTCCTCGGAAAACATTTCGTTCATTTTCCCACCATTTGGCCTTGTCTTCATCTGTTCCATCAACCCCATGACTGTTTATATCCAACATCAGAAGCTTCCACACTTTATTAGTTTCCTCATCAAGATCAACTTTAGGTCGTGGGCGCTGTTTCTTGATGGGATCAAACACACCCTCAAAGGGAATGATGGTGCCATATTTATGAACCTGGCCTTTGTGTTTTTCATTTTGCCGGTTGTAAGGGACAAGTGCATTCTGTTCACACAACACAAGCTCTCTAGCTTCTCTATATATGTTTAGGTGTCTAAATTGTTGTGTTAACGCGTCCACAGTAGGTACACTTTTCCAACTCTCTCCGCAAGCAACACCTGCATCAATGTCTTAATTAGGACAAACTGCACAATACTTCTCTTTTTGTTTTGATTTGTAACAACTATAATATCATTGACCAAAAAACATAAATAAAGTTTCAGTTGAAATACCTAATGAGTTCTGCAAGGGCAGATGTTGTTGCATTTCATTTATGCGAGAATATGCAGAACTGATTGACTCACTCCTCTTTTTGCTCCGTTTCTTTTTTGTGAGTGATGCACGCATCTCTGCAACTAGAGCATCAATGCCTGTTTGTGGTCTTCCTGCATCCTCAAATGTCTGTCTATCAGAGCTGCCTAGGCTTGCAATATTAGTCAGTTTGGCATCACAGTCTCTAATTATGGTCAGTGAAGTGCAATCTTGAATTCTGGTAGTGACTCTGGATCTTTTTTTGGTTGGTCTGCTTTGTCCTGAAAATAAATTGTACTCAAGCGATTGAGATTTGTCATAGGTAGCTGTTTCTGTAGCTAGCATGGTTAGCAGTCTCGCTGTTTCATATTCAGAAGCAGAAGCAGTAGTCCAGCCATTAGAAGTTGATGCATCCGGATGTGATCTTGCATTTTCGTCAGAGCATCTTGCAAGTTGTACATCTTTAATAGCAGCTATGGAAGATGTATTGGATGTATTTGAAAATTTCCCCTTCTCACTTCTCTTTTTCTTCTGAACATTTGGAAATTGAGCCCAATACTTGGACTGGTATGCCTGCATTAAATTATATTGGGCCCCGATCATATTAATGCTGCTGCTGTCTGCTTGTTCAGGGGTACCAGACGGCTTTCTCTTGGAACGAACTTCTTGTGATCCTGTATTCGGAAGTTTTCCGTTACTGCTGGAGGCTTGTGCATCTTCTTGTAAAGCATGTGTTTCCTGGACCTCTACACCATTTTCTCCTCCAAAACGTGTAGTTGCATTTTCTTCTCTGCATGCAGAATTTCCATCTCTTGGTTGTTCTGGTATGTCAAAGATTAAGGACCTTCTACATGTCTTTTTGGCAGACTCTGTCATCAATGGTTCAGTGCATTCTGCTGTCACTTCTGCTGGAGTTGTGTTTGATTCTTTCTTTCTCACATACTTCCTCTTTTGAGTTGAGTTTTCTTTTGATTGATCAGGCTTTGGAGTGGCTGGCTTTCGAGTTCTTTTGGGTTTGCCTTCTTTTATGACCTTTGGGCGATGCTTTCTTCTTTTTGGTTTTGTTTGGGGTATTTCATTAAGATCAATACCTTGGTGAATTTCCTTATTGTGGTTGTTATTCTCCTTGCATGGTGTGGAAACAGCAGTCAAGTCTACAACAGGATCATAGAGTTTGTTGTGTGAATTGTTGCACATTGTGGCTGAGGCATTATTCTCGTCTTCCCTTTGATCCATGCATATTTGTGTCTCCACAACTTGTTTGTCTTTTGATGTTATGTTATTTTCTGGAGGCAGAGCAATCTGGGAGTTGGTCTTCTCATAATAACCCAAGTACGGTGTACCTGTTGTAGGACATCATATGAATGCCAGAGTTAGCAGTTCGAACCATATGATCTCACATCAATCACATATTGTAAGGAATTGAAAAAATAATTAATATAACAGTGGATATTGTGCCTACAGATCAACATGGTCCCAAAATTTATCAAAGTCTGGAAAATCAAAAGTAAAATCATGTAAAAAAAACTGATTTTGGTGGAAAGTTAGTTCTATGAAGGACATGGTTTCTTAGAGAAAATAAAACAGATTATAGGAAAATATACTACAGTAAGCAGTGTTTTAAAAATCAAGGGTTGAACCGTAAAGTGACACTGTCTATGGTTCAATTATTTGAGCGGTTCAACCGCTGTTTTGTCTCGGTTTGAACAGAGTTTATCCATTTTGGTTCAGTTTTTAAAACACTGTGCATAGTAATTGTTTAATCAACCGTCAAACTATAGTACAGTAAGATGTGTTTTAAAAATCAAGGGTTGAACTTGTTCAACTGGTTGTGCCGTAAAACGACAGTCTATGGTTCAATTACTATGCGCAGTGTTTTAAAAACCGAACCGGACATTGAGCTGACAAAATTTCCAGGTCATGATTAAATAAAACAGATTATAGGAAAACATATTACAGTAAGCAGTGTTTTTAAAATAGTAAAACCACACTGTCTATGGTTCGATTATTTGAGCGGCACAGTTTTGTCTCGGTTCGAGGAGTTGAACCATGACCTGGAGATTTTGTCAGTTGAATGTCCGGTTTGGTTTTTAAAACACCGCGCATATTAACCGTTTAATCAACTGTCAAAACTTAGAACCTAAAAATCAGTGTACCAAAACCAAAATATAATGCACTTACCCTGAGGATCTTGGTAACTGTTACGAATTAAATTGAGGAAGGGTTGTTGCTGATATAAAAATGCATAACTTTGGTTGAACTGTGAGTTCCACACACCAGGAACAAATTGGTTCCCTGAAAATTCATATGCTCCATTCGAATACGACGACGGAGTCGCCTCTGCCTGAGCCAAAAGTTGAGCAAAACTATTACTTGAACTAGGAACATTATCATCAAAGGATATCTGTACCCTAGTTCTGGCATTGTCATGACCAATGTCTGATGCTACAGCAACAGTTTCTGACCGGTTGTTAACATGTCCACCGCTTGAAGATTCAATACATGAAAATTCTCCATTGAAATGAGAATTCAGCCGATTTCTCTCTCCAGAATTGCAGATCTGCACTGGTCTTTGAGCAATTGGCTTATATGGTGTGGTGGGTATCCATGGAACCTGTGAATTAAGCTCTTTTTTCTCTGTTTCACCAAACTCCATTTTTTTCCCTATACCAAAAAAAAAAAAAAAACCTTAATTGAAAATGTTTCACAACAAGAAAATTAAAACACAATAACCGACCAGAACTGTGTAATTGATTAAGGTTCATTTTCATGTAAAAAACAGGACAGAGGAAAATAAAATTAAAGTCTTTAATGAAACAAAAAAAACATCATTAAATTGAAGAAAAAAAAAACAGAACCATAGATCCAATTCATGAAACATTGAAAGATTTGGGTTTCTGAATTACCTACCTTATGAAAGTAACCGGTGAGTGATGATGGAGCTGATGTTAGTGAAGATAAAAATTGAAGAAGAAGAAGAATAATTTATAATACTAATAAACATTAAATTATATTATAATTAAAATTCTGAAACATATGAGCTAATTTGCTTGAAACCTCCGCTTTATGTGATGAGACCAAAAACTGAAACTCAGAGAAAATTATGAAGAATTGTTACAATGAGTCACTACTGTTAAGATCTGATAATCTAAGTATCAATATGAGAAAATTTGTGAGAATATATAAGCATAGATCATTTCACCGAATGAGTGAAAAAAAGGTAACAACCGGCACAAAATTTTATGCATACGCATCCTGAGCTAATTTAATTACTAATTAATTAATTAAACTTTCTTACTATCATGATTCTAGTCAAGAAATCAATTTAATATTGATTAATTATGTAAATTTACTTTTGTCTCTTTTTGCTTGTTTAGATTTAATATAGTGGTTACTATGCGGGTGACTGACACCAAAGATAAGAAGATGCGAGGATACGTAGATTTGTTTTGCATGTGCATATATTTTTCTCTCTTCTTCATTTCTCACGTGTTGTAACAACGTTTCGGTTGAGACGTTGTTGACAATTGACAGTTATTATTATATACGTGATTCGTCGTATCACGAATCACGTATAATAATAATAATAATAATTTATTTTACAGGTGTATTTAATATTTGAATTTATTTTATGTGAATGTACGAGGTTTTGGTAATAGTGTTGAAAATGACGTAAGTTGAAAATATTTATTATAAAATTAAAAAAGCACTGTTTTATTCTATTGTAATTTTTATTTGTTTTGGTTAACGTTTTAAAATTATGGTATTATTTAAAAAAAGGATACTAGTCAATAAAGAAAAAAAAATTATGCATTAATTAAAATAAAATAATATTTGACACATTATTTAAAATTATAAGTATTTTAAGAAATATAGGATATTAGAAGGATTTAAAATATTTATTATACTAAAATTTTAAAATAATTTAGAATGTTTAATTTCTATAAAAATAATATAATTTTGATAATGATATATTGACCATGTAAATAAATATAATTTTGGTAATGATAAATTTTTTTCGACTAATGATATGTTGACTATGTAAATAAAGTTACTAATATCTTGTCAAAAAATAAAAAGTAACATAATTATTTAATGATACAATTTGTTTTTTGACTAATCATAATGATATATTGACCATAAAAAGTATTATTAAGTCTATTTTGAATTGATGGAAAATAATGCAATAGATAAAATTATAGTAATAAGTTTAGGCATATATTAAATAACCGTTGCTCAATAGCTATCAAAATTTAAACGTTAAATTTTTCACTTTTTTATACATTTAAAGTGTGCGAACTTAAGCACAAGAGTAGTTGATAAAAAAAAAAGTTAACTACATATTCTAGTGAAAAAAAATGTAACTTCATTGTTAAAATCTTTAAACAAGAACACTTTACTTAAGAAAAATGAGTAAGTTTATTAATGCTTAGGTTATGAGTTTAATGACTATAGATAGCTAACATAATAACTTTTGGAATTGGATTTGTGCCGTCACTCTTCTGTGTAGTCTTATAGTCACCACATTTATAACCGTTTGATCTTGATCAGACGTTCTAAAAACGATGATCTTATTTTTATTTAAAATTTTAAAAAACTGTGATTAAATCAGGACCGTTCGATCTTGATCGATCAACCTGACTGCATGACTGCATTAATGTTTTGAGTGCACAGAACTCTCATCCATAACCTTAAAACGTTGTAATCTTTCCTTGGAAAGAAAAGGTACAATGTAAGTAGCAATCTTGTTAAACTATCTTCACATACAATAATATCATTTCCCAAAAGATATTTGTACTTCAATAGGTAAATAAATTTGATTAAACATATGTGTATTAGTTACTTATTACCTATATGGTTAATTATAATTATTGAACTTTATCCTTTTTCTAGTAGAGATAAATAAAAAATAAGAAAAGAGTTTAACTCATTTGAAATAGTAACAAATAGCTAAAGAAAGAGATAACAATGTGAGTTTCAAAACGCGTTTCTTGTTTCGTCATAATATATATATGAAGAAACGAGGAAAATGTAGTTTTATTTTTCTTCTTAACCACGTCATAACCGTTCTTTTTATTTATTATTTCTTTGTTTTTGTGCAATGAAACAGTGAAGATTAGCTTTGTTCTGCTTTATGACAACATATTCTTTTTTTAGGCATTTCTTTATTAAGCGGTGGCGAAGAATCAGGGAATGACAACTTTGTTTTGCTTTCTGACCACGTCACCCTTCTTTCATTGCGTTTCTTTTTTGACGTTGCATGCAAAAACAAGGAAGCGAATCTTTATTTTTCTTTCAAACCTTGCCGTCCTTCTTTTTGACGTGTTTCTACTTTCTATCTTAGTCGTTGTGCAAACAAAAATCGATTGTCTCCACAAACTAACACAAGGCATTTTAGTGTATTTTGTCCTCACTCACACATTTTTATGTGAACTTCCCAAAAGGTCATCCATCATAAGAGTGCTCCAAGTTAAGCACGCTTAAATGTGAAGTTCATATGATGTTCACTACCAAAAAGAAAATCCATCTTGTTACTATACGTTGTACAAATCACTTCTTATAGGTCTTCCTTCAACCATGCAATTTTATACCTGCACGGTCTCTGGATCACTCTCATTCCAATGTGAATTCATGTTTTTTTTTAATGGCAAATATATTATGTATATAAAAAAAAAAGGAAAAAGTACATGAGAATGTTCATAACAACAAGAGGTACCAGAAGTACACTCCACCAGAACTCAACAATCTTTAAGGTAAGACAAATAAACCTACAAGAAAACGTCCAACAAACTAAAACTCCTCAAAAACATCACCACAACAAGAAGAATACCCCTCATTAATATATATATATACACAGAGAGAGAGAGAGAGAGAGAGAGAGAGAGAGAGAGAGATCAACCACAAGTAGGACAAAGTAACAAGAGGACCTTCAATCCATCTGACCCAACAGAAGCCAGAGTTTTTATTTAGAAACCACTTTCAGGATAAAAGTTTCACCCTATCGATAAGTCACTCAATAGACAATGTCCTTTTCGAAAAGAGACGTCATTTCAAGATTTGCAGATAGTCCATACAATAACATGTTAAATTATTTTACCTAAAAGCTACGAAAGGTCGCTCATTGTCCATGCCTGTGCACGGAGATCACTTTCACAGTTGTCTATCTCTAGTGTCACAAACAAGACAAAAAGAAAAGCAACTACATTAGATTTAAGAGATAAAACAATGAATTTGACAAAAATAATAGAATCTTAAGAAAGAACCAATGCCAAGCTACCAACATATCATAAACTCCATATTAAATTGCGTCGGGCGTGGATTCATTGGTTTTCTGTTTCAATTCAAAGACAATAACCAACAAAAGTAATGATAGATACACAACTGAGATGGAAAACATATTGTAAGGCCATCGTACACGCCCATAATAGTAAACACAAAACTATAAATCAACTGAGAAACATCTGGGACACACCTTGAATGTGAGACTCACAAAATGAAATTGGACGCAACAATACTAAAAAAGAGAAAACAAACTATTATTATAATTTATATTTTCAACTTTTTGATAACTCCACATCGAAATAATGACGAGACGATAATAAGAAAATAAAAGGATGAGAGAAAATAATAAGAACTCTAAATATTATTGATAATGAACAAACAAAATACTTTGATTATAAGGATAACTGATAAGAACCAACAAAACGATTTCTTCAACAAAATATAATTTAAATAATATATATAATTATCTTAAAACATATTACAGGATATATATTTTCTAATATTCTAACGAGATGTCCATTCTAATGATTCACAAGGAGGTCATGACCATGTACATGAATGGTTCGTGAATCACACACATAGGTTGAGTTATTATAATATGTATAACATTAGCTTGTTTGGATATACGTTTCCAAGCCATAAACGTGCGTTTATATTGTCAAACTTGATTTTGAGATATTTGAAGATGTTTGGCAAATTGTTCAAACGTGAGTTTGCCTTTCTCAAAATCTATTCTGGGTGAAGCTGCTATGTGTAGCTTTTGCGTTTGCTAAAATCAATTCTAGAGAAGTCACATGACACTTTCCAACTTTATCCTCTCTGCTGCGTTTTTAATGTTGTGTGCTACATTTCCCATGTCTAAAAGGTTAACTAGAGAAGATAAAAATGATTTGTGCCTTTTTTATTTAACTATTAAAAATAAACTGTTCAGGTCTATTGTATTTGGCAAATTTTATTTGATAAATAAATTAGAGATAATGGAGAAAAACGTCACAAATATATCAACCCATCATTTTTTTTAAAAGGAAAAATCAACCCATCATACATATACATTTTTTAACAACCTATAAATATTTCTATCAAAAAATTTCTACTAATAATTAAATTTAATCCTTTAAGAAAATTAAAATTTAATAATGTAAAATAAATTTCAATAATTATATAAAATAAAAATGAAATATAAATTTAAATACATATATTAACTTGAAACCAATGTGTAAGTCCATTTTGGTAATTATACATTCAAAATCAATTTTGATTCAAATTATCCAAACAACTTAAAATATTAAGAATCACTTTTATATTAAAGTATCCAAACATAAATCAATTCTGTCAA
This sequence comes from Trifolium fragiferum, assembly GCA_954870985.1. Lineage (NCBI taxonomy): Eukaryota > Viridiplantae > Streptophyta > Magnoliopsida > Fabales > Fabaceae > Trifolium > Trifolium fragiferum. The sequence goes on along the minus strand of OX940793.1, from coordinate 53,365,613 downwards.
ATTCACTTTTAACCAAAATCAATTCTGTCAAACTCAATTCTACCAAAATCAATTCTAGTCGCCGCCAAACCAAACACACACGGTGGTTCATCGACCAATATGATTTTTAGAACCTAAAGCTAGAGTTGAACGGTGGCGGTGCTCGGACCCTGACTCAGGGGGTGCAAATTTTTAATTGATAATTTAATATATATATTAAATTGTACTGAAAAAATTATATGTTTGACAATTGTTCACTACGTGGTTTCATATTTTGAAATGCCGAATAATCAATTTATTATTGATATTTTTCGACATAAGTATTGATTACATTAGGAATATATCAAATAAAAAAGAAATCAAACCGGTGTATAAGTATTGATTTGGTAACAACACAAATACACAATCAAGTAGTTAGTTTTCTCATTAATCGGTATTGATCAATTTTTTGTATCTATCACTTGAGTATATAATAACCAGATATTAGCTTCAAGAAAACACTAATTTTTACATGGCTAAAATTGAAACAAATTTGTGGATGGCTTAGTTAGAAACCATATAACAAAAATTCAAAGATGCATTTCAACCAAATTATAAACAAGCAACCAACGAAACACACAAATATGTTATTAGAATCCCCTATTGAATAATCAATCAACCAATTTATCACTATTGAAAAATATATAAAATAAATCTAAAATTTTAAGACTAATTTTTATTGATTATTTTGGTGTTGTTTCAAGATTTGTTGGATGATTTATCACTATTTTACGTATTTAGTTTGGTCTTTTGTTTGAGAGGATTTAATTTTAAAGAGAAATTGAATTATTTTTTTGTTGATAATAGTGAAAAGTATTAAGTAATAATAGAATTATATGAGTATAGGAGAGTAAGTAATAAGCCACTTAAATCAAATTAAAAATAGTAAATGAAATGAATTAAATAAATAAAACAAAATGACAAAATAAGTACTAATATTAAATGAGAAAATTAAAAGTTGAGCAAGAATTCCAAACTTTAAGTGCAGGGTGCAACATCAAAAAATCAGGGTGTGCAAGTCTACTTTTCAATAGGATAGTAGGAATAATAACCAAAAGTCAGGGTGTGCATATGCACCCTCTCGTGTCTATGCAGCACCGCCCTTGGAGTTGAATATGTTCGTGTTCTTCAACGACGATTTACAAGGCCAAAAGTTAAACATTTTGAGTGTGTGTGCGTGAGAGAGAGAGAGAGAGGGAGAGAGAGAAAGTTAGACATTTCGAGTGAGAGAGAGAGAGAGAGCTTATTTTCTAAAGTTATCTCCTCCCCTCTAAACTCACAATATAATCAAAGTCAGATATGTGTGCTGAGAGAGATGGTCTTTTAGTGGTGTAGAATGAGAAATATGGTGCACACTTTTCACCACACTATTAAAAATAAATCCTGAACAATTAATATTTGTATTCTGATTTCCGAAATTATTCTCATTTTGTGTTCAACGCACTTGCATTATTATTACTTCAAACTAATGAAATCCATGTGAAACCAAAAATATATTGATATATTTTATAATGAAAAAAGGGAGGGTCACGGGTGGCTTTTTCGTCCATGAATTGTAGAGGGTGAAAGTGAGTATTCATCTCCTCCCCTCTAAACTCACAATCAAAGTCGAATATGTGTGCTCAAGAGAACTTATTTGCAACGGTAGCTTTGATAATAGTTTGTTTGAAGAATGGTTTTGAGCAAGACCATATGGGGGCATGCTGCCCAAGTTACTGCCTTTGTAATGATCATCAAGGGGAGTTCATTCATGCAAAAATATATTGCTTTTCATCTTGGCTTTATGATAGATATACTTACCACTTTCAAAAATAAAATCATTTCCTAACTTAGAGAGCAATTCTCTCAGTGCCGGGTCTCAAACCCACCTCGAGTTGACCAAATAAATTCTCAATTAAGTGATCTCTTGGGAGACAAGCATTTAAATAAATGAAATCTAGGAAAGTCTGACATGCTTTCTCTAATATATAAGTGTCTTCGTATCGAGATTTTTCACTGTCTATGTCGATATCTGAAACTACGATGGAAATCTACACCGCTAGAGAAGTTAAAATTGCATGGTTTTATTATATATTGAGGTATAAATTCAAAAACTTTTGTGTTGGTTTTAACTTTTACTAGAAGAGACATGAGAAACATGTGAATTTTGTTCATACCTTATATTGGATGGTACTCTTATGTGAAGTTAACTACGTATAAGTTATATATATAAAAGAGTCATCAACAATGATATGCATAACATCAATTGAAAGTTGTTTTCTCTATTTTTTTCATCGTCTGAAAATCTCTCACTAATGGAGGGAGATACAATTTTCGTCACTTCGTCTCTTTTTATCAACAAGAAAATCTATCAGTTTGCGATGGATTTGATTCCTAGAAGATACCAACAATTTGATTTAGGTTTTCTCTAATTCCATTTTCCTGCAATTTTCAGTTGCTCTGTATGTTTTGATTCATGCAACTTTCAGTGAGAGCGATGAATTTTAATTCACATTGAAACCTCAATGAACATATTTCTCAAACAAAAAATGTTATGTGAACACCAAAGTTACACACTAAAATTCGACAACACCTTTTTAATAATTTTTTTGGCTGCTTTGATGTGCGTGTATAGAATAAGTGAGCTGCAGTGTCCTATTTTTATCCACAAATATGATGTTCCAATAGCAGCCCTCTTTCTCAAAGTATGCAATGCATTCCCTTCTTTGATCTAGGGTACTATATGTTGTTTTCGATTTTAAAAATAAAAACAAATTTTTGAAATTGGCACTCAAAATAATTATTGGTTGAGTCGCGGATTAGGTCGTTTTTTTTAAGACGTTTCGCGGCACTATCCAAAATGTGCAAGGTAGACTATCAACCGCGAAGTCTCCAGGATAAAACAGCCGATTTCAACTGAAAAATACCGAAGCACCATTGCACTGTGATGATCAACCAGAAAATACATCCTCTATGGTTCAATGAACCACTCGTATATTGATATGCAAATATCAATTCTGTATGGCAAACAACCACTCGATATTGAAACAACAGTAAAATATGCGAAGAAAAAAAATGAGAGGAGAAAGCAAATAGAATACGATTTCAGAATGCAGAAATCAACAACATAAACAAATGAACTGAAAGACAATATTTATAGTGCAAGTGAGGAGCTGATATCAGAGAATTTCGTGGAGACGAACTTGCTTGGTCAAAGGAAAACGTGGGTAGAAAATGAAGGCCACGTATTTTGTCTCGTTTGAATGGAGTGTAACGGTTCGGAACTGACTCACCAGCGCATATCCGTTTTTGACTACAAGCAGAATTAAGTGCCACGTATATAAGAAAAAATATTCAAATAATTTTTTCTTTTTCCTTGCATTAAAAAATTATTTTATCACCAAGCTCAAGCGCGGCCGGACAGACGGCGGCAGCGCGCATGTGATATTCGGCACAATGCATGCGAGCTCCGTCTTTTATAAAACGGGGTACTCCTTGGGGCATACCCCAATGGAGCATTTTTCTATATATATTATATTATATAAACACTAGTAAGTTTTGTGATCTCTCCTATGTGAAATTTAAAAATGCTTTTTTCAATTCACACCAACCTTAACTCCAACAATTATGTTTATTTCATAACAAGTTCCCTCCATTAATATCATCATGTTCCAACATTATATTTTATTTATTTATTTATTTCTTCTTAATCCATTTTGAGTATTGTTTGGACCTGGATTGTCTGCAGTACTGCTTTCACGCAGTTTCCCGCTATATAGACAATTTCGGCCGTCTATTACATGGTTTTGATAAATCTGATTTAATTAACTATTTTTTTTAGTTTTAATCACAGCCGTTAAATTTTTGATCGAACAGACATTGGCAGGTACTGAACGCAGTTCCTGCGTTATATGATTATATCCATTCTCGTATTGTTTGATCTCCACAATTTTGTTGTTAGTAAAATGAGTCCAGTTGAAAACAACATTAAATAAAAATGTCAGGTTTCAAACAAAAAATGAAAAAATAATCTACAATTAATTTGAAGCAGAATTTTAGGCTAGTCAAAAGGAAATTAAATCCAAATATTACCGTTAATCTGTAAATACTTGTAAACAAAACCAAAGGGAAGGGACCAAAGGCTTAATCGGTGGAGGTTAGAGCCAAAACAGTTCTATTATAAGCTAGGCATCTGTCTGTTTACAGTTTTTATGATGCAGAGCATAAAAGTTGTCTGTAGCATGCTTTTAATTGATAAGGGCAGGGCAAGGACAATAAAACATTGTCACAGTCACAGAGAGAGAAAGAGAGAGAGAGAGAGAGAGCATCAATCAATGATGCAGATTTCAAAACTCCATAATTGACCTTTCACCGAGTAAACTAAATCCAGGATTGCATTTTTTTATTTTAAATGAATAAAAGAAATAATATTATAGGGGATTCTAGGGTGAGGGTTCTATCAAATCCCTCACCGGTGAGGTACTTAAAAAACACCGTTAGATTAAATGAGTGGATCAGATCTTTTAAAATAGACATAGAGAACATTTATAGATGTCCACATTCAATTTTGTCCTCATATTACTACTATGTTTCCTAATTCGTACTTTTTTTCCATCCCTTTCTTTTTCATCACTGACTAATAACTACTCTCATCCATTATTATCAAATTGAAGAACCATCATCAAATCTGCAGCAACCACAACAACAACCGTTCATCAAATTGAACCTGCAACCACAACCATCTCCCTGAATGAAAACCTAATTTCAACTCTTCTTCATATTCCTCCAATTCCAAAATCGCCTCATCGTTCCAAGCGCGACGCCAACTTCCGCCACTCAAATTCGCGACTCTTCTCTCCCACAATCTTTCTTCGTTACACCACGCCACGTTTTTGCATCGGTAATTTTTTTGCGTCTGTTCGTTGATTCTGTTCTGTGTTTTTGTTTTTGCTTTCGTTTTTTGCTGTTGTGCTGTTCGTAGGTTCTGTTTTATCACTTTAGTCATCTACTACCATATCGCCTAACCACTGGTTTTTTGTAGGCTGCTACCTGTGCTATGAAGAAAATACATGATTCCAAAGCACTTTGAATCCAAGAATTGCATTTAATTTGAAGTAAGAACTAAGAACTAATCTTTCGAAGCTCAATAAGAAACCAGAGCCACATAATAAAATATAGATTTTCTTTTAAGTTTCCAGTTATAAGTGACAACGACATTTACTAACCATTATTATTGAGCTAAAATGATTGTTCGGTTGAGCTTCTATAATTGGTTTATGCAAGAGCATTATTAGGGAATTTTCAACATTTTAGCTTGACATACAATAATATTTTACACTGTATCTTATTTCTGTAACTTTTAAAAATGTGATATATAATACAGCTAAAAATTTAATGTAGTGCTACAATTTAATCAATCAATAAACAGAAGGAATCAACTATAAGTTTTTCAGGAACAAGCCAATGATTAATTCCGCCAAGAAAAAGTAGGGAAAAGACAAATATGAGAACAGGCTGTCTAAATCTTAATGATAAATTATCCACCAAAGACTCAACTCAAGCTTGCAGAATAGATAAGAATAAGTTCAATTTTATTATGCAACCACTAGTACAAATTAAATGAGTATAAGAGGTAAACGGCATAAGCTGATAAGCATAATTCTCTTTCATGCAATTTATTCTTATAAAGTATAAAAGTAGCTGAATATGAAGATCACAAACAGAACTGACTATATCGATGAGAATAATGTATACTTGAACCCCTTGTTTAGCTTTTTCTTCCAGTAATGAGTCCTACCTAAAGGTAGGACAACTATCAAAAGGCCGCCTAATGTATAGCTCTGGACACAGCCACCAACCTTTATGAAGATCTGCAGCAAGTTTCCATATTCTCATAAGTGAGAATTGAATTGGGACAACAAAACAACATAAATATGACTATTGTTTAACAAGGAAAAACATATACCTCTGATTTTGCATCTTGAATTGAAGAAGCAATTACTTCAAATGCAACTTTTCCATCAACATACCATTGGGCTTGGCTTCCATGATTCCATCCACAGTCAAACCTCTTACGGGATCAAATGAACCAAAGCGATGAGGAGAACACCACCCCCCATAGGTCTTAGACCAACTTCATTAATTGCACTGCTGATAGTTCTCAAGCAAATGCTCCTGTTTTCACCAGTAACCTATTAATTTCAAAAAATTATTTTGTTATTATTAGTTTTCTTTTCTCCAATATATATAGACTAAACTCATCTCTGAAACCATTAGGCAAGAAAAATGTTATGTACTAAAGTTTGATGACCATGATTTTTAATGGTTAATGAGTAAAGGAAAAAGATAGTTGGGAACATTATATGTCTCAAAAAGAAAAGTTTTTGATCCTCTTTAAGCTCTAAAATTATCTTATTAGTTAAAGTAGAACAATAAACGCTAAACCACCAAATTCTCTCAAGCATCGACCATATCCCACACCACCAGAAATAAACGCAACATCGGGAGCACCAAAATTCTGGAACTAAAAAAACCAAATCCTCACTACAGCAGAAAAAATAAACGGCTTGAAGGCTTCAGACCAAACTTTGTAATAAAGCAACTTAAAACCATCAACTAGCAATCATCATATCTATCCAAAACCGCACAAATTTTACAAAACAAATCAACAAATTGCATAGGTATCCAGAAGTGAAAAAGAAACTCCAATTAATCGGCATTTTCAAATACTCATGATTAATATGCATGCCTCAAATCAAGATCCTAGAGTTTCATAAATCAAATTAAACAAGAGAAAATTGAAAATGCATAAGCATTAGAAAGAAAAAAAAGAGAGAGAAAAACTAGATCTACAAACCTTCGTTCTCTTCATTCTCGGGAAACTCCCTTTCAAGAGCTCGATCAATCATGTTAGCGAGAATTCATCTTTCCTTATCCATTCTCTAAAAAAACACTTCAAAAAAAAGATGAGAAATTTATCTATTTTTTCCTCTACTTCTCTCTCCCAAAGTCCTCTCCGAACTCCGAAACTGAGCCTAGTATGATTGTGAGAGAACGAATTTGAGTGGCGGAATAGGCGCGCACTTGGAAACATGAGTTGATTTTGGAATTTCGGAGGAATATGAAGAAGGTGTAAGAATTGAAATTAGGTTTTCGTTTAGGGATCGCTATTGTTGTTGGTGTGGTGGTTGCTGCAGATTCGATGATGGTTCGTTCTTCTTCTTCAATTTGATAATAATGGATTAGATGAGTTTGAGTAATTACTGGTTAGTGACGAAAAGGAAACATATGGAGAAAAGTACGAATTACGAAACATAGTAGTAATATGAAGACAAAATTGAATGTGGACATCTATAAATGTTCTTCTATTCTATTTTAAAAGATCTGATCCACTCATTTGATCTAACGGTATTTTTTAAGTGCCTCATCGGTGAGGGACTTGATAGAGCCCTCACCTTAGAATTCACCATATTATAGTATTATCTTTTTTTTTTTTTTACTAAATTATGTGGTTTCTTTTTAGTGATGATTAGATAAATTAAATGGGTGATAAATTTGTGATCGTTGCACCAACTTGAACGGATACTGACATTTTTTAGTTGTTGTGTCATTTCTCTTTATTTTTCTTTTCGGTTCTTTGTACTCATCGTCTCTTTCGCATTTCAAAATGAAATATGGTTTTCCTTCAGTTCGAACCGTTGTCGGTTTTTCAATGACCATTGTAAATTCAGCTTTTAAAGCCTCGTTTTTACACCACTGGATCAATTCATCTCGAACCTTATACTTTGCGGCATTATAAAAATAATTGCCGGTGTTAACACAAATTCCGAATGCATCACCTCCAAACAAGCTTGTGTACCTTCTATATGAACTTTGCAAGTTGATTCTAAGTCTCCTCAACACCAAAATCGCCCTAGATATACTTTTGGGATTAAGGTTTCAAATAGTACTAATGGCAGGAACCAGCTGGTCTGACTGCTATATCCACTAATTTCGTTGAGTAGATAACGAAAATCAGCGTGTTCGTCAGGTAGACAATGAATACAAGCGTGTTATTCATGTAGACAACGAAACTATAGTTCAGTAGTTTCGAGACGATAATGTGTGCACCATGCACATGATCCACGTTTGGCCAAAATTATCACGTAGTTTCGTCAGTTTTTTTTATTATTATTTTTTTATAAAAGGCAAGTATAGTGCAAAAGCATCAATTGTAGAAACTTGACATCCCAACTATGTTGGCACCCCAAACATCACCAATCATCTGTCAGTCTGCCAACAAAATGATTTTTTGATCGTCGTCTACTTAACGAATTTTTTTATCATGGACATTTTTGTCGGTTTGGGGGACCTGAAGCAAATATGGGGGGCATATATAACAATTTTCAAAACTTTTTTTAGACCTTTTACCGGCCCAAAATTTTAGAGTCCACAACTTTTGCTTGAATTGTTTGAGCCTTAGATCGGCTCTAGATTGTATTGGCTAATCCCTTAACACTGGAAAAAATGTCTTCTTAGTTATTACACGATGGATGTTGATGATTTATTATTCTCTCCCCTTCACAGTAAAGTTCACTGAGAAATATACAATACAAAATAAGCTCAAAATAATAAAATATTTGAATATGTTTACCGAGTAATACAAAGATTTATTCTTCCAATTCTTCTCCTTAAATTTTCTTATTAAAAAGATTTTCTCGCACCATATATATTCATTTCTTATCAGTATGTCCACAAGTTTTTTTAATAAATGTCCACAAGTTCTCGTTCATGTCCACCAAATTGTTTGTGCACAAAAATAGGAAATGGGAAAACTCTAAACCATGATTGTTTGTTATACAAGTATGATTGATTGATTTCATTTTTTGCATACTCTTCAAAATCATGATTTTGCTGAACTTTTGAGGAAAACTTGATTAGGTGGTCTAATTTTATAAGGTACTTCTGGTCACCATTTGGTATATATGACCCCAATACGAGTACAAAAATTAGCATGAGGTGGAGGCAATTTTGCATTGGATATTACTTCAAAAAACTACATGTTTTTAATTAATTTAGTAGTTTCACAAAGTTGATATACATTACTTCTTTCAGCTGTTTACTAGTAGTTTTTAACTCAAAATTCATACATCTACTTATAATATATTAAAAGAAACTATTACTAAAAAAATCTTTTTTGTCCTTAGCATGTTTAATAATATTTCACCATTTATGTCCTTAAATGTAATTTTAACTCTAAACTAGAAAAATACAAAACAAAAATAACAAAAAAAAAGAGAAGATAAGTATAAAACAAATCTACTTGTGAAAAAAATACAATAAAAAAGAATAAGCATAAAACAATTATACTCATAAAAAAAAATAAAAAAGAAAACAAAAAATAAATAGAATATTATTTTAAAAAAAAACAAAATAAAACAAATCTACTATCATAATTTTTAACTATAAATTAACGATATGATATGTTTTAAACCGCGCGGAGCAGGTGGCGCCGTGCGCCAGGAGCAGGCCAGAAACCTCTGTCTCTGGCGCGAGGCGCGGCCTCGCGGAGGCTTATATATACAGCACGCGTTTTGATGTTTTGTATGAGTTTTTTAGGGTTTGTAGCCAATTAAAAAACTAGGGTTTATAGAGAATTTCTCTTGGCAATAATTCTAGGGATTGTGAATTGATTCAACACCTTGGAATACTTTGTAATTGAATTTCTTGGTCACGGGAAGAAATTCGGAACTTGGGTAGAATAGGTTTGAAGACTATTTCTTGTAACCCTTGTTTTGGGATTTCGTTGTAACTGAGACATTTGATTGATAAGGAAGAAAGGAGAGTTGCCCTCTCCCCCGGACGTAGGTTCATTAACACCGAACCGGGTAAACAAACGAACGTGTCTTTTACTTTTTGCCGTTGTTATTGTTTGTGATTAATATTGTCATTCTCGCTTGTTTGATTGCTCAATTCAATTTGCTTCACACACTAAAGGTTATTGGTGTGGTTTAGTCCAAATTCACAACAATTGGCGCCCACCGTGGGGCAAAGGATCAAACGAATTGAGTATCATGGGTTCTAAGTGGGACATCGAGAAATTTACCGGGAGTAACGACTTCGGTCCGTGGAAGGTAAAGATGAGGGCAATACTAACTCAGCAAAAATGTGTAGAGGCGTTAAAGGGTGCGACACAGATGTCGGCAACTCTCTCTGATGCGGAGAAGACCGAGATGGATGAGAAAGCACTTAGTGCTATTATTTTGTGCCTCGGTGATATGGTGCTAAGGGAGGTTGCCAAGGAGAAGACTGCGGTTGAGATGTGGACCAAACTTGACTCATTGTATATGACCAAGTCCCTGGCACATAAGCAACTACTGAAACAGCAACTGTACTTTTTCCGTATGGTTGATAACAAGCCAATGGTGGAGCAATTGGCGGAGTTCGACAAAATTGTCGACGATTTGGCGAAAATCAACGCAGTTCTTGAAGATGAGGATAAGGCTTTCCACTTGTTGTGTGCGTTTCCAAAGTCACTAGAGAATCTCAAGGATGCTTTGCTTTATGGCAAAGAGGGCACTATCACCTTGGAAGAAGTCCAATCGGCTCTGAGAACCAAGGAACTGACAAGGTTTAGAGACTTGAAGGTTGATGATATTGGAGAAGGCTTGAATGTCTCAAGGGGCAGGAGTGAGAATCACGGTAAAGGAAAGGGGAAGAAGCACAGGTCTAAGTCTAGGCCTAGAGGTAATGGTGACACAACAAAATTCAAGTGTTATCATTGCCACACACCAGGTCACTTCAAGAAGGACTGTCCTTAGAGAGGGGCGGTGGCGGTAATGGTGGTAATTCGTCAGCTCAGATCGCTGCTAGTGAAGAAGAAGGTTATGAGAGTGCAGGAGCACTAATTGTGACTAATTGGGAACCTGAGAAAAGCTGGGTCATGGACTCAAGATGCTCATATCACATCTGTCCGAGAAAGGAGTACTTTGAGACCTTGGAATTGAAAGAAGGTGGAGTTGTGCGTCTTGGTAACAATAAGGCGTGCAAGGTTCAAGGTATGGGTTCTATCCGACTGAAAATGTTTGATGACCGTGACTTTCTTTTGAAGAATGTGAGGTATATCCCTAAACTTAAGAGAAATTTAATTTCCATAAGCATGTTTGATGGTCTAGGGTATTGCACTAGAATTGAACGTGGAGTGATGAGAATTTCTCTTGGTGCATTAGTAATAGCTAAAGGGTCTAAAATTAATGGTCTTTATATTTTGGATGGTTCCACTATTATTTCTAATGCATTAGCTGTTAGTGTAGAAACTCATAACTAAACTATGGCATTTGAGGTTGGGGCATGTCAGTGAGAGAAGTTTAGTTGAATTAGCTAAACAGGGCTTGCTAGGAAAAGAGAAATTGAACAAACTAGATTTATGTGATAATTGCACACTAGGCAAACAACACAAGGTGAAGTTTGGGGTGGGAGTGCATAAATCTAGTAGACCATTTGAGTATGTTCACTCGGACCTTTGGGGTCTAGCGTCTGTTTCCACTCATGGGGGAGGTTCATATTTTCTTAGCATTATTGATGATTATTCTAGAAGGGTATGGGTTCACATTATTAAAAATAAGAGTGACACTTTTGAAAAGTTTAAGGATTGACATACACTAATAAAAAATCAAACTGGAACTAAACTGAAAGTTTTGAGAACTAACAATGGCCTGGAGTTTGTTTCAGAGCAGTTTAATGAGTTTTGCAGGAATAAAGGTATAAAGAGGCATAGAACCGTTGCATACACACCACAGCAGAATGGTCTTGCTGAAAGAATGAACATGACCTTGTTGGAGCGGGTGAGGTGTATGTTGTTGGGAGCTGGATTACCGAAAAGTTTCTGGGGAGAAGCTGTTAGTACTGCAGCATATTTGATCAACGGATGTCCATCAACAGATATTGATCTGAAGACACCTATGGAGGTTTGGAGTGGCAGACCGGCAGACTACTCCAACTTGAAAGTCTTTGGAGCTCTAGCGTATGCACATGTCAGACAAGATAAACTTGATGCTAGAGCTGTAAAGTGTGTGTTCATTGGTTATCCTGAAGGTGTGAAAGGTTACAAGTTGTGGAAGATGGAACCTGGAGGATCTAAATTTATTATAATCATGGATGTTACTTTTGATGAGACCCGTATGGGGATGAAGTGCAAAGACCTGGAGACTAGACCAGAAACGGGGGTAGAGAGAATTCAGTTTGAGGTGGAGCCTTCCACTGATGAGAGGGAAGAAGAGAAAGATGAGACTCAAGTACCTGTGGAAAGTGGAAGCCAAACAATAACTGCTCCGGACTATCAGCTAGCACGAGATAGGAAGAGGAGAGTTATTACTTCGCCTAATAGATACGGTTATGCTGACCTTATTTGTTATGCTTTGAATGCAGCTGAAGAGGTGCAAGACTCAGAACCAAAGAACTTCAGGGAAGCATCAGAAAGCATAGATAGTAAAGACTGGCTGAAGGCAATGGAAGAGGAAATGCTTTCATTGGAGAAGAACCAGACTTGGGAGCTTGTTCCACTACCTAAGAACAAAAGGGTAGTTGGTAGCAAGTGGGTGTTCAAGAGGAAAGAAGGTATACCAGGGGTCGAAGCACCAAGGTATAAAGCAAGACTTGTAGCCAAGGGCTTTACACAGGTGGAAGGAATTGACTATAATGAAATCTTCTCACATGTGGTGAAGCATTGTTCTATAAGGGTACTTATGGCAATTGTGAACATGTATGATCTTGAGTTAGAACATATGGATGTGAAGACCGCTTTCTTGCATGGTGAATTAGAAGAGACAATCTACATGCAACAACCTGAAGGTTTTATGGAAGACAACTCTAAAGTTTGTTTGTTGAAGAAATCTTTGTATGGGTTGAAGCAGAGTCCAAGGCAGTGGTATCGTCGATTTGATGATTTCTTATTGAAGACTGGTTTTGTAAGAAACAACTATGACAGTTGTGTGTACATGATGAAGAGGAATGAGAAAGTCATTCTCTACCTCCTTCTTTATGTAGATGATATTCTTATTACAAGTTCTGACAAGCATGAGATTCAACGGCTCAAGGTGAAACTTAATGGTGAATTTGAGATGAAGGATCTTGGTAATGCGAATAAGATACTTGGTATGGATATTGTGAGGGATCGGAGTAAAGGTGTGTTGTTCTTATCTCAGCATGATTATTTGAAGAAAGTGGTGGAGCGGTTTAGAATGAAAGATTCTAAGATAGTGAATACCCCACTTGGTCACCATTCGAAGTTGTCAGTCAAGCAGTGTCCTCAATCCGATGATGAGAAGAGGATGATGGAAAGTACTCCCTATGCAAGTGGGGTTGGAAGCATCATGTATGGCATGGTTTGTAGTAGACCTGATTTATCATATGCAATCAGTGTGGTAAGTCGGTTTATGGCAAATCCCGGCCAGGTTCATTGGCAAGCTTTGAAGTGGGTGTTGAGGTATTTGAATGGAACCTTGAAGGGTGGTATCAAGTATACTAGAACAGATCCAGGTAAAGATGCTTTGGAGGGTTATGTGGATGCAGACTATGCAGGTAATGTAGACACTAGAAAGTCTCTGTCTGGTTTTGTGTTTACATTGTTTGGTACAGCGGTAACATGGAAGGCAAATCAACAATCAGTTGTAGCCTTGTCGACGACTCAAGCAAAATACATAGCCCTTGTCGAAGGGGTCAAGGAAGTCATATGGTTGAAAGGTATGATTGGAGAAATGGGGATTGGTCAAGGGTGTGTGAAGATACATTGTGACAGTCAGAGCGCCATTCATTTGGCAAATCACTAGGTGTATCATGAAAGGACAAAGCACATCGACATCCAGTTGCACTTTATGAGAGACATGATTGAGACAAAGGAAATCATGGTGGAGAAAGTTGCATCGGAAGAGAATACAGCAGACATGTTCACCAAATCATTACCAAGAGCTAAGTTCAAGCATTGCTTGAACTTGATTAACTTCGTCGAGGAGTAGACAGAGGTTGGAGAGGGCAGCATGGTGGTTGATGGGAAGTTGGCATCACCATCGTTTTAAAGGCAAGGTGGAGATTTGTGAAGAATTGCCTTGAAAACTCAAAAACGTAAAAATTGCAGCAGGTTGGCGCTGGGCACGGAGCAGGTGGCGCCGCGCGCCAGGAGTAGGCCAGAAACCTCTGTTGGCTCTGTCTCTGGCGCGGGGCGCGACCTCGCGGAGGCTTATATATACAGCACGTGTTTTAATATTTTGTATGAGTTTTTTAGGGTTTGTAGCCAATCAAAAGACTATGGTTTATAGAGAATTTCTCTTGGCAATAATTCTAGGGATTGGGAATTGATTCAACACCTTGGAATACTTTGTAATTGAATTTCTTGGTCACGGGAAGAAATTCAGGACTTGGGTAGAATAGGTTTGAAGACTATTTCTTGTAACCCTTGTTTTGGGATTTCGTTGTAACTGAGACATTTGATTGATAAGGAAGAAAGGAGAGCTGCCCTCTCCCCCGGACGTAGGTTCATTAACACCGAACCGGGTAAACAAACGAACGTGTCTTTTACTTTTCGCCGTTGTTATTGTTTGTGATTAATATTGTCATTCTCTCTTGTTTGATTGCTCAATTCAATTTGCTTCACACACTAAAGGTTATTGGTGTGGTTCAGTCCGAATTCACAACAGAAGTGAATGGTGGGGGAGCTCAATGCTAAACATCTCAATTTTCTTGTTTCAATACACCAAACAGTAGTACTCATAAACGCTTTAAGTTTATATTTGTGTTTGTTTCCTTTTCTCTTATATTCTTGTTTTAGAGTATTTGAGATGTAATTCAAATATTTACCTTGGAGAGTGTGGATATACTGAGGTCATGGGATGATTGAGAGTGAAATCTATATATTGTAACAATTTTATTATAGTGTTTATTCTCTGATTGTCGATTTAGATAATAGCCGTAATTTTTTCTCCATGATCCAAAATATCCATTCAAATTTTGATGAAATAAATACTCAGTGCTATTAATTCAGTTATTTTAGAAATGTCTTTCAATCAATACAAATCATATCTTTCAACAAATTTTATCTTACTATAATATATTTTTCAATAATATAAATGTTATTCGAAAAATGTTTTTTTTTTTTTATAGTGTGTTTTGTAGTATAAAGAGAGGGCCAAGAGCAATAATCAAAAGTTTTTTGTATGTAAAAAAAAAAAAAAAAACCATCTGAGCCCATCACCCAAAACATCCATTTGAATTTCCATGAAATAAATACTCTCTGTTCATTCGGTTATTTCTAGAAACGTCTTTGCACACTCTCTCTGATCAAGCTTTCGCTCTATCTGCAATCATGGAGTTTTGGGGTAACACCGTCTCTTCTTCCTCTTTTCTCAATTCTTCTCCTTCGCCTTGTTTTATCTTTCACATTTTTTTTTATATTTTACTTTTTTATTTTCATTTTCGAAGCATTTCTTCAATTTCTATCGAATGCGTTGTAATCGCGCTTTTACTATGCATATTAAACTGTCAATTTCTTCGTGTATAAATTTTTTGTTTAATTTTTGTATTTTATTATGTGTGATTAATGATTAATGCCGTTAGGTTTTGCAAAGATTTGGTTCCTAGATAAAATTAGCGGAAATGCAATCATAGTTTATATTGTTATTAATTTTTTTATGTAATAGTTTATATAATTTTAGTTACATATTACTAAACCCTAATTATTATCATTATCATCACCATCAAAATCACTAATGTAATGTTGTAAGGGAACAATTGTAGATGTGATAGTGCTATCATTTACCGGTCATTTGTCAAGTTATGAAGTTTTTATCATACTTCATCACCTAATCTAATTTTTTTCTCAAGTATGTTATAGTATTAATCTGTTTGAATATGTCTCCTCGATCTTTGAAATGACCTTGACATGTTTGTTTGAAAATATATATGGTATAGTATTTTATTGGAATAGTTAATGTTGAAGTGAATCACTTTGAACAATAATTTGTGAAACTGAAAAATGTTGATCATATTAGTTATTTTTAGTTAATCAATTTAGTTCCGCAAATCATCTTGAAGGGACTAGATTGGAGTTTTATTAGTTCCAGGGATCATTTTGTCTTGCGCCTATAAAAGGCCAGTAGTTGAGTCATGGAATCAACTTGCAAAGGCACTTTACTTTGTAACATAATTTGTTTTATACCAAATACAGAGTCAGCGAATGAGTAATGACGCAAATCAGAATGCTAATTCTCTTATAGAACTCGAGTTAGAAGTAACCCATTTGTCTCACATTTAGTTAGATCACTTACTCTAAATACCAAAACCCCTATCATTTGCTATTCTTTTTTTCATTTAATCAATTTACAGAAAAGTAAATTCCATTGATTTATCTCTGTTTTCTCCACAGTATCAAATTATTATAGTTGAAAAAGTAATATTGTATTTCCTTGTTTGGGTTATTTCATCTTGTTGCTAAATTGATATTAGATGTCCATTCACAATCCTTTTAGGTGTTGAGGTTAAAAGTGGAGAATCACTCAAGGTTGAGCTAGAAGATGACAAAATTATCCACCTTTCAGCGGTATATGTTTATATCATGACAAATAAACACCTAATCGTCTATTTACATGGAATCAATATGTTTTTGCATAAATGGTCTCAAATCTTTATATGACAGGCATGTCTGGGGGAGGTCAGCAAGGATAAAGGGGGTGAACCAGTTTCCCTGTATGTGAAAATTGATAATAAGAAGCTTCAACTTGGAACACTTTCTTCAGAAAAAATTCCTCAGATATCTTATGATTTGGTATTTGAAAAGGAATTTGAGCTATCCCATAACTGGAAATATGGGAGCGTCTTCTTTACTGGATTTAAAATGGAATCTCAACTGGTTTCATATCCTTTTAGTACTATTTTATTTAGTCGTGACTTGTTAGATATAATATTCTCTTTACTGGCAATAATGCACTCTAATATCTTCTAACATTCTTGCACATCCTTAACTTCATTCTTTTATCTCTACTGATGATGATGATGAAGATTCTGATGGTGAGACACTCTTCTTAATTTTCTTTTATTACTACTATTATTATTATTATTATTATTATTATTATTATTATTATTATTATTATTATTATTATTATTATTATTATTATTAATTGCTTCTCAACTTATTCTATCATCTTTCTTTTAGATTTTATTGAGGAAGATAATCCAGTTAATGCTGCTAATGGTAAAGTTATTTCATCATCCATCTTATGCATTTCTATTGTTGTAAAAAAAAGTCCCGTGTCATATTATTCCAAACATTTATGTAGGGAAACCTGAGTCTGAGGTTAAGAATGGTGCCAAATCTGGTGTAAATGAAGCTCAACAAAATAAGACATCAGATCCAAAAAAGAATCAGAAGGAAATTGAAAATGATGTTAGTGCTGACGATGAAGAAGATTCATCTGAATCTGACTCTGAGGTGGATTCTAGTGAAGATGAGGTATCCATATAATCTAGAAAGTCAATTTCAATATATAATGGATAGCAGATTGTCTAAAATCTTATCACCTAAGTAGATGCTGTGCTGATAATGATATACAGAATTGTTTGATGGTCTCTAATTTCCAGCTGCTGAAATTGAATTAAATGAATTACTTTGGAAAAATACAAATCTAGGTCATCAGTAATTACTAATTGGCTAGAAAAAGTAGATTGTGCCAAAAATGAATGTGTATACCACTGCTTGATATATGAGAGCAACTAGGTGCTAAAGCATTCATGTGATGATTTATCACTTACAAAAATAGATGAAGTTGGTAGCTACTTATAAACATAAATGAAGTGATGAAGCGAACATTTCCCACTTAAAAGTGAAGCTGTTTTCAGATATATTTTTACCAATTTGTTTTAAATTTCCTTGATGTGAATGAAATTTTAGATAACAGCTTGTGACTATAGAATGCTTCTATTATAGGCCAGTTTTATTTATTATTTGTTGTCCTAATTTTCCTCATAATCCTTTACACGTTTTTCTTTGTCAGTCATTATAATGATAATAGTGTTATCAACTATGTGGTCCAATTTTGAGGATATAAAACCTCATTCAATAAATCACCTAGTTTTATGATAGCTGATGTAGATTTGGTTTTTTTTTTTTTTTTACTGAATTTTTTATTGAATGAGGTTTTAGATAATTCATGTTCTTGTTTATTTCATTAATTTTTTCGGTAATATGTCGTTTAGCCCGCAAATGGTCAAATTGAAAGTAGTGAAGATGACGATGATAGCGAAGAGGATGATGAAGATTCTGATGATGAGGAGACACCGAAGAAGGTAATGAGGGACTATATGCTGCTTCAAATTGGAATTCAGATTGTCTTCAAATTTGAATTTAATTTGAGTTTCTATTTTTAGATTGAAGGGAGCAATAAGAGGGTTGCTGAATCTTCCAAGAAAACACCTGTACCTGTGAAGAAAGCAAAATTTGTTACTCCAGAGAAGATTGGTTAGTTTTTTTTTCCTGTACTTTGTTGTTAGTTCTTTTTTATTAATTTGTCTATTATGATTTCCATCACACTCATTAATCTCTAAATCTTTCTAATTATCAGAAAGATTTAGGGATAAAGCTTTGTTGTTGCTGCTGCTGATGTCTATCGTGATTTCAATCCCTAAGGCTTGTTTGACACTAATTTTGTGTAGCTAGATTGGTACTTTTGCTGCTCATTTTGGATACACTAACATGGATAAAATAAGATATGAATAATGTCTTTGTTGATTATTGGCAAAGTAAAACTGAAAGAAAATGATGAGAATTATGATATTTTCAGGTAGCAAGAATGGTGTCCATGTTGATACTCCTTACCCTAAGCAGGCCGGTGGTAAATCCGGTGCAAATAACAAGCAGTCAGTGAAGCAGCAGACTCCACAGTCAACTGGAGATTACAGCTGCAAACCTTGCAAAAGGTGATTGGAGTTGTCTTTTTATATCTATTAGCCAACTCATTCCACACAATTTTTATCTTGCATGTCATTTCACACATTTTTTATCTTGACTTGTAGGTCATTTAAGACTGAAGATGCCTTAGGTTCTCATAATAAGGCCAAGCACAGTGCCAAGTGAAGGGTTTGTTAGATTTATTTCAGAAGTGAGCATCTTGATGTTTGGATCTGGGGTGACCTGAAAATACAGTTGTTGGTTTAGGAAAGCTAGCTGATTTTTTTTTAAAATCTCATGAGTATTATTCAACTTGGATTATCATCAATTTGAGATCGAATTCTAACCTTGATTTTATGGCCGCGTTTACCTATTCTATTACTGGTGATTTTGTTGGAACATGGTTTGATGTTTGAACATATTAGGATGGATGTGTTTGGAACTTTGTATCTTAATTTTAAATTTTAAAAATATCACAATACAGTTCTAACTAAAATTGGACCTTGTTAGAAATAATATAAAATCATTGATGTGTCAAATCCTAACAGCTTAAGCTTTTGGGATAATTGGTTATTTGACATGGTATCGAGAGCATGGTTCGATCCGCCTTGAATCACTTTGTGCTTCTGCTGTCAAATTCCCAAACTTGGGAATGTGTTTGTTCTGTTGAGTTCGTGCTGTCTGTTTGTGTTTCTTTTTCGTTTGTGGTTGGCACAATTGGGTCGTAGGGATTTGTTTAAAGTGTAGTGGGTGTGGTATTGTTTCTGATTTCGTAGTTTTGATTTGTGATTCAATTGATTTGTTCTGGTACGTATGGATAATTGGTTGCATAGCTTTCATATGTTAATGAGTTTTATGTGAAACAAGTGTCCGATTGATATGTATCCATGTATCTTCATTGGCAGAAGTAATTTAGTTTGATCTGATTTGTTTGGTTTCGGTTTGTTTGGTTTTGTTTGGTTTAATCTGATTTGTTTTGTTATGTCTGATTACGTTTCAATCTGTCTGTTAAGCGTGTGCTCGCAATCTGAATTTGTTTGGTTAGCAAAAACTCACAATCTAAATTCGGTGAGGGATACTCACGGTCTGAATCCGGTGAGGGATACTCACGGTTTGAATCCGGTGAGGGATACTCACATTTGAATCCGGTGAGGGATACTCACATTTGAATCCGGTTTGGGAATACTCACATCTGAAAATCTGGTGAGGGAATACTCACATTTGAATTCGATGAGGGAATACTCACAGTCTGAAAATCTGAAGATTGAAGTCTGAAGTTGATATTAGTTTATTTTCGAGGTTAATTTTGTAACAAGTTTAAAGCTTAGTAAGCTTTAGCTTGAGGGGAAGTATCAGAATAAGATTTTTTGAATTTATTTTTGTTTCTTGTTTGACAAACTTTCGATGCTTCATGTTGATGCATCGTGAGTTTGAGAGGAAGTGTTAGATAATAAAGCATTGGGCTTATGTTATTGGGCCATTTAGAGTAGTCCATTAGGTTAATATTATATATTGTCTTGTAATCTATTTTGAGAAGTTAAGCTATTGGTATTTTATGAAACCCTAGCCGCTATTTTGTGTTTTTATATTTTGGTATATCTAAAGTTAACATGGTATCACCAATTATCCCAAAAGTTTAAGCTGTTAGGATTTGACACATCAATGGTTTTATATTATTTCTAACACGCCCCCTCACGCAAGAGCCCACTTGGGCTTGAAGCGTGGATAATGGCATAGGTCCACCTACCATATGCTTAAATTCCACTTTTAATTAGAAAGTGAGGGGAGCGGGAATCGAACCCTAGACCACTTAGTCATAGAGGCTCTGATACCATGTTAGAAATAAATATGGGCCTAACTCATCCTCTCTATAAGATCTATAGGACTACCCGCTATTTGGGACACCCGTTATTGTTCAGTCCACGTTCTAGCTTGTTCAGTTCTGGACGTGGGAGGGTGTGTTAAAAAGTCCCACAAGTCTTCATAAGCAAGTGGCAATTCTCACCTTACAAGCCGGTTTTGTGAGAATGAGTTAGACCCATATTTATTTCTAACATGATATCAGAGCCTCTATGACTAAGTAGTCTAGAGTTCGATGACCTAAATATAATTAGCCGTGATGGCGCTCGAAGTAACAACTAAATAGAATTATGAGATCAATATAAATGAACGTTGGAGTATGATAATGGAGCAACTGGTGGTCCCCTGCCAATGTAACTTTATGTCATAAATATTGATGATAATATTGTTATTGCTCAAGCAAGACGAGGCTAAAATGAATTTGTCTGCCAAACTCTTGAGAGGATATTAAGCTAACACTTAGGCAAATTTCATTAACCTGGTGTGAGTTTGCATCTCCTCTGAAATGAAAGCTTTGTTGTAGGGTGTGGCTTTGGAAGATTTTACTGTAGTTATAGAGGTATCTCTCCCAATCTGTTTGCCTCGTGGATTTAGTGTCTAATTTCAGGGATAATTAAGTTAGCTATGTATAGGGTTCACATAGTTTTGTTTTTTTAGGGTAAAAGGTTTAACTCATTTCATTAATAATAATATTATAAATATATGTAGAAATGTTGATAAAATTATGGAAATTAGCTAATGATGTAGCTATCCGAGCAAAGATATGAGTGACTTCATTTGCTTGTCTTCTAATGAATTTACCATGAGAGTTCAAAAGACTAGTAGCTAAAATGAGTCTACAATCACTTAAGATAGCACCTAAATCGAATGTACATGTTCTACTACTATAGCGACCGTCAACACTCTTTTGCAATCCATCTCAAATCCATGTCACGCAATTGCAGCTCATTTACCCACCTTAGGGCACTCAACAACGCCATAGCTTCACCAACCTCCACATCAAGAATAGGTCATAACCACTCCGTTCTTGTAGCCACAAATCTTCCGTGATCATCCCATATATAAATACCAATTCCCACCTTGTTACTAGTAGTTGAGAAAGACACATTGATGTTAAACTTATATCAACCAAGGCTTGCTTTGCTCCATACAGTTTTTTGAGGAGTTGTATGTGCAATATTAGCTAAAGATTGGGCCTTTTGAGCGTTTCGTCAACCTATAATTAAGTGTCTGGCACTCTCATACACTGTTTGAGCATTATCAGTGATATTTTCCCATATTTTATTATTTCTTCGATTCGAAATACTACACACCATGACGCTAAAGAAAACTCTTGTTGAGTCTTATCAAGTCTGTTCAAAATTTAAAACAGATTGTCTGTGGTGTTATTATTAGTATTTAGGCCTGCACTTGCATAATTCCAAAGCCTTGCTTGCTATGATGCACGGATACTCCATTTGAGGGAGAGTACTGGGTACGTATCCGTATCAGTACCGGGTACATATCCGTACTTAAATTTATAACCGTACACGTTCATTAATTTTTAAAAAATTGTCGTACCCCGTACCAATACCCCGTACCCGCACCTAGGCAACGCATTATGCTTGTTGCCAACAATGAACACTACTCTGGCATAAGAACATGACATGGAAAATACAATTAGCATAGTTCACCGAGCAGTTAATTCCGCGACTATTCAATTTGCTAAGCGTTGGTAGAATGTTGCGGCCTATTCGAAAAATCTTCTATTTGTGTAGGCAATGAGTGACCGAGTGAAGATCATCTAAACTAATCTTTGATTGATTTTCAGACCAAAATTTATTTATTAGATAAAACAATGGTCTTTTTTAAGAATGTTTGTTGGCACGCAAATTATGAAGATGAATCCTTCAAAAAAAAATGTTACGAAGAAGAGTGAGGCTTTAGAACATACAGGAGTTGGAAACAGCCCTGAGCAACTTGTTGGTTGGCAGGATGTATGACTTTTACAAAATCAGCTATACAAAGCATTTAAAGTTATGCTATGAAGTTAACCTTTCTTCTTAGATCCCTTTGTGATGAAATTGATATTAAAGCATTGTTTGCGAGTTTGGAGGGAAAGGGAGGGGAGGGTTTTGGAGGGAGGGAAATAGAGAGAAAATTAGAGAAATCTTTTACATTTTTTGAGAAAGTATTTTTTATAGAGAATGACAAATAAATACTTATGATTAATATATTATGAATTTAAGAATATTATAACAACATTAATTAAATTTGAAGAATTCATATAAACCCCCCAAACCCCCTCCAAACCCCCATCCAATACAATTTTTGAGTTCCCCCAAATTGGGGGGTTTTTGTGTTATGAAGAAAAAATAACCCTTCAAACTCCTTTCCTCCCAAACTTTTCTGCTTCTTTCACTTGTTTCTTCCTTTTTAGCCTTTCCTTCCCTTTTCTTCCCTTCCAAACTCGCAAACAAAGCCTAAGTGTACGCACTTTACAAGTACACTACCTCATGATTTATGTATATCTTATTGAGTCAAACTAGACAGTGTCGTGTAGGTGTAGATTCACTGGCTTTAGACACATCGACAACGTAATTAGTGTCAGTGTTGTATCGGTGTCCAACACCGATGCATGTCTCTGCCTAATCCAAGGAGTATATGTGGTTTATAGGGTAATACTAACTAGGAAGTAGGAACTGAATTCCATATTGTATATGCATTTAACAAAAAGAATGAATTTTGAGTTTTGTAACAAACTAAAAGCATTAGAAGTTAGGAATATTTGATTAAATTACACGGTTTCTTCTCATTCACTGATGGAGAAAACAACCGCCGTTGAGAGACTCAGCAATGATTTACTGTGCATGTCGCTGACCTATCTTCCTTTCGACATCATAGTTGAAATCTTGTGTATACTCCATGCCAAGTTCCTCTTATTGAGTCCAATTCTCTAGTTGCATGTAGTTCTTATTGAGGAAGTTCTAGTTTGCTCATAAATTTATTCTTAACAGTTAATAACCATGCCGGGAGATGTAGTCTGCTGGAGCTTTTACCCCTTCCTACACACTTAATAATTGGGATGCTCTTCCTATATACTCCTTGGTGAAAGTTTTAGAGTCCGTTTGGGTTAAAGATTTTACAGGGGAGGACATAATTTTGAGCAAACTATAAAATGTCTATAAGATGAATAATGTAATTGAACCACTTAGAAGACCCCACTCTGACCATTTCCACAAAGTAGGTTCAGGTTTTCAATCTTCCATTTTCACCATCTTCCACATCTTTAACTATTTTACAGTGTATTGGTAAATTAAAACTATTTTACAGTGTATTGCAACCAAAAATAAAGAAAAAACTCAACATGCTATTGTTGAAATATTGGATCCATGTCGTGACACGATACAAAATGAGGATGCCAAAACCAAAATTGGTTCACACTTAAATCTCTTAACATTCACATAATCGAAATTCAAACAGTGTTTTCTCCGTTTCATCCACATAATCTCCGACATAGTAACCATTGAACATCTATCCAATTACAGAAATGAAATATCCACTGCTGAACTATATCAAAATTAAATACTTCATCTAAGAGATAATTCAGAAATCAAAATAGCATGAAAAAAAATACTACAACCAATTCGATAGGTGCAGACTAAATAAACCAGATTACTTGCAGCAATTATTACAGGGTCTTTTCATTTTGGGTCAAATCACTGTGTTCTTACTATATCTGATGATTACCTGACTCATTGCCATTTTTTAAGCTCGGCTCTTCATAATCATTGTTACTCTTAGTGTCCTTGTTACCAGAATCATCAACTTCTTTCTCCCTGTTCCACTGTTCTATTCTTGCTCTCCTTTCTACACTGGTTTCTCTTTCTCTGATCGGATTCGGACTCCTGTCCCTGCCCGCTGGACTTCTACTCCGCTTTCCTCTATGGCGAGGACTACGGCTTCTTGGCCTCCTACCATGGTGGCCATGGGACCTGTCAAAATCCCTTCTACCAGAACCCCGGCCAGAATATGAACGCCCCTCATAGTTACGACTCCTTGGAGGGCTCCGGCTTCTGCTTCCACTACGGTCATTCCAACGCCTACTGCTACTTCTTCCAAATAATCGCTTTCGCAAATCTCTGAAATCAAAGAGAAGGATTTT
Source organism: Trifolium fragiferum (assembly GCA_954870985.1). NCBI lineage: Eukaryota > Viridiplantae > Streptophyta > Magnoliopsida > Fabales > Fabaceae > Trifolium > Trifolium fragiferum. The sequence goes on along the minus strand of OX940793.1, from coordinate 53,340,702 downwards.
AGGCAAGAACAATGAACGTATAAATGCAACTGTAAAATCATTGAAAATCATGGAAAGAGCTATGTTGAGAAGTCAACCTGCTAATTTTCTTTAGATGCATAAAGTTGCAGTAGCCACCTCGATTGCATACATTTTCTTCATACTGCCTACATGTAGCTTCTCGAAAATCCGTAACAGGAGAGAAGTCAACAATGATCGGTCGACCTACAAGAATTAGAGTCAGAAGTTTCATGACAATACCAATAAAAAAGCGAGGAGCACCAAGTAGTGATAGACAACACTTGGATTTTCGTATATGTTACATGAAACATCAATTTTCTAACATATCTTTATGTCCTGCCCACAATTATCATCACAACCTTGTGTACATATGGATAATACACCAGCCTCATCTAGTGCCAAACACCCAATTCAGTAGAAACAATAATTTCTTTAGAAAAAGAAAATTATTGCAGCAGGAACCCAAATGTCAAAAGATCATAAGGACCCCCTTAACTAAATGTAAAAACACTAACCAGTAAAAACAACATTGGAAAATAGATGACTAGTGCTAGCAACACACTCTCTAACACACTTTTCTATTAGTTGGAACTCAAACGCATGCCCATAAATCATAGGCATCAAACGCAGACACCTAAATGTCAAAAGATCATAGGGACCCCCTTAACTAAATGTAAAAACACTAACCAGTAAAAACAACATTGGAAAATAGATGACTAGTGCTAGCAACACACTCCTAACACACTTTTCTATTAGTTGGAACTCAAACGCATGCCCATAAATCATAGGCATCAAACGCAGGCACCTAAATGTCAAAAGATCATAGGGACCCCCTTAACTAAATGTAAAAACACAACCAGTAAAAACATTGGAAAATAGATGAGTAAGGCAAGGCAGAGCCAAGGCCCTGTCAGCCCGGGCTCGGTCGAAAAAAATTTGTAGTTTAGGAGTTAACTTAGGGCAAAATTGAAATTTTTAGGGATTAGTTTATGGCAAAACTGAGATATTTTGTTTAAAACTGAGATTTTCAATGTAAAATTGAGAAATTTTTGGTATTTTAAGAGTTAATTTAGGGCAAAACTGAGATATTTTGTTTAAAACTGAGCATTTTCAGTGTAAAATTGAGATTTTGTCCAGACTTTGGAAAGTTTGTGGCTCCGCCTATGAAGCCAACCCACTCTAACTATGATGTTAATAGCGGCGCTATAGCGGAATAGCGTAGCGTTTGGCACCTCGCCGCTATGCTATAAGTCCGCTTTCTGCTATTAAGAGAAGCGTAAATAGCGGCCGCCATTTGCAAGTGAATAGCGGTGGCGTAGCGGATTGGTAGTGCTTTTTGGCCGCTATTTCCTATTTTGGGGGAAAAATTGATGGAAATCCTAATTTTGAAATTAAAACATAAAGTTAGGGGTATTTTGGGCTTTTCAACACCCCTTTTGAATTGCCCTAAATTCTGATCACGTGTTTCCTTTTTTTATTGCGCCGTTTCAACGCTCTCATTCTCAAAACTTCACGCTTTCTCTTCTACTCCTTCTCCAGCCTCGATCTTTTCTTTTCTTTCTCCAAATACAAATCGATTTGTTCTCTTCTTCACCAAATCAATTTGTTCAGTTTTCTTCTTCCAAGGTTTGTTCTCTTTCTCCAAATCATGGCTTCATCTTCTGGCTCTGTAGCTGGAAGTGGAACTGAGAACAGAGGCTTTATTAAGCCTACTGGTGACAACCTTGATATAGCTTGGAAGTGGAATTCTTATACAGATGTGAGCAAGAAAACAATTGTTTGTGATTTTTGTTTTCACCCTTCTAATGGAGGAATAACAAGAGCAAAGAAGCATCAGTTGGGGATACCGGGACAAGTAAAACCTTGCAGGAAAATACCAGCTGATATAAAACAACAACTGCAAGAGAGTTATGATAAAAAGAAAGCTTCTGTTGATGCCTTTATGTCTGAGGTGGTTAGTTTGAATGAGGCGGATGAAAGTGCTATGGAGGAAATGAGGCAGATGCAGATGTGGAAGCATAATTTTAGATTAATATGGTTAGTGAAGATGAGGCAGATGCAGATGTGGAAGCATAATTTTAGATTAATATTTAATACTAATTTTAGATTAATACTAACTTGCGTATGCTTTATTTTAATGGGATGTCATTTTGAGTACTTCTAAAACTTAATGAAGTGTTATTTAATCTTTATTTAGAACCTATTTTGATGGTAAATGACAATATTAAGTATAATTATTAAGTATGAAAGTTCCTTTATTTTTATGTATTTTTCTATTTTTTTTAGTATTTATGTATGTTGCTGGAATTTATATTTAATTTGTACATGGCTTTTTTGTCTTCACAATAGCGGTCATAGCGCTACCCGCTATACCGCTATAGCATTTTTTGGGGTCGGCGCTACGCGCCGCTATCTGCTATTAACAACATAGCTCTCTAACACACTTTTCTATTAGTTGGAACTCAAACGCATGCCCATAAATCACTAAACCAGTAACTACAACAATGGAAAATAGATTACCGGTGCTAGCAACACACTCTCTAACACACTTTTCTATTAGTTGCAATTCAAATGCATGCCCATAAATCACCAAACCAGTAAAGACAACATTGGAAATTAGATGAGTAGTAGTGCTAGAAACACAATCTATAACACACATTTCTATTAGTTGCAATTTAAATGCATGCCCATAAATCAGTATCCCACACATAAATTTAGTGGGGCAGGTGAATTTCAACCATTAAAAGAGTGTGTTGAACAGGGTTCCAAAATGTGTTGTTAGCAAAATTCATAGAACACATACATATACCTAAAGAAAATAAGAGCTACCGTGTGACAGAGCACAAGGTGCATTGTCAAAATGCATTTCATTAGATAAATCCCAAGGACACGCAAAATAAGTAAAAAAAAGGTCCAACAAAAGTAGGTACTGTGAGGTAAACATGAGGAAGGAACTAATATCAAACCAGCGCAATATCTCAACCTATTGAGCTAAAACCAATATGAATAATGACAATACTTACACAACCGAACACTTTAAAAACGCACACACGTACACACATGTATTGAAAATTGGCTTTATTCTCATCATTGTAATACAATTAATTCACAGATGCAACTAAAAGCTCACATAACAGAATTAAACCAAACAATGAACAATGTATAACAACAATAATATTGCACCAAGTCATATTTTCAAAGTGTGACTGAAAACCCTAACTAAGAATTAAGGGGAAAAATTTCAAGAACCTGAATAAAATCTTCCAGTGAGATTCATTAGGGCATTAGCAGCATGGTCTTCCTCTTTATATTGAACATATACATTGCCAACCTAAAAAAACACAATCATAAAAATTAGGGTTACAATTTACAAAATTGAAAAACAGTAATAATAAATTAAAAAAGAGAAAGGATTTAGGGTAACCATGTGATCAGCCAAATTATCACAAATATTCAAGCTCTGAATTTGACCATACTTGCTTAGCTCCTCAAATAGATCTTCATAAAAATCCTTAAAAAAATTCAAAAAAAAAATTATATATATTAAAAAAAAAAAAAAAAAAAAAAAAAGACAACATCAAAATCAATTGAGGTAACAACAACATACATCGAAGTGTTCTTGGAGTTTGTCAGGGTCAAGAGATTCAGGCTGAGGTTGTTGAGGAGGTTGAGGCTGTTGAGGTTGATTAGGGGTAGGGTTGATGAAGTTGAGGTTCATGTCAGGTCTTTGATACATGTTTGAGAGAACAAGAGTGGGACTAATGGTAGGTTTAGTATGAAGACGAGAACAGCGGTCGCCATGTCTGCAAGCTCCGATCTTAAAGTAGAATGGACAGTTAACTCTGTCTTTCTCAGTTCCGAATATCGATGCCAAATGCTCCGCCATCTCTGGCTTAGGGTTTCGCTCTCTTCACCGTTCGAGCCACCCTTTTCTTTCTTTTCCCTTCTCTATTTATTTATGTTATGTTATGTTTCCCCCTATTATTATTTTTCACTTTTTTATATCGGGGGATTTTTATTATTATTTTGTATGATATGGGTGAATATGTAATGATGCCATGTAAATTCTAGTAGAACCTTTTTTTTCTTCTTTTTACATGCTTACACCATGTAAATCTTAGCTATGCTATCTATGGTAAATAAGTACCTCCTCAATTGCAAATATAACTTTTGTCCATGTGAATATACTTTAGTTGATAAAAATATGGTTATTATTGGTCAATTTTGGATAAAAAATTGTTAAATCAATAAAAATTATAACCATTTAGTCTGAGTGAAATTCTAAATATTCCTCCTATTATTATTTATGTTATGTTCTCCCTATTATTATTTTTCACATTTTTATATTGGGGGATTTTATTTTTTTTTTGGTATGATTTGGGTGAATATGTAATGATGTCATGTAAATTCTAGTAGAACCTTTTTTTTCTTCCTTTTATATACTTACACCTTGTAAATCTTAGCTATGCTATCTATGGGTAATTGATCAGGAAACACGTTATAAGGGTAATTGATTAAAAGTTGCAAAATCGGAGAGATAATTATTTGTATAAAGAGAGACTGGGTTAGACAGAAAGACAAAAAGAAAGGGAGAATAATTGCAAAAGCAACAATAACAACCTTAACAACAACCTTATAATATATTCAAATCAATCTTCAAATTCAACAACATTTGTGAATTCAGCAATCATGACAACTGTTTATCTCTTATATTAAACAATTCATGATGTTGTTGTTACTACTGCAACTCTATCTCTCATCTCTTATCTCTATATGTTTCTTCTCTCTTTAACATCCCCTTCTCTCTCTCTCTCTCTCTCTCTCTCTCTCTCTCTCTCTCTCTCTCTCTCTCTCTCTCTCTCTCTCTCTCTCTCTCTCTCTCTCTCTCTCTCTCTCTCTCTCTCTCTCTCTCATCTTAATCTTAATCTTAATCTTAATAAAAGTAAGGTTTGTCCCCTCTTAAAACCCTAATTAGTAATCACTTAACCCTAACTTTTTCCCTCCTAATTCCTCTCTTAATTACCATCCCAACTACCACCTCATTTATTGTGTATCCAAATTTGAATTTCAAATACAACATTGAAAAAATGAGAAAGAAAATGCAGTGGGATTATGATTGCATTGAGAGTAAAATATAGGCTTAACACTTCATTTCCTAATTAATAGCATATATAATTTTTATTTACCTTAAATTAGGCCTTTTTTTATCTTTCACTATATTTTTTTTCTTTCTCCCAATTTTGATATTTATTTTCATCTCTTTCTCTGCGTTATTTTTTTTCTTTCTTCTCTCCATTTTTTTTCTTTTTCAATTCAACCTCATTTTTATTTCTCATCTTTCTTTATTTATTCATTATTTCCTATATGTGTATGTAGTTTATTCATTCTTTTCTATATGTGTATGTAATTTCTAAATTAAATATTTAAATAATATATTAATATTTAGTAAATTTGTAAAAATCAATTAAACGAATTTCTAACCCGTGCCAAAATCTTATCTTAATCTTATCTTAATCTTAATCTTAGTCTTATCTTAATCTTAATTATAATAAAAGTTATGTTTAGCACCTACTAAAACCCTAATTAAGCTCTTAACTTAACCCTAATTTTTCCCTCCTAAACCGCTATTAATTAATACTCTCATCTAATTTCTCTTACCTAAATTTGAATTTTGAATTAGTCATTTGCTATGTATTGAAAATAACACACTTTTCTCACCTAAATTTAAATTGTGAATTAGCCATTTGTTATGTATTGAAAATAACATAGGTATACAATCAAAATATAAAAAGATTGATTGATATAAAAATTATAACTTTTAAAATACTTTTTATAAAATTAAATATGTCACCTTGTATATTAGCATGATTTGTCATCTTCTCAATCTTTTGAAATCACTATCATTTGACTCAATTATTCAAGATTGGTCTAACTGATGTAGAAATCTAAAATGAAATTTTTAGTGAGTATAAAATTTATAAGAATAAATGAAATATATTTATTTTGCTGAATGTATGAATTTTTTATCATCATTGTTGAATGTGTAAATTGAACCTGGGTCAAAGAGATGCGAAACCTCAATCCTAACCACCTAAACTAACCAAACATTCATATTAAATTTAGTAAATTATATTGAAATTTTTTTAGGTATATTTTTGACCCAAAATTTCAAAACCTAAAACATTTGCTTCGGTTGCTTGGCTTTTAGCCAATTTTACAATTAATTTTGTAGTACCATTTCTGAATCAAATTATTTTGATTCTATATGATTTCAATTTTATGGTATCCTCTATTTTTATTAATTTATTAGTATTGTTTAGTTTTATTTGTACTCCCTGTTTTAAATTTCAATATATTTATGTTTAGATTTCATTTTGTTTTTTTATTTACAATTATTTTTATAAAAACTTAAATCGTATATCTATCGTTTAACTAAATCCGTGCAACGCACGGGTCAAAGTCTATTAATGATTAATAATATAGTGGTGATTATACAACTAAAATTAATATTTTGAATCAAAATAATTCATCCTAAGTCTTGAAAGTTGCTTATTAAAAGTAATTAATCCAAATCATTGATGTTTAATATGAAAAATATAATGCAACTATATATACATAAATTTAGTTACAAATTGTATAATTTTTATGTTGTGCTTGCTTTAAAATTTTAATAATACTCAATTTTTCTTTGATAAATGTCAACTCGATTGAATCAAACTAAACCAACATGTGTTTTATTGGTTTGATTTGGTTCAAATTTTGTATGAAAAAATTTAAAAAATTTAATTGACTGTTAATTATTAGTTAAGTTTTTTTTTTATTTCTTTCAAAAATTCAAAAAAGACTTCAATTTATTAATTAAACTTTAGAAAAATGATTGGTGTATACTCATATGGTGTGCACATCTTGTGATAAAAAGAGATAAAATATGTGTTCAAATATGATAGTTATATATTTGTTTAGTTTGCGCTTTATAGTGAGCGGAACCATAAACTTATCACATTAAAGTTTTGGGTTATGATATAGTTTCTAACTCACTTGTATCATGATTGCTCTAAATCCTATATAGATGATTCACAAGCTTCCTTTGTGACCTAACGGTGCACCCCTTGAGCCAGGGTTCTGGCTCGGCCACTGCTCTCTCTCTCTCTCTCTCTCTTTTTCTTTTTATGCAAATTAAATTTCAACCATTTTTTCAGTTAAATTTCAGAAGGGTATTTGACGAATTCTAAAATTTTATTGGGGGTATTTCACATTTACTCACTTAATGTTAATCAAATATCGACTTTCTACATCTTCAATTTATTTGGATGTTGGGGCATACAGGTGTGGGTGGAACGGGTCGATTATTATGCATTAAATTGAAACCTTCCTACACCCAAAATTCTATTGATTTAAAAAAATTATTCTTCAAATAGTATAAAAACTCTTACACAAGCCAACAAATGATAAAAAAAACTAAATGAACATAAACAAGATAAGATATAGTTACTTTATTTCAAATATGTATATCCAAAGATAATAATAGATAAGTAGATGAAAAATATAAATTAAAATAGATCTAGAATATTATAGTATTTGTCACACATCTTTCTTCAACATATTACAAGCTTGTAAAATATAATATTTCTCTCATCTAACAAAGATGGATAAAAAAAACAACAAAACAAATAATATAGGAGATTAATAGGCGCTTGGAACCTATCGATGAGAAAAATTAATTTGCATCTTAATAGTTGTTCGGTCGATTTCTGTTATTATGTCATAGATTTTTAGAGATTGCACCCGCCTGTATGTAATCGTTCATGGCCCATTTTTACAGTTGTTGACTTGAGATATGACCCGCACCCGACTGAATGATTCAATGTGTTGGCGGTTATGTCGGTTGAGTTCGAGTTGCGAGCCTATGCTCAACCCAAATAGAAAAATTACATTTATATTTATAATACAAAGAAAACGAGGTTCGAATCCTAATACATTAAATTATTCACTTTAAAAGTAAATTTTAGTCAATAGATTACTTGTGCACGCAAAAAAAAAAAAAAAAACTTCTCAGATTTAAAGACTAAGATAGTAGTTTATAATCTATGGTGAATAAATTAGTTATATTTGAATAAATTTATAGCGGAAAATGGATAAACTAGTTGAAAAAGATAAAAGTTAACTAAAACTACTAGGGGTCTGTTTGGCAAACCCACAAAACTGATTTATAGCTTATGTCTTATAACTTATAAGCTAAAAGACCCGTTTGGTAACAGTTTTTCAGAAAGAGCTTATAGCTTATTTTACTGACTTATAGCTTATTTTTCATAAGCTAATTCAAGTAGCTTATGAGCTTATAACTTTTCATTTTTTCTTCCCATTTTACCCTTATGATTTTATTTTAAATCCATTTTTATCCTTTACTATAATTTTTTATATAGTATAATTTAAAACAAAATAGGTTTGTTGTGCCTATTTTTTTTACGTTGTTGCACTTGCATCTATCTATTTTTCTTTTACTATGTTGTACACCAATTTTTTTTTTTACGTTCTTGATTTTTTTTTTAAACGTTGATGTACCTAGTTTTTGGTACAACATTACTATAGCATGTACCTATTATCACCTCTTTAATATGTTTAATCTTTTTTTTGGTACATTATGTTTAATCTTTTTAATAAAGTATAAAAATTGAAATGAAGATATATTTAAAATGAAATTTCAAAGAATAAAATTTAACCTCTATAAAAAAATATTAAAGTTTAATTTAATATTATAATAATAATAAAATAAAAGATAAATTAAATTATAAATTTAAATCACTAAATTTTAAGTATTTTAAATATTAAGTAATTACCACTTGAATTAATTTATTATTATTCGTTCAATTTTTCTTATAAAATATAAAAATTGAAATGAAAATAATTTTAAAGTAAAATTTTAGTGAATAGATTTCATTATATATTAAAATATAAAAGATATATTAAATTAAAAAATTAAATTACTAAATTATAAATATCTTAAATAAAAAATCTATTATTAATTATGAATGCCCTTTTATGTCATTTCACATTTATCTATGACTGAACCGCTAATTTTACCAAACACATTAATTAGCTTATCAGCTATAAGTCATCAGCCATAAGCTATCAGCTATAAGCTATCAGCCATCAGCCATAAACTAGCTTATCAGTTATCCGCTATTTTTGCGAAACAGAGCCTAGGTACCTTTGTCCCTTCAAAAATTAAATCAAACATACATTTGGCTTGTGATTTTATGGTCATAAATTCTAGCTTTCCATCGAACTCACAATTACGTTGTAATTTTTACATACTAAGTGCTTGGATGTAATCATTTGCACAGTAGTTTTTGCAAAATTCAAATACACACCAAGTCCATGCATGAAATCACTATTATACCGTAGTTTTTGCAAAACCCAAATACTCCCGATTACACACAATGACACTTATTGTGATTTCGACAAACTCATTATCAATCAAAACATACAATTTTAAGAGTACTCAATAGTGCTTGAATGAGATACTTAGGGTATTTTTTTAGCTTAATTCGAGGTTATGGTTTTGAATCCATTTTTAAAACACTTTTTTTTTTACCAAAAAATGAAGCAACATAAAAACTATTCAAGAGTGATGGTACCACTCATTGAGGCCTGCTCTACTTAATTTCAACAGAAAATGACTTAACACAACGTTGTATTATTTCTGTTGCAGTTTTGTCAAAAAAAAAAAACTTTCTGTTGCACCAAATCTGAGACAAGTAAAATTGGTCTCGCACACCTACCAGAACATTGTAGCAGTAGTAGTAGTATTGATAACCATGGATGAAAAAACATCAGCAAACAAAAATGATTTTCAAGTAAAGTTGCACCAAAAAAAAACAGTATTCGGGCATCTACTAGATGAAAAATTGGAACGGAAATTGAAAGTAGGGTGCAAGCATTAAAAGCTAAATATCATTGAAGTTAACAATTAAAATCCAGGGTAGAACTTCTCAGCCCAGTAAATAAGAGTCAAAATTTATTGGTATCAAGTCTTTTAAAACAAGACTGACTAACATTCTAACTATAAAAGTTTATTCATCACAACTAAAACCCTGCAGCCAAATCTCATTGCTCAAAACTCACTCAGGTTGGATATTCAGATTTTCAACGTTTTCCACTTTCCAAGCTCTAGTAGGGCTCAACAGGGGTACGGAAGTTTGCTCCAGCGTACACTGCTTCAGCACCAAGCTCCTCCTCAATTCTCAAAAGCTGCAAAGTGAACTCCAAACATTTAGAAAATGCTTAAGCTTATCTATGAAAACCAAACCTATAGTAATTAACAAACACTAACCTGGTTATACTTAGCGAGACGCTCTGACCTGCATGGTGCTCCGGTCTTAATTTGACCCTGTTTAAGATACAATTAATAAAAAGTAAATGTTATTATATTGGACATGGGACTTGAGGTGGTGACAGACTCATAGCACAATGGTTAAATTTAGATAAGGCAATACCGTTGCCAAACCAACAGCAAGATCAGCAATGAAGGTATCCTCGGTCTCTCCACTGCAACCAAAAATTGAATGTCAGTGCTATAGTGAGAGTGATAGAATAGTTTTTCACAATTGCCATCTGCATTTACAGACAAAGCACAACCTCCTGTGGCTGGTCATGACACCCCATCCAGCCTTTTTGGACATCCTCACGGCTTCAATACTCTCGGTCACAGATCCAATTTGGTTAACCTGTTTATTCATGTATGTCAAGCAATATGTATAGTGTATATAAATAAATTTATCTACCCAGGCCTAATAACATTTCTGCAGGAAATATTTTCCAAAAAATGAGTACCTTGAGCAGAAGAGCATTGCATGCTTTTGAGTCAATTGCCTTTTGAACCCTCTGTGGGGACGATGCAAAAAGCAAGTCAAAGAACAATCTTTCTAATATCTCCAAACAGAATAAAAATTTATGTATAATATGCAGACCTTGGGGTTGGTAACCAAGAGATCATCACCAACAATTTGTACATTGGTTCCAATCTCAGCAGTCATCTTAGCATAGTGCTCCCAGTCATCCTGGTCAAAAGGATCCTCAATTGAAACAATTGGGTACTCTGATACAAATGACTTGTAGAGATCTTTCAAAGCCTCTCCAGAGATCTTCTGTGAGCCGTCGTTGTTCTGCATTGTCAAACAGCAAATGACAGGGATAAATAATCTAATATGCATCAATATTAATGTTACTAGCTTATACTGAATCAGTGCTCAATAAAAAAGAGAGCTCACATCTTCCTTGAAGTTCAAATCATATGATTTGTCCTCCTTGTAGAACTCAGAAGCTGCAACATCCATTCCAATGACAACCTGAGAAGAACAGTATACAAAACGTCAAACTCCCTTAAATGAAGACATTTGAAAAGCCAAAGCACCAAAACAAAACTTCAACAAGGGGAAAAACTAACTTTGCCTGTGTAACCAGCCTTGTCAATGGCAGATTTTAGCAATTCCAAACCTTCCTTGTTTTCCTGAATGCCAAAGAGCACATCAGCAACAGGCCGTATAGTGACGAGGTACCCAAATACAATGTATAAAAGAAAATTATTTTAAAAATCGTCATTAACCTGAATGTTGGGGGCAAAGCCACCTTCATCACCAACATTTACTGCATCTTGTCCATATTTCTTCTTAATCACAGCCTGAAATGACATCAGTAAAAACCAACATTAACAACTAACAAAAATGCAGTGGTGAAGCTCTACAACAAAGTTCACGAACCATCAAGGCATAGAAGCATATGCGGATAGGCACCAAGGCTAGCAGGATATGATACAGGAAACTTTCATATTTTATGTTTCCAGTAAAAGCACCCACTTAATTACTGGTAAAAAACAAAGCTTAGCAGCTGAATAATGAGAAAGCTTTGTTTGGCATTATTGAAGTTTGAGAAAATTTAGATAATACATTTTAGAGTAGGCAAACTCATGTAAGATGCAAACTGACCTTCAAATGGTGATAGACTTCCACACCCATCTTCATGGCTTCCTTGAAAGAGGAGGCTCCCACAGGAAGAACCATAAATTCCTGCATATATATCATATATCAGAATTTCAATGCCTTGTCTCTTTCAAACGCATGCATGCAAGTACAAAAGAATGGTTTTTGAAATCATGCCTGCATAGCAAGTTTGTTTCCTGCGTGTGATCCACCATTAATGACATTGAAAGCGGGAACAGGCAAAACCAGGTTTTTGTTACCAGCGATGTTTGCAATATGCTGCAACCAAATAATAGCCATAAATAAGTTAGATACACAAAACTACAAAATGTCTCACCTCTCAACCAAAAACGCAGGATACAAAAAACACTGGTGAAACAAATTAGGAGTGACACCACTGTAAGAACTAAACTTCCACCATCTATACTAACAATTAATTGTAAAAGATTGTTTTTAATTAATCACATCATAGAAAGAACTACACAGTTAACATGTTATTAATTCTTAAATGCTGAATACAAAAATATATTAGATGAAAATGAAAACAAGCTTGTCATCAAGTAATAAATATTCAGTAATGAACAACTTCAATTGCACTAACAGAGGCAATTAAATATAATTTAGTACCAAAGTTGATGGACAAATTACCTTGTATAGAGGAATTTTTAGGACATTGGCACCAGCTTTGCACACCGCAAGAGATACTGCCAATATGGCATTGGCTCCAAGCTGAAACAAAAAACAAAACCATCAGACTTATACAAATCAGTTAAAGGTGATAAATTAAAAGCATAGTCGGCTAAGCACCTTTTGTTTACACCAACCCCACTCGTTAACAGTTCCATCAAGCTTCTGAACCATGAAGTTGTCAATATCTGTCTGCTGAGTTGGGTCCTGTTTGTTGCAGAAAAGTAAGTAAATCAATCACAATAAGCTTTTGTAATGGAATTAATTGTAAATCTAAGATGTTTAATTTCACTGAAATATACTATCACGAGGGACTGATAAAAAAAACTATCATGAGCAAAATTAACAAGTCAGAATGTAAAACAAATTTAAACAAACCTTTCCGATCAATGCTGGGGCAATGATGGTGTTCACATTGTCAACAGCCTGCACATAACAGAAAAAATCAGATGAGCAAAATGATAAATCAATCAACATAACAACCTTTTCACACTCCCTCCATTTCATAGCTGTTGATGTTCAACCAAATTTAAAACTAATAAGTAATAATAGCTTCATATTTGGACAATTTAAATAAATTTTTCATAAACTTCAATACAGATTAAAAGTGAATCTTTTAATTAAATGTATAATGGAGGGAAAAAGTATTAATTAGACATACTTTTGAATAAAAAAATATCCCTATTGAAATTACTGAAACATGAGATTTACCTTGGATACACCTTTTCCAAGATAGTCAGATCCTCCATCTCTTAACTCAAGAGCCTCATAAATTCCTAACAATTCATTTCAAAAATACAATTAAACCGCCGAACAATTCACAATTCATTTCAAAAATACAATTAAACAGCATTTCACATTTTTAATCCTAACAATTCGTTTCAAAAATACAATTACCAGTATTAAATACAGGTTATATATAAAGAATACTACCTAAATAATAAATATCCTTTAAAATTTAAAAACAAATGAACTATTTTAGAGTATTTTTCAAAATTATTTAAGAAAACACATCAAATCAAAATAATAAGAATCAACGAAAATAACTGCTATGATTTTCAGTTTCTACATTTTCTAGCACGAAAAACTTCACAACTCTGATTGAGAGAATAACAACAACAATTATGATGATTAAAAATATTAGAAAATAGTGAGAAAATAGTGAAGCTTACCGGTGGATGCACCGCTAGGAACAGCGGCTCTAGCAAAAGTTCCATCAGAGACAGTAATATCAACCTATAATCATCAGATTCAAACAAAATCAGATTGAAATTCAATTAACAATAAGAAAAATGAATATCGAGAAATCAAAGCATAGATCGGAGATTAAGAGAAGAAAAGTGGAAGAGAAGATGAACCTCGACGGTAGGATTGCCACGGCTGTCGAAGATCTGACGAGCCTTGATGGATGTAATAGCGGCCATAGCGGAGGAGAAATCGATGTGAAATTGAGATCTGAAGAAGAAGAGTGAAGAAGGTTTTAACACTGCGTGTTGTGTGGGAGGGTAAGACACTTGTTTTGGGGTTATTTATAGACCCGATTAACTTTCGCTCATTATTAGGTTTAGGGAAATCTAATCTTCTTATTTTCGTTCTAAGTAAAAATTAAATCTAATTAATTACACGCAAATAATATTTTTCCTTTCTCCCTTTCTTGTTGCACACGAAAATTTTCCTAGAAATATTTTTGTTTTTATTTGCTGAAATCTGTCCAAAAACAGAATTTTAGTATGTGCTTAGTTGATAAAAAAATTGTAAATTGTAACATTCATGTTTGATGAATAAATAATTTTTATTTTTTTGTACACAATGTGGATAAATATCATCTAAAATTTACACCTAACTATGAAATTTAGAGTTTGAATAAATAAGATGTCCAATTTAACAATATAAGCATTGTCAATTGAGTAAAAATTTTACGAACAAGAAAATTATTTTTGACAAAATGAATAAATAAAATTTAAAAGTTGGTTTCATATAACCTTTTATTTTCAGTTAAAATAAAAAAAAAACCATTTTTGTGATGGTATTTTTTTTTTCATATGAGTGAATACATTTTAGGGTAAGTAGGAAATAAATATTGGTCGTTTGGTTTCACAATTTTTTCCATTTTCAATTTTTTTTAGTTACGATCAAATTCTTGCCAATTTTTATTAAGTTTATTATGTTATAGACATAAGTGGTTTTTTGTCATCAAATTAAACAGCATATGGTTCTATAAAGGCAAAATTACATATTTGGTCTTTTATCTTATTTTTTTGTAATATTTTGATCCTTTATCTTTAATTTGTAACACTTTGGTCCTTTATCTTATATATTTGTAACACTTTGATCCTTTATCTTTTATTTGTAACATTTTAATCCTTTATCTTTTATAACATTCACATATAAATCAATTTTCTCATATTTTTTTTTTATTCAAAAAAATGTTGAATTTTATTTGTTAAAATACCTTTTTATTAAAATTAAATAAAACTCATAATTTTGATAAAAATGTTCATCATCTTCATCAATTCTTTTATATTTTCATGTTCTTTAATGGACCAAAATGTTACAAATAAAAAATAAAGGACCAAAGTGTTACAAAAAGATAAGATAAATTACCATTACCAAAATGTTACAAATGAAAGATAAAGGACCAAAATGTTACAAAAAAATAAGATAAAAAACCAAATATGTAATTTTGCCTTCTATAAATTAATTTTTGCACTAACGCGCAAAGAACCCTCCATCTTGAAAAATCCGATAGAGAGTGAATTCTTTAAATGGGTTGGTATGGTCCTTTGATATTGAGTCGGGCAGAATAACTAAGATGGATTTTAACTCAGACTAGAACATGATTCAAATACCCTTTTTTTTTACCAAAAAAAACATGATTCAAATACACTAATACATACTAACTGTTTATTTATTTTGCATGAAAATAAAGTTAATGAGACAATTTATTCCCGTACATGGGTGAGTTCCAATTTGTTTCATTACAAGTTTCAAATAAATTCAGTGATTGTTGAATGCCAAAATGATATTGTCTTCCTTTTGCTTTATGTGCAAGAAAGGAATTCGCATACAAGTGGCGCATGCAGCTGAAATTTGAGTACACATTTTTCACATTACATTTCTCCTTATTATGTTCTTCTTCTTTTATTTTTCTTTCAACTTTTTTTTTATGGCGAGGCCTGTCATTTGATAATTTAAAAGTATAGTCACTAGTTAAGAATTAAGAATACATAAAATAGTAAAATCATATTAAAATTTATGTAGTCAATATTTAAAATGTAAAAAACATGTTTTAAATGAAAAAGTGTTTTTTTCATTGGAAACACTAGTTAGATAAGAACAAGTTGTAAAAGTAAATGTACGTATGATATATTAATATCTCATATTATTAAAGGGTAAATTAAAAAAAAAATTAACAAAAATGACACTTTTTTATTATATTACTCATTTTTTTATCTCAACTTGAGAGAATATTATAATGAACTTTTTGCTTTTTATTGTCAATCGTGACCCTTTTATTTTTTTTTAATACACAGTCGTCAACCTTTTGGTTCAAATGGTTTGGATGGATGCATCACGTTTACAAAAGTGGTGTTCTCTCACTTGTTCAAACAAGCACACAGGTTTGGTGATGTTAACATGCAAACATGTGGTCCAGATCCCGACTCACGACAACCACTGTAACTAAAATCGGTTGAGAATATGTTTGGAATCACTCTGGAATATCCACTTAATGTACCCTCTAGTTTTTTGCCATAATTTATTTTACTAGAGGTCGAATTTAATGAACAAAATACATACAAAATAGAATAAAAGTAAAATCTAATAAAAATTACTTTAATTATCATATTATTGCATTAAGAATTAAAGTTAAAAAACATAATAATAATAATAATAATAATAATAAAGTGAAAAAACGAAAAAGAAATAAATAATATTTCTATGCTCATAATATTATGTGTACATTTGATCTAACACATATAACACGTGAGATGCACCATGAGAGAGCTATTAGAGTTTACATTTTAGAGTTCGCACCATTTAGATAGATGATATAATATAAGTGTATTTTGAATTGTAAATACAGCTCAATTGATATTTGTCAAAACATGTTTTATTTTTTTGAGATACTAAAACTATTTAATTTTTAAAATGTTGTATTAATTTTCACATTTAAATGTTTTTTGGTAAATTGACAATTTGACTCCCTTATTAATTCTAACTAAAATTATGTTTTTTGGTAAATTGACAATTTTCACACTTAATTTTTTATTGTTCGACTAGCTAGTGTTTGAATTTATTTATTTTTTAATAAATTGACTTTTGCTTCTCATAGTTGATTCTAATGTAATTCTAATTTTTATTATCTAGTTGGTGACCTTTAGTGGAATATCATTTTCCTTTTTGACAATAGCAATATCATTTTCCTAACAGGTGTTTTTCACTTACAATGTTCAAAATTGACATATTACTAAAAGAATCGAAGTCCGAATTTCACTAAAAGTCTAAAACCAGTGTAATATCGGTGTTATTTTTTTTTTTGACGGAAAAGTGCTTATAGCATTTCATTAATTAAAATGTGTTGAATACAATTTGGTGCATCGACCAAAATTCGGAAACTAGCTGACAATGGGGCCACCTTAGCTAGATTATGGGCAACCTCATTTGCTTGTCTCCGCACAAACTCTACATAGAGTTTCTATAATAATTTGAGAATAAAATTTTACAATGGCTCATAATAACACCAAACTCAGTAAAATCATGATTCGACGAATGGAAGCTATCCACCACTCTCTTCGAATCCAATTCGAACTCCACTGGTCCTAAATTCAGTTCATGAACCCAATTGAGCGCCGAGAGGAGACCAAGTGCTTCGCCAATATGCACCTCACATTTTGGAGTAAACCATTCAGTCTTAGCTAGGACAAACGCTCCTTGATCATCTCTAATGCAAATACCAATACCTACTCTGTTTGAGTCGGTTGGAAATGATGCGTCTATATTACATTTAACCTTTCCGGCCATCGGTCTACACCACGAATTCCTTGCAACAAGCTGCTGAGATGGGCTTGGTTTTACCGCAGCACTACGAACAGCTTTCCAATCTTGTATCATGTTAATAGCACGAGAAAAAACAAAGTTTTGTGCGTCAGTTACATTATTCCATATTTGATTGTTCCTTTGCTTCCAAATACTCCACAAAATGCATGCCAAAACAGTTTTATCATCTTTGGACAGCTGCTGCAATAATTGGAATATGGCTATATGAGCCTCATCAGTTTTGTCAATAACATTAAAAATAATATTAGAAAAAGAAGCCATGCTCCACACGTTTCGATTGCTTGGACATTTGAAGAATATATGCATACTATCCTCTTCATCACTGTTGCAAAGAGGACAACTTTGCGGACAATCAACACCCTTGTCTTTTAACCGGACACGAGTCGGAACACATCGCCGACAAATACGCCATATGAAGTTCTTGACCTTAGGTGGGGCTTGTAATGCCCAAATCAGATCCCAATTACCATTAACGCGTAAATGGGAGGTGTCGAGCAACTCATTGACACAGATACGATACGCACTTTTAACAGAATATTCCCCATTGCTTTCACCACGCCATATTCTTCTATCATCTGTAACCATAGAGTAAAGAGGAGTGACAAGAATTCTCGCCGTAGTGGTGTTGTCAAACATTGACGAAACTCGACGAACATTCCACTCTTTAACATCATTCTCGAGTAAATCAGAGACCGTAAGACCAGCAAAAAGTAAGTCATTATTATTATTGGAAACAAGAGGTAATGCATCAGCAAGCCAATTTTCATTCCACAACGGTATGTTGTTTCCATCACCAATTCTCCATCTGCAACCTGATCTGAGTATAAATTTGGAATTACAGATGCTCCTCCAGACAAAGCTCGGATTGTGCCCAACATTAGACTCCAAAAAGCCGCAATTAGGAAAATATTTTGCTTTATAAAGCTTAGCAATTAAGAGCTCAAGATTGGTCAGGATGCGCCAACCTTGCTTACCTAGCATAGCTAGATTAAAAACAGAAAGATTTTTAAAGTCCATACCTCCAACACTTTTGTGCATAGACAACTTGTCCCAAGAGAGCCAATGAATGCCTTTATTCTGGGAGCCGGAGTGACCCCACCAAATGCATTAAGCATCTTTTCAATCTCATCACACAAAGAGGAAGGTAATGTGAATATGCTCATAAAATAAGTCGGGATGGATTGAAGGACATATTTTATAAGTACTTCACGCCCCGCCTTTGAAAGACACTTGCTGCTCCAGGAATTAATCTTCTTCCAAATTCTATCCTTGATAAAGTTGAAAGTAGATTTTTTGCTTCGACCAATCAATGATGGCAGCCCTAAATATTTACCTGTACCAAGAACAGCTTGAACACCAAGAGTATTAGATATATTGTGTTGTTCCGTTTGTATCACATTTCGGCTGCAAAATATCTCTGATTTTTGAAAGTTAATAGCTTGTCCGGACGCTGCTTCATATGTAGCCAGAATATTTTTCATAGTTGTTGCTTCACTCACATTAGCTCTAAAGAAAAGAAAACAATCATCGGCGAACAAGAGATGAGATATAATTGGGGCGTTCCTGCATATTTTGACACCATGAAGATCCCCTCTAGCTTCTGCATGTTTAACAAGAGCTGTTAAGCCTTCTGCACAAATGATGAATAAGTAGGGTGATAGTGGGTCTCCTTGTCGCAGTCCACGACCTGGTTTAATAGCTTATGTTACATTATCATTGACAATAACAGAATAATCGACTGTTTCAACACAGAGCATAATCCATTTGACCCATTCATCAGAAAAACCCATCTTACTCATAATTCCTCTAAGATAACTCCAATCAACCCGGTCATAAGCTTTACTAATATCAAGCTTGAGAGCTACTTCGCCTAATTTACCTTTAGTCTTTGCCTTCATGTGGTGAATAACTTCAATAGCAACCATAGCATTATCTAAAATCGATCTACCAGGAACAAACGCAGATTGAGTATTTGAAATGCATTTGTCAAGCACAGACTTTAATCTATTAGCTAGAACCTTCGCCACCAATTTATAAATAACGTTACATAACAAGATGGGGCGCCAATCTTTCATAGAAACTTGAACATCTCCTTTTGGAATAAGTGCAATGTTGGTCATGTTCAAGCTAGGAGGGAAAGTACCTGAAGTTAACCACGAGCAGCACTGCTGAAAGATTTCTTGCCCGCAAATGGGCCAGAAATGCTGGAAAAAACCCGGATTAAAGCCATCTGGACCTGGGCATTTTTCTGGTTTCATATGGAAAATTGCGTCTTTGAACTCTTCTATTGTAAAGGGAGCTGTGAGCTTTGAATTATCAGCCAGTGAGATAGTAGGATGAATCAGATCAATAACAGGATATATGACACTATTCTGGCGTTGAAAGATATCAACAAAGTAATCACGTGCCACTTCACATAGTTCAAATTTGTTAGTTACCAAAGAGTCTGAAGAATCCTTCAAGGAGGTAATTTTATTCACCTTGTGCCTGGAAGTTGCTGAAGCGTGAAAAAATTTGGTATTGAGATCACCGTCTCGAATCCAATGAGTTTTAGCGCGCTGTCGCCAAAAAGCATCTTCCTGGACCAATAGAAAAGAAAAACGCTTTCGAAGAGCATTAAAAAGGTTGACATTGTGTGAATCAACATTAACTCTCACCCTTTCCATCCGTCTTCTACAATTGTCAATTTCGCGTCGGATATGGTGAAAATGAGTTTTGCTCCAATGAGAAAGGTCTGAAGCACAAGAATTAAGTTTCTGGACAATCTGCTGAGAGCCATAAGAATCCCATTGTTTATAGACCAAAGTACTACAATCAGGATCCAAGAGCCAAGCATTTTCAAACTTAAATCTGATCTGACTTCGCCCTCGACGGACCTCAGGTTCACGAACCAACATGATAGGAGAATGATCAGAAGCAGGTGCATACAAGTTTTCAATCACAGCATGAGAAAATAGGTTGTGCCAAGTTTCTGTTGCAAGGGCACGGTCAAGTTTTTCCTCAACCGCTCTGTTCGTACCAAGACTCTTAGACCACGTAAACGGGTAACCTTCCATGTGAATATCAATTAATCCACAATTCGACACTGCTGCACGAAAGCCATTGATTAGCCAAGGGGCTCTATCATTCCTTCCTTTCTTCTCTCATGGTGCTAAAATATCGTTAAAGTCACCGATGATACACCATGGGAGAGTAGAAGTTTGTGACAACTGTTTTAGAAAGTCCCACGCAGCCCTTCTTCTTCCACCCTCCGGAAAACCATAATAACCTGTCAGCCTCCAATTACCATGAACAGAATCGACAACTTCAACATCAATATGATTTTGAGAATAATTGACAACAGAGTAGTTAAAAGAAGAATTCCAATAAAAAGCTAAGCCACCCCCTCTTCCTTCTCGATTAACAGAAAAACAATAATCATAGCCCAACACATAACGAAGTTCTTCAGTTTTATTAGAATGACATAAAGTCTCACAAAGGAATAAAGCATCCGGTTTATAAACACGGACTAGGTATTTTAAGTTAGGAACTGTGCTCGGGCTACCTATACCACGACAGTTCCAACTTATTATACTCATTTATGCTGGCGGGCCTGGTTACCAGTACCCGCCTTTACAATTTGATCATTAAATAAAGGATTTGTATACATTGAAACTCCCAGACCAGAAGTACCACTAATCCCTACACTATTATTGTCAATCTTCATAGCTTCAGCCTCTTCATTTTGTGGGTCTTGTTCAATTCTTACTCTCTTCTTAGGGACTGACACAACTTTGTCACCTGTTTCAGCAATAGCGCAAGCCAGCACCGGTGTTTGAACCACTATAGCATTGTTATTAGAATCTGTCCCTGCAGCCATGATCATCAGATTGGGTCTAGCAACATCAGTACCAAGTCTCGCAGTACCTGCAGTTGTCAAAGTATTAACATTGTGCTCTTGGACCAGCTGCTGCCCCATAGCAGAATTGATAAGAGGACTGGCCAGAGTAGCCATATTGATCTCAAAAGGAACCCATTGGACTCCATCAGCATAAGTGTTGACTAGGCTTATAGGATTTGCAACTGCAGTATGGAAAACAAATCTTCGGCGTTGCACATCACGTAGCACTTTGACCCTTCCAAAACGAGCATGTTGAACCGGCTTTCCAACGTTAACCCCAACATCTTCTGTCGCCATTGCAGCAGCATTGTCGTCAGCCTCTCTTGTACTACTACGGTTACCGGTACGACCTCCAAGGTTCTGGCCCTTTCCATTACGTAGCCACTTGTTGACGGTTGCTCCTCCCCCTATTGCACTGTTACCTGATCGGAGAAAATTCCCCCAACCCTTCTCTCCATCAACAAAGTCAGGCTCAAGCCTCTTGGGACAAAAGCTTTCCGTGTGACCAAGTAAGCCACACTCAAAGCAAAAGACACCGAGTTTTTCGTATTTGAAATGCACATGAACAATGCCTCCATCTTCCTTCTCAAAAGTGAAGCTTTTCTTCAAAGCTTCATTGACATTCACAGCAACCCGAACCCGCATGTACAGCCTCCAAGCACCATAACTATTGAGTTCATCATATTTGACAAAACGGCCCAAATGACTTCCAATAAGCAGACCAATGGAATCACTCATGTAACCGAAAGGAAGATTGAAAATTTGCACCCACATCTCAACCTCATCAAGGTTGACAGCAAGGGGATCATCCCCAACAGTCAGCTTCTTCAAAACCAGCATATGGTTGTCAAACAACCATGGTCTGCCCTGAAAAACACGTTCCATATCCCACAAGTGATAAAATTGAAAGAGAAATTTATTCTCCTCCATGGCAGAGATGGTAACTCCTTGCCCAGGCCTCCATAAAGTTGCTAATCGCTCCTTCAAAACATGGAATCTGACTGGTTTGTCAGTCAACAAAGTCCCAACAAGGCACAGCTCCAACAATTCATCGGCAGATAACTCTGAGGGATTCACAGAGTTTCTGCCACTGTTCTCATTGATGTTGAGATTCTCCATAGTGAGAGAGAAAAAGCTAGACAAAATTTGTAAGGTAAGGAAAATATTTCTCAGTGATAACATGAATTGGAATGATGTATATCGGTGTTATTTGTGTTTTCTTTTTTCTAAAGAAATCAAACTATATCAATAAAAGTTTAAAAAAATCACATTATTTTAACAAGTTAATCGAATTAAACAACTTTAAATTCAACCATATTGATTCAGGTTGAACTTAACTTGAATGAATGAGTTCACATAAAATATAAATTGAATTGGTTTGATTCATTGAGTTGAATGATATCCAAACTTGTGAACACAGCTGGTTCATTGGCTTAATAAAAAGTAAAATAAAATGAACTTATTTATTATTGGGTAAATAGATTTTTACCCCTGTAATATATAGGCAAGTTTTGTTTTTACTTTTTGTAATTTTTTTTGTTGTGATTTGCCCTTTGCAAAGTAAATTTTTTTTGTTTTCCTCCTTAGGTGCAAGAAATTTGCACTTTTTAAATCAGTTTGAACAAAATAACCGATTTAAAAAGTGCATCCAAGGGGCGAGTCCAAAAAATTCAACATTATAGGGGGCGAGTCACAAAAAAAATTTACAGGGGGAAAAACAAAACACGCCTACATTACAGGGGGGTATAAGTCTATTTACCCTTTATTGTTTAAAGTACCAAAAATAAACAGAATTATTGTCAAAAAAATAAAATAAATTGAACTTAATTCAATATAACAGCGTGTAGCTATATCTCACCTTCATTTTGCAGATGACATTTTACTTATGGGAGTTAAAAGTTGGGCCAATATCCGAGTCCTGTGGGGTGTCCTTATCTTGTTCGAGGAGGTGTCCGGATTGAAGGTTAACTTTCACAAAAGTATTCTGGGTGGGGTGAATGTGCCTGAGACGTGGTTAGCTGAGGCGACGACTTTTTGGATTGTTCGGTGATGAGAATCCCTTTCATGTATCTTGGTCCCTATAGGGGGGGTCCTCGCCCAATGGCTGATCCAAAAAATTTCGCTTGTGGGGGCTAAAAAATAATACATACATTTTGACTAAAGAAATATATTACAAATTTTTACAAAATACATAGATATTATGACAAAAAAAAACTAAAAATACATAAAATTGTATATATTTAAATTACAATTAGTGTCTATGAGGTTTTAATACCAACTCTCTACATGTAACTAATCGATCATTCAAGTGAAGTTAAAAGCAAGAGAAAGAGACAAAAAACTAAAAAGTTGGGAGAGAAAAAATTGATGCTTAAATAAATTAAATGAGAAGAAGAGTATAATTAAAAGAGAAAATGTGTGGAAATTGAGAAATTAAAATGGAGAAAATCAAGTTAAAAATAAAAAGATAAATTTATGGTGAGTGGATAATAGACCTAGTCAATAACTTATGGGGGCTTAAAACATAATATTAATATACTAGTATTAATCTAAAATTATTATTTTTGGTGGGGGATTGAGCCCCTAAAGGGCTCTACTTGCATCCGCCCCTGTCCTCGCCACTTATCATTTTGGGAACCGGTGGTAAATAGAATATGGTCTCAGTTGTCAGGCTGGAAGAGTCGGTTTTTTTTTTGTCTTTTGGAGGTCATTTGATTTTGCTTAAGTTTGTCTTTTCTTCGTTTCCTGTTTATGTCCTTTTTTTTTTCAGAGCTCCGTCAGGTATAATTTGTTTCATTGAATCTTTATTATCTAACTTTGGGAGGGGTTGGGGTCAGACAACTGAGTGAGTTTAATACTGTTTTGTTAGGAAAGTGGTGCTGGAGGATGTTAGTCGATAAAACAGGGTTGTGGTATCAGGTGTTGGTGGCTCTGTACAGGGTGGAAGCGGGGCGGATGACAGTAGGAGGATGCAGAAACTCTCTATGGTGGAGGGAGATTTTGCGGATTCGGGACGGGGTGCTTGAGACAGCGGAGAGGGGGTGGTTTGAGGAGTGAGTCATGAGGCGAGTGGGCAATTGGATGAAGACGTTATTTTGATCGGATCCATGATTGAGGGGAGTCCCGTTGGATAAGAGGTTTCAGTGACTGTTTGATTTGTCCCTTCACAGGGTGTGTATGGTTGCAGAGATGTGGGATTTAGGATGGGGAGAGGGCGGTGGGGCGCGATTGTGGCGGCTTCCTTTGAGGGTATGGGAGGAAAAGTAGTTAGGGGAGTGTGGGCATTTGCTTTCTTACATTGTTTTACAGCCTTCTGTTGTCGGTCAGTGGCTATGATGGCATGATCCAAGTGGTGGCTATAGTGTTTGGGACGCGTATTGTTTGCTTACGTGTAGGGATGCCTTGGGGGCGGTGGTACTCACAAATTTGCTTTGGCACAAACATGTTCCTTTAAAGGTGTCCGTGTTGACATGGCGGTTTACTCCGCAATAGGCTACCGACTCGAGATAATTTGGTGTGGCGTCATTTTATTGCACCGGATTCTCGGCTTTGTGTGATGTGTTGTGGGGGCGTGAGAACAACACATCATTTGTTCTTGTCCTACCTTGTTTTGGCATCATCATGGCACTTGATTCACGATTGAGTTGGTACATCTACAACTGTTTCGTATCTGTTACGAGACCACTTTATTCAATTTGTCCATTTAGCAGGGGGAACTCGTGCTTGCCGCTCCTTCCTGCAACTCATTTGGCTCTGTTGCATTGGGATGGTGTGGCACAGACGAAATAATCAGATATTTAATGCAAAGGAATCAACAATCCTTCAGTTGTTTGAGAAAGTCAAAGTACACTTATTGTGATGGATAAAATCTAATAATGTGAATATATGTCTCAATTCTCATAAGTGGTGGTCAAACCCTCTCTTGCTTGTTTACAATAAGTTTTACTTTTACTTGACACAATTTATATTGATCATGACTTTTTGTTATTATAAATAAATTTCCTTTTTGCTTGTAAAAAAATATATAACGATGTGTAAGTTGAAATCCTTTCTATTTTTTTCATCACTATATTTTTAAATATTTTAAGAAGTATATTTATCTTTGTATTTTCAAAAATGTATGTTCTAACAAAAGAATAAAATTAATGGAAAACGGAGAATATCCTACTCACAGTGTGCATGTTGACGCCCTGACAGTTGACCCGCTCTAGAACTATTTATCAGAGCATGCGCTTCTCTCCCGTATATCCATCATGCTACACGCCTCTCTTCTTCCATTTTTTATAGTAAAAAAACACATGCATCTTTTTTAAATTACCAATATATTCTACTTCATCTACTAGTATATCGTTTTTCTCTCTTTTTTTTTTTTTTTTTTTTTTTTTTTTCTTTTAAGTTCTTCTCCATCGCATGGAGTGATTATGTAGAGGAAATGGATCGTGGAGTAACTTGTAGAGGAAATTTTACAATAGAAGTATAATATACATGTCTCGTATATTTATGTTGTTTGATGTTTCAAACGTTTACCACTATCTGGTGCTATAAAACTATAGTTTAATAATCCAAAAAAAAAAAGCTTTTACCACAAAACATGGTTGCATTTGTGCAAGGTCATTAGATTCTAAATGAGATTTTAATTGCTAATGAGATGGTGGATGAAGATGGGATTAAAAAGAAAAATCTACTTATATTTAAAGTGAATTTTGAGAAGTCTTATGATTTGTGTGGAGTTATTCTTCCTTATATAAAGATGAATTTTTTGTCAAAGTGAAGACAGTGGATTTCTTAATTTATACAGTCAACTTTAGCGATGGTGTTAGTCAATGGTAGTCTAACCGATGAATTTTATTTTGAGAAGGGTTTGCGACAAGGTGACCATTTATTGCGGTTTGTTTTTCTTATTGCAGCTGAAGGACTCAATGCTAACATGAATGTGTTGGTGTAGGCTAGTCTTTTCTCAAGTTTCTCTGATGCGAATGATTTGACTTTTAAGGTGACTAATCTTTAGTTTGACGATGATATTATTATTTTTGCTTTGAAGAGTAGGGTGAACATTCATGCTATTAAACCCATTGTGTTATTATTCGAATCGATGTCCGGTCTAGGACTGGAAATAAGTCGAGTCAATTTGAACTCGCCTGAACTCGACTCGACTTGATAATAATTGGTTTGACTCGAAACGTGGCTTAAGTTTGATACAAATTTTTTTCTCGACTTGAATTTAACTCGTTTAAAGTTCGCGTGCAACTTGATTCGGCTCAATAGATTCGTCTCGTTTACACTATTTTTATATAAAAAGGTCAAACTTTTTAAGTCTTTGCCAAGTATGTTCATCGGACGCAAAAACCTTAAAATAAACCCACCTACATTATTTTATTGTAGACAACTCAACTGTCAATCTAAGAACACCTTACATGAAGAGAACAAAAAAAAACTAAAAGAAGAAGCAATTAATATTCATTATAGTTCATAACAGAGACCTATACCACTCAAAACAAAATGAAGAAAGTAATTAGATATATGAAGAGAAGAAATTATACATTAGAGATAGAGCAAAAGTTAAACCAACAATCAAAGAGAAAATAGTGTTGACCTTTATTTGCAAAAGTGATTTCGTTGATGATTATTAACAATGTGTAGATGAAAATGGACAAAAGATTGCCGACTTTGAAGAATTATATGTAGGTCAAGTCGACTCATTTGTTTTATGAACCAAATTCAACGAATCAATTGTTGAGTTGAGTTTCAAACTTTTTTTGAGTTGACTCGGTTCATTGTCAGTCTTAATCCGGCCTAAAGGTTAATTTTCATAAAAGTATGTTGGTTGGGGTGAATGTTGCAGACTTTTTGTTGGAGGATATTTCTTTGGTGTTAAAATGTAAAATCGAGAAGACTCATTTTAATCATTTGGAGTTGCCTTTTAAGAGTAATTCTAGAAGAATGTCCTTTTGAAACTTGGGGATTGATCATATCAAGTCACGCATGATAACCTAGAAATGTTGCAACATTTCAATGGAAAGTCGCTTGATGCTTCTCAAAGTTGCCTTGTCCTCGCTTCCAATTTATTTATTTATTTTTTCTCAAAACTCCCACATGTATTATTTATATTTTATAGAGTCATGCTAATTAGTTCCAAACAATTTTCAAACAAAGGAAATAGTTTTTCTAAAATAAGCTCAACTATGAAATCAATTTTTTTTTTTTTGTCAAGTAGCCTAGTGGTTAGAAAATCCACCTTAAAGGTGAATAAGTGAAGTGTCCAGAGTTTGAACCCGGACGCCTACACACATAATGCGATGTCTCTACCAACTGAACCAAGTTCACGGAGAGAAAAACTTCTATTGTCAAGCTTTTGCAGCATTCGTACATTATTGATATATTTGTGGTCTATTTTTTTTATTAGTTAAACTGTTAGAGTTTCACCTCCTAAAATAAATAAGTTGGAGACTAAAAATTCAAACTTCAATCTTTTTGTAGATAATACAATATTCATATCAACTATCTATTTTGACACAGACGGTAATATTTGTGGTCTAGCTATGAGTCAATACCAAAGTATCCATATTTTGATATAAATATGAACTCATTGAAAAAAAATGTATTTTTTTTCCATCCTATCAATTACTCAAACACTATCCTGATTTAAGTAGCGGATAATGTTTTTTTTTTTCAAATTTTTCATTTTTACTCATTCATGACTTAAGTAACGGATGAGTAAAAATAGAGCGTGCGAGAAATTAATAGAACGGCAAAAATAATCATCATTAAAAAAATACACTTAAATTTTAAACTTTTCGATATTAATTTAATGGGTAAATAGATATCTATCTCCCTGCAAAATAGGCGAATTTTGTGTTTGCCCCTGCAAATTTTTTTTTGTAGAAATACCCCCTTATTCAAAAAAAATTTGTAGTGTATTTTATCCTCATATGTTGGAAAAAAAAAGCAGGGTTAAAAACATATTTACCCTAATTTAATTTAACGATGACAATTGTACTTGCTGAAAGTGTGAACTGTGCATGCATAGTGGTATTGTTAAGCTGTAACAATTTATCACAACAGTTTCCTCGTGAATCTTCCACCTACCTAGGCCGGGACGGGACGACGATTACAAGATGATGATACAAAAAAAAATATCAACCTCTACTCTCGGATTCATCTATTTTCAACACCTAACCTAACCACTTTGTCATTTTACTCAATATGGACGGATGGATCTGACCAAAATGATGTTTAATCTTATTAATACATATTTATTTGTAACAACAATATTGTAATTTTTACTTAAAAAGAAATATTGTCATTTTGTTTGTCAAAAATCGAATTTGTTCTTGCAACAATAGGTCTGTTTGTTATAACTTTTTATAAAATAATTTTTTTATAATATATTATAATTTTGTGTAAAAATATTTATAAAGAAACTTTTTATAAAAGTTTTAAATAAAAATTTTATTTAAATAGTTATTCTTAAAATATTATTTTAAGTATTTTAGCATTTTATTGAATTTTTTTAATATCAAAATTTTGAAAAATTACTTAATTTTGATACTATTTCAAATAGATTTTCATAAAAATCATTTTTGAAATAAAAGTTTTTAAAAAAAATGCGATTTTGACTATATTTCAACCTTCAATAATGTATGTTTATGTTATATGATGTCAAAATTAGTGTTTTAATTTAGAAAAAATGAATATAAAAAAACTTATAATATTTTAAATTTTTTTTTAAAAAATCTATTTTTAAAAATACAAAAGAAAAATTCATTTTGTTTAAGCTGAAATAAATAGGCCCAATATTATATACAAATTCATTGATTGCTAAGAATTTTACCGGTCAACAAAGTATATTTTTTTCTCCAAAAACTCAACGTTAATTATTTTTTATATTGTAAAAATGGTTTTCTAAAATGAAATGATAAATTTGCATATGATAGATGTTATAAAAAGATTGTGTTGCACATTAATTTTTATATCGTGGTACAGACGCTACAATGCGATAAAGACGACAGTGTTATTGGATGAAGAATTATTTACGAAATCAAAAAGCTGTTTGCTATAGAGTGGGATGTTAGATGTCACTTTTATGGTGTTGCTAATTTAGGATGTGACCATGAACCTGGAATACATGTATATGAGCAATGTCATACAAGACTAAGTTCATTATTATTAACTGATATTATGAATGAGGATAATTATCCCTAAAGTCATTTCTTTCTAGTTTTGTTTTTTCTGAACTTGTGTCCCTTTTGTATAAAAATAAAATAATGAATAATGCAAAAAAAAATAGTAATTTTGTCTTAAAAAATAAAAGCTGTTAAAAAATTCCACAAATGAGATTCCAGAGAGATAGTGAGAGGGTGCTACCTGGCAGAAGAAGAAGCAGCCAAGTAGTAGTAATAACCTAGTTTTGTGGTGAGGCTGAGACAACATAAAATCCTCACTCACTCTCTTCACTCGCTCATTTCCACAAACACCTTAAGCTCACAACATCTTCTTCACTCACACCTCAAATTTCTCTTCAATGGCTACCTCTCTCTCTTTCTCTAGACTCCTCTCTTCTTCCACCACCACCTCACTCTTATCTCCCAAAACCAAATCCCTCTCTTCCAATTTTACCCTCCCCCTCAAGCTCAACCGTTTCAACCCAAAACCTCTCAGATTCTCCTCTTCCCCCAAAATCTCCGCCACCATCTCCATCGGCGACAAACTCCCCGAATCCACCTTCTCATACCTCGACCCCGCCGGCGAAGTCCAAACCGTAACCGTCTCCGACCTAACAAAAGGCAAAAAAGCCGTTCTCTTCGCCGTACCAGGAGCTTTCACACCAACATGCTCACAGAAACACGTTCCAGGATTCGTGGAGAAATCAGCTGAGCTAAAAGCTAAGGGAATTGACACAATCGCTTGCATTTCGGTTAACGATGCGTTTGTGATGAAAGCGTGGAAGGAAGATTTGAAAGTGAATGATGAAGTTCTTCTTTTGTCTGATGGTAATGGTGATTTCACAAAAGCAATTGGTGTTGAGCTTGATTTGAGTGATAAACCTGTTGGTTTGGGTGTTAGGTCAAGACGTTATGCTTTGTTGGCTGAAGATGGTGTTGTTAAGTTTTTCAATTTGGAAGAAGGTGGTGCTTTTACTTTCAGTGGTGCTGATGATATTCTCAAAGTTCTTTGAATTTTCTTCTATTTTGTGTTACAATTTGAGTTATTTATTTCTTTAATCGGTTTAGGTTGATGAACTTTTTTAGTTTTGGTTTTTCTTAATAATAGTGTGGATTTGATTTGACCTAATTGGTGTTTGATTTGCTAATTATATCTGTTGAGCTTTGTGGTGATTTTTTTGTATGATGGTGAATTAGATTTTCATTGTATGAGCCATGCCACATACACTTCGATACTGATAATAATCTAAGAAAACGATATAGTTAAATTTAATCGCGTAGGTGTTGGTGTGTTGGACACCAACGCGTGTCTAACATCTAATTCGATCGAGTAGTGTCCGTAGTTATGAAGCACGGACACTACTCGAATTTAGATGCATCTCAAATTTTAAATTGATGTCTTGCTTACATTGCTCTGCAATTGATGGAAATATGGATTAGTTTATATTTAGTAGCATGTTCATCCAAATAATTTTTGCAAGGCTGAAAATTAAATTAACCTTGGTTTTGTAAGACTGCAAACAGTTTGATAGATGAATAGCACTAATGACAGTTTTATGAAAATTATTTAACTTTATAGTTCCTAATAGGGGTGCTCAAATCCAATTCAATCCAAATAAAAACCGCAAACCGATTCAAAAAAATCGAAAACCGCAAAAAACCGAATATTTTTGGATGTGTTTGGATGTCTCTTTTGTGAAAACCGCTGGATCGGATCGGATTTCAGATTGATTTTTCAAAACCGAACTAAATCGCATGTATGTATTTTAATATTTTTTTATCTTTTTATTAGTATGAAATATATTGCATTAACCTATTTTTTTGTTCATTTTAAATTTTAATAATACTATTTGTTTGTTTAATTTAGTCTATTTTTTCACCTCAAAAAAAAAAAAAAATTTAGTCTATTTTTTATTTTTTGACATGTTTCAAATATAATTGATAATTGTCCTTTTAAAATATTAATTATTACTATATTATATGTTAGATTTTACAACAAACTTAACATTTATTTCGTCAAAAAAGTCAAACCATTATTTAATATTTTTTTCTTGTAATATTAATATTTAATAAAAAAAATTATAATTTATAATTTGGATATCCAAAAACCGATCCAAATTAAACCGTATCGGATTGGATCGGATTTTTTTTATTTGTCATCCAAAATCGAACCAAACCGCAAATAAATTTATTTTTGAATCGGATTAATTTTTACCTCAAAATCGATCCAAACCGAACCGCGAGCACCCCTAGTTCCTAAGACACTCACTATGATGGATGATACCTTTGTTCTATTGTTTGTAAATTGGGAACACAAAGACAAGCGGTGTAGACTGTAGAGAAAGCTTCACTTTTTCTGTTGAGATCACAACATGGAAAATCTGGATGTATAACTGTTGTCATGAATGTTTGATTATTTGAAATGTTGATTGGATTAGGATTATGCAGTCCATGAAACAAACAGTTGTATTATGCAGTCCAAAAATTGCACCAATGTAATGTGATTTTCTTTTGTTTCTTCACTAGTTTTATTAAGTGTGATGTTTCACAAGTTTAAGTGCTTAGATCAATGTAATTAGGAAAGTGATAATTAGTGTTTTAGGGATATTAGTTAAGAAAATAAAAAAAGGTAAATGATTCTAAAATCTTGTGCATTTTACTTTTTAAAAGTATACAGATTACACTGTTCTTAGTGATCAGTTTAAAGTTCTTTGAGCATCACAGCTATTGGGTTTATAGGTCAATGTGTTATTCTTTTCAAGCCAATCAATACTAGCTAAAAATAGTTTTAATTCATGAGAACAATTTGATGCAAAAACTCAAGCAAATTATTGTGTATATATTTGGACTGTCATTTGCAAATTATTATAGCGAGTTCGTAAATATGAATAGATACTATGACTACATTTTGCAAATTATTATAGCTAGGAGATGTAGTATCCTTAATCTAGTGATAAAGACCTTTTCAATATTTCTTTGTTATATTCTAAGCGGTAATGTTTCCTTCCAACCAAATCTTATCGACAATAAGGAATAATTGATTATTCAACTTAACTTCCAAATTTTAAAGGCTAGTTTCCACAAATAATCAGCAATAAATAATTATGAATGAAAATGTCCATCAGTTTTTCATTTTCCACCATCTTCATCTTACATCTTGAGGAGACAATCAGACAAATTAAGAATCTTCTTGTTTTCCTATCTTAGCATGTGGACGTAGAAATGCCCTCAACCTCAAGCATGCCCCTGTACCAAAAAGTGAGGTCTTATTGTACTCTTGAAGCTCCAGTGTACCTTAGCATGATGCATAACTTTTCAATGCATCCCTATAATTCTCAATTCTGCAGTGAAATGTTTTATTTACTAAACATGAATGAAATTTTGAGCTCATATAGTAATTAGTAAACACTATTTTTAAAACGGGTTAGGAATAATCTTGAGAAAAGGACGTCCATGGGTGCTGATATTTTTTGCTGATGCTTCAAGCTGAGTTATCTGCCAACTGCCGCCTTTTGTCCGCTGGAGACTGTGACAGTCCTATTTTTTGTCATTGATTTTCTGTTGGTGAATCTGATCTGAAACTGGCTTTCTCTGGTTTTTGGTTTTCCATGCTTATCATAGAAGTATTCATCATTCTTCATTTCAATTTTTGAACTATAAGAGATAGTAAATTGAACTGTAAAAAAGCTATATTTCTATTGCATTTATCATTCAAATATTGGAAATACAAATAAAAAGTTTCAGCACAAGTACAATAACAATGTGCAATTATTTTGAAACATTTTAAGCTGCATTGCTTATGCCAAGAAAAATAAAATGATGCATCTCTTCCTTTCTTTGCTGCATAACTGCTGCCATATGACCATATCCTAACAAGAAGATGCGCGTGATAGCGGTTTTCCTATCTGTCAAAATGAAGGCAGTGTAGAGCACATACCTAAAAAGAATTGAATCATTAAATTACTTATAAGAGAATTCAGAAAAAAACTAACTAGAAATCAAACTACAACAAGGTGCAACGTGTATTCTCCAATTGAGCGGAATTCACAAACACAAGATAATTTAACATGTCAAAGCAGGTTACACGATCTGAAAAACAAAGTAAAATATTGCCTTTTGAAACAAAAGAAAAGAAAAAAAAGCACACAGCCACCGCACCTCTTAATACATCTCAAGCAACATCACACCAAGAGAAAGCCAACACTGTCTCAGCAACAGATACATTAACCAGAAGACCAAAACCAGTAGGACAAACAATGTTCATGAATAAGTGATGGCATATATTCTAACCAAACATCCCTGGCAGAATCAGAAGGTTACTTACAATCCACTACCTAACATAGATGTTAAAAGCTCATTCTAAGTTTAACTGCTGTTAACAAAGCACATAGATATGTTTGTAAAAAAAAAAAAAGCACATAGATATTATTAGGGTCATGCTAAACAGTGCCCCCGGGGCACTTGTTAAGCATATCCAAAAAGGAAAATAAAATAAAAGTTAATGTTTAAAAGTTGACTTTTTACAATTTCGATGCATTAAATGCACAAATTACAAGAAAAAGTTTCTTTATTAGTAAGCTTAACTAGTGCCCCGGGGGCACTGTTTAGCATTTTCCATATTATTAAACTAAGCTGCACCAACATGTGAGGTAATAATTGTGATGCCCTTAACTGATTGCAAATTAGTACTCCCAAGTTGCAAATCAATGCTATAAACGATGGTTCGAGGGACAAAATTGTTACTTTACAAGCAACAAGGGAAACAGTTTAATTTGAGGGAACTTCTATAATATCAGTATGTAAGTTAACTTAATTCGATAAAATTCCCTCATCGCCGTTGTTTCTTCGTCGAGCAACAGCTCCCAAAGGGCCAACAAAGCTTCTCCAAGTGCCAATCACCGCCTCACATGCCTTCCCCCCACCGATTGAACACTCTGCATAAACATTCAAAAGACAAACCTCGGCATCAACCGGAAATCAGGCACCATCGCCTTCGCATCAGAAAGGCCAGCGATAAGATGAGGTTGGATATAGTGTTGTCGCGATAGAGGTAGATGGTGATGCTGTGCTTATTACCCTGTTTCTTCTGTCTTCAATTTTGATTTCAAGATAAATAGAGGACACAGAATGAGAATCCATGCTATTCGCGTGTTTCGTTTATAACCACCTTGGTAAAAATAAGCCTTTTTCTTACCAAAATGGTAAAGTGTGTTATTGTACAAGGGTGTGTATTTTGTTAGCCTTTATATTGTTGAACTCTACTACTCAATTCCGAGGATACAATTTGGGCTTCATGCATCATTCCCTCCTCTCTAAGCCCGGATATTAGCTGATAGCAGATGCGGTCATTTAAAATGAAACCAGCATCAAACATTTCCCTATACCAAAAATACGCACCATTGAAATCTTTTAAGTCACAATGTCCCTTAACCAGAATTTCATATGTATCAGTTTTTGGAATCAGTCCCTTTGCCTTCATATCATCAAGAAGATGTTTTATTTCTAAGACCCTTCTATCTCTAAGGTGTGCAAGAATCAAGCAGTTGTAGGTCACATTGTCGGAATCAACTCCCTGATCAACCATTCGTTGGTGCATAGATGTTGCCTTCGGAACATTTCCATCTTCAGCATAACCATAAATCATTTCATTATATACAGCTCGATCTGGAATCAAATCCATTCCTAACATTTCTTGAAACATTTTCTCCATCGCCACTATACCTTCCTTCCTACATGAATAGATCAACGGATGAAAACTTCCAATTGAAGGTTTTATGTCCCTCTTCTTCATATTACCGTACCATTCAAGGCATTTTGCGGTATTTCCTGACATTGCATATCCTGACATTAAGGAATTGTATGTAATCACATCTGGATTATATCCCGTGCCGGCAATTTGAAGAAACAAATCCTCAGCTTCTTTTAACCTTCCATATCTTCCGAGTCCATTTATCAGTGTATTGTATGTCACAAGAGTAGCATCTATTCCATTTTTTACCATTTCATCAAAAAATCTAAAGGCATCTTCCAGTGTACTCAATGAGCAACTAGCTTCAATGAGCATATTATATATTTCTGCATTTGGGGAAACCCCGTGGCCTACCATATCCAACCTTAGCACAGTTGCAGCATGAATAAGCTTACCATCTTTGCACAGACAATTTATCAGAGAACCATAGCTAATGACATTAGGCTTTATCCCTTTCTTTTCCATTTCCTCAAGAATCTTAAAACACATGACAAAATCACACACAAATCCATAACCATTAATCAAAGAGTTATAAGTCTCCACAGTGGGAGAAACACCCTTCTCTATCATTTTCTTAACCCATCTCTGTGCCTGGTCCAACTCCCCAGTTTCACAGAACTTGTTAATTAGGGTATTAAAGGTGACATAACTAGGCCTCAACCCCCGTTGTTCCATTTCTTCAGCTGTCAATATAGCTTTATTCAAGTCACCCTCTTGACAATAAGCATTCACAAATATGTTATATGATATCTGACTTGGAATGACTCCATTCTCTTCTAGCTTAGCCAAAACCTCTTTAGCCTTTTCAACCCTTCCTACCCTGCACAATCCATTCAACAAAACACTATAAGTACGCTCATCAACCCTTGTTAGATTTTCATCTAGCAAACCGTTTACATTTGCACACACCAAATGATCATCAAATACAAGACATGAAAACCCACTAGGCAAAAAGCCCTTCCCCTCCATCTCCAACAACACACTCCTAGCATCTTCCAATCTCCCTAAACCACAAAGACCATTTAACAAGCAATTGTAAGTAACAATATTCGGCTCTGAATACGGAGCCTTCATTCTACCTTTCAAGCTAAAAGCTTCCTCTATTTCACCCACCTTACAATACCCACCAATAAGCGTATTATAAGTCACCGTATTACAAACAACATTTGTCTGAATCATTTCATCAAACAACTTCCGTGCATCCTTTATTTTCTTCTCTTTACACAAACAACCCAATACCAAATTATACACGTAAACAAAAGCACGAATCCCATCTTTCTTCATTGAATTAATCAACTCAAAACACTTATTTAAATCCTTCAACATAACAGCAGAAAGAACAGCTTTTTCATAAGAAAAACCATTGGGTCGAATACTCGATTCAACAACATCGGCGAAAAAAATGAGAGCTTTTTCAAACTGATGTGAACCAACAAGGGTATCTAGAATACGGTTGATTAAACAAATGGGAAGGAGAAATCCGTCATTTTTCATTGAATAGAACAATTGAATGACTCTGTTGAGTGTATTGGGATTGGAACAAAACGGAAAGAGGGTTTGTAGAAAGATGGGTTTGGAAATGAGTGAGTGAATTTGTGAAGGAAAAGAGTAATGAACATTTGAGAGAAGAAGCGATTTGATGATTTTTTGAACGGGTTTTATGTGACCTTGGTTTGTTAAGGTTTGAAGCAATTGTAGTTGGTGTTGAGAAAATGTGAATGATGAGTTGGGAAGAAGATGAAGAACGGAGCGTGTTCGTGAAAACATTGCCGCGTCTTTCAAATGAGAAACCGGTAAGGTAAGAGTAGCTTATCAAGTAACCCGGGGAATACCAGGACCGGGATACTTGGGGAACAAAGTATGACCAGTGCGCTTCATCAATTTTTTGTGGGTTGGAAATTGATGTGAAATAAAGGGTCTTGCGTTTCCGCAGTGCTCTTTAAACATTCTATTTAAAGAAATTTTTTATTTAAAAAATAAACATTATGATTTTCAATGCGTTGATTCATTTTCATAAAATTTTTATAAAAAACATATTATTTAAGGCCTTAAAAAGTGTTCCGAGGACACTCGTTAGCATTTGCCATAAAAAAAATAGCTTATCAAGTAATAGATTTTTTTAAAGAAGAAAGAACAAATGTGAAACGATAGAAATTATTTTGTAATTAAAAAAAATTTACTTTTTATATATTATATCCAAACAAGTAGAAAATTATTTTATTAAAAGAAAGTGATTTATGTTAGAATAAATAAACACAAAATAAATTCTACATTTTTATAAAATCTCTAAAAAATTAATCTTTAAATTATTAAATATTAAAATAACTATTTTTTTAATTTTAATATGTAACAAACGGACCCAAATCTTTGCAATTCTCTTTATACCCTTTATTTCCCTAAGAAAAAATAAAAATTCCTTAATACATTTAGCATGTAACTTATATGAAAAAATAAAAGTAAAATACACCAACAAATTAAAAATGTTAACTATGTTAGGAATTATCTTTCCAATATATTTGGAGCTGTATTAAGTTGTTTTTCTTTAATATTTTTTTTTGACACAAGCAAACTCAATTCATTTCATTCATAATTTTTTTTTTTCGACAGTATCATTTCATTCATAATTAATTGTTTAATATATGGTGGACAATAATTATAAATTTGGGGACTAACGATAAACCGAGTCGCTTGAATGAACTACCCTGTTTGCTTGTAGTTGTTATTCAATACTAATAAATCACGACACTTTGCTATAATACTACCAAACTCTGTGTTATTATTCCAATACTTTGCATTGATGGATTGCACAACATTCAAACAATCACTCTCCAACTCTATATCAACATGCACCCTGTATGTGTTTCTTAGCCAAACCGGTGCTTGTTTCACACCTATAGCTTCTGCAACAGTTGGTGTTCCATGGAATTGCTTTGTATATGCCATCACGAATCTTTCTTGCTCATCGCGGCTGCATACACCTTTGTATAATCTTATTATGACTTAGAGTCTGAGTCTGAGTTTCTGGTCCTGGGTCCTAGCCTTCCGAGAACACATGTCCATGCACCCACTTCTGTTTTGAAGGAATCAACACCTTCAACTGAGTCTATCAGTTTTTCTAGTTCTCCAATGTCTTCTGTTTTAGAGGAATCAGTACCTTCAGTACCAGCTCGGGTGCATCAGAGAAAAAGTAAACTCATCCCGCTCCAACAGCAAACTCAATCGCATGAACCGGTGATAAGCACTGAAAATGACCATGCTATTGATAACTCTCATAGTTCTGATACTTGTGATACTAACCCGAATGATGTACCTATTGCTTTGGGAAGAAAAAAGAGATCATGTCCCTCCATATATAGACGTCCTACTTCTAATTTTGTCTCTTCTAAACAACTTTCACCACAATATGAAGATCCCATGAAATTATGTTATGATAATCAACCGGCCTCTACTGACAGAAGTGATAAAGACAGGTTTACCAAAAGAACAATTCAACCAATTTACTTGCAAGCTTCGAATGATTGATATCCATTCATCAGCTTGAGGGGGAGTGTTGTAAATATTGTATAATTATTATTAGGGTTTTGCTAACGAGTGCCCCTGGAGCACTCTTTAAGCATACTATTTAAAGAAATGATTTAGTTTAAAAGTAAAACATTACAATTCCCAATGCGTTGACTTCACGCATTTTCATAAAAATTCCACCTAAATTTACTATTTTAAATGCTTAAAGAGTGCCCTCGGGGCACTCGTTAGCATTTTCCTTATTATTATTATTATTGATTTAATCTAGCCTATTAATTAGGCCCATTAAGTATATCATAGTCTATTTAAACTCTTCGGTAAGAATTTTTTTTTCCTACCCCAACAATTGTTTCCATACCCCAACATTTGAAATTGAAATGACTAAAATACCCTCATATATAAATTAAAACGGAGAAAAATTTATCACTTTTGTCATTTGCAAACAAAGTGTACTGAGAGCATACCGAGAGAGCAGAGAAAGTAAGTTTACCGGTACACATGTGTAAAATTATACCGGTATGTAAATTTGCATACCGGTACAGTTGGTTTGAGTGTACCGGTATGAATATTCATACCAGTACACTTTTGTGCGACTGTACCGGTATGAATATTCATACCGGTACACTTTTGTGCGATTGTACCGATATGCATATTCATACCACTGTACCAGTATTAATATGCATACTGGTACAGTTATACAAAGTGTACCGGTATGAATACCGGTACACTTTGTATAACTGTACCGGTATGCATATTCATACCGGTCCAGTTACATGCGTATTTTTTTCAAAAAATTAATTAATTTTTCCAGTGATGCGCACCAGAGGACGAGACGGTAGAATTCGACGTATGGGAGGGACCAGCCATGGTGATTTTCGTGAGCGTCAGGCAGAGGAGCAGCCTGTGCAGGAGCAGCCTGCGGCTGTCGGCTGGCCTGGAGGACCCATTGATACGAGGCTTCTGACACGATACGATCAACATATATCTCGTCATATATGGTTTGATCAGGTAACCAATTGTTTGTTTTGTTATTATTTGTTAAGCTATATTGATGAAGTTATATCAACATTGGTGTTGAAATATTATTGATAATGTTTTTTTTTAAATATATGCAGGAACGTCCACTTTTGAGGATAACATCTTTAGGAGCGCAGATAGTTAGTTGGGTTCCTGATCAACATCCACCAGTTATTAAAAATTGGTTGGATATGTCTGGATTGAGCTGGCTTGAGCGGACGAGTTTGACAAAGGTTGATCCAAACCTCTTAGCAGCATTTGTTGAGAGATGGCATCCGGAGACATCGTCGTTTCACATGCCGTTTGGTGTAATGACGATTACACTCGACGATGTGGCATGTCTGTTGCATCTGCCTGTTAGGGGTATTTTTTACTCTCCGATATCAGCTAGTATGGAAGAAGCTGCATCACTTGCAGCAGAGTTGTTGGGGGTTAGTTATGAGAGTGCATTGGCAGAAACTTCATCGTAGAGGGGTGTATATTTTTCTCAGCAGTGGCTATATGAGTGTTATCAGATGAATTGCCAACACGGGAGTTTTGTTTTTGCTGGTAGAGCGTGGATGCTGTTGTTGGTTGGATGTACTATTTTTACGGATAAAAGCTACACGCGCGTGGACACAAAATGGCTGCCTATGTTTAGAGATTTATCTGCATGCCATACATATTCTTGGGTCAGTGCTGCGTTAGTTTGTTTATATGATAACTTGAATGACGCCTCCATGTTCTCCACAAAGGCTTTTGCAGGGTATGCGACACTTCTACAGGTAACATTTCTTTTTCGGTACTGTAGATGTTATTTAATTATGGACATTTTTGTATGCATATTGCATGTTTAGAATGTAATTTAGTATGCGATCATTTTTTTAATAATATTTAATATTTTTTTTCGTTGCGTAGACATATTTTTTACTTTTTATTTTTGTTGTAACAATGTTGGATTCACGAGTATTTCCCTGGCCTTGGTCGGCGGGCGGATACTGGGTTTTCATGTAATGCACCCGATTTTCCTCGAGCTATGCGATGGAGATATAGGCAGGGGAAACTGAAGGTTCATCAGTATCGATCGATCATGGATGCACTGACCCCGTCTGATGTGATTTGGCGTCCGTTTGAAGATCACAGGGGTATTATGCCTTTTGACCCGATTTGTATGTATAGTGGTTATCTGCGTGGTTGTGCGGTAGTTCCTCATTTGCCTGAGAGGTGTGTTAGGCAGTATGGATTCTTACAGTATATACCACCACCACCACCTTCAGCTCCCGCCACTGCTGTTATTGTTAGAGATTGGGTCGGTTATAATATTTCTGTTGATCAGATCCTTCAGGCGACACGTGCAGCGACATATGCTGCCGAGGCTACAGATGATTATCTGCCGTGGTACTATACGGTGTCACATCCTAGATTATGTCGCCCTGTTGATGGACCACATGGAGTACAACCAGTTCCCCAGTATGTGCCAGTACAGCAGCCAGCACAACAAGATGATCCGATAGCAGAGGATGCACCAGCAAGAGATGCACCACGAGGTGAGCATTATTGGAGACAGGAAGCTGCTACTGCGCTTGAGAGATATATAACTCAGATTGACGCTCAGAGAGAAGATGACGCCTTTACAGATCTTTTTATGGCACTGGATATTTGCCAAGGTGTAGAGGTTGATCCTGTTCATTTATGTGCCTTGATGCATTTGCTTGTGTACTTATTTATATACTTTTGTGAACTTATTTATGTACTTTTGTGAACTTTTTGTTGTGAACTTTTTGTGTACTTATTTAATCACACGACTCAAACAAAAAAACCAAATAATCACATGACGCGACGTGTAATAATATTTAATATAAGTTTACTAAAAGGATTGATGATGTGTATATAAAATATGTCATCTATCATAAAATTAAACAACTAAAAGTATCAAATTTAGATTCAAAATTAAACAACTAAGATTCAAAATCAAACAACATCCACAAGGATGATTAACCGGAGGATTTAAAAGTTGCCAAAATTGTAGACGTCCGATTAATTTTACGATCCAAGATTCTGCTCCAGCTGAACAATATTTTTTC
Source organism: Trifolium fragiferum (assembly GCA_954870985.1). Lineage (NCBI taxonomy): Eukaryota > Viridiplantae > Streptophyta > Magnoliopsida > Fabales > Fabaceae > Trifolium > Trifolium fragiferum. The sequence goes on along the minus strand of OX940793.1, from coordinate 53,298,586 downwards.
CAATCAGGGTTCACATCGGGCAACGGAAATCCTGGATTCATATTTACATGTAAGAAAAATAAAATAAGTTCAGGTTCGTAGAAAATAAAACATAAATATTTTTTGAAAATTGATATGTTTAAGTTTAAATTTAAATTCATATTTACCTGAACCTAATGATTTTCATCGACATAACCGATACAGAAAAACCTTGCTGAAGGGGAATATGATCTCATCATAGGAAAGAAAGTCGTGCTAGGTTTACCCAAAGTAACCAAAATGACATTATACATATTTGCAACCAAGTAACCCATGGCAGGTATGGTGAACCATCTATCTTTTGACTGAGCGCCTAATCCTGATATCTGCAACGATTCTTTCACGAGTTGTATACGTTCGCCGAATAACTTTTCGTACAAACTGATATTACTTTTCAATTCATTGTCTAACTCTCGACGGACCATGGGCCAACCATCCTCTGTGTAACCAAGTAAAGATGCAATAGCTCTAAAACCACAATTTTCATCTGCAATGACTTCAATAATGTGAGTAACATGTGGATGTATATGCTTTGGAAATTGTGACAAATACTTTTGAAATATATTTTTTTAGATGTCTGAGATAGTTGCTTCTGAGATGGTTGCTTCTGAGATGACTGAGATAGTTGCTTCTGAGATGACTGAGGTGGTTGCTTCTGATATGACTGAGATAGTTGCTCCTGAGATGATTGAGATGTTTGCTTCTGAGATGACTGAGATAGTTGCTTCTGAGATGATTGAGATGGTTGCTTCTGAGATGACTGTGATGGTTGTATACACACCCTCTTCGATGCACCTTGTGATTCACGCTATTCTCTTTCAACATGCTCAAAGAATGACGGATCACGATACACATCATAACCCACTGGTGCTTTGCCTTTATCTTTGTTCTTCACTCCACCTCTAGTTTTAATTTTTTCAGGCGGTGGACACAAGGAACTTGTATTTGGATAAGCAAGTTCAAACACTTTACTCTTTAACGCTCTTTTACCAACAGTATCAAGTGATCGAAATCGACTCCATATTGCATCTATTGCATGACTCATGTCTAACTCATATCCATCATCTGTGTCATCCTCTAATGGTTCCTCCATAGTTAATTTCTTCCAATGACCATGAACTGCCTCTAATGGTATCGATTCACCGCTCTTTGTATACCCACCCAATTCACATGCACAAGGCAACTGACATGTTGACCTAAGTATACAACCACAAATGTCCTTGTCGGTTCCAACAATGCCAACTCTCTGAAACTCCTCAGAAATTAGATTCATAGCAGCTCTTGACACAAAGCTTCTTAAATTCTTAAAAAACGGACTGCTATGTAGAGGCTCCGTATAATAAAAACTTTTTTGAAATGATGCCTTCACTTTGCCAACTTGAAGAATTATACTGTCATTCATGGATGCCAAACACTTGAATAAGTCACCTTTGATGTTTCCCAACATCTGCTTCAATTTTCAATTTGATGACTCGACTCTAAATATTAAATTCCACACAAAAGTCAATTAAATGAAAAAAAAAATAGAAAAAAAATTCAATTTTGAAATTGACATAATCATACCTATTAGTCGTTGTGTTTCCTAAATACATCACTTTATTGGTCCATGCTGCAACAAATTTTTCCTTGTGAGGGGTCAACTAGGTCTTACTAACATAGTCAAAAAACTTACTTGAGTTAACACATGCTTGCTCAAGCGCATTCAACCGTTGATGATACTCCGCCTCATCTGTACTACGTACAATATTTTGCCATAAATTTTTCACCAACTCTCGCATATCCTTAATTACATGTACGCCGCATCTTCCACTCACATTTTTATTTATGTGCCACGTACAAAGCAAATTTACAGTATGTGGAAATACAATTTCAATTGCTTTCATCAAAGCAAGCTCCCTGTCGGTCAAAATTATTTGTGGAACATTATTTTGCTTAATAAACAATTGTTTTAACTTCTCTAATGCCCAACAATAATTGTCTGTCTTCTCAGCTTCCAAGTAAGCAAATCCAACATTGAATGTCAATTTGGTTGAAGTGATACCAATAATTTCAAGCAATGGTTGTCTGTATTTATTTGTTTTGTATGTGCAATCCATTTCCAAAACAATTGGAAACAAATTTAACAACTTGATTGAATCTGGATGTGCCCAAAAAATATCACTCAAAATATCAGACCCATCATCTCTTCTTCTATTCCACGTGACATATTTTTTATCATCTAAACATTGCAGCACATGTTGCATCTCTGATATAGAACCTCTTTCTTGTTTTTGTAGCATGTTTCTTTTTCTATATATTTGGTTGGTATCAACAACAAAATATGAATTATTTTTTTTAGGTCTAAATCGATGTTCCTTGGTGCTACATTACACTTTGTCAGATCTTCAACACGTTTGTTTTCTTCTACGGTTAAACTCGCCTTACGAGGATGACCTGCATATTTTTTTATTTATTTTTGAACTGCAAAGATAAATATAATATATTATGAAAAAAAAATAACATTACAAATAATAGAAACAAGGATGACCTGCATATTGATCAGGTAGTCCGTGATTGTGAACTCCACATTTAACCTGAACTTTCCATCCCGAACCATCTGTTGAAGGTGTGACTCTAACTTTGAATGGACAATTACATTTTTTTGATGCTGTTGACGTAGAACTTTTCGAAGAGTCATATTTTCCACCTCTATCACAGCCCAAAATCAATTTGTCATTTCTTCCTCTTATTCTTTGTATCTGACCTAGTAATTATTATACTTACTTTATTGACAATTCCAACATCTTGAGCCCATGTTATAACATCATCTCGTGTATTAAATTTTTCATTGGTCGTAAAAACAGTTGTGGTATCTACTGATATTTGATCTGCATCGCCAGTTTGAGCCATATCTGTTGTACAAAATAAAATAATAAAGTTTTTTTAAAAAAATAATACTAAAGTTTAAAAAAAAAAAAAACACCTGCACCGGTACACTTTGAAAAAGTGTACCGGTACAGTTTTCGAAACAACATACCGGTACAGTTTTAAAAGTGTACCGGTATGTTCTGCAAAATTAACTACACCGGTGCTCTTTTTTGAAGTGTACCGGTGTATTCTGAAAAATTTAGAATACCGGTATACTTTTAAAAAGTGTACCGGTGTATTCTGGAAAATTGAGAATACCGGTATACTTTTAAAAAGTGTACCGGTTAATTTGAGTTGTACACTTACCGGATCGCTTTAACTATACCACTTCAGAAAAATAACAAAAAAAAATAAATATTAAAAATAGTAAAATAAGAATATTATATAAATAGTAACTTAAGGGTAAAATAGAAATATTTAAAAATTTGTAGGGGTATAGATTGTTGGGTAGGAAATTTTTTTTTCCTTCAGTAATTGTACTCAGAATAATTCATTCCAATATTTGATATATTTTATTCTAGATTTTTGCTAACCACACCCCAAAAAAACTAGTTACACCCCAAAACGACTAAAATACCCTTAAATATAGTTAATATGCATGCAATGTAAACTAAGTTTACAAAATGTTTATGTAAACTCAGTTTACATAAGGTTATGTAAACTGAGTTAACGTGAACCTCTTAAACATAGTGTAAATGTGAACTGAGTTTACAAAAGGTTATGTAAACTGAGTTTACATATACTTTGAAGTTTATTTTAAAAGTACGTGGTCTTATGTTACATTAGGAGTTCACATAAACATTTAATTTAGATTAGATCTGCTAACGATTGAAATCACAGAGAAACATGAAATCACATGAAAAAGAGAATGCCTAGAATTGAAAAAGTATAAATTCACTAACCTATGCAATAAAGTCTTAATGGTATATCTTCAAAATTCAATCTTTTATTGTGAATTTGTGATTAATTACACATTAATGGAGTTTGTGAGTTTTGACAGAGAACACGTTAATGGGGTTCCTGAGAAAGAGAGAGAAGCGTGAAACAAAAACATAAAAAAATAGAAACGAATTTTAAAAAATTTATATAAAAAAGGGCAATTTTGGTATTATGATTAAAATTTATTGAAAATTGGGTGTAACTAGTTTTTTTGGGGTGTGACTAGCAAATCTCTTTATTCTATTCTAAATCTTTTTTTTTTTCTTCTTGTTTCCTAGGGTATCCTCTGCGCGATTTGCAGAGACTAATCCCTTCGAGGATCTGGAGCGCATTTAAGGGCTGCCTCTCCCAAGCGATGTTTTTCCATACGCACCGGCCAGAAATCGAACCCCTGACCAAATACTTAAGGGGCCCAAGCCGCTTACCACTTGTGCCTCACCCACTTGGTTATTCTATTCTAAATCTAACACTTATTATCTTTAAATATTTTATTTTCATTTACCTTTGTGTAATCTTTGAATGGGTAGGGGTTGGTTGCAACAAAAGCTTTATGTTTTAGGTTTAACCCTCACTTCCCTATGTAATTAGGTGGAAATAGGATTTCATTCATTCCGTGGAGTCGGGATCTCTCAAGTTACCCTCCGGTTCCGGTTCAGGTTCCGATGTCTGGCATCAAACACGATTTAGGTACAATACAAAACCACAACAATGGAATGGATTTCTTGATTATTGATTGATTTCATGTATATATGTTTTCTTATGCATGCTGTTTGTTGCTTTAGTTGACAAAGATTTTGCTTCACCGAAGAATAAGAAATTAAAACTTCACGACGTGGACCACGGCAACAACCATCTTCCAGTTCCAATGTCTTGTGATGATGATGATCCTAAAGGTACATACATACATACATAGTACAAACCCTAAATCAGACCAAAACCTCTCATATTTTTTATATCATGCATTGCCAAATAATTAATTAAACTTAACTAATCAATTTCATGACCTAAATTGTTTGTTGTTGTAGTTGCAAAGAATGACAACAGTTTGAAACCCAATGCGGAAGACAATGTGGTTCTCTTTTCTGAAGATGAAGCCAAACAACGTTTTGCAAACTGGTGCAACGAATATGGACGAACATACTTTTCCAAAGAAGAGGAAGGCCTCAGGTTCAATGTCTTCAGGAAAAATCTTGAATGGAACACCCACCATCCGGACGAATGTGTCCTTAACCATTTCGCTGATTGGACCTATGAGGAAACAATTTATCGTTTTGGTATTGATTCTACTTCTGAATCCGACACCGAACAAGGCCACATTCAAGAGCATTACGCTGATAAATCCTTTCTTAGTGAGGATGCAGACTACGACGACATGATGTAAGGTTTTTATTTAATTTTAATTTGTATAGATCCAAATGGTGAATTGTGTGAGTATTTGAAAGGAGCAGCTGAAGCTGAAATTGTTGAGTCTTATGTGAAGAATAATGCTTTTGGGATACCAACAATTAATTTTAACTCTCTACAATTTATGAAGATCCTGATTGGAATTATTACTACAAAGTTCGTTACCTTGATGGAATAAGCAATTGATTTAGGTGTGAACTTATGTTCTAGAGAAATGTTTTGTATTGCATTATGAATGTTCTCTGAATTGTTGTTGATTTGAAAAGAGTTACATATGGCTATTTCGATTATGTTTGGTTTGGCGCCTGTATATTTTCAATCCATAGCGACTTATTAGTGAGACTTACAATCTGACTTTATTTATTACTAAGCTTTTCTCTCAATTGTGGTTTAATTAAGGAATGCTAAGATTTCATTATTTTATTTTTCATATAAAGAAGGCCTTATAAAACTAATAACCAGAAACACATGATCATGCTCCTCTTAAATCATTTTAAAGTAGAGAATCAAGAAAATGTAAACTTATAATCTGATTTGTTGAGTAGATAGTTTTAATAGGTAAGGAACCTTTGACAAACTGAGACTCTGATACGACTTCAATATAGTGTCCCTTGATTTACACGCATTGATTGTTGCAGCTTCTTCAAGCATTTACACGCACTAGTTGATCTGACCCTTGATTTTTGATCAACCAACTGCAATTTGTGCCATGTTGATTTGACAGTGCAACGCGGTATTTGATCTCGGTGATTCTTTTTTTATCGGATGATCAATAACATTACTGTGTTGACTAGGGATGACAAAGTTAACCTTTATCCACGGATAAAATCGGCCACGAACACAAATGGACAGCTTAATGGATACCTGCACGAATATGGGACGAATACGAATATCACATTTATCTAACAAAACTGACACAGGTATCATACTATCCACTCCACATATATCCATTTACATCCCTAGTGTTGACACAATAACTGTGAAATCCAAATTCCTGTTCGCCCGAACTCTATTCAAATGGACAATGCATAACTTCAATTTTGAAGCATATGCATATGTTATGAGATTATGTAGAATGTCTATATTTCTAATAATGTATTTTAGGCATAATAATGCTTAGAAATCCAAGAACCTTTACTTGGAAATCCTGTCCAATAATGTTACTATCTTTTGCTTTTTATTCTTTGGTGTAACATTCACCATACTTTTGTTTCTATTACGAAAATGTCCTGCACATCAAAATATATCTTTGCCACAATTTATATCTTTCAAATATGACTAACATAGAGGATACAACATTAAAAAATATATGCAAAATGAAACTTTATGTGTTTTATCAATTTCTTGAAGCTAATTATTTCTTCAAACAAATACAATTTAAAAAAGAAAAGACCTACAAAATCTTATAAACAATCCATCCAATAAAACATTATTGCTTCCATGAAGATCCATGTCAGTAGATTCCTGTTGTATTCTTGTTTTGTAGACTTCACTTACATGAGAAGAACTTTATATACTTTCTTTAAGTCTTTGATTAATATTCACAAGAAAACTAAACTCTTCCATAGTCACCGACCCTTATGCAAAACCTCAAAGAATAACAATGTTTTCCTTTAAACTAACACGCTATAATTTGCCAGAACTATGCTGAAAACACAATATATTACAACGCGTTCAATATTGAATCCACAGAAGATGACTTTGTTGAATGAAGAAATGCCGAGTCCTTCTAGGAGTTGGGAACGAAAGTTCCAATATATCCAAATGCCATGATGAAGAAGGCGAATGCTTGGATAAAGAGAAAGATGAAGAACTGGTTTTTCCCGAACATAACATCGTAGCAACCGATAAAGAAGAGGTACATCCCAACACCAAATTCTAACAAGTGAATCCTGTTTGATATTTGAGAAAAAAAAGATGACAAATGTAGGTAAGCAGAAGTACTATATAAAAAATTATTAAGAGATCATTGAATGCCAAAGTTTTTAAAAGGGGTTTGCAAGTTTCGACATCAAAGTTTCTGATGTTTCTGTAACATCTAAGCGACCACAATTGAGGTCGCATCAGTTGCTTAGATTGCAATGCTCTATAATACTAAAGATTGTGACACGAGTTCGACTTCACAAGTTGTTGAATGCTATCAAATAACTAAGGCAATGGTACTTATTTTTACCTGTCTTCAATCCTGAATCGAGGCTTCTTGAGTGCTTTAGTTCCTGCTTTAATCTTAAGAGCATCTCCGAGCTTCTCAGTCACAATCCATTCATTCACTCGACTAGTCTCCAGTAGACCAATAACAGTAGCCTTTGCTCGATGTAGAGACATAACATTCTCAAATAGAATCCAAAAGACAAGTAAATGGAGTGACCTGACATGTACAAAACACAATCAAGTCAACAAAGCTTTACTTGCAAAACAAGTTACTTGTATTTCGATGGAACTTTGGCTTATGTATTTGATTAAAGGTTTTGCAAACTGATGCTAATACAACATGTCACATAGTAGCAACATTAAAATATAGACCTTGGAGTTCCGACTGCATTGAGAAGGGTGATAACTGAAGGGATATAAACAGCTCCCCATTTAGGAACCGCAACCTCAGGTACTAAAACTGTTGCAGGTAGCACAATGCAATAAAACACAAATGTATTGATGTGTGCTACGACTTTTCTAACAAAGAAGAAGCTGTAAATGACATGTATCTTCTTCCACAAGGACACTTTCTGCAATGTACACACATATATACAAATTCAATTTGGAGCATTAGTTTAGTAACAAATATAGTTTGTACTTGTATAGATTGAAGATAATTCAAGGAAGCAACTTTAACCATACCTTGTTTCTAATTATCTCCATGACCATTTTTCTGAAAAGATTGGCTGGTCCGCAAGACCAACGATGTTGTTGGTATCGGTAGGCTTTGAAAGTACTTGGCAATTCATTTTTAACCTGTATTCAAAATAAATACCTCAAATTAGTGGCCAATTGATAATATGCAGCCAATCCATTTCATGTATTTGTTTGTTTTAACATCGTATTTTCGTTTCATATCAATACTTTAAAATTCGAATCAAACATCAATCTAACGATGTAGGTTCACATTTCAACCGGTGAAATTATCTTGCCTGAGTTTTGAAACATTGTTTCGAATTCAAATTACGAGAATTTTCAAAATTCAAATTGAATGCACGAGTATGAAATTACAAAAGTGAACCTTCAAGTTAGACAAGTATAAGAATTTCCATCCTTTGAGACTAGCTCGAACAGCCAAGTCCATATCTTCTACCGTGGTCCTATCTTTCCACCCACCAGCCTCATTCAGCGCCGATATTCTCCAAATTCCCGCGGTCCCTATTGTAATTCACAACAGTACAAATTATAGGCTGCTTTTCATGCCACAACAAATCATGAACTAGTCTTTCTTTGTTCAATTTTTTTACCTTAATAATTAATTTCATTTCTTATTGTAAAATGGTGAAATTAAATATTTGAAATCATATATCATTATTAGTTTATTACCATTGAAGCCAAAGAAGGCGTAAGTGGAAGAGCCAACTTCTTGTTCCACAGTAAAATGGTAATCCAGTGACATCTCTTGCATTCTGGTCATCATACATTCATCAGCATTCACTGAAATAACAAAAAATAAATTATATCAGAAAAAATTACTCTAAGATACTTGTTAAACATACTTAAAAAACGATATAAGAAAAAAATAATATTGAGTTTTTGGTTATTTTAAAATAATTTTTTTTATTAATATGATTAATCAGAACGTATCTTAAGTATTCTACATAAATTATAAAGCTCAAAATAAATGCATATCTGTTTGTTGGCAGAGTGACTAAGTGTGAAATGAGACCACTATTAAATATGCATGTGCAATTGCCGGGGTTAAGCAGAAGTAATAGAGTGGAAAAAAAGAAAGATGAATTGAAGGAGCACTAAAAGAACAATGATGATATCAACAACCACAATAATAATTATATGGACATGTTAACAAATATACTCGAAACATCATTTAGAATTTTAATTCACAAATTTTTATGAAAATGTATAAAATTAAAATGTTAAATTTTTTGAATAATTCTTTTAATAAATTTTTTAAAGAGTGTTTCGAAGACATTCGTTAATAAAACACAATATCAATAATTTTGTTGCTCTTGCGGCTGACTGTAAGACAGAAATGCCCTTTGAAATAGTACACATGCATGTTTTTTTTCATCATCAGTTTAATTTGGTTCGGAAATCTGACATCAAATGGTTCTAACTTCCTTTCAGTCGCAGTTGCGAAGATCGAACCGTGATTTTTCTTACCAAATTTAGCGTCAATTACGACTTAACCAACTAACGATTGGTACATACATGTTTTAAGCTATGAAGCACGGACTCTGACACGGACACCGCGACACGACACGACACGGACACTTCGACACCGCTAATGTAAAAAATATACGACACTGACACCGCTACATATTTATAAAAAAATGTAATTTTAGAATTAAAAATACATACATATGCATTTAAGTTGAACAAATTTTTCAATAAAAAAAGTTTTAAAAGAATATATGATAGTACATTTGACATTTACTCATCAACTACTATCGAAAAACTAAAAATAATGTAATCAAAATGCAATATCTTTAATCCTTCATTGATCAATATTATTATTTCGACACATCTTTAATCGTTGTATATATGTTTGAGAAAAATATAACCAAATTAAAAAAAATAAAATTTGGACACTTACCCCGACACGTTTGTAGAAGAGTCTTATAGGTGTCGGACACCGATTTAAGGAGTGTCGGAATAAAGAAAAGATTATTTTTTTGGACACCTCTCCGACACGTTTGTAGGAGTGTCGTATAGATGTCATACGAGTGTCGGACACCGACACGTGTCGGACACCGCGACACATCTAATCATAAAGGTGTCGGTGCTTCATAGGTTTTAAGTATTGCCAACCAGAGACATCAACAATAATAATGGTTGGTCCCTCACAAAATCTTCAATTTATTAGCTGAAAACATTAATTTGGAATTGCACATATAGCCCCCATACATAGAAATTTTTGTGTCAACGACTCAATGGAGTGTGGCCTTTTTAGTCCCACACGTTTTAGGCTCTGCCTTAGCATTATAACCCGGATAGCACATTTTTCTAAAACATTATCATCATCTTCATTTTATTTTTTCTTATGACATGATTGCATTGTTGAAGATAAGAAAACAGTTTTTCTAACAATGCAATGGTTATAGTAGTATTATACACTTGTGCCCAAATCCCAAACATATGCATTTGTAACTTAATTACTCTAGCTAATCATGTTTTCCTAATCACTAATCATGAATATTATTACTATTTTACTACTATGCAATTGTATACTATATCTTCTTCAAAACAAGTGTTACTACTAGGTGTATTTATTTTTGACTAACTACTAGTACTATTTATTAATCAATGGGTTCACCTCTAAATTTCCTATAGTAGTACGATTTAATTATGTGTTTCAACATTAAGCATTGGCATAATGTTGATCTAAGTATCTAACTTTTCGGCCACACAGCCAACCATATATAAATGAATCATTAGCCAAGATAATTTTAATACGTGAAAACCATTATTATCTTATATCATGGGTCATGGCCTCATGAATAATCATGTATCTATCAGTTTCGTTCACAACTTTTTGTGACAGCCTGTATGCAAATTTTTATATGTTTACTAATATGCCTTCCCCACCCTTTTTCTTAAGAGCATGGAACATAAGAACCAAACAAAGTAAATGTATTAAAAAATTAAATAAAATAAAGGTGTTGAAATATTTAATAACACCTGAAATAAGTCAAATAACACATTCTCTTAAATGATTTTTTTTTTGGATGGTAGTAGGTCCACATGTATTAAAAATTAATAAAATATTTGTTTATTTTAGTTTTTATTTTTATTAATTTTTAGTCACCCTCGTTTATTAAAAGGATGCTTTAATTCTTCATTTTATAAATACCACGTATTTGTAACCCAATTTTTATTTTTTTGAAATATGATATATGTTAAAAGAGTAAATAAAAATAGACATAGTACACAATTTCTCGTATTATATGTTACTTCCCTACCAATTAAGCTACACTCATAATCATATAAATACTAATCCTATCAATTAAACTATACTCACAATCGATATAAATATTAGTATATTTTTACTAATACAAATTTAATTTTATCTTAAAAAATAAAAAGCAAAGCATACGTGGCTTAAACCAAAGGTAACCACCAAAGCTTAAGGTGGTGCCATAGACTATGATGTTTGCAGCTTTAAAAAGGGTTGTTCAACCACAAAGTGGGACCTACAATCCCCCCAACCAAACTAAATATTCCCAAACCAAAACTACCCACCGACAGTTTTTTAATACCAAAACTCAAGTTTTTAGAATTTGCTATCTAATTAAAAAATCATATTAAGATTATGTCAAATGAAGCCGTCATTAAGAAGAATCTTTAATCTAAATTAGAAAAGTGACTTCTTGTTTTTCATAATAGAAAAAGAAAGAAAATTACCAAATTTCCATCTAGCTTGAATAAGACCAAGTTCAGAATTATGCACCATAAATGGCACAGTACGCCACAAGAAATCAGGCTCTGGCTGAAAATCAGCATCAAAGATTGCAACATAATCACATTGTTTCACATAGCTATGCTTCATTCCTTCTTTTAATGCTCCTGCTTTGTATCCATTTCTATTGTCTCTAACTTCATACTTTATATTCACACCTTTGCTTGCCCATCTTTGGCATTCTAGTTGCACCAATTCCTACATTTATTTTTTTTGTTACCACAAAAATCCAAATCAATCATCACCCCATCAATGTATTTTTTACAATTGGTCTTTTTCTGTTAGCATAATCCATGAAATATTAATTTTTCCATGATTGATTGATTCTAAGTTACCTGCGATCTAAATTGCGACATCAATGTTTTTTTACATCTGATTCAAAGACATTATAATCGAGCAAGATTTTTTTTATATGAAATTTACGCAAGCATAATTTGTTAGTCAATTTATTGTTGACTATGATTTTCTGCAATATTAAAAATCGATAGTTGGTTTAGTGACGATTGACGCTGAATTTGGTAGGGAGGACCACAATTCGATCCCCCGCAACTGCGATCAGGAGAGGGTTGGAACCACTTGATGTCAGAACAGACCCCCGAATCAGATTAAACTGGTGTTGAAAGCAAAAATATATGGAGAAAAATGTTGGATTTAATAATATTAGTAGTTACCTTGATTGTTGGGTCAGTGGAATCATCAAGAACTTGTATAATGATTCTATCAGAAGGCCATGAAAGACCACATGCAGCTCCAATTGACAATTGATAAACCTACATATACATAAAAAGTGCTTAATTACTATGCTTAACAAAGTTAAGTTACATTACATTAATTAAAATAAAAAATAAAGCACCTCTCTTTCATTGTACATAGGGATTTGAACAACAACCATTGGATAACAAGAGTTTCCCAACTCAATATCATCCTTAATTGGTTCCCATTTGTAACGTTTTTCAGGTTTTCTTCCAAATAGCTTCACAAGAGTAATGACAACACCCATATAAACTCTTTCGATAAACATCATAACCGACATTATTAAACACAAAAATACTGATAATCTTAGTAATGGAACAATTAATGGTGCTTTGATTTGACTCCAAATCAAAGAAAATTGCATGGTTATGTCATCTTTAGCTCCTTGTAATGCAAAAGGTATAGTAGTAGTAGTAGAAGAAGAAGAAAAATGATCCATTTGAAACTAGTAGTTTTGTTTGATAGAAGAATGTAAAAAAAGACAAGAACTCAAGAAGACAAAGATATGAAACAATGGTTTAGGACAAAAACTACTAGATCCAAAAGGGTTTAAAGGGACAAGAATATTTGTTTTTGTTTTTGTTAAAAATTGTTATGTTTTACTTCTGGTCCAAGCAAAACAATGTTATAGATCTAAAAAAATTAACAAGAATTTTTTTTAGCTTTTCATATAGCTATGCATGTTTCTTTTGAAATGGAAATGAAAACAAGACTTGTGTGAAAAGTCAAAATATGTTCTGTGACCAAATGAAAAGAGAAGCAGAACAACACATTTATTAAAAGCAGAAGCAGGTGAAAAAAATGGGAGAAAATGTGAAAGGAAAAATGAAAAAAATTAAGAGGGATATGATAGGAAATAGAAGAAAAGGTAAGAAGGGAAATGGAAGAAAAGAGAATGTTTTTATTTTGAAGTTGTCTATATGGTATTACATTGCATTGTGTTCTGTCTCATGAGTGGCTTTTATAGTTCTAAGTTGAAGCCTCAACCACATGTTATGGTAAGCTGCTAATGGGGAACAGCAATATGGCATCAGCTTGTTAAGGTAAGCTGCTAATGTCAAGATATATATGAAAGTATTAATCATAATTAAACAATTTTAAAACTTATTAATCACTTGCTATATTTTTTTTTTTTCTGTCACCATCAGTTTAATCTGGTTTGGAGGTAAATTCTGACATCAAGTGATTTCAGTCCCCTTACGATTGCAGTTGCAAAGATCAAACTGTGATTCTCCCTACTAAATTCAGTATCAATCACCACTGAATCAACTAACGATCGGTATCACTTGCTGTATTTTTAATTATTCTAAGATATAATAATATTCTCAATTTGTCAAATAGAATATTTAATTAATATTTTATTATCATTTTCTATATTTTATTTTAATCTATGTAATTTTTTTTTTTTGGATTCGATCCTTGTAAATTAAAACTATCAATTAATTTACATGGACTAAAACAAAAACTACTATATTAACAAGAACTAAAATCATATTTAAATATTTTAGTTTTTACTATACAAATGGAATATTCGATTTAAGTTATAACATTCGATTTATTATAGAATCTCTGACCTCTAGACACTTGAGATTTAAAAATAAAATAAAGTTACACATTCTAAAATATAAATTTCATCATTCAATATATGTGAGTTGGGGTGGTTATTCCATATTCTAAAATACAGGAATACTTCAATGAAATGGCATATGCCTAAATACTCTTTTTGGCTTTGGATTGTCATATTTGGTTTGAAGGTTAGCTAGCATATGTAATATTATTGTGAAAGATGCACAAAAACAAAAACAATGATCTCATTTTTTAAGTCTATCTCATTTTTTAATATTTTGAATAAAAAGTCTTGCAATAAATTTGTAAATAAACAATGATTAATTGTGAATTTAAATTCTTCGTTTTTAGACTTGCAATAACTTTTTGACAAAGACATGCAATATTGGGCCGGCCTAGCACCCAAGCGAAAACTACTTATCTATTATACTTTCTTGTTTTAAAATAAATGGCTCAGTTAATTATTGTACGCATGTTAATGTATAACTTTGATAATTAATAATTTTTATTGTATAAATAAAAAATTATAAAAAAAATATTTTAAAAATACTCATCGAGACGAATCCGACATTTTTTATACTATTATTTATTTTTATTTATTGAGAAAAAAATATAGTCAAAACAAAATATATAAATAGTATATATATTTCAAATATATAATCACTCATTTTTAAAACGGAGAAAGTATTTCTTTAAGTTTGTGGTGTACTAATTAATAGACTCATTAAGGACACAAAGTAAGCTTTTAATTAGGTTGGTTTCATACGAAAAACTTTGTTTTGCATTAGTCAAGGAGAAATGAACCTTGCTCAGTTATCCAATTGGCAATTGATAATTGTTTGAATTAACTTCAACTTTCTTCTATTAGAAGATAATAATAAAGTGATTTAAAATGATTATATTGTATTTCAATCGTGTGGATTTTTCGTTTTGAACGGTGGTAATGAGCAATTCATAAGCTCTATACAATGATGTACGAACCTTCTGACTTTTTTGTATAGAATACGCTAGGAATGGAGATAATTAACTAATGGGATAATAAATAAATAATATTATAATAGTCATAAGTTCTAATCTCCTACCTAATACTATTAATTGGAAAAATTAAAAATACATTTCCTAATCACTAAACTAATCCATAAAAAATCATTAAGAAAAAAAAAAGAACTAATTTATACAAATTATTATTATTATCAACTTGATTCAAATTTTAGTATTTTTTATTAACACCGTCATCATTTTAGTTTAGTCTATTTACATTTTTCCTTCTCTCTTACTACACTTAGAGATAAGTAATTACATCTTTCGGTTGAGATTAAAACAATAAATTATCATGTTGTAAAAGTCTAATTCATTCTATTATATCTAAATAAATCTCATTTGTTCAAAGGAGTATATCTAGTAGAGCATGCACCCAAAAAACATATCTAGGACTCGTAGAGCATATTCAACATGTTGCTAGTTTGAACTTCCACTAATCTATTTAGAGTGAGATAAATGTAATTCTTTTCTTTTTCTCTAGATAAATGTAATTCTTTTTGTAATCATTATTAAATCAGAATATCTTCTATGTTTAATTGGGGCATCATCACAATACATTATAATTGGCATATTCAATTGTTGCATCATTTCACCGGTCTCTTAAGGCTTTGCTTGAGAGTTGAGTTTGGAAGGAGAGAGGAGGGAAATGAAAGGCTTGTGGATGAATAAATCCTTGTTTGAGAGTTTTAAAAAAATAGAAGAAAATTTTGGAGTGTTTATTTTGTCCAAATTTAGAGTTTCTCCAAATTGGGGGTTTTAGAGGGTTAAATATATTAATTGACCATTCTACCCTCACAATAATTCAAAATTTCAAGATATAACACAATTTATTGATTTTAAGAGAAAAAATGGTATTTAGTAAAAAAAAAGGAAAAAGGGTAAAATAGTAAAATAATAAAATTATCACATAAGTCCTCAATCTTCTTTTCTTGTTGGTTTTTTAACTCCAAACAAGAGGAAGGTTTTTCCTCCTATCTCCCTTCCTTCCCTTCACCTCTCCTCTTTGGCCTTTCCTTCCCTTCACCTCCCCTTCAAACTCGCAAACAAAGCCTAAGGGTTTTTCATGTAAGTGCAAGATTGGTTGCATCTAAATTTGAACCAATTTGATCTACAACTCTATAATTTCTTCGGTGGCATAACTTTCAAAATCGTTTTTGCTAAATTCGAAAACAATATGTTGATTCTGAAAGACTCAATCAGTCACAATGTCACTTCTCTAATATTGCTACAAAAGATAAGTAAGTTGTCTAAATGGACTATGTTGGAGATGTGAATGAGAACCATCAAACTATGATTGGTTGGCATTCTCTTGTATATACGGGATGTGGAGGTTTGATGATTAGAGGATGCGGAGGGAGCAGACCCGGTCCCCTATGGGGTGTAAGGTGAGTGACGTCATCAGACCTTAAAATTTTGGGGGTTTTAACTTAAAATTTTGTGGTACTATAATAATAGTTATATTTTGTTAATGTTTATAAAATATTAAATGTATTTAATAGCTCAATTTTGAAGTTTTTTAATAATGGTTATATATTATCAATGTTTATAAAATATCATATGTTTGTTAAAAAAAATATCATAATCAAGTAAAAAACAATAATTTAATTAGAGGATAATTCTTTTAAATCTTTTAACATTTTTTATTAATGATCTATTTTTAATATTTAAACCATACCTTCAAATATTCAGGACCGATCCGAATATGTATGAAGTTTTCACAAGGTAAGTTCTCTTCTTCTTTTGACAAAATTCTTTTTATATTAAATAGTTAAAAATCAAACTTCTAACCATTTACATAAGAGCTCAAAATCCTTATCACTAAAATCAACTCATTGTTGGCTGATCACGACATACTTTAATTCGTTCAATTTCTCAATCAACTTATAAAAAAACATTTCCAAACAGAGACCAAACAACAACTGTGTTGTTGAAGGTATACTGACTTTACTCTTTAACTTTCGTTTTCAAATTGTAGACTTAGAGATTCCCCGTTTCTTTAATCTATTATCAATTAATTCTTTTTTAGTTGCATCCATCATCAATGAAATTAATCATATTTTAGGCATATATATATATATTACACCACAGAGACCCCATTTTGCATGGTTCGGTAACGATGGTAGCAGAAATTTCCCAATCCTTGCTGCAAGCAATATTGTGCATGTGAAAGGAATGGGATTGCATTACCTTCGACTAGACATTGCACCTTCTTGCCTCCAATATTCTTCAATTAGACTTGAATATTAAGGTTGAGATTATTTTTGTATGGTCACAACATCTAATATTCTTCAATTATTCTGATTGACACAAAAGGAAGCGTTAAAATCAATACCCTCCTTTGTATATATCCATAAATAATTAGGTAATAGCTAAGTGCATTTCAATCATACATGTCGAGGAGATAACATATAAGAGAGTCAAATCGTCAATTGACAAGTTAATTTTTTTTTTTTTTTTCATATAATTTATAGTATCAATGATTCTTGCAATGATTTTTTTTTGGATGAAATTTTTTTAGAGTGAGGAGATGGTATTTCAATCCAAAGACACTAAGCTCAAACCTAAGACATCTCGAATTTACCACTAAACCAAATTTTTAGAGTTTCTTGCAACAAATTTTCAAATCTCTTTTTAATATTCCTTTATTGCCCGGGGACAAAAATATATCTCAAAAGAAGTAGTTACAAATTACCATGTAGTAAAATTTGATCACCAAAATTGACATGCCATTTGGACACTTTAATTGTTTGGTCAACTCGGATTATAGACAATGCATTTGAAGTGCATAGCAAGCTTTTATGGATGTGTTTGTTTAAACTTTAAACTTTTAAAAAGTGATTTTCTTAAAAAAAAAAAAACTAATAGATTTTTTTGTAAAAATTTTAAAGCAATTTTGTGTTCGTTTACAATCATAAAAATTTTAGAGTTAAATTTTTTTTTACAAACCATATCAAAATTATAAAATAATTTTTTATTTTTAAATTTTTTTTTTAAAAAAAAAATCCAAAACAAACGCACCCATGTATTAATGAATTACCACAACATTGGATAACATGTGATCCGGTCGTGTGGCACAAGACTTGATTTAGAAGTTAGTACAAAAGACAAATGTAAAAATGTCATAAGCAAGTAACTAATAAAGAAAAAGCTGAGAAATGCAATATTTTTCTAGTTAAAAAA
Organism: Trifolium fragiferum; assembly: GCA_954870985.1. NCBI lineage: Eukaryota > Viridiplantae > Streptophyta > Magnoliopsida > Fabales > Fabaceae > Trifolium > Trifolium fragiferum. The sequence continues at coordinate 53,280,165 of OX940793.1, read as the reverse complement.
AGGAATAAAAACTATATATGGTTAAAACTACAATTCAATGATTAATATTATTTTCCTAGTATAGTTGGTAATCCAATCATTATCAAGTTTGAAGCATATACCATTTTTGAACTCTAGTGGCAAACACAAGATGACAGTTGAACCACATTGAAAATTCCATAACATCTCAAAGCAAAGTCTGTAAAATCAAAGAGGTCCTTTCTAACCTTAAAAAACCGTTCAAACTTTAAAGTTTTTTTTTTTGACCAAATAAATTTCAAAGTTCTTGAATAACAAGTTTCAGTTCATTCATGTTAGGAACACAAGACCCTTTGAATGTTGTTGTAGTAGAAAGCTCACCTGAAACTGATTATTTTAATTGGCGTCATGTTAATATATGTTGTAAGAGTACATGTTAAAGTATGTAAAATTAGAAATATAACATTTAATGATATAAAAAATTTAATGCTTAGAGAATTGAATACACCACAAGTTCAATAAAATATTTTTACATTTATCTTCTTAACACATATTATAAGGGTACGTGTTAACATTTTCCTTAAAACTTCAACAAATAACAAATCTCTATATAACAGGCTTTAATAGTGATAGTTCTCCTGCCATTAATTCAATATCGTACTAATTCAAAATTAAATCAATTAATATTGTACTTTATTTGCTCTCAAATAAAATAAAAACAAACATATATGTAATTTATTATTAATTTTGTTTCTAAATGGCCAATGCCTATAATGCTTCTAGAAAATACTCAGGTCCAACTCACTTGAGAATTTTCTAACTGATGTAAATAAGAGTAATTCAAATATCTAGTTTGTTAGTTAGTTAGCTTGTTTAGAAAGTTAGTTAGTTAGTTATTAACTGTTTGTTAGTAACTGTTTACTAGAGTTAGTATTGCTTGAACCATAGTTAACTTGTGGATAAAGCAATATAAATAAGTCATGTACATATGCAATTTTCATTCAATACAATTACACTTTTCCTCTCCATCTTCTTCCTTCTCAAAACAACTAAAGTTTTCATAGATCAAACCCAACATAGTGGTATCCAGAGCGCCGGTTCAAGATCATTGCTGCGTGCGTGAAGATTGATTCTTGAAAATGGCTACAAACAACATTCCAACTCAGTTACCTAAGTTGAAGAGTGATAACTGGGACAGATGGAACGTGCAAATGCAAGCAATCTTTGGCTTTCAAGATGTTGCAGATGTGATTCAAGGTGGTGTAGAAGCTCTTGGTAATGATGCTACAGAGGCTCAAAGAACAGCGTTCAGAGCCAACAAGAAGAGAGATTGCAAGGCGCTTTATCTCATTCATCAAAGTGTTGATGAGGTAAATTTTGATAAGATTTCGACCAGCACTTCAGCAAAGGAAGCATGGGACACACTAGAAAGGTGTCACACTGGTGGTGCAAAAGTGAAGAAGGTCAAGCTTCAAGCCTTGAGAAGACAATACGAGCATATAGAGATGGAGGATCAAGAGAAGGTTGAAGATTTCTTCAACGGGGTAAGAATAGTTACCAATTCAATGGCTCAAAATGGTGAGACAATCTCTGATCAGCAGTTCTGTGAAAAGATCTTGAGATCTTTACCTCCAAGATTTGACTATATTGTGTGCACAGTAGAAGAAACTAAGGATATAAGCACAATGACACCAGCTGAGTTGTTGAGTACTCTACAAGCAAGAGAGTTGAGATTCAATGACAGGAGTGGAGATAAAGATACTAATCAAGCTATATTTGCTCACACAAAGAAGAAGGGTAGTAATGGAAAGAAACCATGGAGCAAGAATAAAGGCAAAGAGACCAAAGAAGTAACAAATGGAAATGATAGAGCTGAATCCTCTAGTAAAGAAGGAGGAGGTTCTATGAATTCCAAAAATCCAAGAAAATTTAGCAAGAAGAATGTTCAATGCTATAACTGTGAAAAATTTGGTCACTATGCAGCTGAGTGTTGGTTTGGAAAGGGGAATAAGAACAAAGATAAGAAGAAGGGTCGTGATGAAGCTTGTGCAGCTCAGGAAGAAGATTCATCAGATGATGATAGTGAAGTGAAACTGATGATGGCTACCATCAGTGAAGCAAGTGATGATGCTGCTCATACAGATTACTGGTACCTTGACACAGGCTGTTCCAACCATATGACAAGTCATAAGGAGTGGTTAATTGAGATGAATCCCTCAAGAAAAAGCAAGATTAGGTTTGCTGATGACAGAACTTTGCAAGCTGAAGGAATGGGCAAACTAGTTATCAACAGAGATGATGGAAAACATGTAATGATTGAAGATGTGTTTTATGTACCAGGTATGAAAAGTAACCTCCTAAGCATAGGCCAGTTAATTCAGAAAGGGTTTGAAGTTAAAATGAAAAACAATTCGCTAGCACTGTTTGACAGAAATCATAAGTTAATTTTGAAATCTCCTTTGTCAAAGAATAGGATTTTTCAAATTAACATGAGCACTGCTAGTGTAATGTGTTTGAATGCAGTAGAGACAAATGATAAGAATTGGATTTGGCATGCTAGATATGGTCATTTAAACTTCAAAAGCTTAAGAGAGTTAGGTACAAATCACATGGTGAAGGGATTGCCTATTATAAGTGTACCAGTAAAGGTCTGTAAAGTGTGTATGATTGGTAAACAGTCAAGAAAATCATTCAAGTCAGATATTCCTTCTAGAGCAAGAAACCAGTTAGAAGTAGTTCACTCTGATGTATGTGGACCCTTTGAAGTTGAATCACTGGCAGGAAATAGGTATTTCATTTCATTTATTGATGAATTCAGTAAAATGATGTGGATATACTTGATCAAGGCCAAGAGTGAATCATTTGATGTGTTTAAAAGGTTTAAGAAGAAAGTTGAAAACAAGAGTGAGAAGTCCATCAAGATCCTAAGGACTGATGGAGGTGGGGAGTACACATCTAATGAGTTTGAGAGATTTCTTGCTGAACAAGGAATTGAACATGAGGTCACAGCACCATATACCCCACAACATAATGGACTAGCCGAAAGAAGAAATAGAACAGTGCTAAACATGGTTAGAAGCATGTTAAGGGAGAAGTCTTTACCAAGTTTCCTATGGGGTGAAGCAGTTAACACTGCTGTATACATTCTCAACAAGTGTCCAACCAAAAAGCTTAACAACATTGTGCCTGAAGAGAAATGGAGTGGAAACAAGCCTATGGTTAGTCACATGAGAGTGTTTGGTTCATTATGCTACAGTCATATACCTGATCAAAGGAGAACTAAGCTGCAAGACAAGAGTAAGCAGATGATACTTGTTGGATATCATCCAACAGGAGCATATAGGCTGTACAATCCTATTAGTAAGAAGATTGAGGTGAATAGAGATGTAGTAGTGTGTGAATCTGAAAGCTGGAATTGGAAGGACAAGGGTACTATGCCTGTAAATCCCTTACTGATTAATGACTCACAAGATGAAGAGAATAGTGTAGACAATGGCATAATGAACATCACTGCAAATCAACAGGCTACAAGCTCTAGTGCAAATCCACAAGCTGCAGGCACTAGTACAAATGTAGATACAACTCTTGCCAAAAGAAATAGACTGCCAACCAGAAGATATCTTGACTTTGAAGTTTACAATGATGGTGTCATAACTGAAGAAGGGGATCTAGTGCATTTTGCATTATTTGCTGATTGTGAGCCAGTTAGCATTGATGAAGCAATGAAGAGCCAGTATATGAAAGAGCTGCTAATCAAATTCAACATGTTGGGATGTAACCCTGCTGAGACACCTATGGAGACTAACACTAAGCTGTGTTTAGATGAAAATGGTGAAGAGGTTAACTCTACTCTCTACAAACAAATGGTTGGTTCACTAAGATACTTATGCAACAGCAGGCCAGATCTATCCTTTGCTGTAGGTGTTGTAAGTAGGTTTGTAGATACTCCAAAGAAATCCCACATGACTGCAGTGAAAAGAATTCTAAGATATGTACAAGGTACACTAGAATATGGCATACTATTTCCACACAGCAAAACCAATGAAGAAAATCAACTAGTTGGCTTCACAGATTCTGACTGGTGTGGAGATCAAGTGGATAGAAGAAGTACATCAGGCTACATATTCAAATATCTCAATGCACCTATCTCATGGTGCTCCAAAAAGCAACCTGTGATAGCTCTATCCTCATGTGAAGCTGAATATATAGCCTGCTCCTATGCTGCTTGCCAAGGCATTTGGCTAGAGTCATTGTTGAAGGATCTATTCATTGAACTATCAGGACCTATACTACTCTTTGTTGACAACCAGTCAGCTATCAACCTTGCTAGAAATCCTGTTTCTCATGGCAGGACCAAACATATAGAGACTAGATTTCACTTTATCAGAGATCAAGTAAGCAAAGAGAGGATTGCAGTAGCTCACTGCTCTACACAAGTACAGGAAGCTGATATACTGACTAAGAGTTTGAAGCATGACAGATTCAAGGAAATGAGAAACAAGCTTGGAGTTGTATCATTAGAGTATTTGAATTAGGGTGGTATGATGTAATTAAGAGCAATTCAAATATCTAGTTTGTTAGTTAGTTAGCTTGTTTAGAAAGTTAGTTAGTTAGTTATTAACTGTTTGTTAGTAACTGTTTACTAGAGTTAGTATTGCTTGAACCATAGTTAACTTGTGGATAAAGCAATATAAATAAGTCATGTACATATGCAATTTTCATTCAATACAATTACACTTTTCCTCTCCATCTTATTCCTTCTCAAAACAACTAAAGTTTTCATAGATCAAACCCAACACTAACAATCATACTGTAACTATGATACTTGTGAATATAGTTTTTTTGAAATAACATTTTTAAATATTTGGTTGTTTGTTAGTTTTATAATATTTTAAATATTTATAATTAAATTAAACAAAGTCAAACCAATCTCCAATGTAGCAATTTTCGTGTCAGCTAGCAGTGCTATATGCACGAGAAACTAATCGTGCAAATTGGACGAGTGGGTTGAATCAAGCTTTATGCATTTTTTAAAACAAAATATCATTGGTTGCTTGACAGCTTATCTCTATCATGACCGCCTCACCTCCAAAACAACACATCATCACACCATCGTTGTTTGTGTGTGTTACCGCTATCGTGGCTGCTAATTATTTCTGCAAGTCATCACCCCAATGATCCGTCTGGTTATGAGAAGAAATCGAATCCATATTTTATGATGCAATCAATGATGTATTGGATGCTCCAATCTCCCCCAATGGATTAACTTTTTTTTGGTTGTTTTATTAAAGTTGTTGTTAATATTCATATGTGAATGGAGTGTAGCAGTGTTGGTGATGTTCTATAGCTCCGTTTTGTGTCTTTTATCTTGCTTCAATCAGTTTCTGGATTTCTTGCCATGTTGTTTTCAACCGATAAATGTTTGATGCCATTCCAAAATGTCAAAACGGAGTATCTTGAGTCATATGAGTAATGGGGAAGTAGAGGAAAGAAATTCTTTAATTAATAACAAAAAACTAAAACGTGTATAAATTATGGCGAGATATCCGCGCCACATCGTGTCGTTGGTTTTACACGACAAAATCTGTCGTACATAATAGCATTTTCCTTTTCGTTTAACTGTTTTTGTTATATTATACGGAGTATGTTATATAAAATACTGAAGGCTTGATTGAAAAAAACAAAAAACAAAATACTCAAGTATGGCACTTATATATGTTTGAATTGTGGCCTATCTAGACAACAAAGTTATAAGAAAAACAAACACACGGAAGAGGTGTCTTATATAATATTGTTATTGTTACTCCTATATTGAATGTGACTTTGTTTCATTTAATTTAATATTTTTTATTTATTTATAAGAAAGAGATACACAAATGATAGATTAATGAGATTCATTTAATAAGTGGATCTCATTAATGTATTTTATAACTCTCTTATAAATTGATAACAAATGAAAGATGATAAAAGGAGCAAAGCTAAACTCTTTTTTTAAAGCTTAAACAAAATGCGTCCATAAAATGTAGAGTTGATTCAAAGATTCACAAACATTGAAACTTGAAAGTCTTATGACGCCCTAAAGATAGAGAATTTGAATCCGACTTCTAACTCAACATTTAACTTCAAGATAATGATTGATCTACATATTCAACTCGGTTTCAAAGTAACAAAGGACACTTTATTGTGAAACCTGAACTAGCTAGAATTCTAAGCGATTCCTAGGGTGTTTGAATAAAAATTCGGGTTAGTGGTTATGGTGCATCAACAATGAAAATTGTTTAACGCACCCCCATATTTCTCGCCCCCCCCCCAATTATGCCTAAACCATTTTGGTATATGAATGGTTTCAGAGATTTGCACTCTAAAATCATTAATTAAGTGTATAAAATGGTTTCGGCTAGAAATCTGAGGGGGGGAAGGAAAAAAAAACTGTTAAGTGCATAATTATAAGGTTGTACTCTAAAACCATTTTATGCACTTAATAATTTTGAAGTAGAACCCTCTGAAACCATTCTACCAGCAAAATGATTTTGGCTAGAAATGTGGGAACAAAAAAAATAAAAATAAAAATTTGGGGGCGCAAGTCATCTAAGGGGTGTGCGAAAAATTTGGGGGTGTGCGACAAATTTGAGGATGCACGAAGCAATTTCATTATTTATACACCGTGCATAAGGAAAATGTTTATGCACCATAACTTCTCCAAAAATTCTGGTTGTTTTGAATATTATAATTTAAATAAGTATTTTAAGTGCACAAAATACAAATTCTATAATTTGAACTAGTATTTTACAATAATATACAACTATTGTTTATATTTGAATTTATATTTTACTAAAACATCACAAATTCATTCAAAATTAACCATAAAATAATTATAATCATAAAATTTAAAGTACAGACACAAAATTATAATCAAAATAATACATTATCCAAAATGTTCATACAACTTTTTTAGCAACTTCAAAAGTGAGAGGCGTAGGGAATGAGTCGGGATTTCATGAACACGAAGGCCCATTCTTTACTCAAAATGAAGAAGGCCGGCCCTTTGTTTGACAACCCTTTTCTTAATTATTTTTTCTATGTAAATTAGGTATTTTTTGCAAATTGTAGAAATTAATCATTCGAGCCTTGCAGAATTCATATGATCGGATTTTTTAATTTATAAATAAAAAACTACAACATAGTATTAAATAGGGGTGAGCATCGGGCGGATTCGAGTCCAAAATGGTTCATTTGAAAAAACCGAGAGTGTAAAATCTTGGCCCATCACCGACCATTTCAAGTTTCAGCTTTGTCGGGTGTCGGTTTATATGGGTTACGGGTTGGTCGGTTCGGTTTATTCGGGTTATCACATTGATAAAAAAAATACACATACGTATAGAATACCGTAATAAAATAACTTGTCAGTGAATATCATCTAAATATTAGATTAACACTATGACAAATACGTAATTTAACTTTGCAATAATATAGTCTAGCTTGAGTTTTGTGTGTAAATAATTTGTAGTGTATTTTTTTATAAAAGAGACGTAGCTTCAATACATACGATAAGAAGGAAAAAGACTCATGATTTTACAACCCCGGTCGGATTCGGTTAACGACATGTTTAAATTTTTAAAGTCGAACCCGACCGTATTTAACCATTTTTACCCATTGTTTATCACCCGTAGACCCGACAACCCATATAAACCCGTCCGATACACCCAACTTAACCTCGGTTAGAATGAGTTCGGTCGGTTACGATATTTTTAATCACCCCTAGTATTAAATATGACAAATGCATTCATGAATCATTTAAGTCTAACATTTGTAATATATTGATCTTTACAGTTTTTTAAGTTTTAAATTAATCTTTTAAGTTTTAAATTAATCTTTTAAGTTTAGTTTACCATATCAACATGTGGGTTCAAGTTCATGATCTCCCTATGGGACTGATGAAGGAGAGAGTTGGTATCACACTAGCCAACTACATAGGAGCTTTCGTTGAGTATGACAAGAACAATAATTCGAGTTTTTGGAGACAACACATGAGAATTCGGGTTAAAATTGACGTCAGAAATCCGTTGAAGAAAGACACTAAAGTGAAGGATAAAGAAGGAACATGGTGCACTGTGAGATTCAAGTACGAAAAATTAGGAGTCTTTTGCTTTGTTTGTGGTGTTATGGGACATGTTGAGAACAAGTGCGAAATTCTTTACACCAAAGAACAAGATGATGGAGTGCGTGATTGGTCTTCTGAAATTCGAGCAGAGATGAGACGGCAAGGTGGAAGAATCACATCGAGATGGTTAAGGGAGGAGAAAGGAGGAAGGATGGAACATGGAGGTGGCACGGCGACCGGACAGCCCTCAACTCCGGTAGGAAGTTCCACTATGGGCCCCATACCTGCTGACCTGGCAATTCCTGCGGTTACTACTGCCCAAACCCGTCCCAATGGCAATCAACAAGAAATTATTACCAGACAACAACAATCATTGGCCATTAATGACCTGCAGTCCCCACTAGCCAATCAAATCCCAACCGCCCAGCCCATTAAGAACCCAGCCGCAATACCTGTACACCAGAAAACAAACGCGTCTACAACCCTTTCATTCACAGCCGACACCTTCATAAATGCTGCCCCAACCGTTTTGCCTCTCCTGTCCACAAATAACTTCAATCCGTCTGCCTTTAATTACCTAGGAACGGACAAAAATAACTCACAATTATTGCCTCATCATGTGCTGACTTTCAACTCCCAACCAAAAGCTGCAGACCCACAGCCAACACAACCCTTTCACATCAACCCAAAACCCAAACCCGGTCTAACCCTTACCCGACCCAGAATTGACAAAAAGCCAAAATCCACTAACCCAATTTCCGACCCGACCCAGAACAACGCTGTTGCCACGTCCAGTCAAGCAAAAAAGGACGATATGGATATGCAGGGAGAGAAGAAGCGACGTCGTGAAGGAGAAACATCCACCAGTAATGATCAATTGGTTAATGAGAAGCATTTTTTAACGGCAGGTCCTGGCAGCCAGGCCTGCCGGGACCAATGAAGATCCTAAGTTGGAATTGCCGGGGATTGAGCACTCCGAGTGCAATTCCAAACCTCCGTAATATTGCTCAAGGCCAGCAACCTGATGTTTTATTTTTATCTGAAACGCTTTCAAAAAATCAAACCATGGAGCGCATTCGAGTCAGCTTGAAGTTTAATTCGTGTTTATCAGTGGATGTAGAAGGTCGCAGTGGAGGATTATCTGTCATGTGGAGGGATACTATTAGCTGTAGAGTTTTGAATTATTCCCGGAACTTTATTAATTTGATAGTGAAGGAGAAGGATGAAGAAGAATGGCGGCTGACTTGTTACTATGGTTACCCGGAGAGAGGAAGAAGAAGGCAAGCGTGGGAGCTCTTAAGAGAACTTCGCGACATGTCTGACTTACCTTGGTGTATTATAGGAGACTTCAATGATTTGTTATCTCAGGAGGACAAAAAAGGAATTCAGCCCCATCCGAATTAGCTTTGTAACGGCTTCCGATCAGCAGTGAGCGATTGTGATTTATCTGACATTCGTCTTGAGGGGTATCCGTATACTTAGGTTAAAAGGCGAGGTTCTCCCGATGCTACTGAAGAGAGACTAGATAGAGCAATGGCGAATTCCAAGTGGCTCATGCTTTATCCTAGTGTCAAACTAATGAACTTGTTAACATCTCATTCTGATCACAGTCCCATTTTGCTCCAGAACTTAAGTCAGGTTGGGAACGGGAGGAGTTACACCTTTCGATTTGAAAATCATTGGTTGAAGGAGGATGACATAGAGGAGGTAGTTGTGGAAGGTTGGGGAAGGGAGAGAAGCGTAAATATTATGCAAAAGACATCTAGATGTGCAGATAAACTCAAATGGTGGGGGAGAAGAAAGAGGATGAGGTTCAAGCAAGAGGTGAAGGAGTGTAGTGAAGAGATGGAAAGATTACGTGGCTGCCATGATTCTTTTAATTCAGGCCGGTATAAGGAAGTACAAGATAAACATGCCAGATTGCTAGTTCAGGAAGAGGATTATTGGAGACAATGAGCAAAGATGCATTGGTTGAAGGAGGGGGACATGAACACAAAATTCTTTCATATGACCGCATCTACGAGGCATAGAGCAAAAAGGATTGAAAAACTTGTGAATGAGGAGAATATTGCAGTTACAAATCAACCTGATATGTGTGAGGTGGCTTTGAATTACTTTAATAATTTGTTTAAAGCTAACCCCGCATCACATGAGCCGATCCTGTCTTTAGTTGCGCCCAAGATCACTCAAGAAGATAATGAAAGATTAGTCATGCCTATAACGAAAGAAGAATTGAAAGAAGCTTTGTTCAACATGCATCCTGATAAGGCTCCAGGCCCAGATGGTTTCAATCCAGCTTTTTATCAACACTTTTGGGATTTATGTGGTAATGATATTTTTGAAGCGGCAAAGGAGTGGTTAAATAGAGGGTATTTTCCATCCTCTTTGAATGAAACAAACATTTGTCTTATTCCAAAATGTGAGAATCCTAGTAGTATGAAGGATTTGAGGCCTATTTCATTGTGTAATGTGCTATATAAGATGATATCTAAATTATTGGCTAATAGATTGCGCGCCTACCTTGATAAATGTGTGTCGGAAGAGCAATCGGCGTTCATTGAAGGAAGGTCTATTTTGGATAATGCTCTTATTGCAATAGAGATCATTCATGCGTTAAAAAGAAGAACACGTGGTAGGAAAGGTGATCTGGCTCTTAAAATTGATATTAGCAAGGCATATGACAAAGTTGATTGGGGGTTCATGCGTGGTATGCTTGAAAGATTGGGTTTTGCCAGTCAGTGGATTCATTGGATGATGCTATGCGTTAGTTCTGTGACCTACTCAGCTTTGGTGAATTTTGAAAGAGTTGGACCTATATACCCAGGAAGAGGACTAAGGCAGGGAGACCCACTCTCGCCTTATCTTTTTATCCTGGTCACTGAAGGATTGTCTTTGTTAATTAAAAAATCAGTGTCTAGAGGAGATTTACACGGAGTCAAAATATGCAGAGGGGCACCGGTGGTGTCCCACCTCCTTTTTGCTGATGATTGCTTCTTGTTTTGCAGGTCCACTGTAGCAGAGACAAATCAATTGATGAGTATCCTCAAAACTTATGAAGATGCGTCTGGCCAAGAAGTTAATTTGACCAAGTCTGAGGTGTTCTTTAGCAGGAATTTGAGTATAGCTGCCCAAAGAGATCTCTCACAAATTATGGGTGTCAGACACGTACTTGGGACTGGTAACTACCTTGGATTACCATCTATGATTGGTAGGAGGAAGAAAGATGTTTTTGCTTTTGTTAAGGACAGAATTTGGAAGCGCATAAATTCTTGGAGAGGAAGGGCATTGTCTAGAGCAGGCAAAGAGGTGATGATCAAGTCAGTTCTCCAAGCAATCCCGTCTTATGTCATGAGTGTCTACCTTCTACCGGAGTCCTCAATTAAAGATATTGAGAGGATGATGAATTCATTTTGGTGGGGAGGTGGAACTAATAATAAAGGGATACGATGGCTAGCATGGGATCGGATGACAAATTCTAAGGACCTAGGGGGTTTGGGCTTCCGTGACCTTCATAGTTTTAACTTGGCAATGATAGCTAAGCAAGGGTGGAATATCATGACAAAGCCTCACACACTAGTAGCCAAACTTTACAAAGCAAGGTACTTTCCAAATTCTTCTCTTTTTGATTCAAAAATTGGCCATAATCCAAGTTATGCTTGGAGAGGTATTTGGAAAGCAAGACAAGTTCTCATGCATGGTTGTAGGTGGAGTATTGGGAGTGGAACTAGCATTAAAGTGATGGTTGAACCTTGGTTGAGAGATAAAGAAGGAGCATGGCTTCCTTCACCCCAAATACAAGGTGTGCATAGTCTTAATATTAATGATCTCTTGTTGCCTAATATGAAAGTGTGGGATAAATTGAAAATTGAGACTCTCTTTCCTTTAAATGTTGCTAAATGTATATTGGAGACTCCTTTGTTTGATTTTGTAATGGAAGATAAGCTTACATGGGTTGATAATCCTCAAGGTAATTATAGTGTTAAAAGCGGGTATAAATTGTTGCTCAATATTTCAGGAAATGAGGTTGGTATAAATTCTGATGATGCTTGGTCTAGTCTTTGGAAAATACATGCTCCCCCTAAGACAAAGCATCTTTTGTGGAGAATATGTAAGGATTGCCTTCCTACTCGAATGAGACTTCAAGAAAAGCGTGTACCATGTCCGACGTCTTGTCCAATATGTGACCATGGGATTGAGGATGATTGGCATTTTTTATTTGATTGTTTTGTTAGTGCAGAGGCGCTGCAAGCTGCAGGCATTAACCATGCAATTATCTCACGTTTTCAACATGCAGGCAGTGTCAAAGAAGCTATTTTTAAAATATGTACTCTTGAGGATAGGACAGCAGCAGGTATCTTTGCAATGGTGGTTTGGATCTTGTGGAATAATAGGAACAACAAGGTGTGGAACAATACGGATGAACCGGGTCGAAGCTTAGGCATTAAAGCGCGTTTTTGTTGGGAAGAATGGGCTGTTGTTCAGCAGGTACAGCAGGCGACGTCTCAACCTATGCAGCAACAGCAGGTCCTCATGTGGCAAAAACCCCCTCAAGGTTGGTTTAAGTGCAATGTCGACGCGGGATTTCATCAAAGCATCAATAAAACCAGTTCTAGTTGGTGTTTACGTGATCATCTAGGACGTTTTGTTATGGCGGAAACTAATTGGACTGAAGGAAATTACTCCATTATTGAAGGAGAAGCTCTTGCCTTGCTCGAAGCGATGAAAGCTATGCAACAACAACGTCTACAGCAGGTGGTTTTTGAAACTGATTCCAAGAGTATTGTGGATTTGATCCAACATCATCGTGGCGGACATTCCGAAGTTAGCTTAATTGTTGATCTTATTTGTAACTTATTATTGCTTAATTCCAACTTTACGGTAAAGTTTGTTAAGCGGCAAGCGAACATGGTTGCTCATACTTTAGCTAGGGCGGCCATTTCTTGATCTCGTCGCTGTACTTTTGAGACATTACCGATTTGTATTACCTCTTTATGCTTAAATGAAATGAGATGAGTTTATGTGTGTCAAAAAAAAAAATTAATCTTTTAAGTTTCTAATAGATTACGCGGTTACCTTTTTAACGACTATTTGTTACAAAAATCTTAATGTTCGTTCATTGAGTGACATCAAATTGTATGCTCACATGAATTGATTGTTACAAAATACTTACAAGACCTCCCCGTAATTGCGACCGGGAGGGGGCTGAAATCATTTGATGCCATAACTAACCCCAAACTAGATTAAACTGGTGGTGAAAGCAAAAAAATACTTACAAGACCATTCACCGAGAGAATTTACACGTGTCTTGAAGATTGTGAATATAATTTTCTAAAATGCATATCATTCGTTGAATTTTGATGGATGTTTTCTAAAGGAATATTATGGTGGTACGATAGTTAATCACAACAGTTGATAGTTATCTAAATGATGAAATGTTGCTGATAGTGATATCAATTGTTTTAGGGTAACAATAAGATAAACATTTTTGTAACATAGGGTCATTAAAAGGGTAAAAGTGCAATCTGTTATAAATTTAAATGACCAAGTTGATACTTAGAAAAACTAAAAGGAAGGACCATACTTAACTAAAAGGATCAATTTTAAAAAATGGCCTTAAAAATCCGTTGGTTTCCGGGGAAAGGTGCCCTTGGTAGTGTAGAGTTCAGTCGCAAAGTAAATAAAATCAAATCAATAATTATTTTCACAAAAAATTAGACTTGAATTTTTTTGAATAATTCGTTTTAAAGGAAGTTCATTAACCATTTTTTTCCAACTGCCTAAATATATTTTAACATACATATAGTTGCATCTAATCACATAATATTTGTCAATATTTTAGCATACATCTAATTGCATCCAATATATTACTATAAATGTGAATAAATAGAAAAATCTAAATTTCTATCCCCGTTGGTTAATGTTCCTAATACTAATAGTTACCAAATACAATGCTCTATCTCTATGTGACAGTTTACTACCGCAAATTTAATCTAAAAGAAACATATAAATGGCTAAAATAAAAATGTTTACTTTAAGTAAAATCAAACTCAATGTCACATCAATCGGTCCAATGCTAAATTCATTAGCTTATAAATACAACTTTTACAAACATCACAAAGGGATGCATGATTCTAACATCTACCTCCACCTCAAGCTTATAGTGACTTGGGTGTCAGATATTTTCTGTAGGTACCCCCCTTTCGCCATTCTGTGTCATCTCCAATGCTCGAATTTCAACCTCCAACCCAGAACAATCCTTCCACATGTACACACTGTGAGTTCTCTATCTTCTCTTTTATCCTTTTAGATAAAAATGAGTTCTGTTACGAGCAAAATACAACCACAAAAATTATAGGTTATACCATATATAGGGAGTGTAATTTGCTTCTGTTGAAAAACATAATTTTAAATATCAACTGTTAATTAGTAATAATAAGCCGGCCCTAATTTTTTTTAGAGAGATAAGCTCTCTCTTCTCTCTAAGTTTGCTCATCTTCTTTTATCAAAAGGGGTGGTTTTGGGTTTTTCTTGACCCGAAATCACCCCTACACTTCTCTTTTGCGTTATCTTCTTTTTGTGTGTGATTTCGTCATCTAAGTGCGACATTTTGATATCCCGTCTTAGTGCGGTGTTTGTTTGTTGTCTCGTCTTGTTGCAGTGTTCGTTTGATTGAATCGACGGATCAATTTTGGTCAACTACTGATTCAGACAGTGATTAAGTTCGTCAACGATGCAGATCCGGAGGCATATGTATTCTAGTTACTTTAATTTTATCACATTATTTGTAGGCATGAGTATGCTGTTTTATGCTATTAACTTGGATGCTATGAGCTTGTTCGTAGATTCATCATTTTCGTTTTTAGCGGGATTGAATTTGTACTTGAATCTGATGTACTCTACCAATTTGAATGAATGAACATTTTTATTTTAGGAAAAAGAAAATCAACCGTTAATTATACTGTTCATATTAATGCACTTGTAAAGTTACTATAAAAACTTTGGTCGTATGTTTTAGATTGGCAAACGTGATGAAGATTTCTCTTCCTACCCCCCACGTCTCTTTTTTACCCCCCAATAATCCAATTTTATCCCTAATTTTACCCATCAAAATTTCGGTTTTCATTTACCGAAGTTTTTCGATATAGAAAAACATGTGTTTTCAACCGTTTATAACTTTGATTTGTGTTTACCGAATTTTTTTAAGGGGTATAAACGAAAACCTAGAGAGTGAAAAAGAGACATGAGGGTGGAATGAGAAATCATCAAAAGTGATTGTATTAAATTGATGGTCATGATCCAAATATGTGTATTTAAACAACAAAAAATCTTGGGCCGAGGCGATTTCATTAAAAAAAAAAAATGCTAAACAGTGTCCCCGGGGCACTAGTTAAGCATATAAAAATAGAAATTTTGTCTCGGAATTTGTGCATTCAATGCATCGAGAATATAAAAAGTTATTTAATCAATATTAATTTTATCTTTTATTTCTATTTTTGGTATGCTTAACAAGTGCCCCGGGGGCACTGTTTAGCATGACCCAAAAAATAAAAGAAGCAAAAGCAAGAACTCTTGTTTGACACCATAGACTTTAAAATGATGTTTTCTCTTCCGGCCCCCCCACGTTTCTTTAATAAGTTGTTTGGCCCTCATTTATATAAAAAAAATAGTTTGTATAATTAATTGCCAAAATAGGTTTTAATATAGAATCAATCAATGGTAACTGATGTAGAAGGTAGGAATATTAGCTTCAAAGTCGATTTATCTTACATGAACCCCAAGCATAATACTTTTATGTGAAAAATAGTAGTACGTTTTTCTTGTTGACAAATAAATAGTAGTGCGTTTTAGTGAGTAAATATGAGTACATAAATGACTAACTTTGTTATACGATGGATCATACACAGGGACATATAATAATGCATTAAATTGAAATTAAAATCGCAATGCACTTGACTCCTCTGGTCCTCTGTGTGGTCTCTGTTTAAAATATATACTCGGTGAGTTTATATTTATTAATTTTCCACTAACAACTAATAAAAATAATGATTCAATATTTTGATATCATATAAAAAGAGAAAATAAATATTTATCGACACCGTAAAATAATTTTACACTGTCAACTAATATAACATATTTAATTGATAGTCTTTTATTGGATATTTTTGTAAAATCATTTTATACTCTCAATGCATCTCCATTATACTCTATAAAAAAAATGAAATAAAGAAAAAATATAGTTATTATTAATTGACAATCTAAAATTATTTTATAACGTCTACGTTTTTCTTTTTGAGTTCAAGGGACATACACAGTCGTGTAAATTAAACAACCAATAAAAATAATTCAACATTATATCATATTAAGAAAGTGAGATTAGTCCTGATGAGTCCAACTCAATTGGTAAAGGACATTGCATATTTATACAAGGACCGTGGTTCGAATCCAATATCCCCATTTATTTACCTTTGACGGATGAATTTCTATTACTTAATAAAAAAAAATGAAATTATGTAAAAAAAAAAAAAAGTGAGATTAAATAAATTGATGTGTGGAAAAATATTCTTTTTTCTCGTTATAGAGAATCTCTCTATTTTCCACTTTTGTTGCGTATATAAAGCAAGTAAAGTAAAAGCATTTTGTGATTATCATCATAACCGTAATGGATGCAAAGAAGAATAGCAACAGTTATGGGAATGTGAAGTTGAGTGGTGACTCTGATGATGATCATGATGATAGCAAAAACTTGGAAGAACCAGAATTGGATCTTTCACTTGAGAAACTGAACCTTGGACCTAAGAAGAAATTGCTTATTTTCAACCTAAATGGATTTCTTCTTCACAGAGTTCATCTTCGTGATAAGAAAGCAATTCCCAATTCTCGAACCGCTGATTACAAATATCGTTACTTTCTCCGTACATAATATTTACTCAAACTCATTCAATTTATCAATGTCTTTTTATTTTATGCACCTTAATGACTATATTGTGAATTTTGATGCAGTTTTTAAGAGGCCATTCAGTGAAGAATTTATGAAATTCTGCTTTGAAAGATTTGAAGTTGGACTCTGGTCTTCTGCAATGGAGTTAGTAACACTTTCAATTTTTTTTCTCTTTTTTTAGTTTCTTAAAATTTGATTGATTATTTTTAGTAAAAAAAATGTGATTCATTATTTGGTCTTATGATTTTAAATTGCGGTTGAGGTCGTTGTGATTACGGTAATTGCGGCTGCTGCGGTGTTAATTCATTTTAAAATAATTTCACAAGCTATGTCATTGCACTGTTTATCCACCATTATAGAGTCTCAATTTAATTCATAAGTACCGATCCGAAGGTGCTTGAATACACGGTTTAGAGATTGTTAAAAGTAAGGTTTTTCATTAGATTTGATGCAAATTAGAATTTTTCATGAGAAAATTGGAACAAACAATGGCCGAAATCGTCTGATGCAGTTACATTGCGGTCATACTAGTACACGTGGATGGAAATCACACCGTAATTGCAGTGCAATGCGGTTGTGCAGACTACCGCATCGGCAATACACGCGAGTATAGACTGTCTTACATTGTAACCCTTTTAATACTATATTAATGCATTGCAGGCATAATATTGATGGTGCTTTAGCCTGTGCTATGGGAGAATCAAAGAACAAGCTACTATTTGTTTGGGTATATTTACTTGAATTTTTTAGTTGTTTTTTAAATATAAATTAGATATATTCGTAAAAAAAAGATAAATAAAAAATACATTGGTGGTTAATGTTGTCTATTTCATATATTTGTTTTAGGATCAAGATAAATGTAGAGATTCTGGTTTTAAATCATTGGAGAACAATAAGAAGCCACTTTTTTTCAAAGAACTGAAAAATGTGTGGGATACTATCAAGAAAGGAGGACCATATTCTGCTTCAAATACTTTGCTGATTGATGATAAACCATACAAGTCCTTTCTTAATCCTGTAATTCAATTCTATACTCTTTTTTGTATTATATATAATCATCTTTGCTTCTGATTATTAATCAAATACATAAGCAATTTTAATCACTATAAATATTGCAGCCCAATACATCGATTTTTACTGAGTCATATGATCCTGAAGATAAGGAGGACAAAGCACTAGGTGAGAGCACATGCTTCTATTTTTATTATTGTTTAGCAATTTTATGTATTTGATTTTAGTAACTTAAGTTTTTCTCATTTGTGTAGATCCAAATGGTGAACTGTGTAAGTACTTGAAAGGACTAGCTGAAGCAGAAGATGTTCAGTCATATGTGAAAGAAAATGCTTTTGGTGTACCAGCAATTACATCATCTCATCCTGATTGGGGATTTTATTCGCGAGTTCATTCACGTCTTCGCAGTATTGAATGAATTATCCAACGATGGAGTATAAGGAAATATAGTGGTTTGGTTTTCATGCTGTGTTCATAGGATTTGGAGAAATGGTTTTATGTTCTATTGTCTTACTATTTTCAGTACTTATTTTGCAAGCACTTAATGATTTTCTCTTAATTGTTGTTGATGTGAAAAGACTTATGTATGGTTGTTTGTATTATATTTCTTTAATGTTATATGTTCTTATGAATGATCTTGTTGTTTTATTTATATTTTTCAAATTATTGTAGCTCAAATAAATATAAACCATAATCTAAAAGACTTATGTATGTTTTATTTATGTTCTTATGAATTATTGTAGCTTTGTGTTATACAAACAATCTTAACTGCATAAACAGAAAATAACTAACTACTAACAAACCATAACAAACCTAACTGCCATTTCTATTTCCACAAATACACTAACTCCTTCATTTGCCACTTGTATATATAAAGCAAGTAAAGTCTAAACATTTTCTCATAATCAGCATAACCAAAATTCATTCAAACTAAGTGTGAGTATCAAGAATGGAAATAGAGAAGAAGAGTTGCAGCATAACCATCAAAGATGATCATGATGATCACAAAGACTCATCGGAAGAACAAGAATCGAGTCTTTCTCTTGAGAAGCTGAATCTTGTAGAACCCAAGAAGAAGAAGAAGTTGCTTGTTATGAACCTTAATGGCTTTCTTGTTCACAAAGTTCATGTTTCTGATAAGGAAGCACTTCCCAAATCTCGAACCGATAATTACAGACGTCTTAAGTTTCTCTGTAAGTAATAATATTTCTGATATTTGAGGATTTCCTTTTATCATATTCTTAATGCTTAATGATTATTATATTAATGTAAATTGTGATTCAGTTTTTAAGAGGCCATTTAGTGAAGAGTTTATGAAATTCTGCTTAGAAAGATTTGAAGTTGGGATTTGGTCTTCTGCACAAGTGTTAGTGATTAACATTAATTTTCTCATTATCTTTTTTGACTTTGATTGATTATTTAGTGTTACATTGGTTGTTATTAATTACCCTTTTATTATTAATTAATATAGGCAAAATATTAATGGTGGTTTAGACTTAGCTATTGGAGAAGAATCAAAAAATAAGCTACTCTTTGTTTGGGTACATTTTCCTAACTTTCCTTTTTTTGCAAATTTGTATACAAAAATGTATAAATCTTGTTTGTTTAGTTTGTGTGTTTCATGATGAACTTTTTGTAGAATCAAGATGAATGTAGAACAACTACTACTGTACTTACATCTAAGGAGAGCAAAGAGAAAGTTGTTTTTTTCAAAGAACTAAAGAAAGTGTTGGAAAAAGTGGAGAAAGGAGGGCCATATTCTGCTTCTAATACTTTGATGATTGGTGACAAACCATATAAAGCTTATCTTAATCCTGTAATTTCAAAACTCATTTTTATTATATATGTGTTTTTTATTTTTATTCAATTCAAATTTTAACAATTTTCATAAACTCAAACTGCAGGAGAATACAGGAATTTTTGTTAAGTCATATGATCCTGATGACAAGGAGGACAATGCATTGGGTGAGAAAATATGCTTCTTATTTATTTAATTTTTTAGTGATTTGATGTATTTAATTTTTGTAATGTAAGGTTTTTATTTTATTTTAATTTGTATAGATCCAAATGGTGAATTGTGTGAGTACTTGAAAGGAGTAGCTGAAGCTGAAGATGTTCAATCTTATGTGAAGAGTAATGCTTTTGGGATACCAGCAATTAATTTGAATTTTCCTACAATTTCTGATCCTGATTGGAGTTATTACTTCAGAGTTCGTATCATTGATGGAATAAGGCAAATGATTTAGGTGTGAACTTATGTTCTGGAGAAATGTTTTGTCCTGTTAATGTTTTAGCTATTTTTTTGTTTTCTTTAAAAAACTCAAGGTTGTATTGCATTATGAATGTTCTCTGAATTGTTGTTGATTTGAAAAGAGTTACATATGGCTATTTCGATTATGTTTGGTTTGGCGCCTGTATATTTTCAATCCATAGTGAGACCTTTGACAAAGTGAGACTATGATACGACTTCAATATAGTGAAACACGTGGATATATTTGGCTTAATTTTAAGGCTTTTGGTGCACTGAAGGGTATGACAACAGATATTTCAGTAGGAAGATTAGGAACTGCGCGTTATATTGTTCACATTGCGCGTTTGCACATGCGCCCTCCTTGGTTTGCTCTTGTACATCCGAAAATAGGAACACTGATAAATGCTACACTCTTGATTACAATTTCAATTGCTTTCATAGCCTTTTTCACTAGCTTGGATGTGCTATCAAGTTTGTTATCAGTAAGTGTAGTTTTCATTTTCGTGATGATATCGATTGCACTTTTGGTGAGAAGGTACTATGTTAGAGGAGTTACAACAAAAGAGAAACATTTAAAGTTTGTTATGTTTTTTATTCTCATTGTTGCTTCTTCAATGGGAATTTTAGCTTATTGGGATTGAGGCCTAATGGTTGGATTGAATATACAGTTACTAAATTCAAATGTCTAGTACTAAGTCGCAAAATTGGATTGCCAGTAATTACTAATCTCCTAGCCTTGATTTATTGTTGTTGAAATTGAAGCAGCTAACTTTAGATATCTAGTAATAATTTCCTGTATCCCACAATCTTTGACAGTAAATGTTCAAGTGCATGAACAATGGTACACTGTGATAATGGATAAAGAGTAAAATTGAAATCATAGTCAACAAAAGGTTACAACTTAGAACTAGTATAAGTGTTCCTGAAGAAAGACCTTATGGTCACTGGTGAAAGGAAACTACATATGCTATTCGACAGTACTACTGTTCAACCTATCACCTCTGTGCCATTATTTTCATTCAGTGATGAGGAGTGGGATGTATACTGTGCGATCGGGTTATCATGTGATGAGAAATATTAGAGGCCGTGATAAGTTCGCTGTGGAGGGTGACTGGGACAGCTTATGGCGCACGGAGGTACCACCCAAAGTATGTAATCTTAAATGGAGGATTTATAGCAGGTGTTTACCAACTCGAAATAATTTGATTTCGTGGCATGTGCAGTGTCCAACAAGTTGTCCAATTCGTAGAGACGACGTAGAGGACGAATGGCATTTGTTTTTTGGTTGTGAGACTAGTTTACAATGTTGGGCTGAAGCAGGGCTGAAACATGCAGTTCACAGTTCACACGCGTGTTCAAAGGCTGCATATTGCGGCAGAAATGTTGTTAGATGTCTGTTTAAAGGAAACTGACATAGTGGTAGGTAGGTTTCCTACAAAGAAGTGACAACTAATTTATGTGCCAACAAAGAAGCAACAATGTCTCCATCACTGTAGTTTCCAACAATCACATCTGGTTTGCCGTGACAAGATGCATATAATTGGACTTAATGTTAGATAACAATTGAAAAAAGAAACATAATGTTTGAAAAAGTGCAGGATTATGGATCACCTAGGTGCAAAATTCGAAGAACACTAAGACATTTCACAGTTGTTCTTATTATTTCCTTGAAAATTGTTTTTACACTCCTCATGACACCATATTCAACAACAGCCTAGTTCATATCTTTCCATCCACAACACAGTTCATGAAAGATGCAAGTGCTAAAAAAGTCTCATTATTAAAATCATAATGCACAACATATTGAGATTTGAGACACTAGCCATGGGTCCTGAAATTGAGTGTCCTGGGAATGATCCCACCTTGGTTGATAAAACACATTCAAATCAGGACTCCAAAATGGAAAACATGTAAATTACAAGGTTTGAGAAACCAGCCATGTAACAATTTTCTAGCATGAGTCATAAACTAATTCGGATGCACTGTATTGTATGTGTTCCTTAAAGCTTATATTGCTTATGATGTTTGCCACCTTTGTTGCCTCAAAGTGATGAAGGCTGGATTTAAGATAGTAAGCAACTTCAAGAGGAAGTCAATAATTTCTATAAAAATTTATTTACTATTAGCACTCAAAGTGCCTTATAGCAACAAACAGACATCACTTTTCCATTGTTGGATATTCATATCATTGATATTGCAAGTTTGGAAGCAGATATTACTAATGAGGAAATTAGAAGTGCAGTTTTTTATATGAGCTCATGGAAGGAAAGGAGACTGGACGGATTTCCAGCAGGATTCTATCAACACTCTTGGGATATGGTGGGACTGTCTGTGTGTGATTTTGCGAAGAATATATGGAAAGCACCTAGTGGCATTGCTATGGTTAATTAGACATAATATAGCAAGTTGTTAGTTTCAGCCTTCGGAATGCGGTTTTAAATGAATGGATAATAGAGAGAAACCTCTTTTTTTCAAAGTAAAAAAAGTGTGGGATCAAATCACGTGACCAGGCCTATTGTATTAAGGGAGAGCATTGTATTTTGGTAATTCATGCTCTAATGAGTTTGCTTGTGTGTCAAGGAATAAAACTCCTTATCAAAGTTAGTTAGGATAAGGTTAGGAGTTAGTTAGTTAGTTGTAACTAACTGGTTGCTTACATGTGAACTGTGAAGCAACAAGTCTATAAATAGTGCAATGTATAGGAGAATCAATGGTAACCTTGCTATTGGCCCATTAGTGGAAGAATAAAAACTTAATTTTTCTCCCAATCCTTTTCTTCTCACTTTCTCTCTCTAAGTGTGTGTGATCATATTCATTACTTGCTTCTCTTTCTCTCATTCTCAGAATTTGCTTTTCTTTCACAATCTCAAAGTGTGTGTGTGCACTGCATTGTATGCTCTAGTGTGTGATTTGAGGTTATAGCTGCGCTAACAAGCCCCTATTCTAGTTCTAATACTTTGATGATTGGTGACAAACCATATATGTCCATCCAGTAATTCTAAACTCATTTTATTTACTTTTATAATTAATACGAGTGTATTTGATCTAATAAAAAGATAAAAAAATTGGATATGACAAGTTCCTTTGTATCGTATTTAATTTTAAAATTGTTCTTTAAATTGGACAAATTGGTTGTCAAGAGAAAATAAAAACTGAAATTTTTGTCTCTAACTCCAAATGACAATTTTTTATCTTCCGCGCAAGTTTCTAAAATAACAAAATAATATTTTTGATTTATTCAAATGTTGACAATTTTATAACCTTAAATTGCAGGAAAATACGGCTAAGGCTACCGTACGTGAGCTAAGCAGGTCGCGCACCATACGAGGGCAAATAAACCGGATCTTTATGGGAATATACTCTTGGCACATGTATTTGGTCTGGAAATAGTTGTGTATTATAGGGTCGTATTGGTATTTCTTACATCATTTAAAATAGTTGTGTTATTAGTTTTTTTATTTTGAATATATGCTGACCAATTAAATTAACAATTGGTCGATTGTAGAACAATGATTAAAATTATCAAAAATTTTAACGACGAACAATAATATTTTTTAAAAGTAAAAATTATAACTCTTCACATTTTTACAGCTAAAAAAATGACATTATTAACGTCAATTTAGTACGAGTTATATATTTATTATATGTTTTTCTAATTAAATTGGTGTTAATTAAGTCATTATTTTTATCATGAAATGAAAATAATCATTAAATTACAGTTTCAAACATAAACATATATTATTGATAATATTTTAAATATTTTTTAGATACTGGTCTACCGTTGACCATATAAAGAAGTGGTTCATATTAGTATTTGTGATGTTTTTAACACATATATTTAGACTAACAAACGAATGAGAAAAAAAAAAATTGATGATCGGACTCCGAATATATTCACAGATTGAAATAATAGTTTTACCAGAAACATAGTTTTAATGAAAGGTCATGAACTTTGACTAAAACTATTCATTTTGATTAGAAATTTCAAATTTAATCAATTCAGCCGGTTCAATATCATCTAATTGAACTGACAAACGAATGAGAAATTTTTTTTGATGATCGGACTCTGAACATATTGTAATAACAGTCACATCGAAAACATAATTTTAATGAAAGGGTCATTAACTTTGACTAAAACTACCGATTTTGATTGGAGATTTCAAATTTAATGAATCCGACCGTTCAATATCACCTAATTAGACTGACAAACAAATAAGGAAAAGAATTTTGATTATTGGACTCCTAATGGATAGACAAATTGTAATAACAGTCTCATCGGAAACCTAGTTTTAATAAAAGGATCATGAACTTTGACCGAAAGTACCGATTTTGATTGGAGATTTCAAATTTAATGAATTCGGCTGTTCAATGTCACCGGGGCGGCACGGAGGGGGGTGCAGGGTGCCCTAGCGCATCGGGCCTCCAAAATAATATTATGTGGTGGTAAGTCTCTTAAAAAAATGATTCAAAAGAATTTAAAAAAAAAAAATCTTAAATATTTTTTTAATTTATTTTTGTTGTCCCAATTTAAAGTGACTAGGTGCATGTTTTAGAAAAATAAAATAAAAGGAACACCAAAAGAAAAGTTTGTCATGTCTCAAACATAATCAGAAACTCATGTATTTTTTTCTTCTTCATCCTACTAATTAGAATATGATTATTTTATATTTGATTTTGTGTTTTTCTTATAATTAAAGAATTCATTTTAAATATTTTGCTCAGGGCCTCTAAATTGTCGGGACCGGCCCTGAATGTCACCTAATTAGACCGACAAACAAATGAGAAAAAGAATTTTGATTACCAGACTTCGAATGAATATACATAATGTAATAACAGTCTCATCGGAAACCTAATTTTTGAGGATAGAAATCATTGACAAAAAGAATATATAGTATATGTTAAAAAACTAGATCAATGTTCATGAGTTCATCATCTCCATTCAAAGCCCCAAAAATAATTTCGTTAAATTATTAGGTTTTGTCGAAAATCATAAATTAACAACAACAAAAAAAAGCCACCCAGATGCTTGAGTTCATCAATCAATACACCTACATGCTTGCAGATGAGTTGGATGAGATTTCAAAATAGGAATATATGAAGAGAAATGAAAAAGAAAATCCTTAAAATTGTTTCCAGAAGCTATAGAAGCAAATGTGTCGTGGTCAAGCTTCTTTTTATTTGGTTGCTCTTTTAATTTCTTCTCACGTCAACACCAAGTTTGACTTTCCATTCCAGCATGTTCATATAGCCCCACGATGTGGGGGCAAATTCCTCTTTGCTATTTTTCTTATTTACTATCAGATCTGTATTTATCCGGCAAAGGATCATGCGATTTGGTTCCCTTGTTTGTTATTTTTTATAAAATATTGTAAATGTTGATTGATGAGGATGAAGTCGTTGAGTATGGTGAAACCAGATATGAAGTTTTCACATTTATAACTCATGAGATTGAAGACAAACTTGGTGAACCCATATAATGGTGATGATGATAATTTCTCATTCGTTTGTGAGTCCAATTAGGTGATATTGAACCGGCCGAATTGATTAAATTTGAAATATCTAATCAAGATGAATAGTTTTAGTCAAAGTTCATGACCTTTCATTAAAACTATGTTTCTGGTAAAACTATTATTTCAATCCGTGAATATATTCGGAGTCCGATCATCAATTTTTTTTCTCATTCGTTTGTTAGTCTAAATATATGTGTTAAAAACATCACAAATTCTAATATGAACCACTTCTTCGTATGGTCAACGTTAGACCAGTATCTACAAAATATTTAAAATATTATCAATAATATATGTTTATGTTTAAAACTGTAATTTAATGATTATTTTCATTTCATGATAAAAATAATGACTTAATTAATACCAATTTAATTAAAAAAAACATATAATAAATATATAACTCGTACTAAATTGACGTTAATAATGTCATTTTTTTAGCCGTAAAAATGTGAAGAGTCACAATTTTTACTTTTAAAAAATATTATTATCAGTCATCAAAATTTCTGATAATTTTAATCATCGTTCTACAATCGACCAGTTGTTAATTTAATTGGTCAGCATATATTAAAAATAAAAAACTAATAACACAACTATTTTAAATGATGTAAGAAATACCAATACGACCCTATAATACACAGCTATTTCCAAATACATGTGCCAAGAGTATATTCTCATAAAGATCTCTCGTATGGTGCACGACCTGCTTAGCTCACGTACGGTAGCCTTACCCGGAAAATACAGCAATTTTTACAAAGTCATATGATCCAGAGAACAGCGAGGACATAGAACTTGGTGAGAGAGCACATGCTACAACTTGTTTAATTTTTGTTGTAAATTGATGCACTTAATTTTAGTAAGTGTAACATTTGAAATGTGCTGTTTGAATGTATAGATCCAAATTTTTGTTGTAAATTGATGCACTTAATTTTAGTAAGTGTAACATTTGAAATGTGTTGTTTGTATGTATAGATCCAAATGGTGAATTGTGAGTACTTGAGCGGAGTAGCTAAAGCTGAAGATGTTCAGTCATATGTGAAGAATAATCTTTTTATCAAGACAATATTTGTTCAAATTATATTCATCCGAAGGCTATTATACCCACTATATAACTTCATAACATTAGAACAATCATCACCTATCTAAAAAAAATTACCATGAATTTCTTAATCAAAATTAAATTTCAAGATATTAAAATATTCGTCCGATTTAAATCGACAAATAAAATTATTTAATTGTATATATAATCTAAACCGTTTGATTTAAATTTAATGACTGAAATTGAAAACAGTCAAAAACCAAGCTAGCTAGCTAGTAAGGTACTCTCCCTCCATATCATTTTATTTGAGCCATTTTGACTGTAGACACTATTCATATATCTCATTTTGACTCTATTTTTTTTATTCATAAATAAAAATAAATATTAGCATATAAGATCTTGTTGGATTCGTCTCGATTTATATTTTTAAAATATCAAATTTTTATAATTTTTACTATTATACAATTAAGGATATTAATCTTAAAGTTTTACATTGACAAATGTAAAACAGTCAACTGGCTCAAATAAAATGTGAGGGAGGGAGTAATCAAAACGAACTGCTACATTCCACTTGTTTGATTATAATAATTACAAACACCGGTGTAAACATTCCACAAAAAACAACCAACTTAGAAAGAGAAACAAAATCCATAATAATCAGATTTCAAAGTAATTAAGTTAATTAACTACCAAACGAGGATCAACATCAACTCTACCAACACCATCAGTTTCAACAGCCTTAGCAACATCAACTTCACCAACAACCAACTCCTTAACATCATCCTCTTCATCAACATAATTAGGATCCTTCTCATCAATAGCAGCCGGAGCAGCATCCAACATATTATCAACCATACCAGCAGGACCTTCCCAAGTAAACTTACCACCACGACCTGACTTGGACGGCGGTCGTCCGATTCCTATTCCGTCAACAGGATGTCGGTCTAGACGCTGAACACCGTTGTTGATGAGTTTTTTCTCAACATGTTTGATTGTGTCTATGTTGTGTGTGTTTAGCTCTGTTTTTTCTACTCTTTTTTTTCCTTCTTCGTCGTGGCTTACTGCTCTTATTGTTACAGTTTCTTGTTTATCGTCAATTGGCTTCATTGTTGTTGGATTGGATGATTCAAGGTATGTGTATGATTTTGTATAAGGTGGTTTTTATAGGAGATGAATTCAATGTTTTTGCTTAGAGAATATTTGAAGAGTATAGACCAGAATGTACTCGAATTGAATTCTCGGCTTTGCTAGAACTTTCCACCACGTGACCCACCTAGGTGCTGTCACGTGTAATATATCTGCTTCTATTACACCGATCTATTTTGGATAAATTTAAGGAAAATGCTAACTAATATCATCGGGGCACTAGTCAAGAATACTCAATATACTTTCTCCGTTTCAATTTATTTGAGCCATTTAGAATGTTTGCATTATTCATATATTTTACTTTGACCATATTTTTCTCTCAATAAATAAAAATAAATATTAGCATATAAGATGTCGTTGGATTCATTTCGATGAGTATTTTCAAAATATTAAATTTTTATAATTTTTACTACTATACAATTAAAAATATTAATCGTCAAAGTTGTGTATTAATATGCATGCTGAAGTCAACTGACTCAAAAAAATTGGGACGGAGGGAATAGTAAAGTTGTATTGGGATTTGTGCAGTCAACATCTATAAAATATAAAAATTGTTATTTTCAATGCAAAATTTTCCTTTTTTGTGTCCTTAGCATGACCCAAACTTTAATTTAAATTTTTGTCTTAATTGGTTTCCAGATCTTTTAAAGATATTATTTTCACTTTGATTCCTAAAAAAATTGTTTTATTTTGATAAATGTATAAAACAACCATAGACTATACCAGAAGATAGGAATTGGATGCTCTTAATCAGTTTTTGTTTCAATCTCTCTTAATAATAAATTTTGACCGTTATATTTAATTTGAAAAAATGATCATATCGATAAGGAAAAAAAGTTCATATTAACCGACAAACATATTAATAAAAGATCAAAACTGTCTTAATATGAGATGGGTAAGTAACTTAATTGATTGAAACTAGGGTTGGTAATGACCCGAGTCAACTCGTTAATAGTTCGAAACTCGATTTGATAATTGAATCGTGAACTTGGTTCGTGAACTAAATGAGCTGAACTTGAGTTAAACATTAAGTTCGTTAAATAAATAAGCTGAACATAAACTATATATAGTTCGACTCGTTTCACTCATGAACTAACTCGATTAATATATATATATATATATATATATATATATATATATATATATATATATATATATATATATATATATATATATATATACCAAATATCTTTAACTGTGCACAATAATGACTTTCCAATTCTCTATATACACATCAATGAAGAATATTTTGATAATAATTGTGAAATTTTGTTTGTTTTTATTTTGTAACATTGTTACTTGTATTAGTTTATGTCTGTTTGAATTTTGTACGTGTTTATCCATTATTAACTTGTGATGACTTTTATTTTAATGTAATATTAGTTTTTTCTTTAAAAAAAATTATTTAAAAGGTTATATATTAAATTTTGAAAATTATCTTTAAAATCATATGATTTTACTTAGCAAGTTGAACTTAACGAGCTGAACCGAACTATTCGTTAACTTTAAATGAGTCGAACTCGAGCTGAAAAAAGAGTTCGTGCTGAACTTGAGCCGAGCTTTGAGCTGAATCAATTCCTAGCGAGCCGAGTCGAGCTCAGATGAGTTCGACTCAGCTCGACTCATTTTCAGCCCTAATTGGAACTATGAGTTAAAATAGTTCAGAAAAAAATAAAATTTGTTGGGCTAAAAATAAGTTGAAGTCTAAATTTGGCCCAATATTTATTGAAATTTTCTCTTTCCGTTTCTATGATTCGTTTTTACACTTTGAGTATCCATTTTTGTCCTTGTGTTTAAAACTTTGAAATGTGTTTTTTGAATATTTTTTTCCTTGAATAAAAATTTTGGAATGTGTTTTTCGAATTTGAACTAGAAAAATATCAAAAAATGTGTTTCAAAGTTTTTATTCAAAGACAAAAATATAATTTTGTGGGTAAAAAAGAGTCATGAGAGGTGAAAAGAAAAGATTTCATACTCATTAACATATCCCAATTATCCAAGCTGACCAATCCCAAGACTTTTTCGAAGGAATTGAAAGGAGTTTGCTAGAGTATATTTATGAAAGGGCAACTTGTAGCTCTTATTGACCATACAATAATTGCGGTAATTGAAAAGAACTTTGACAAAGATATTATTTGATTTAAGAATGTGATGAAAATTGATTGTGCCAACACAAAGATTGAGGGGGTGGAAGTGATAGAGTAGGCACGAGGAGATATGGATGTTGGTATAGTTTGTAGACATTTGAAAAAAACACGCTCGCATAGTCAAATCTTTTACCTTAAAGAAAGTAGGGAAAAATTCAATAGAGACATCTTTAGTGTTGCATAGTTGAGAGACAAATACAAGGTTTGAAGTATCATCACGAGCATAGGAAACATTATTAAGAACAAGTTTATGGTTAAGTTTGGATTAATTAAGTGTTGTAGAACCAACATTTGTAATAGGAAGAGTCATATATATCGTTAGCAACATGGAGATGATCAATAGCATTATAATCGCCATATAAAGAGAGATTGTTTAAATTATTGGTAATGTAGTGTGAGGAACCAAAGTCGAAGAGTCATTCTAGTGATAGAGTCGTAGCTTGGGTTGCATAGGCTACCGACTGCGACAACTGCTTTTTGGTACATGTAAACTTTTTGCAATTTTAAGCTTCATGCATGTCCTCTTATGGAGCACAACTGACATATGACAGTTGAGCGTTGACCATGCTGATTTTGACGAGGCTGATTGCGACCTCTTTTGTGGTAATTGGAGTGACTCCGATTGGCATAGTTAACCTTGATAGGTGTGTGAGGGTTCATAAATTCACCCATCTTCAAAAACATTTCAAACCATTGAACCTAATTGCAATCTGGACTGAATTGAACTTTTTTATTCTAGTTGATCCGACAATGTCTACCTCTAATAAAATGTTAGTTGGAAGTTCACAATTTTTTATAGCGTGATATTTTTTTGAAAATATAAAGATGAAAGTTTTACTTATAGGTATTTAGAGATAAAAAAAGTATATGGTTGTTTCAATATTTTCAAAAGTTTTATAATATGAAAGTTAATTAGTAGTTACCCACAAATTTATATTCATCTTTATTTATGGAATCTTTCTTACTCCATTTTCTTTGGATTGTTTTATTCTTTTTGGAAGAATCTTTTGGACCAAAGAATAAAATTTCATACACTTGTAACAAAACAAATATAAGAGCATATTTTCTATCATGAATACTGCTATGATGGTCACACTCACACCATTTTATGATTTTATCCCACTCTATTTATTTATTTATTACTAGTATTTTTAGTACCATTTTCAACCAACAAATTCCCAATTATCAATACTATTACGGAGTATTATACTACAATATTTTGTGTCCGTATCCTTTCAGCACGGCATCGCATAGTACAGGTAGAAATTCCCAAAACTCCCCAACTGTCTCTCTACTCACAACGAGACGACGGAGAAGTTATAGAAAATAAAAACCTGTACCAACCATAGTATAATAAACTAACCTTTCTACACTGCATTATTATTTATTTCAAACGGCCTTTAAAGTCCAACTAAAAACAAAGTTATTAATGTTAAATGTTGACAAATTATCAGAAATCCAATACTCACAATCAATGAGACTATTTATCTGCAAAATATAAGCAAAAGACAATATCACAAGACAAATGTTTAGTAGATTAAGTATTAGGTATTTTAAAGAATTTGTGGAGAGAACAAAAAATATATCGTGATTTTTGTAAAAACAAAAATTTCAGTTCTTTGACATTCACTTTGTCGAAATTCAAAAATAATTTTAAAATCAAAATAATACAATTAAAATTGTATATCTAATATTTTATTTGTTAACAGATCAAATACATCCAAAACCCAAAACGTCAAACCAAGCAATAGTAGTTGAAAATGATATGATAATTTTTTTTTCCGATAAGTAGGAATGATATAGTAATCAAATTTAATGTTTTTCAATCTATTTATCGATAATTATTGCTACGAGCTTACAACCAGTCCCGTTCCTGATATTTTATGGGCATTAGGCCAAATATAAAAAAAAACTTATTTCATTCAATATACATAGCATTAATACATAATAAGTTTTGCAAAATATATAAAAAAAATACTCAAAAATTCATAAGTTATTTCTTCGAGCATTTTGAGATGTAAAATCATTGATAAGCCCATCAACATCAATGTCCGCCAACATCGCTTTCTCAATTGACAAAATTGTCAAACCGTTCAATCTTTCTTGTGACATTGATGATCTCAAGTAGGTTTTAATCAACTTCCATTTTGAAAAACTTCTCTCCGCTGATGCTACAGTCACAGGCACTGTCAGTAAAATTGTACAAGCAATTGATACATTCGGAAAACAATCAGCAAACTTGATAAATCTAAGAATATCAATGGTAGATATTGTTTCAGTTGACAAAACATATTGTAACACCCTTAATTCAAAGAACAGATCCTCTACATCAACATCTGATAAATTGCCATGAGAAAAAGTTGACTGAAATTTAACACAACATTCTTTCAACTCATAATCATCCAATGACTTTAACTTTTCTGAATCATATAAAAATTTAAAAATATTTTCAAATGTCTTCAATTCATCAAATCTATTTTTCAAAGAAGTAATTGATATATCAACAACAACATGAAAATACTCGACTTTAAAAGATTCCTTCGATGACTGATGTATATGATCCTCATCGCTCTCTCCAAAACGTGTTTTTCTAATCACACGTCATTTTGTTGAAAAGATGGGCTCAACATTCATTTCAAGTGAAACACTTTTTGTAAAATCCATACTCTTTGGAAAACCTTTCTCTCTATATTTTTCAAAAAACAATAACACACCTTCCATTTATTTTATGGTAGCACCAATGCACATAGACTTAAATTGCAACTTTTTGCTGACCATATTAATAGCAAATAAAATGTCGTACCAAATAACCATACCAAATAAAAATTCAAAACTTTCTAGTGCATTAATCAAACTTTCCGCCTAATTATTCTTTAATAATCCTGCTAATTATACCTAATCATATTTTCTACCAATTGAGCCCCTTAATGATATTTTCTTTAATAATCCTACACATATTTTGTTGGTCTAATCATATTTTTTTCTTTTACGTATTATTAATTTAATTTTTTTTATATTAGTAAGTAGGTATAAAAAAAAATTGAACCTCTTAAAATATTGAGACTCAGACCGTCGCACCCATTATCTACTCTCAGAACCGGGTTGCTTACGACACATTTTTATTAGGACAAACTCAGTTGAAAAACCGTACTAGTAGTTTACAATTTATTTTGCACTCCCACTCAAGTGAAGAAGCAAGCAAGTACCAAATCCAATCGATTAAAGAATTCCACTTAAGAGGGCATATATTTTTTGTTTTGTATTTTTTTTTAGTTGAACATTTGTTGAGTTCATATTTGCTTTATTTATTGTTCTTTTTTATGTAGATTAAATGACAAAATCATCATAATTCATAAACTCACACATATAACACAATTGAGGAAATCGGTGTTCGAGCTAACGTTCGGCTTAACGATTTTGAAATTTTTGCTGGTTGAACTAGAATTTATGGGTGTTATTTATTGTTCGTTAAGAAAATGTAATGCTAGTAAAATTTCCTTACTAAGTCCACAAATATTAGCTTAACCAGCAAAAATATTAAAATTATTAATGTCGAACATTATGACTGAAGTTTAAATCTCAATCCTTCCACATTGTATGCGAGTTTCTAATTATTTGTCATTTTATCTGTTAAGACAATGTTACTACTAAAACAAGAAACAATTATTTTTGTCATCATATCTGTTATTCGCGCGTCGTATACAAAATTCCCATTTTATTCTTTCATTACTTAGGTTTGATGCCTAATTTATGGTATGATGTCATATGATATGCATTCCGGGTACTTGGTGATTGATACTCTTGTAAAAATTCCCCAACTGTCCTCAGCACAACAAGACGACGGAGAAGTTGAAGAAAAGCTATTAGCAAACCAAATACCAACCCACCCATTTTGGTCCCACCCACTAACTATAATATTTCCAAAGCAACCTTTAATACAAAGTTAAAGTTAAAGTCAAATAAATGTTGACAAACAAAGTGGAATAAACAATCCTTCAAATCCAAACGCTCAAAATATATGACATCTCAAATCAACAACTTGTTCTCAAACGTTATTTTCAAGCTTTGAGCCTCTAATCTATTCTTTCTCCTTCAACTAGAGAGGTATGTTTTTGTACTATATTCTATGTTTTTGTTTTTGTTTCTTTTGTTGTCTTGTTTAGCTAAGAATGTGTGTTACTTGGTATCTGTTTTGTTTGAAATCTGGTGAATGACAACAAAAAAAGACAAAAAACTTCAACTTTTAAAAGTGGGTTTTGATTTTGAACCTATGATGACCCAAGTCTTTTCATGGGTGAGTTTCAAAATCAAATTTTTACCAACCATATAGTATACATGACCAAAATAACAATTAGGGGTTAGGTTTTTTTTTTCCCTTAATATATCAAAATAATGTTTTTTTCTCTCTTACATAATATTGCAAATTATTATTATTAGTGCTATCTTAATCCATGCTCTATATCTATGTGGTATAAATTTATAATAATTCCTTGTGAGTTATGAATTTCTAAATTGTAGTATTGGGTTTGGTTGATTTCAGGATACTGGGTGTGTATTAGGCTATTGATTAGGTGAATTGAATATCTGTTGGATTGAGTGAAATCATGAGAGGTGAAATGGTTAATGGGTCATGGCTCAATTCTTTGTGGCCGGGTTCGCGCAAGAATGTATTAGATAACAAGGTGGTTGTTGGAATTTTGGCGTTAGAAGTTTCGAGCTTGATGTTGAAGATAAGTAATTTGTGGCAGTCTTTGAGTGATTGGGAGGTTTTGAATTTGAGGGAAGAGATAGTGAACTCTGTTGGGATCAAAATGTTGGTTTCTGAGGATGATGATTACTTGATGGAGCTTGTATTGAATGATATACTTGATAATTTTCAAACTCTAGCGCGATCTGTTGTTAGGTTGGGTAAGAGGTGCACGGATCCGGTTTATCACGGGTTTGAACATTTTGTTCGCAGTCCGATTCAAAATTATACTCAATGGTCGGGGTGGGAATACAAATGGAAAAAGATGGAGA
Source organism: Trifolium fragiferum (assembly GCA_954870985.1). NCBI lineage: Eukaryota > Viridiplantae > Streptophyta > Magnoliopsida > Fabales > Fabaceae > Trifolium > Trifolium fragiferum. The sequence goes on along the minus strand of OX940793.1, from coordinate 53,245,051 downwards.
GGAAAGTGAAGAAAATGGAAAAGTTTGTTGCCTTCACGACACAATTTTGTGAAGAGCTTGAGGTACTAGCAGAGGTTGAGCAGACTTTCCGAAGAATGCAAGCAAATCCTGAACTGCATCAGGCAAAGTTGCTCGAGTTTAAGAAGAAGGTCATGTGTCAGCGCCAGGAAGTGAAGAATTTAAGAGACATGTCTCCATGGAGTAGAAGTTATGACTATGTTGTCCGGTTGCTGGTAAAATCACTGTTTACCGTACTCGAGAGGATCATATTTGTGTTTGGAAATAATCACTTACCATCTTTACATCAAGAAAATGACTCTCAGGATATGAATGCTAATAATATTCTCCGTAGTCAATCTTTTTCTGTTTTTGTGCATTCTTCCATTTATACTTCAGAGAATGATCTCTACAGATTCAGCTCAGGTCCTGTTGGGAGAAGGCCGTACTTTTTATTCGACAAGAGCAAAAGAAACAAGGAACATAAGAAGGCTCTTCATTCATCAGATAAACACGGAAAGCACAAACGTTCAGAAAGCAAACAGTTAGGAAATATCGGTCCATTCAAAAGTTGCATGTCTGTTACAAACAATTCTCCTGTCATACAGAGTTATGTGCAGACAAATGGTTATGGCGGTTCTATGAGGTTGACTGATTCTCATATGAAATATGTTGATAAAGTGAATACAGTCGAGAAATCATATATCTCAAACAGAATTAGAATATATTCTAAACTATGCATCAACAACAACAGGTTAAAGCCAACTTCATTTACCCTTGGTGATATGGCTTTAGCCATACATTATGCAAATACGATTGTATTGATCGAAAAGATGGCATCGTCGCCTCGCTCAATTGACCTTAAAGCAAGAGATGATTTGTACAATATGCTTCCAACTAGTATAAAAAATGTTCTGAGGGATAAGCTCAAATGCCAAGCAAAAAGCAAATCTTCCTCAGTCCATGATGCAGGCCTTGCAACAAAATGGAGACCGATACTCGAACAGATATTGGAATGGTTGGCTCCACTTGCACATAACACTATAAGTTTGCATTCTGAGAGAAATTTTGAGAAGGAGCATACAACTGTAAATGGAAATATTTTACCAGTGCAGACTCTTTATTATGCAAATCAAGCAAAAACTGAAGCTGCAATGGTTGATCTTCTTGTAGGTCTCAACTATGTATGTAGGATTGAAACAAAAGTAGGCATCAAAGATAGAATGGAATTTGCTAGCTCTAGATCATCAGTTAATGGTCCTTGTATGAAAAATATGAGAATGTAAAATTATTGTTCATTGTTTATAGACTATGATCATCTTGAAGTTGTATAGCTATCATTTTCAAATGGTACACTATGATCTAATCTTGTAGTAGCACTTTTGATATTATTACCTTGATTCTACTCTTAGTCTTAAGATTACATTTGGGTGAAACAATTTAGTTTAAGGTAATCTAATTAGATAATTAAAAAATGCTTTATATTTTCTTTCATTTGCATAATAAGGTTTTGATTTGTTTTCTATGAGAGTGCTTAAACATTAATTAATAATGCCTATATCTTATGGCCATGTGACCTTGTCCATAAACATGGTGGTACATACCCTTAGAGGGTAAATAATTGATACTTATTTGCACTTAAGAGACGACTTTACTACAAAACAATATTTTTTTTAAGATTGTTTTATAGATTATCAAGAAACAAACTACCTAAAGAAATCAAAATATATGTCTGTTATATAGATAGTTGTTAAGAGTTGTCAATGGTTGTACTTGGTTAGGTTATTACTTATAGTATTAATGTTAAAAACCAATTTTTCAGCATTTCTGAATAAACAAATTTATTTTATTTTTGCTTCTCTTTCGTTAATGCAACGGAATTTGATTATATGTACTGTGTGCATGTTATTGTGAGTAATGAGTATAGTGGCTGCATTTAACTATAATAGTGTTTAACTTTAGTTTAAATTTGTTGTTATGAAAACTATGTTCAACAAGGTTTCGTGGTGTAGTTGGTTATCACGTCAGTCTAACACACTGAAGGTCTCCGGTTCGAACCCGGGCGAAGCCATTTTTTGACAATTTAGTTTTCCATTTTTCAGACAAGTTCGCCACCAGCTTACACCACGTTTTTTGAATCAAAGCCCAATTTATTTCAAAATTGGTTTTTTGTTTATAATACACTGTAATTTTTTATATATAAAATAAACAGTACACTCTTGTAAATTATTTTAAAATAATAAAATTCTTAAAACAATATTAATAATTTATTTTATGCTTTTAATTTCTCAATATAAAGTTTCTCGCCAAGCCTTCAATAACTCTTTTAATTAAAATTTTATTAAGAAAAAACTTTTAATTAATTTATTGTAATAGTTTGTTTGAATAACTTATATAATTTTCTATAAAAATTAATGCATTTTTAAATAGAGATGAATTGTCACTAATCGTTAGTTGATTCGGTGGTGATTGACGTTGAACTTGGTAGAAAGGACAACAGTTTGATCCTATATAACTGTGATCGGGAGGGGTTTGAATCAGTTGATGTTAGAACTGACTCCCAAACTAGATTAAACTGGTGATAAAAGTAAAAAAAATAGAGATGAAGTAATTGTCAAAAAAAATAATGGTGTTTTTTTTACCGTAAAAATAATGGTGTTAGCTAGCATTGGAATTATTGTTTTTTATTTTGGCCAGCCTCATTTGAATTTATATCTTGTTAAGATATAAATTTTATCTTTTAATTATCTTAGAAATGTACATCAAACACCTATCAAAGTAATAAACACAATAGTTTTCTTTTTATAAAAAAAAGTAATAAACGCAATCTTCTTCATGACCAGAAGAAATAAAAAAAAAAAATATTTTTCTTTACAAAAGTTTCTTCTTTGTATTCCTTAAACAATGTTCTAGTTAAAGACATTAATTTGTTACTAGTATTTTTCATATATACACTACACACCTTTGTCCTTTATTAAGAAGTATTAAAAAATTTGATGGAAATATATATATATAGGGGATGTATCAAGTGAGAAATGGGTTTCTTATGTGAGAGTGAGAAGATCAAATATTTACCTTTGGATTAAATCTAACGGTTGAAATGATAATACTCATTAAAAAACTCACGTGCACCTGCCTCTCAGTTTTTCTTTTTGGAACGCGTACAACAACTCTTCTTCTTCCTCTATAGCAGATTACAAAGAAAAAGAAAAATCATATGAAAAGTTCAACCCATCTAACTATTCATGTCTCGAGTTTTCTCGGAAAAAAATTTCATCTCGAGCACCATTAATCTATAATGTATATTCAATGTTTTCGGTGGCTAATGATGCATAATAGAAGTCACAGATACTACCAATGTTGGTTTTGGCGGTGCCGTTCATGATAAACAATTAAAAACAAGATTGTTGTGTTATTGTTTTTGATTATTGAGTTTGTTTATGTGAACAATTTAATATTTTACTTAGGGGCAAAAGTGATCAATTAATTATCAAAATTCATATATGTCCACCGATTTAGAAAGAAAAAAAGTGAAAATCAAATTATCTTTTTGCAATTTCTTTGCTAGCATATGCGATTGAGGAAGATGTGTTACTGGTTTGTAGATGGCGCGTGGTTTTGCTTCATGAATGAATGAGGGTTTGTTAAATTGTTATAGATTTGATTCGCTGCAGCCACGCGCACGTAAGTTTTTTAATGAGTATTATGATCTTAGCCGTCAGATTTTATCCAAAGATAGATATTTGATCCTCTCACTCTCATATAAGAAATCCCCTTCTCACTTGATACATCCCCTATATATATATATATATATAGACTAACAAGATTAAAAGAGTACAAAAATGACAGCTAAATTAGAATGCGAGAAAATTATAAGAAAAAAATAATCCAGCAATTGTAATAGAATAGCATAAGTGTGTATAGATTAACGTTATTGATCGTACCTGGAACGGACGTTCGATCGATGGCTAGCTGCTAGTCACGTGCGGTCTTGGTAGTTGCTTTGAAAACGGAGGGGGGGGGGGGGGGGGGGGGTTGTACCTGCAGACACTCCGATGCCTAAGTCAGCACATATACAAGAGAAGAGGTAGAGAGAATCATAATAGAATTGAATACCTGACTCCTCAGTGATGAGGAGTATTTATAAGCCCCCAGCGCGGTGCCAACGATTATCACTATTGGGCCGCGCAGAGCAAGCCCAATGAGGATAACTGCTAGGGATAGCGTGGTAAGCTGGAGAAGTCGTTAGACTCTCCCCCTAGTCAAGCTTAGCCCGTATTCTGCGGGAGATGGATAAGCTTGGGGTGAAAACGTGACTTGTGGAGCACGTTTGGCAGGTGCGGAATTAGTGGCGAGCACGGACGTGCTCGACAGTAGTGAACTGGATAAGCTTGAGCCGCTGATAAGCTAGAGCTGTGACGTCGAGCAGGGAATTGCATGTGCTCGACACTGGGCTGTCCTCGACACCCCAGTGGATTGGGTCCGTTAGTCAATTCTAGGCCCAGTCCGGAACAGAAGCCCCCCAAGTCATTGCTGCTAGGCATAGGAGTAATGACTTAAGGTCCAGCGCAGGAACGTCGAAGAAAGGTGTCGAGTAACGAATCAACAGCCAAGTGTGCTCGTCGATGTTTCGTGTTCGACGAGGACTTGGGAGCTTTTGAGTTTAAGATTGCGTAGTTTCGCTCATTGAGGGCGTGAATCTTGTTCGCCACTCGCATGCAAACCCAAACGTTTTGCCGAGGAGCTAGTGAGTCGAGGAGAGGAAAAGGCAACGCGTGGGAAAGGAAGTGACGTCTGATGAGACAAGATTTTCTCCTGATGATGCCACGTGTATGAGCTACGAAATGAGGTAATGATGGCCTAGGGGACGTAGGCAATGAATGGCGTAATTCCCCGTGTAGGCGCGTGTGACGCGTGATTGAGACGCCGTTTTGTTTTTGGCAGGAACGATTCTGAAGCGTCGGATCCTGTTGATCTGGTGCGTTGGATTGATCCAACGTTTGGGAAGCGGGGATTGCAGCGTTTCGTGAGGTGATGCGTTGCAGCGGATGGCACGTTTGGTTGGGTATAAATAGGGGAAATGAAATTCATTTCAGAATTTTCCATTCCCCTTTGCTCTCACTCTTGCAAACTCTCACTTCCTCCATTGTTGCTGTTGGTTTCCTGTGGATCCAAGCTTCCTCCTCCAAGCACAGCTTTTCACTTCAAACAAAGGTACGACATTGACAATCATTTTTTATGTTTGTCTTTTACTTCGCTTGTATTGTTTTTAAAACTTAAACACAAGTTTTTCCTCGTCGAGCTGATATTCTTTTGCTCGAAGGTGTGTTTGCTCGCGTCTAACTTGAAAATATTTGTTTTTGTGAAATTGAGCGCGAGCTTTGTCTGTCGAGCTTATGTTTGCCCGTTAGTTTGGGGATGTTCCACAGAGGTAAAGTGTTGCTTTGTTTTAATTGCGGCGAGGAAGTCCTGGAAGTTTTTGTTCGTGAACTGAGTGCCGTTGTCGGTGACAACTACCTGTGGAATCCCGAAGCGAGCTAATATGTTCTTTTTAAAGAAACGGAGGATTGTCTCCGCAGAAATGTTGGGAATTGCTTCGGCTTCTACCCACTTGGTGAAGTAATCGATTCCGACTATTAAAAATTTGCAGCGATGGAGTCCCGTTGTGAATGGCCCGAGGATATCCATGCCCCACCACGAAAAGGGCCAAGGCGAGGACAATGTTTTAGTTCCTCTGGGGGTGCTAAAACCATGTCGGCGTGTCGTTGGCATTTGTCGCATTTCTTAACGTGTTCTCTGGCATCTTGTTGCATGGTGGGCCAAAAATATCCTGCTCGGAGAGCTTTCCTTGCGAGGGACCTTCTCCCGAGGTGCTGGCCGTTGATGCCTTCGTGTATCTCGCGTAGTATGTAATCGACATCGTCTTGGTCGATGCATTTGAGAAGAGGGATAGAGACCCCTCTTTTGTAAAGTTGGTCGTACATGAGGCAATACGAAATAACTTTTCGTTGGATTGCCTTCGCCTCTTTTTCGTCGTCGGGGAGGTGCCCGTGTGCGAGGTACAGCCAGAAAGGCGTCATCCAAGATTTTCCGTCTCGGATTGAATTAACGTCGACGATAGCTTTTGAGGACGACGTGGCCAGCTTCTCGATACTTGGTCGAGGAAGTATTTCCTGAATGACGGATTTGTGTCCGCCCTTCTTTTTTGTGCTCGCCAATTTTGACATGATATCCGCTCTGGTGTTGTGTCCTCGAGGGACGTGCTTGACTTCGAAAGAGTCGAATCGCGCCACTTTGTCACGCACTAAGGCTAAGTATTCGTGGAGATTGTCGTTTTTAGCTTGATATTCTCCCAGTACTTGCGACACCACGAGTTGCGAGTCGGTGAATATTGTTACTTCCTTGGCGCCCACGTCTTCGGCGAGTCGCAGGCCTACGAGGAAAGCCTCGTACTCCGCTTGGTTGTTCAACGCTGGGAACGACAGGGCGAGGGAGACCTCAATTATGGTGCCCGTCCCGTTTTCGAGGATGATCCCTGCCCCAGCACCTGATGCGCTGGAGGCTCCGTCGACGAAGGTAGTCCACTTGTTCGCCCCGTCGTCGGGGGACGCGGGTAGAGCCATTTCGGCGATGAAATCTGCTAGGACTTGGGCTTTGAGTGCTTTCCTACTTTCATATCGAATGTCAAATTCGGCTAGTTCGAAGGACCATTTGAGCATTCTGCCCGCCATGTCCGGTCGACCAAGCAACGCCTTGATTGGCTGGTCTGTTCGTACGGTGATTGTGTGAGCAAGAAAGTAATGCCTTAGTCGTCTCGCAGCCATGACGAGCGCGAGTGCGATTTTCTCGATTCGTTGGTATCTGATCTCGGGTCCTTGTAGGGCCTTGCTCGTGAAGTACATAGGTTTTTGGCTTTCCGTTGTTTCACGGACGAGTGCGGCACTTACAGCCTCGGGAGTTACGGCGAGGTATAAGTATAAGATCTCTTCGGCATCCGGTCGTGAGAGGACTGGAGGTTCGGACAGAGCTTTCTTTAGGTGTTGGAGAGCCTGCTCGCACTCTTTCGTCCATTCGAATGCAACCTCTTTTCGAAGAAGTTTGAAAAGGGGAAGTGCGTGTTGTGCGGATTTTGCTACGAAGCGAGATAACGAGGTGAGCATGCCGTTGAGGGTTTGGATCGACTTTTTCGAGTTCGGAGTTGGGAGTTCAGCGAATGCTCTGCATTTATCGGGGTTTGCCTCGATTCCTCTTTCCGTAAGGTAGAAGCCGAGGAACTTCCCTGTTCGTACTCCGAAAGTGCATTTTTCGGGGTTGAACCGCATTTTGCAAGCGCGGGCACGCTCGAACACCCTCTTTAAGTGAGTGGTGTGGTCGACTTCCTCTTTGGACTTGACGATCATGTCGTCCATATAGACTTCGAGCATGTCGCCAATTTCTGCTCGGAAAATTTGTTCATCATTCCCTGTTATGTAGCACCTGCGTTTTTCAGTCCGAAGGGCATTACGTTATAGTAATAGTTGCCTGATTCGGTCATTAATGCGGTTTTTTCCTTATCCGATTCGGCCATGGGTATTTGATTATAACCTGAATATGCATCCATAAAAGATAATAATTTAAAACCAGAAGAATTATCTACTAGCTTATCGATACTAGGCAGGGGATAAGCATCTTTGGGACAAGCCCTATTAAGATCGGTGTAGTCAACGCACATTCGCCATTTACCATTAGATTTCTTAACAAGTACAACGTTTGAAAGCCAAGTAGAGTATCTAGCTTCGGAAATAAAATTTGCCTCTAAGAGGTCTTTTACATTTTTTTCTGCAGCCTCCGCTTTCTCGGGAGACTGCTTTCTCCTATGTTGCACTACAGCCTTAGCGGCTGGATCTATGGCGAGCTGGTGGCAGGCGACCTCAGGGTCGAGGCCGGGCATCTCAGTGGCGCTCCATGCGAACAGATCCGCGTTCTCACGGAGGCAAGATTTCAGCTGGTTCTTGACAAAATCGGGAAGGTCCGCACTGATCTTCACTCCTCTGCTCGGGCACTCTCCAAGGGGAATAACTTCGAATTCACCATCTGGAATGGGGCGGTAGTTCTTCTTGCTCGCCTCATTGTCTTCTTCATTGTCTTTTCGAAGCTTTTTATCCTCTTTTCATTCTTTCTTGGAGAATCGAGCATCCAGGTCGATGGCACTGACATTGTTTGGCTGTGACTTCTCCTCGCTCCCCTTCCCCGACGAACTTGGTGCATTCTTGACTTTGCTCAGTGTCTTGCCAATAGATGACAAGCCTTTGGACGCAGCTTAAAAACATCTTCTGGCCGCGGTGATGTCTCCGTGGATAGTTGCGACCTTACCATTCTGAGTGTAGTACTTCATTTTGAGATGAATGGTGGAAGGTACAGCGACCAGATCGGCTAAGGCGGTTCTGCCGATGATGCATTGATAGAGGGAGCAGCAATCTATGACCAGGAACTTGACTCTGACGGGCTTGGCCGTTTCTCCCTGACCAAAAGTGACGAGGACGTCGACATAACCCCATGGTTTACTTGTAGAGCCATTGAAGCCTTGCAGGTCTGAGCCTAAGTAAGGAGCCAAGTGTTTCCTCTCCAAACCGAGCACTTTGAACAGGGAAGAATACATTATGTCACAAGAGCTTCCCTCATCGACCAGTATGCGGTGCACCTCGAAATTCACCATGTGCGCCTTTATGAGTAAGGGAATCTGAGAGTTGGGAGAGCCGCCGGGCATCTCTTCCGGATAGAAGGCAAGGGGAAGAGAGCCTTTCTCCCCGACGTCAAGAGTGACACCCGGATTAGGCGAGGTAGAGATCAGTTCATCGAACTTTCTTTTAACAGATCCTATGGTGAGGGGATTGAAACCCCCACCGGAGATAACCATGGCGGAGGAGAAATCATCCCATTTGCTGAGTCGGGCAGCGAGTTCATCAGAAATGAAAAAGTCTTCTGGCCTGTAGATGGCCATGGCTACTTGCCCGGAGGCAGCGCCGTCATCATCCTTGTCCTCGGGCTTAGGAGCCGGAGGGTCTTTCTGTCAAGGAGCGTCATTGTTCCTCACATATTTCCTCATGGGGCCGTCTTTGATTAGAATTTCAATGGCGTCCTTCAGGTGGACGCAGTCTTCGGTGATATGACCATGGGTCTTGTGGTACTTGCAGTATTTCTTCATGTCGGCGTTGGGCTTGGCCGGCATGGGTTTGGGTACTCTGACTCCCCAAGCTTTGAACTGGGTTGTGCCAGTAGTTGATAAAATGTGCTCACGAGATGTGTTGAGCGGAGTGTACTGAGTGAATTGACTATTTGGTCCTCGGTTCCTTTCGCGAGGACGCTCTTCATGCTTTCTGTCACCACCTGCTCGGTGGGGACCACGGCTGTGCCCGGACGATCCTTCTGTTCGGGACTTACGGAAGCTCGCAGTTTCTTCCTTCTTTTCGTACTCAATATAGGCTTGCGCCTTCTGGAGGAGCTCGTTGAGAGTCTCCTGTGGGGAGATCCCGATAAACTTAGCGAACTCGCTAGGGCGACGGAGACCTCGCTCGATCAGATACTTCTTCATACTGTCTGAAGTGGGAACCTGAACAGCTTCCTTGTTGAACCTGTCAAGGTAGGCGCGCAGAGATTCGCGCTCTCCCTGAACGATGTGCTCGAGGGTGGCCACCGACTTAGGTGGGCGACGCGAAGCTGTGAAGTGATTCTTGAAGCGTTCAGATAGTTCTTTCCATGATGTAATGGATCCTCGGGGAAGGGCTTTGTACCAGTCAAGCGCTCCCTTGGTTAGGGTTGTTGAGAATAGCCTGCACTTGATGGGTCCCTTGACCTGACGATAATTCAGCTGCACATTGAGATTGCTGATGTGGTCGTCAGGGTCTCCCAGCCAGTCATACTTCCCCAGGTTAGTGGGTGATTTCTCTAAGCCTGGAGGGAGAGGAGCGTTGAGGATATCCCAAGATAGGGGTCCCTGGCTGTCATCCTCGTCACTCGAGCTCGGCTGGTTGTGAGGGGAGTTGTATTCCCGAGGAGATGGGGAGCGCTCCTCGTTGTACGGCGGAGGAGGAGGATTAGGATGCACGTGTTTCTTTCCACGATCAGCGGAAGTAGTTGCGGAATTTCCGCCTGGCGGCCGCGTTTTGCGGGAAGGAGAAGGTTCGCGGATTACGATTCCCTTTCCGCTCTTGCTAGTCTGGGCTGGACGATCCTCGCGGGGAGGGGTACATCCTCTTTTCTTCTGAGCCGGCTGGCAGCGGTTAGGGTCCTCGGCGCCGTGGCGGGAAGGACGAGATTGTTTCTCAAGGGACTCTAATCGGCGGTTCTGCTCGCGGATTAGGTCTTTGTGTTCTCTGAGTGAATCAACCAGCGCTTTGAAGTCTGATGCTGATATAGTAAGGACTTGTTGTCCTGGACTTTCGGTGACTTGGTTAGCCGCATGGGCTTTTCCAGATGAACTTGTTTTTCCGGCGTCGGGGCCTGGAATTTCGATGACTTGGTCCTCGTCTTCAGTGAATGGAGAGCATTCCTATCCGTCTCTTTCGTCAGCTTCGAGATCGACGGCGGCGTTAGCCTGGTGATCGTCTTCGTTGCTAGGAACGATGACGTCATTGCGGTGTTCGACGACGGTGGACATGGGACGTCCGTCGGCGTCAAAGAACTGAGGAGTAGTTCCGTCGTTCTGAGGTGGAGGTGTGCTACCAGTGGCCATGACTGAAGATTTGATGGATGGTTTTTCTTTCAGTTAGAGAAAGGGGGAAGACTCACGTCCCCAGTGAAGTCGCCAATGATCGTACCTGGAACGGACGTTCGATCGATGGCTAGTTGCTAGTCACGTGCGGTCTTGGTAGTTGCTTTGAAAACGGAGGGGGGGGGGGGGGGGGGGGGGGGGGGTTGTACCTGTAGACACTCTGATGCCTAAGTCAGCACAGATACGAGAGAAGAGGTAGAGAGAATCAGAATAGAATTGAATACCTGACTCTTCAGTGATGAGGAGTATTTATAAGCCCCCAGCGCGGGGCCAACGATTATCACTATTGGGCCGCGCAGAGCAAGCCTAATGAGGATAATTGCTAGGGATATCGTGGTAAGTTGGAGAAGTCGTTAGACTCTCCCCCTAGTCAAGCTTAGCCCGTATTCTGCGGGAGATGGATAAGCTTGGGGTGAAAACGTGGCTTGTGGAGCACGTTTGGCAGGTGCGGAATTAGTGGCGAGCACGGACGTGCTCGACAGTAGTGAACTGGATAAGCTTGAGCCGCTGATAAGCTAGAGCTGTGACGTCGAGCAGGGAATTGCATGTGCTCGACATTGGGCTGTCCTCGACACCCCAATGGATTGGGCCCATTAGTCAATTCTAGGCCCAGTCCGAAACAGTTATGATTTATTTTTTTGGATGAAATCATTTAGTATTTTTTTGGGTGAAATCATCAAGCATTTTTTTTTTTTGTTGAAATCAATTAGTATTTACTTACATACGAAAATTTAACAAAAATATCTAATATAAATAGTTGAAAGTACCAAAGGTAAAATTGGTCTTTTAAGTTTTATGAGTCTTAATTAGTAGAATATTTTAATATATATATCTAAGAGATCGAAATTTAAATTTTATTATTTCACTTATCCATCTGAAGAATGAAATGTCTAACCACTAAATCACTTTAAAAAAATATTATTCTTTTGGATTGTATACCTGCCGCAGCATTTGTATTGTGCTTGAGACGTGTGCTATCAAACATTTTCCTTTGATTAATTAAATAAATGAGTTTGTCATTGTAAATAAAAAGGTTGTATTATAACAATGAATGATGTTTACCCAATCAAAGGAACCAATCTCATAGGAATTAAATAATTAAACTATAAAGGAGTCAATATGGGTATCTCTACCCTCCATGCCAAAAGATTCGTTTGTGATATTTTCTCCGGTTTCATATAAGAAACATTTTACTTTTTAGATTTATTATAAAATGATTGTATTTAGATAATATTATAGTTTACATTCATCTATTTTACAATGAATTTAAAAAGTAATTTTTTTATTAAATATGAGATTAGAGGGAGTACGTTACCTTAAGTATTTTATTTTAAGGATCAACTTTTTAATAATTTTTTAAAAAATATTTTATGCATTTAAACAATTATTTTTTAAAAAAATTAAATTGTTTTTATAAAAAAGATGATTAAAATGTGCAACACCACATATTTAAATTATATTTTATTCGTATCACATACAATGTACAACTTTTCTATCTTAATTAAAACATTTTTCTTCTCTTATACGTTTGATTAAAAAGTTATCTTGTTATATGTGCGAGTTTTCAACATTATTAACTAAAATAATTAAACTAAAGATCAAATTTGTGACTATTTATTCAAATGTTCAAATCTTTTATCACTTAAACTAATTTATCATTTATGTTCTAAGCTAAAAATACAACAATATTAATATTACCGTACACTTTTATCTTTGTTTTAAAATTGAATTTTAAATTAATATGTTTAAAGTGAAGACAATTAAATCATGTCAAACGAAACCTTTTATCACAGGTTGTCTGCCAAATGGCCGGTGAAGATGCCATCTCTGATACTCAGCTCGTGGAATATTCTTGCAAGCTGGCCAGTTTTAAATATTAGTACCTGATTTTATAATCAAATAGATGCATCATGCATATTTTAAAAATATAAAATTTTTATATTCCAATGTCCAAAAATAAAATTACAAATTTTAACTTTTGTGGAACAAAAATTGATTAACTATGCATTAAACATGTACTTGTTTATGTATGACACTATAACCAAGCTAGTGATAAAAGAGGAACCAAACACTAGCATATTCAAATGCAATTTGCTAACAAAGAAAAAACCATGGTATCCATTTCACAACATACTCTTCTTATTATTATCCTACTCTTATCTTTCCCTATAATCCTCTTCCTCCTCAACCGCCGTAGAAATATCTCGGCCACCAAGCGCCGCCTTCCACCCGGACCACCGGGATGGCCCATATTTGGAAACATGTTCCAATTAGGAGAAATGCCTCACCGCACACTCACAAATTTAAAAGAAAAGTATGGTCCAATTTTATGGCTCAAAATAGGTTCTATAAACACTATGGCAATACTCTCAGCCAAAGAAGCTACAACATTTTTCAAAAACCATGACCAAAATTTTTCGGACCGAACCGTAATCGAAACAATGCGTGTCCATAATTACGACAAATCTTCCTTAGCTTTGGCTCCTTACGGCTCTTATTGGCGACTCATGCGCCGGCTTGTAACCGTCGATATGTTAGTTTTGAAACGCATTAACGACACTGTTTGGGTTCGTCGTAAATGCGTAAATGACATGCTGACGTGGATTAACAAAGAAGCATGTGAGTTGGAACATGGTCGTGGACTTCATGTTTCACGTTTTATTTTCTTCATGAGTTTTAACTTGTTTGGGAATTTAATGTTGTCACGTGATTTGTTTGATATGGAATCTGAAAATGGGTCTGAATTTTTTGATGCTGTTATGGGAATGATGGAGTGGACCGGACATGCTAATGTGTGTGATTTGTTTCCTTGGTTGAGTTGGTTGGACCCACAAGGATTAAGGAAAAAAATGGATAGGGATATGGGAAAAGCGATTAAATTTGCTTCCACGTTTGTGAAAGAGCGTTTGGATCATTTGGAGAATGAGGTGGAGCGTGATGAAGAGAAATCAAGGGACTTCTTGGATGTCTTACTTGATTTCCAAAAAAATGAGAACCAAGAAGCAGCTAAGATCTCGGATAAAGATCTCAACATTTTCATCTTGGTAATCCTTTCAAATAACATGATTTTTCATATAAGCATGTTTATCTCATATATAAATGTCAGTACTCCTTTCTAAAATATAAACGATAATTGATCAACAAAAGTGAATGTATTTTTTGATCAAATATATTAATTTTTGTTGATCAATTTTGTTTAATTTATATTTTAAAACTGACGGAGTATCTCATATTTTCATGGATTTTAATTCTCTTCAATTTTCCTTAATAATCTTAGTTGACTTAATTGGAGAGGATTCAAATTCTATTTTTATATGAGAGATATATTGGTCTCATATATATGATTCACATGGTGTGAAATTTGTAAGATTAATTGAAGGAACTAATTTTTCTCTTGTATAAAAATATGAGACTCCAATATAAATATTTGTGGTCGAATTGAACGATTATGCATTGTACGTGCATATAAATTTATTTTACACGGTGAATTATAATGTTAGATTATTAGAAATGTTTGAGTGAATATATTAATATAATTTGGTTGGTTATAAAATGTGATGATATTTAGGAAATATTCTTGGCTGGGGCAGAAACAACAAGCAGCACAATTGAATGGGCTATGACGGAGCTTTTAATCAACGGTGATTGTATGTTGAAGGTTAAATTAGAGCTTAATTCTGTAGTTGGGACAAAAAAAGATGTTGAAGAGAGTGACATAGACAAACTTCCTTATCTACAAGGTGTTGTTAAGGAAACATTAAGGTTACATCCTCCAATTCCACTACTCGTTCCACGAAAAGCAGTACAAGACACAGACTTCATGGGATACTTCATACCGAAAGACACACAAGTTTTCATAAATACATGGGCGATTGGAAGAGATCCAGATGTTTGGGATGAACCATCGGTTTTCAAACCCGAGAGGTTTTGTGATTGTAATAGCAAGAGTTATAAGACTGATTATAAAGGACAGCATTATGAGTTTATACCATTTGGAGCTGGAAGAAGAATGTGTGCCGGTGTGCCTTTAGCTCATAGAATTCTTCATCTTGTTTTGGGATCTTTGATTCATCGATTTGATTGGGAGCTTGATTGCAATGTTACACCTTTAACTATGGACATGAGAGATAATCTTGGGATTACCATGAGAAAGTTTGAACCATTGCTTGCTGTTCCCAAATTAGTTGTTGGTTCTTAGTTGATAATTATTTGTTGTTGTTATTGTTGTTGATTTATTTTATAAATAAATGCTATTGGCATGTGTAAAAAAAAATGCTATTGGCACATTTATGTGCTTGTGTGTATATTAAAAAAAAGTGATACCTAAATGAAAATCTTCAATTTTTTTTTTAAGATGAAAATTTTCAATTGTTGGAAACGTTAAAAAATTACTAATGCTATGTTTGCTAAAAAGTATAATCAACCTGATTATAAGATTACAAACAACAACTGATAACAGATAATTAAGCATTAAAGGTACTTCAACCCAAAAAAGAAACACGATAAATAACAGAAAACTAATTGAGTTTTGCAAATTGATTTAGTGAGGATCAGGTCCGGCCTAAGAGCCAAGTGACCAGAGCAAGACTTTAGGTCCCAAATTTTTTTCATACATTTTTTTTTTTTTTTGTATTTTCAGCCGGTTTATTGAGACGAGCTGATTATCCTTTAGTTATAACTTTTCTCTTTGTGACTTTTCAATGGTTTTCATCTTTTCTTTATCTTTGTTTGTACTCTTTTTCTTTCTCCACGATCTCTTTATGTCTTTCCTCCAACTCTGTTCAGACTCTCAATTTTTTATGTGCTTTCTCTACAAGTGACTTGAATATCTCCATCCCCTTGAGTGTTTTAATCCTCTTTTCTTTGTCCTTTGCGGTCTTGTTGTCAAACTATGTCAACAACATAAATTGGAGATTAGGATTAGAGAGACTTTTTAGTTTTTTTGGGTGGTTAAAGAACACCTTATCCAATGTACCAAAAAAAAAAACACCTTGTCCATGTACGTTGGTTAAGTACTAATTGCACATAATCATATACATTAAGTCTGAGAACTAATTTTACATAATAATAATATACCCCTTGCCTCGATAAGAAAGGATGGAAATTTAAAGGGCTAATCTTGTATACTACTCCAAAGCTTTTAAGTACGGAGTTAGTTTGTTTTTTAAAGTGTTTTCTATCTCTTTATTATGTAAGTTATAATCACAAGTTGTGTGGTTAAGTAGGAGGTGAAATGAGATCTCAGACTTAGGAGTTTTTAGGTCGAAATTGCATGAGATAGTTGCTAGGTCATAAGTGTAAACTGGAGGTTTGCTGAGAGTTTAGGACTATAACTATTATAGTGGATTTCACTCCTGGATTGGTATCCCCCAAAGTAGGTAGCTGTTGTGCTCCGAACTAGGTTAACAAATACCTTATGTCTTTTATTCTTGCTGTTTATTTTGTTAACTTAGAATTGTTGCGTCTCTGCGAATGTTCCAACATCACGTTCAACTTTTATAGTGTTGGAACATCCCATTGAACATCCGATCTCTGCGTGCCGGAATTTCATATATATATATATATAAAGTCATATTTAATAGAAAAAAAATGAGAGAAAATAAATTGTGCATTATTTATTAATATTCAATAAAAATTAAAATTGAATGACATATTATTTGTGTATAATTTCTTCATTTCTTTAATTAAATTATGCAACATTTAAATTTCTAAATTAAAAGTTAAATTCTTAATTTTAGATTAAATTCTCAATCAAGAGTATTCAAGTTTGATGTCTAACTTGTGTCAAAAAAAGAGTTTGATATCTAATTTGAACAATACTTGAGTTTTTTTTTTTTTTTTTTTATGTCAATATACTCTATTTTATTTTGAAATATAACGTTCAAAGATAAAGAAGTACGAAGTAACAATTAATTTAAACAATTTTAAAATTTTTGTTTTAAATATAAAATATAACAAAAATAAAAAAAGGAATATTATATAATATATTAGTTTATTTAGATAATTATGCTATATAAAAAGTAATGAATAACTTAACTCAGTTGGCAGGATATTGCAATATATATGCAATGAGTCAATATTCGAACTCCGATCATCTCACTTATTCATCTTAAGAGTGTAATTTCTAGTTACTTACAAAATGGATACGGTCCAATATTTCATATAAAATTACATGTCGAACCAAAACAAAAAAACTTTTTCTTGGTAGTTGTGATACATTGGACATAGATCCAATTGTTTTTTTTTTTTATTCCTTCCATTTTTTTTACCATTCTGGATGGTATCAAGATGACACTGGCTCAGAATATCCTATCCCCCTCTCCGGGAAAATGGATATTTCTAGAAAATATTTTTAATTCTATTTCTTTTTCTTTTCTAATCGGACCAATCCTTCTACTCGACTTCTTATATTGAAAGTGATTCTTATATTGAAAGTTATTGGTGTCTACTTGACAAAAAAAAAAGTAATGAATAAAATATATTGAAAATTCAAAATATATTAAAAAGTAACACCTAACAATAGAATTTTCTTTAGGCCTCTAACTATATTGGCACGACTCTGATGAGATTTGACCATGTGCTCATAACTGATAAGATTATTGATTGTTATGCAATGACATTATAGTTTCACTTTTTTAGGATAATCACTAAAATACTTCAAAATATATATCAACATGACATGATTTATTTGTGAATATCAACACTTTTATAGCTTAATAGGTCCTTAAAAAAATTATTTTGTTGCCCAAAATTTGGACTTTTTTTTTTGAACTTAGGACGATAGCACATTGCCTCAGATACAACCCTGACTATGATAAACTAAAACTGTAGTATTATGCTAAAAAGACCTCCTACATATAGAAGTGCTACAAAGTTTTTGTGTAGTTTTTTGCTTCTTCTCCTCTTTTCACCTCTGCCGGATCTCGAACTAAGTTCCTCAAGATTGAATAACAAATCATCAATCAAGTGACTTCTCGGAAGATAACCAAGTTTTTGTGTAGTTATCTTTTTCAAAATAATGTACTTTTATTTAATGTATCCTGCTCATATGTTGTTTGTAATAAAATTTAGGGCCAAATGTTAGAAGCGTAAAGTTGAAGAAACCAGCAATAAAGAAGTCATTCTAAATTTGAGCTACACTATTCATTTTTTGACTATTCATGAAAGCAAAATATCAAGTGCTTTTAAATTTGGAACACCAATCTCGCCTCCAAATTCGCAGAGAAAAAAGCTGAAACAATTGCTTCACTTTTTGCGACCCTATGCATCATCATATCATGGTGGTTGAAATGCCATGGAAGGCTTGAAATGTATAATTGAGATGAGATCATGTGAATAAGTACCACACCACCAGTGTACCATGACCCCATTATTCATGTACGTACACAATTAATAGAGATCTCCAATTAATATTATATTTTAGAGTTGAGTTTAATCTAAAACAGAGTTTTAATTTTGAATCTATTGTTCAAGTTACTTTAGCTAATTATTTAACTAATCTTAGTTGCTATTTGAATGGAAAAATTGTTTATTACGAATCTTATATCATATGTAAATTAGTCATTTGTCGACTATCTCATTTGTTTTTTGTGTAGGTTCTTTTTTTTAGAGGTTTTGGCCCTGTTTGTAATAAAATATATCATTTACAAGCCATTAGATTTGGTCAAGTGGTAAAAAAGTTGAATAGTATGTTTGAGATTCTAAATTCGATTCTCAATTCTGTCGTAAAAAAAAAATCATTTACATTTAATTGATCATTTTTAGCTAAAGTCATTTTACCAAATGAATTCTTTAAAGTGTAGGATACAAAAATTTCAAAAAAAAAAAAAATTACGATATTTAATATGGAGTACTAGTTAACATTTTTCAAATATAAATCATCCCCAACACCAAACCAAATACACACTCAAAATGAACATATTATTAAAAAAATGGAAAACAAAGTAAAAGCATACTCCTCATAAGATTGTAATGTACAATGTAGTGTGTGTTTTGATTAGTCCATGCCAATTTGATGCTCGTTTTGTAATGAAATTTAAGCTTGAATTCCAGCCATGTTCCTTGCATTTACATTTTAATCATTGGATTCGATAGCTTATCTATAGTATAGGGTATGATGTGAAATAAAAAGTTTGCTTGCGGTTGACTTAAAGTTGAGGACCTCTTTTTTCTTTACATCACATGAAAAAGAGAAGAAGCAGCAGACAAACCAAATAATTGAATCACTTTATAGTTTAGCTTAACAAGACAAACAAAACAAAAAGTAGAATATTGTCACTCATTCTATTCTTCTGGTGTAGTAGAAAACAGCAATCATACATTACGACAATCTCCTTCCAAATCCCATAATCAGCTGCCACCTTTAATCATCATATTATTCCCTCAATAACCAATCCTAATTACCTTACCAACATATAATAAATAACATGTGCAATTCAATGCTTTTTCTCAATTATCACACACCACTTTTCTCTCATAATCATGCCACATTTTCTTCCTCACTCAGATTCTCAAACACTACTCTCTTCACTCTCCACCTTTAAATGTACTAAAGCATAAAACACACCATTGTTTGTTCCCTCTCTTCTCACACCATAACATGAACACAAAAACACTAGCATTAGCCTTAACCTTAGCATTTCTCAACACATCACCATCACTAACACAAAATGTACAACAAAATGATACACATGCCCTAACCGAATTCCGTCTCCAAACAGACTTCCACGGCTACCTCGTCAGTAATTGGACTGGTGAGGATGCCTGCAATGCCGCATGGCGCGGAGTTGAATGCTCCCCGAACGGTAGAGTTATAGCTCTCTCCGTTCCTTCACTCAATCTCCGAGGTCCCGTTGATTCTCTCTCGACGCTAACCTACTTACGCTTCCTTGACCTACACGATAACCGTTTAAACGGAACCGTTGTCCCTCTTTTAAACTGCACTGATCTTGAACTTCTCTATCTCTCACGTAACGATTTCTCCGGCGAAATACCACCGGAGATATCATCGTTACGGTTTCTTATCAGAATCGACATCTCTGACAACAATATTCACGGTAAAATCCCTAAAGAAATTTCAAAATTGAATCATCTCCTAACTCTCCGGTTACAGAACAACGAACTCTCCGGCGAAGTTCCCGATCTTTCTTCTTCCCTTAACAATCTCAGAGAACTCAACATCACCAACAATGAACTTCAAGGACACTTACCAGACGCAATGGTTACTAAATTCGGTAACCAAAGCTTCTCCGGCAACGACGGTCTTTGCGGATCGAGTCCGTTACCGAATTGTTCCGTCACCGGAACCCCTCATTCTCATCCTCCTTCCGATGATGCTGGTTCTGAAATTGTTCCTTCAAACCCTAGCTCAATCCCAAAATCTAGCAATAGTACTCACGGTATAATTCCATCTGAAACTCCGAGAAAACGGAAAATGTTGAGTCCGGGAGTAATTGTGGCGGTTGCGGTGGCGGTTTCGGTGGTTTTACTGATGGCGGTTTCTTTCACGGTGGCGCAATGTTGCGGAAGAGGAAGATCTAATTCAACGGTTGGGATGGATAGTGAGATTGGAAAAAGAAAAAGTGATAGTAGCAGTGGAAGCGAGAAAAAAGGGTACCGTGGAAATAGTAATAACGGGGGTGTAGATAGAGATAGTGATGGAACAATAACTGAAACAGAGAGAAGTAAATTAGTGTTTTTTGATAGGAGGAATGAATTTGAGTTAGAGGATTTGTTAAGAGCTTCAGCAGAGATGCTTGGGAAGGGTAGTTTGGGAACTGTTTATAGGGCTATTCTTGATGATGGTTGCACTGTTGCTGTTAAGAGACTTAAGGATGCTAACCCTTGTGATAGGAATCAGTTTGAACAGTATATGGATGTTGTGGGGAAGCTTAGACACCCTAATGTTGCTAGACTTAAAGCTTATTATTATGCTAAGGAAGAAAAGCTTTTGGTTTATGATTATCTTTCCAATGGAAGCTTGCATGCTCTTCTTCATGGTTTGTTTAATTTGATACTCTCTTTATCTTTTAGTCTTCAATTTAGTGATATACTTTAAGATACTTGTATGGTATTAATAACAATGTTTCAAAACGCGTACGAGGGCAATCCTTAAGACATAAAAAACTTTGATGTCATGGTCTAAATTTTGATTACAGACCTTTTTTTTAAACTTGAAGTAGTAGGTAAGGTTTTAAATCGGCTAAGATTACGCCGCAAACCTTTACATTTCAGCAAAATGCATGATGTAGTCAAAATTGCAATTGCGACGTTGTTGCAGATACCTCAAAATTCCTTACATTGCGGCTGCATTTGGAGTTGCGGACTGCAATTTAAAACTATGGTAGCAAGATTTGAAAACGCTAAATTTTTTATATTGCATACAATTGTTCTATAATGAAGAAAATGGATTGATTATTAGTTTTTTGTTTACTAATTGCCTAATGGCTTTGGGAATGTATAGGGAACCGTGGTCCGGGAAGGATTCCATTGGATTGGACAACAAGAATAAGCTTGGTGTTAGGGGCAGCAAGAGGCCTAGCAAGGATTCATGGAGAGTATAGTGCAGCCAAGATACCTCATGGGAATGTGAAATCTTCCAATGTGCTACTTGACAAGAATGGGGTTGCTTGCATAGGTGACTTTGGTTTGTCGCTATTGTTGAACCCTGCTCACGCCGTTGCGAGGTTGGGTGGGTACAGAGCTCCAGAACAGGCGGAAGCGAAGAAGCTTTCACAAGAGGCAGATGTGTATGCTTTTGGGGTGTTGGTATTGGAAGTTTTGACAGGAAGAGCTCCTTCCTCCTCTCAGTATTCTTCTCCTGTAGGAGTTCGCCCTTGTGTAGAATTCGAGGAACAAGAAGCGGATCTTCCAAAATGGGTTCGGTCAATTGTGAAGGAAGAGTGGACATCAGAGGTGTTTGATCAAGAACTTTTGAGGTACAAGAACATTGAGGAGGAGCTTGTTTCAATGCTGAATGTGGGATTAGCTTGTGTTGTGTTACAACCTGAGAAAAGGCCAACTATGTTGCAAGTTGTTAAGATGATTGAGGATATAAAGGTCGAACAATCTCCTCTAAGAGAGGATTATGATGAATCGCGCAATTCACTTTCACCATCACTTGCAACTACTGAAGATTGCCTAGCTTAATAACACTACTGTTATACCTCGGTGAAACTTTCTTTGATCCTCTTCCAGTTGCATTTACTTATTGGTATCGTCTTAGCTAGTTCTTCAATTTGCACGAGTTATTAATTATTGTTTTATATTTGTAATATTTGTGAAATGATTATGTTGTTGCACTTGTCTTGAGACATGGCTGATATATCTTGATAATCAATCAATGGTTCTGCTACTCACATAGCACAGCCAATATTGTTCATTGTTCCTTCTTTAGCAGTAAAAAAAGTAGGGAAAAGAGGGTTTACATTCAAAACTCTGTCTTTAGTTTATATTTTGGTTACCTCTAGTGATAATTAGGACTTGGTTATTGCTGAAATTGAACAAAAAGGTATTGAATGGAATCTATAACAATTAAAAAAACGTTGTTGAAATATTGTTCATGCAAATAATATTAGCTCATTTTAGAGTAAATGCATATGACATGATATGGTGTAATTACTAATAGACTACTAATCACCATAAACTACTTTCTTTAATACCATGTGCTTCTCCCATAGCTTCCTTCAATACCTTCCAAATCTTTTTGGGAGTATTGCCTACTTCTCCCAAAGTATCCTCCAACACACTGCCCAATTATGGAGTTAGTTGCCTCTTTATGTAAAGTGTCTGAGAGTTAGTCATACGCTCTATTTTTAAGTGAGGAGTTCCGTAAAAACACTTCCATGTTAAAATCATATACTTCCTCTGTCCTCAAAATAAGTGTGGAAGATATCCTAAGCTGATAAATATACTCGTTCGGATTATCTTATTCAAATAAATACCAATGATAATCCTATGGTATTTGGGATATTATAATAATGAAATGTTAGTGATGTCATATTATTGATGATACCGACACCTTAAATAAGTTACCGTATCATCAATTTAATATTGTTGATTTTTTTTTTATCAAATCAAATTGAACAACTTCCATATTTATGCATCACTTTTAGAACATATTAAATAATCATTTAAACATACTTCCTTATCAAAGTATTTTTATTTATTTATTTGGTAAATCAAAGGTATCCTCCGCGCGCAACTGCAGAGACTAATTCCCTCAAGGTAACTGAGATCCATTTAAGGGGTTGACCTCTACCAACAAATGTTTTTCCATACGCATCGGCCAGGGATCGAACCCAGGACCAAATGGTTAAGGAGCCCAAGCATCTACCACTTGTGCCACTTGTTATTAATGTATGATATCCAAAGTGGTATCATTTATTAGAGCAAAATATGTATGAGTTGCATAAATATTATAAGTCATTGTAGGAACCACTTATTGATAATGTATGATATCCAAAGTGATATCACAATTGGAGATACTAATAATAATTCTATTTAATAAACACTATATCCACTAAATTAATATCCTTATTATATTTAATGAGCATCACATCCACTAACATAATAATGAGCATGATTACTCAGGCATTTGGGCCTATGCCCAAGTAATTATGCTCATTGTGTTAGTAGATGTGGTGCTCATTAAATATAATAAGGATACTATGTTAGTAGATGTAATGTTTATTAAATAGAATTATTATTTATGTTAGTGGATTTGCTTGTTAAATAGAATAATGATGGGGAATAATGATCATTCATTAAGTGGTTTTCTAATGTGGGTTGGGTTTGGGAGAGATCAGACTCTCTAATTCCTAAAAGTTGGTAATTTTTCTACAATTCATATTTCATGTATCAATAATAATACATCACTAGCATTTCACTATTATAATATCTCAAATACCATAGGATTATCATTGGTATTTATTCGAATAAGATAATCTGAACTAGCATATCTATCATATGCATGTGTCGGGTGTACGACAACATAAGGCCTTAAACTTTTAGGTTATTAAAATTTAAGGCTCAACGAACATTGACTTACTTGTTGAGCTTCCCATGAGATAAATAGACTAGAGTTTTTTTTATCGGTAACAATTAAAAATGAAACATGGATACCAAAAATCTATATTTAGCAAAACTTATTACTACTACCTATAAATATTTTAGAAGTGCTAAACATTATAGGAGATTACACACAAGAATTGTAAGAAAACAACATGATTTGTTCTTTAAAAGAAAAACTATAGCTCCCTATTATATTGAAAATCATGATGGGTTGGGGTTGAAGTGGCTCTCTCAGGATCTTTTTGTGTTTGTTCAATTTGACTATTGGTAATAATAATAATTTTTCTAAATATTTTAGGTCATTTTTTTATATGGTTTTACATATAATGTTATCTTATGATATTATAAAAATATGTCCCACAATTATTTTTAATGAAAAAATTAATCAAATATAAATTTTTTAAGTGTCAAAAAGTTAAAAATTCATATTAAATGAGTTTATTGTTAAAAAAATAAAATTGTACAATAAAACTTTTGTTATAATATATTAAAATATAATTGCAAAAAATAATTTAAAATTTTGATGAAATTAAAAAAATAAACAAACAAGACAAAAAATATTTAAAATACAAAAATTATCAACTCTTTTTTACAAAAAGATTTAAAACAAATTTAAAATATTTATAAAATCATATTGTTTAACCCTAAAATAAAAGTAAAATAGCCAGAAAATTGAGAAAAGAAAATTGTCAAATTAGCGAGCGGTAAAGGGAATAGAAGCAAAATAAATAGCGGAAGCATATTCTTCCCCAAGAAACCTTCTTATTTAAATTAAAACAATACGCACACACTTTCTTTCTTCCATCGGTCTCTTCACGCAGCCCTCATTCACTGATCAAACATTCTTCTTCTCTCTCGCGCTTGGTTTTCTTCTTCTAGGGTTCTCACCGGAAAAACCTTAACAACAACCGAAAATGCATTCCAGTAACTTGCTTATCGAAGAACCTATTCGTATGATCTCAATACTCGAGCCAGCCAAATCCGTAACTCTCTTTATTCTCTTTTCTCCTTCTTTTTAATTTTTTTAATTTTTTTAATTTTATTATTAAATTATTTTTTGCTTTTTTCAGAGCTTTTTTCCTGCAATGACTAAGATCGTTGGTACCTTGGGACCTAAATCTCGTTCAGTTGATGTTATTTCATCTTGTCTCAAAGCTGGAATGTCTGGTATATATTCTTGTTGTTTTTTGTCTCTATCAAGTTTTTTAGGTCATGTTAGTATAAAAGAGTTTTACGCCGTCAATCAATCACAACCGATCATATGCGGCTTTATAAGGACTTTAAAAGTAGTTACGATTAAAGTCAAATCGTTTTAGTCCTGTACTAACCTTTTAGTCTCTGCATTATATGTCGTTTTATTTTAGACCTAAAGAGGGACTAAACACAAATAACGAGATATTTATTATATGTCGTTTTAATAGATCGTTATTTGATGAGGTTCTGTAATGTTGTTGTAGTGGCTCGTTTCGATTTCTCTTGGGGTGACCGTGAATATCACCAGGAGACTTTGGAGAATTTGAAGACTGCTATCAAAACTACTAAGAAGCTATGTGCTGTGAGTGGTTAAGAAAAGTTTGAAACTAAGTGCATTGTGTTTTGCATGTTTTTTGTTTGTTTTGTGGATGTGATTATTGTTGTTTTAACTTTTGTTGGTTTCTTTGTTGTCTTTGTCAGGTTATGTTGGACACGGTGGGTGCTGAGATGCAGGTTGTTAACAAAAACGAGACATCAATTTCGCTTCAGGCTGATAGTCAGGTTATTCTGACTCCCGATCAGGGACAAGAAGCTTCTTCAGAGATACTGCCTATTAATTTTGATGGACTGGCCAAGGTTCATTTAAATTTTTGAATTTCTATGAATTTACCTGAATCTTGTTATTCGTACCAACTACCTATGCTTAGCTTAGTGCAAAACAGACTAATTTTTTGTTGTTTTTGATGTAACATTTGTGTTAATTTGAACCTTAATCTTATTCATTCTGTTTACAGTCAGTGAAGACGGGAGACACCATCTTCGTTGGTCAATACTTGTTCACAGGAAGTGAAACTACTTCTGTATGGCTAGAGGTAAGATAAGTGAGGCTGATTGGCAATTTTTTTTTCCCGATAGGTCCCTTTCTATTTTGTTATTGCGGTGTTCTTGAGTATATATTTAGTCCGTATCAGCCATTTGTTTATAACTTTTATATTGTAATTACGGGCCTAGTCGCCTAGACTGGCATGGATAGAAATAGTTGAAATGAAGTCCTACATGCATGATGAATTCTACCTGAAACTTTGCAGGTAGTTGAAGTTACAGGACAGGATGTTGTTTGTACTATAAAAAATTCGGCAACATTGGCCGGGGCATTGTTTACCTTGCATGCATCTCAAATTCATATTGATTTGCCGACCCTCACTGAGAAAGACAAGGAGGTAATTTCGTCTTATCATTTGCATCTTTTAGTGAATTACCCACTGTCAAACATTTAGAGCTCGCCTGTTCCCGGATTGTAGGTTTCTTTAAAGTTCTGAGGTATCATTTTTTGTTATTGCAGGTTATAAGCACCTGGGGAGTTAAAAACAAAATTGATTTTCTATCATTGTCATATACTAGGCATGCTGAAGATGTTCGCCAGGTAATTTGTGTTCTACATCCTTTGTGTTAGTTTCACCATCTGAAGTTCACAATCGGTCATTTAATTTTTTTTCTTATTGCAGTTTCAGGCTTTCTACTAACAAACCTTATTTGTTTAAAATGCAGGCACGCGAATTCCTTTCTACATTAGGTGATCTTAGCCAAACTCAAATTTTCGCAAAGATTGAAAATGTTGAGGTGAACTGCATTTCTTCATAGTTTACTGGACAAGTTTAAATTCTCTGTAAATTAGATCCTTGTCAGCTATACTGATTCAAATGCATTTATATATCTGGTTTTTTAGGGATTGACCCATTTTGATGAGATTCTACAAGAAGCAGATGGTATTATCCTTTCTCGTGGGAATTTGGGCATTGATCTTCCACCAGAGAAGGTTAGATTTTTGTTGTAATTATTCTCTACGTGTAATTTGAAGTGTTTTACTTATCCTGGGTTATTTGTTTGGCTTTAGGCATGTTTCATATATTGTAAAGATTTGTTCATTTAATAAATTGAAGTACATGCTTCAAACCAACTTTTTCTTGCTTAGATGATCTTCCACTTCTTGTTAGGTTGGGGTTGTAGGTCAAACAAAGTTCCATCAAATAGATGGATACTATATCCTAAGTACTTGGTGAACTTTTATATGATATTTAGGGATCGGATGTATAGTTTCCTAAGTTCCTAATTTCTAATAACTTAAATAAGGTTATTTTGGAAACAACAGAATTTGCTAAATTTTCAAAACTGTTTGAAATGTCTATTTGAACTGTTAACTGTATGATTTTATATATGATATACAGTGACAATTCTGAATCGGTCTTCATTATTTTATATCATTAGTTAATGCATCAATAGTCGTCTATCAAGTGGGGGTTTGATGTTAAATCCGAAACCTAGAACAATGAAAGAAAATAAGTTTTGTGGAGTAGTGCCGCAAGCTTTTGTTAATCAACTCTCATTTGCTTTTGTAGGTGTTTTACTTCCAAAAATCTGCCCTTTACAAGTGTAATATGGCTGGGAAGCCTGCTGTGCTCACACGTGTTGTGGATAGCATGACCGACAACTTAAGACCAACACGTGCCGAAGCCACCGACGTCGCCAATGCTGTTTTAGATGGTGAGTCACTAGTTATAGGCTGGTCTGCTAATGTTGATTAAAGAGGGGATATATTGCTTTGCTTTTCTTTAAGACTATTAAGAAATATCTATTATTTTCTTCCCCTGGTTTTTGGCCCTTCTCAATGATGTTGTTTTCTTCTAATAGTGTTTGTTCTATCTTCTCTGTGGTTGTTAGAAACAGTTAATCGTTATTTAATTTATTAAACTGTTATTAATATACAGGAAGTGATGCAATTCTTCTGGGTGCCGAGACTTTACGTGGATTATACCCTGTCGAGACTATTTCTACAGTTGGCAGGATTTGTTCTGAAGTAAGTGCATTTCAAAGCTCCTTTAATTTTGTTTGTTTGGCACTTGAGATTTGTTCTGTTATTTAGATTTTCAATTTTTGGGAACATTGCTAATAAAAAAACTGTGAATTGAGTTTTTGGCTTAAATAATTTATAATTGGTATATTATTGTTTGCTGGGTGATAACTTGGTCTTTTAAAAACATTTATAATTTTGCAATTGTTTGACCGGAGAAATTCCTGAATTAATGTGCTCGATGGCTCTGCCTATTTTTATTTGTCAAGACAAATATACATGACTTCAGTATTTTCACCTATAATTGGTATTACTGAGCATCTCTTTTGTTTTACAAATAATAATTTATTACCATTCGTCCCTTTTACTATATAATGCACATATGTCTTGAAACTGAAGAGAAAATTATTATACAATGATATTTCATTTCAAAAGTTTCTTGTAACCCGAATAAGATAAGTCTGAATCATCTGAGTTCATAGCCACAGATCCAGACGATTTGTTTCATGTTCTTTATCTAACTTAATTCACTAGTCATGATATACAATCAAAACGAGGCTGAGAAGTATATGGTGGAAGTTGCTGATTGAGCACATTGGTTGCACTGTGAATCTGTTTGTTAAAATCTGTTTGTTTCTGGTTTTACTGTGAATTATATGTTGCACCTACATATGTGTAAAATCTTCTAAAAGGATAGTTTTGCATAATAGCATCGCATATCATGGCAATTAGTTATGTTCTCAATTCTTTATTTGAATATTAATTTATTCATATCGTTTGTACTTCTTTCTATGTTAGGGTGGTATAAATGGATAATTTTGCATAATAGCATAGCATTAGTTATGTGAAATCCTTTGATTCATATGAATGACCTGTTTGAAATTTCGCCAAGAATGGTGGCTGATATCTCTGCCTTCTGTTTCAGGCTGAGAAAGTTTTCAATCAAGAGCTTTATTTTAAGAGGACAGTCAAATATGTGGGAGAACCCATGACCCATTTGGAATCCATAACATCTTCTGCGGTAATTACATTTTAACCTTGCCCTTAATTTTTTTAATTAATGGTGATTCCTAGTGCATGAGGTGGTGAGGCGAAAGTGGCAAGGTCGTGGTGGTCACAGGTTATAGTTTCAATATTAGCATCTAAGCCTTTGATGGGCCCTTATGATGTGGGGGATCATTTTAATTTCTCGTACATGCCTTTTTTTTTTTTAAAAAAAAGTAGAGTAATTTTTGTCTATTTTTTTTTTTGCTTTTTTGTCTTGGTGTTTGTTTTAAGTTCATATATGGAACGAATCTTCTAAAATGAAAATCCTATTTATTTAGGTACGTGCAGCTATTAAGGTGAAGGCTTCTGTTATTATTTGCTTCACTTCATCTGGAAGGGCTGCAAGGTAATTTCTTTGAATAATTTGATATGAATTATTCATAGTTAACATCAAATAGAATTGAACTAGATATCTTTTTTTTCAAGTTGGATCAAGTAATGGAAAAATGAGTGCTGCTATGGATAGATTAATATTCATATTAATTTGTTTTCCTTGTATTTTCACAAATCTCTGCAAGACAATTCTTAACTTGCCATGCGCACTTTTCAGATTGATAGCAAAATATAGGCCAACAATGCCGGTTCTCTCTGTTGTGATACCCAGACTCAAGACAAATCAGCTAAAATGGAGCTTTAGTGGAGCTTTTGAGGTTAGATTTTAACTTGTCTCATTTACATTTTTTCCCATGTTAGCTGTCCATGGATTGCTTGCTTATATTCTTTTAGTCATCGATGGATGTGACCGATTGAGGCAATATCCATTGTTGTAAATGTAAAATAAGTTTTACACCAAAACCATTGTAGAACAGATAGTTTATATCGTGCATATTGAATTCATAACATTTCACAATAATCCCAAATATTATTTGACTTTACTACTCCGAAACCAAATTGTACATTTTAAGTAAAATCAATTTTTTGTTCATTACATTGCTAAATGAAGACAATTTATTCCATTGTTTCTTGTTTCCAGGACCAACTACCAACTCATTTGAGGGAAAGCTTATTTACTTCTAATGTAATTACTATGCTACTCCCTCCACCCCTAAAAATAAGACAAACTACCAACTCATAAGAAATTTTCTTGTCCCTTTTTATAAGACCCAATTATTTTTTACCAACATACCCCTAGTTAATTTACTTCTTTTTCTGCATCCAATAATAAATACTATGATGAAAAAATTAACTAATTCTCCCTCTTGAAGGGTAAATTTGTCAAAACAATATCATTTATTAACAAATTTATTTAGTTAATTAATACACTACCAACTCTCTTAGTTCCTGTGGTTTAGTCCACAATTTTCTATATTTAGGGACAGAGGGAGTACTCTCTATCTATACTTAGATACTTCATAATTATGCTACAACCATATTTTACTATGAAATTTTTCTATCTAGTTATATTTTTTACATATATGTATAAAAAATAATACAATATACTTATACTGCAAGTTTTGCCAACTGTTATTAATTCCATCCCGTGTAAAGCAATATAATCAGCTTTGGAAGACGGTGCTCTACTGGCCTGGATTTGGACACATAGTTCCATCTTCGTGATTAGAAACTTGTATTTTGTAGGATGAATGTTATGTTGTTTATTTTTTATCATCTTGTTTACCAACTTACAATTCATGACACAGGCAAGGCAATCACTTATTGTAAGAGGTCTCTTTCCCATGCTCGCTGATCCTCGACATCCTGTAAGTCCCTGATCTTGTGGGGATGTTTTGCTAGTTTATCTGTTTTGTCATTTCATTGTGCATGATATGTATTCGATGGTCTGAGGCTAACTAAGTATTCATCTCATACTTTGTCTGCAGGCTGAATCAACAAGTGCTAGTAACGAGTCTATTCTCAAGGTAGCACTTGACCATGGAAAAATGGCGGGAGTTATAAAGCCACATGATAGAGTGGTTATTTGCCAGAAAGTTGGCGATACATCTGTGGTCAAGATTATCGAGCTTGAAGATTAAGTGATTCGCAAAGTTGAAGGTTTTCTTTTTTGTCTTTTTGGTCATCACTAAGTTTTGGAAGGAGCAGATCGTTCTGCTTTCACGATTTGAAGTTATCTCCACTGGGTTTTGGTGGCTAGTTATTATACTTTCATATGTATTGAAAATGAATGTTAGGCTAATGATTAGTAGTGGTTGATATCATACTTAAAATCAAAGGGACTATGCCCTTGCAATTTTTTGGAACTGGATTGAGTTGCATTCCAAATAGAAACAGCATTTCGTGCGGTTAGTATTTGTTAACTTGAACTTGTTAACTTGAACTAAATATAGATTATCTTTAAAAACTATAAAAGATTTCGTTATATTTATTGTCAAACTACTCGTGCTTATAGTAGCTAGTTTTTAGTTTTTACACCTTATCTGCATAAGCATCATACACCAAATTGTTGAGAACTAGGCAATGCAATCGGAAACATATAAGACAAGGAAAACTCAAATTCGCAAATTTTATAGAGATGAAAAACATCTTTTACCATTTTTTTTATATACATGTAGAATACTATCATAGTTGTAATATTTCAACTTTTTAATATTAAAATCGTCATTTTTTTAAAATCTCTTTCGGTGTATGTAATGGAAGTTTCCATTGATTCTATGTTTCTCAACATATTAAGAAATAGAATAATTAAAACCAGTAAATATATAAATAGGAAGAAGTATAGAAAGAGAAATACGAATAATAAAATCACTTGATATATAAAGAGAAATGCAAATAATAAAATCACTTGTGTATCATTCAATCTTTATACATAAGGGGAAATATCCCATACTTTGGTCCCACGAAATTTTGATATATAGATACTTAACTACGGTCTGACAAGTGTCGCACTAGTCTGCCATCGAGTAATAATTCAAACTCTAGGTGTCTAGAATGCGTTCGTATCCACATGAATCGTGTCAATGTGCTACTAGCGTTATTTAAGTTTGTTTTTGTTTTACATTCGCTTTGGATTTTGAAAAATGTTTTTAGTTTAAAAAGTGCGATATGCGTGTAGAAAATGAAACGGTTGATTTAGAAAGATGAAGATATGTATGGTGGTTGGACTCCCCCCCTATTCCCATTTGACATGACCGGTGTATAACAAAATTACTTAGTCAATTGTTCGGCGATTAATTTTATTATCTTTTATGGTAATACCTTCATATTACCCTAATACATAGTAAGTCCCCCAACAACTTTAGCTAGTGCACCTACGAGAGCCTACCTCGATTTGTCACATACCCTAGCTACGACGTGAGTTATCCTACATTTAGTCATTACGCCCAGTTAATCTCCTAATGCCTCTAGAGCCTAGTATCAAACTATTCAGTTTCAAACATCTATGTCACTGTTAGTCTTGGATGTTACCTTCTCTATTCCTCTAGCTCTATTTATTACTAGTGCCGGAGTAGTATTAAGGTCGAAACCCATACCCTTCTAATAGCATTCCCTCTTATCCAGCCAGATTTTGGATTACGTCGTTAAAACAAGAAAATAAATAGAAAATATATACATAAATAATATTTATTTTAACTTTGACCCAATCACATAGCCCAAATATTAATAGGGGAGTTCATCTTCTCCACCACAACCTAAATAAATCTATACAAATGATCTACATAATTTAAATTACAAGAATAAAAACTATGTCTACCAATGGTGAAGACACCTTGCTGAGGAAGTTACATTTCCCGTTGAATAAGGAAAGTTCTTCCCGTAGAGAGGTCCTCTGCGCTCCTCTTTTAGACTACTAAAAAGTGCTCTCAATTTCTGAATGAATAATTGTGAAGGAGGAGAGTTCTATTTATAGTTTTTCTAACGAGCTCAGCGTCGTCATCTGGCCACGATGGATCTCATCGTGTCACGATGGAGTGGATATGTTTAAAAAATAAAACAAATTTACGGTAATCTTCATTGAAGTCCAAGTCTTCCCATGGTGGCATGAAGGGAGTCGGTGTGGCCACGATGGAAGCGTAACTATCCAATTTTTACTCTTTTTTTTTTTTTTTTTTTTTTTTTTTTTTTGTATTTTTGGTCATCTTTGCTTCAATTCTTCAGGTTTTTGCTTATATTTGGGTATGTCTTGGTCATTTATTACTACTAAACTAACCTAATAATACTATAGAAATTCCTGTCATCAATACCGAAATAAGAAAACCTTCGTTTCGTAGAAGACAAAGCTCCTCATTTACCCAAAATCATCAATATTTCGTTGTCTACGCAATGAAAACGTTACATTCATTTCACAAGCCACAAAATCCTTATTTTGTTTTCTACGCCACAAAGACCCTGGTTTTCGGTAACTACGAAACGAAATGGGTTTACAAGAGGATGATGCAAACAATTTCTAACTAAAAGTTTCATTAAAACATAAGGGGCGATTTCTGGGTGAATTCTAGGATTCATAAGGGGTGATTTTGATCAAGCATCTTCTCCAATCATTGGTGTGGATAATCAATCATATAGGAATCATCTTCTCAATACTAAATCACGGTGTAATCGATTTTGTCACGTAGAAACTGTAACACCCGAGCCTGACGAGGGCGTAGGGAGTGGTCGCCGGTGCACGGGGCATGACAATGTGCGGCTTCTGGCAGCTTATAGGAAAAAACCGAATTCACATCGGAATGAGAGGGATCCCGAGGCTGTGCAGGTTTGAGACTGCATGGTTGAAGGAAGGCTTACAAGGATTGATGAGTACTACCTATACCAACAAGATGCATCTTCTTTTTGGTTGCTCATTCCATAAGAACTCCATAGTTAAGCGTGCTTGACTTGGAGTAGTCTTTGGATGGGTGACCTTCTGTGAAGTTTCCTGGAAAGCGTGCAAGTGAGGACAAAGCTTGTTGAAAAGACTCGTGTTGGTTTTTGGGGTCAGTCGATCATCCTAAAAGCAGTTTGAGGTGTTACAAAAACCGAATTTGCAAGTAAGTTAAAATAGTGGTTTGATTTTGTGGATTTTCTTTCTCTAATTTCTCATTGTTCTAAGTTGAAATAGTGGTTTGACTTTGATTTTTATACTCAATTGCATGCAAGAAACTGTTTAGGGGTTTGATTGAAATTGATATGGGTATTTAATGTGTTGATTCGTGATTAGTGATTTGAATTAGGAATTTAGGGTTTATGAATTGGATTATTGTTGAATTAGTGATTTATGGTTTATGAATTGATTATTGTTTAGTTAGGGATTTGAATTGATTATTGTTGATTACAATTGAAAATTGTTGATTGAATATCGTTGATTGATTATTATTGATTAATATTGAGAATTGTTGATCGACTATTGTGGATTGCGATTGAATATTTTGTGATACTTTGTTTGTTTATCACTAGTGTTCCTATTTTTAATGTAGTTTGATTGAAATTTGGATTTGTTGTTATTATGTTGCAGGAATGATAGATGAAGTTGGTAGAAAACGAGCAGGAAGGAATAATGTTGCACATAGCTCGGCACGTAGACAGCGTGCCATACCACCGGCGACCCGCATACGGGGTAGAATGAAAGAAGTTTCATCTACAACGGAGAATCAGCCTAAGCCTGTGGCGGAGCCTGAGCTTCAATCTCAGCCTAATCCTCAAAATGCTGAAGATGAGGAAAGTGAGGACGAAGTCAAAGAAAATGATATGGAAGAGGTTGAAAACGAGTTGGAAGAGGAAGAAGAGCATTACAGAGAAGAAGAGCAGGAAGCGGAAGAAGACCAACCACCACCACAACAACAACCGCATAATAGAAAGCCGCCAACGACACGGGGGCGACAAATCCCACCACCAGAAGCACCAGTTGGCGGATATGGCGGTGGTTCAAGTGATGTTTCACTGTTGCCGAATTTTGGAAAGCATATTGCAGCCGCTCTGTGGAGAGGACAAGTCCACTTATCCACCACGAGAAAGCACTTTAGATTTTTGTTTTTTGACATATTTGTTAACTTTATCTATCCACATTTGTTTTTCAGTATCGGGATCGATATCTAAGGTGCATGATCAACGAAGAAATGGTGAACGATTTTTTGTTATCTTCAGCTAATCTATGGTGGTTTTGGGAGGTGGTTAATGAAAGTGGATTGCGACCCTTGTTGAAGTCAAACTAATGTGGATCGGGGTATATTGACAGCTTTTACAGAAAGATGACAACCAAAGATGCAAGATGGATGAAGGCGCCGATATGCAAAGATAAGTATGCAAAGATAAAACATGACCAACGAGATCCGGTTGCTATACCAAGTATTATCCATTGAAAGGGTCTTAGCTTCCACATAATCGTACGACCGCATTGGATCAGATGGAGATGGATGAAAACCAACGTGTTCGTGTTTTAGACAACAAAATCATGGTTTTGGTAACTACGAGACGAAAATATGTAGAAACGCGCGACATGTTAGGCCTGGTAATGATTAGAAATGTTTTTGTTACTTGCGTAACGTCAATGAATTCTTTGGTTTTTTACACAACGAAATATCTTATTAAAAGCATTTTGATCATGACGGAGGGCCTGAAAGTAATGTTGGAGGCCTATATAACAATTTTTATATTCACACTAGCCCCTGGCCCCAGAACATTATTGTATCTCCATAAAATATAGTCCTGCATGCATACATGAAGAATGTCACCATTATATATATATATGCATATTAAAAAAAAGTAGTTCTTGTTCTAATTTTATTATATGTTAGAGAAATTAAAAATTGTGTACATAGTTGTGAATGCAAAAATAACACGAGAATATGGTCTCCATGCTCGACCTAGCTAACCATATTCTACCATTTGTACTGTTTACAAACATATATATATATCTTTTTTTTTAATGGCAAATATATATAATAAGAAATAATTAGTACATCCAAAATAGTTCACAAAAGGAAGAAATACATATATCTTTTATTTTCATCCATTACCATGAGCTGTAATTGCACTATTTATGTTCTTAGTTTTGTTCAGGTGGTAAAATATTGTTGGGGATCGGACTCGGGTCACCCGTGTGACAAGCAGAAATACTTACAACTATACCACAACCACATTTTGTTAAATTAATTTGAACATTACTTATCTTAGATGAGCGAAATTCATATATGTAAGTATCCGTAAATTTAACCACAATTTCCATCATGAAACTGTCCAATTTAGGAAAAGTAATTTTTTTTTTCCTAATGTGTGGAACGTAGATCACATAGCTATTATCGTGTTATCGAACATCCAAACACTGATAACATAGGTGTTTGTCTCTAGTTCTCTCATACTTTTTATTTTTTTTTACCTTTTTCACAAATTTTGAAAATACACATAAAAAACATTTAATGAAGTATTTGACACCAAAATTTTGATTAATCAAATACCATTTCCCTATTATATAGTATGATCTTAGTCATCATAAATCATATTTACTTCATAAAGTGACCCATGCATTGCCAAATATGAAATCAATGGATCCTTGAATATAGTAATCTTTGAAGTAATGAGGACCCTTATCATGAAGGGTATCTTGTGCTCCCAAAAATCCAAAGCCCCTAAATTCAGCTTGATTTCCTGATATCCTCATGGCTACTGCTTGTGCTCCTTCAGCCTCAGGAGTTGGAATTGGTGCTAAATTCTTTTTCAATAGTTAATTAATAAAATTAGTTTTCGTGTTATATATTGTAACATAATTTTTGTCTTCTTTCATTGAGAAATTATATAATTAATCTAGACATATATAAATAAATAAAAACTCTTGATCATCACCACGAAACTTATGTTCTTAAAATGAAGTTGGCACCATGAAACTTATATACCTGGATACTTTATAATTATGCTACAATCATATTTTACTATCAAATATTATCTAACTCCAGCACTCTCATTATGAGACTCACAGGGCAACCAGCTTTTGATAACAAGTGTATACGATTTTGATCTACAATTGAGATGTTATGATAAGCAGGAAGAAATTGGATCTCCTTATTGTTGAATAAAAGTTAAATTCAATCTCTTATCAAATTCAATTAGTTTTTTTTAGTCATAGGTTGTTAATTGTTTGTTGACAGTTGGCAATAGTTAGTTAATCACTCTGTGAGGTGGTTAATATTGGTTGGTTAACTAATAACTACCCTAGTTAGTTAGTTTTAATTTTGTCTATATAAGGCTATGCTTGGCCATAGATAATTGTATCTTTTCTCATTACATTCATTCAATAACAATAGAAAACCTTCTCTTTCATTTTCCTTATTTTCTCAATCTCCTTCTTCACATTACTTGCACTGCAAGTAAACCAATTTCCCTTCAATTTTGGCTTGTGCACTAACAAATTGGTATCAGAGCCTTTTGGTTCCTTGTGTAGAATCACAAGATTCAGGTTCTTGGGTGATAATTGTCGAGGTTCAAGTTCTGTACCATGTTGAGCAATGAAGGTTTACCCAACAATCTTCCAATTCTTGATGGAAAGAATTGGGAAAGGTGGCACAAGCAGATGAAATCCCTGTTTGGATTTCAAGATACACTAGAGGTAGTGATGACTGGTGTTCCTGCATTACCAGCTAATGCAACTGTGGAGGCAAGGGCAAATCACAAAGATTTGAAGAAGAAAGATTGTAAGGCGATGTATGCAATCCAAGCTGCAGTGGATACAGCAAACTTTGATAAGATCTCTCATGTGGAGTCCTCTAAGGAAGCATGGGATATCTTGGTGAAGTATTATGATGGTGGGGAGAAAGTGAAGGCAGTGAAGTTACAGTCACTGAGGAGACAATATGAACTAATGCAAATGGACAAGAGTGAAACAATTGGAGCATATGCTGCCAGAGTCCAAGCATTGATTCATACTATGAAGAATTGTGGTGAAGAATTTACAGCCAGAATGATTGTTCAAAAGGTAATGAGGACTTTGACTTCAAACTTTGATCATGTAATAGTAGCTATTCAAGAATCGTGTAACCTAGCAGATCTACAGCTTGAACATTTGGTTGGTTCTTTGGAGGCTCATGAATTAATGATCACTGAAAGGATGGGTGTACAAGAGTCATTACAAGCCCTTCAGGCTCAAACATTCAAGAAAGGTGGTGGATACAAGGGAAAGAATCCAGATTAGTCCAAGAATAGTTCGCAAAAGCATGGTAAATTTGATGAAAAATCTGAATCCTTCAAGAAAGGAGGAGGAACATCAAATGGAAAAAAGTCATATACAATGCTATAGTTGTGAAAACTGGGGACATTATGCTTCTGAATGTAAGTCAAAGAAGGGTCAAGATAGTGATGACAAAGCAAACCTGGTGCAAGAAAATACAGATGGAGGAGCTGTAACCTTCATGGCAGCTATGTCAGATGGGAGTATTGCTGATGGAGAATGGTTTTTGGACACAGGGTGTTCAAACCATATGACTGGTCACAAGGAGTGGTTGATCAAGTTTGGTAGCTCCAAGAGGAGCAGAATCAGGTTGGCTAATAGTAGATCATTACAAGCTGAGGGGACAGGTAACATGGTGATCAAGAGGAGCAATGGTAATTTTGCAGTGATTGAAGATGTGTTATATATGCCATGTATGGATTGTAACTTGCTAAGTGTTAGTTAGCCTGTTGAAAAAGGTTTTTCAGTAAGCATAAAAAATGAATTTTTTTGAGCTATATGATCCTGCAACAGTGTTGATTTTGAGAACACCTCTAGCCAAAAATAGAACATTCAAGACAATGATCAACACTACAGCAGTTGAGTGCATGAAAGCTGTGACAGATGACAAGCAAAACTGGCTATGGCATATGAGGTTTGGTCATTTGAACTTCAGATACTTGAGCCAGCTATGTAGTAAAGGAATGGTCACAGGCTTGCCTAGAATTCAGACACCAGACAAGATATGTGATGGTTGCTTGATTGGTAAGCAATCCAGAAATGCTTTTAGCAAATCACTGCCAATGAGATCATCAAATGTGCTGGAAGTTGTACACTCAGATGTATGTGGACCCATTGATGTGAATTCTCTTGGTGGGAACAAGTATTTTATCACCTTTGTAGATGAATTTAGCAGGAAGATTTAGCTGTATTTGATCAAAACAAAGGATGAAGCATTTGAAGTTTTCAAAAACTTTAAAACACTTGTTGAAAATCAAAGTGGTAAAAGAATGAAGATTCTAAGGACATATGGTGGAGGTGAGTTCACTTCAAAGATTTTTGAGTCATTTTGCATTAGTCAAGGTATTGAACAGGAGGTTACAACACCCTATACTCCTCAGCACAATGGACCTTCAGAGAGGAGGAATAGAACAATACTAGATATGGCTAGATGCATGGTAAAGCATAGAGACTTGCCTAAATCTTTTTGGGGTGAAGTTGTAAGCACTGCAGTGTATGTGCTTAGCAGGTGCCCAACTAGAAAGCTTAAAGATAAAGTACTAGAAGAGGTCTGGTCTGGTAAGAAGCCAAGTGTGAGTCATTTTAAAGTCTTTGGTGCCTTGTGTCACAAGCATGTTCCTGAAACTAAGAGAAGTAAGTTGGATGATAGAAGTGAACCTATGATACTAGTAGGCTATCATGTGACTGGTGCATATAAATTGTACAATCCAATTTCAAAGAAAATGATATATAGCAGAGATGTCATAGTTGATGAAGCTAAAAGCTGGGATTGGATAGCTGGCAATAGTACTAGCAGGCCTGGACTAAGCCAACTTTCTGATGATGAAACTGATACAGTGGGGTCAAATGATGAAATTGAAGCACCAGTAAATGTTGATCAGGACACAAATGGTGAAGAAGCAGATAACAATGAGGGGATCAGGAAATCCACTAGAACAAAGAAAGCACCTGCAAGGATACAAGACTGTGTGACTACAAATGATAATGAGGTAAATGAAGATGGTGATCTAGTACATTTTGCACTATTGGCAGGAGCAGAACCTATCAGTTATCTTGAAGCTATGAAAGATTTTAAGTGGAAGCAGGCTATGGAAGAAGAGCTATATGCTATTGAGAAGAATGAAACATGGCAGTTAGTCAAACTACCTATAGACAAGAAAGCTATAGTAGTAAAATGGGTGTTCAAACTGAAACTTAACCCTGATGGTTCAACAACAAAATACAAAGCAAGGTTTGTTGCCAGAGGTTTTTTGCAGAAAGAAGGACTAGATTATTCAGAAGTTTATTCACTTGTAGCTAGAATTAAGACTGTAAGATTAGTAGTAGCTATAGCCAACTCAAGAAACTGGCCTATGTATCACTTGGATGTTAAATCTGCTTTCCTAAATGGTCCATTAGAGGAAGTAGTTTTTGTGACTCAACCACCTGGTTTTATGATCAAAGGCAAATAACATATGGTGTATAGGTTGAAGAAAGCCTTGTATGGCTTGAAGCAAGCTCCCAGAGCCTGGAACAAAAGGATTGATGGATTCCTTGTGAAGCAAGGTTTCAGCAAGTGCAAGTCAGAATATGGTGTATGTGTGCAAAGTTCAAAGTCAAGAATTATCCTTATATGTCTATATGTTGATGATCTACTGGTTACAAGTAGTGACATAACTGAGATTAAGAGATTCAAAACTGTCACGATGAATGAGTTTGAGATGACAGACGTGGGAACAATCTCTTATTTCTTAGGAATTGAATTGCTGAAAACCTCAAAAGGATTAATGCTGCATCAAATGAAGTATGCTGGTGAGATTTTGAAAAGATTCAACATGACTGATTGAACTCATGCACTGACTCCAATGGAAACAAATCTTAAACTAGTGAAGAATGATGATGAAGAAGTAGTGGATCCTACAATGTTCAAGCAAATTGTTGGATCACGGAGATATTTGTGTAATAGCAGGCCTGCCATATGTTTTGCAGTAGGTTTGGTCAGTAGATTCATGGAGGATCCTAGGCAATCACATATGAAGGCTGCCACTAGAATTTTGAGATACATTGCAGGCACATTAGAGTTTGGAATTCTTTTTCCAAATACAACAACAAATACAAATTCAGAGATAATTTGTTATTCTGATGCTGATTGGTGTGGTGACAAAGTGGATAGAAGAAGCACCACATGTTATTACTTCAAGTTTTTGAAGGCTCCTGTTGCTTGGTGCTCAAGGAAGCAACCGATAGTTGCTCTCTCTTCATGTGAAGCAGAGTATATAGCCGGATCTTATGCAGCATATCAGGCTCTATGGATTGGGCCAGTGCTTAGGGAGTTGAAGATTGATGTGAAGAAGCCAATCACTTTGCAAATTGATAATCAATCTGCAATCAATTTAGCAAAGAACCCAGTGCTTCATGGAAGGAGCAAGCACATAGAAGCCAGATTTCACTTCTTAAGGGAGCAGGTGAACCAAGGAGGGTTATAAGTAATTCATTGTGCCACTGGTTCTCAAATTGAAAATGTTATGACAAAAAGCTTAAAGGTTGACAGGTTTTTGAATCTCAAAAATGCACTTGGTGTGTTTCAGATCAAACAGCTTTGAAGGATTGAATTTTAAGGGAGCATGTTGAATAAAAGTTAAATTCAATCCCTTATCAAATTCAATTAGTTTGTTTTAGTCATAGGTTGTTAATTGTTTGTTGACAGTTGGCAATAGTTAGTTAATCACTTTGTGAGGTGGTTAATATTGGTTGGTTAACTAATAACTACCCTAGTTAGTTAGTTTTAATTTTGTCTATATAAGGCTATGCTTGGCCATAGATAATTGTATCTTTTCTCACTACATTCAATCAATAACAATAGAAAACCTTCTCTTTCATTTTCCTTATTTTCTCAATCTCCT
Source organism: Trifolium fragiferum (assembly GCA_954870985.1). Classification (NCBI taxonomy): domain Eukaryota; kingdom Viridiplantae; phylum Streptophyta; class Magnoliopsida; order Fabales; family Fabaceae; genus Trifolium; species Trifolium fragiferum. Next base: position 53,203,454 of record OX940793.1, on the reverse strand, counting down.
TCTTCACATTACTTACACTGCAAGTAAACCAATTTCCCTTCTATTTTGGCTTGTGCACTAACACTTATCATCTAATAACTCATGATTGTGGTGATTATTGAAATAGTTAACCACCCATTTTTCTTCAAAATCAATTGTTCTATTAATAACCAACATCTTTGCACTACAATTACATCTTGAAGATTTTCGTTTCCTCTGACTTTCCACGTCATTAACTTTGCGTTGTTTAACAATACCAGCTCGATGACAAACAAATTCTCTCTTATAAACTCCTGATGGATTATCTCCAGACTCATTTTTACGAGACTTGTAACTGTGATCACGTCAAAATGAAAATCCATTTTTTCGAGCAAATACAGAGTAAAATTCATAAGCCTCATCATCATTGTTAAATATTTGTCCTTCAAAAGGATCCCACTCATCAATGGTATTGGCTTGAGGCAAGGGTTCTTGTTGTGGCTCTTGAAAGGTAAAAGCATTTCCATATTCATTATCTTCACATATAGAAGTGTAATCTTTAAGAAGCTCCAAAGGCCAATCACAAACATTATCTCTCTTACTTTCAATGTCATATTAACCCCTAATTTAATTCTGCATATTTATATTTGAAAAATAATATTTGTTACCAGACATAAATAGAAGAGAAGTTCTTTATGAGCTCAAAATTAAGAGGTACTTGTTCAAGAGAAGCAATACAAATCCATCTGTGCCATTCACGACAGGGGCCAACACTAGAAGAAGAAAAAAAATTCCAAAACCTAGTTTACTAGCCATATGATCACAACAACAAATTAACCATCAAAAAGTAACACAAAATATGTAACTAATAAAAACTCAAACATAGAGTAGTAATCTATAAAACAAACATATATAGCATTCGATTGGATATACGAGATGATGAAAACACTACCTGAGCAAGGTGAGTCGGAGGAAGTGATAAAATAACCATTAATCAAGTTCACTTAAGCGTTGTTAATTAGCTGTAGAGAAATACTGCGTACTTGATCGTCGAGTTGCTCGGAAGAAGATGATGAAATTAGAAAGGGGGTGGAGAATGTTTGAGTTCCAGAAACAAACAACAATGTCCTGAACTTCGGTCTCGCGGGAAAGGTAAAAACAAAAGTCGGAATAAAAGTTTTTTAATAAGTGAAATTACAATCATACCCCATACTTTTGACATTTAAAAAATATAAATAATTGGTTATGTTGTCCAACTAAGATGTGTTTGTTGCTAATAGACACCCTTTGAGAGTGGATTCTCTCAATTTAAAGCAAAAATTGAGGAAATAAAGTGCTTCAATCCTGACCCTCCATCTCAGATCAATGGACACAATTAAAAGACACACATACACATTGTTTCATGTAATTATTTTCTCATTTCCAATTGTTTCTTCCTCTCTCTTTGATTCCCAATCTTCAATTCTTCCAAATGATGTTCTATCCCTTACTCCAACCCATCTTCGTGAAGTCAGAATCTCATTCCTAATTATTTTCTCATTCACGATCTTTTGACGAAATACGCTAATGGGTTTTTTATCGGATTCGTCGATTCTTGAAATGGATGATGAAATGTTTTTATCGGATACGCTAATGGGTTTTTAAAGGAATTAGACCTTGGTCTGTTCATATGTTTATGATTTTTACGCTTCATCGTCCTGATGTTTTGCCTTTTGGTGATCTTGTTGTGAGGAGAGGTGTGAAAAAATTGTATGGTCTTAAGGGTTTGCCTTCCCCTTCACAAATGGAGTTTTTGTTGGGACAATGTGATAATTTTGGGAGAAATTAGAGAGAATAGAACGAGAGAATTGAGACGAGAATTAAGAAAAAGAGTTAATTGCATTCATCCACATGGGGCAAAGGTATTTATATACAAAATGGGGGCTTGCTTCACTGCCAAGCGATCGTATATTAACTACCTAAGACAAAACAAAAAACTATAACAAACTAACTAACTATTACTAGCTTCAGAAACTTTCTCAACTTCTGAAGCTCTGCAACTTCTGAGGCTCTGCTCAGCTTCTGAAGCTCTGCTCAGCTTCTGAAGCTCTGTAGCTTCTGAAGCTTCTCCAACTTCTGAAGCTCTGTAACTTCTGAAGCTCTGCTCAGCTTCTGAAGCTCTGTAACTTCTGAAGCTCTGCAACTTCTGAAGCTCTGCTCAGCTTCTGAAGCTCTGCTCAGCTTCTGAAGCTCTGTAGCTTCTGAAGCTTCTCCAACTTCTGAAGCTCTGTAACTTCTGAAGCTCTGCTCAGCTTCTGAAGCTCTGCAACTTCTGAAGCTCTGCTCAGCTTCTGAAGCTCTGTAGCTTCTGAAGCTCCTCCAACTTCTGAAGCTTTGTTTTCTCGAAAACATGACTTATTAATTCAACACACCTCCTAAGGCATGTTTTCCAAAGCATTCATTCCTATAAGCTTCTTCAGAGTGTCAAACCTTGCCTTAGCCATAGGTTTGGTTAGAATATCTGCAAGTTGAATCTCAGTATTGCAATATTCCATCTCAAGCTTATCTTTGTTCACTTGATCTCTCAAAAAGTGAAACCTTCTCTCAATGTGCTTACTTCTTCCATGACTAACTGGGTTGTTAGCCAAATCAATTGCTGACTTGTTGTCAACAAGTAGCTTCATCCTTGTTGTCTCTACTGCCTTCAATTCAGTGAGCAACATCTCAATCCAATTTGCTTGACAAGCTGCAAATGAAGCTGCCACATACTCAGCTTCACATGATGACAATGCCACTATCCCTTGCTTCTTAGAACACCAAGAGATTGGTGCATTACCTATCATGAACAGGTATCCTGCAGTACTCTTCCTGTCATCTTGATCTCCTCCCCAATCTGAATCTGAGTAACCATAAGCCATTAGCTTCTTGCTACTGTTCCTTTGGTTTGGAATTAAAATGCCATGATCAATGGTTCCTTTCACATATCTAAGGACCCTCTTTGCAGCAGTCAAGTGATTCATCCTTGGTTGATCCATAAATCTGCTCAGCAGACCAATACTATGACATAAATCAATTCTAGTATTGCACAAGTACCTCAATGATCCTATGATCTGTCTGTACAGTGTTGAATCAACCAACTCATCCTCAGTATTCTTGCTCAGCTTCACACCTGTTTCCATAGGAGTAATTGCAGGGTTGCAATTGCTCATGTGAAACCTCTTCAATATGTCAATGACATATTTCTTCTGATGCAAGAAATAGCCTCTATCTGTTTTCACAAATTCCATGCCAAGGAAATATGATAGCTCTCCCAGATCAGTCATCTCAAACTCCTTCATTATGTCTGCTTTGAATCTCTCTAGCACAGCTTTGTTTGATCCTGTGATCAACAAATCATCAACATACAGACACAGTATTATAATCTCATCATGACTTGAGCCTTTCACATATACTCCATGTTCTGATGTGCATCTAGTGAAACTCAAATTCAGCAGGAAGCTATCAATTCTCTTGTTCCAAGCTCTTGGAGCTTGTTTCAAACCATAGAGAGCTTTGTTCAACTTGTACACTTTCTGTTCTTGACCTTTAATCTCAAATCCTGGTGGCTGCTTCACATATACCTCTTCCTCTAATGGTCCATTCAAAAAGGCAGATTTCACATCAAGCTGGTGCATAGCCCATCCTTTGTAGGTAGCTACTGCAACAACTAGCCTAATTGTCTCTAGCCTTGCCACAGGTGCAAACACTTCATTAAAGTCAAGTCCAGGCTTCTGAAGAAAACCCTTAGCTACTAACCTTGCTTTGTACTTAGCAATTTCACCACTTGGTTTCATCTTCAGCTTGAAAACCCATTTCACATCAATAGGTCTCTTGTTTACAGCTTTGTTCATCAATGTCCAGGTGTTATTCTTCTCAATTGACTTCAGCTCCTCTTTCATAGCATTCAACCAATTTGAATCTTTCAAAGCTTCACTTAGAGTCACCGGTTCCAACTCTGCAATCATTGCTTCATTGACCAGTTCTCCATCTTCAGTGATTGCTTGATCAGGAAACACATCATACTCATTCAACCTTATTGACTGTACCCTTTCTCTGGTTGATCTTCTCAACTGTTGATTAGGTGCAGCATTAGGTTGATCATCTTCAACTTCTATCTCCTCTTGATTTGTTTCTTCAAGCATGAGTCTTCTGTTGAGCATTGAGCCTTCAGCACTTGTGCCTTCAGCACTTGTGCCTTCAGTCCAATCCCAACCCTTTGATTCATCAAACCTGATATCTCTGCTAATCACAACTTTGTTATCTCTAGGTGAGTACAATTTGTAAGCACCAGTGGGATGATAACCTAACAATATCATTGTCTGACTTCTATCATCAAGTTTTCTTCTAACTTGATCAGGAACATGTTTGAAGCAAAGTGAGCCAAATATTCTAAAATGACTAACACTTGGTTTCAAACCTGTCCAAGCTTCATGAGGAGTCTTGTCTTGTAACCTCTTTGTAGGACTTCTATTGATGATGTAAACTGCTGTAGAGACTGCTTCACCCCAAAACTTATGAGGCATATGCTTAGCTTTAAGCATACTTCTGGCCATGTTCATGATGCTTCTATTTTTCCTCTCAGCTACACCATTGTGTTGAGGGGTGTAGGGTGCAGTGACTTCATGCTCTATACCTTCATCTTCACAGAATTTTGCAAATTCATGTGAAGTGTATTCACCACCTCCATCAGTTCTCAATTTCTTAACACTAAATCCACTTTGATTTTCAACTAGTGTCTTAAATTTCTTGAACTTGGTAAATACATCACTTTTCTTTTCGATAAGGTAGAGCCAAACATGCCTAGTACAATCATCTATGAATGTCAGAAAATAGTTGTTACCTCCAATGGATTTCACCTCAAATGGACCACACACATCTGAGTACACCATTCCTAGCTTCTGAGTTGATTTCATAGGTAATTCATTCTTGAATGATTTTCTGGCCTGCTTTGCTGCACAGCACTCTTCACACATTTCACTTGGTGCTCTGATCTGAGGCAAGCCATGAACCATCTTCTTGGAATTCAACATGCTTAAACTTTTGAAGTTTAAGTGTCCAAACCTGTGGTGCCATATCCAATTCTCTTCTGTACTAGTGACTGAGGCTAAGCACTTGAAATCAATCACATTGATTTCAACCTTAAAGGTTCTATTGCTTGACAATGGAGCTCTTAGGATTAACCTACTTTTAGCATCATGAATCTTCAATTCTTTATTAGCCATTGTCACTGTATAATCCTTTTCAAGTAATTGACCAAGACTAATCAGATTACTTGTTATAGAAGGAACATACAATACCTCATTAATGAAGGATTCCTGACCATCTTTTCTCTGCACAAGAATTGTCCCCATACCTTCACTAGTGATCTGGCTGCTATTAGCAAACTTGATATTCCGTCTCACTGAATAGTCAAGCTTCAAGAACCACTTCTTGTTGCCAGTCATGTGATTGCTACAACCAGTGTCAAGATACCACAAGTTGGATTTATCAGCGTCAGTGTTTGTAATTGCCATGAGCAGGGAATCATCAGAGTCACTACCATTTCCCTTTGCCAATTGAGCTTCATCCTTGTCACTTCTCTCAACTTTCTTAGAGTGACACTCTCTAGCATAATGGCCAAGCTTCTGACAATTATAACACTTCACATCCTTCTTATTAATCTTTTTCTTTGAACCTTTCTTGTTACCTTTGCTAGACTCTGAATCTTTAAGGTTCTTGCCATCATTCTCTGAATCTTCTTTCTTTTTCTTGTTTTTCCCTTTGGAACCTTTCTGAAACTTTGCCTGCAAAGCTTGATCAATAGCTTTATTTGAGCTCCTCTGCTTGACTCTCAGTTCATGTGCCTCCAATGAAGCTTGGAGCTCCTCTATCTTCATAGTGGCCAAATCCTTTGATTCTTCTATTGCTACTACTATGTGATCAAATTTCTCAGTCAAGGTTCTCAAAACCTTCTCAATCTTGGACCTCTCTGACAGAGCTTCACCATTTGACTTCATCAAATTAGTGATACTCAACATTCTTGAAAGATACTCAGCTATCGTTTCTTGATCATTCATCACCAACATTTCATATTGTCTCCTCAGAGCTTGCAGCTTGATACCCTTCAGTTTTTCATCACCTCCATAAATCTTTTTCAATGTATCCCAAGCACCTTTAGAAGACTCTTCCTCAATGATCTTCTCAAAGATATTAGGATCCACACACTGATGTATGATGAACAGACCTTTTGCATCCTTTTTCTTCAACTCGCGATGCAAGGCTCTTGCTGCTTCATCAGCATTTGCAGCCAAGTCTGGTACTCCATCATTAACAGTTTCAAGAACATCTTGAAACCTGAAAATGACCTTCATCTGCGCACACCAACGATCATAGTTTTCACCTTTGAAAACTGGAAGATTTGCAGGAAATTGTGATGAGGTTGTGCCATTGTTCGCCATTGTTTCTTGATCAAAGAATCAATGCAAAACGTGAATCACAACCGGGCTCTGTTATACCAATTTGTTGGGACAATGTGATAATTTTGGGAGAAATTAGAGAGAATAGAACGAGAGAATTGAGACGAGAATTAAGAAAAAGAGTTAATTGCATTCATCCACATGGGGCAAAGGTATTTATATACAAAATGGGGGCTTGCTTCACTGCCAAGCGATCGTATATTAACTACCTAAGACAAAACAAAAAACTATAACAAACTAACTAACTATTACTAGCTTCAGAAACTTTCTCAACTTCTGAAGCTCTGCAACTTCTGAGGCTCTGCTCAGCTTCTGAAGCTCTGTAGCTTCTGAAGCTTCTCCAACTTCTGAAGCTCTGTAACTTCTGAAGCTCTGCTCAGCTTCTGAAGCTCTGTAACTTCTGAAGCTCTGCAACTTCTGAAGCTCTGCTCAGCTTCTGAAGCTCTGTAGCTTCTGAAGCTTCTCCAACTTCTGAAGCTCTGTAACTTCTGAAGCTCTGCTCAGCTTCTGAAGCTCTGCAACTTCTGAAGCTCTGCTCAGCTTCTGAAGCTCTGTAGCTTCTGAAGCTCCTCCAACTTCTGAAGCTTTGTTTTCTCGAAAACATGACTTATTAATTCAACAGTTTTGTGTGAGAAAAGGAAACCTTATAGGTCTGTTTTGGGTCTTGGTATATGTATAGGTTTGTTGAAGCTAAAGGGGTTTTGTCAAATTCTACTACTTAGGGTTTTTTTTTTTTTTATATCAATTCTACTACTTAGTTTATGTTAGTCTGCAACTAATTTTTGGTGCTTTGAATCTTTGATTGAATTTTAATGTGACTTATGGCGAACAGTTTATTGCCTATGGTGACTTTAAGTGGTCTTGATGAAGTCAGAGGATTTAGGAGTACCAATGAAAAGGGAAAACATTTATGTGCTGCATTGGTTAAAAGAATAAACGTGAGCACAATGATAATGGATACATGAATTAATTGTCAATGTGACAGTGGAACAAAAGATTGAGAAACCGCGAGATGCGACAGTGCGGCGGTGGAAACTCAGACGACAATAGGGGACCAAGCATCAACACTTAATTTTGCTTATCGCTTCTCTGTATTGTCACTGTTCTTGTCCGCTGCGTTGTTCCGTGATTTGGAGTTCTCCGCCTGCAAAATCATGCAGTTGTGGTGGCTGTAAAATTTGTGCAGAAAAGTTGTTTTAGTGCTTGTGATGGATGGATTTTTCTACTGTTTTGGTTGTCGCGTTGTGCTATGAAGCTAACTCCCAGTACCTTGTTTTATTATATTTTGTCATTGATTGTATTGGAGAAGTTCCTTGTATAGGGATAAATATTGAATATGGGTTTGTGAAAAAGTGGTCTTATTTATTCCCTGTGATGTTGTGTTTAGTGTTTCAAGCACTCGTTGTGCCTTGAACTCCTTGTGCCTTGTATCAGCTTTATTACTTTGTATGAGAATAGGTGTTTGTCAATGTAAAATTATAATTTGTCTATTCTATCATTTGATCTAGATCTTTTACTTGTACTTTGAAATTTTGATCAATGTAAGATACTCATTTTTATAATATGTTCTAATTGTGATTGGTGTAACATAAGTTCAATTTTTACAAAACAAAATGAACATCATCAAAAGAAAAGCTTTACAACATTACTACAAAATAAAAGCTTGGGAACATTATCTTCAAAATAAAAGCTTTGCAGCATTATCTACAAAATATATAGAAGCTTGGGAACACCATCTTCAAAATAAAAGCTTTGTAACACCATCTTCAAAATAAAAACTTTGTAACATCTTCAAAATAAAATCTGCAGTGGTTATGGTCAGCTCTCCATTTGTTGTTTAGGAAGCCACATTGACATTTGATTTGAAACTTGGTTGAAGCCAACACTTCTTGATTGGAGAAAAGTATCACCAATTGGTTCCTATATTATTAAAAAAATTAAAGAGAGATCAATTAAGGCATATTATAAAAGTATAAAAATCTTAAGTACAATAATGAAAACTTACTATCAATAGTCTAGTAAAATCATGAGTATTTGAATCAAATTGAGGTGGTTGTGAATTTGACACACCACAAATATTTTCTGATACAATACTTTCCTATGTAAAAACAATAAAGAAAGCAATTTAAGTTGAGAAATGAAAACACAAATATCTTATAAAAATAACTACAATATAAAAGTTGCAAATAAAGTTTTACCTTCTCCCTGAAACCATGAGCATCTGAAGCAAAATAAAGTGGCTGTGAATTTGATACACCACATGTGCTATTTGAGACAATATTTTCCTATGTATAAACAATAAACAAAGAAATTGAAAAGTTAAAATACAAATTGTTTAAATGAACACATTAGAACATGTTGCAAATAGAAGTTACCTTATTCAAATGAAAAAATGTACTTCTTAAATTCATGTATAAATCTACAATAACTATTTAACAATTCTTACATGTTAGAATGATGACGTTCTTCCAACCATGGATGACAGACTGAGTCGATTCCACTGTTCATCGATATTCTGAGAACAAAGTGCAAGCAACAGTTGTGGACCACACATTAACGATGGTAACTGTAAGTGTAACTAAGACGAAGGTAAAGATGATGACAGTAACAACAGAGACGATGATATTGAAGGTAACGACGATGATAACTGAGGCGAAGGTAACGGCGACGATAACTACGGCGAAGGTAACGACGACGATAACTACAACGAAGCTAACAACAACAACAATAACGATGACAAAGGTAACGATGAAGACCATAACAAACAATGGAGCACATGATTGAATATAAACAAAGGCAATGACTAACACAATAACGTACCTATTGAGCACGACGATGATTGCTACAGTAATAGATGATTGCTACAGTAGAAACAGAGGATATGAACATTGAATGCAAAATAGCTCACAATAGAGATGATGACAACTTGAGGAGAGTGAGTGTGCAATTTGAGAAGTGGGAAAACTCGGAAGAAATGGAGGGAAAGAAAGATGAAAAAGTTGGTAGAAGAAGGGGAAAGTAAAAAGAATCAGAAATTAGATGAAACAAAACGACACATGTATTTTGTGTTTTAATATTTGTCCATTGATTTCTTATTATATGAGATGGAGGGTCAGGATTGAAGCACTTTATTTCCTCAATTTTTGCTTTAAATTGAGAGAATCCACTCTCGACACCCTCTATATCTATAGTGGGTGTATATTAGAAGAACCTTTTACTATGAAATATTATCTACAGTAATTTTTCTATCTAGTATAAAAAATAATAGAATATACTTGTACTGCAAGTTTTACCAACTGTTATTAATTCTATCCCGTGTAAAGCGAATGGCCAAATGCAATCTGCTTTGGAAGGTGGTGCTTTACTGGCCTGGACACAGTTCTACATTTGTGATTAGAAACATTGTTATTAGAATCGCCAGCAAAATCATAAAATTCTAAGATTTTACGATTTTGCTTATCTCAAAGGATTTGAATCGTGATAGGATTCTAATTTTGAACAAAATCCATGTAAAATCGAACACAATCGCAGCACAATCCGCGATTTCATATGATTTCTACTGATTTTGGAATTTTTTATTTTGGGTAATTTTGGAATGGAAAAAGATGATCTGTTTTTGTTTTGTGACTCGATTTAAACCCTTTTTTTAAGTAGAAAATGACAAAATCCTAATTTAGAAACTTGCATTTATTTTTTTGGTCAGGAGAAACTTGTATTTAATAGGATGAATGTTATGTTGTTTATTTTTTATCATCTCATTTACCAACTTACAATTCATGACACAGGCAAGGCAATCACTTAATATTAAAATCGTCATTTTTTAAAATCTCTTTCGATGTATGTAAGGGAAGTTTCCACTTCATATCATTGTTTCTATGTTTCCCAACATCAATATGGATCCTCAGTTTTCCACTTCATATCATTGTTTCTATGTTTCCCAACATCAATATGGATCCTCAGCAGCTCACATCCCTGCTGCGGTGCTGCCATCCTTACTGCAATAGATTAACCATTAGATTAATTTGACTATTGTAGACCTGATTCTTTGAGCTCCACCTAATCATTTAACTAGTGTGCCGGTTGTTACAATTTACAAATATATTTCCCACGTTCAGTTTTGTACATGTACACGGATATACTCTAATATTTTCTTTTATTATGGAATGTATATTATCTAACATATTTTTTCTGACAAAATATATTATCTAACATTAAAACCATGTTTTAGAAATGAATCAAAAAATCCATTAAAACCATATTAGTAAAAAAAAATTTAACCCATATTTTTTTTTCTAAGATGGTTCAAACATGCAAATTAAAATTTTCTTTTTGTTAAAGGTAAAATTGAAAGAGAGTCTCATAAGTCCTGATTTAACTGGTAAAATATACCGAAATTAATATGTCGAACAATGTGAGTTTAACTTCAGTGGATTACCACTTCATCTAAGACAAAAAATAAAAATTGAAAGAGAAAAACATTAGAGACTAAGTTTTAGATTTTATTTGAATAGCAATTTTTAGATATTTTTAAGGGTTAAATATGTTTTTTGTCCCTCTAAATATGTACAATTTCATTTTTAGTCCATATAAAAATTTCCTTTGAACTTTAGTCCCTCTAAATTTTAAATTTTTATTTTTAGGCCCTATTTTTTTTTTTCAAAAACTTGCGTATCACGTTCTAAATGACTTTTTTTAAAAAAACATATCATTATTAAGACCCTTTTTATATATCTAATGGGAATAACATGCTACTATCTAAACCCTAATCACATTTGCTATTTTGGAGGGAATTGCTTAGGAAGACTAAATAATATAAAAAAGTTGTTTAAGTTGGATTTAAACCCATGACCTCTCTATATAGCTTTATCATTTAGCCATTAAGCCACTTGAATTCATTTGAAATATTTTGGTAACACCACCTAATAACTATGACTTTCAATGCATCAAGTACATTTTATTTTTCATCGCACTTTCAAACTCTTTTTAATCCAATTATTGTTGTTTGATGTACCTGAACTATATTTTTATATATTTTAGTTGTGACAAACAATATTGTATTTCCTTTTTTTTTTCTTCTTATTTTTGAAATTTTTCTCTATACAGTTTTAATATTTAACCACTAAGCCACTTAAATTCATTTGAAATATGTTGGTAACACCACCTAATAACTATCATTTTCAATTCATCAACTACATTTTATTTTTCATCGCACTTTCAATCTTTTTTTAATCCAATTATTGTTGTTTGATGTATCTGAACTACATTTTTAAAATATTTGGTTTTGACGGAACGATATTGTATTTCCTTTTTTTTTTTTCTTTTGGAATTTTTTTGTGGCATTGCAATTTTTTTATTATATCCTCGATTTTTCTTTTTATACTATAAATTGTTTCATTGCTTATAAAATTCAATCCGTTTTTATATGGAACTTTTTAAAATTCTTTGTAAAATAACTAATTAATGCTATATTAGCTCATAAAAATACAATTGTTGATGCAATAGATTATTATGCTTTGGATTTAATTCATGGAGAAGAAAAAATTGTTTTTGAGTTATGATTCTTCGTGTCAATCCAAATCAAATTTTGACACACCAGATGATATTCATACACCTGAATTCTTAAACACCGCCATTGCATATGGAGTTCCGAATCATAAGTTAAAATTAAAAGTTGGAGTACCGATAATGTTGCTCAGAAACATTGAACAATCTTTGGGATTATGTAATGGTACACGGTTGATAGTTACAAAATTGGGATCATATGTCGTTGAGGCAAAGAAATATCCTACAGCAATATTGGTGAAAAATATTTTATTCATAGGTTATTATTGACTCCTTTATATAAAAGAATCCCGTTCAAGTTTCAACGTAGATAGTTTCCAGTGATTGTTTCCTTTGCTATGACGATCAACAAGAGTCAGGGTCAGTCACTTAAACATGTTGGTGTATATATTCCACGATCAATTTTCTCTCATGGTCAACTATATGTTGTAATGTCAAGAGTAACTTTAAGGAAAAACTTGAAAATATTGATAACTGACGAAAAAGAAAAAGATACGGATGAAACTGAAAATGTTGTTTGTAAAGAAGTTTTTCGTATTATCTGTATATGTCACATATATGACCCGTGCGAATGCACGGGCATGGTATCTAGTAAAACACAATTAATTTAATAGTTTAACTATTTATTCATTTAGAACATGATACATGAACTTTAAAAAAAAAAGTAGGGACTAAAATTGAAAACTGAAATTTTCGAGGACCAAGATTCGAAGAAAATTTTTAAAAAAACTAAAAATACAATTTGTTATATTTAGAGTGACTAAAAACTTATTTAACCCTATTTTTTAAACAGGTTGATGTTATTTGCTATTTTTTTATCGCAGTGGGAAAAAATGATCTTTAAATAAAATTCAAATCTTTTAAATATTTTTTTAGAAATTCTAATTTTTTTTATAGCCAGAATTCTTTTAGATATCCATATAGTGTATATTATTGATTTAGTTCATAGTTCATGTTCAGTCCCAAGCAAAAAAAAATCAATTTTACGTGCTATGCCATCGTTTTATATATTTTAGCCAATATGTGTTATTTTATATAAAACATTTTAGTTAATATGATAGATAGAGATTAGAGAAATATATAGAGACGGAGTGGATAAATATTGGGGTCTTAGTATTTATCATCATCCATGTATGTAATATAATACTACTACCAACGATTGGTATATTGCAGCACCGATGGCAGCAGGGTAGCAGCTGCCGACGATCCGCATCGTTCCCCACATATTAAGAAATAGAATAATTAAAACCAATAAATATAGAAAGAGAAATGCAAATAATAACATCACTTGATATATATTACATTGATGAGTGAAACCGCGTGCTTTGTGTACAACAGACGATTCAAATCTCATATATTAAAGTCACATACCCATGCACATGCTGCTACATTTATTTATTAAGATTCAAATGGATATCTGAGAAAACCAACTGATTAGTTGGATACAAAGATTCCCTTGTACTATGTAGGTGCATGATATATGAAGATCATTAAGCGGCAATATCTAGAGGCATCTTCAAGAATTCTTTTTCATTGGGTTTAGTGAATTTGCTTAATTTCTTTAATGCAGGATTAGAGAGAATCTCAAAGTAGCTTTCTGCTTCAACGTTAGAGTTAAAACACCAGCCATGTTGGAGTTCAGTTGAATTAGGATAATAAGCACAAATGCTCCCACTTCCCTTCTTAATGCAGTCATCGTCAGATTCACATAAGTTATAACTTTCTCTCACTGCTTTCTTAAATTTAATTGAGCCTAAGCAATTACCAACCACAAGTGTATATGCGAGACAACCACAACTACCATCGCCATTGTGACAACCTCCCCATGCATTCCATAGATAACACCATGTCTTCGCACATCCTTCTACCTTCTTCATCGGGAACATTGCTTCAAATGAAACTTGAAAGTCAGTTAAAGTTCGAACAAACACGACCACATACTTACACATGCATATCATTCATATATATATATAGCATGGCTTCACAGTAATAATAATAATAATAATAATAATAATAATAATAATAATACATGTAGAATAGTGGTTAGTCAGGTAGTAGTACTTAATAATTTATTAATCAAATTATTCCTCCATTAATTGGGATGAAGTTGATTTTGAATAATTTCAAATTCTCGTGAGTTTTTAACATGCAAAAAGAAATGCATTGATAAGAGAATGAGTTAAAATACACACCAAATGTGGCAAGAAAGACGACAACCAAAGCAAGCTTAACATTAGTCATTGTTTGATCAAAAGAAAGAACTAGCTACAATTGTTTGAGTTGCATTTCTTCATTCTTGAATGCAACAATATATAGAGATATCCTGATATATAGCGACAATAATAGTTACAATGATGCAAAAGATGTTTATAACAAAAAAAAAAAATCAACGATGCTATCTAATAGATGCAAACACAATTGTATTAAATTCATATGCGTGGAACACAATGCAAAAATAATATTATTGTATCCAAATAAATAATGATATTATTATATATATTGCTAGAATGACATATAACTATTCTTTATATGTAGTTTTCAATCTACTCATCCTAGTATATTTTATATAACTTTCTTTATGTAGTTTTCTCGAAACAAAAAAAAGGTTTGTTTCTATATGATACAAAAGGGATAATTAGGAATATATATCCTCTTGTTGCATGTGTCATTTTTATCTTATGTGTGATATTTGTCGTTTGATTTTATAAATTATTGTTAATAAAATCTCACTTATTGTCCATAAGATATAGAGGTTTGGTTTTATATGGGTCACAAGATTAATGATAATTATTTAAATGGTAATGACTTATTAATTCATGATGGTAAAATTAACTCTATAAATAACATTTGGTCCCTAAGCTTGCTCTCAATTTTATTATTCAGAAAATATATACTATCTATATAGTAGAGAGTAAGAGCTTAGAAGACTCAAAAAGTGGTGCATTCAAAACACTATGACAATGGCTGTAGGTATTTATCTAATTTATATTTTCCGCATTTAGCTTATTGATCTTGTTGTTTTTTTATTATTAGGAATATAGGATCAATTAAATTTAGTCTAACATTTAGTATCATATATAGCGCTATTTGCCTCTGCCTTGCAATTTCGTGTTCTGATTTTTGGGCTTTAAGTGTATCCGAATTTTTCCAACTTTGTACCCTTTTGGTTTTCATTTAACTACAATTGTTGAACCATAAAGAAATAATTTTCGGTTCATGATTCTGTGGTTAAGTTCTAATTTTAGTATTAAAATGGGTATGAAATCGGAAGAAATTAAAAATTGGGTTTTGCTTAAATTTTTTACAAATTTCAACTTTAGATTAAAGGTATTTTGGATGCGGAAAATATTGAAACATAATAAAATATTGTTAGATTCATGTTTCTGTGTTTAAAACTTGAACATTTGGTGTTAATTTGCCCTGAAATTGCGTTTTCCAAATTTGGGTCGCGTGGATTTTCAACCGGTGTTAATTCATGTTTCTGACACATTTGATGAATAATTTATTTTAATCAATGTTGTATAATATCTTTGCATTATTCTGTGACTAATTTATTTATCATATAATCTAAGTAATTCAAACTTATTCAAACTTAATTTTCTAACCATTTGGTGCACATTGTTATTTTCTAACCGTGTCCTTCTTAAGTTATTACATTGCAATTGAATTAGAATAAAAACTCACCAAAAAGAGATGCAATCTCAACGAAATAGAAGAAGATGAACGATACTGATTCTCGGTGATGAAGAGTAAAGATGAACGATTTCACCGACGAAAAAGTGATCACAACACAAACAAATATTAAATAAAATCTCATAAGCAGAGCAATAGCTTAATTCATTATTCAACAACAAATTAACAATGAACAAGATCAATGATATAATCGATAATCATAAGAAAAAAGCAGGAACAATACAGGAATAAGAAGAATCACAAATAAGAAAAAATTGATGAATCACACGTTGATGAATCACAAATTGATGAATTGCAAATCAGAAGAATCAACACATAAACAATACGTGAAGCAGAAGGTTCAGTGATAGATAAACCTGGAAGTGCGAAGGTTCGAAGAAACAGAATGAGATGAAATCGCGATTGAGAGGATTAGGGTTCGTGGAAGTGTTGGAAGAAGTGAAGATCCCTGGAGTGAAGATTGTCCACAGTGAAGATCGTCGACGGTGAAGATCGGCCACGGAAATCGGTGACGGTGAAGATCGGCCATGAAAATCGGCGACGGTGAAGATTATTGGCGGTGAAGAATTACTATCCAAGGTGTTTAGAATTTATTTTCTATCTCTAGAATCTCACAAAGAAGCTCTCAACCCAAAATCTTATTGAGTTCCCTATTTGATGATGTTGACTCTCCTGTCGAGAACCTAACGAGAATTGAAGCACTCAAGCACTAATCTATTAGTCTTAGTTTCGGGTCTGGTTACGGTGCATAAGGAATTTCCTTATGCACCGTGCATAAACATGCATAAACAATACTAAAAATCATTTCACAGCAAAAATAGTTTTGGAGTATAACGCTTTGAAACCATTTAATAGCACAAATGATTTTGATGATTAGTACATTTAATGTGAAACCATTCCACACAAAAAATGGTTTCAGGGCGTCATACTGTAAAACCATTAGATGTACTTAATGGTTTTGGCATCTGGAACTCAAATCACTGTTCATCTTCTTCTTCGAAAAATAGGGAAAATCAAATCAAAAGGGAAAATCGAAATCGAAAGGGAAAATCAAATCGAAATCAGAATTGATTTTTTTTTTCTTCGCGAAGATGAACCAGATCGCGTTAGAAATCAGAGTTGATTTTTCGCGAAGATGAATCAAATCAAATCGAAATCAGAATAGATTTGATTTTTCGATTTCGATTTTCCAGATCGCGTTCGAAATCGGAAAAAGAAGAAGAAGATCATGTTTCACTGTTTCGTTTTCGTTTTTTGTGAAGAAGAAGATGAACAGTGATCGAGAAGAAGAAGAAGAAGATGAACAGCACGATGATGATGATAAACAGTGCGATGATGGATATGAATCTGATGGCTGGGATTAACTTATGTACCATCCATAAAGATTTGCCTTATGGATAATAACTTTTGCCCTTAGTTTCCCCAAAGTGGCGAAATCAAAACGTGTTTAGTTTATCTTTTTGGTAGTGTTTAGTTTTTATTTTTTTTGTGAACTTTATATATAAAATAGGAATTTTTGGTAGTTGAGATTAATAAATCTAGTTTTAGATAAGTTGTTTTGTTTTACCTTTTTAAATAGTAAACGTAAATAAATTGATTTAGGTAGTTACCACTTAAAACATACACATATTTAATTTTATATTTTTAAAATGTTTAAACACACAAGTTTAAATATGTTTTGTGAATTTAACTTTTGATAGTGAGATCATATTTTATATGTAGGATTGAAAATCGAACTCTTGATATTTCATTTATCCACCTTAACAGTGAAATTTTTAGCCATTAGACAAACCTGACAAAAAATGGATATAAATATTGTACAGACGATTACACCGTGGGTGAGTTGTGGGTAACAATTCAAAAAAAATAAAATTAATTTTATAGATGGCTTAGTCGTGGGTAAGTCGTTGTTATTTTCAAAATTATCCATGACTATAAAGTCGTGGGTAACTATTCGTGGGTAATAAAGGAATTTTTTGTAGTGTATACATTCAATTACACACACACACACACACACACACACACACACACACACACACACACACACATATATATATATATATATATATATATATATATATATATACCAACAATCAATTTATTAATTCCAATTCACTTACATATACTAAGTTACTATACTCAATTAACAAAGTATTGTTATTTCACACACAACAACATTATCCAAGCATAATTTCCAAAAACTAACACCGGAAACAGATTATATACGAAAAATTATAAAAAATAGATTTCGGGTGAAAAAGTCAACAAATACCAAAAACTAATAACATCGGTTAGACCGTGGCTAATCGACGAACAATCGTGGTTGTAAAAATGATACGACGCTTTATTTGGCCGTGACAAATACCAAATTTAGCTGTGGTTAAATTTTGCAACGCCCCAATAAATCACCCTCATAGTTAATGTGGTAAACTATATTAGTCACACGGTCTATAGTACTTTTAGTCACGGTTTAAACCGTGGCTAATTATAATGAGCGTATTTTTTTGCAGTGAATAATCTAAGTTAATAGAAAGAATTAAGTCAAAGATGGTTAGAAAAAAAAAATCAATTGACTTGTTTGATTTGCTTATAATTTTTTAAATTATGTTTATATATATATAGAGCACTTAAAATATACTTTTTTTTTGCACGAAATTGTAGTTATTAAACTTCATTCCTCTAAATTTTAATTTTTGACTCGTCTCTAAATACAAATTATACGTAACTATTTAGCCACAATTAATATTTATCAAAAAATAAAAGAAAAATTTCTATCAAGTTTTTTTTTTTTTTCATGCAAAAGCTAAAAATTTAACTTCTGCTCACTTGTTTAAGAATTAAGATGCATAAATCCATTACCATAGGTACAAGTACAAATCGCACATGTTGATGTTATATATATATATATACTCCCATCTAAAAACATGTGGGAGTATGTTAGCAAGCCAACTCCCACTATATATTTACTTAAAAACCAATTATATATCCATACAAACCAACATAAGTCATAAAGTTAGTTTTGTAAATTTGTATTTTATTCTAATTTCAAAACAAAATATTTGAAACATGGTTCCTTAATTTTAGTAAATGTCTCATAATTAATAAGTAACATCTTTTCTCATGGTTTTTTTTATTAAAGTATTGTAAAAAAATCCACAAGAAACATTATATTTTTTATATTAAAATGGTTTCTTACGAATTATTTCGAAAGTAAATTCGTAGAAAAAACAATGTAAATCTGTAGGAAAAAAAAATATATTTTACAATTTCCTATGGATTATTTCGAAGGTAAATACGTAGAAAAGACAACGTAAATCTGTATGAAATAAAATATATATTTTAAAGTTTCCTATGGATTATTTCGAAAGTAAATTCGTAGGAAAGACAACGTAAATTTGCAGGAAAAAAATATATTTTAAAGTTTCCTACAAATTTGTTTGTAAGAAAATCTACAAGAAACATTATATTTAGCTGCAGATTTTTTCAAAGGTAAATCTGTAGGAGATAATTACGATTTTCGTAGGAAACAAAGTTAATTATTAAAAATAATTTCTCGATTTTCCTACGTATTTTCCTTTGAAAACCAAAGAACTTTTTTTAATAAAAAACATATATATATTTTCTTGCAAATTTTATTTTGAAAAATCCGCATGAAACTATTTTTATTGACTATTAAATTTACATAAGCTTTTTAAGTTAGCAATTTGTTTGAGTGACCATAGAGAATATTATTGGGAGGTTTAGGGGTTGTCATTGTACATTTGGATTAGATTGAGTTGTCTTTGTACATAATTCTATTAGAATTAATTAAAAATTAATGTTAGAATGTGTCTATGAAATATTTACTAAAATTAAGAAAACATGTTTTTAATATTTTATTTTTAAAATAGAATGAAATGTAATTTACAAATTTATCCTTTTGTTCAAATTAATTTATATAAATAAGTTGGGTGTTTGGTAAATATTTAATGGGAGTTGGCTTGCTAACATACTCCCACGTGTTTTTATGTGGGAGTATGTTAGCAACTCCCATATATATATATATGAGTCAGGATCCGTTGACACCAATTAGTTTGACACCAAATGTTACACCTCTTAATAACATTTTAACCGATATAAACTTTATAAAATTCACCGTTGAATTGAAAGTTTGTATCATTTAGATCATTTGTGTAAACTGTCAGACAAATCTAAAATCATTTGATATGTTATTGAGATATATCTAAAATCATTTTAAAATTGGGTAAATAGGTCTTTCCCCCCCTGCAATATAGGCGAGATTTGTAATACCCCATAGAAAAAAATTCTTTAGGATTCCCACCTTGCAATTTTTTTTTATTTGCATTGCTCCCCTTGCCCAATACATGGCACATGACATGGAAGGAATCTACACGTGGCACCACCAGATGGTGCCACGTGAAAATTAATAAATAAAAAAATAAAAAAAGCCACATAATTACATATCACATAATTTAATATTTTTAAAAAATATGAGATAATACAAATCTGAGATATTCAACAAGTTTGGAATGGATTCTTTTGTCACGAAATTGCAAGTTTGCTAAATAGAATGCTAAATTAAATCCTTGTTTGATGTGTACATGTGCTTGTTTATTTCCCGAGCAGGTTTGGTTTTATTGTTTCTTATTTCTTATGTTCACATACTGGTTTCATAGCTTCTGATATTAACTATTCAGTTCACATTTTAACTACTTTTATATGAAACATGTCACTTTAAAATATACATTTCGAATTTCTGGTTTGTCAAGAAATTTCGCCATTTGTTTTAAGTGTAATTTTATGCTTGGTTCCAATTCTTCAGCATGCAGAGGTCACTGTCTTATTGAAAATGAAGGCACTGGTGCAACATGCATTCTCTTATTGCAAAACATGAATTCTTCTTGTAATTTTATGATTAACTCATTGTGTTAAATTGCCACTGGTGCAACATGCATTCTCTTATTGCAAAACATGAATTCTCTTTGTGAATAAACTCATTTAGAAAGCTGCATTTCTATTTATTGAATCAGGTGTATGAAGATGACGCGCCACCAAAAGAGGAAGCTCGCAAATCGTGGATTTCTATTGCTTCAAGTGAAGCTTGTAAAGATGGGTAATTGCTACCGAACCAAGGCATAGGCATATCTTAGTGTTGCTTAGATTTCATTTCCTACTTAGTTTTTCAAGTGAAATTTGTAACACTTTAGTTATGGAAAAAAACTTGTAACACTTTAGTTAGTGAAGCTTGTAATACTTTAGTGTTGCTTAAAATGTTATTTCATTGTCTTGATGCAAAATTGTGATTTGTATAAATTGTGCAAAATTGACGCAAAATGAATATATATGAATGAACAAGATAAGTAAACCGGTAATATTTTTAGTAACATTTTTCTAATGTACAAATACAAATTAGTAACATTTTTGCATGTTACAAGATAAATAAACCGGTAACATTTATTTAATGTTACTAATGATTGTAACATTTATTTAATGTTGTTAGAGCTATGAACAAGACTAGGTGAAGAAATATTGAGTGAGTTGAGAGAAAGAATGAGAGAAAGGGAGAGATTTTATTAATGATCAACTTGAATGAATTTTACATTGGTGTAGCATGTATTTATACACAAGAGCTATTGAGTTAGCATTAACCAACTATGGTTACTTACAAGCAAAGCAACTAACTCAACTAACTAACTTACATGCTTAACTAATTCTGTTACTTGTTACACAAGTAACAGCCTATGCAACAATTAAACTAACCATATACCTAACTACTTTGAATTATTCTCAATACACCCCTTTAATTCAAAGTCTCAAGGCTTTGAACATTCATCATTCTTCTCAAATCCTTGAATCTGTCAATCTTCAATGGTTTAGTGAACACATCAGCTACTTGTAGTTCTGTGTTGCAGTAGGTTAGCTTGATCTTTCCCTTTGTAACTTGGTCTCTCAAAAAATGAAACTTTGTCTCTATATGCTTGCTTCTGCCATGAGCAATAGGGTTTTTGGCCAGATTAATGGCTGATCTGTTGTCAACCATTAGCTCAACTTCCTGTTCAATATCAATCTTCATTTCCTGCAGTAATGCTAGTAACCATAAGCCTTGACAGGCAGCATTGCAGGCAGAAATGTATTCTGCTTCACATGTGGATAGAGCAACCACACTTTGCTTCTTTGAACTCCATGATATAGGACAATTGAACAGTGTGAAGATGTATCCCATTGTGCTTTTCCTTTCAACTCTATCACCTGACCAATCAGAGTCACAATAACCAATAAGCTTCCTTTGATTCTCATCTGTTTTGGAGTACAAAACACCATAGTCAGTTGTGCCCTGCAGGTATCTTAGGATTCTCTTCACAGCTTGCATATGAGATAGCTTAGGTGTTTGCATAAATCTGCTAACAATCCCTACACTATGACATATATCTGGCCTTGAGTTGCAAGCATATCTAAGGCTTCCTACTATCTGCTTATAGTGAGTACTATTCACAGATTTTCCTTCATCACCAGCATTCAGATTTGAAGCAGTTTCCATTGGAGTGCTAGCTGGATTGCAATTCACCATGTTAAACCTCTTCAATACATCTGAAACATACTTTCTCTGATGTATCAGCATGCCATTACTAGTCTTAGTGAATTCCAACCCTAGGAAATACTTCAATCCTCCCAAATTTGTCATATCAAACTCTGAGTTCAACAAGCTTGTCGGCTTATCAACTTCATCTTTACTACTTCATGTTATCAGCAAATCATCAACATATAAGCACACTATGCAGATTCTCTTCTGTGATGTACCTTTGACATAAATTCCATGCTCAACAGTGCACTTTGTGTATCCATTTCTGCTTAAAAACTCATCTATTCTCATGTTCCAAGCTCTAGGTGCTTGTCTTAGGCCATATAGTGCTTTGTTCAGCTTCAACACATGATCTTCCTTTCCTTCAACTATGAAACCCTGAGGTTGTTCAATGTATACTTCCTCTTCAAGTTTGCCATTGAGAAAGGCAGACTTGACATCCAATTGAACAAACTCCCAATCAAAGTGATTTGCAATAGCTACAATCACTCTCACTGTTTCAATTCTTGCCACTGGTGCAAAAATCTCAGTAAAGTCAATACCATGCTTCTGTAAAAATCCCTTGGCAACTAGCCTTGCTTTGTACTTTGCTATAGTTCCATCATGATATAGGCTTCTTATTAGCAGGCAAATGAACCAAATCCCATGTGTTGTTCTTCTCAATTGAAGCTATTTCCTCATCCATAGCTTCTCTCCACTCTTCATATTTGGCTGCCTGTTCATAGGTCAAGGGTTCAGTATCTACAAATAGTGCCAAGTGCACTATATCCCCATCTGTTGTTACCATATCATCAGGAATTGTCTCATATTCCTGCAGTGTTCTATTAGGAATATTTCCTCTCTCTGATCTTCTTAACACAGCTGGCACATTTGTAGCAGGAGCAGGTGTTGGCACAGTTGCTTCTTCAGTTACTTGTTCATCAAGCAACTGAAATGGAACATATTTTTGAACTGGTGATGAAGCATTGTCCCAATTCCAGCTCTTATCTTCTTCAAAAGTTACATCTTTGCTACTTGTCACTTTCTCTGTGATAGGGTTGTAAAGTTTGTAAGCACCTGCAGTGTAGTAACCTATCATGATCATCACTTCACTTTTGTCATCAAGCTTTTTTCTCTTTTGATCTGGTATGTGTTTATGACAGAGACAACCAAATACTCTTAGGTGCTTTACTGATGGAGTGTGACCTGACCAAATTGCCTCAGGTACCTTGTCTAACTGCTTTGTAGGGCATCTGTTCAGGACATAGCAAGCTGTAACTACTGCTTCACCCCAAAAGCTGTGTGGTAATCCCTTCTCTTTCAGCATACATCTTGTCATATTCATAATTGTCCTATTCCTTCTCTCTGCCATTCCATTGTGCTGAGGTGTGTAAGGTGCAGTGATTTCATGCTTGATTCCATTGGCAATGCAGTATGCAGTGAAATCATGTGATGTGTATTCACCACCACCATCACTTCTAAGCACCTTAATCTTCTTGCTTGACTGATTCTCAACTTCTAGTTTGAAGGACTTGAATCTCTGAAGCACTTCATCTTTGGTCTTCATTAACTGAATCCACATCATTCTACTAAATTCATCAATGAATGACACAAAGTATTTGCTTCCTCCTAAGGACAATGTCTCAAATGGTCCACACACATCACTATAGATCACATCAAGTGGCTGCCTAGCTCTCATAGCTATCTCCTTTGTAAAGGATTTTCTGGATTGCTTGCCTAGCAAGCAATGCTGGCAGATATCATTTGGTATTTTTATAGCAGGCAAACCCTTCACTAATTCATTACTTTGCAGATAACTCAAACTCTTAAAATTCAAATGGCCATACCTCATATGCCAAAGCCAGGCTTCATCATTAACCTTCATAGCAGCCAGGCACTGGTTTGCAGAAATTTGAACTTGGAATGTGTTATTGTGAGATAGTGGAGCTCTCAGAATAGTGTTCTTTTGTGAATCAAAAACCTCCATAATGTTGTTCTCTAAGTGCATGATGAATCCCTTTACCAACAATTGACCCATACTCAGTAAATTTGTCTTGATTGCAGGTACATATAACACTCCTGTGATGAGTGCTTGATTCCCTTTCTTGCCTTTGACTAGTACATCTCTTACACCCTCAGCTGGTATAGTTCTGTTGTCAGTAAATCTTATCTTTGTCTTTGATGAATCATTGAAGTTCACCAACCATTCTCTATGGCTTGTCATGTGATTACTGCAGCCTGTGTCAAGATACCAATCCTCATGATGAATTTCTTCATCTGTGACTGTAGCCATCAGCAATCTGGGATCAACCTCTGATTCACAATCTTCTTGAACTAAGTGAGCATCAGGATCTTGCTTGTTTGATTGTCTTGGTACCTTTTTTCCTCTGCAATCTTTGGCAAAGTGACCAAATTTCTGGCAATTGTAGCACTGTATATTCTTCAAGTTAAACTTCCCTTTCTTATCCTGATTAGACCCTTGTGATGAAGTTTCACCTTGATCATTACTTTTCTTTGAGTTATCTTGTGAGTTATTGTACTTCTTGAACTTAT
This sequence comes from Trifolium fragiferum, assembly GCA_954870985.1. Taxonomy (NCBI): domain Eukaryota; kingdom Viridiplantae; phylum Streptophyta; class Magnoliopsida; order Fabales; family Fabaceae; genus Trifolium; species Trifolium fragiferum. The sequence goes on along the minus strand of OX940793.1, from coordinate 53,178,656 downwards.
CTTTTCCCTTCCACTTGCCATTGCCTTTCTTCACAACATGTGCTTGCAATGCTTGATCAGTAGCTCTATCTTTTGTCCTCTCCATGATTCTTTGTTCATGAGATTCAAGTGTGCATTGTAATTCATCTAGTGTCAGTGTAGTCATGTCTTTGGTTTTCATAATTGCAACAGTGATGTAATCAAACTTAGGAGATAAAGTTCTCATAACCTTACCAACAAGAGTTTGATTTTCACAAACCTCACCACAACTTCTCATCTGGTTGGTGATGTTTGTGAGCTTGTTGAAATAGTCTGCAATGCTCTCATTGTTTTCCATCTGCAGCAGTTCAAATTTCCTCTTCCAAGTCTGCAATCTAACCTGCTTCAGCTTCTCATTCCCTGAGTGTGCCTTCTCAAGAATATCCCAACATTGTTTTGCTGAGGTTGCATTCTCAATCTTCTGGAAATTCACCAAATCTACACATTGGTGAATAAAGAACATTGCTTTAAAATCTTTCTTCTTTAATGCACGATGTGCATTCCTTTGTACTTCTGTTGCATCAGCTGCAAGGTTAGTGATAGCAGTTTCTATCACATCTTGCACTTCTTGGAACCCAAATATCACTTTCATTTGCTTGTTCCACCGATCCCAATTTGTTGCATCAAGAATTGGTAACTTTCCACCAAAACTGTTGCTGAGAGTTTCCAATTGACTTGTCATCTTCTTCCTATGTTAATTGATCAAATTGCAGTGAATCTTGATCAATTCTTTGAAGCCACGAACCTTGAGGCTCTAGATACCAGTTTGTTAGAGCTATGAACAAGACTAGGTGAAGAAATATTGAGTGAGTTGAGAGAAAGAGTGAGAGAAAGGGAGAGATTTTATTAATGATCAACTTGAATGAATTTTACATTGGTGTAGCATGTATTTATACACAAGAGCTATTGAGTTAGCATTAACCAACTATGGTTACTTACAAGCAAAGAAACTAACTCAACTAACTAACTTACATGCTTAACTAATTCTGTTACTTGTTACACAAGTAACAGCCTATGCAACAATTAAACTAACCATATACCTAACTAACTTTGAATTATTCTCAATAAATGTTACTAATGATATTCTGGAGTGTTACAAAAAAATCTAAATCGGTAACATTTTTCAAATGTTACTAATAGTACCCTGAAATGTTACTAAAACCTTTTAGTAACATAGGCTTTATGTAACACTTGAACAAATGTTACTAAAGAGAAATAGTAACATTTATTAATATTTAGTAACATTTTTTGCATGTTACTAAATCTCAAATGTGTTGTAGTGGGTGGTAAATCGGATGGCTCGTTCCGTTTAGGTCCGTTCCATCTAAAGTCTGTCTAAAAATGAGGTGGAGCGGGTCAACTTAAGTGTTCGAACTCAAAACTAATGTTTGCCCCGTTCAATGGCGGGTTGGCGGACCGGCCCGCGCCGAACACTTTTTTTTACGGTTTGAATTATTAAATTAATTATAAAATTAGTTAGCATTATCAATCAAAGAGGCCGACAAAATATATTTTTTAAGAGCGCATAATCGAACTTCAACAATACTAAAAATAAACATACAAAATGAAAACCAACAAACATTACACACATTAATTTACATTAAAACATCATTCGATTCAATGTTGTTACGGCAATGTTAAGACAAAAAACCATCAAAATAACTTCACAATATCAAAAACTATAACTACTAGCGTGTATACCAATGCGTGCATGGGAAATAATTTCTTTGAATTAAAAATAAATTCGATTTATATAAATCATTGAAAACCAGAGGTTTTATTCACTTCAAAAATAAATTTTGAATTATTTATTAGTATTAAAAACATATTAAATATGTCCTACAAGTCCTAGCTCAACTGGTAAAAATTACCGAAATTGCAAGGCATGGACGTCATTACTGGGTTCGAACTCCGGTTCTCTCACTTGTATGAGAATTTCTTATATTTACTTTGCCAATTCTTCTATGTACCAAAAAAAAAAACATATTAAATATAAGAGTTGAATATAATAAAATTATAAAACAAATAAAAATAACATGTAAAAATATAAAACAATGGTATATATATGATCAATAAAAAAATAAAATAAAAATTAACAGCCCGCGGGCAAGCCCGCCCCATTTTTTAAATGGGTTAGACGGGGCGGATCAACTTAAAGCATCGAGCCGAAAATCTTAACTCGACCCGTCTAAAATGACAGGTCATACAGGTCGACACGGCGGACTCGGTCTATTTTGCCACCTCTAGTTTAAACCCTCGTATGTGATGTTTGAACCGGCTGCATGCTTTCCTTTCCAATTCTACACATTCTCAAGTGTTCTTCAAAGTAGATACACACCGCCGAGTGTCGCACAAAAAGCTGATTGTGGTTGTTAGATTTAATTCTTCATAGTTTGGAATGTTGTGAGTTAGATGTGTTGAAAAATGAAAATTAGTAACATTTTTCCTTTATACATATTAAGGTATTGTTTGACTTAACTTATTTTAAACTTTTTATTTAATAAAAGGTGAAGTTAGGTCAATGAAACTTTTTAGTCCGCCGTGGGGAGGTGGAATAATGGCGTGTGGGAGTGGTTGTTGGGGTGGAGGCACGACCTCTTTGTTTGGGAGGAAGAGCTTCTCCAAGAGTTGTTGGAATTGCTTGCTCTAGTTGTAATTTCGGATGAGAATGATAGGTGGAGTGGAAGCCGGGGACCGATGGTGTTTTCTCGGTCAAGTCCACGTATGTTTTCCTTGATCACACCATTAATATCCGTGTGCCTAGGTCCCCGTTGGAATTATTTGCTTTCAAATTTATTTGGAAAAGTGGGGTGCCTTCTAAGGTGTGTGCTTTGTCTTGGCAATTGTTGTTGGATAAAATCCGACAAGAGATAATCTTAGAAGGAGAAATGTTCTCAATTTGGTTGATTCGAGATGTGCCTTTTGTGATGAGGATGTTGAAACGGCACGGCATTTGTTTCTTCATTGTAGTTATACGGCGGAAATTTGGTACGCGATTACAAGGTGGCTTGGGGTAGTTTTGGTGTTACCACCACGGTGGTGTTGTCCTATTCTTCTCTAGTCGATTGTGGGTTGAATAGGAAGCGGAGGAAAGGCTTTTCCATTATTTGGCTTGCTTTTGTTTGGTCGATGTGGAAAGTGAGAAATGACCGTATTTTTAATAATGTGATCATGTGATGTGGGATAGGATGATGGTGGTGGGAGCTCATTCAAAGGCTATCATGGCAATGGTTTTTAAATAACACCGTTAAAGGGCCGTGCTTATTGTATGAATGGACTTGGAACCCGGGTGATTGTATGCTTAGATGAGTCATTTGTGTTGTGTTGTGTCGTTTATTTGCTATTTGACGGAGGTCTTGTATTGTTTGTTTTTTGGGTGCCCTTTGAGGTATTTTCCTTGTACTCTTTGTTTGGCCTTTTTGGTACTTCTTGTGCCAATTATTACCCTTAATAAAATTTTGCAGTTCAAAAAAAAAAAAAGGTCAAACATATTTTTAATAAGTTTTGGATAGAAAAAAATGGTTTAATTTTTATGAATAAAATACATAAATAAAAAACTTATAAAACTAAAAAAATCAACTATAGTGCCAAATAATTTTAGTTTTTGTCTAAAAACTCATATTTTCATTTTTAGCTTTTAGATAGTTTTCGATACCTAAAACAGTCAGACCAAACTATAAGAAAAAAACTATCATTATAATCTCTTAACTTAATTTCAGTTAATATTTTAGTCTTTTATTTTTCTATTATAACTCTTTAGTCCTTTTTTTTTTAAAACGTAGTTTTAAATTTGTAGTTTTTTTTTGTTCACTTTCAAATATACATGTAGAATACTATTTTAGTTGTAATATTTCAATTTTTTAATATTGAGGTCGTCATTATTTTTTAATCTATTTCAGTGTATGTAATGGAAGTTTCCACTTCATATCATTGTTTCTATGTTTCCCAAAATAATAAAAAATAGAATAATTAAAACCAGTAAATATATAAATAGGAAGAAATATATAGAAAGAGAAATGCGATTCAAATCTCATCATATTATTAAAGTCATACACCCATGCACCATGCTACATTTGTTTATTAAGATTCAGATGGATATCTGAGAAAACCAACTGATTAATTGGATACAAGGATTCCCTTATTATAAGTTGTACGTAGTTGCATGATATATGAAGATCATTAAGCGGCCATATCTAGAGGCATCTTCAGGAATTCTTTTTCATTGGGTTTAGTGAATTTGCTTAATTTCTTTAATGCAGGATTAGAGAGAATCTCAAAGTAGCTTTCTGCTTCAACGTTAGAGGTAAAACACCAGCCATGTTGGAGTTCAGTCGAATTAGGATAATAAGCGCATATGCTTCCACTTCCCTTCTTAATGCAGTCATCGTCAGATTCACATAAGTTATAATTTTCTCTCAGTGCTTTCTTAAAATGATTACTACCTAGGCAATTACCAACCAAAATTGAATATGCGAGACAACCACAATTACTACCGTCGTCGTGACAACCTCCCCATGCTTCCCATGCATAACACCATGTCTTCGCACATCCTTCTACCTTCTTCATCGGGAACATTACTGCAAATGAAACTTAAAAGTCAGTTAAAGATCCAATAAACACAACCACATACTTACACATTAATTCATATATATGGCTTCACCAATAATAATAATGATAAAAGAGTTTCTAACATATGTAAAAAGAAATGCATGCATGGTATATATATTGGTAAGAAAAAGAGTTATAAAATACACACCGAGTGTGGCAAGAAAGACGACAACCAAAGCATGCTTAACATAAGCCATTTTGTTTGATCAAAAGAAAGAACTAGTTACAATTGTTTGAGTTGCATTTCTTCATCCTTGGATGCAACAATATATAGAGATATCCTGATATATAGCGACAATGATAGTTACAACGATGCAAAACCAATATATTAAATTCATACGTGTGGAACCCCATCCAAAAATATAAAATATTATGAGAAAATGAGTATGCACGGATGTGTAAAATAATTTTATATTGTCAATCAATCACATTTATGTTTTTTGTCACATTATTTCATTTAATCTCACTTTTTTAATATGACATGAAAAGTTGAATTATTCTCATTGGATCTCAGTGTAAAATTAATTTACACTGACATTTGACGGTACTTGTCTTTTAAACTCTAATATTATTGTATACAAAACAAATAATGATATTATTTAGTAAATGTAAATAAATATTCATTCATTAATTGTTAAAAAAAATCAAATCAAAATTCATTCATTCTTCTGTATACTGTTAAATACTCCCTCCGTTCCTTTTTATAAGGAACAATTTGGAAAAAAGACACATACCAAAGAATCTTATTGTTTTATTAAAAATTCTAAAATTTTATAATCTATTTCAAAAATAACCTTGGTGTATTTAATGCATAGGAAATATGTTACTGTAATTAATGCATAACATTGAAATAGATAAAGAGTAAAAATGAGATTGCTTAATTAATAAAGCATAAATTTAATGATTGTTTCTTATAAAAAAGAATAAATTTGTTTTCCAAATTGTTTCTTATAAAAAGAAATGGAGGGGTATGTTTTTGGTTGAGGACCATGATTCGACCTCTGTAACTGCGACTGGGTTGAGGTTGGAACCACTCGATGTTAGAACCTTTTAAATACTATAAAATAAAAAATGACATAAAATAACCTTCAAAAGAAAAAAGAACACAAGCAAATAAATATTATTGGAAAAACAATGAATATTATCACGCGTTTGGGCTTGAGCTTGACGATAAACATAATGATATTTTTCATAAAGAGCCGACTGAGGATGAGTTAACAAGACAATCATCCTTGGGAGATTTATTGCAATCAAAGAATCGTGGTATATTTTAATTTTTATGAAAAATTTCACTTCCAAAAAAACTTAAGGCCATAAAACATCAAAGCATATTTTCATTTGAAAATGGAAACAAAAGTAAAAATAGATTGACACATATTTATTCAAAAAATAACAAAGTTTATATTTATTTTATATTGCATGATTCCTATATAGTCTTAGGGATGAAGACGAGTGAGAGAATCATCTAATAGTATAGTACGAGAAGTGAAGAAATACTCTTCATCTCGCTCTACTCTATAACATCTTTAAACATATATCATACAAAAATGATCTCAATTCCATGAAAAAATAAATAAAATTAAACCAAATTACTTAAATAATATTTAATTTGTATTTCTTTGTTCCTTTTTTTCATGACATGACACGCATGTTTTATTACTAATATATTTGTCTTACTTGCATTTCTCTCCAAGTTTTTACTTTTTCACTTATTTCTCTCTTGCACAAGACTACAACCGCTTCACATGCACTTCATACTTCAATGACATCTAACTTTACCAACAAAAGATAATTAATTTCTCAAGAGCTATGTTTTCACATCTCTAGCTGTACATTTTTGGAAGTAGTGTGTGTTAACTATTAACAACAAATATGTTTTAATGGTGAGAAGAAATTTGGACCCAATTTTAGAAGTGGGTGCCAAAGTGGAACCAAAATTTCTTGGCATATTTGAAAAATAAATATGTTTTTGTTTTTTATAAAAATTTCAACTTTTTATTTTTGTCCTCCCTATTTTTTTTAGGAGATTGAAGTTCAAACCTTAATTATTCCACTTATTAACTTTAAAAATGAAATTTCTAGCCGTTAAATTACTTGACTAAAAAAAAAATCAATTTCGAAAACAATTAAAAAAAATATATACAACATTCTAAATAATATAAAATAAAAAATCACATAAACATTAAACAACCTTCAAAAGAAAAAAGAACAGAGAGATCAGTGGCGAAGCAACCCAAAAATATTTGGGGGGGGGGGGGGGGGGGGGGTAAATTGAATGTCAAAAAAATATTTAAAAAATCATATTAAGAGTGTGTTTAATTTGGATTTTATTTCAATCTCTCAAACAAAAATTAAACTTTTTTAACAAATAATTGATCAAACATGAATTTTTATACACAAACTCTATTTCAAATAAAAATTTTAGTATTTTTTTTCTCAAAAAAAATATATTTGAATACTTTGACAAAATAAATTATAAATTTTAAAATAGATATAAATTATTAACAATAAAACATTTGAAGAAATGCTTCAAAAAGTAAATTAGAAATGATATTTTGAATGATTAATAATAAAGAATGTTTTTAGAACAAATTTAAAGGTGGTTTATAACTCTATAAGTTAGAAATGTGTACTTCCAAATAGAGGGGGTTTGAAACACCCACAAAATGAACAGCATTAAAAAACTGAAAAGTATAAAAGTAATCTGAGTCCAAATAGAGGGGATTTAAAACCCCCGCAAAATAGGAAATAGTAAAACTATACAGACTATTTAGCGGGGGTTCAAAATCGCCGCTAAATAATATACCTATAAAAAAAATTAAAAAATCTGGGGCGGGCCATGGCCCTACCCCGCCCACAAAGGGCTCTGCCCCTGAGAGAGATAGAGAGAAGGAGAATTTCGGCCATGTAACATCTTAAATATATATATATATAGTCAGGATTCGTTGACACCAATTAGTTTGTCACGAAATGTTACACATCTCAATAAAGTTTTAACCGATATAAATTTTAAAAAATTCATTGTTGGATTGAAAGTTTATATTTTATAAATCATTTGTGTAAACTGTCAGACAAATTCCAAATTTGCCGGCAGATCAATAATAGCAATGTCCAAAAAATTGAGATGCTGATATTCCATCCAGTATTATTTATTTCATAATCTGATGAGACATGTCTGGACTTTGTCATCTTCATCTTTATCTCTTATTGTTCAAATAGAATTTTCTTCTAGACTCAAAAAAAAAATTTAGAGACTTTATCTCTTTATTTTGTAGTGTAATAAGACATTTTTAATCTCTCAAATACAATATTAATGGTAAAATTTTCCCAAAGGAGTTTTAACATTATGTTTTATAAATGGTTAAACTTAAACTCAATAATGTATATATTAAGCCGAAAGAGATTTGAACTATTTATATTGACTAATAATATAGGAGTAAGGGTTATTATTTTTACCACTAAAAGCAGATATATATTTTTTTCACTGCAAACAAGAAAGAAAAAATACATAGTTGGCAACACAAATTCAACTTGTTAAAGTCTAAAAGAATGCTATTTTTTAGTATTAACTACTTAATATAAGTTATTTTGAACATATTATAAAATTAAAAAAAATGTAATTAACGTTGTATGAAAGAAGAAAAAAAATTTATGAGTTATGAGCAGATTACAAAAGTGTCTTTCAATTATGGTATGAAAAAGATAAATTGTAGAATTGAAGGAATAATAAATTGTTAAAGGTATAATAAGAAAATTAACATTAAATGTTTTATTGTTAATGGAAAGCGGCTTATAATGTAGTACAATTTTTTTCTCTCAAAGTGAATTATAATTTGGTACAAAAGAAATATCTAATTATCAAGGAAAGAAAATCCATAAAACTATAATTTAATGGTGACATAAATAAAGTTTGGCAAAAATTTGTGTCCAACAAGAATCAAAATTTAGATTCTTCAAGAATTGCCATTCAAAAGAAAAAGGTTCTTCAAGAATTATATAACACTACTTCCTCTATTTAGATTCTTCAAAAATTTAGATTCTTTGATCCCCTATGTTCATCATTTTGAAGAATTGGTCCATCTATTTTAAAATTTAATAGTTATGGTCCCTTCAACACATATTTTGTCTAAAATACGATGATACATGTTTTAAATTAACTTTATAAAGATTTTGCTTACAACTTCATCGATGTTGGTATTTTTTCATATCAGATCATATACCACCACTACAAGAAATATGATTTTTGGCAGCGACATTCAAATTGTTAACAAAAACATACATACAGCAGCAACTTATTTAAGTTGTTCTTATAAGTTAGTTTTTTTTCTCAACAATTACGTTATTGCTGGGAAAAATTACATATCCCAACAATAATTATTGTTGCCGCTAATCATATTGCTTTTTTGCAATAAATCTTGTAAAGTCGCTGGAAAATCAACGATTACTATTTTTTTATGCGTATCTTTTATCGTGGTTTTTGTTTCTATTTTTATGCATAGATTTGTTTTAACTTAAAATTATTATTTTTTATTTTTTCTTCCTATTTTTATGTTTTGTATTTTTTTTATTTTTTTTCATATCTTCCTATTTTAATTTTTTATATCTTGGTGCGAATGTCTTTTTAATGAAATTCAAGGAAGTGTTAAAAATTGCTTCGCTTGCAGGTGTACCTATATTTTGATCTTTGGTTATCAATTATCATTGCTTGCTTGGAAATTCAAGGATTTCATATATATAGTAATATTAAAATTAGTTGAAACTCAAATGTGACTTTATATCTGATAACCTCTTCACTCTGTAGGGATGTCAATTTATATCTGATAATGGATTATCCGTGGGGATTATCTGTATGGAGATCTGAAGTCACGGATTTTTTCCCCATGGGGACGAGGATGGAGGGAGAAATTCCCCCGTGGATATTTTGGGGCGGGGAATGGGGAAGGTCCCTCCGCCACCACGGATTCCCCGACCCCGACCATATTATTTAAATTATATATATATATAATATATAATTATATAACTTTATATTTTTTTAATAAAAAATAATGATTAATACTCCCTCTGGTCCTTTTTATAGAAGACAATTCACATTTTAGATTCATTCAATAATTAATGTATTTGGTTTATAGTATAGCTTAAATACATTCATAACTGAATGAATCTTAAAAGTTAACTGTCTCTTATAAAGATAATGATTATGATTATGTGTAGTGGCAACAAGTTCAATTGAATATTTTTTTTTTTTTTACAAAAACAAATATTGAAAAGTGTTTTTTCGGTTTTTTGTTATTGATGCAAACTGTACTTTTATTTAAAAAAATAAAAGATACGAAATATGTATCTTTTAGAAAAAAAAATGAAGAAAAAACAAGATATCAGTGTCGTGCTTTGATTAAAATGTATAACAATTTTGTTAATTTTTTATATTCGTGGAGCTCTGTGGATACTGTGGGGATCCGTGGGGATGAGGATGGAGGAAGAAATCTCCCCGCGGAGATGGGGATGAAGGAAGAAATGTCCCCGAAACGGGAATGGGGCAAGGAGTGGAAAAGTATCCTCCGGTCAATTCCCGCCCCGTTGACATCCCTATCACTCTGCATGCTCTTGTCGGCAAATTCATACTTTTTTCAATTGGTTTTCCAATTCATAATTTTATTAATCCATATTTAATTTAATATAATTCATTTAATATACAAAAGAACAGAAGCATACGCTCCAACATGTAATTAGTTTTGCAACTTTCGTCAAATTTCATCGGCAAACTTTCGCACCAAAGAGTATTTTTCAATTATATTTAAGAAACAAAAAAAAAAAAAAAACTCTCAAATAAATAAGAAACAAAACTCTAGTTTTTTCTTTTTTTGACAAAAAATAAAAAAACAAAAACTCTAATTAAAATAGAAAATCAAGTAGATTATAGAAAGAAAGAAAGAAAAAAAAAAAGAAGTGATAAGGTAGAAATAACTCAACAAAATAAAATCTAATAAAAAACTTAATGTCAACTCAAACAACAATCACCTTGATCGCAGGGATACAAACAAACAAATAAATAAGATTAAACCTTAAAAAAAAAAAACAATGTTTTTTCTTCTCTCCCACTTTAAATCTTTAACTCATCTCTCTCACTTTAAATCTTTAACTCTCTTGTGAATTGCCTATGATCAAAGATTAAAGGTTAAACCACAAATTATTCTATAATACTTCATTGCACAAGTAAGTGGATTTCTATATTTTATAAATAAATTCTTGTTTTCAATTTTTTATGGGTTATAGATTTCTAGGAATCATACTTAAACTAAATTCACAAGGTTAGGGTTTATGTAAGGAATAGTTTCTTAAATCAAATCTCATCAATAATTAACAAAACCTTATTAGAAAAATATAATAATATAAAATTGAATTTGTCTTGTTTCTTTGTTTTCAAATTGACTCTTTGGTCATAGTTGGCGTGCCTTACATAGATGGTACTTTGTTGATTTTATTTTATTTTATTTTATTTTTTGTAACCGTTTTTTTAAAGAAATAACAAAAAAATCTTTTTCAATGGATAATTTTAAATCGGTGGAGCAATCAGGTGAAAATATCATGATCTGTAGGTGTGGCTTCGTCAAAGTAAAAAAAAAATTGTTGGGATCTTTTCATTTAATCATCGTCTTTGGATACAAGCATAGTGTTAATTTTTATTTTAATAACTGTTGATTTTTATTTCTTTATGTTGTTAGTTTCTAATTGATTTTTCTTATGGATAGAATAAGTAGAGACCAGATTCAGTGTGATAATAACCAACGGTACCATGAGTTGATTTTTTTTTCTTTTATTTTTGAATAGAATTATTTTCTCAAATTATGAAGGAATAGAGAAGTAGTCAACTTTTTTTTTTTTTTTGACAAAGTTTTTTTTTCTAACATACTTCAACTCAATGCTAGTACCTCTTTTTTCTAACATACTTCTTCTATATTTGTTTTTCTTTTAATAGTTATGGCACCTTCAAATCATGGTCCAAATTTACAATTTTCAAATTCTTCAAAACACAATGATAAGGAGACTGAGTCTAACATCGACAGCGTGAGAGAAATCGAGCAGTTCAATTTTTTCTAATCCATTCGGTAATCAGAGAAAGCCAGCAATTTGGTAAGTACTAATTTAAACGCTGGCTTGCATTTTGCTAATTTTTTATTGCTTGCTTGGTCATCCAAGCTTGCAATAACTTGAGACTGATTGGCATTAATCTGAAGAGCTGGTGCATGACCTTCATTGGTCTTTTGTACAGTTGGTGATTTTCTTTTTGTGGTGTCAATTCTAAGCTGACTTCTCATTAGAGATATGGTAGGATTCTTGCTGAACTTAGTGGACATTCATTAAAAGGCTCTTGATGTACTTTGCCTTTTTTTTTTAATCTTTTGTATTTTTAGAGATTTTGACAGGGAGAAGAGGGAGGGCTTATGATGTGTTTTCTTTTTCTAGCAAGATCTTATATTCATTGTGGTATTTTCTGAGGCTACATTTGAATTTAACCTATGATCTCAAAATACTACTATAAATCAAAAATAAGAAGGTATTTATTTGATTTATGCTTAACTTTAGTTTTTCTTATTCATATACTATTTGTTCTTATATTTTCATCTTAAAATTTCACTTTATATATACTTCTCATAAATTTCTCATTTATGTCAAAATGCAATAGAATGTACAAATAAAAGAAAAAAAGAAAGAGAAAGAACTATTGGCTTAGGTGTCGCAAAAAAGAAAAAGAAGAGTGCTACCGGAAAATTGTATGTTGATATTCCAATCGATAAAATGGTAGTTGTTGGACCCGGAGCTGCAATCGAGAAAACTGGAGAAACAAGTTGAAGCAAAAATGACAACTATGCTTTGTCAAATGCTGAATTTTCCAGTAAGTATATAGATAGTCATTTTTGGTACAAAATATAATAAATTAGTAGTTCATATTATAGAATTCTATTAGTTTATTATATTGAATTAATATTTTATGGGTGCTATTTGAAATATTTTTATAGGGTGGACAATCTTCTAGCGCTGGATATAGTCAGCTGAATTTAATTACAAAGTTAGTAAAGAAGAATTGATTTTGTCGCCTCTGGGCCTTTGGTTTGTGTGTCAGCAATGGTGTTTTGTGTTTCGCTATATTTTGTTTGGGTGTTAATTTTTAGTTGTTTTTTTTAGAACAAGATAATTTATAATATTTTTTTCATTTTTGATGTTGACAATGATAATTTACGACATTTTATATTTTAGACTTAAATATCATTTCGGTCCCTGTATGTTCCCAACTTTTTGATTTTAGTCCCTGTAAGTTTTTTTTCTACATTAGTCCCTCAATGTCGTAATTTTTTTCGTTTTAGTCCCTCCCGTCAACTTCCGTTAAAAAAAAGCTTAGGTGGCAAACAGTGACACACATGGCAGTTCTAAGATAGCAATGAAGGACTAAAACCAAAAAGGAAACAAAATGGAGGGACCATATCCAAAACAACTTCTGAATCTTGAGCTGGTTATCAAAGGATTCCTTGGCTTCACCGATCACCTGGCGTGTGGTTTTAATGCGCCCCTTCACTTCCTTCTCTAATTGGCGAACCACTGACTCATCAACAGGGACTGCCTCGTTGCTGAAAAGAGTCCTGTATTGAGGTTTACTCATCAAATCCGAGAAGTTTCGTGATAGTTCTGCGAAAATCCTAACAAGCTTTGAGCTCTCAAGCTTGAGCTTTCGTGCATAAGAAGCATACATAAGAGCCAAAGACTTATGATCCTCAGCTTGCTTACGGATCTGATCCAACCGAGGCTTGAGGGGATCAGTTTTCAACGCCAAACCAGATCTCCTTATTGATTCAAATCCATGAGCACCACCACCATCAGAATCCTAGTACAAAACCATAACAACAAAAATTAACAAAGCTTCATCAAATATTTTTCCTTCCCTAGAAAATCTATACATTAAAATCACAAACACTTTCCTTTCCAAAACTAGACTAACAAAAAAAAAACTTCATCATATTCCATCTTAACCTAGCTTAAAAAACATAGTCAGATCCGCCTACTTAAAAAACACAGCAACAAATTAACCTAGCTCCATCAAATCTATGTACTTTCCCAAAAAACGAAATGCAAATTTTCCATCTTTATTTTCCCGAGAAAATTAGCAAGCCAAAAAATAGTCAGATCTCGACCCAATTGAACCTAGATAGTAAGATCCAAAACTAACCTCAACCCACTAATTTTTTCCTTAAATTAAACTAACCCAGAAACAAAAAAGGCAAAAAAATTAAAACTTTACAAAACTAAAAGAAAATCACAACCCCAATAAAATCTGTTTCTTTCCCGGGAAAAATAATCACATAAACAAAACCAAAAAGGGGTTAGAGAAATCAACAAAAGCTTAACAAGTGATGCAGTTCAAGTTTCAATTTTGGTTTCAATGAAATGCAATTAGTTTGTTTTGGATATGGTCCCTCCATTTTGTTTCTTTTTTGATTTTAGTCCTTCAATGCCACCTCAGAACTGCTATGTGTGTCACCGTTTGCCACCTAAGTTTTTTTTTAACGGAAGTTGACGGGAGGGACTAAAACGAAAAAAATTAAGACATTGAGGGACTAATGTAGAAAAAAAAACTTACAGGGACTAAAACCAAAAAGTTGGGAACATACAAGGATCGAAATGATATTTAAGCCTATATTTTAAAGTTATAATAATTTGTATTTATGTTTCTTGATTAAAAATATTACAATGTAAAAGAATTTATTTTTGCATTGTTATGACAATTTAAATTATGTGATTGATACTATTTTTTTATAAAAAAAAATAATTAAACTATATAATGACATTTATAGTTTGGAAATCAAGTTTATTCCAACAATTTTTGTTATTGAGGTATAAAAGATATAACAACAATTTATATCGTTGACAAAAATAACATTTTTGCTGTGAAAAACACTAGTTATGTCAACGATATTAAGGCTCTGTTTGGATTAGCTTATTTTTGAGCTTATGCAAACAGCTTATGCAATATAAATTAGGTTTTAACCTATTTTATAAGTTCTAACTAGTGAAAATTGTATTTTTGTAAGTTATTTTTATCATAAACTACCTTTACAAACTTATAAAAATATATAAAAATTATATAAGTTGTTTGCATAAGCTCAAAAATAAGCTAATCCAAACATGGCCTAATTGTTGCTGCAAAATACTAGTTATGGCAGCGACATTAATTGTCCTTTTAAAACTTTTTGCAATGATACTTATGCCAACGGTATGCAGAAAAAAAAATTTGCTTTGAAAAACGCATTTTCTGCCAGCAACAATAATAGTTGTCGCAAAAAACACTAGTTATGGCAACGACATCAATTGTTGCTGAAAAAATACTATTTATGTCAGCGACATTAATTGTTGCTGCAAAATACTAGTTATGGCAGCGACATTAACTGTCCTTGCAAACTTTTCGCAACGGCACTTATGCCAACGACATGCAGCGACAATTTTTTCGCTGCAAAAGACATATTTTCCAGCAACTTTGTATTTTTCGCAGCAACATTTGTCGCTACAAAAAATCATATTTCTTGTAGTGCACTTCGTATAAAACATATCATGCCGCCAATTTATAGTTAAAAATTATGATATAGAGAGATCAAAACTGTTAAATTTTAAAATAGAAAACCAAATTTGTAAAACAATAAAAATAAAGGATTAAAACTGCAATTAAGTCTAAAATATTTTATTTTACCATTATGTTTTTTCAATTCGGTAATCTCTTTCATTGATGTAAAGTAAGTTTCCAAATCATATCATTGTTTCTATTTTTCACAACATATTAAGAATTAAGAAATGGAATAATTAAAACCATTAAGAAATAAGAAATAAGATATATAAATAGGTAGAAATATAGAAAGAGAAATGCTTAAATATGCTTTTAGTCCCTGCAATTATATCTTATTTTGAAAAGAGTCCCTGTAAAAAAGTAAATTTGATTTTAGTCTCTGCAATATCTCAAAACTTTTAAAATAGCCCTTAACTGAATTTTTTGATGATATTGTCGGGACTAAAATCAATTTTTTTTTTTACAGGGACTAAAATCAATTTTTTTATTTTTTTACAGTGGTTCTTTTCAAAATAAGGCATAATTGCAGGACCAAAAACATATTTAAAAATTGATCACGTCAGCTCTAAATCCAGTCATGGGCTATTTTAAAAGTTTTGGGATATTACAGGAACTAAAATCAAATTTATTTTTTTATAGGAGCTCTTTTTAAAACGAGACATAATTACAATGACCAAAAGCATATTTAAGCCAAAAAAAAATGACAATCATAACATTACTTGATATATATTACATTGATGACATTATGGGAAACTTGAAACTGCATGCTTTCTCTACGGCATGCGATCCAAATCCCATATTATTAAAGTCACACACTCATGCACATGCTACATTTATTTATTAAGATTCATATGGATATCTCAGAAAACCAACCGATTAGTTGGATACAAAGATTCCTTTATTATAAGTAGAATGTAGATGCATGATATATGAAGATCATTAAGCGGCCATATCTAGAGGCATCTTCAAGAATTCCTTTTCATTGGGTTTAGTGAATTTGCTGAATTTCTTTAATGCAGGATTAGAGAGAATCTCAAAGTAGCGTTCTGCTTCAACGTTAGAGTTAAAACACCAGCCATGTTGGAGTTCAGTCGAATTAGGATAATAAGCGCATATGCTCCCACTTCCCTTCCTGATGCAGTCATCGTCGAATTCACATAAGTTATAATTTTCTCTCATTGCGTTCTTAAAAAGACTTCCACCGTAGCAATTACCAACCAAAAGTGAATACGCGACACAACCACAACTACTATGGTCACTGTTACAACCTGACCATCCGTCCCATGCATAACACCATGTCTGCCCACATCCTTCTACCTTCTTCATCGGGAACATCGCTGCAAATCAAACTTGAAATCAGTCAGTTAAAGTTCGAACAAACACAACCACATACTTACACATCCATCATTAGACCATTCATATATAATAATATGGCTTCACCATAATAATAATAATAATATATCAGTAAGAAAAAGAGTTAAAATACACACCGAATGTGACAAGAAAGACGACAACAAAAGCAAGCTTAACATTTGCCATTGTTTGATCAAAAGAAAGAACTGGCTACAATTGTTTGAGTTGCATTTCTTCATTCTTGGATGCAACAATATATATAGAGATATCCTGATAATAGCGACAATAATAATCACAACGTACGACAACAATAGTTCAGTTCAAATGCGTGGAACAAGATGCAAAAATAATAATAATATTGTTAAAAAAATATTTATAGTAAATAATACTCCGTCCGGCCTAAATTATTTGGGAAAAAACAAAAAACACACTTATTAAGAAAAACGGAGAGAGTACATATTATTAAATTTAGATGTGAGGATCACGGTTTTAGCAAAGATAAATAAAAGATTGCAATTTACACCAGTAAAAAATGCACATAGTACTTTTTTGCAATTTATTTTAAAGCAGTTGATGATAGATCAGACTATTCAGATTAATGCATTTTAAAATTGCTCTAAACAATCTTGGCCATACCTTTTCATTCGAAAGGTCGCGATACAAAACAGTCTAAAAACTGTGTGTATTTTGACAATAGCAAATCATGTTGCGTAAATAAATATTCATTTTTTGATTAAAAAATCAAATAAAAATTCCTTCATTCTGTATACGGTAAACCGTGATGAGTTAACTTCAAAGCGAACAATCTCTCCGAGATGTGGACTTGAAGTCGGGTCGGTACATATTTATCCCCCGCGGATAAATCCGAGTTCTGTCGGAACAGTGACGCCGTCGGTGGGAACGATAAAATTTGTTCTCGAACCCAGCCTCTTATCCTCGACTAGGGGCATCCGTTATGGATACACCAAATAGTCTCACATAACTTGGAACTCAAGGTTAATGATAGTTTATATACAACATGTCACACTCCTCTAAGCAACCGAGATGCCTTTTCTACAAAGGACAAAACCATGACGGGTTAACCCAAAAGCGGACAATCTCTCGAAAATGTGGACTTGAGGTCGGATTTGAACAGTGGCGCAAGATCCTTAATTTTATTTTAATCCTCTTACTTTTAAGAGAACAAAATCTTTTAATCTATATAATAGAGAAAATAAAATTATACTAAAAATTATTTTTCTTAAACTTTAAAAATATGGGTTCTCTTGAACGTATTGGACAGAGTTTGTAGGCCATTGCTGATGATTAAGGGTGAATTTTAGTTTCCGAAAGAGAATTGAAATCTGAATATTTTCTCGTGAGGGATTCAAAGTGTGTTGTTGCACTAGTTAATTATTGTCATCATTGAGATCTTCTTTGGGATGGGTGTGGGGCGTCGAGCACGGTTAAGTATGGTTTTAATGTGCCATGTTGTTGTGTGGTCTATTTGGACCTCCCGGAATGATATTATCTTTGTCGGTGGGTCTTCAACGATTGATAATCTTGTGGATAAGGTGAAACTCTCCCCCAGGAAATGATTTATAGGTAAAAACCCTGATAGCCACTGCTCTTTCTACGAGTGGGAGGTGCAACCTCTCTTGTGCTGGTCCAATATGGCCAAGTGAGGATGTGGTGTCTGAATGCATCTGGTTCTTGTTGAATAATATCTCTTGGAGTGTCCGCTCTTGGTTGACTTTTCTTATTTCCTTTGTTGGTGGCTTTGAGTTGATTTGGTGGTTTTGTTGATTTTCGAAGACTTTTTTTTTTGTATTTTTTATGTATATTTGTGTTTTTATTAAGTATTTATTATACTATTTCTCTGTATCATGATTATTTTATCCATTATATATATTTATCTATTTGCCATTCAAAAAATATCATCATATATTCATATTATACATGCAATTTATAAAGTTTATGTCACTCTTCCCCTCCAAATAATAAATAATTTGTAACATTTATGGAGCATCTCTCTTTCCTTAGTTGTTTTTCATACATATCATGTTTTTTTTTTTTGTGTGTTTTTTAGTGATTTCTTCGTCTGAGTGTGGTGTTTGATTTTCGTCGTCTTGTACATTGCTATTTGATTTTTCGTATTGTTGCGGTGTTCGTTTGATTCTTATTGAAAAATCGGTTCCAGTCAGTTACAAATTATGTCAAAGAAGTCTCACATCGTTTGCGAGAAGGCTTGAACAAGTGTTTATAAGTAAGATATGTTCATCACCTTACAAGTCAGTTTTGTGAGGATGAGTTAGGTCAAACTCTCAATTCTAAGATGGTATCAAGGCTTATCCACGATTCGCTGGGGCACTTCGTCGGGCCACCTGCAATCAGGTTTCTGATCGGACCCTCCACCTATCCGCACAACAAGTCCAACAGTGCTGGGCGCGAGGGGGTGTGTTAAAGAAGTTCCACATCGCTTGCGAGAAGGCCTGAACAAGTGTTTATAAGTAAGAGACATTCACCACCTTACAAGCCGATTTTGTGAGGATGAGTTATGTCCAACTCTCAATTCTAAGAGATTCAATCAATGATTTAGGTATCAACGTTGCAAATCCGGAGTCACAGATATTTCAGTCATTTTAATTTTATCATATTAATTGTAATATGCATTTTGTCATTGTATGCTATTAACTGAGATGTTATGTTCGTAGATTCATTCTTTACCTTTTTAGTGATATTAAATATGTAGTTGTATGATGTATTATTTCAATTTGAATGAATATATTATTTTGTTTTTATAAAAAAAAATACAGAGTAAAAAATGGACATGTCGAAAATGAGTTAGCAACATTCAAGGAGCATATTATGCGGTTAGCTTAACAATTTTATTTCTAAGTTTCCTACCATAGATCACCATCAATAAAAGCTGTGTAGAGAAATGGAAAAGCTTGTGTATCATTCAATCTTTGTACATAAGGGGCCCTCATATATAGTCCTGCATGCATTCATCAAAGGAGCACATGAATAATATGTCACCATTATATATTATTGGAAAATGAACATAGCTGTCTTCATTTAATATGTGGAAGTTAGAATTTTGTGATTGAAAATAAAATGGGATGAATATATTGAACTTGTAGGACTTGGAACTAAAGAGTGTGAATTGAAAAAAGTAAAAAAAGAAAATTGTTTAGGACAATCTCTTTAGTAGTGTATATTTATATATCCCAAAGTGATTAATAGGGGTGTGCCCCAATAGATATCCAGTTTTGAAGATGAAGATGAAGATGAGAAAAGAAAAAAAAAAAATTAAAAAGAAAATTAGATGTACGAATAGATTTTTGGTAAAAATATTAAACGGTTCAGATTTAAAAAAAAAAAAAAAAAGAGATTTATGATAGATCACATTCAATGTAATTCACTATAGACATTTAGGCTCTGTTTGACAAAAATAGCGGTTAGCTTATATAGCTTATGGCTGATAGCCAGTAGCTGATAACTTATAGCTGATAAGTTAATTGAAGTGTTTGGTAAAATTAGCGGTTCAACTAACTGATAAATGTAAAATGATACAAAAGGATATTGTTAATTAATAATAAAATTTATACCAAATTAATGTTTAACATGCTTAGTATTGAAAATTAATTTTTTTAATATACTATATTTTTTAAGTTATTAAACTAATTGTTATTCGTTGAAATCTCAATTCTAAAAATTATGGTTTTTCTAAAAACTCATAGTAAAAATTGATATTTTTATTAAAATATAAGTACGATTTCTTATTATTTTTTTGGAAAAAACAACAATAATAATAATAATAATAATAATAATAATAATAATAATAATAATAATAATAATAATAAGGATATATTATAAAAACAAGAGCAACGTAATATTTTTTTTTTTACGATTAGCAAGAGCAACTATAAATTTTTGAATAAGAGCAACTATGAATTATTCACATAAGGTTTATTAAAACAATGGCATGACTTATATTTATGTCTTATTTAAAATCATATTAAATTATAAAGGGTATAGTTGAATTTTAGATAAAATAATATGGGTAAAAATGGAAGAAAAAAATGAGAAACTATAAGCTCATAAGCTAATTGAAATAGCTTATGAAAAATAAGCTATAAGCTAGTAAAATAAGTTATAAGCTCATTCTGAAAGACTGTTACCAAACAAGTCTTTTAACTTATAAGCTATAAGACATATGCTATAAGCTAGTTTAGTATGCTTGCCAAATAGAGCCTTAAACTAACGGTAGGGTAGGGATGGCAATTTCACCCAAACCCGATAAACCCACCCGAACCCAAACCCAAATCAACGGGTGAAACCCGAGTTGACTGGGTTTGGGTGTGGGTTTGGGCGGCACCCGAAATTATGGGTGTGGGTTTGGGTAGTACGAAACCCACACCCAAAACCCATACACCCGCCCGTTTATATGTTAAATTACCAAAAAAAAAAATCTCTCTCTCTCTCTCTCTCTCTCTCTCTCTCTCTCTCTCTCTATGTATTGTGGTTGTGAACAAAATGTGTTAAACTATGTTATTGCATTGGGAAAAAAGTGTGTTAAATTGTGATATTGTATTGCAAACTATGGTTTTTCTTTTTTTAATGCAATTTGCATTTTATCAAATTTGAATGTGAGTTTGGGTTTGGATGAAAAAACTCGGGAATTTTAGTTCTGCATGATCAAGCTATGGGTTTGGGTGAAAAAACCCAAAATCAATGGGTGTGGGCGTGAGTTTTGTTTTACCACCCAAACAGTCTTTGGATTTGGGTTTGGGTGCACCCGAAATTATAGATGTGGGTGTGGGGAGTATGAAACCCGCACCGTGGGCACCCATTGCCATGCCTACGGTAGGGACCAAATCAATTAATGGAAACAAAATTAAAGGACCAAAATGTAACAATAATTAATTAAGGGATCAAAATAAAACTAACAAATTAATTAAGGGACCAGAAGACTATAATTTAGCCTAAATTTTAATTAACTATAATTAAATAACATTCCTATTAACAAAAAAACACCTACATAATCATGTCACATCACCAAATTCCATTAAAATTAGCAATTGTAGAAATGGGGTGTTAGAGATCTCTCACTTATGTGTGTGAGTTTTTTATTTTATTTTTGATGGATATGTGTGTGAGTTTATTACGATGACTTTGTCATTTTATCTATGTACCAAAAAAATACAAAAACTAAAAATTAGACAAAATTATCTAAAGAATTAACTTAAAACTTCATAATTTTATTAGATTGTAAAAATATATTTAACTCTTACAAATAAAATATATTATATTGTACGTCATTTTTAAAATGTCTAGGACTGATGTGGTGTGATCTCGTCAATTTTATGATCAAACTGGTGTAGGAGAGAGAGTAAAAATGATATGTATGTATAGAATTTAGGGATGTCAATCTTCGTGAGCTTAGTTTAGTTCAGTCGGTAAGAAAATTGCATTATATACGTATAAGTTATAGTTCAAACCTCGAACGTTTAACTTTTTTGTGGGGCCGCCTAAAATTCCAAGGTTGGTCCGGAGCCAAGCAATACTTCGAGAGGACGGAGGGCACTCCGGGGGTCGAAGAGGGATGGTGAAGCTTGTTAGCTATCTAAAATCCGATGATAGTGGGGAGCAAGCGTTTCTTCAGGGGAGGTGCGGACTTGACCAGTCCAGAGTCTGAAGAGGAGGTGGTGAATCTTGTGGCTATCAAAAATCCTATTGTAGTGGGAGGCAAGATCTTCATGACGGCGGAAGGCATTCCGAGGAATGAAGAGGTAGAGGTACAGCTTATGGTTCTAGCAAGAATTGTTGGAAGCAAGTGGAAGAGGTCAAGGTTCAAGTGGGACTTGGACTTGACCGGTGATCTTGAATAGTAGTTCAAGATGGAGGGAGCAGCGCGGTGGTTGAGTGGATCACCATCGATTTAAAGGCAAGGTGGAGAATTGTTGGATATGCCTTAAAATCTCTGTAACAAGAAGTCAGAAAAAACCTGAAGAATCTGCCAGCTGCGCCATGCGCAGGACAGACGGCGCCGCGCGCCAGGAAGCTTCTGAAAAGGGGAGTTTGGTTCTGTTGATTGCGCCAGGCGCGGGCGGGCTGGCGCCGGGCGCGGGCTCGTGCTGGTTTGGAGATTTTTGTGGAAAATATATTTTCTTGGAGTATATTCTGACTTGGATTTGTTTTGTTTTAAAATAGATTGTGTTTGTTTTTAAATAGGATATATTTAAAGCAATATGAGATTTGGTTTTATTTTAAAAGATTATCTTTTAAAATAAGTAGGCATATATTTTTCTATAAATATGGATTGTCTTTATTCATAGAAAAATTGAGTTGAGGGAACAAAGGTTTGTCGTCAAGGGCAAAAAGTTGTTGTTTCTCCTTGGGTAGACTAGGTCAAGTGAGTCTCTTGGTCACGGGAAGAGATTCAGGATTTGGTAGAATTAGGGTTGCTAATTCCTTGTACCCAATTGTGGGAATTTCTTGTAAAGTGATACTCATTGATTCTAGTAGAACGGAGGGGCTGCTCCCTCCTCCAGATTAGGATCATTAACACCGAACTGGGTAAACAAATTGATCGTGTGTTCTTTATCTTCTTGCCGTGTTTATTGTTTGAATTATTGCATCATTGTCTCTATCCGGTCCTTATATTTGGTTGCTTGTTACGCTAGCCTCACACATCAGTTTCTTATTGGTGTGAGTTATGTCGAATTCAAAACATTTTTACTTTTAAAGTGAAATTCTAATCGGTATATAAACTTTTTATTTTTGTTTATTTAACTAGTGTCTCCACTGATTAGCACTACTCTTATTTTTATTCAAATAATTTATTTAATGATCCTTATTTTTATTTTAATCCTCTAATATAATTTTTAAGAGAACAGAAGTCTACTACTTTAGAGTTTGGTAGAGAAAATAAAATTTAACTAAAAATTATTTTTCTTAAAAATAAAAATATGGGTTCTCTCGAACATAGTTGGGCAGAGTTGTAGGCTATTGGTGATCTTTACGGGTGATTTTTTTAGTTTCTGAAAGAGAATTGGAATCTAAATAATTTCTCAAGAGGGATTCAAAGTGTGTTGCTGCAGTAGATAATTAATTAATTATAGTCATCATGTATTCATTTTTTTTTTGACAGAATAAACTTATAGCATTTCATTAATAATCAAATCCTGGATACATGTAGGAATATCAGTATGAATACGGAAGCTAGCTAGAGATGGGGCCACTCTTGTCAAATTGTGAGCAACTTCATTGGCTTGCCTCTTAATAAACTCAACATGAGAGTTTGTAAAATAAGAAGAAAAGACATGTTTACAATATCTTATGATATCACCAAACACAGATACATCAATCCTATTGTTGTTAAAGTTGTCCACCACGCGTTTGGAGTCAAGTTCAAATACCACGCTGTTAAGCTGAAGATCCTTTATCCATTTCAATGCACTGAGTAGGCCTAAAGCTTCACCGGTATGCACTTCAAGAATGGGTGAGTACCACTCTGTTTTTGCTAGAACAAACTGACCTTGATCGTCCCGAATGCATACACCGATACCAACTTTGTTCCGCGATCTCGAAAAGGAAGCATCTACATTGCATTTCAAGCTGCCTTCAACCGGCTTTGTCCATTCATACCTTTGTGGACTATGTTGCTGATTATTTTGCCCTTCATGAACCTGTCTTGCATTCCTCCACCCCGTTAGGAGTGACTTTGCACGGTCACAGATGTAGCACCCCAATTTTGTCCCGACATTTTTTTTTATTTTAATTTATTTATACTTCACATTTATTTGCATTTATTCACAAGGTCAACAATCTCACAATTATGCAAATAAAGTGTGAAATCACATATTTACTTGTGATTTTATTTTTTCTAAGTACCAAGAATTCATGTTCATGGAGGTGACTTCTCATGGTTGTAACTTCCTCCCCGAGTCATTAAAGTGTACAAAGAATGACTTTATTTCATGATCTCATGGCAAAGTTCAAGATGGTTAAAAGATTTGAGGTCATAAGGATCATTAAAGAGTTTTTGACCTTATCAAGTGCATGACTTTATGGCTAACTTGTGATCAATCCAAGCAATCATTTTTTATACTAGATGGATGTACTTAAAGATGACACTGCATAATCCATTATCATGGAAAGATTTAACCAAAAGCTCATGGAAATTGGAAGTTGTGAAGTTCCATAGTTGATGTTTCAAGTTGTTGAAAAATCTGGAAAATTAGAAATTTTTTCCAAGTGTTTTTCAGTGATAATTTTGAATATTGATGGTCAGTTTTATATATGATCCAAGTTGATTCATGTCACGTGTTCAACATCAAAGTTGTAGCATGCTATGGCTTCTTTCCATTCGTATCAATATCATGAATTGATTTTGTTTGAGCACAAAGTTTCGAAGAGATGAAGTGAGCATACTAGAAGACCAATTGTTTTTCTGAATGTTGTCTGTGACAAATTTCAATATTGATGGCCATTTTTCTATATGATAAAAATTGATTCAGCTCAAGTGTTCAACATCAAAGTTGTAGAATGTCATGCCTTCTTTCAACTGATAGGAATATCAAGAATTTTCATGGCACGAGCAGCAAGTTTCGAAGAGGAGAATGTGGCATGATGCAGCAGATTTATGGGTCAAAAATCATATCAAGATCTTGCTCAAACCAAATCCAACATTGTGATCCTCTTTTGCAGACCTATTGTACCACTAAAGCTCGGTAAATGAACATGAATTATAGGCTTAGAGGTATATTAAACAAGTGTCATAAGCATTGTCCAATTAAATATCCTTTATAGAGCACTTTTGCATAAAGTCTTTTCCACATTTGTTTTTTCTCAACCACTTTGCTTTGAGCCTTGTGAATTGATTTTGCTGAGATTTCACTCCATCTAAACACCAGAGGCAATGCATGCAAACACTGAAAAGCTTCCCTTCCCCCAAAATCACTTCACTTTTGTTGTCTTGAAACCATGAAGCTTTTAAAGGAAAAGATCACTTTTGCAATTTTTGAGACAACCAACATTGAGATACAACCAAAGTCCATTTCATTCATTTCTGATACCACATTGAGACCTCTATAAAAGGCCTTCATGAGCTCAGAACAAGACATCCACAAAATCTCTCAAAAATCTCCATTAAAGAAGCTTGAAATCCAAATTTTCGAAATCTTCAAACCCTTCAATTTCCTTGAGTTTTATCAATCAAAACATCATCAATACATCACAAATAAACTTCTGTATGCATCAAATACCAACCGAAACACCTCCATCACCATTTCATAATTCTCACTTTTCATCACTTTCAACTTGAATTGGTTAGAACATTTCAGCAAGTTTTAAGCCAAAATATTTATACCATTACATTCTTGGGGACTCAAGGAAGCTAAAGGGATCTTTATTACATCTTGAAAGACCCTGAAAAGAAGCATTTGATTTTTTGCAATTGGTAAGGTTCTCGAGGTTTGATGGTTAAATTCACATTATTTTGTTTATTACAGTTAATATAAATATCATATTTGGATTCCTCTCGAAATTCTGAGCAATATGATATATTCACTTGTTGTTTTTGGTTAAAAAACGAGAAAGTTCAAAAATCACCATGGTTGTTGTTATTTGGGAGATGATCGCATGAGGAAGAAGGAGGTCTTGGTACTCTTTTCAAATTTTTGTATTAAGTTATATACATTTCAGGTTGTCTAAAAGACAAATGCCCCCCATGTAGATCAATGGCAAGTTGTTTGGTTAGTGAAGCAAAGGTCTTTTAACAGGAAACAGGATTCCTGTTTGTTTGGTTATATTTTTTTATTTTTTTTTAGTTTTAATTCCTTTTATTTGTTTATATTAAAATATCTAAGAAATCTCAAAAAATATGTTTTTTCATATATTATTTAAATACCAAAAATCATAGAAAAAAAATATGTTTCTTTATTTTTTATATACTATAAAAATACCAAAAAGAATGTCTTATCTTTTGCAACTTTGATTTTAATTTCTTGTGCATCTCATGTTCAAATATACCAAAAAATACCAAAAATATGTATTTATTTCATATATCAAAAATACTAAGAATATGTTCTTTTTTTTATTTTTTATCTTAATACAAAATTGCCAAAAACATTCAAATACTTCAAAAATAATAAAATAAGTCTTTTCCTCATGCGAATGAAAAAGGATAAATCAGGTAGACACTCGACGCTTCCTCGAATATTTCTGAAACGAGGTCGACACTTCGTTTTCAGTTAAATATTCGTCCTCCAGTTAAAATCAATCTCAACCCACCAAACTTTAATCTTTTTCACGCCCATGCGCGTTTAAACCTTTTTCAAACGGATATCATCGCCCAAGTGTGAGTCCGCATTTTTCAAACAAACAAACTTTTTCGCCCAAGCACGACAAATTTTTTTTCATAAATAAAATCAACCAACAAACAAATATTTTCTACAAAGAATTACGTAGCTTTGAATTTCCTATTGCACTTGGGAATACGTAGGAGCGGGATCCAACAACCGTCAAGCGCACTAATAAAAAACCTATTTTTGGTTAATAATTTATTTTTCTTTTTCCACTCTTTACAAAACTCTTTTTTTAATATTAAAACAAACAAACATGAACTAACACTTATATTTAAGTTAATTTAATTAACGGTTCCCGTTGAGTACAACGGATGTGAGGGGTGCTAATACCTTCCCCTCGCATAACCGACTCCCGAACCCGAAATTTGGTCGCGACGACCGTCTTTCCATTTCTCTCAAGGTTTTATCGATATTTTCCTTTTCCATTGGGAATAAATAAAATCCGGTGGCGACTTTACTGTCTAGCCAGCATTTTTCGCCCGCGCATTTTTCCGGCCGCTTCAACAGACAACAGTCCTAGGCACTCTCTCATTTCTCCATACCACATCATTCCTTTGTTTCCAAATGGACCACATAACGCATGCAAAAACGGCCTTGTTGTCTTTCCTAAGCTAAGACAATATATTGAAGACATTCTCAGTAACCGTAGTTGCCAAGTTCTGATGCTGCTCCATAATCCCACCAGTTGCTAACAAAGAATGCTATTTTGACAAGAGAAAAATAAATGCTTACTATCTTCATCACCTGCATCACAGAGAACACAATTGTTTGGACAAGTGACACCGCGGTCATGTAGTCTTACTCTTGTGGGTAAACAGTTGCGGCAGACCCGCCAAAGAAAATTTTTAATTTTGGGGGGCATTTGAGATTGCCAAATGAGATGCCATCTCCCATCAACCTGATGTTGAGTTATGTTTGTGTTTGTACTTATGCAGAAGCGGTATGCACTTTTAACTGTGTAGATTCCGTTTTTCTCATGCTTCCAAGTGATTTTGTCATTATGAACCGACTCAAGAAGAGGCGTGTGCAGTATCTTGTCAGCTACTTCCTCATTAACTAAACCACGGATCATATCTGAGTTCCATTCCTTCATATTCTCATGCAACCGATCTGCTACTGTCAGATATGCTAAGTTTGGATCAATATTATTTGGCTTATTGATAGCAGTCCCGTCAAAGAGCCAATTCTGGTCCCAAAACGAGATGTCATGACCTGTTCCAATATTCCATTTATGACCACCTTGCACAATAAATTTAGAACTCCATATGGTACGCCAAACATAACTCGGATTGTGACCTATGTTCGATTCCAAGAAGTCACCACGCGGGTAATATTTTGCTTTGAAAAGCTTAGTGACAAGAGTGTCTGGTTTAGTCATCAAATTCCATGCTTGTTTACCAAGCATAGCATAATTAAAGGCAGACAAACTTTTAAAGCCCATACCTCCGGCCTGCTTATGCACACTCAAGCGCTCCCAAGACATCCAGTGTATTCCTTTGGACTGAGCTCTGTTGTGTCCCCACCAGAAGGAATTTAACATCTTTTCAATATCATCAATAATAGAGGAAGGAATAAGGAAGATACTCATAATATAGGAATGAATTGTTTGAACCACCGACTTGATAAGTACTTCCCTGCCAGCTTGTGAAAGACATTTACTGCTCCAAGAATTAATCTTTTTCCAGATCCTATCTTTGATAAAATTGAAAGTTGATTTCCTACTCCTGCCAATCATAGAAGGAAGGCCAAGATATTTTCCCGTTCCCAGGACTTGTTGAACTCCTAAGATATTAGCAATGAAGTTTTGAATGGCATCTGGAACATTTCGACTGCAAAAAACTCTGATTTTTGCAAATTAATTGCTTGGCCAGACGCGGCTTCATAGGTGGCTAGAATGTTCTTCATGTTATTAGAGAGAATAAAGTTATACATAATATTACAATTTATAAAGTTTATGTCACTCTTTCCCCTCCAAATAATAAATAATGTGTAACATTTAAGGAGCATCTTTCTTTCCTTTTTTTTACAAACAAATAACTTTATTTCCTTTCTTTAACATAAATAAATGGATTCCACATAGATTAAGTTTGTTTTTTGTTTATGATTTCGTCATCTGAGTGTGACATTTGATTGTTCGTCGTATTGTGCGGTGCTATTTGATTTCCTGTATTGTTGCGGTATTCATTTGATTTTTATTAAAAGATTCAATCAATGATTTGGATATCAACATTGCAGATCTGAAGTTATAAATATTCCGATTATTTTAATTTTATAATATTATTTGTAGTAGGCATTTTGCCGTTGTATGCTATTAACTTGGATGTTGTGAATATGTTCACGGATTTATCCTTTATATTTTGAGCGATATTAAATATGTAGTTGTATAATGTATTTTATAAATTTAAATGAATGAATATTGTTTTATTTTTGTAAGAAAAAATAAAAATACAGAAAGAAAACAATAGATCTCACTACGATATTTTAGGCCTACCGCAACGCCTAAATTTTGGGATGTAAAAAAACAGTTCTCGTAGGGTGTCTAAGGCAACCCTTTTTGTAAACCGTTGTGATAGTATATATATTTTTGTTAATTGTATGCAACAGTAGAAAACCGTTCTTATAGATACCAACAAGAACGGTTTTCTATCTGTAATCTACAACAACGGTTAAGAACGGTACTCATATAATTTTAAATTATTTTAATAAAATATATTTTTCATTGTATTTTTTTTGTGGAAGTTTGGAGAAAACTGTTTTTATAGTCAATTGCAACAAGAACAGTTTTTTATTTTTAATCTATAATAACGGTTAAAAATTGTACTCGTATAATTTTAAATTATTTTAATAAAATATTTTTTTCATTGTATTTTTTTTGTGAAATTTTGGAGAAAACCATTCTCATAGTCAATTGCAACAAGAATGGTTTTTTATTTTGTAATCTATAATAACTGTTAAAAATTGTACTCGTATAATTTTAAATTATTTTAATAAAATAGTGTATATCCATTCCAAATTATAAGGGTTTAGTCACAAATAAAAAAAAGATTTGCAGAAAACTATTTTATTATTTTGTTAAACTAGTTTTGAGACCCGTGCATTCGCACGGGTCTATCGATTTTTTTTATAAACTATTGTTAAAATATAAGTGACGTAGTGTATTTAAAAAAATAAAAATAATAAATGACGTTATTTTGCTATTTTTTGTAAAACTTATTAAATTAAGTAAAAAAAAAATTAAAGCAATTGTCCCGTGTATGATTTTTGTGTAATAAATTATAATTAATAATAACAAATATTTATTATTCAATTTTTTTTTATTAAATCAATTGTCCCGTGTATGATTACTTTTTTTATTAAAACAATTGTCCCGTGTATTATTATAATATATATTCATCAAAAATTGTTCCGTGTATTATTATAATAATATATTATTCAATTCATTTTTTTATTTTATTTTTTTGGTACAAATTCCTTTTTTTTATCAAAGCAATTGTCCCATGTATGATTAATTTTTTTATTAAAACAATTGTCCCGTGTGTTATTATAATATATACTAATTTTGAGACTCGTGCATTCGCACGGGTTTATTGACTTTTATTTATAAAATATTGCTAAAATATAAGTGACGTCGTGTACCAAAAAATAAAAATAATAAGTGACGTTATTCTGTTATTTTTTTATAAAATTTATTAAATTAAGTAATTTTTTTCATTAAAGCAATTGTCCCGTGTATGATTTTTGTGTAATAAACTATAAGTAATAATAACAAATATTTATTATTCAATTCCTTTTTTTTATTAAAGCAATTGTCCCGTGTATTATTAAATTATTTTTATTAAAACAATTGTCTCGTGTATTATTATTACTATAATATATATTCATCAATAATATATTCATCCTTGTCAAAAAAAAAATCAATAATATATTCGTCCACATTTTTTCGTGTATTATTATAATATATTATTTAATTCATTTTTTTATTAAAGCAATTGTTCCGTGTAAGATTAATTTTTTTATTAAAACAATTGTCCTGTGTGTTACTATAATATATATTTACCGCGTAATTATTTATTATAATATATATTGATCAATAAAATAATACACTTCTCGTGCTATTTTAATGAGTATATTTGTTTTATTCTCTTTTTAATTTTTTTTATGAGTAAATTTGTTTTATGCTTATCTTTGGATTTTTTTGTTATTTTTGTTTTGTATCTTTTTCTATGAGTATATTTGTTTTATGCTTATCTTTTTTTTTTTTGTTATTTTTGTTTTGTACATATCTTTTTTTCAATTTAGAGTTAAAATGACATTTAAGGGCATAAACGGTGAAATATTATTAAACGTACTAAGGACAAAATAGATTTTTAGTAGTAGTTTCTTTTAATATATTGTTAACTAGTTTTGAGACCCGTGCATTCGCACGGGTCTATTGACTTTTATTTATAAATTATTGTTAAATTAAATGACGTCATTCTGTTATTTTTTGTAAAATACATTAAATTAAGTCATTTTTTTTATTAAAGTAATTATCCCGTGTATGACTTTTGTGTAATAAATTATAATTATAATAAAATATATTTACTACTAAAATTCTTTTTTTTATTAAAGCAATTATTCCGTGTATGATTAATTTTTTTTATTAAAGAAATTTTCCCGTGTATGATTAAAAAAAAATTACTAAAGCAATTGTCCCGTATATGATTAAATGTTTTTTATTAAAACAAAAAACAATTGTCCCGTCTATGATTAAATTTTTTTTATTAAAGCAATTGTCCCGTGTATGATTAAATTTTTTATTAAGGCAATTGTCCCGTGTATGATTAAAAAAAGTTTATCTCTAAAAGTGTTTTTGTTAATATTTTTATGAATAGATTTGTTTTATTTTTTTTTATATTTTTGTTTTTTTTAGTTTAGAATTATTGTAACATCCCGCTCTTTCAATTACCTAATTAATTCCAATTAGAGCTTGTTCACTTAATTCAAGATTAATTAGAGGTAGTTAATTAATTAAATCTTTGGACTCAATTGTATTATGTGTAAATTAGGAGTATTCTTTGAAACTAAAATACACACTAATACAATGATAGTTCATTTGTGATTTAATTAAATTACTAGGAAACCAATTTTCCCATCATTCCTCTTCTCTCCCATGACTCACACTAGTGACTCACTTCCCTTTGCTTCACATAGCAACACCTCATCAAATACTACCACTCATGACTTACACCTCAACCTTCCTCTAAACCACTAGTAATTCATGCAAGGGAAAGTAGTTGGTAATAAGTTAATTAACTCTTTTTCTTTCATAAACATTAGAGCAAGAAAATCTCAACTCTCTCTATTTCTCTCAATGCAGCCCCTAAAACACCAACACTACAACTACCTCCATTTTCTTCACTAAGATAGCATGCATATAAACCACCAAAGGAAGAAGTCACTCATTTCTCTCCTCTTCTCACGAGTTACAGCAGCTCAGCAACCTCATGTTGTGCTTCAGTAGAAGAATCAAATCAAAGCCAATAAACTCTTTTCCCTTCTCTCTCTCGGCCAACAACAACACAACAACTTCAATCTCTCCTTTCTTCACCCAATAGAGTTGCATGCAACCCAAAAGCCAAATCACATTATGTACTGATTTTATTATCATAAAACCTTCTGTATAAATTCCCTTTTCTCTGATGATTCAAGCATTCAACACCTTCGCTCTTAGAACAAGCTAGAGTTCATTTCTCAACCAAGTTTCCAAATTTTGTCAAGCTGGTTCGTCGGTTGTAGCTGGGTGATTTATAGCTGTTAGAGAGCCCAGGAAGCAAGGATTAAAGCTTTTATTATCAGGTGGGTTCTTAGGCTAGTTTAGCTAGTTTTCCTAATTTTATGAAATGCATGCAAACATAGGAATTTATAGGAAATAACTGTGTGTATGAATTTAGCTCCCAAAATTCATGTTATTTTGTTCTATATCATTTAAAATGTGTTTCTGCAATGTCTTGAATGAGGATTGTAGGTGTGGTTTATAAAATTCAAAGATTTTCGCAAAACAGAGGCACTTCTGTGTGAACTCGCCATAGCGAGTTGCTAGCGAGCCTTCAAGGCGAGCTCCAGGTTCTGGGCTGAAGAACTTCGCCATGGCGAGCATCTGCTCGCCTAGCGAGTTGTTTAGGCCAGTACCTGCTAGTTCGCCATGGCGAGCTTGGTGACTCGCCGTAGCGAGCAAACCCAGAAATGACTTAATTTCTTGTTTTCAAAGATAAATGCAACACTCGTTTTATATCCTCATTAAAGATTGTGATTTGCAGAAATGTATATTGATTGATGTCGAACAGAAGGTCAATTACAGTTGAATTCATAGGGAAATAACTTAAGGGGAATTTAGAATATGGCATGTGCCCCGGGTTTGGGAATTATTGGTAGCATGCTAATAATTTAGTGATCAGTCGAATTAATTATATGACTATGTTATCAGTATGGACTTCGATTTAGATGTTCCATTAGGAAAATTTAAGTGAGCTTTATGCCGGAGCGCTTTCTGCTCGCGGATAAGGCGAACCCCTGAGACGTGCTCACCTTAGAGGGTTTGCGGTTTAAAATGAACAAGATAAACTCTGTGTTACACCTTTAATTATATTGCTTATGATAATTATGTTATGAATTAGATTATGATACGACTGATTAGGTGCCCCGGCTTTATAGCCTAGGAGGGTAGTAGAATTCACTGGGACGAAGTGACTGTCTCACCCCACTCCCTTTTCGATATAGGTAAGACAGGTTATTTCGGAGCAGGGACCAGGATGGATCTGACGATTGGAGCTGTGCTTGGATTGTCAGCTTAGAAGACATAGTCTTCTTCCTTGTTTTATTTAACTTGTTGATCTGTTGTAGTTCTTCTTCCGCTGTCTGTATCGAATATTAATTATTATCTTAATGTTAATATTTTATTCAGCTTTATTTCTTTTAAATTAATGTACTCAGATTCCAAATTTTAATGCTTCGACTAAATATTCTAGACAATTTAGTTGGGGCGTTACAATTGGTATCAGAGCAGGTCGATCTAGTATCGGATCTTGCCATGAGTCATTACAATCCCTTCCTTAGTAGTACGGACCCTTTGGAGTCTGGACTGTTTACACTGAAACCATCGCGTGCTGAGTCTGATCAACTCAGTATTGTGCATGGTAGGCAGGGTATTACGGTTGAGAACCGAAGTGGACCACGGTGGTTATGTAAGAAGATCGTAGTAGAGATGCAGTTTAGAAGCAATCGTTGGCGAGAATTCTCTCTAACCGGATGTTAGAGCTGGAATAGTTAGGACTGAAGGAGTAAGTGGCGCAACGCCAACGAGTATACCAAGAATTAAGATGGATTAAGACCAATAGTAGTAGGAAATTCTGGAGATCGTAAGGAAGCAGTTGTTAAGATTATTGAGAGTGAGAACAGTTTGATGGAAGTACTAATCGTTCGAAGTAGAATTGTTCATGTAAGAGCGTAAGTATATAGGGTATAGTAGCATCTACTGACACCGAGTGTCAGGTAACTTCCCCAGACTTGACAATAACCATACCTTCTGGTGAACATGTTTACAAGAAACACGTGAACCAAGTAAAATTTAACCCTCGGTAAATCAGAACTCTTCCTAAATACTTAACCTTACTTGTCAGCCGTGAGATTCACCAGTGATGCTAGGTCTGTTCAATACCATACTAGAGGAACCAAGTTGGAATATTTATCCATAGTGACACTCATCCGAAAACTTCCCAATAGATCATCCTATAGGAAGCCGACTCTTAATGCCTCCCTGAGGGTAATCTAGTTTTTCAACCTCGTAACTTGTATTCCTACCATACCGTTAGGAGCCAGGATTTGTTTAGCATAACAAATAGAATTTCCATTTCGATACCAGCTTAGGTCAGTTAACTCAGCAAACCATTAGAGACCAACTTAGATTAGAGTAACAATTAGGAATTATTTTTTTTAACACCATGTAGGTACCTGACTAAATTCATAAGGCATCACTCGTGAGCAGTAGAAACAATAATTAACCAAATTAGTCCTTGTAAGTAAGAACCGATAGTTGTACCTTGCCACTAGAGGTTGAGCGCTTTCAGAATCCAACAGTTAGGAATTCCACCTTCTAAATGTTTTACCATATAGACGCATTAGATTTAGTTATTCAATTATCTTGAACCAGTAATTTAGTACCATTTGCTACCCAACCAAGCATATAGGAACATAGTCGAATTAGTCTGCCTTTGACTCAACATTTTCTTATCTTTCGATCTATCATGTTACCACTTAGGGAATTGATATAAGTCTAGTGAGATAGTCTCAGCTTAACACATTATAGTAGAGGTCCCACCAAACCGCTTGGAATATAACCTCACCTGGAATGACAAGTAGATATATCTCTTGACCACACTTAGTTACCTAGAAGCCTGTCTAGCTCTATCATGTAACTCATATATTAGCAACTTAGTGTCGTGGATAAGGTAGATATCTTGTGAGAGAATTAAGTTGAACCACCCATACTGTTAATTCCCTTAGACGTTAGCCCCCTATCTTATCACCTAGAGCATTATCAATAGAAGTTCGTTTCAATAAAGCAGTCAGTCTCTTAGAAATCAACCTTAGTGACGAATCGTTAGCATTCAAGCCTCAATAAGATTAGTTACTCAGGAACTATCAGTAACGCTTTCAGCCATCTAGATCAATCGTAGAGTATCTATGTTAGTTACCCCGAGCGAAATCGCTAAGTTGGATTTATTCCTTATCAGCCACTTGGGAAATTTTCATTCATTCAGATCTTCGAGTTAGGAATCTGTAGAGTCAGTCAGATTTCCATTAGGAGTGCCTACCAATAACCTGACTTGAACAAGAATCGTTAGGGGCCAAACTCCAAATTCGTGATCTTTACTAAGCTAAGTTCATCGAACCAAACTATGTTGGATTGAGTATCCATTAGACATAGGATCATGGAACAGGTTCACTCCCTAACTTGTCTGATTATGTCCCAGACAGATAATTCCTTCTCGTGCCTCATCATATGTTAGACATGTTTATCACTCGGAGTAAATTGAAAGGTGAACTATCCAAATTCCTCGGCACTGGACAATTAAACTGACATTGTGGGACGCCGCTTATAACTAATCCTGTACAATCTTTTCGGCTTTTTCAGTTACATTGTTAGTAACTAGATATAATCCGTGGAATCCAGTTCTTCTGGAGAGGACACGTGTAAATCCAGTCCAAGCTCTTACTCACTGTATCGATCTGTTAGTCAATTATCCGCCGAACTATTCTGTTCAGTGTCAGTATCAGTTAATCTCATAGGTCCTTGTGCACCTGAACGATCCATCATTATTTCCTGTACCTTGGGTATACTTTCGGAGTCTTATCAGCTAACTTTCAATTAAATTCAGATCTTTCCAGTTACGTAGATAATAGGAGCCTGTATAAATAGCAGAATCTAGATACTTCATCAACGCTATTCTCTGAAATCGAGTTTGAACCATTTCATTCTCTATCAACTGATTCAGTTTCTCTGAACATTACCAACGATGGATTCAGATCATCATTAATCAAATTCCTCGCGTAGAGTATAAGAGTTCCCTTATTGCGAATCCAATTCATACGCTGACATATTGACTATGGTGAATGAAGGATTTAAATCCACTCCCTGTGTCGAGTGTGCAACTTTTTCGTATCCAGTCAGCCGTCACTAGAATCCAATCACTTTAGCCAAATTCTTTCATGCCAACCTATCAGTGAATTATCCAGCCAACCTAACCATATCATTGAAGGAAGAATTCGAACCTCAGTTCATGATATGTTAAATGTACTACTCGACCACAGTCTTGTGCTAGGATGGATTGAAATAGTAGGTGGAAAATTCTAAAGTACTATGGAATCAGTTGCAGATGAGTCTGACTCATTGGCAAAAGGATCTATAGTGCCTAAGTGTTCTTCACTCGTTTTATATTTTGATTAATCCTAGAATTTTTATACGGCACTATGGGACAGTGGTACGTGTGACATGTCACGAGCTGCAGCGTTCGGAATTGATAAAAACCCTAAAGAGAGAATTTTGGATTATTGACATCAACACTTAAACTTATTCCATTCAGCTATTCATATAGCAACAACCAGGCCAGATACCGACATGAGGAACGGTAGTGCGAGATAATATTCAGTACGATATTGCTAAGATGTCGCGAACATATTAGACTGTAGTAGGGGATTGAGAAGTACCGTCACATACTTGCTTTCACCAAGTAAAACAAGTGCACTTGTGAGGTCATCCCAGGAGAGATGTAGTAGTGTAAGAAGTTTATTTGGAAAAGAAGAGATAATGCGTCATTACGTTAAGTGAATCTGATGTAAGGTCGTGATGACGCAGAGTAAAAAGGGGATGACCATAAGTAGTCGGGTCGGAGTGCGCAGCGCAAGATCAGACGAAAATATATTAATGATCAAATTTGGACGAATAACCCTTTCAGAGAGGAAAGTTTTATTCCAAGGAATAAAAGTAATTAAGTGATTCTTGAGAATAACACCAAAGTTGGATCTACGAGGTGTTTCCAAACGAAGAAATTCTATCCGAAGTATATAAGACCTCATTAGATCCTTCAACGCGTCGGTCCTGTAACCTATCAGTTAATTCTACTTCTATCCATGTCAGGGTTACACGACGAGTTTCATGAGTCGCAACTTCGGAAATTCACTCCCGATCATTATCAGCCGAATTCAGTTCGCATAGTTGGCAGTGAAGTTAAGATCCTTGGAACGAGAAAATTCCAATAAGTAAAGTCGGATGAGCTCAATCTCATGACGACTAACTCACTCAGGAACGGAAACCTGTCATGAGAAAAGTTAAACCTATCTTTCCTAAAGGAAAATCTCTGAATTTCGAGGACGAAATTTTTTAAGGGGGGTAGATTGTAACATCCCGCTCTTTCAATTACCTAATTAATTCCAATTAGAGCTTGTTCACTTAATTCAAGATTAATTAGAGGTAGTTAATTAATTAAATCTTGGGACTCAATTGTATTATGTGTAAATTAGGAGTATTCTTTGAAACTAAAATACACACTAATACAATGATAGTTCATTTGTGATTTAATTAAAATACTAGGAAACCAATTTTCCCACCATTCCTCTTCTCTCCCATGACTCACACTAGTGACTCACTTCCCTTTGCTTCACATAGCAACACCTCATCAAATACTACCACTCATGACTTACACCTCAACCTTCCTCTAAACCACTAGTAATTCATGCAAGGAAAAGTAGTTGGTAATAAGTTAATTAACTCTTTTTCTTTCATAAACATTAGAGCAAGAAAATCTCAACTCTCTCTATTTCTCTCAATGCAGCCCCTAAAACACCAACACTACAACTACCTCCATTTTCTTCACTAAGATAGCATGCATATAAACCACCAAAGGAAGAAGTCACTCATTTCTCTCCTCTTCTCACGAGTTACAGCAGCTCAGCAACCTCATGTTGTGCTTCAGTAGAAGAATCAAATCAAAGCCAATAAACTCTTTTCCCTTCTCTCTCTCGGCCAACAACAACACAACAACTTCAATCTCTCCTTTCTTCACCCAATAGAGTTGCATGCAACCCAAAAGCCAAATCACATTATGTACTGATTTTATTATCATAAAACCTTCTGTATAAATTCCCTTTTCTCTGATGATTCAAGCATTCAACACCTTCGCTCTTAGAACAAGCTAGAGTTCATTTCTCAACCAAGTTTCCAAATGAATAAGCTAGAGCGCTTTCTGCTCGCGGATAAGGCGAACCCCTGAGACGTGCTCACCTTAGAGGGTTTGCGGTTTAAAATGAATAAGATAAACTCTGTGTTACACCTTTAATTATATTGCTTATGATAATTATGTTATGAATTAGATTATGATACGACTGATTAGGTGCCCCGGCTTTATAGCCTAGGAGGGTAGTAGAATTCACTGGGACGAAGTGACTGTCTCACCCCACTCCCTTTTCGATATAGGTAAGACAGGTTATTTCAGAGCAGGGACCGGGATGAATCTGACGATTGGAGCTGTGCTTTGATTGTCAGCTTAGAAGACTTAGTCTTCTTCCTTGTTTTATTTAACTTGTTGATCTGTTGTAGTTCTTCATCCGCTGTCTGTATCGAATATTAATTATTATCTTAATGTTAATATTTTATTCAGCTTTATTTCTTTTAAATTAATGTACTCAGATTCCAAATTTTAATGTTTCGACTAAATATTCTAGACAATTTAGTTGGGGCGTTACAATTATTTTTTAGATTTGGGTTAGTAATTTTATGTTTATCTTTAGAGGTGATTTTTGTTGCTATTTTTATGAGTAGATTTTTACTTTATGTTTATCTTTTTTTAGTTTAGAGTTAAATTTACATTTAAGGGCATAAATGGTGAAATATTATTAATCGTGATGAGGACAAAAACGGTTTTTTGGTAGTAGTTTCTTTTAATATATTGTAAGTAGATAGATTTCACAAAGATTAAGTAAAAAAAAAAAAAAAAAAAAAAAAAAAAACAAAGTTTCTTGTACCAAAAAAAAAAAAAAACTAGCTGTCAAAAAAATTTATAAAAAAAAAAAAAAAACTAAAATACAACGCATACAATTGATAGTGAGGACTTAGGATTTTTTTTATACAATTGATAGTGATGATGTTTATCATCCCTTGAAAACAAATAAAACAAATTATTTTAATAAAATAGTGTATATCCATTCCAAATTATAAGGGTTTAGTCACAAATAAAAAAAGATTTGCATAAAACTATTTTTTTATTTTGTTAAATTTCACAAAGATTAAGTAAAAAAAAAAGTTACTTGTACAAAAAAAAAAAACTAAAATACAACGCATACAATTGATAGTGAGGACTTAGGATGTTTTTTTATACAATTGATAGTGATGATGTTTATCATCCCTTGAAAACAAATAAAACAAACTATTATCTTCCCCAAAATCATATGTATATATATTGTTTCTTCCTTTTGATTTAATCCCCAAAACACCAATTGATTTCATCCCCAAAATCCCAATTGATTCTTCCCCAAATTGATTCTACTTCTCATAATCGATTCTCTTCGAAGTTCAAACAGGAAACAACCGGCGATTCAAATCACAAAGTTCCCTTATCCGTTTTGTTGTGTAGATTGTGTTCATTACAAGACAACAAACGTGTTCATTACAACAGGAAACAACCGGCGGTTCAACTCACGAAGTTCGAACGTGTTCATTACAAGACATCGACAAATCCCAACCTCATTGAAAAAAACACAATTTCAGTCTTCATCTCGACAAAAAGCTATTCCTTCCTTTTCCGATTCTATTCTCCCAAGGTATTCACTTTTTCCTTTCTTTCTAAATTACGATGAAAATGGTTTTGCTGATTTTGGTTTTGATTATATTATACTGCATTGTTATTTTAAGTTCTGAACCAACACTTTTATTATACTGTGTTTGTGGTACTTGATTTTATTATACTGTGTTTGTAGCTAAACATGTAACTTTAATATAATTATGTGAGTTGTGGGACTGTGATACTTAGGACTGCTCATTCGAAATCATGAACCGAACCGATTATTTAGGACTGTAATGATAATATTTTGAATATTGTTGTATTGAAAAGTTGCGTATTTAGGATTGACTATGTTAGTCACACTTCTGAATAGCTAATTCATTGGATTTTTTACAGAAAAAAAAAAAGTATTGACTTCTAGATAGCCGATCTGCTCATTATTTCTTTTCTTTTTTCTTTGAATTTTAATTATCTTACTTTTATTTTGCAGAAGAGGAATAATGATGATATCGAAGAAGAAATGAAAGATTTTGAAGAAGAATCAGAGATCTAGATGTTTAAGTTTTAGAATAGGATATACATTATGGAGATGTTAGTTTCATGGTGAATGCACATTAGGATATACATTTAAGATTTAAGATGTTAGTTTCATTTTTAAGATGCATGGTCAAT
Source organism: Trifolium fragiferum (assembly GCA_954870985.1). Classification (NCBI taxonomy): domain Eukaryota; kingdom Viridiplantae; phylum Streptophyta; class Magnoliopsida; order Fabales; family Fabaceae; genus Trifolium; species Trifolium fragiferum. The sequence goes on along the minus strand of OX940793.1, from coordinate 53,137,731 downwards.
TTTATTTTGAAGATGTTAGTTTGATTGTGAATGATTGACAATGTTAGATCAACGTTATGTTGATCGATGTTATTATTTTAATATTTATGACTAATAATTATTTTAGTTTAATTTGTTACGTCTTTTATTATTGGATTATATCGAAATTATTGTTCTTTATTTGTTAGGTCTAATATAATGATTATTTATGAGGGTGATGAAATTAAATCGAAAATCGTTCTTGTAGCTTTACCAGAATGGTTTTTATAAAGCAACGGTGAGAAAGTGTTGCGGTATTGAAAAAACCAGAATAGTTTTTTATTTGGCAACTGAGAGAAGCCTTTGCCGTATCAAACAAACCAGAACGGTTTTCAAAATGGCAACTGCAAGAAAGCGTTGTCGTATCTATTTGATAATTAATAAAGTTAAGGTCTATCAAAACGGTTTTTACGTTTAGCAATGGTTAAAAAGCGTTGCCGTAGATCGAAGCAAAGCGTTCTCTATATTAGACCAACGAGAACAGTTTTAATTGAGAACAGAGAGAAACCGTTGTGGTTGGGAACTTTAAGAACTGTTCTGTTAGGAACTCTAAGAAAACGGTTTTCTTCAAGGGGTTGCCGTTGGAAAAAAAAGCGTTGCAAATGGCTAAGAGAACCTCTCGGTATAGAACGCCCTGAAAACCGTTCTCGTAGCTTTTGACAACGGTTTTTTTACATTTCAGAACGCTTTTTTGACGTTCTTATAGAATGAAAATGTTGTAGTGTCTCCATCAATAAAATATAGTCCTGCATGCATGCATCAAATACATGAATAATATGTCACCATTATACGTGCATATTAAAAAAAAACTTAGTTCTTGTTCTAATTTTATTATATGTTAGAAAAATAAAAAATTGTGCACATTGTTGTGAATGCAAAAATAATACGAGAATATGGTCTTCGATGCATGTGCAACATGAATTACGGCATAGGGTCTCATAAAAATGAGATCCTCAAAAAAATTATAGGATAGCAGTCTATGAAGCCCCGATACTTCAAAAATGGCGAAGTATCGTGTCCGATACCGATACTCGTCCAATACTCTCCGATACTCGTATCGGAGAGTATCAGACAATTAAAATTATTTTTTTAAAAAAATAATTACCGGTACGTGTCGGATACTTCTCTGATACACGTATCAGAGAAGTATCGAAAAAATAATGTTTTTTTTATGATAGAAATGGAGATGAGACTGATACAATTTGTGTTTCCTCTTAAATAGTGAATGTTATAGTATGATGTTCTTTATGGATTGGCAACCATGTGTTTTTTGGATGGTATCGATGAAGTTTTGTTTTTTGGATAGTAATAATTATCCTTTTTGGGTAGTACTTAATTAACTTGAGATATGTAATTGTTACTTGTTTGCTCAGTTTGAATAATTTGAATGTTAATTTATTATCTTTCTCGATTTTTGTTATGTTTATATATTGTGTATTTGTATATTTAATTTTAAGTTTATTTTTAAACAACTTATCGCGACCGTATCGTATCAGAAATTTTAAAAAATTTCTCGTATCGCCGTATCGGTATCGTGTCGTATCGGTATCGTGTCACGTATCCGGGCTTCATAGATAGCAGTATTGAAAAATGAGGCGTATAAAACGAGGGATTATGGACTTTCAAATGAGAGAGTGTGGAGTTCAAATATTTGAGATTCTCGTTATTTTAAAATGAAAGATGTATTAGTTACAAAAGATATTGTTCAAATGTGAAAAAATAATTAGTTTACAGTGTTATTGATGTTATTTGTAATTTAAATTTAAATTGATGACGAATCTTTTGATTTTTTTGCACTTTTTCTTTTATTATGTTCTGTTTTTAATAGTCCTACATGGTCTTCAAATGTCTATTTTTAATAATCTCATAGGACCTCCAAAAAATTGGAGAAGTTCCTGCCTCCCATTGTACTGTTTACAAACACATATCTGTATTTTCATCCATTGAAACTCTACCATGAGCTGTAATTGCACCGTTATATGTTCTTAATTTTGTCTAGGTGGTACTGGATTTGCTATAGAAACTGATTCACCGGCTATATGACTGCGACGTTTTCATTTTCTATTTTTAATATAATTTTACTAACATGTTTAATGTATAACATTTGTATAGGGTGAGGTTTATAAAATAATATACACATGACATTTACTTTTAATTTTTGGAAGAAAATAAATGTAGACAACATGTATATCATTGCTAATTTTGTATTCAATATATGATCAACGTTGGTTCATATCAATGTTATCAAATCAGACTGAACCACAGGATATTTATTTATAATTTTGAGAAGAAAATAAAAGTGGATAATATATACCATTATTAACTTTATAGTCCGATCGATTGAAACGGAAACTAAACTTATGTATAATCTGAATTGGACTGGAAATTGCAAAACCAAACAACAAATAAAAAATTGGAGAAAAAATTGGCAAAACTAAACCTATAATATTTTATAATAAATTATAAATATCAATGAAAAATATTTCTCCAATTTCTTTTATATATATCAGTGATGACTATTTATCGAATTGCAAACAAAGTTAGTTGATGCCACTTGTCAAATGGAATACAATAATATAATATGAATTAATTAACAAACTTTTTAATATTAAATTTCAATATAATAATATTACGGGGGTAGGCTAACAACAGGCGCCCGTGGCCTAATGGATAAGGCGTTTGACTTCTAATCAAGCGATTGTGAGTTCGAGTCCCACCGGGCGTGCTTTTTCACTTTTTTGTTTGGATTTATATTCTTCTCTTTTGTTGATTATATTAAATCGACTCTTTTTCTTAAAGTAGGCACCAGTAAACATAGAAATGGGAAATGAATTTAGTTTCCATTTCCTTTTTTATAAATCCCATGAAAAAATAAATCCAATTGAGTTATTTTAAACAAAAAGTAAAAAGCAAAAATAAAACTAGGAGCCTATGACATACTCATTGTTCATGAGAGCCTACTGGATGTACACAGAAATTGTGTGCGTCTGAGGGGCATTTTCATATATTTTGAACTATGAAGCCCCGATACTTTAAAAATGGCGAAGTATCGTGTCTGATATGTATTTGATATCGATACTTGTCCAATACTCTTCGATACTCGTATCGAAGAGTATCAGACAATTAAAATTATTTTTCTAAAAAAATAATTACCGATACGTGTCGGATACTTCTCCGATACACATATCAGAGAAGTGTCAGGAAAATAATGTTTCTTTTTATGATAAAAATGGAGGAGATGAGACCAATACAATTTGTGTTTCTTCTTAAATAGTGAATGTTAGAGTATGATGTTCTTTATGGATTGACAACCATATGATTTTTGGATGGTAACGATGATGTTTTATTTTTTGGATAGTAATAATTATCTTTTTTGGATAGTGCTTAATTAACTTGAGATATGTAGTTGTCACTTGTTTGAATAATTTGAATGTTAATTTATTATCTGTCTCGATTTTTGTTATGTTTATATATTGTGTATTTGTATATTTAATTTTAAGTTTATTTTTAAACAACGTATCGCGACCGTATCGGTATCGGGAATTTTAAAAAAATTCCCTTATCGCCGTATCGGTATCGTATCGGTATCGTATCACGTATCAGGGCTTCATAGGTTTTGAATTTAAGGGGAGAAATGTTACGTGAGAGGTAATTTAAAATTCGATCGCAAAGAAAATTAAAATTCGATTGAACACAGATTCTCATGAATTATTTATTTTTATGTGGAGTTTAAAAAAGACGTGTTTTTTTTTTAACATGACACTTATATTAAGTTAATTTATTTTATTGTCATGTTATAGATATAATTTTTTTTATCATTATTTAATAATGACTAATCACTATCAGTTCTTTTTAACGAGTAATCGATAAATATTTATGAAGCATAGACATTTTTCAGATTAAGTGTGTCTGTATCGATGTCTGACATGACATACACTTATAATTACATTAAATTATGTTATTTTTTAAATTATTATTAATGTCGACGTGTCAGTGTCGTGTTCGATATCCATGTTCGTGCTTCATAGATAAATACCGCTATAAGCATTTTTTAAACCTCAACTCACTTAAATTTAATGGCAAGAACCCATCGTTCAAAGAAAGAAATTTTTTGAGACAATTTTTTTTTTTTTAATTTAAGTAAACACTAATATTTGATTGAATAAATCGTCATTTTTGTTATTGAAATTGTAAGTGTTAAATAATTTAGTCTCTAAGGCTTTGTTTGTGAGTTGGGTTTTTGAGGGGAAGGGAGAGGAAGACTTATTTTTCTTTTCTAAATTAAGAACATTATCAAATGCTTTTAAAAATAATTTAAGTGTGATTGAAGTATTATGTGATAACTTATATTTCTTCTTTCAATTATTATTTTAAAATAGTAACTAGTTTTGAGACTCGTGCATTCGCACGGGTCTATTGATTTTTATTTATAAAATATTGTTAAAATATAAATGACGTCGTGTATCAAAAAAAATAAAAATCATAAATGAGGTTATTTTGTGATATTTTTGTAAAACTTATTAAATTAAGTATTTTTTTTATTAAAGTAATTGTCCCGTGTATGATTTTTGTGTAATAAATTATAATTAATAATAAGAAATATTTATTATTCAATTTCTTTTTTTTTTTATTAAATCAATTGTCCCGTGTATGATTAAATTTTTTTATTAAGACAATTGTCCCGTGTATTATAACATATATTCATCAACAATTATTCCGTGTATTATTATAATATATTATTCAATTCTTTTTTTTTTTATTAAAGCAATTGTCCTGTGTATGATTAATTTTTTTATTAAAACAATTGTCCCGTGTGTTATTACAATATATATTTACCCCTTAATTATTATAATATATATTCATCAATAATACCCTTCTTCTGTATTTTTTATATAAGAGTAAACAAAAATATAGTAGATTTTTTTATAATAAATATAGAGTACAATTTAACTATTTTATAGAAAAATAGTAAATTGAAAAATATAATTTATTTTTTTACGAAATAGAAGATTTGTAATATTTTTAAGAATTGATGAGGACAAATTAAGATTTTTAGTAGTAATAACTTTAATATATTGGAGCCATTTGAATTTGGCTTATTTTTAAGCTTATGAAAATACTTTATGATTATTAATTTATAAATAAACTTTTATGTTATTTCATTAGGTTTTTTTACGCATGTTAATTTATAAGTTTTCACTGACAAAAATTATATCTTTATAAGCTGTTTTCATAAACAACATTAAAAAACATATAATAATACATAAAAGTTTCGATATTTCCATAAGTTATTTCGCGTAAGATCATAAATAAGTCAATCCAAACCGGCTCATTGTATTTTTTTTTATGTTCTTTTATTTTTAAGCTCATAAATAAGTATATTTTTTTATTAGGTTCTTCTATTTTTATTTTTTATATATAAGTTTTTATATGTTAGATTGAGTTACTATTTTTGGCGCGTATCTTTTATCGTGATTTTTGTTTCTATTTTTCATTAGTATATTCGTTTTATGTTTATCTTATTTTTTTTTTATTTTTTTGTTACTTTTGTTTTGTATTTTTTTTTAGTTTAGAGTTAAAATTACATTTAAGGGCATAAACGGTGAAATATTATTAAACGTGCTAAGGGCAAAAAAGAGTTTTTTAGTAGTAGTTTCTTTATATATATATATATATATATATATATATATATATTGTAAATAGACTATAGACCTACAATTTAAAGGAAAAAAAAAAAAAGTCTTCTCTTTCCTTCACCTCCAAAATCCAACTCTCAAACAAAGCCCAAAGGCCATGCATTAATTTGACCGTTTTCTCATCTTATAGTATGGATAAAAAAAACATGAGTTTGACAGATTGTTTAGAGCACCTTAATTGTAAAGTATTCCATAAATTTATTTAGATATCTCTATTATTTTACATCAGAAACGATTAAAAAATGGATAACCGATATTTAATTTCTAATATTACACCATTTTATAAATTTGGAATATGTTAGTAAAAAAATAATAATTTGGAACATATTTTGGTTGGATTGAGTGAATTTAATCGGGTTGATCGGATTTACCTAATCATATACACTCCAAAGCAAGACCCTTAATATTAAGATCGAAAGGAATATTTAGGTGCACCGAAGTACCCTCAAAACTACTTTTGACTAATTTTTGGATTTAACGCTGACTTTGAAAAAACCACGTATACAAAATGCATCATTGTTCGCTCACTGTTTGAAACGGCGCTTCAGTGGACGTAGTAGTAATAGATTAGTAGTAAACTCAACCAGTTTCACACAAAACATGTGGCTTATAATACTAAAACACACACACAAACCAAAACTATGTGCTGTTTCCTGTCTCATCACTAACAAAACCAGTTGCTTCACTTTCCTTTATATACATACTTTAATACACACTCACACATCCTAATACACCCTACCCTTCTCCTCCATTTTACTTTTTTTCAATCTCTATCTTTTACTTCACTTCCAAGCCAAGTCTTCAAAAACCTAAATCATAACCACATACCTAAGCATTATAGTATTTTTTTTTAATTCTATTTCTTTAAATTTTAGTTTTATCATAAGTCTTAACAAAATTAGTCGTTACGCACTTTGCAGTGTGTGTCTTTTGTAAATTTTACGAGTATTAAATTTGATTTCTACTCGATATTAATTTTGTCGTAGACATAAACCAATAGTCTTGATGGAATCCAATGGAATATTTCCTACCATTAATAATGGATTTCTAGGAGTAGAAAACCCTTCAAAACAACAACAAAACATTCAAAATCAACCAAATCCTCACAATTTACAACATCACCAAATGGTTTCATATGATCAACCACATCAATCAATAAAACAAGGCTACCCTTATTCATCAAAAACAAACAACAACAAACCACAACAACAAATCAACCTTAGCGACGAAGACGAACCGTGTTTCGGAGCAGATGAAACCTCTAAAAGAAAAGGATCACCATGGCATAGAATGAAATGGACAGATACAATGGTAAGACTCTTAATAATGGCTGTTTATTACATTGGTGATGAAGCTGGTACTTCAGAATTAGGAATAGGCACTGATAATAATAAAAAGAAAACCAATGGTTTGTTACAAAAGAAAGGTAAATGGAAATCAGTTTCAAAAGGAATGATGGAAAAAGGTTATTATGTTTCACCTCAACAATGTGAAGATAAGTTCAATGATTTGAACAAAAGATACAAAAGAGTGAATGATATTCTTGGTAAAGGAACAGCTTGTAGAGTTGTTGAAAATCAAAGTTTGATGGATACCATGGATTTGTCTATAAAATTGAAAGATGAAGCTAGAAAACTTTTGAATTCAAAGCATCTTTTTTTTAGAGAAATGTGTGCTTATCATAATAGTTGTGGTCATGTAAACAACAACAATAATAATAACAATTTGCAACAACAATCTTCAAATGAGACACAACCATTACAACAGCATCAACAACAGCAGCAACAAAACCAACAACAATGTTTACATTCATCAAATGGTGTAGGAATGTTGAAGTTGAAAGGAAAAAGTGGAGAAGAGGAAGAAGATGAAGATGAAGAAGATGAATGGGAAGATGATTCTGAAGATGAAGAAGAAGAATCAGGGGAAGGTGGTTGTTATGGTTCAAAGGGTCATGAAGAAGATGAGAATATTGATAATCATTTGAGGAAAAAATCAAAGAAAGTTTCATCACAAGTTATGCAACAGTTGAGTAGTGAAGTGATGAATGTGTTGCAAGATGGAGTGAAGAGTAGTTGGGAGAAAAAACAATGGATGAAAAAAAGGGTGGTGCAATTAGCAGAAGAACAAATAAATTATCATGTTGAAGCATTTGAGATTGAAAAACAAAGGTTAAAATGGGCAAAGTTTAGTGGTAATAAAGAAAGGGAAATGAAGAAAAATAAACTTGAAAATGAAAGGAGGAGTTTGGAAATTGATAGAATGGTTTTGTTGCTTAGACAAAAGGAGCTTGAGTTGCAGAATACTCAGCAGATGCAACAGCAGCAACATTCTTCTACTTAGATTAGAAGAAATTTATGTAAATTTTGTGGTTGGTTATGTTACAAAGAGATGTGCATTAGTGAAAATTGTTATTTATTTTCTAGTGTTATGTTATCCTCCCAAGTATAATTGAATTTTACAAAAAAAAAGGCTGAAATTCATTTTTAGTTATTCAAAATATTGCAATTTTGTGATTTTGATTTACACTTTTTTTGAGCAATTTGATTTTGAATTTTGATGTATATATCAAAAAAATCTCCTCCGGTGAGCAGAGGTCCATAATATCACCATGGCATGTGTGATATGACCAATTTGCAAAAATTCAAGTGGACCATGAATTTAGATAAGAATAAATTAATTAATTAACAACTAAAATGCTCAAAAAACGGAATTAAAATTGAATAATCTAAATATTCGAGGATTAAAATTATATTTAAGCCTAATTTCAACTAATAAATAAAATCTTGACAAAAAATTGACATAAATTTAATTCTTAAACTATCATTTCACCTATTTGGTTGCTTAAATATAGAAATATTATAAGTTAATTAACAATAAATTATTTTTTGTTCGCCAAATTATTCTCTATGTATATAATTTTCTATCCTATTTTTAAGAGAAGAATGAAGATTTATTTTGATCTTTATCGTAAATTGTAAAATCTAATTTAATTAGAGAAAATATAAAGACAACTTTTAATTATTATTCAAAATTTAAAATTAGTCCCTATTTAAATCATTGTAAGAAAATAAACAACTAAACTTGAAATTTCTCAAATGATTCATTCTAAGGAAATTCATTTATCCTTTAAGTCCAATTAGTTGGTTGTCCCAATTTCTAGAGAGAGGAGTTTCATCTTCTAGAGAGAGAAGCCATAAAAATTAGCTTATAATTTATGTCTTATAGCTTATAAGTTAAAAGACCTGTTTTGTAACAATTTTTTTTAAAATGAGATTATAGCTTATTTTATTGATTTATAGCTTATTTTTCATAAGCTATTTCAAGTATCTTATAAGTTTATAGTTTATAGCTTATCATTTTTTCTTCCAATTGTACCCTTGCTATTTTAACAAAAAACCCACTATTATCCCTTCATATAAATCTTGATATAATGCAATTTAAATACGACGTGGTACAACATATTTTATTTTATTTTAAGGGTGTAGTGCAACATTTTTTTTTCCGTAAGGGCGTAACACACTTTTTTTTACAGATACTGATAACATACTTGTTATATTAATTTGTCAACAAAAATTATTCTAACCTTCATTTTTTTTTCAACAAACTTACTATGTTTATATAATTATAATTATCCACCCAAAATATAACAAGAAATGTCCGGTGATACTAAAAACCCACATGAGCATGCACATGATACAATATTATATTATATTATTCTTTTCATAACAAAATTTATTATTCCAAAAATATAAAAATTGTAAAGTATAAAATATAAAATAAAAATAAACTTTTAGCAAATAAAAATTAATTGAATATATAAAAGATAAAATAAATTTAAATTATTAAATTCAAAATATCTTAAATATTGATTTGATATAAATTTTAGTGTTAATTATAACAATGTCCTTTTATGTCATTTGACATTCATTTGTCAGTTCAACTGCTAATTTTATCAAACACTTCAATTAACTTATCCGCTATATTAACTATAAGCTATCAGCCATCAGACATAAACTATAAATTATAAACTAGTTTATCAATCATCTACTATTTTTGTCAAACTGATTCATAGCCTATCTTTTTCTCCATCCATGCATCAAAGAGAAGTGATTTTAGATTTTTTTTTTTTTGCCAAAATCACACATTTAATAATTTTTTTTCTAAATAGGCTGTATTCACAATTCACACGGATTTGATGTTTTTTCTCTCTTAATTTCATTGTTTGAATGTGACGTTATTTTATTTGCAGCCTTGGTACTGCATTGTGTACTTTACCTGTAGGGATGAAGTCAATGGGGGCGCCAAGCAATGGCCTCCCCTCCCTGCCCCTAAAATGTGTGTACATATATAGACAAAAAAATTTGTTCAGAAATATACAAGATGTTGTCGATATAATTTATTAAAATTATAAAAATATTTTTAAATGTGTTTTTTATTAGTAATTTTTGAACAAATTGACTAACACTAAGTTGAGCTCAATTTTTACCTTGTTTCTATCTTGGAAAGTATTTTTACTTCATCTATATTCGTGTGAATTTCCACATTTTTTTGGGGGCCTAACATAATTTAAAAGTATCAAATTTTTAATTATTTTCAATAAAATTACTTGTAAAAAAAATATATTAAAGTTTCATCATAAAACTAAAAAACCTAAGACATATTATTACGAAATACACATTACAACGATATTTATACATATAGGAATATTATAAAATAATATATGAATGATTTGAGTATACACAATAAAATACTTCCGTTTTCATCCTATCTATAAACCTCTTTTAAGGTGATTTTCTCCTCCATTTCATTAACTCAAACGAAAAATTCCCCACCTTTAAAATCTCTAATTTGAAAATCTCCACAAACTATCGTAAATAAGACAAACTATCGCAAATAAGTACTCCTATAATTGACATCTCTAACTAACACGTTGAATTATATTCCCTTTAAGTGGTACTTATTTATTTTTTGTAGAGAAAATTAATTAATGTTATTTTTAACTAACATTTTTTAAACTTATTAATGACAAAAATGTAGTTTTTTGTATTTTATAATTTTGAAAAACAAAAGAAAACAGTTTTTAAATTACACAAACCCCCTCTTTGGTAGGAGGAAAAACAAAAACTGCACCTAAAATAAATTAAATAATAATAAGAAAAAAATATTGACGGTGTTACATTGTTATTCAATGCATATTACTTTATTTAACTTCACTCTCTTAATATGATCCAAAAAATTAAACCATTCTTTTTTTTTTTTTTTATAGAAATTAAACATTTTTTATTAATTGTCAATATAAAATTAATTTACATTGATGAGAAATTCTTAGATGAGTCCTCACCTAAGCATTAATTATTAGACACGGCCAATCAAATAATGACAACTCATTAAAATATAAAATAATTATAAATAATTAATAGTGTAATAATGGGTCTGGTTATCCTACATAAGCCAAACTTATGTACGCTGCATAAGCAGCCGAAGCCATAACGCAAGCTCAACATAATTACGTCGTACACCCCAACCCATTCATTCATACACCCCCATCTCATCTTCAATCTTGCACGCTCCAATCTTCATCGTTCATCACCATCGCCGTTCATCACCATCGCAGAAATCATCATCACCGTCGCCGATTCCGTCCTTCATCGCCATCACAAAGCTCTTCACCATCGTCCATTTTTCTTTTCAAGAAAAGGATCAAAACCAGCTCACAATATCAAATTGATAGTGAATCTCTTGGAAGCATTATGTCCTTCAACCACCTAAGAGTAACTAGGAACCAAGGTAAGCAAATTAACCATTTGTTATGTGTTATTCACTCTTCTCACAAACCCACCCCTAATCTTCAATTTTAGATTTGTGTTTGAATTGAATGTGAGTTCCTATTATGTTGGATTTATAGTTACAGTAATAGAACCTTGGTGTTATGTGAATGAATTGCATGTAAAAGGATTTAAGGATTTTAATACTAACTTCATCAATTTAACCCTTTGTTATGTGTTATTCACTTTTCTCACAAACCCACCCCTAATCTTCAATTTTCTATTTGTGTTTGAATTGCATGTGAGTTTCTATAATTGAAACAATTTCTAGGTAAGAAAGAGGGCTAGAAAACAAAGAATAGATTCAATTTGAGACTGGAAATGGTTTTTTCATATGTAATTTAGTTTTTTTCATATCTAATTTGTTTATGTTGTTAGTTGGAAATGGTTTTGTTGTTGAGTTTGGAAAGTAATTGAATCTGTATAACCCTAATTGAATTGAAAAAAATCAACTGAAAAAATAATTTAAAAATTCTATATGTTAGGCGGAAATGGTTTTGTTGATTTGGTTCACTGTATGTGTATTCTGAAACCATTTAGCTGGTAGAATGGTTTCAAAGAGTTGTACTCTGAAACCATTTTGCTGGTAGAATGGTTTTAGATGGTTAATGCTTAATTGTTGCTTCCTAAACCATTTAGCTTGTAGAATGGTTTCAAAGAGTTGTACTCTGAAACCATTTTGCTGGTAGAATGGTTTCAGATAGTTGATGCTTAATTGTTGCTTCCTAAACCATTTATTTTACATATATGCAGGTGAGAATAAGAAGACTAGTCATAGAACAGCTTCATCAATGAATTGGCCAAAGGGAGCTAAAGTTCAGGAAGTAGCAAAGATTATGGATCTCAGAATTGCTTAGAAAGCAACATTATACTATAAGAAAATGCTTAGAAAGATAGCAGATGCAACATGATAGTTGTTAGGATTGTGATTTGAAGAGTGCATGATAGTTGTTAGGATTGTGATTTTAGCAGTAGTTTCTCCATCGTGTTTGTTGTTTTGTTAGCTTCTACCATGCAACTATTGATTTGTTGGTTTAAATTATGAATTATGAAGATAATTGTAAGAACTACTTAGTTTATACTACTTGATGGTTTGATGAACTATTAGAAGACATGTTTATGATTCAATTATATTTGCACATGCATATCAATTTTCTCGATATTTGTATACAAAATTCTGATTTTATGGTGAAAATTGTGAATTATTGATTCTCATGTACCGTCTTTTCTTTTCAAATGTTAATGCAGTGATGCATAGACAGAAAATAAATATTCATATCTTATTCAAAATAAGTAATATAAATGAAACCATAAATGTGACTTAATGATTTCACTAGTTTTGTATATGAAATCGAAGTAGCCATCTTATGGTTTCCAATATAATATTCATATTTAATTTAAAATAAAAATTATAACTGAAACCATAAATGTAGCTTAATGGTTTCACTAGTTTTGTATTTGAAACCAAAGTAGCCCTCTTATGGTTTCCAATAAAATATTCATATTTTATTCAAAATAAATATTATAACTGAAACCATAAGTGTGACTTAATGGTTTCACTAGCGTTGTATGTGAAATCAAAGTAGATCTCTTATGGTTTCCAATAAAATATTCATGTTTTATTCAAAATAATTGTGCAAACCATAAGAACAAAATTATCACCATAGGTTATTTTCATATTCAGTTCAACTTTAAAACCAATAGTAGTACTAGTTAGCACATAAATGAGCATTGTAGCATCCATTTTCAATCATGATTTAGAAAAGAATCGACAATTTCAAAAAATAATCTTTTACATCACAATCTCATTTTCATATTCTTCATTTTCTATTCCTATTCCCCATTACAATTTGTGCTCTATAAAAATAGTGTTCTTATTTACTCTTAATAAAACTAAAGAATACAACAAACTAACGCCTGCAAACTTAAAAATGCTACTATACCAAAATACTAAGTTTAACCAAAGCTAAACAAACTGAGGCCTACAAACAGGAGCACAAAACTAAATAGCATCAGTCCCTCACCACGAAGATCTCTGAAACCACACCTGCACAGTCACAAACACAAGTGGTTTAGGATGCAACAATTAAGTATCAACTCTCTGAAATCATTCTACTAGCAAAATGGTTTTGAAGTACAACTCTCTGAAACCATTCTACCAGCAAAATGGTTTATGAAACCATAAGTGTGGCTTAATGGTTTCACTACTGTTGTAAGTGAAACCAAAGTAGATCTCTTATGGTTTCCAATAAAATATTCATATTTTATTCAAAATAATTGTGCAAACCATAAGTTTGCTTCTCATATGGTTTCCAAAATAATTGTGTTAATTATATAAATTGAAATGTGTTATAAAAACCTCAAACAAAAACAAAATCAGCGAGGTTGGGAGAGATAATCACATTAAAATCCAACCACCTTGAGAGATCATACCAAACTTTCACCGCACCATCACAATGGAGAAAAAGGTGTACATCTGATTCATTCATCCTACCACATAGCACACAGACCTGCTGATTGGCCTGAAGCATTCTTCGCTTTACTAAATTATCCTTTGTCGGGATACGATTTAGTAACATTTGCCACACAAAAGCTTGAACCTTCGAGGGGGCTGCACCTTTCCATAACCTTCAAGTTAGAATTAATTATGGAGGAAAAATCGATTCTACTACAAAAAGGAGTCAACTTGGCGCCTGTTTGTAACCATGTTAAAAATACAACTAACGCACGAGTATACCAAAACACTAAGCTTAACCAAAGCTAAACAAACTGAGGCCTACAAACAAAAGCACAAAACTAAATAGCACCAGTCCCTCAACACGAAGATCTCTGAAACCACACCTGCACAGTCACAAACACAAAGTGGTTTAGGATGTAACAATTAAGCATCAACTCTCTGAAAACCATTCTACCAGCAAAATGGTTTTGAAGTACAACTTTCTGAAACCATTCTTCCAGCAAAATGGTTTAGGTATGATTTTTAACTTAGCAAGAATGATTTGTAACAAACTCAGTGGATCAGTGTTAATTAGGTGTTAAACCTTTAACATTGTAACCTCAACAAATGATTTGAAATTTTCACAAAAACAATTGTAAAAAATTGATAATATCATTTTAATTAATACTAATAATTTCTCATTTCTCTCACTTTTTCTAACATTGTACACATATAGCTTTGTGTCATTTTCTGTGTGTCTTATCTACTACAAAGTCAAGCAGAGAACAAGATAGAAAAGACATGGAAGTTTCAGCTATGACCAAATCCATATACGCGTTCATGCTAAAGAATGCTAATATACCAAAACACTAAGCTTAACCAAAGCTAAACAAACTGAGGCCTACAAACAGAAGCACAAAACTAAATAGCACCAGTCCCTCAACACGAAGATCTCTAAACACAAAGTGGTTTAGGATGCAATAGTTAAGCATCAACTCTCTGAAAACCATTCTACCAGCAAAATGGTTTTGAAGTACAACTTTCTGAAACAATTCTTCCAGCAAAATGGTTTAGGTATGATTTTTAACTTAGCAAGAATGATTTGTAACAAAAAAAAAAGCTACAAGGTGCACCAGAAAATGTAAAAGACTGAATCAACATTTACCTTGTTGTACTTGGCAAAAGAATAGTCCTCTGTTGGTGGAATACCATTTAAAACTTGAACCTGCTAACAAAAGTATCAAAATGCTCAACTACACAAACTAGTAACCACAACCAACACACATCCACACAGAATTGTTACTCAAAATCCCATTAAAAAAATCAATAGAAAACAGAAGAAAAACTTGATTGTTGTTACAGCACCTTCCATCACCACATTCACTTTCATTCATCATCACTACAAATCACTACCAACCACCATAACCCAAAACAAAATCAAAGAAGCAGAACACATAAAAACAGAATCAAAGAACAAATGGCCACAAGGAGGAGAATCGAAACAGAATTCAAAGTGTACCTTTTGTTGAATCTTCAGCTCTGAAAGTGGAAGTTTCAGCTCTGAAAATGACGAAAAATGAAATCGATGATGAAGATGAACCAGATCGGAAGAAGGAAAACGAAAACAAAATCGAAAAACAAAATCGATGATGAAAACGAAATCGACGGCACGCGAAAAAAAAGATGAGCAGGTCGGAGAAGAAGAAGAGTTCATATTGTGAGCAATAGAGATGATGCCTAAGATTATTACACGTGTCACTTGGATCTGATGGCTGGATTTTACTTATGCACCGTCCATAAGTTTAAGGCTTATGGACAATAACTTTTGCCTGTAATAATGAAACCAAATCAAGACAAAATCTGGAAAATAAGGAAATAAAAAACTGATGCACTAATTTGTTATGAACAGTTATATTCCCTCTAAATTTTTACTTAGTGTCGGCCGTCACAACTAAAACAAGGAAAAGACAGGGTATGCATTGTAAAGTGCCGTCACCACCAAAACAAGGTCCATAGGTAAGTTCAATACTTATATTATCTTATTGTTTCTCTTCTTCTTCTTCTTCTTCTTTTTTTTTTTTTTTTGAATATATTAGTGTTACTATGTTTTTAGGTATTTAAATGGTTGTATTTTCTTCGGCTTGTACATATTCATAATCTTCTCCTTTAGTTAAATCTCCATATTCTTTTTCTTTTTCTTTTTATAAATCGTAGTTTCATGATAGGATGCACATTTTGTTTTGATTTTTTTTTTTGTTTGATCCGTGATGCTTCAATTTGAATTTAGGTTTTGATATTTTGCAACATTTTATAGAAGATAGGTAGAATATTTTACTATATATGATGCTGAATTTTGACTATGAATAATATTTCTATTTATAAAAAAAAAAGCCATACATATATTATTTAATTATAGAATTATATATATTTTTTTAGACCATTTAAAATACATTTATATTTTTGAAAGAAAAATATGGAAATCGATGGGTCTAAAGAAAATTTTCTTGGTCAAGTTGTGAATAATAAGGATGAGGCATACACCTTGTATCAAGAACATGCCTTCAAAATGGGTTTTAGTTTTCGCAAGGGGAGGGAGTTATATTATGATAATGAGAAGAAACAAACACACTTAAAAGATTTTTATTGTTCTAAACAAGGGTTTAAGAACAACAAAGTCGAAGGTGAAGTGGTTTATGAGAGAGCCGATTCAAGAACAAATTGTAATGCTATGGTGAGATTTAATGTGAGTAAGGAAGGTCTATATAAAATAACCAAGTTGGTATTGAATCACAATCATGAGTTTGTACCTCCTGAGCAAAGACATATGTTTCGTTCTCTAAGAGCATCTCCAATGGTGAACTCTACTCATTGGTATTTTGTGGGTCCCGTTAAAGTCACACCATCTTAAAGCAACTCACTTAATATTTACTCCAATAGTGCAATTTTAAAGAACTCGTATTGAGTCCCATGTCTTTACATTATATATTAATATTTTATTCATATATAACTTTATTGCAACTTAATGAGAAATTGAGCAAAAAATATTGTCAAATAAATACTAAAGAGGTTGAAATTGTGAAGTTAAAATTTTAAAAGCAAATTTACCCAAAAAAAATATATTTAAGAGCAAAGAGATAAAATTAAAATTGAGTGTAATATTTTTAATTGATCACAATTTATAAGTAAAATAATTTTCAAAACTATTAAAAAATGATAACATATTAATATAAGTTGTTGCAGTTGGATCAAACAAAAACACTATGAAGTTGAATAAAAGTAAAAAAGGGTAACAAAATATACCATAGTTTGAATTGCCTCATGAGATATTATTATTTTTTTTTTGAAACATGAGATATTATTATTTAATTCAAAGCAACTTTCAAATTTCGTTGCTCCTGAACGTACGCATCGCCAACGTGGCGAACTTCAATGGACCACTTGTTCAAAATCCTCTCTCTTTGGATATACAGCATGACTCCAAGCTGGCGGACTGAAGCAGAATTCCAACCGCTGGACATGCTCTAAGAAATTTGTCAAATGTCAAAGGTGATCTCATATAATTATTTTATATTTTAATAAATTATCATTATTTGATTGACCGTGCCTAATAATTAATGCTTAGGTAATGGCTCACCTAAAAATTTCACTACATGGATAATGTGTAGGGAAATTCTATGGTAAAGTCCCTATATTAGCTTTTCCAGAAACGTCGCCACTGTGGCCAATTATGGTGAATTGTTGACTTAATAACTGCCACATCAGATTATTGTATACATTACACTTACCACGTATCTTCCTTTCAAATTATATTACAACTAAGTCCTTACTAGGATTAAAGTTTCAAAATTACCCCAATATAATATAATGTTTTTTTATTTTAAATCATTTGGTAAAAACAAAAATCCTTTCATATTCTCATTCATCGTAACCTTGCTGTTCTTCATTTGGTAAAAACAAAGACCCTATTTGTTGTTCTTCATTCATCGTAACCTTGCTGACCTCCCTCACCATTCAATCGCTCACAATCAATCGCTCTTCACAATCCTTCGCCGTTGTTGACCGATACAGACGAACGATCCTTTCATATTCTCACCGTCATATCCAATCGTCGGCGAAACATAAATCGACATCATTTTGCTAAGGTAAATACTAAAATGATTGTTCTATTTGTTTGCTGCAGTTTTTCCTTCTGCATTTTTTAGGATTCTGGGTGTGTATTTTGGTCTTTGAAGTGGTTATTTTATTGTCTCCCTGTTTGTTATAGTAACTGATTTTCCTTTCTTTTAGATTAGGTGTGTGGACCTTGGTTTTCTAGAGTTTATCTCTTTGTAATATTCACTTATATGGATATGTTGTGGCCTCATAGTACTCCTCGTGCTATGTTGTGCTTTAATAAAAAATTTGTTGATCAAAAAGTTATTAAGAAGTAATGGTTTATCAAATTTGAATTGGGGGTGATAAAATTCAATGTTGGAATTGGGTGATAAACTTGTAATTTTCGAATTAGGGTTTATGTTTGATTTTCAATTTTGTTTGTGTCGGTAGGGAATTAGCATGTTTTGTGATTTGAGTTAATAACCCTATTAATGCCAATGTTAAAAACTGTGTTAATTCAGGTTTAATATGGATAGCAGAAACAACGATTATGTTGGTTTTGATTCCTTTGAAGTTAATTCTAATGATGCTGATACAACTGATGTTGAATTCTATGACGATGAGGATAACGATTATTCAAAATCAAGCGGTGAGCAAAGTTTAAATGATGGCGACGATGCTGATGAGAATGATGATGCAGTTTCAGCTGATAGATCGGTGAGTAAAAATTCCATAACTGCTGATGAAATTCGAGCTATGGACTTTGGTAGTGTTCAGGAAGCTTATGAATTTTATTGTAATTATGCTAAAGGTATAGGTTTTGCTGTTAGAAAAGGTGATATTAGGACTAGAGGACCTGAAGGTAATAAAAGAGTAGTAATGCGGCAGTTTGTATGCAACAAACATGGTTTCCGGCTCAATAAACACTTATCTAGGATAGATAGGAAAAGAGAGCATAGACGGTTGACCCGTACTAATTGTGGTGCTAGGCTTCGTGTGCACTACAAAGGAGACGATGCTGCTGTTGGGACACAAAATTCAGCCGTACGTGATCCAGAGGTTGTGAAGTGTAAAGGTGCTCCAAAGAAAAAAAAGAATGAGGCTAAAGGATTAAGGCAATGTACAATATGCAAAGACACAACTCATAATGCGAGAACTTGTTTGGTAAGTTCAATTTCTCCGGTGTCATATATTTGCTGTTAGAGTCAATTAGTTATTAACCATTAAACGTGTTATGGTATATTTTGTAGGGTAAAAATAAAGCAACGGGTGAACATAACGTTGAGGCGGAGCCTACATCGGTAAATAATTCAGTGAGCCAAGTTGGTAAGGTAATATATGTTATGTATTTATGTTCTGTGTTTGTTAAAATAACATGTATATTACTAAATTATCTAAATGTTATTAATTATATTGTGTGTTTGCATTTATGTTAAAATGTTGCATTATTTTTATAAACAGAGCAAGAAAGGGAAAACAACTGTCAATTGTGAAAGAAGTAGTCAGAAGAAATGTTCAAAGCCACCGAAATACCATGGCGATACTGTGACAACTACGAGACATATGGATGTAACAAGCATAAATAGACAAATTCATCCAATGTATGGTGTTCAACCATACATGCCTATGGTACATCCAGTCATGCAACCAATGCACGCACCACCACCTATGTACCCAATATATGGAATGAGTATAGGCCAAAATTCAAATTCCTGCTATGGTCTGTTACAACAGGTTATGAAATCTGCTGGTCAGGATTGATTAAGGATAGTTTGATTAAGGATAGTTTTTATGTAATGGTCTGTTATAACAAGTGTAACAATGGATGATTACATTTTATTTTTATGTAATGATTAAGGATAGTTTGAGACAAATGTGAAAGTTTTTGTGTAATGTACAAGGATAATAGCATTTTGGGAAATTATTCATGTTTGTTACTGTTATTGATTTATTTGCCCCCTCTAAGTTGGTTTGAAATGTTATTGAGGTGAATTGTGTTACTCTGTCTGTCCCCCCTGTATAATATTATGGGTGGATATGAAATATTTGGTTAACAGGTAAAAGAAGTGGCTGTTGCATTATGCCATATCAATATATTTTTTTTTGCTTTTGAAAAAAAAAATTAAACAGGTAAAGGTATGTATATATCTGGTTTACAAAAATGTTAAAACATACGTCGTAGATCGAACTATGGTTCTATGTGAACCTCTAGGTTTTTAAATCGTAAACTTATTTTTTTAATTATTATTTAGTCAAATAATTCTTATTTTAAATATTTAAGTATGTCGTATAGATCGTCATGATATATCGAACTACGGTTCTATGTGAACCTCTAGGTTTTTAAATCGTAAATTAATTTTTTTAATTATTATTTAGTCAAATAATTCTTATTTTAAATATTTAAGTATGTCGTATAGATCGTCATGATAGATCGAACTACGGTTCTATGTGAACCTCTAGGTTTTTAAATCGTAAACTTATTTTTTAATTATTATTTAGTCAAATAATTGTTATTTTAAATATTTAAGTATGCCGTATAGATCGTCAGGATAGATCGAACTACGGTTCTATGTGAACCTCTAGGTTTTTAAATAGTAAAAATTTTTTTAATTATTATTTAGTCAAATAATTCTTATTTTAAATATTTAAGTATGTCGTATAGATCGTCATGATATATCGAACTACGGTTCTATGTGAACCTCTAGGTTTTTAAATCGTAAACTTATTTTTTTAATTATTATTTAGTCAAATAATTCTTATTTTAAATATTTAAGTATGTCGTATAGATCGTCATGATATATCGAACTACGGTTCTATGTGAACCTCTAGGTTTTTAAATCGTAAACATATTTTTTAATTATTATTTAGTCAAATAATTTTTATTTTAAATATTTAAGTATGCCGTATAGATCGTCAGGATTGATCGAACTACGGTTCTATGTGAACCTCTAGGTTTTTAAATAGTAAACTTTTTTTTAATTATTATTTAGTCAAATAATTCTTATTTTAAATATTTAAGTATGCCGTATAGATCGTCATGATATATCGAACTACGGTTCTATGTGAACCTCTAGGTTTTTAAATCGTAAACTTTTTTTTTTAATTATTAATTAGTCAAATAATTCTTATTTTAAATATTTAAGTACGTCGTATAGATCGTCATGATAGATCGAACTACGGTTCTATGTGAACCTCTAGGTTTTTAAATCGTAAACTTATTTTTTTTAATTATTATTTAGTCAAATAATTGTTATTTTAAATATTTAAGTATGCCGTATAGATCGTCTGGATAGATCGAACTACGGTTCTATGTGAACCTCTAGGTTTTTGAATCGTAAACTTTTTTTTTTTAAAATTATTATTTAGTCAAATAATTGTTATTTTAAATATTTAAGTATGCCGTATAGATCGTCAGGATAGATCGAACTACGGTTCTATGTGAACCTCAAGGTTTTTAAATAGTAAACTTATTTTTTAATTATTATTTAGTCAATTAATTGTTATTTTAAATATTTAAGTATGCCGTATAGATCGTCAGGATAGATCGAACTACGGTTCTATGTGAACCTCTAGGTTTTTAAATAGTAAACTTATTTTTTAATTATTATTTAGTCAAATAATTGTTATTTTAAATATTTAAGTATGCCGTATAGATCGTCAGGATAGATCGAACTACGGTTCTATGTGAACCTCTAGGTTTTTAAATAGTAAACTTATTTTTTAATTATTATTTAGTCAAATAATTCTTATTTTAAATATTTAAGTACGTCGTATAGATCGTCATGAGAGATCGAACTACGGTTCTATGTGAAGAAATCTGAATACCCACTTGCCAATGATTAATAGTCTAAAGAGTAAGGATAAACATATCAGAAACAGACTTTAGTATGTCAAATACAATTGAGCAAAGAAAGTTTTGACATTATTCCGAACTCATCAAAATCACATTACACTCCCACAAATCCAGCAATTAAAAAAAATATAATACCTAGCCTACAATACCAAATTAATAATGGAAGCGAAATGGTGCTTCCTGAATACTGGCATGATAATTACTTGAACAGGATATTTTCATAATTATAATTACTTGAACACGTCCAAAAAGCAATGGTACTCAAATATAGAATAACAAATCATCTAAATGAAATGCCAATTTAATAACGGTAAAGGTTTGATGATTTCTTTCTATTAACCTTTTTTCCCTCGATTGTTTCAGGTACATCACCATTTGCAATCCGCTGAGCAAGACCTTCAGCAATTGCTGTCTAAAAAATCCTTAAACTAACTAACTGCTTGGGTTTTTAGAAAATCTCTTTCTGAAGAACTATCAATGACATAACAAAAGGAAAACACAATTAGCTTGCCAAAGGAGTGGCAGGAGCTAAACATAAAGTCAGAAAGAGAGAAAAAGATCATGTAGAAAAGAGTTCCCTTTATACTTATAGTGAACAGGTAATATAAACAAGAATAGCTATTCCTTGCATTTGTTTTCGCATATTGCACGTTATAATGAAGGTCAGACTAACGTACTTTTACAAAATTAACTCTACAGAAAAGGATGTGATAAAAAATCATGCAAGATCATGTCCTTACACTTCTCATGAACATAATGCACAACAATTTCATTGCATTTGTTCACATAATGAGTAAAGTCAACAAGCATGTGCAAGGTTATTAGAGAGACCACTAAAAGCATACGACAAGAGGAGTCACATACCTGAAGCTAAACTAATGAATCTAATTAATCAAAATAGTTGCTCACCCCTTTTGGCATTAAATAATCAAATCAAAATAGTTGCTAAACTTGTAGGATATTGTTAGACCAGTCACCAAAATCATAGTTGCTAAACTAATGAATATAGATTTCACTATCTTCCAATTTAAATGAAGTTCAACCTTTAATCATAACTACAAACCATAATCCCCAAATTGATGAGTAATAGTACAAATCAAATTAAATTGTTAATACAACCCTAACCCCCAAATTGATCGTTTCTGGGACATAATAATAAAAAATGAAATTCAATTTTAACAACAACCCTAAATCCCCAAATTGGCCGTATCTGGGAATAATTCAAATGTAATTCGCTTTTAAATCAAACCTAATCCAAAACTTGGTCGTATCTGGGGAATAATTAAAATGAAATTCAATTTTAACTACAACCCTTATCCCTAAATTTATCGTATATGGGTACGAAAACAAGCTTAACAATACAGTTTAAATTACAAACCTAATCGCCACTTGCCTTTCGTTTCTGGGTAACAAGCCAAACTCCAATTGAGGAAACAAAATACAGAGGATGACGAAGCAGAATACCATGGAGGAAAAAGAAATCGGTGGAGGACGCCGTATAAGAAGATCGATGATGGGGGACGACATGGACGAGGAAGAAGAAGATGGATATGCAGCAGCAGCACGATGAACTGATGTTAGATTTAGGTTTTAATTTCAATATTAATTTTGTAAAATAAAAGTTATTTATATAAAAAGTCATTTAGAAGTTATTTTTTATTTGTGGATTTGTAAATTATTATAAATTTTATGAAGGACGGATATGCAATTAGTAAAACTTTTTAATAAAAGGGAGCACCATAGACATTCATCTACCGTAAAGCTGATGTGGCATCAACTAGTATTCTATTGGGTAATAAATGTGATTTTTCTGGAAAATTCAATTTAGTAACTTTATCATAGAAGCTCCCTAATGTGTATCCTTAAAACTCTATTAATAATGAATATAAGTTTTGTCCTATCATCAATTATCATGGTTAGTGTTTTTTCTCTTAAAATAGTAATGGAATTAAATAAAAGGAATCCAAAGAGAGTAATAATATTAATATTAATTAAAGCTTCAATAATTCTGAGAAAATATGGATAAGGATACGATGAACAGATATAAACGCGTGTAACACGCTGATGTTGACGCCACTGCATCCACCAAATCATTCTTCTTCGAAAATAATCACATACAGCACCAAACACACTATCACACCATACACTCCTTCAATCCCTAACAATTCATTCATTCATTCTTCTCTATCATCATCATCATGATCTGAAAACCCTATCGTGTTATGGGGGCCTCGTTGTCGAACCTTGGATCCAACGGTTCGACCAGCGGTCCTAGTCTCGGCGATATCCCTGAAAATTGTGTTGCTCGTGTTTTTCTTCATCTTACTCCGCCTGAGATTTGTAACTTAGCTCGTCTTAATCGCGCTTTTCGTGGCGCTGCTTCCGCTGATTCCGTTTGGGAATCTAAGTTACCTTCTAACTACCAACGTCTTCTCCTTTTAATGCCTGAAAAGTTTCATAATCTTTCTAAGAAAGATATTTTCGCTTTTCTTTCTAAACCGTTACCGTTTCATGACGGTTATAAGGTACGCTTTTACTGTTTAGTTTTGATATTTTTTATTGTTTTGTGAGGTTTATTGATTGAATTAGGGTTTTGCTTTTGCAGCAATTGTGGCTTGATAGGGTTACTGGTAGGGTTTGTTTGTCGATTTCAGCGAAAGGTTTGTTGATTACTGGAATTGATGATCGGAGATACTGGACTTGGGTTCCAACTGAAGAATCTAGGTTACATTATTAAAATCTTATGCTTTAATTTTAGTTATGATTATGCTTTGTTAGAATTTTCAGCTTGAAATGTGGAAACAATAAGAGAAAGTTGAGTTGACAAAAATTTATGTATCTGGTCAGAATTTTAAACCAGATACATCGCGACTTTTGTTGGTTCAACTTTCTCTTGTATATAGGACGGGAGGGAGTAGTGTCAATTGGCTTTGATTTTGATGGTGTTATGTATTGTATTACTAAAAATGTCAAGAGATATTAAGATGTTGGTCTTTCTAAAAATGTCATTTGTTGCCTATGTTGGCTTATACTGATTTTTCAGTTCAATTCACATCTGAAAGTTAGTGCTGTTATTTTGTTTAGGCTAGCAATATCGATTGTTTTAATTAGGGTTTTAGTATATTGTTTTGACAAAATCTTGTTTGATATGAACTTTTAACTCTGCATTTGTGTTGGAGTGAAGTCATTGTACATTTCAAGTAATTTGTTCTCATAAGATTTTCTTGGTGAAGTCATAAAAAAGATTGTCTAGAACTCTAGATTGAGTACTCAATGTGATTTATGTTGTAACTTCCAACTACTTATAGGTTCAATATGGCATAGATTCTAGTCTAAGAGTGTGTTTGGATAAACTGCTTTATTAAAGATTTTTTGAGTAAGTGTTTATTGTACACATTTGTGTATATGCTATATAAGCTGTAAGTTGATTTTATCAGTTAAGATGGAAATCTTATTGAAACTAACACAGATGAGCATGTCTGAGCTATGTTACACTTACGCAAGTGCTTATGACATAGCCTAGCTGAACTGTAAATATGCTTTTCCAAATGCATCCTAAGATTCAAATATCCAAAGTTATATAATTTGTACACTAGTTATCCTAAGATCCAAATATCCAAAGTTATCCTGATTGGCTTGTTCTGATTGTTTTTCTCTTGTCATTTTGAGAGTGGAAAAAGGATTGATCTCTTTGGTGTTAAATTCTTTTGATTCGAGAGGAATGCTAAGAGCATAATCTTTTGACACACTCTTGATTGTAGTCTCTACTTTTGGTTCATTATTAGGAACTCAATTTAGTTACCTTGTATATTGATACTTTTTTTCACAAAAGATCAACTTTTTAAGAAATGAACCATTCAAGAAGAGTTCGTTTTTTTTTTTTTTGACTAATCAAGAAGAGTTCTTAAAAAGAGTGGCCTTGCTAATATTTCTCTTTGGCTCAAATATAAGAATATTTACTCTGTGTGCATTATAACTTGTTTTGTGCTTTTAACTGCTTTGTTTAAAAGTTGTAAACTTATTTGAAATGGGAATATTTACTCTTTGGGGAGTTGTAAACTTATGGCTCAATTTGAGTTGTAAAACTTGATTTCAAGAATTTAATAAAACTGCTAATTGGGTCAATCAGATCCCACCCACCCTCCCCAAAAAATAGAGGCCGAATTCTAATGTGAAGGAGCCCTACTTATGCATTTTCTTTTGTCGGTAAAGGTGTTCTCAGCTAAGTTCTATATTTTCTCACCCGAAAAGATAATTATCACTGTCCACCTTTTGTTTTTTTTTCCGGTCTCTATGAAAAATCATGTTGGTACTTGCACATTAAAATTCTCTGCAATCATATACTGCCTTAATCTGGATAAGACATAATTTCCTACTTTAATTATTAGGTAAATTGCATCCCTTCTCTTGAACTATGCTTAATTGTACTACATTCATCTCTAATTTTTAGAAACTATACTGCCTATTGCCTTCTCACGATAGGTGAAGTTTGCAACATTTTAATGATAACATTGACTGGCAATTATGTTTGAGTCTCGTAAGGGTGCTTCTCTTTGCGGCTTTTGCTGTCATAGGAAGTTAGTTTAAACATCTCGTTATCAATGGTAGGAGTTTAGAAGATTAAATGAAATTTTAAAAACGCATACTTTCAGAAGAATCAGAACTAGTTGCCCATTATGCTACAAGTTGCAGAGATAGACAAGCTAAGAGGCTTGTTCACATCAAAACTAGGGTAACACATTGATATCTCAGAAAAAGAAAAAGGAAATGTTTGTTCTATTAATAACTGATCAGCTGGTAGTTTTGCATAACTTAATTTATTGTGGACAGTTTGACACTGGTAATCATCAATTTTGTCCAGTTTCCAACTTTCTATAAATAAAATCATGCCAACTTACTGCTTTATGTGTGCCTCATTTCACAATAGTTGTGCTACTATTAAGCTTGAGACCTAAGTTGCTGTGTTTAATCTATCTATATTCTGTTTTTGAGTATTGAATTACATTTCTATTTCATTCCTTTCAGGTTCAATGTTGTAGCATATTTGCAGCAAATATGGTGGTTTGAAGTGGATGGGGAGGTCGACTTTCCATTTCCTGCCGATAGTTATACACTCTCCTTTAGGCTTCACCTTGGACGATTTTCCAAAAGGCTTGGCCGGCGCGTATGCAATTATGAACAGACTCATGGTTGGGATATAAAGCCTGTAATATTTCAGTTGTCAACTTCGGATGGTCAGCAAGCATCGTCTGAGTGCTGCTTGGATGAAACCGAGCACGATGATACATATGGAAATCATAAACGGGGATATTGGGTAGATTACAAGGTCGGCGAGTTTATTGTGAGTGGATCTGAACCTACAACTAAAGTTAGATTCTCCATGAAACAGATTGATTGTACACACTCAAAAGGTGGGCTTTGTGTAGATTCTGTATTTATCATACCTAGCGATTTGCGAGACCGCAAGGGAGGCGGCTTTTGAAATGATCACACATAGAATAGGAAGTTTTTTTTTTTCTCCTTGGTTATGTCAAATATCCCAAAATACTTTGTTGGGATCTATTACACAGCTACACTTGTGAAGATAATTTAGGATGTAGAGGATATCATCTTTTGCTGGGTTTTTTTAGTTTCTTTTTCTGCAGTTGTTATGGCCCATGTTTACTCACTAGTTTTATGTAATCGTAATTTATATGTATTTATTTAAGTATTTCTGTTCTAAAGATTTGTCATGAGATTGATAAAGAATGAAGAGAAAAGCCTGCTTCTTAACCAAGCAGGTATGTGCCTTTGATTTGCTCAATCTGCTCAACAACTCTGAGATATTGAACTATAAAATTCTCAACTCCCTCATTTGCACAATACCTTCAATCTTGTTTCTAATGCCAATAATATCTTGTTCTGAACATTGAGGTGTCATATGAATCATTGAGCTTCTAGAAGGAACACTTCCATTCATTGAATTAAAGCTTTGACAACCTCCTTCAAGTTTATGCTCTTGGTTGGAATTATTTTCATGAAACTTTGCTTCATTTGTTGATAAAGAAATTGACTTGGTGAAGCTTTAGCTTTTATTTGCCTTAACCAAAGCATAGATGAAACCAACTAAAGAAAAAACAAACAAGTTATGGTTAAGTCCTTTTTGGTGTCAAAATTCAATGGAGAATGTGACCAAAAATATTCTTAATTTGATACTTATTATATTATTTATTATTTTAATTTTAGACAAAGTGATAAACACCACCTAAAAGTTCACATAAATACAAAAAAAATAAAAAAATTCATGTTCGAACTTAGATAATCACAAAAAATATTCATCGTAACAATCACGACATTTTCAATTAAGCTTCATATTACAAACCACCCACTATATTATATGTTCGCAAAGGTTTGTAAGGTGGTTTGCAATTGCATAATATTGTTGTGTTTCATTGATATTATTATTTTATTTTTTTTATAGAATCCATATTTTCTTCTTTTGTTGATCACATAGCAAATTATTCTTTCACATTTTACTAAATAACCTGTAATTTTGTAAAAAAAAATATTCTTACTGTAATATTAGTTTCTATAAAGTATCACATTTATTTGTAAAATATATATAATTAATAATTTTAAAATATATAAAATTTGTCAATTTAAGCTTTATTATTTATTTGTTAAAATTAAATCGACGAATTTTGTATACTTCAGAAATTCTACTATATACTGTATGGGTTAAATTTAGGGTTTTTAAATAAAATAAAAATGAAAAATGCTACAATTATTTTTTTTTCTTTTAAAAAGAAAACAACAGTGCATGGTAACTGAACCGGCTATAGATGGGAATAACGGTTGAACCGGCCGGTCCAATCAATCCGCTTTGATAATTTCGGTTCAGTCTGCAAAATTAGACCCTTCTCTCTCTTCACACAAACAAAAGCAAAATCTCGCACAGTCTCTCCCTCTAGCGGCCGTCGCCGTCGTGTCTCCTCCTCTTCTTCACCAATCTCGCCGACGCTTCCAAACCCATAGGTATCTATCTCTTTCTTCAATACGTAGTTCCTAATTTCTAATATCTCATTTTTCTGTGCTGTGTGTGGTTTCTAACTTTCGATTTCAAATTGCTAATAATTTTTGAAATTGAGTTATCAAAGAATTGTTTATCTTCATCACATTATTTCCCCTAATACTGCACGCAGATAATGTGCTCAATTTACATACAATTTTCTATTAATCGCATCTAAAGAAAGGTTTTTTTTTTTTAGTATACTGAAAATTGTGCTACAAAACTATGATGTTGATAAGATTATGATTATGCTTAGATTAAGTTTATCAGAGAAATATTCAGGTTTGGAACATAGAAATTTAAAATAGTGTTGATATCTTTGTGAGTTCTTTTGCCATGTTATGCTTTATGATCAATATCATGAATTAACTGTTTCGTTGGATTAACCTATTTAGTGCATGTTTGGTTACATGGTGAAAAAATTTGATTTTGAATGAATTGATTTTAGTTAACAGTGAGTTGAATAATAAATTTCAGTGTAAAAATAACGTTTAGACCCAAAAGCTACAAATTCTAGCTTCAAGTTAGAATCAATTCTGAAGGCATAATCAATTCTACTTGACAACTCCTGAATCAATTATGAGAATCCAAAAGTGGAACCAAACACACAGGCTTAGTTTGATGTAAGAACTGAACCCAAATAACTCGTTCAATTGTGGACGATAAAATTGAATTTGAAGCACCATATGTTCCTTCAAAGGGTCTTCTCAAGTCTTAAAAATTTCTTGAACATGTAGTTTAAAACATTTTCTATTGTGTTGGTTATTATTATAATTGAATTTATCTGCACCAAGTTTTAATACATAAGACTGTTGCTAGTAATCTCATAGTAGTCAATCCCGCGGGATCCCAGCATCTCGGAGCGGAGCGGAGGTTGACCGCTCCAGGAAGGGTCGGAGCGGTGCAGAGGGCTGACAATGAACCGAACCAACTCGAAAATAGTTCGAGACTCGATTCGCTAATTAACTCGTTGAACTTGGTTCATGAACCAATTGAGCTGAACTTGAGCTGAAAATTAAGTTCGTTAATTAAATGAGCCGAACATGAACGGTATGCAGTTCGACTCGTTTGGTTCATGAACCAGCTCGATATATATAATGCACTAATATATTTATTTTTACTTATTTTTTGTTTTGTTTCAATGTCTTTATTTTCTTGTAGCTTTGAATTAATTTGCTATTGGGATAATTTTTATTGTATTTCAATTTCTTTCTTTTAAAAAAATTAATTTAAAAGGTCAAATATATAAAATATGAAAAAGTGACTTTTAAACTATGTGATTCGAGCAAACGAACTGAACCTAACTAGCCGAACCGAACTGCTCGCGAACTATAAACGAGTCGAACTCGAGCTGAAAAAATAGTTCGTTTCAAACTCGAGCCGAGTTTCGAGCCGAACCAATTCTTATCGAGTCGAGTCGAGCTCAGGCAGGTTCGACTCGACTCATTTCCAGCCCTAACCTAAGGTTCCCGGTGTCCCAAGTCGGAGCGGAGCGGAGCGGTTCCCAGACGGGTTTCCCGGGTCAAACCCGCTATATCATTTTAAGGGCAGTTTCAAAAATTTAATCAATTTTGTAAGGGTAAAATGGGTTTTTTGTACCAATTTTCTTTTGGTAACCCTAGATTTGCTTCATTACTATCGTATTTTCATCCGAACAAGAGTGAAAAGGTTGCTTCCGACGCCGTTTTCTGACGCACCGTTCTGATTTAAGCTCCTACCGCACCATTCTGTTTCTTGACTTTCTTCTCCCGGATCATTCTTTCTTTCTTGCTCTGTTTCTTTTCTGTTCTTTCTTTCTATTTCTTCTTCTGCTTTTCCAGGATCGTTCTTTCTTTTTGTGCAGCTCTGTTTTTTGTGCAGTTATGTTTTCTGTTTTTAATTTTTTTGACTAGAATATAATCTTTCTTTCTATTTTGATTTATGAATGTTTTATGAATTTTGAGATATTTGATTAATTTTAGAATTATATGTTTATATTTTATATATAGTATTATTTATGTAAATAAAAAAAAATAGCGGCATCCCGCTCTCCGCGATGCCTCTATCTCACTTTTGGGGCTAGCCGCTCCGCTCCGGGATTACTGTAATCTGGTAAATTTGTTTATGTTAGTTACCTCTGTTGTTTATGTTAATCCCTCACAAATCTAGTTAATATCTTGCAATGCAATTCTGTTGTGGCAACTGTGCTGGAATTGAAGATGTTACCTGTGGAATCAGGGATTTACATCACTGTGATTTCTGCTTAGAATGGTTTTTGTTATTTTAAATAAATATCACTTATGATTATTTTTCCACCTTAAGATCTAAACTATGTCTATTCTTACTCTTTATTATATATGATTTTATACATACAGTTTGTGAATTGGTAAAAATGGAATCAACAGATACAATTCAAACCGCATATAATCGGATCAAATATTTTTAGGGAAGTAACTCAAACCAAACCAAATCACATATTGTTTTAATATTTAGACTGGATGACTTTTTTCCTAAGTACCGGGTTTGTGAGCCAGCCTCGCAGACTCCCTTTTACCCCCAACCCGTGGTGAGCCAACTAGGGTTAGCTGAGTTTGCTTGTTTTGACAACTTTATTTCACTTGTTTCCTACATATTGAGTCAGTGGACAAATTCTTCGTTTAAGTGGAGCTCTCATTGTTGTTGTCCCTCTCGTTTTCCGATGGAACCACTACCTTCCTATTTGGTTTCGAACAAACTTAAATTTATGCAATGTTGAATGATGATTGTTAATTGCCAACATTTCTTTAAACTTGTTGATTAATTTGGTATATGACGATGCAGATAGTGGTAGGAGGAAGAAGTCAAAAAATGCCTCCTTATGATTGCATGCTTCTATTCAAGCCCAATGTTAAAAAAGAAGCCCTAATCAGTTTAGTTGCAAGGATTGGTAAACACATCTGTAGAAGAAATGGGGTTGTCACTGAGGTTAAGAGTTTCGGCTCAGTTCAATTGGGCTATGGTGTGAAAAAGCTTGATGGCCGATTTTATCAGGTAAGTGTCCCATTCATTGTTCCTCATGCTGTAATATGATGTTTCTCCATTTCGAAATATTTAATTCAATAGCCCAATTGGAAATATATGTTGAAAAACTATTTGTGTTTTCAATATGTTTCTTTCCGTTGGTAAAGATTGAATTGTGGTCGGATTGAATTAAAATGGGTACAAGAAATAACCTTTCCTAAACTATTTCTATAAACTATCTTAAGGCTGAAATCAATTTATGGGTATGCCCTATGAAACTCTTCCACTGAAAGGTACTTGAGCCATCTTATAATAAATCTAAATAAACTCTAAACAAGCTCTTTGGAATTCCCCTTTTGAATATTACCTTTTCACTCAATGTTATCAAATGTTTTGTTTTCCACATGCTGCTGAAGTTTCAGCTAACTTACATATCTTTTTAGTTTGAAAGTCTGCCTTTGTCTGCAACAGAAGGAGTTGCATGTTCTTCTCTAAGATTGAATGGAAATTATGCAATTGTTTAGTAATGTGTTGCTGTTTCTATTTTTAATAAATGCAGGGCCAACTGATGCAAGTAAGCATGATGGCTACACCGGAAATTAACAAAGAGCTACATTACCTAAATAAGGAAGACAAACTACTGCGCTGGCTTCTGGTTAAGCAGCGTAACACAAAGTTTGGGCTTGAGTTTATGGGTGATGAAGGTAGACTGGAGTCAAGCAGATTCTCTCAAATAACTAAACCTGATGATGAGGATGATGATGATGACGATGGCGATGATGAAGAATATGAATTGAATGAAACAAAGTGAACTAAAAGACGGTTGTATTTTTGTTTGTTTCCATTAGGAGAGGATAAAACCATTGTGCATCACAGGTGCCAAACATATGCTTATTGATAGTGCTACATGACAATCAGACATGATTAGTGACGCGAAGATTTTGATTAGTAAATTGCATGTTGCCTCTTGATTTTAGACAATAATTTTTTTGTAACTGGATGAAATAGTTTATTTACAAATGTTTATGTTTGAACATTTGAGCACATGGTATGTGAATATTGTAAACTTTCTGATGTCGAGTTTGATTCCCGCCGATAAAAAGAAAAAACTCGAGCTCACTGACTCCTCACGTACTTGAGTGTTTTTTCTATCAAGTTATGGTAAAAACAAAAAAGAAAAGGATATATCACAAGAAATTTGTATATAATACATTTTTTAGCAGAAGAATAAAACCAAGAAAGAACAAACATGATTGAACAGTAGCTCTTAAACTTTGGCTGAGATTGAGTCTTTTTACTTATTTTAAGTGCTGAAATCATTTAGTTTATTCTTCTAATAGCTTCCGTTGTGCTGGCAATTGTAATCAGATCCTCTATATAGAAAGGATTCAAATCTGAAGAACAAATGTAATGAAAAGGATGACTTAGAATTTACAATCAAACGACTCTTCTTCTCTCTTACTACTGCGTATATTATTTCTGCAATTATACACACATCTTCCATCAGAGCTCATTCATTCATTCATTGTGAACTGGATTTTACTGGAATCATCCCTAAAATCCGAATTCTCGTCTCATTATAACCAAGAGATGCTTTCCGGTTATACTTCGAATTACCAAAGTCTCTTCTCATACACAAAAATCACCATGAACAAATACTATCGCAACTAAAATCTAAACAATAAGGACAAAAATAATACCATATTTCAAATAAAAACTGAATTTTGTGTCTATAAGAAAGAAAAAAAAAATTAGCACAGTATATATGTATGCACTCAGCTGAGCCCAACTTACATATGTCATTCTAGTTCCAGTTTTGAAAACATATAAACCATCATTTTAATGGCACAATGATCATTATTTGCATGTATACAGCTGCTTAAAATAAATAGTTTCCAAAATGAACAAATACAACAGTATCTCCATGCACTGGCTAATGGAAACTTTTGGAGTAACAACCATCGCACCAACTGGCTGTTTGCACGCAGTCATTACTCTGTTTGGCTCTGGAAGCAACTCATAGCTTCCCAAACTAAACCAGGATGCTATTTTCTTTGTTGAAAACTTAAATAGCATCTGAGAGTTTGCAGAAACAGTCCTCTTGTCTAAACTTGCGGTAATATGTACTACCTAGTAGCCTCTTTGGGATAAGACGGCTAGGCCCACACCAAATGTACATGCTTGAAAACAGACACATAAAAGTGGCGCAAACAAATAGACTATTCGAAAAGTCCATAAATTAGAACTAAGCTGCAAAATGTTAAATGTCATTAGTTAGACCAACAGCAGCGTTGAAATATCTGAAAATAATTGTAGATGCGACAGAAATTAGTGATTTCATTATATTATACAACGAAACATACTGACCTCCTGAAGCAAATCAAGATAGTTCAAATCCAGCATTTGAATTGATAGCATATAGAAGCTTTGCTCTCAAAGTGCCTGGACGTTTGTATGTTGGAAGCTGTAATCATTGAGGGGAGGAACATAAAAGTGTAAGGAATTCAAATGTATGACAAAGGGAATGTCTAAAAAAGCAACACGTTTGTCTCAATGACTTAAATGACCAAGTGTGGGTGTGTTTAGTACGTGGACATCCAAAAGTCTATACTTATTACCAAGCTTGGCTATGGGTTATGAAAATTTAAAGATCCCCAGGTTCAATATATCATAACTCATAACTGACATGAGAATCTTGCTTTCAAATATTCATAGCCAAATACTTTATTCGTAGATTTTCAAGAGTCTATTGTGGTACATGTCACCCGCATATATGGTTAAGGATGTGTTCTCCTATTACTATTAGTACTTCAGTAGTACCTTAAGGGTATTGTAGCAGGTTGAAGCTGATGGAAGCCGCTCTACATCTTGTCCTCCAATTGTCGCCCAAAGAGGGACATCACATGCAACCTAGGTGAACATATAGACCAAGTGATATTACTCAATGAAATCAAGACATTATAGTATTCGCTAAACAAATGCATCATTTTTGGGTATTCTTTTAGATCATGCTAAGAAGTTCCCTAAGGGCACTAGTCCCCATTTGGATTTGGCTTATTTTTTAGCTTATGAAAATAGCTTATGCAAATAAATAAACTTTTATGTTAATTCATAAGTTTTCACTATAAAAAATTGTATCTTTATAAGCTGTTTTTTCATAAACTACCTTGAAAAGCTAATAATAATAATATATAAAAACTTATGTATTTGCACAAGCTGTTTTGCATAAGCTCAAAAATAAGACAATCCAAACGGACCCCTAGTTAAGAACGCAAAAATAGAATCTTTGCATTGGAAATGACAATTTTAAACTTTAACATGTTTAATAATCCACTTTTCAACTCAAAATTTCGATATTTGCTTTCTTAACGATCTCCTAAGGGTACACTTTAACATTTTCCTTCTTTTATTTCCAGTAAAAAACCTTTTAAACCATGTCATATTTCATTACGATAAACAAAGCAAATGGGATAATCGAGGTTATAGTATAAAAGATCTTGTATGCCTATCAAACATAGAAAATCAAGAACATACCTTGTGGATGGTAAAAGGTGGTTGTAAGTATTTGAACCCAAGTAATGGAGCACGAGAACAACTGGTGACAAATTTAAGAAGCTTACAACGGTCTTTTGGTTCAAAGCCTTTAATCACCTGTAAACAGTCAACAGAAAGCAGAAAATGAATATTGATGTCGTAAAA
This sequence comes from Trifolium fragiferum, assembly GCA_954870985.1. Classification (NCBI taxonomy): domain Eukaryota; kingdom Viridiplantae; phylum Streptophyta; class Magnoliopsida; order Fabales; family Fabaceae; genus Trifolium; species Trifolium fragiferum. The sequence continues at coordinate 53,102,078 of OX940793.1, read as the reverse complement.
TTGGTATCTACAGAAATTGCATGCATAAATTTTTCAATATAATTCATGAGGTTGAAAATAATGTCAATAAGCACATTCTACAGCAAATATGCATGTATTAGAGGATGAGAAACTGCAATTCAATCAAATTCACCAAACCAACAGCCCCTGTTCGGGGAGGGAGAGAGAAAGGGGAGATCCCTGAGACATTAATTGGATGATTAACTTATTTGTAAGCCATCAATCTTAAACAACAGGAAATATACAGAAACAGTATTGACTGTATCCAGTGCCTTTATTTTGATAGGATAGCACACCCTAGTGTGTACCCATCATCTGCACTGTTAAATTCTGGAAGAACAAGATGTATCAAATTTGACTTTATTGTTTGGTTTGACATGAATAAAAACTGTCTAAGTCTGCGAGAAGAGATAATGCACTAATAAGGTCCCCTGGTACTATTGTTACTAAGGGTGTAAACGAGCTGAGCAGAACACTTCAATCTTGAGTTTGGCTTGTGAAAAAAATAGGTTACTCAAGCTTGACTCATTTATATATACAACCCTAACTAAAAATTGACTTAGTTCATTTGTAGCTTAGTAGTTTTTGCATTTATGATTTTTTTAAAATTTTAATTTTATAGTTACTATTTAAAAAACATTTATAAGCATACACTTTAAATCACAAACAAAATATCATTTTTCATAGTCATATATGTCCAGCATATGGAAATAAATTGAAAATAATAAAATGAGACAATTTTTATAATCAAGTCAGCAATTCTGCCCAACAAGCAAACTCAACAAGAAATCAAATCTGCAAATCGTGCTAGATATCATCATATGACCACCATGTACAAAACTGAAGGGTTTGCATATAACATGGGAAGTACACATAATATTAAATCAGTTTAAATAATTTGGTATGCACAAAGATAACGTATTGGGATTGCTATGTGTGTGCATGTGTGTAGTACTGAGGTTCCAATACCTCCCAAAAGATTTTGATTGTCCGGCTCCCCTCACAGTAACCACCAGTGTATCGTGTGTTATTTTTAAAATCATCAATGTCAATATCATAATTGCCACCTGAAAGTAACTGCAATCTTGAATATCTCAGAATTCTTGCTGTAAAAGTGAACTCGTCGCAAATAAAATTCAGTACAAATTGTCAGAAGTTAATTGTATTGAATGAGTGAACAACTGCATCTTGTTTCAGATATTTTTCTCTTATAGAGCACATAATTTATTTTTATTTTTTTCACAGAGGACATAGTTTTAGTAAATGGGGGATTCTGTTGCAGAAATGCTCCATAGATCATTAGGAAATATTAAACTCGCAAAGAAAACCTTTTCAAGAGACTTACTGAAGAAGATACCTGATTAAATTCACTAGCATTGAATAATTTCAACCAGGATGGAGATATAAGATCGGCCAGCCCTCTATAAAATGCATTTGAAAAGGGAAATATCTGCAATTTAAACATTGTTACATATATACCCATGATACAACAGTTAATGCCGTAAAGAAGTGAATAATTTGCATTAGATTCAACGATGATAAAACCTGTTGGTTGAGTTTGTAGTCTGCCATCGCATGTATGTACTGCATCTTGTTCTCATTTGTCACAGAAATATCTTTGCCGCCAGACTTGAGCTCAACCACGTGTCTTTTGCCAAATGATTCTTCAGTAACTGTGAAATCAAGACAGAGCTCCTTGACATCACCATCATAGTTCTGCATGAAGAATTATGTGAACCTTCCGGTGAAATGTTAAATAGCAAGAACAGGCATACACAGTAACCACCCAAGTCAAACTTGGGAAAATTAAATTAAAAATTATACAAAGAGCAGCACAGTACTTCAAGGAAAGAACGATCGCAATCTTTAAAAATCAAATCTAACATACCAAATGCAAATTGGATCTTGTTAATGAACTATTGAATTTTAAGGTTTTCATTAATAATGCTGTCATTTTAGCTCTTCGAGAAAATTCATATACAATTATACATGAGTATTTGTAGTTTAGAAGGATTGCACATGGACCAAGGTTGTCTAGAGAAGGAGGAACATTGTAGGCCAAAACGTAGCACCAAACCATGTAAAATTTTAAATACAAGGATTTATAAGAGAAGCAACATGATACATTATGGATGGCCCTGATTAACTTTAACAAAGGATTTATTAGAGAAGCAACAGCATGGACATGTCTCTTGGTATTACCTTGACATACATAAGATTCTTGTATAGCTCTGGGTCGAGTGTTGATAATTCATCAAGAAAGCTATATCGTCCCAATAGCTTTTGTACAAAAACATGCGAGAAAGAGTAATCAAGTAATATTCCTTCATAAAGAGCTTTACCAACTATTCTTCCAAGGAACTCAATCATCTGAAGACCATTGTCCAAAAATCTTGCGGATGCAGTTGGAATTAGGAGACTGTCTGAAGTTGAGGTTTGGGAAAAAAGCCCGTATCTAGAGAAAAAGGAAAAGTTTCAGCTAAGGAAGTCACTTCTGGAAGAGGACATAACCATGAAATAAAAGCAAGAAAATACAAAATAAAGTCTCAAACTTACTCGGGGGAAAATGCTTCTTTTGATAAATCAGTCAAAAACTCTTTCGACAATCCACCATAGTCCAGACCAGCCTCTGTAAGGCCACATTCACTGACAAATGATACATGGATGGACGACTTCAACTTTGACCCAAGCGAATTTAATTGTTGAAATCCATCTTCAACAGTATGACCCCGACGTACTACTATCTCAATGGCTCGTGAGCCAGGTTCAGAAATTTCACCAGCCATTTTGCGCGAGGCTTTATCCATCTTGATAAATTCACGAAACATCTCAACTCTATTTCAGCAATAAACCAAGTGATTAAGTACTTCCAATCAGAAACTGTATCATGAGTTACATTTGAAACAAATGAATATGATTTTGATGACACATTGCAGTCAAATACCGCTTCCCCTCTACTCTCACAATGGAAAAAACAATCCAATTCAATTGCATTATGAATACTCTCATTGACAATCTTTCTCCCTTACAAAGTTTACTCTTATTGTTTTGCTTCATTTAAGGTTTCCTAATGCTCAACATATAGCATATAATGGATAAGTTATAAATGAAACTACTACTTATGTAATGAAATATCCACTATTTCACAATATAGATGATTAATAGTATTCCCCGAGTGATTTTTCATGCACATACTAAGATAGTTTGAAAATTGGAAAGGACATATTAACGGTAATGTTCTGAGTTGATCATAGGTTATCAGATCTTAATTTAACCCACCAAGAGAAGAAAGAACAGACAATATTATACGGTGAAGATAGCCATGAAATTTTTCGCGCATTTAGGAAAAGAAAAAGAAAAAACCTAAGATTATAATTTTTTTCTAACTCTTGTTTTTTTCTCTACTGTGGCATGAGAAAACTTAAGCAAACAATTCAATCGGGCTTCACCCTGATCATTAGCTCTTTCTATATATGATTTATCCTTCTAAGGGTAAAAAGTACAGAATGCCAGAACTGAATAAAACAGAATTTATGACAAGCAAGAGGCCTCATAATGGTCATAGTCACAGAGCTAACCTTTCTTGAAATGGGAAAACATGAGGAGTCATGGTGATAACAGAGCCTACGCTCATGGAAGATGATGCATCATCAGATCTCAGGTTGGCTGAAAAAATTTCATGAGTTCTAGTAGCAACTGCAACTGGTGGCCGAGTTTTTCTAGCAGGAGATAGCCACAAATCAGGAGGACAAAATGGGTGTCTGCAATCCCGTTCATACATTAAATGTAAGCATCTGACAGCGCAATCCATGAGAGGCCTATTATGATGACCATTACCATGGGACAAACCATTATAGACTAGGGTATTGAGCATTGATGCAATTCTTCGCTGCTGCTCTAACTTGAATGGAACCTATCAATGTTATCAAATTCTCTGGAAAAGTAAGTTTCTAAAAATGTGAACAAATTCATAAAAGGACCGGGACAAGAAGAAACCAAGCCGCTACCTGTTTCTCATAAAACTCTATGTCGTCAAGAACTAAAAGCAGGTGAGAATAGGTCGCACAGAAAAGATGAAGCGTAGCAAACATACTTTTTGGAATGCCTTGTGGACCATGCCTCATAGGTTCTATGTCCCATACATTTGATGGATCTAAATTCACTCCACTAGTTGCAGAGTGACTGCCAATGGGATTTGAGCTGTCTGTTGCAGATTGTGACTTACCTGTAAATTTATGAAGTACGCTGACCCACTTACTGGCCCCATCTTTACTTGACTGTTTTGGAATCTTCTCAAAAGCCTTATGTTCTCCTTTTTCACTTGTGTGATTATCCGACATATGTTTGTCTCCAGAGAAAAAGGAATCCTCAAGTTCACCCCACAATCTCACAAGAAATCCAGGAGTAAATGATAGCATGTTAAGAACTGGCAATGAACCATGAATTGGACTCAAGGCTGAAAATATTCTAAGTAAGTTAGAATAAAAAAGTGCAACATCACACAGATCTAGCTTCCCCAAATATTCCAGACTCTTTGATGTCGAAGTCTCAGCCTTGTTAGTGGTATCTCTATTCACTGATGCTAAAAGACTTGTGAGATGCCATTGCTGACAAACAGGCTTAAATTGATCCATATATGACATTATTACTGACTCGTGGGTTGAACTTTCAGCATCAGTTTGGAGAGATTTCTTCTTCTTTTTGACCCACTCAATATTATCAAGACAAGCCAATAGGCTTTCTGCTAGAGTGACAATAACATGGACATACAATGCACAGTCTAAACCTTGATTGAAGGATCCGGAATCTACAGAATTATTTTCATTCCCTGTTGCTAGACATATAAAGTTAGCGAGAGACCAACCAACTGGTGGAATAGCCTTGATAGAAACAAGAATTTCTGACTTAACCAACTCTGACATATCCATTAAAACATTCTCTTTCAAAATCTGTCATCACCTGTCAAAGCTTGATCAGTTCTGATATGTTTGAATAATAAAGCATAATCTACGTAGCTATATAAATTTATGATCTTATTGACTCTAGACAGATGCGATGGCAGTATCTTAATACTTCAGAGAGACTCTTCCCTTTGCAAAAAACTAAGAATGAAATTTCACCTTTGAGCCATTGTTTGATATCTTTTACAGATAGAGAAAAACAAGTAAAGAACCGTTATAATTTCAAATTAAACAAGCTTGAGTTTTTTCAGTTTAACGAGTATTGCGCGCAAGTATTCGTAAATATAAAATACTGAGAACCATTTGCATCATCATAAATAACTCAAACACTAAAAGACAGATACTAACAAATACAAAACTTAATTATTAACAACAAGGATCCATCTTTGAAGTAGCAAACTTAAAACTACAATATCGAACAAATTACATAAGAATATAGAAGTAAAATGTGCACACGCAATCATGAATCATCAACTCAGCAAGTCAAAAGTTTGAACAACTTCCATTAATTATACAAAAACACATGAGTTATATTTACATGTATCATTAGTATCAAAATATAAGATTTGAAAATTTCATAAAGAATAAAAAACAATAAAAGAGAACAAGTTATCAGTAAAACAAAAGGGACGGTTAATAATTTTGTAGGTGAAATTGTTCTGCTTTAAATATGCTTACCAATAGTGTCTGAAAACATGTGAACAAAATTGATCTGTGCTTTAAAGCAGGTAGAAGAACAGGTGGGAGATGTTGCACAAGCCAAGGAATAGTCATTAGATATACAATATACTGCTTAGCACCATGCTTGACATTCAGCATATCAGGCCTTTCTCCATCAAAGTTTGTCAGGTAAAACGGTCGTACTGCTAAAGTTATTGCACTTGCGGTAATAACAAATTTCTCATCTGCCTGGGTGATAGCTTTCATCTGGGGAGAATAATTATCCAATGCACTAATATATCTGGCAATGGAAACATAGCTACCACTTTTTTTACTCCCTGTAAACTCAACTAAACCTTTCACTGCTAAATCTGCATCTAAGCGGTTGTCGTCTGTAATGCCTTTCCATCCTTTTAGATCGGTTAACATTACAAGAATACGCATTGCTAGATAAGTAACAGTAGTAATATCTTGAGCCCCTGAATTGGATTCACTGTACTCTGAAAGAATCGAAAAACCAAGAGAGGTAAGTTGTTGTGCCTGGTAACTCCAAATTCTTCTCTCTTCAGCTGTACCAATCGCCAAAAAGCAAAAGTTCCGTTTTGAATCTAAACAAAGAAAAGAATAGGTCCATTAGAAATATAACTATATAAGTATGTGCATTAACAAGGAAAATAGGTACATCGAATTCTAAAAGCTACAAAGAAAACAAAGCAACAGAAAGTATCTTGCCATATTCATAAATTTCATATAAGCTGTAGGCAAGCCATCACATTAAAATGTGTAACATAATTGGAACACTAACTTGAAGACCAATAAAAGAATATGAAAATGAGAATATACCAGAAGATTGCAGGCTTTCCAATAAGAATGTAAAGCACGTCCTCATAGAGTCTATTTTCTTGCTACGGACCTTCTCATCCCGATTTGAGAAACGGGTCACAAAGAATAGAAATGGCCTCAACAGATTGTTTGAAGTCCAATTTGCAGTCATTACCCCAGTATAACTGTTCAACGATGTCTCCCATTCCTGCTGAAGCTGCAGAGCAACTGCTTTTGTAACCTTGAAGCGCCTCCATACTCTCTTTCAAAATTAAGAAAAAGCTGTCATTTCTCCATTTTGATACAAACATGAGGTGTGAATAAATACCAATACAAGATCAGAAGAATCATGCAACCGAGTTGTTTTTAACTTATGCGAGAAGCTATTAGTTTTAGACTTTTAGAAGACTCGTACCCAGTACAAGATCCTTTCAACTTTCCTTTTCCTATAAATACAGGCTGAAAAGTTTATCCAGACCAGCTCTAGATTAAAAAAAAAAAAAACAGTATTTCATAATTTTTCATTGTGTCTTGAGGACTTATTCTAACTTTTGGAATAGTAAAAAAAATCTTGAGTTAAGGTTTGTATTTCTATATTAATTAATTGAGTTAGTGGGGACACTCTTCAGTCGAAACTAATCTTACACCAATGTCACATGAAAATTTATCGTACTGCCACATAAGTCCACTTTGCAACCGCACTTTAAGGATCCATTTGATATGCAAAATGCAAGTACTAGACAAAACAACACAACACAAACGTTTAAGGTCTTGAACAACTTGATCTCTTGTAAGATGTTTGGAGACAAAATGTGACTTTGATATTTTAGACAATTTGTGCTTGTGACAAAAAGTTGTCATGTGATTTTGTGAGGGACGAGAATTTCAGTTTTTGTTCAGTCGATTATCTCCCAATTTGTCCAGTCTCAAACAGTTGTAAAATCAAACACAATACAGTACAATTAAAAATGTCCATTTCTTTATTTTTTATCAGATCAAACGCACCCTAAAAAAATAACTTCGAAATATTGAATTCTCATTGAATGTCAAGGTAAAATAGTATACAAAGATTGCATGTCCCTTCTTTTCTAAGTAATTTATTTATAGCCATGTAAAATTTTACCAATCCTCATTTCATATCATATCTAATCTATGCATCATATCATGCAAATAAGAAAATACTAACAAGTAAAATCATGAAAATTTTCTATGAAAAGAAAAAAAAAAAAAAAAAAAAGGCAAAGATGTTGAACCTGAATGAAGAGAGCAGCAGCAGCAGCACGTTTTGCATAATTGCGAAGCTCTCTTTCTCGTGAGACTTTCTGAAGAAGATCATCTCGCGTAATCTCCTTCGCACTCGCTCCTCTTAACGATACCTAAAAACCAAAAATTTCAATTATCAAAACCAAATCAATAATTGGAGTGGTTAAACACAAAATTGAAGAAAAATTTAGAGAAAATTATGAAATTGATGATGAGTACCTGGTGTTTACGAGGTGCATCCATGGAAAATCAGGAACAGGTGTGAGGTTGAATGCTGAAATCCATTAACGTCTTCTCGTTAATTAAATTAATCGCTTTTTATAATCTTCTATTATCTTCAACTAAGTTCGATTTTGGTAAAGAAAAAAGAAAGAAAGAACAATGAAGGAAAAGTTCGGTTTATGTTTTTTCTTTGTTAAGTTGACAGGTTAATTTACAATTTTTATTTTCTTTTGACGACTTTACAAATTTTTATTTTTCCTTTGATGGACTTTGTGAACAATAATGTTATTTATTGTTTTTGTTCTCTTGATAGTGCTTACTTGATTAAAAACATGTCCTAGATTTAATTTTGTAACAAAAAAAAAAACGTCCTAGAAAATGACTTTTGACTTGCTTGATTATAATTAAATTTTATTTTTTGACTTATAGTTTTTTTAGTTAAATGTAAATTTATTAATTAAATGTGATTTTACAAAGGTTCAAATGTGATTTTATTAATTAAATTTATAAAATATAAAAGTTTTGTAGTTTGTACGGATAATGCACACAAATTATAGATATTGTTTTCATGTAAAAACTATTGGATCTATGATGTGGATTCGAGTTCTACTAGTACTTTTGTAGGTGCTTTAAAAATCATAAAGTCTTCTGAACTTTGTATTGAGGTATGTTTCCTTCAATCTAAATTTCGAGAATTAGGAGAAAATCATTATAAATATTTTATAATGTTGCAATCCTTGTGTGATAGGTTAATGTTGACTTAAAATTTGCTAAGCATATTAAACCCGATCAGTATAGATTGAACAATAGTTAAAATTTAAATCAATATCATCATAGTGAGAGTCAAGTCAATCTAAGTATTAAAAGTAAGTCAATACAACCTTATATAACTTAGTAGTGATTAACTCATTATAACTTGTGAGTAAGCTCAACGCAATGGTTAAGTTTTGTTCTTACTTCTTACTCATATATGCCCCTCTTCCCTCTCAAATATGCTGTCAAGCCCCTCATGTCTTTTGGTTATTAATAACTTGTGAGTAGACAAGACAAACAGGAGTCTTAGTCCTTTGTTCCTTAAGAAAAAAATTATTTGTCTTTTGTGTTAGCATTTTCTTGTTTGCTAATTTTGTTATAAACGTTGTATAGAATACCCCGACCTCTAGTCAAGGGCTTATCAGCGGGGTTGGCACAGTGGCCACGACCCCCAAGAAAATGTTGCTAAGGTGAATACAAAGTTCAGAAGAAGGTAAACTAAAGACTAGAGCGTGCCTTTGGGAAGAAAGGAAAGAATGCCGGTATGATGAAGATGAAAAAAGTGAGGGGGTTCTGTTCCATGGTGTGGGATTCAAATATAAAGAGATGCTAAATATCAACCCTCCTTCAGCTACTCTATAGAAAGTGTAGATCGAATAAACATGGCTCATGTAGAATATAACATTGCATTTATGAAATTCATATTGAAGTTGGAACAATATATGCTTCTTTTTGTTGGGACAATGTGATAATTTGGACGAAATTAGAGAGAATAGAACGAGAGAGTTGAGACGAGAATTAGGGAAAAGGGTTAATGCTTTTTTCATCCACATGGGGCAACTGTATTTATATACAAAATATAACAAACTAACTAACTATTACTAGCTTCAGAAACTTTCTCAACTTCTGAAGCTCTGTAACTTCTGAGGCTCTGCTCAGCTTCTGAAGCTCTGTAACTTCTGAAGCTCTGCTCAGCTTCTGAAGCACCAGGACTTCTGAAGCTCTGCTCAGCTTCTGAAGCTCTGTAACTTCTGAAGCTTCTCCAACTTCTGAAGCTCTGTTTTCTCGAAAACATGACTTATTAATTCAACACACCTCCTAAGGCATGTTTTCCAAAGCATTCATTCCTATAAGCTTCTTCAGAGTGTCAAACCTTGCCTTAGCAATAGGTTTGGTTAGAATATCTGCAAGTTGGATCTCAGTATTGCAATATTCCACCTCAAGCTTATCTTTGTTCACTTGATCTCTCAAAAAATGAAACCTCCTCTCAATGTGCTTACTTCTTCCATGACTAACTGGGTTGTTAGCCAAATCAATTGCTGACTTGTTGTCAACAAGTAGCTTCATCCTTGTTGTCTCTACTGCCTTCAATTCAGTGAGCAACATCTCAATCCAATTTGCTTGACAAGCTGCAAATGAAGCTGCCACATACTCAGCTTCACATGATGACAATGCCACTATCCCTTGCTTCTTAGAACACCAAGAGATTGGTGCATTACCTATCATGAACAGGTATCCTGCAGTACTCTTCTTGTCATCTTGATCTCCTCCCCAATCTGAATCTGAGTAACCATAAGCCATTAGCTTCTTGCTACTGTTCCTTTGGTTTGGAATTAAAATGCCATGATCGATGGTTCCTTTCACATATCTAAGGACCCTCTTTGCAGCAGTCAAGTGATTCATCCTTGGTTGATCCATAAATCTGCTCAGCAGACCAATACTATGACATAAATCAATTCTAGTATTGCACAAGTACCTTAATGATCCTATGATCTGTCTGTACAGTGTTGAATCAACCAACTCATCCTCAGTATTCTTGCTCAGCTTCACACCTGTTTCCATAGGAGTAATTGCAGGGTTGCAATTGCTCATGTGAAACCTCTTCAATATGTCAATGACATATTTCTTCTGATGCAAGAAATAGCCTCTATCTGTTTTCACAAATTCCATGCCAAGGAAATATGATAGCTCTCCCATATCAGTCATCTCAAACTCCTTCATTATGTCTGCTTTGAATTTCTCTAGCACAGCTTTGTTTGATCCTGTGATCAACAAATCATCAACATACAGACACAGTATTATAATCTCATCATGACTTGAGCCTTTCACATATACTCCATGTTCTGATGTGCATCTAGTGAAACTCAAATTCAGCAGGAAGCTATCAATTCTCTTGTTCCAAGCTCTTGGAGCTTGTTTCAAACCATAGAGAGCTTTGTTCAACTTGTACACTTTCTGTTCTTGACCTTTAATCTCAAATCCTGGTGGCTGCTTCACATATACCTCTTCCTCTAATGGTCCATTCAAAAAGGCAGATTTCACATCAAGCTGGTGCATAGCCCATCCTTTGTAGGTAGCTACTGCAACAACTATCCTAATTGTCTCTAGCCTTGCCACAGGTGCAAACACTTCATTAAAGTCAAGTCCAGGCTTCTGAAGAAAACCCTTAGCTACTAACCTTGCTTTGTACTTAGCAATTTCACCACTTGGTTTCATCTTCAGCTTGAAAACCCATTTCACATCAATAGGTCTCTTGTTTACAGCTTTGTTCATCAATGTCCAGGTGTTATTCTTCTCAATTAACTTCAGCTCCTCTTTCATAGCATTCAACCAATTTGAATCTTTCAAAGCTTCACTTAGAGTCACTGGTTCCAACTCTGCAATCATTGCTTCATTGACCAGTTCTCCATCTTCAGTGATTGCTTGATCAGGAAACACATCATACTCATTCAACCTTATTGACTGTACCCTTTCTCTGGTTGATCTTCTCAACTGTTGATTAGGTGCAGCATTAGGTTGATCATCTTCAACCTCTATCTCCTCTTGATTTGTTTCCTCAAGCATGAGTCTTCTGTTGAGCATTGAGCCTTCAGCACTTGTGCCTTCAGTCCAATCCCAACCCTTTGATTCATCAAACCTGATATCTCTGCTAATCACAACTTTGTTATCTCTAGGTGAGTACAATTTGTAAGCACCAGTGGGATGATAACCTAACAATATCATTGTCTGACTTCTATCATCAAGTTTTCTTCTAACTTGATCAGGAACATGTTTGAAGCAAAGTGAGCCAAATATTCTAAAGTGACTAACACTTGGTTTCAAACCTGTCCAAGCTTCATGAGGAGTCCTGTCTTGTAACCTCTTTGTGGGACTTCTATTGATGATGTAAACTGCTGTAGAGACTGCTTCACCCCAAAACTTATGAGGCATATGCTTAGCTTTAAGCATACTTCTGGCCATGTTCATGATGCTTCTATTTTTCCTCTCAGCTACACCATTGTGTTGAGGGGTGTAGGGTGCAGTGACTTCATGCTCTATACCTTCATCTTCACAGAATTTTGCAAATTCATGTGAAGTGTATTCACCACCTCCATCAGTTCTCAATTTCTTAACACTAAATCCACTTTGATTTTCAACTAGTGTCTTAAATTTCTTGAACTTGGTAAATACATCACTTTTCTTTTCGATAAGGTAGAGCCAAACATGCCTAGTACAATCATCTATGAATGTCAGAAAATAGTTGTTGCCTCCAATGGATTTCACCTCAAATGGACCACACACATCTGAGTACACCATTCCTAGCTTCTGAGTTGATTTCATAGGTAATTCATTCTTGAATGAATTTCTGGCCTGCTTTGCTGCACAGCACTCTTCACACATTTCACTTGGTGCTCTGATCTGAGGCAAGCCATGAACCATCTTCTTGGAATTCAACATGCTTAAACTTTTGAAGTTTAAGTGTCCAAACCTGTGGTGCCATATCCAATTCTCTTCTGTACTAGTGACTGAGGCTAAGCACTTGAAATCAATCACATTGATTTCAACCTTAAAGGTTCTATTGCTTGACAATGGAGCTCTTAGGATTAACCTACTTTTAGCATCATGAATCTTCAATTCTTTATTAGCCATTGTCACTGTATAATCCTTTTCAAGTAATTGACCAAGACTAATCAAATTACTTGTTATAGAAGGAACATACAATACCTCATTAATGAAGGATTCCTGACCATCTTTTCTCTGCACAAGAATTGTCCCCATACCTTCACTAGTGATCTGGCTGCTATTAGCAAACTTGATATTCCGTCTCACTGAATAATCAAGCTTCAAGAACCACTTCTTGTTGCCAGTCATGTGATTGCTACAGCCAGTGTCAAGATACCACAAGTTGGATTTATCAGAGTCAGTGTTTGTAATCGCCATGAGCAGGGAATCATCAGAGTCACTACCATTTCCCTTTGCCAATTGAGCTTCATCCTTGTCACTTCTCTCAACTTTCTTAGAGTGACACTCTCTAGCATAATGGCCAAGCTTCTGACAATTATAACACTTCACATCCTTCTTATCAATCTTTTTCTTTGAACCTTTCTTGTTACCTTTGCTAGACTCTGAATCTTTAAGGTTCTTGCCATCATTCTCTGAATCTTCTTTCTTTTTCTTGTTTTTCCCTTTGGAACCTTTCTGAAACTTTGCCTGCAAAGCTTGATCAACAGCTTTATTTGAGCTCCTCTGCTTGACTCTCAGTTCATGTGCCTCCAATGAAGCTTGGAGCTCCTCTATCTTCATAGTGGCCAAATCCTTTGATTCTTCTATTGCTACTACTATGTGATCAAATTTCTCAGTCAAGGTTCTCAAAACCTTCTCAATCTTGGACCTCTCTGACAGAGCTTCACCATTTGACTTCATCAAATTAGTGATACTCAACATTCTTGAAAGATACTCAGCTATCGTTTCTTGATCATTCATCACCAACATTTCATATTGCCTCCTCAGAGCTTGCAGCTTGATACCCTTCAGTTTTTCATCACCTCCATAAATCTTTTTCAATGTATCCCAAGCACCTTTAGAAGACTCTTCCTCAATGATCTTCTCAAAGATATTAGGATCCACACACTGATGTATGATGAACAGACCTTTTGCATCCTTTTTCTTCAACTCGCGATGCAAGGCTCTTGCTGCTTCATCAGCATTTGCAGCCAAGTCTGGTACTCCATCATTAACAGTTTCAAGAACATCTTGAAACCTGAAAATGACCTTCATCTGCGCACACCAACGATCATAGTTTTCACCTTTGAAAACTGGAAGATTTGCAGGAAATTGTGATGAGGTTGTGCCATTGTTCGCCATTGTTTCTTGATCAAAGAATCAATGCAAAACGTGAATCACAACCGGGCTCTGTTATACCAATTTGTTGGGACAATGTGATAATTTGGACGAAATTAGAGAGAATAGAACGAGAGAGTTGAGACGAGAATTAGGGAAAAGGGTTAATGCTTTTTTCATCCACATGGGGCAACTGTATTTATATACAAAATATAACAAACTAACTAACTATTACTAGCTTCAGAAACTTTCTCAACTTCTGAAGCTCTGTAACTTCTGAGGCTCTGCTCAGCTTCTGAAGCACCAGAACTTCTGAAGCTCTGCTCAGCTTCTGAAGCTCTGTAACTTCTGAAGCTCTGCTCAGCTTCTGAAGCACCAGGACTTCTGAAGCTCTGCTCAGCTTCTGAAGCTCTGTAACTTCTGAAGTTTCTCCAACTTCTGAAGCTCTGTTTTCTCGAAAACATGACTTATTAATTCAACACTTTTCAGCTTTTGGAGAGGTCATGTTACATACAATTGGCTATATCTACACTCGAAAAGTTGCTAGAGAATTTCGAAAGGATATGCAATATATGAAAGTTCCTGTTTTGGTAGATTGGGTACAAGACATAGATCCCTCTCAATTGATGGCAGCCTTAGGTAGTTTGACTATTGTCAGTGAGATTTTCATGCTGAGATGACATCAACCTTTCACAATTTTGGAAGTTTTTAATTGGCCTCAATTGCTTCTGTAGGTGTTGCGTCGTACATTCATATGCTAGTAAAGGCCAGGGAGCTAAATCAAGGAGTAGACAAAATAAACGTTGTAAAAGCTTGCATGGATAAGAAGGATCACATGATAAACACGCTTTCGAGGATCAATGTGATTGATATCGAATCAACACTTTCACATGTCTGTCAAGCTGTAAGTTCAAGTACTTGTCCTGGTAGATGCTTTAAGAAATAACACATGCAACACGGTATTGCACTTGCTATTTTCTCAGGTTCTTAAGGATCCGAACGCCTAAAACAGTGTTCTAGCATCACGAGGTAAAGCGCTGGAGATGTTGGGAGATATCTTTCAAGTAAGTGTTTCATGGTTTTCTGATGTTGTTATGCATGTATTGCTCATAGGACTTAGGAGTGTGTTAAGCTTATGCAACCGTATTTCACTTTAGCTTGGAATCTTTGGAGTGAGGATTTTTTCAATAAGCATCTATTATAAATTATATCTAGAATAAATTAATCTGAACCTGTAATTGAGAATGCATGATTTTACTTCAGGGTGCGAAGACTGCTTACCGCAGAAAAAACATTCTCCGTCATGAAAGTGAATCAGGAGATGCGTCTTCTTCATCATAGTCATAGAAGTTCCAGATAGATTGTGAAGGATTTACAAAGATGCACTCTTCTGATTTTAGAGTATAAAAAAAGTGGTGCTATTTTTTGTCTTTTTCGTAGTAATGGTATATCCATATGAGTGTTGATTGAATTTTGCCGGAAATCCGTCCGTTCCCCGTGCCTTCCATGGGCTCATATAATTTCCTCATTAGTAATATCTGCTTCCAGACTTGCAATATCAATTTCCTGGTATGTAGCCGATAACTTTGAAGGAAGCGATGTAATATTCCTCTCGTTCTCCTACATCATTCTCGGCCATATTGAATACCTCACTTTAAGCTTATTAAGGAACACATACAATACAGTGCATCCAAATTAGTTTATATTCTCACTCCATGTCCAACAGCCTTGGTTAAATTGATGGATGAACATGCTTGCTTCTCTTATGACTCATGCTTCTACATTGTAACCTTTTGTTGACTATGATTTGGCTTAATTTTACTCTTTATCCATTAGACACACACATGAACTTGTTACAAAATAACATTACAGTACCAATAAAAGTTGTTTATTCAAAATAACATTATAGTACCTTACAATTTTAAATATCCAAAAAAAAGAGCTTAAAATTCCAAAATAACATCACATTATCGATAAAAATTCTTGATATAAAATAATATTACAATACTAAAGTAATATTACAATTCAAAAAATAAGAACGACTTGAAGTTTCATTAATTTGGTGGACTGACTTGATAATTAGACTATGTATATTGAATTATAATAGAAACTTAAAGGAGTTTTAGAGGTATTGGAATATAATATAAACTTAATGCGGTTCTAGCGGTTAACCGCGGCTTTTGCGGTTGGCGATTTTGCGGTTTGCGGATCAATAAAAAAGTCATCCAAATACATCCAAACCAAATGCGGTTTTTGCGATTTTCGGTTTAGATTGATTCAGTTTGCGGTTTTACTTTTAGATTGGTTCGGATACGATCACCCCTAGGAGGCACACTATATTAAAGTTGTATCAGAGTCTCACTTTGTCAAGGTTGGACAATCTAATCTTACAAAGTAGCTACTCGACGAATCAAATTATGTGTTTATGGTTCTTAGTTTTATAAGTCCTTCTTTATCAGAAAACTAAGAAATGAAATCTTAGCGATCATATCAAACAACCAAACACAATGCAAATAACAATATGTAACTCTTCAAGTCACCCAATTTGAAGACTATAGCGATTAACATGGTTTCTCACAAGAATTAATGATTAACATTTTTCTCATTTATAAGCTGGATATGCTTCTCTGATTTATGATTCATACTAGAAAATTGCTTACATGGTTTCTCAAGCCACCCAATTTTAAGACTCTTATGAAATATGTTTTTATTTAATTTACCTCTCTTAATGAATGTTGATTTAAGAATTCTTCATTTAACCTCCGTAATATTAACGAATTTTAATTTACTTTTCTTATGAGTCATTCCACATCATCACTTATAAAAAGTAAATCAAATAAAAAAAATATTACAGAGAATAATTAAAAAATAATAATATTACAGGCATTAAATCAAATAAAATATTATATGGATAATTAAAAAAAAGTATATATTTACCATATCTTGTCTCTCATATGTGTGTAACTAAATGTCTTACTCTAAAAACGGAGGGAAATTCCATGTAGACACAGAGGATACATACATAGAAAAATGGAGGCACTCCTCCAACTACAACAACCCAATTCTTCCTCTTTCATTCATCATCACCATCACCATCACCACTTCAATTTCAAACCTAAAAAACCTTCATTTTTTCACTTTCCTCTCAAAAACTCCAAAACCCAATATCCTCTTCAAACCCATTCAGTTCCAATTTCCACCCCCCAATCACACCCCCCTTCCCTTCTCGTCTTCCTCCTCCGTCTCTCTTCTCACCACAACCACACCAACCTCGCCAAAGCCACCCACGCCACCATCCTCAAACACCATGAATTTCAAAACAATATTCTTTCCACCACCCTCATTTCAACTTACAGCAACATCCGTCTCTTATCCTACGCCCACCGTCTCTTTTTCTCACTTTCTTCCCCCAATGTTGTTTCTTACACTGCAATTATCTCCGCTTTATCCAAATCCAATCGCGAAAAACAAGCATTGTTCCTTTTTCTTCACATGATTACTAATTCGTCTATTCGTCCAAATGATTACACTTATGTTGCTATTTTAACTGCTTGCACTCGAATTCTTAACTTTCAATTTGGTGTTCAGTTACATGCTGCGGTTATTAAAACTGGGCATTTGGAATCTGTTTTTGTTTCGAATGCGCTTGTGGCGTTTTATTCAAAATGTGGGTTTTACCAAACTGCTTTCAAGGTGTTTGATGAAATGCCTGTGAGGGATATTGTGTCTTGGAACACTGTTATGTCGTGTGCGGTTGATGAGTTTATGTATGATACTGCGTTTCGATTGTTTCTTGACATGCAGTTAACTGATGGGTTGAAAGTTGATTATTTTACTTTGTCAACGCTTTTGACTGCATGTGTTGCAAGCGATTTGGTGATGGAAGGGAAGCAAGTGCATGCGCTTGCCGTTAAGGTTGGTTTGGATGCTGAGTTGAACGTAGGGAATGCTCTTATTGGATTTTACACCAATTGTGGAACTATTGATGATGTGGTTTGTTTGTTTGAGAGGATGGATATGAGAGATGTTATAACTTGGACGGAGATGGTAAAGGCGTATATGGAGTTTGGTTATGTGGATTTGGCGTTGAAGATGTTTGATGGAATGCCGGAGAAGAATTGTGTGACTTATAATGCTCTTTTGTCTGGGTTTTGTCGAAATGGTGAGGGTTTAAAGGCTATGGAGTTGTTTATTAAAATGGTGGAGGAGGGCATGGAGTTGACGGATTTCTCTTTGAGTAGTGGGATTAATGCTTGTAGTTTGCTTGCTGATTACAGGGTTAGCAAGCAGATGCATGGATTTGCTATCAAGTTTGGGTTTGGATCAAATGTTCATGTTGAAGGGGCTTTACTAGATATGTACACAAGGTGTGGGAGGATGGTAGATGCTAAGAAGATGTTCGGCATGTGGGAAGAATCGGAGGAAGTTAGCTCTGTGGCTTGGACTTCCATGATGTGTGGCTATGCTCAAAACGGGCAACTGGATGAGGCGATTTCTGTTTTCCACCGTGGTCATGCTGAAGGGAAATTGATTATGGATAAAGTGGCATTAACTTCTATGCTTGATCTTTGTGGAACCATCTGCTATCATGATATGGGAAAGCAAATCCACTGTCAAGTTCTTAAATTTGGCTTTCATTCTAATACGCAAGTTGGAAATGTTGTTGTTGGTATGTATTTTGAATGTGGGAATGTAGATGATGCAATTAAGATGTTCAGTGGCATGTCCTCTACCGATATAGTTTCATGGAATACTTTGATTTCTGGATATCTTATGCACAGACAGGGTGAGAGAGCATTGGAAATATGGTTGAAAATGCAGGAAGAGGGCATAAAACCTGATGAAGCTACATTCTTTTTTATAATTTCAGCCTACAGGCAAACTAACTTGAATTTGGTTGATGACTGTCGTCGTTTGTTTAATTCAATGAGAACTGTTTATCAAATTGAGCCAACATCTCTGCATTATTCATCCTTCATCAGTGTTTTGGGTCATTGGGGTCTTTTGGAAGAGGCACTAGAAACCATCAATAAGATGTCTTTTAAACCTTCTAGTTTTGTTTGGCGCGCTTTGCTTGATGGTTGCAGACTCCATAAGAATACAGTGATTGGAAAATGGGCTGCCAAGAATATTCTTGCTCTAGAACCTAAAGATCCATCTACTTATATACTTGTTTCAAATTTGTATTCATCTTTTGGGAGATGGGATTACTCTGAGATGACTAGGCAAAATATGAGAGAAAAGGGATTTCGCAAATACCCGGCTCAAAGCTGGGTCATTTGTCAAAAGAAAAGACATTCATTCTATGCAAGAGATAGATCTCATCCGCAAGACAAAGACATATATAGTGGGTTGGAGATTCTAATGTTAGAGTGCCTAAAAGTTGGATATGAACCTGACACGAGCTTTGTTCTCCACGAAGTGGAGGAGCATCAAAAGGAAAAATTTCTATTCTCTCACAGTTCAAAACTAGCAGCAACTTATGGACTATTGGCGACAAAGCCAGGGAAGCCCATTCGGATTGTAAAGAACATCCTTCTTTGTGGAGACTGCCATACATTCTTGAAATATGTGTCTATTGTCACTAAGAGGGATATTATTCTAAGAGATTCTTCTGGATTTCACTGTTTCTCTAATGGCCAGTGCTCGTGTAAAGACCTACGGTGAGACGCAGGTAAAGCTGGTTGATCTACCGGTCCTCCTTATTCATATTAATGATGTAGCTGCATTTTCAACCTTTTTGTATAAATTTTTTTTCTTAGATATTGCTGCGAATTTTATGACACCAATTAAGAGAAGATAGGTGCTCCTTTCAAATGAGTTTATTTTTTATCATTTTTAATGTAAAATCATATCTTCCATATTAGTTTCTGCGATGTAATTGTAGTATCTCTGTCCTTTAAACTTTAAAGGGTGTCTTGTAAAAAGGGATGGAGGTAGTATTTGTTTTCATAGATACATGAATGAAGCATATACTTCCTGTAAGATACTATATATCTATAGTGAATGAATTCTGAATTTCAAAATCAATATTATGTATCAGTTGTACCCAGTATATCAGTTGTACAATTGTACTCATTCTGTATCATATTATGTGTTGCTATATTGTACTGCCTATGTTTCTGCACATTTTTGTGTTTGCCATCTCCTTCACTGCATGCCATTTGTATCTTAATCTCTCTCACACAACATTCCTGATTCCCCATCATATTCAGTTTTGTCAATCCTTATGAATGCTTTTTTTATTAGAGGAGAAAATAAACAATCCTTATGATTAAGAAGCTATTAAGTGTTTTGCCACACATAACATACTTGTATTGCTATGAGTTATTATTGCTGCATTATAACTACTTGATTTTAGGGGGTTTATTAAATTCAGATTTCAAGAGATTTTAGAAATATTTTGGTTGTAAAACAATCTTGTGGTATTTAATCGGGACTTTTGTAAAATGTGGATAACTCATTATTCAATTAAGATTATTATGACTTTTTTAAGGCAATAAAATATGTTGGTATTAAATTGAGATTTCTTGTCATTTATAAAATGTCTATTGGTATTTAAAAGTTTATTGATTTTAACGGATTCTTTTACGGAATGGATTTTGTGAAACTTTTTAATTGAAAATATAAATATCAAACTCTTTCAACAACTCTACTAAAAACTCTGAGATTATTAATACTCTTATCAAGACTTTTTTTTACGGTCCGACTGAAATATGCTATATTCTTCTCTTGCAACTTACTATATTTTACTACTTTTTTTTTTTTTTTTGTATTATGTTCTATGTTTTTGCTCTTAAACAACCAATAACGAGTTCACATAAAACATAGCAAAAACGAAATTATTCTCTCACTTTTTATGTTTGATTTGGAATAGATTATTTCCCCCAACAAGTGTTAAATTGGTATATTTTAATTGATTCATATTTTTTTCCAGTATCTTCAAATTGTGTTTTTTTTTCAACATTAATTTGTTTTACTAATTTTTACAACATTAACTGCTACTTAATTTGTTATTATGACTAGTTTTTTGAAATCTTTAAAATTCATAAAATACTTTGAAATCTTATTTGTGATAGAAATTTATTACAATCCTAAGAATCCTGGTTGTAAAAAGTTCTTTTAAAAAAATCTTTTAAAATCTTAAAGATTTATTTTGCTAAAATAGTTTGTAAAAATCTCAATCCAATACATTCCCTAAATTTTCTCTTGATATCCAAAAATATACATATTCTAAAAGATTATTGTATGAAATAGATTTTGTGAAACTTTTTAATTAAAATGTATTATCCAACAATTTCATCCAAACTCTCAAGACCATCTCCTACTCTCCAAAGACTTTTTTTTCGTCATCTTCATGTCAAACAAGTTTTTCGATTTGGTTTTATTCAATTATCATCAACTGTGTTAATTTGCTATGTATGTGGATATAATTATTGAAATTTTCTCTTTTCACGCCGTGTATCTTTTCTACCCTCCATTTTTTAGTGGGTATTCAATTGAAATTTTTCACAAATTATAAACTTTTTTTTGGTATCCAAAAGTATACATATTTTAAGTGATTGTTATATGAAATAGATTTTATAAATTTTTTTAGTTAAAATGTATCCATCCAATAATCTCACCCAAACTCTCAAGACCGTCTCCTATTTCTACTCTTCAAAGACTTTTTAATTTCATCATCTTCATGTCTTTCGATTCAGTTTTATTCAATTATCATATCAAAGATGATAATTTGCTATGTGGATATAATTATTAGTCAATTTTTTCCCCTTCTTTTGCTGTTCCAAAAAATTATTAGGCATTTTTCTATGCCACTTTTATTTTGAAGCATCAATGAAAATAAAAGATGTCATGAGAAGTCAATTAGATATGGAGTAATGATTCATTTTTTTTTCTTCTACCTGTGAACACAATAAAACGGAGTTATCATTTTCCCCACCTCTCCGTACCACAACAAGTATTGTGAAACAAGCATGCATGTTGAGGGTTTGCCACATGATCCATTAAACAAGATCTTAGACAAAAAGAGGTGTTCCCATCCCCTAATTATGACTTTTTTCAATTTGATTGTCCTTTTTATAAGATTTTTTAATGGTGTTTGCACTGAGAAAGAGAAGTGTGGATATAAACTATAGTATTTAAACTCATAAAACTATAGTAATTTTTTTTGTCACATAAAACTATAGTATTTAAATTGAGAACTCTAAGTGGTTAATGAATTCTCTTGAATTATGACAAATTGTTCGAGACAGCCGAAGTTCAATTTTGGATAGAAACAAATTTTTATTATATTTTATATTTACATTGTAGTCGAATTCTAAATTATCACACTTTGTCATTTTTTTAGTGATAATTTATTTCAATTCATATATCATTTAAAAAAAATATTTTAGAAAGAAATAAAAATTTATTTGTCTAGAAATAACTTTTAAAAAATGTCAAGTAGAAAAACATAGAGAATTATATAATTTAGCAAGCATCCAAATTTGTCTATTTATATAGAAAGAATCAAATTTGAGAGCAACCTTCACGCCACGTATGTATGACATGTAATTTTGGGCCCTAAAGTACATGGTTACATTTGTTTATTTTAGGGATGGTGGCAATATTCCTCAATCCCCATTGAATTCATGAATGCTAATAGTAATATTTTAAGAGAGTTCTCGTTCTTGTAACTATGTTGCGGTGCCGTTGCGTTAATGACTCACTCAAGTAATGAATCACACAAACATACACTCTTAAGTTAAGTTACTAACCGCTACACCGTTGAACGTTGCTTTTTTCTTTAAACATCACTACAATTAATAAACAACTAATAGAGGAAAACATAAGAAAAATAAAAAATGTAAGTAATTAATTAGTTTTTAACACGAAGGGTTATATTATTACCAATAAAATGAATATATAGACTATATAGTAGCTAACTTATCAAAAAAAAAGACTATATAGTAGCTAGTATGTATTTTTAATCTTTAAAGCTAATACTAACGTTTTCACTACTCAATCCTTGTTGCTTGAAATGTTATTGAAACTTTACTAGCCAACTTGGAATTAAAATTCAATTCAACTCTTGAGTTTTTTTTTTAAAAAAACTCAGCTTGATTTATTTTTTTTGACAATTAAAAACTCAGCTTGATTAAACTAGTACTATAGGAAGAATATCCAATTCATTTAAAATAGTGTATGAAACAAAGGAGTTCCGTTTGGTTCGATCTTGACCTTAAAAAGGGAAATGAAATTTTCTCTAGAGTCAACTTTTTCCCACAATAATGCAATCATGACGTCGTGGCGGTTTGATCTTGATTATATGACTACAAATATTCTAACTGCGTGAAATTCAGATCCTTAAAAAGATAAAAAAAAAAAATACAATTGATCATGCAAAATTGGCTTTTCAACATTTGAAGCAATAGACTTAATAATAAGACACACTTTGAGTTTGTTTACAGTTGTTGAATTTTAAGTAGCTTTAGCAAGAGATTGATACTTGCAGTTTATAATAGAATGTCCGATAATTTGACATGAGTTACAAAAAGATGAAGTTTCTCATACTCAACATTTACATAAAAGTCAAAATCATTCTTTTCAACAAGAATTATTTCCTGTTGATCATAATTTAGATCAACCTCAAATAAAACTATGGCAAAATTACCAAGAGTTCTTTTCATAGTTTCCTCATCAAGTGCCAAAGGAATGCCTAGAGCTGCTGCAATTTCGAACAATATTTTGGGTCACCAATATTGCTGCAATTTCGAACAATATTTTGGGTCACCAATATTCGCGAGCAAGACCAAGAATGTGTATATGTGTTTGAGCAATGGTGTGTTGTACATTGTGAGGGTTGAAGTCAAAAGTCCAAACGAAGGTCCAAAAAAAATCCGATGAAAGATTTCAAGAACCAATGAATCTGACTGCACTTAGCTCATTCAGGGATAGGAAAAATGAATTAAAAGTAGTTCTTATCTAATGAAACCATACACCATGGAACGAAGACCCCAATTAGGGATTTAGGGTTTCAAACTTTCAGCGAATTAATTGTTGTGCGATGAGAATTCCGACCGAAATGGAGACATTCAAGAGGAAGAATGAATCAAAGGTCTTGACAGAAATGGGCGTAACTTCACCACTTATGTTTTTCAAAATCCACCTTCAAAATGATGTTCTTACATTACTAATTTACTCAAAATAAAATAAATTATATTAACGTAGTCGTATCTTAAATTTATTCAAATGATAACGGTAATACACACCCGTAGTGGGGTAGTGTAACCATATCTATCCATCTAATCCATTCACCTCTAATCTATCACATGTGTGTCTGCAAAACATTTTTGTCATTTTGACGATGTTACATTTAGAAATGGATTCAATATTGTCGGTTTGTGTGCAGTCAAGCTGCAGTTATCAAATCCAAGCCATCTGATCAACATCAAACGGTTCAGATTTTATCTCAGTATAAATATTTTAAAATAAAAATTTTTTGACTTTAAATTCAGAACTGTCTGATCTTAATCAGACATCTTTGATGTCACTGACTGCATGCAGTCATGGGTGACGACTGCACCCGATCCGGATCCATTACATTTGGATAAAAATGAAAGGGGCTTCAAAACACCCAAGAAACTCAAGCCAAAATGATGATAAAATATACACTAAACCAATAGTAAATTGTTAAGCTTGAATATTTTTCTTGACTATCCAAGTTGAAATCGAATTCTTTCATTGTGTGTATAGATGCCTAGGTGGTACTTGTTGCTCTGTTTAGATATACATAGCCTTTGTACAACAAAAAGCATTAAGCCTCTTTATTTTCTGTTTTTGTTGAAACATTCAACATTATGATTCTTTCTTTCTGACATAAACTGTGTCTGTGGTGTTATTAATATTATTGCTGAAAAATTCATATTACTAAATATTAAATAAATTCTCCTATAAATTTTGTTGCATGCCTCGTGGTTTGACTACCGCTGAATGAAACAAGTTTGTTTGTGTTTATGGAAGGCGGCATGTCTAGGAAGCAGCCCGGACCCGGATCCTAAGCCGAAGAGAATACCATAAACATAGAATTACCATTCTCTCCCCATTTGTATTTTTTTTTAGACCATCTTCAATGGTGGTGGGTATTTATTTTTTAAAAATTGGTGTCTAATAGGTACCTTCGTTTGAGAAAAACTCAAATGAGTATCTAATAGATAACGGTGCCACAGTTAGAAGTGATATTTCTTAAATATGTTTGGATCTCAATCTCAAAAGCTAGCTCAAAAAGTGAGGTTGTCCTCACATATTTATACACTCAACAGTTCGGGAATCTAAGCAATGTGTGACTTCAAACACATTCAAAGGGTGAGGTTGCCCTCTGATACCATCTTAAATATGTTTCGATCTCAACCTCAAAAGTTAGCTCAAAGGGTGAGGTTGTCCTCACATATTTACACACTCAACAGTCCATAAACCTAAGCAATATGTGACTTCAAACACATTCAACAATATCTATATTATTTTTGTGGGATCCATTTATAATTATATAGAGTTTTTGGTGAAATGTATTATTAGTGAGATCCATTTGAATTTTTTTAAAAGGTGTTGGGTTGGAGAGGTTGAATGTTTATTAGGTACTATTATTAATTAATATTAAAAAATTATAAATTTATGATGCGTGCACGTTAGACCATTTAAATTCTATAAAATGAAAATTTCATTGTGGATGCTCTTAAATTTTAGAAAAAGAATCCTAATAATTTAAAATTCGACCATAAGTAAAATCTAACAAATGATATCAAATATATCTAACAAAATAAAATTTTACAAATAATATTTTTTATTAGCTAGATATCAAATCTGTTTCTTCCAAATAATTTTTAGAAAGAACTCATTAATCAATTGAACATAATTATTTGATTAGTTTTTATCTATATTATTATTATTATGAATATTAATTTTTTTTCTTCTTTATCGTGCTATGTCTCCTAAAATTATAAAATTTTGTTTAATTAAACATCCAAATTAGTAGTAATAACTTTTCTTTAGAGAAAATTCAAAATAACAACTTGGTAAAAAATTATATATTTCAAATGACAACCCTCTCTTCAATTTTAGTCAGAGGTTTTGGATTCTAGCGTAAAACTTGACGAGAATTTTTTATCACGATTCAACTATTTTAACTATTAAATTATGACAAAAATTGTTATTAAGTTGTTCAAGTAATCGAACAGTACAGATAATGTCAACTCACACATGTGAATCACCCTGTAAAACTGATTGTTCAGTTAGAATTACTAAAAATAAAAATACTAATTAATTAAATTCTTTGAGATAAAACGTTGTCATCTCATCTATTACACCCCACTCTATTTGAGGTTGCCAAACTCAATCAATATGAAAGCAAAAGGAATTTATAAAAATATACTAATCAAATTCAATTTGGTAATTAACTACACCTAAAAAGTCATATTTGGAGAACAATTAAGTATATGCCTAATAATATTAGGTGTACTTAATAATGTTAGATTTAAGCTTATAATTTACCATATACAAATTTATATAAAAATCTGTTTGTTAACTATTTGTCTTGTAATTATAAATTTATAAATTATTTTATTAATTTATAAATTTTTTAAACATTATTTTAAATAGTATTTGACCTTATAAATTAAAATTTATCATTTTTCAGACGCTATTTTACAAGAAATAAAAAATTAGACTATATACGTTTCATGAACTTAACTCAATTTATAAAACATTATATTATATATATATATCATTAAAATTTGAATTTTAATTATCTCACTTATTTATTTTAAAAGTATAATTTTTTATCACTAAAGTACTTAAAAAAATAATATTTAAACCATGCATTTGTCTTTAGTTTTGTCTTTGAAGTCCCAAAAACAGCACGTCCTCAAGCAAAGGGAGTCCAAAAACGACACGTAGGGGACTAACCAAGACATACTGTCACATTGAAACAAAGACCAGAACTTAAAACGTTTATTTTTATGGTTGATTTTTCGTAAACCAAATAAGAACGGAAATAAATCATTAATATTAAAATTAATTTTATATGAAACTGATTACTCATTTGACAAGGATATTCCAATAATTGAGTAAAAAAAAAAGGATAATCCAACAAAGTAACAAAAATTAGGACCCCAGCTGATCCAACATCTTAATTATATTCAACTCTAAATAAATTTTGACAAAAACAATACAGCCTTTTTTAATATTAATAAAAATATTTTATTGTATATCGCAAAAATTTAATAAAATAATTGTAATTTTATTTAAATATAGATTTCATTGCTTTTTAATATGTAAAATATTTTAATTAAAATATAATTTTTGTGAATTTGTACTTAAATGATTTTATTTTTCTAGGCTTAAAACAATATTTTAAGAGATTAAAATTCATTGTTGTAGTTATATAGGAAAAAGTCATTGTTGTAGCAACTTGATTATGTCGACAGTGCTTAGTACAGTGACTAATAAACAAATATAATCTTATGAATAAGAAAAATAAAGAAACAAACACAAAAATACTATATTATAAAATATTATATTAAATATTTTATAAAAAAAATTATTACTTGAATTTGTTTCTATTTTTCTTTTCTTTAATCAAATAACTCACTATCCAGGATCAAATTTAAAAATAAGATTATGCTAAATAGTACTCTCAAAATAATTGTTAAGAAAACAAAAATAAAAACAAAAGTCAAAACTTTAAATTGAAAAATTATTTTTAAAAATATCAAAACATTAAATATTTTACTTTTAATATTATAATACCATTTTTATTTACTTAATCATTATCGCATAAATTAATACTACTATTTAATTTCTCTTACAAATAAATGGTTAAGAATGTTGATTACTTTTGTAATAAAAAAAAAAAAAAAGAAAAAAAATGGTGATTACGTTTTATTTTATCAAATAGTTTAGTAGTTAGAAATTTCACTCTTAAAATAAATAAAGTGGATAATTGAAATTTAAACTTTAATTTTTATATATATAATGCATTATCCTAACAATTGAAACTAAACCGATAGGGACCAATGTTGATTACCTTTGGCTTAGTGCATTGAGGTCAATTGTGAAGATGCCACCACAAAATATGACCATGACATTAAATAAGTGTATCGGTGGGGACATTGATAGCACCTAAAAGAAAGGGTAAAATCGGAAACCCAAAAAATTGCATGCAAATACTCACAATTTAAGAACAAAATATGAAAGAGATCACACCAATTTATTACCAAGATTCTTCCTTCTTATATATACCCTCCCACCAAAAACCTCTCTGTTTTAACCTTCTCTTCTCTGTTTCTTCTATTTTTTTTTTTCCTCTCTAAAAACACAAAAACATCATGAATTTTCCTACCATATAATATAATTCTACTATATAGTACTATATGAAACATTAACATCAATAGTATCAATACAATGGCTTCAGAATCATATTCATCTTCAACATCCATGAAACTCTTATTGTTTATGGTTCCACTCATAATTGTTGCTGGGCTTGTTTCATTATTAGGTCCTAATCCATCTAATTGGGCTTTAATTCCAAACACAAGCGGTGATTATGTTACAAAAACAACAACGTTGGACAAGACACAAGTTGTTGTTCATGACAAAGAGAAAGTGAAAGCTATTTCTGATGATTCTGTTTTCAATCAATCTTCTACTCCTCCATTTTCAGTTCAACCTATTGATCATACACCTCAACAATTGGTAAGAAAGTACTTTTTTTTTTTTTTCTTTTGATTCTATCCTTAAAGTGTTTCAATTTTCTTATTAAAATGACAATTTTATTGGCGGAATATTTTTTTGTTAACCTTCCGGTTCAGAGCTAATTCGGGGTTTGGTTGCGAAAAAAGTAAAGTCTAGCCCTTCGGAGAGCCAAGACCTTGCTAGTCCGGGCTCTGCCGGATTTTTTTATATTTTAGGGGTTAGAAAATTGAGATTTTGTATGGACTTCGAAAATTTTCTGACTCCACCACTGTGCAACGTACAATAGTTCTCGTAAAAAATAAAAAATAGTTCCACAATCAAATTCTGAGTTATCCTTATTTTGTTAAAACTCATTAACCATTAATCAGCTGAGCCAATGTGTTGACAGAATATTTAGTACTATGTTGGAATTTTTCATAAATTTATTTTTATGATTATTGTACTTAAAAAGGAAAGAATGTAAAAAAAGGAAAGATTTTATGACGGTAATAAAGCGGTTGGCGTTTCTTTTAGTTTCCTACTTTATTTTAGAATAAATTCATGCGATACTTTTCTTTGATAGTAGTATGTTGAATGACTAAGATAGAATCTTTTAAGATTTTGGAAAAAATAAATTGAGAAATTTTAATATATTGTCCTTTTTTTCCTTTCACTTCCTAAGGTAAATATCTTTATTTATTTTTTTAGATTTTAAGGAAAAATATTTTCTAACAAATATGGGAAATATTTTGTACAATAATTTTTTATAAATTTGTAAGGTTCTTCTTTCAAGTAATTTAAAATTGACAGTTAACAGAATCTTTCCTTTTCATCTAATAAATTTGTTTATTTTAAAATAATGATATTTTCTAGGTAATTTTGCTTGTGAAACTGAAATGGGAAGATTTGAACTTACGGCAATAATATTTGCTGTATCAAGCTGGCCTTGTTGTTGCCGTAATGAAGCGATCATAGGAATTAATTACAGATTCCAGGCATTTAGTAGTGATAAATTTCTTGATTATCCCCCATAGTAAAAAACTGTTTCATCCAATCACTATTATAAAAAAAAAAATAAAAAAAATAAAATAACTTATGCTTGTTTAATGGACCTAAATAAATCAATTTTGTTTATAATGGTGACTGGGCGAGTAAAAGAGTAAATGATTAAATTCAAATGGTTAATGAATTTTTTTTAAAGACAATAATTCGTGATTTGAATAATACTTAACCATTTATGTATCGAAGTAACTCTGAATTATCATGCCCGAAAAGTTTAACACACGCACCGCACAAAAGAATATACTAATTTGACACTTGTATATAGTTGTACAAAAAACTTTTGACGCAGTTGACCCCAATTTACCTTGGATTTTTTTTTTTTTTTGTCTTAAATTTACCTTGGATTTTATTAGTTTGTTTTAAAGGGAAATACTAAATTGTGTTTCTTGAGGTAATGATTAAGAAAATAATAATGGTAATATAATCTTGAAAGTAGTGGATTCATTGACTTGAAACTTTAAAAAGGGACTTTTTATTGTTTCCATTTTTATTTCTTCAACCATTATCCGAGTGCACTGTTTAACATGATTCTTGTTTAAATTTAGCTATTTATGTCCAATGGTGCTCTCATGAGATGAAATTAGATGACAAGTTTTTCTAGTTCAACAAAGGTTTCATGTTTGAGCTTAGTTCGGTTATATCCGTGTAATTACGCGCAAAAGATAAACAATACTCTTTTTACACCAACAAAAAATATTATTTGCACCCTTAGGTTACTCTAAATTTGATTTTTGGAGGATAGTATTGCTAATGTGGATTATTAGTTTTTCTTTTGCATTATTCTTGGACCATATTCATTCTGCGTTATTCTTAATCCACACTTGGTACATTCAATCCTAAAAACAAGAACCAATGATTGTGAAAGATTTGTTACAGTACTAAAAGGTTGATGTCATTTTTGTTTTGAAAGAAAGAAAAAGACAAAAATGGTTACATCAATTTCTCTTCTTTTTTTTATTGAACTATATTTGTACAAGCCACATGTTAGGTAGATCATTCTAATATAGTCAGAATTAACATGTGAGTATTTTAATGACCCATAACTTTTTTTTTCCTTTTCCAGAACAAAGATAAAGAAAGTTTCAATGCTTCTCAAGTTTTTTCCAATACAACTTCTATGAATGAATCTCATATTCCTCTAGAGAAACCAAACCTACCAAGAAAGTTTAGCATCTTAGACAGAACCGAAGCCGGTCTACTACAAGCTAGAAATGCGATACGAAACGCAAAAAATGGGAATCAAACACAAGACATAGACTATGTTCCAATAGGACCAATGTATCACAATCCTAAAGCCTTTCACAGGTAAATAATGCACAACAATTTTTTTTCAATCACTAAAATAATGTACTTACATTCGATTGCGCGTTTTGATATAATTCGCTTGTCTTACTTTGCAAAATTGTTATAGGAGTTACTTAGAAATGGAGAAACAATTCAAAGTATTTGTCTACGAAGAAGGTGAGCCTCCGGTTTTTCACAATGGACCTTGCAAAAGTATATACTCCATGGAAGGAACTTTCATCCATGGTATTGAGATGAACGAACAATTCAGAACAAGAGATCCAGAGAAGGCGCATGTATTTTTCCTTCCTTATAGTGTAGCAATGATGGTTCAATTTGTCTATGTTCGCGACTCTCATGATGCTGGCCCCATAAAGAAAACCGTTGCGGATTATATCAATGTCATTTCCAATAAATACCCTTATTGGAACCGAAGTCTTGGAGCTGATCACTTCACGCTTGCTTGCCACGATTGGGTAAATATTTCACTATCTCTTAGACATCTTGGTCCATGCATCCTCAATTTTAGATTGACAATTACTTTTTAAAAAATTACACTACTAATTGTGGTCTTCAATATTGAGGAGAATTGCGGTTAAATACCGTTGATACAATGGTTAGAATGAGTCAAAAAAATAATTTTAGTTACAGTTAGTTGTAAATTGGTTACGTTTAGTTACGTTACTTTAGTCAGGAGCACTCTGTCAAGTGTATTATACACTCATTGTAATCGTAATTGAATTTTTTTCGCTCTATCGATTTTCAACTAATCACAAGTTAACTAACTTTTAACTACTACAAGTTTGATTTAAAGAGAAAAATATGCTCTCTAAATCAAACGGTTCTATATGCCACCGCACATTGTACATTGCGGAGGATGTTGTCGATCCATACACAAATTGCTTATAATTTTTTTTTGAGACATAAAAAACTTTGATGTTGCGATTGGATTGTGAACTTTTATTCAAAACTCTGCTTGCTAGTACTAGACTGCTAGTAATGTAATGTTGTACAATTTTTTTAATCTTTGTGTTGCTTCTATTTCAGGGGCCCGAGACATCAAGAGCAGTTCCAAACTTGTACAGCAATTCGATTCGTGCACTTTGCAATGCAAACACCTCAGAGGGATTCAAGCCAGCAAAGGACGTATCTATTCCAGAAATCAATCTTCGAACCGGTACAATGCAGGGTTTGTCCGGTGGGCCTTCGCCATCTAAGCGATCACTTTTAGCCTTCTTTGCTGGTGGGGTTCATGGGCCCATTAGGCCCATTCTACTTGACCATTGGGAAAACAAAGATGAAGATCTTCAAGTTCATAAGTATCTTCCAAAGGGTGTGTCTTACTATGATATGTTAAGAAAAAGCAGGTTTTGCCTTTGTCCTAGCGGATACGAGGTAGCTAGTCCAAGAGTAGTGGAAGCAATTTACACAGGTTGCGTTCCGGTGCTAATTTCCGATCATTATGTTCCTCCATTCAATGATGTTTTGAATTGGAAATCATTTTCTGTTGAAGTTTCAGTTAATGATATACCTAATTTGAAGAAAATATTGATGAGTATTTCTACAAGACAATATATAAGAATGCAAAGAAGAGTAGTACAAGTTAGGAGACATTTTGAGGTACATTCTCCACCTAAGAGATTTGATGTGTTTCATATGATTCTTCATTCTATTTGGCTTAGAAGATTGAACTTCAGAGTCTATGATGATCAATAACATATATAAGATTATTAGCCAATAACCACAGTTGGTAAATTAGTTTTAATAGTGTTTTTGATTGGTAATGTAAGATGGTGGTGTGAAATTGTGAATGATTTTTTTTGTTTTCTTTTAATGTAATGTATAAAATTGTTGGATGTAAAAGTGATATTTTACTTTGGATTCTGTAATAGAAAATAGTATTATGTTTTTTTGTCAATTTGAACATGATTGGGATATTTTGTATCCCCATTTTCGAATCAATTCAAATTATAATTTATTTCTTGATCGAATAGTTTGGTAGCTAATAATTCATCAATCGAAGTAAATAAATGAATTTTTTATATTAATAAATATAAGATAATTACATAAGAATTAAAGGCAAATGGGCAATAAATAAAATATTTCACAACAATGCTAACAGATAAATCATAAGTCAACTGATTTACAAATAAAATTTTTAATTCTAACAATCAAACTAAATTTTTTACACATATTGTCAATGGTCACCAAAGAGAATGAAAGAGGTCTTTAAACTCCTTTATGATAAATTATTTGACTTGTAGAGGATCAAATTGAGAATGAATGATCTTTGAAATGAACAATTTAACATGTTCCAAAATCATTTGTAAAGTTGAAAGATTGCTAAAGTTGGTGGTAGCCACCATAATCACCTTGCTCAAAATTTAGTTTCAAAAGACCAACTATGTTTCAAACTTTCAGCATACACATGGAACTACACAAACTAAAAACATAAACAAATTAAGTTGCCGTGGTGGCTTTGTACTTCAGATGATAGCTACAAGAGACATTATTAGAGTGACAAGGATTTAAATTTCAAATTTTATATTTCTTCATATTTAAATGTGAGTCTATTACTAGACTACTTGACAAAAAAATCACATCATAACATAATACACATATGTGGAATATAGAAATTAAACTCACAAATTAGGGGAGTTGAAGCACTTTATTATAAAATAAAAAAAAAACACCATTAAAAAAAAATTCAATGGTGGTTCATGTCATAAAATAATTAATTGAATGACGACTCTAACTCCTTCAATAATGTCATTTTTTTTTTCTAATGTGTTTGAAATAAGGAATATTTTAAAATAAAGTAATTTTTTTAGGAAATTTAAATTCTTCTATCTAAATTCTCTTGTTTGAATATTGATTTGGAGGATTTTTAAAATGATAAAAATTTATGAAGTATTTTTCCCGAACTAAATTTACGGAATTTCAAAAAATTATAAAAGTTAAGAATTTGAAATTCATTTTTCCATATGTTAAAGAAATTTCAATTTACCCCTATAATTTTTTAAAAATGGCAATTTGACCTCTAAATTTATTCAAAAATTGAAAATTGGCACCTAAAATGTTCAATTTGGTCTTTGAAATTGCAAATTGGTCCCTAATTTTCAAATTTTAAAATTGACCCAAAATTTTTAAAAATTAAAAAGTGACCAAAAATATTCACAAAGCAATTTTCTACTCCCTCGGTGCCAAAATAAATGACTCGATTGAAATAAAATTTTGTTCCAAATATTTTACCTACTCAACTTTCAATATATCCGTAAGGAAAAAAACTTTCAATATAATATTTTACCGTCATACCCTCTTATCATTACTATTTTCATAACTCTTAAATAAGATATTAATATTTTTTTAAGAGCAATTAAGTAAAAGCAACAATTTTTTTCTTTAATTGTTACATTTTTTCAAACCGTTTGAAATAGTCAATAAGTATTTAAAATGGTACAAAGGGAGTATTACTCTATCCAAATAAACACTAAAATAAATTGTACCAAGTTACTGTAATCAATTATGGCCTTCCCATCACGAAACAATGACAAATTATTTTATACTAACTAGTTTTGAGATTCGTGCATTATTTATAAAATATTGTTAAAATATAAGTGACGTCGTGTATCAAAAAAAAATAAAAATAATAAGTGACGTTATTCTGTTATTTTTTTGTAAAAGATATTAAATTAAGTAATTTTTTTCATTAAAACAATTGTCCCGTGTATGATTTTTGTGTAATAAACTATAATCAATAATAACAAATATTTATTATTCAATTCTTTTTTAATTAAAGCAATTGTTCCGTGTATGATTAAAAAAAATTATTAAAACAATTGTCCCGTGTATGATTATAATATATATTCATCAATAATTGTTCCGTGTATTATTATAATATATTATTCAATTCCTTTTTTTTATTAAAGCAATTGTCCCGTGTAAGATTAATTTTTTTTTTATTAAAATAATTGTTCTGTGTATTAATATAATATATATTTACCCAATAATTATTTATTATAATATATATTAATCAATAATACACTTCTTTTGTATTTTTTATATAAGAGTAAACAAAAATAAAATAGATTTTTTTATTATAAATATAGAGTACAATTTAACTATTATATAGAAAAATAGTAAATTGAAAAATATAATTTATTTTTTTATGAAATGGAAGATTTGAAATATTTTTAAGAATTTATTAGGACAAATTAAGAGTTTTAGTACTAATACCTTTAATATATTTGGCCCGTTTGAATTTGGCTTATTTTTATGCTTATGAAAATACTTTATGATTATAATTTATAAATAAACTTTTATATCATTTCATAAGTTTTTTTACGCATGTTAATTAATAAGTTTTCACTGACAAAAATTATATCTTTATAAATTGTTTTCATAAACTACATTAAAAAACTTATAATAATACATAAAAGCTTATATTTTGCATAAGTAATTTCGCATAATATCGTAAATAAGTCAATGCAAACGGGTTCATTGTATTTTTGTTTGTATGTTCTTTTATTTTTAAGCTCACAAATAAGTATCTTCTTTTATTAGGTTCTTCTATTTTTATTTTTATATATAAGTTTTTATATATATGTTAAATTGAGTTACTATTTTTTCATTTAAAAAAAGTTACTATTTTTAGCGCGTATCTCTTATCGTAATTTTTGTTTCTATTTTTATACGTAAATTTATTTTAATTAATTTTGTTTTGTTCCGACTTTTGAAGTTAAAATAAAATAGAGTGGATTATTATTTTTTTTAGAGTTGGTTGCTATTTTGGGAAGATTTCTTTTATGTTTATCTTCTTTTTTTTCCTTTTGTTTGTTTGTTTAGAGATGTGCTTTTTAATGCTATTTTTATGGGAAGATTTCTTTTATGATTATCTTTCTTTCTTTTATTTTATTAATTTTTCAGAGTTAAAATTACATTTAAAGGCACAAAACTTGAAACATCGTTAAAAGTGATAAGGACAAATTTGATAGTATTTTTTTTTTAATATATTGTAATTGTAATAATAGTAGTTTTTTTTTAATATATTGTAAGTAGATAATTATTGGTGATAAATATTTATCCAATTTTTTTATGCATGAGTGAAAAATATTTGTCAATGATTTTTTATTTTATCGATAAGAGCTAACTGTCTTGCTTAAAAAATTATTATTTAATTTTTATGCTTATCTTCAGAAGTGTTTTCTATTGCTATTTTTATGAGTATATTTGTTTTATTCTTTTTTTAATTTTTTTATGAGTAGATTTATTTTATGCTTATCTTTGGATTTTTTTTGTTATTTTTGTTTTGTATCTTTTTTTATGAGTATATTTTTTTTATGCTTTTTTTTTTTGTTATTTTTGTTTTGTACATATCTTTTTCTCAATTTAGAGTTAAAATGACATTTAAGGGCATAAACGGTGAAATATTATTAAACGTACTAAGGACAAAATAAATTTTTTAATAGTAATTTCTTTTAATATATTATAAATAGATTTTATCAAAGTATAATATAAGTAGACTTTTGTCAAAATAAAATAAAATATAAGTAGACTAATTTCATATTAATGGCTCTGATTAATTACTACATGAAACTGTTGCATATTTTTACAACAGGGGATTATGGTCGATAAACACCAAATATTCTCAAACGGATTTGGGTTTGCTACAGTTTTAAAAGCACATAGTTTAACGTAATTTTAATCTCGGCCATTAATTATTGATCAGTCGGTTTTAATTAAATCAATCAAAACAATCTCAACCATACATAACAGATTAAATGGTCCAAAATTAAAATTGCATAAAAATTGTATGGAAATTTACCGCATGAAATCTATTTCCTTCTCAAACACATTACGGGCCCGTTTGTTTGAGATTTTTTTTCAAAAAAATCTATTTTTTTATCCTACTTGTGTTTGTTTCAGATTTTTCAAAAATCATTTTGGTAAAAAAATCATTTTTTCCATCAAAATGATAATTGGTGCGTTTGTTATAGATTTTTTCAAAATAGATTCTTACAGTGTAATATAATTTTGTGTAAAAAATTTTTACAAAGAAACTTTTTATAAAAGCTTTAAATGAAAATTTGGTTTGAATAGTTATTCTTAAAATGTCATTTTAGGTATTTCATCATTTTATTGAAATTTTTTTTAGATATCAAAATTTCAAAAAAAAGCACTTTTTTTGAAGCTATTTCAAATAGATTTTCATAAGAATCATTTTTTAAATACAACTTTTTGTAAAAATTGAGATTTTGACTATGTTTTGATCTTCAATAATGTACGTTTATATTATATAATGTCAAAATTAGTGTTTGAATTTAGAAAAAATAAGTATAAAAAAATTTATAATATTTTGAAAACGATTTTATAAAATCTATTTTCAAAAATACAAAGAAAAATCTATTTTTTTTAAAGCTAAAACAAAGGCACCCAATATATTTTCAATAGCTTTTATCAAAATCTATTTTTTTATCACTCATCAATCCCTCACCATCTTAAAAAAATAGATTTTTATGATTGTAAACAAACGGCAAATAGCTTTAAATTTTCTTCAAAATCTCTACAAAAAAACCTATAAATTTTTTTATAAAAAATCCATTTTTTTTAAAGCTGAAACAAACAGGCCCTACATTACGCAAAAGGATTTGCTACTATTAAGAGCCGTTCAATTAAAATCGTATGGCTCAAATCATTACTGGTAATTTGGGAAGTGAATTGATGTGATCCGACTTAAATGTAAAATAGTGAGAAAATATGTGTCTTTCCACCTTAGCAAATGCTGGTTTTGTTTTTTTGTTTTCATTGCCAGTTGAATTTGATTCGGGGTCAGTTCTGATATTAAGTGGTTTCAGTTTTCTATTGATCATAGTTGCATGGAATCGAACTGTAATCCTCTCTACCAAAGTTCAGCGTCAATCATCATTGAATCAACTAACGATTGGTAGCAAATCCTTGTCTTTACTACTATTATATGATAGATGTCATCACCAAGGAGCTTGTTAGGCTACGTGTACACTTGAATACATATCTACACAATATTCAATTTTACCGACCACCTTTTCCTCCACGTGTCACCACGGTGAAATCCTTTCATCCACGTGTCACTCTCCCAAAACATCATTCCCTCGATGTTCTACTCACACCGACTATGTTTCTTCACATATATACATGAAATCTTAGACCATTCAATTCACTACCATCTTTTTCACATTAAAGTTAAAAAGTTAATTCTAAAACTTCATTTTCTGCAATATTTTCGAGTCACAAAATCATCAATGGCATCAAGGAAAGTTTACAAGGAAGACAGAGCTGAAGCAGCTGCAAAACTAGCTGCAAAAGACATTGGTGACATAAACAGAACAAACGAACGTGAAGAAGGTTACTCACTGAACTCAGAAACACAGTTCAAACAAGCAAGAGCTGAAGCAGCTGCGAAACTCGCTGCTAAAGATCTTGAAGATGTTAACAGAGCAAAAGAAAGTGCATTCAATGCTAGTTCTGCTACAGGGTATTATCAACAAGAAGAGAAACCAGGTGTTATTGGTTCTGTAGGTTCAATGTTCAAAGCTGCTAAAGATGCTGTAGTTGGTAAGAGTTACGAAGCTGGTGAAAAAGCTAGAGATACTACAGATTATGCTGCTCAGAAAACAAAAGAAAATACAAATTATGCTGCAGAGAGAGCGAGGGAAGCTAAAGACACTACTGCGAATAAAGCAGGGGAGTATACAAACTATGCTGCAGACAAAGCGAGGGAAGCGAAAGACACAACTGTGAATAAAGCTGGAGAGTATACAAACTATGCTGCAGAGAAGGCTAAGGAGGCGAAAGATGCGACCGTGAATAAGGCTGGAGAGTATACAAACTATGCTGCAGAGAAGGCTAAGGAGGCTAAAGATGCGACGGTGAATAAGGCTGGAGAAGCTAAGGATTATACTGCTGAGAAGGCTAAAGAAGGGAAAGATACTACTGTGGGGAAGCTTGGAGAGTTCAAGGATTCAGTTATGGGTTTCTTCGGTGGGAAGAAAGATGAAACTAAGGTTTGTTACTTCAAACTTTATCAAAGTTAACAGCTTGATTCTAGAACTGACCCCGAATCCAATTCAATTGGTGGTGAAAAAAAAAAAATTTATTAAAGTTTTCATATTAATATATTTAACTAATGTCCCAAAATATTATTTAGCATTTTTCAACTTGAATGAAATGCAAACCACTTGATTCTAGAACTGATCCCGAATCAGATTCAACTGGTGGTGAAAAAAAAAAAATTTATCAATGTTTTCATATTAATATATTTAACTAATGTCCCAAAATATTATTTAGCATTTTTCAACTTGAATGAAATGCAAACGGGCAAAAAGCTGCAATGTTAATGATTCTTTGTTGTGTGTGTGCAGGAAATGCTGGGTGGAACGGAGGATGATGCAAGGATGAGAATGGATGATTTAAGGATGGGAGGAAGAGGAGGGATGGGAAGGGAGAAAGTGGTGGTGAAGGTGGATGAGAGTAGGCCAGGAGTGGTGGCGGATGGGCTGAGAGCAGCAGCAGGAATGGATCAGAGTGATACAGGACATTTGGAGGAAGAAGGCACCATTCATGTTGAGCGTCGTCGTGAGAAAATGTGAACATCATTATCATAGTAATAAGCAATAGATATGCAATGTTGTTGTTGGTCATGTGATCATGTGACTGCTACATGATCACTGGTTTTTTTGTAAACATAATATGTGTTATGTAATAATAATATTTTGTGTTGTTTACTGTTTTTAATCTTAATTTTTTTTATTAATCAATCAATTCCCTTTTAATCTTATGGTTTCCAATAAGAACAATCTACTTAATAAAGAATACGGGTCAATTGATGAATTCGCACATTCAATTCAATCTATTATTTATACAAATTTGTTTTTTTGATCCTTTTATACTTTCGTATAGTATTATACATTTTATTTTTTTGAATTTATTTAATTTACTACTATAATTTATTTAATTTGTTGCTACCATGTTTTTTCGAATCCGTTTATCTACTTGAAAAGTGGGTGCGAGTTGAAATTCACATTTGAATTCACAATTTAAACTCAAATCTAATTCGCATTTGAATTCACAATTCAAACTCAAATCTAAAGACTAGAATTTATTTAATTTATTTGTTACCGTCAATTGGGATTTATTAGGGATGGTAACAGGTAGAGTGGGTGCGGGTTGAAATTTGCATCCGAATTCACATTTTAAACTCAAACCTAAGACTATTCGAGTGTGTGTTTCACACTATTCAAATCTACATTTGAAATATCGGGTGTCATTCGAATTTAAATCAGTCAACTCATGTTTTTACTCATTGACTCGAGTTCGAGTGCGGGTGGGCTCCACGGATTTGGGCTTGCCTGTTTAAATTTTATATAATTCGTACTTTGCTTTTGTTGCTAGTAAATTCTAATATGGACCACTTATTCGAGTGGTTCATGGTGAACTAATGCTATAACGAATGCGAATTTTTCAAAATCTATTGTTAAATTGAAAATTTATATTATATAGGTTATCCATAAAAAAAAATTAAAATTATTTGATATGTTATTGGGACCAATTACCAGTATTTAATAAACTGTTAATCTTTATGCATCTCAATAACATATCAGAGGATTTTTAATTTTTTCATGTTTTTTATGGATGATCTATATGATATGAATTTTCAATCTAATGGTAGATTTTATAAAATTCGTATTTGTAACACCCCGTTTTTCAAAGGCCCAAAGGTAGGCACTTTTTTTTTTATTTAAAAAACACGAGACAGAGTGCGCGGAAAATATTTTACAAGAGCCGGCATTATTCATACAACAGGACTAAAGCAATAATAGTACGACCAACAAGGTGACTGAAATAGTACTATATGCATCATAGTGCTTCCCGGAGAAGCAAAGTGTGTACCTGAATACTTACATCCCAAAATATCGAAGTCTAGACCACAAGTATAAGTATTCAAATACAGTCATCCCAAAGAGTCAGAATTCTACTATAACCAAAAGCACGGTGTACAAGACACACCGGCACACCACCTAACTAGGTCCAACATGCCACTCGATCACTGAGGGCCCAGGAAGCCACCGTCGTCCTCACGACCCACAGTCTCAGACGGGAAACCATCGTCTAGGTGGGGGTAACCCGTTCATGTTTCATTGTAAAGGTCACCACACGTATACATACAGATAATTCACACAAGATATACACATACCAAATACGGAAAGCAAATAAACATTTAGCATTTCCTCCTCGACATGCATTATAATTCAAATGCACACAAAGCCTATCAATGCAGACTCTACAATGAGCGTGGCACCAATCACTGGCTGCCACATGCATGAATTCCAGAATTTAACCTCTCCGCAGAGAGTCGTAGGTCCAACCCCTACTAAACCCCGTAGGGCAGGTGAAGCCACACAGACTATAACACCAAGGTGAAGCCACACAGACTCTAACACCAACTCAATAAAAATTCCGCAGGATTAGGTGAAGCCACACAGACTCTAACACCCGGTGCTTAGGTGAAGCCACACAGACTCTAACACCCGTACACGCAACTATGAAATGCATGAGCATATTTTATATTTCAGCATATATAGGGCAGTCACACAGGCAAATCCCCGGTGAAGTCACACAGACAAACACCCATGTAGTCTCCACTGACATACACGTTCCATACATGCTCATGCAACAATCAATATACATACACAAATGTAATCATCTCCACATACCAATACATATATTCGCAAATCATATGTAAAGCATACGCATGTAATTTAAACACGTTCTCGTCTCGAGAATACATAATACCAAGCACACAAACACATCACAGAACCAAGCATACACACATGTCATTAAAGATATAAGGCAGAGATAAAGGTGCCCTTACCTCGGCAAGCTTCCACAACTATTTCTCGCTCAACTCTACAAATCGCGCTTCCTAAAATTTAAGCAGCGTAATGTCAATAAAATACTCCCACTGTATTCTATCGAAATGAAACTAAAACCCAAAAATCTAGAGGGGTCTAAGGTACTTTCTAACACTCTCGGATAGTGATTACGAGACCTCCCTATATTGATAAAAAATTCATGAAGTTAAATACACTATTTTCACTACACGAAAATATTTTCGTTTCAAATCAAACTATGAAATACTTTTTTTTAACACCAAAGCAATCAATTCCACACACTAAAACCATTTGAAAACAGCCCAACAACTCTTCGAAAAATTTCACCGAAAATAAAGTTTTCTTGCAACACAAGTTACAAGTTTTTACTTCTCGAATAAAACGGCCATAACTCATTCAATTTTTATCCGATTGAGACGAACCATACGCCAAAATCTTCGTCTCGAAAAGACGGATTAAATGGTTAGGTTTCCAGGTCACAAAAACAATTTTAAAATGACCAGAATACCCTTCAAAATTTCGGCCAGAAATGAAATCACACCCTAAATCATTTTTCTTTCATTTCAAAAGCATAGCATTAACCAATTAGTTCCCAAAATCATTTAATTGATCAAACAAAACATTTCCAAAACATAATCCACAATTCAAAATAGTTTTCACAAATATTCTCAAGAACACACACAAATTATTTTTCTTGTTTCTTAAAACAAAGTCACTTTCCACACATCCATTTTCATAAAAGGTTCAAAAGCAACATCATTTTCACAATCAACAACCAACAACTCATGTTCTTGATCAATTAGGAATTTTCCTCAAAACCCTAGTAAAGATTTTCATGATCTCATCATCTAACAATGGAAAGCATCACTACTAAGCCAAAACATGCTAGTTCATCACTCATGAACAACTTTCAAGCAACAAGAATCATCATGAACAATTTCTCACAAATTCCTCAAAAACTCTAGCTACTAACTTCATGAGAAGAGCATGGTTTTCAATCATGGAAATCTATCTCTAAGCATGGATAAACACTAGCTATCATGGATCAATAATACCAAAAAGGAGAAATCAAAATCTCTACCCACTCATAACCAAAAGGCCCACGGCCAAGGAAGGAAAATATAGGGATGAAGGTTTTCTTACCACTTTCCTTATGCCAAAAGCTTCACCAAGTTACAAGGATCAATTTCCATTCCAAGCTTTTCTCCTAATTCTTTCTAGATTTCTCTTAAGGTGAAGATGTGTGTTCTATCAACACTTAGAAAAATAAAATAAAAGAAGAGGGAGGAGAAGAGTTCACGTGAGAGAGAAGAGAAAAATGAATGGAAAAAGTCTCATGACTTGCTTCTTATCTTTCTCCAATTTAATTCCAAGCCATTGGATCAAATAGGATAAAGGTTCCTAGACTAATCCTAGCCATTCATCTCAATCTTGGTCACCAAGTAACTTAACATAAATATCTAGATATTTATGACTTCATCGCTCAGTCCCCGCATTTGCTCTTAAACGAGTCATATCTCGCGTACCGACTAAAATCGCGAAAATAGAAAATCTACGAAATAAAAGTTCGCCGTAAACCATTTCTAAAAATTATCGCTAAACTTGATTCTCCGACTGAAATATTTATCCGAAGCTCCCACAACTATTCTGAATCTAGATTCTAACTCGCGCCGATATATAAAGTCTCTATTTAAAATTCGACGGAAAACAAAAGCCGTAAATTTTCCAACAGCGGGTACAGTTTTCTACTCGTTTTTCTAAAAAACGGAGAAAGTCAAATTTTGAAATTCTGAAGACACAGAAACGTTCTCATATATAAATAAAGACTAAGAAACAAAAGTCTGTGCATTTCCAGCGCACGAGCACAAAACAGGCTCCAACTCAGCAAAATTCTATTATCGCGACAATACTCACAAAACCACTTAACCAAAAACCCTAATATTCTTAGCCATTACTTACTTTCCTCACACAAAAGGTACCGTGGAATTACGGGTCTTACATTACTACCCTCCAAAAAGAAGTTTCGTCCTCGAAACTAAAAGTAAGAGTAACAACTCAACTAGTTAGTACTATCACTAACACAAGAAAATCCCATCGGATTAGGTGTAGCCACACAGACGCTAACACCAGGTGATGCCACACAGATACTATCACCAACACACCGACACAACCGTGCACCAATCGCAACCCTCAACAAGGTCGCACTGGTTTCAAACTCTAAACACAAAGCTAGACATCACACAACGAGTTCCCCACTCAAAATTACCTTTATTACGAAGGTTCACAACCTCTAGTTCCCCAAATGTCCTAGGGTCCACACACAAAATTTTCAAAGTTACCTCTTACGCCTCCACGACATAGCCTATTCCACTAGGCCCACACAAAGTGGTGACAGCTACCCTCCAAAAAGAAACACCGAAACTCTTTGTGCACCACCAAAGCTAGCAAAAACTTGTCAATTCCAGTCAACACGATTCCGTCTATTATTAACAAGAGATTAAGGATGATCAGTTCCTCAATTTGTCAATAGATAGCCGACAATCATAATGGTGGTTTAGACCATTTTTTACCTAACTTGAATAATGCTTCCTGTCACTTGTGCTCAAGATCCTTCGACGCACAAGGGTCCAACAATTCCTTCGAAGTTTTCTACACATTTTTCCTCGGTCTCTTACTATCTCAATCTCACTGACGAGATACAATGCTCAAAACACGTCACTTAAAACCACATGCTTCCACTCCCGAAACATATGTTGAGTATCACCCAATAGTAATACAGTGCCACCACGGCAAGTACCTCTC
This sequence comes from Trifolium fragiferum, assembly GCA_954870985.1. Lineage (NCBI taxonomy): Eukaryota > Viridiplantae > Streptophyta > Magnoliopsida > Fabales > Fabaceae > Trifolium > Trifolium fragiferum. The sequence goes on along the minus strand of OX940793.1, from coordinate 53,057,515 downwards.
AAATCATTACCCTCCGAAAGAAGTTATCATCTATAGAGAGAACTTTACAACTTCATCAATATCCATAAGCCCTTAATTATTCCTTTAATCTCATAACTGCGTCAAACCATCCAATCGCAGTCTTAATAATATCATCCCAACATCCAGTTGGTGATTACATTCCCCAAATTCTCCTGACATGCGCCAACTTATACCATCTACCTCGCTTGGACTCCCTTTATCCAAATCTCAAATTCCCGAAAATTCAATCCTTCAGGCGTCCACATAATTTTCCAAATTAATACTTAGGTTAACCTTGCCTGCTTTAGCATAAAACATTTCTCCTCGTCGACTGTCATCATCGGCTTAAACCATTCTACATCTTATTCTCATTCTATTTCTAAACTCTCTTGAGTTTCTTCCCTCTTACCATTAAATTCTCTTTTACTCAAAAGAGCTTGTCACCCTGACCATTCTTATTTGTTCCAATATCTTATCCTTATAGTAAATTCCTACATCCAATCATATCTTGAGATATTTCTCAGCGCAACCGTCGTTCAACCGTTTCTACTGTCAACGACCGAAATCATTCGTTTTCTCAATGCGCATTTTCCTCTACGTTACGCCTATTCTCATTGTAACAACTACAATGAATCAATTTCTATTAGTTTCCACCAAACTTTGTCATTAGATAATTGCTTACCCTTTTTTACTTCCACATACAACACACACACCTCCATGACATCCATTCAGGTGGTGCTTTCGAATCCTTAATATACACGCACAATCATAATTTTTCCAAATTATGTGTGAATCCTTTCGCCAATCCTTAATTGACATAAGCCACATTCTCATGTGCTTCTCTCTTACTTATTCATAACATGTCTTCCCAACGACTAACTTCCTTTGCGACTAACTCATTTATCTACTAATTTGCAACTTTCAAGTTCAACAACTGTCTAGAGTTGGTTCCCAAACGACCATAACCAATAACTTGTTAAATCCAAACAACATCTTTAACTCACCGCACAGAATCCAAATACTCTCTCGTTCCATAAAATTTTGAATCATAACAAGCATACACTTCTCCGTTCGACCAATCCCAAATTGTCGTAACTATCTAAAGTCATAGGGTTCTACAATACCAATAACCAACTTCACACATACGTTTGCTACCCGTCCTAACACATCCATTCACTAGCTAGATTCTTATTCATCTCTAACTTTCACCAAGGTGTCAACTAATGTACGCCTTGAAATCAAACGCTCCAATTAATTAATCAATCAAGTTCTTATTATGTATCTCTCTATGCATAACTATCTCTAATCTTATCTTCGTCACGTCACTATAATTCACTTCCAAATCAACACATCTTACTCATCTATCAAGCCATTGAACACCCATCTCAAATCTCACTGCTTGACTTTTCAAGAACAACTACCTAAGCACAATACTTATAATTTCATCCTTAGTACGTTTGTTATCCAAATCAAACTCTTAAATCTAATTCTCAAGAACTTAAAATATTTACCACACCATCTAAATTCCTCCATTACATCTTAATATACAACAAATGTCCTTACAGATCAACTCTCATCATCTGAGTACTCTTACTAGCGAACTCTTGTCTAATCACAACTTGATATTTCTAGAAAATTTCCAAACATTGTCGTCCATGACGTGAATTTCTTAACGTTTGATTACATCAACTCCTATGATTCCATAATTTCAAGGTACTACTTGGTCCTTCACCCTCTTGGTCGATCAAAATCATTAACTTAAATGCACATCTGCACAGGATCTCTACTCAATCTTGACTAATCTCTTCAAACTACTCAATAATTTTTTTACTAATCCCTAAGAATTACGCAATATGTTCACTTCCTCTTAAGGTTTACCTGCCAATAACTAACAATTCTAGCTTACACTGCTACAATTCTCTAGGTATTTCCATACTACACACATCTAGTATCACATATCTGTGATATGTAACTTACTTTCCACGGTTGAACTCCTCGTTCTTACCTAAACATCTCTCCAAAACCATAATTATCCAACCAATGATTACATATAGTTTTGTCTCACATCGACATCTATACTTACTATCTCCTTAACTACGTATAGATTGTCACGTATCCATGTGATATTTGGTCTCTTACCCTTAATCATCACGAGATTCATCCATAATAATCTCATTTTCGAATCTAGTTTATCTCAAACTCTTAACTTAAACCCTTATGGTACCCATCGTTCGTGCAACCGTCTTCTAACACCACTAAGTTCACTGACTCTTGACGTGTAACACACTTTAATTGCAATACGAATCACCCAAATGATTATCCAATCATCGTAATTAAATCCAACTGACATCTCTGCCTGGTCCACAATTCCACAGTGGCTGCATCCTCTTGACAAATGAATGACTTCATCGAGTCTTGCCCTAACTCATCAGACGGATATCCAATATCTTCTCCAAAAGGTCATCTCAATCCGATCCTTACTCGCAATCCTTTATTAGTACGACGCCCACTCGTCCATACTCAGCACATCCGAGTTACAACGACCAATGCTACTTCCAATTCATTATATTAATACCAAGAATCCCTTGTAGTTCTTATTCGCCTCAAGTTCATCCTCCTCGGACCACTCCGTCTAAGGAATTCAAAGACACTGGTCGACTAAATTCGACCAATGCTCGGGGGTTTCAACAATTCTACTTACTAAAGCATCACTCCCTAAAGTACTTCAGTAAGAAGCAGTCCAATGCCTGAGCATATCCCATGCCAGACTCAAGACAAATAACCACATAACCCACAACACAACAAAAACTGATCGCTAGAACTAACACAACTCTAGCTATATTCTGACTGACTTTGGACTAACCACTCTACAACACACTTTCCCTTTGATGATCTAAAGCCGGGCTCTGATAGTATTCGTTATAATAGTATTAATCACTTGTCCACATTGGACCACTTGAGGGGAGGTGGTTCACCGCAACATTGGCCTTTGTTGCTACATGTCATTTTTAAATTATGGATCTAATGAAAACGATGTGTTTTGTGGGAATTTGTTACACTTTTTAATGATTGTGGATGAATTGTATTTGAAGTTAAATAAGTGTGTTTTATTCAATTTAAGCGTTAGAAATGTATCACAATTGTGTTAAATTGTATTATATATTTTTTAGAATTTTTTAAAATGTACTCTTTTCTCTCAAAAAATTATTTTTAATTATATGAACAATCTGCGAACCCAACCCAACCTGTTAATAACCCGGTTGGTTCGGTTCAGATTTGAAGGTGAAAAGGTAGGTCTGATAATGAATCCAACTCAGTAAATATTGAATGGATTAGGTCAAATTCAACCCAACTTAACCCACGTACACCCGGATGATGATTACCTGTTGTAACAGAATCACACTGTTACAAGTAATAAGTCCCAGCCATTTATTTTAAATCGATTAATTTAATTGTATCTTAGCAAAATCAATACAAAACAATCTCAACTACGACTTTTAAATCGGACAATCATAATTAATAATAGCATCAAAACATTGTAGATATTTAGAACATAAAATCCTTTTCCCGTACATCCATAGCATGTAGTACTCATATTTAATTTGTAATTGAATTTTATTTCACATTTAAATATTTTCAAATAATCAAAAGGACAAATTCATAGACCAAATTATCCGATTTAATTAACTTTTCAGCATGTTAAATATTTCACATTTAAAGTTTTTCTAGTTTAAATTTCGAAAGCACATTTTAGAGTTTTTTATAAGGGATTTTTTTTTTCAGAAAATATGTTATGAAGTATTTATTCAGGGGTATGAATGGAAAATTGGAGGTAGAAAAGAAACATGGGGTGGGAAGAGAAAAATTATTATCCAAATACAACATTATCCACTTCATATTGGACCAAAAGATGGGCCATTGCATATTTGACCAACAAATAGCCCACAATATTACTCTGAAAATTGCTATTTAGCTCCTCTATATGCTTCTAAGCCTCCCTAAAATCTAAAAATACTCTTAATTTATGTCCTAATTAGCTTTGAATTATGTACCTCTAATTTACTAACTGCCCTATAATTTTTTTGTTAAAACCTACATTTTTAGGAGGCCCTGTGACATGGCCAGTAGTCGGTCCTGACAATACCAATAGAAACTACTTTAAACTCTAACCACATGTTATAAAGTTACAGGGAAATTCTAATTTACTCTTTAATAATTTGAGGACATTTACTTAACCAATGAGAACAAGTCATTTGTATGTGGTCCCCATAAGTTTGTTACAATTAATTAGTTGTGAAGGACCACATACAAATCTACTTACGTGGCTTGTTCTCATCGGTTGAATGATAAATACACTCAATTTATAAAAAGATAGAGAAGTGGCCACCAAAGTTATAACCAAAGCAAAACTAATGACCAACTAAAATCAACCAAAACCATCCATTTTCAAATCCATCATAGGTCAAACATACAACAACATCAAGACTCGTAACAAACCCGTCACATTATCACACCATTTAAAAATCAATAAGGACATATTTTCATACTACTCAAAACTCCATCTCCAACTTAAAATCCAAAACCTCCAATACAACACTATCATGAATTCTAGACGTCCTCACAACCAAAACGACCGTTCCAAAGTCAAATAAAAACTCAAACCGTTCACTCAAACTATCTGACCACCTCACCAGATAATAAAATGCAAAAACGTCTCAATCGCCAAGTTAAAATAGGACTGACACATCTACTGTTGATAAACACTCTTGCTAAAGCAAACCATTCTAAAAGAAATGGTGAAAATACAGTCAACTAAAAATATTCTACGCAAATTTAAATAAATTTCAATCCACCAAAATAACCGATACAATTGAGACGGCCAAAAAACGTCTCTTTTGTTAGATTAGTTATTACTACTATGTTTTAGTGTAAGTTATCCTTTGCATCAATACTTCAACATAACTTTATACTTCAATCAATTAATTGAGAATCTTCTTACTCCTCAGAAACACAGTTAATAGACATTGGGTGGTTTTATTTTTTACCATCGTGGTTAAACTGTTACATCAGCTTCAAAAAAAAAAGAAAAAAAATCAAAACCTATTATTATCCATATCTAGCTAATTGGTTGGTGTAGGCCTCTCTGAAATTACCTTACATAGCTTATTTTCAATTAACCAATATATTCATTGAGAAATCATCGATGGAGATTATTTTTTCCAGGGTCTATTTTTGTTTGTTTTCTTTTTTTTTTATTTATTTATAATACTTAATACTATAAGTATGAAAAATTAAAGGGGCCTAAACAATTATGGACCCGAGGGCAGTGGCATTTCTTCTCCATCCTTCAAAGTTGGCCGAATCTCTAATTATCTAGTGCTGTTGTTTTTGATAGCATGTGACTATTTATCTACTCTTTCATAATATTTTTAGGAAAATGCTAAACAGTCATTCTGGAATATTAGTTAAGCATATTAAAATAGAAATTTTATCTCGAAATGCCTGCATTCAATACCTCAAAAATATAAAAAATTGTTTTTTAATATTAATTTTATTTTTTATTTCCTTTTTTGGCATGTTTAACAAGTGCCCCGGGGGCTCTATTTAGCATGACAGATATTTTTATAATATGGACTAAATTTAAAATTTTTAAAAACATAAGGGACCAACTTGAAATCTAAAATAAACATGAGGGATCAACTTGACACTTTTAAAACATGAATGACCAACTTAAAACCTAAAATAAACGGAACAACTTAAAACTTTTAAAACATAAGGAACTAACTTAAAATCTAAAATAAATATAAGGGACCAAATGTGCAATTAAGCTTAAATTATAAACAGTAATATAAGTTAAAAAAATTGACAAATAGAGTCATTTAATTAAAAAAAATTGACAAATTTTTGGATCTATAGCGGTGTTGTCTTAATCTTAGACATAAATTGTATTGGTGATAACAGAGCCACTTATGCTCACCTGCAAATAATGGTGGATGGCTGGAGGAAGACAAATTGAATTAGGACTCAAACCATAGTACATGTTAGCTTTTTATGTTTTTCTGTCTCTCAGCAATCGATCCTAGCCATCAATTTGACGATTCGTTATTAGTTCATCATTTTTGTGGTGTCCTACACTCACGTGAAAGATATTTGTATTTAGCAGAGACATAACTTTCCATCAATATTAGTATGGCTTGACTTGCAAATCAAAGTGTTGCAAAAAAAACTTGCAAATCAAAGTGCATCATATAATTAATGATGTTATTTTAGTGCAAGATTGTTATTTAAAACGTAAAAGTTTTTACGTTTCTAGGTAGCAAAAACGAGTTAAATCGCTAGTAGAATCGTTTTTTGATAAAATCGTGATCTGGAACGATTTTACACGATTTAACTCGTAGTAAAATCTCTAAAATCGTGTAAAATCATAGCAAAATCGTGTAAAATCCTTGGTTTTAACTCTTTTAGACGATTTTACCTTTTTTAAAATAAAATAAAAAATTGACAATTTTTTTTAAAAAAAACCCAATTTTTATGAATATTACATTTTATTATGGTGAATTAGTATATTTTAGCTTTGAAATTTTAAATTATTAGTGCATTATAGTATTATATAAGTATATATACATGTTATTTATATAAAATTAATATTATTTTAATATGAAGTAAAATCGACGATTTTACGTTTCGATTTTACCTAGGCAAAAAGAGTTAACGTAAACTCTCGATTCTGACAACCTTGTTTTAGTGGTTATGCAGTTACTATCTTAAAAACATCATACTATTTTTTAAATTGTATTTCACCATAATATTATTTTTACTTATTTTTATACGTAAAAATAGAGTGTATATATATATATATATATATATGAAAATTGTTAACATACTCTCACCTAAAAATATGTGGGAGTATTTTAGCAAACCAACTCCCACTATATATTTACTTAAAAACCAATTATATTCATACAAACCAACATAAATCATAAAGTTAGTTTTGTAAATTTGTATTTTATTCTAATTTCAGAACAAAATATTTGGAATATGGTTCTTTAATTTTAGTAAATGTCTCATAATTAATAAATAACACTGTTTCTTATGGTTTTTTTTATTAAAGTATTGTAAAAAAATCAACAACAAAATATTATATTTTTTATATTAAAATGGTTTCTTACGAATTATTTTGAAGGTAAATTCGTAGGAAAAACAATGTAAATTTATAGGAAATAAAATATATATTTTATAGTTTCATATGGATTGTTTCAAAGGTAAATTCGTAGAAAAGACAACGTAAATCTGTAAGAAATAAAATATATATTTTAAAGTTTTCTATGGATTATTTCGAAGATAAATTTGTAGAAAAGACAACGTGAATCTGCAGGAAAAAATATATATATTTTAAAGTTTCATACGAATTTGTTTGTAAGAAAATCTACAAGAAACATTATATTTAGCTATGAATTTTTCCAAAGGTAAATCTGTAGGAGATAATTAAAAATTTTCATAGAAAACAAGGTTAATCATTAAAAATAATTTCTCGATTTTCCTACATATTTTCCTTTGAAAACCAAGGAACTTTTTTTAATATTTTATTTTAAAAATAGAATGAAATGCAATTTACAAATTTATCCTTTTGTTGAAATCAATTTAGATAAATAAAGGTGAGTATTTGATAAATATATAATGAGATATTTTTAGGTGGGAGTATGTTAGCAATCTTATATATATATATATATAGTCCTCCAATTTCAATCTCAATTATACTACAAAACTAATTGAATACATATATGACTAAAATCTGTTGTCTTTTCAATAATCGAAGCTGGCAAAACACGTTTAGAACAAAAATCATTTTTAAGTCGGTAAATCAACATCAACTCAAATTTATGATATTTGCTCAATTTTTATTTCAATAGGAGACTTTATCCCAGTTTTTTTAACCTATATCAACTTATATTAATTATATGCCCTTTATATTATATATGCTCGTTAAACTCACCCTTATATTATATGCTCCTTTGGTGGCCTACGTCAAGAAATTCATGTCTTGTGATTGATATCACTGCGTCACTCAACCTTCGTGAATTAATTAATTTTTTTTTTAAATCAAAGATATTTTCCGCGCACAATTGCAGAGACTAATTCATCAAAATAACTAAGATTAAATTAAAGATATTCTTCCAAACAAATACTTCTCCATACACACTTGCCGAAGTCACAAGTTTTTAATATTCTTCGGTTCTTTCATCCCAACTTCGCTCTCATTGATGATGCAATGGGGTTTATGATCATCTTAGCTTTTGCTCTTTCTGTATGTATTTTGAGAGCAATTTTTAGATGGGCTCAAACCCAAAAAAAAATATTTGGTCACACATACATATATAAGAAAAAATAAAAACTAAATAAAGTAGTCACATCAATTGCTATTAATTATTTCTTTTATCTTTTAATTTTTTGAAATCATGAACGTGTGTCTAAATGTATATGTGTTGGATTTGTGCCCAAGGTATAATTTCTCGTATTTTGATTGATAAAAAATTTTAGGTCCAAACTTATGTTGACATGAAGATATAATTTTTTGGTACATTATTATTATTATTATTATTATTATTATTATTATTATTATTTTTTCAATAGAGAGATTTTATTCATTTTGTACTCCGTCTCTCATACTACAACAACCCATACAAGTTTTGATAAATAGTACATACGATTTTTCTAGGCTGGTAATTATACGCTGATAAACACTTTTTTCACTAGTAAATCTAAATAACTTACATTTTGTTAAACATATTCAAACATTAGTACTAATATATTTTATTAAGGATAAGGTGGAATATACTTAAATAATGCTGTACGTCTCTGCGTACGCGTCCATCACTTTAGATGGAGACAATCAATTTAAATATCACAATAACATGTGGTTCGATTCAATTTTAATTATTCATCACACAAATCTAACTGGATTTGATCCAATTAAGTTAGTTTGTATTGCAATTTGGAATTGATCGATACCTTTTGTTCTGACCTCAAATTTGTTTTACCTCAAGTTTCGTATAAATTGACTAGTGTTATTTATAAATTATAAACTATATTTATTTCAATTTCTAAAAAATATGAGACAATTTTTCAAGTGTATCAATAAAAATACATTTATCTCAATTGATAGGACATCATATTATATAGGTAGAAGATTGAAGTTCGAGCTCCAATAATCTCACTTATCTACTTTAATAGTAAAATTTTTAACTATTAAATTACTTTAAAAAAAAATAAAACGGATTTTAGCAATAAAACTCCAAAATAAAATAAGAGTCAAGGAACAATGATGACTTGATCTTTAATTACCTTAAATATGCTATCAAAAATTCAATTTTTACTTCATACCTATGGAAACATTTGATAGAGAGAAGATAATACATTTTGCGCGCTTTAAAAAATTTTCAATAAAAATTAATCATTATTAATAACAATAAAAATTTCGTACCAATATTATAAATTAAATATATTAATTTTTCTATTTTTGTGAATTTCACCCTTTTTTGTCAAGAAAAAAATACATCAATTTTTATCAATCAAATTAATTAAAATATTATGAAAACTGTCATAAAATATCCAAATAATATTATTTTTAATTTAAATATTATTTAGATAAAATATTATTTAAAAATCGACCGAAAATTCAAAAAACACCAGAAAATAAAAAAATCGTCCGAAAACCCCAAAAACGGCCGAAAACTAAAAAAATCGGCTAAAAAATGAAAATTTGCCGAAAACCCAAAAAATACCCGTAAATCCATAAATCGGTCGAAAAACCAATTTTTTGAGTTTTCGGCCGATTTTAGGATTTTCGGACGATTTTATGATTTTCTGGTGTTTTTTGGGTTTTCGGACGATTTTCAATTTTTTGACCGTTTATTCGAATTGTCAGCCGATTTTAGGATTTTCAGGTGTTTTTTGGATTTTTTTGCCGATTTTCGGTTTTGAATTGGTTGTTAATTTTATTTTAAAAAAAGTGGTTATCCATTGGATTTAAGGTTATTGTAATATATGATTATTGGATTTTTAAATTAAGGTGGATGGATTGGATCCAATTTATTTACTAATTTTTTTATTAATAGATGTTTAATTGATCCATTAGTGAACGAATTGAATCGATAATGGAATTTTGACACCCTTACCCATAGATCAAATGAATAGGATATTTGTTATTAGTAGTTTGAAATAGAGACGACACATGCCATAACGATACTCCCTCTTCTCTTGGTTGGTTCCAGAACAGAAATTCATTCTCAATTGACCACAATGTCCTTTTCCACCAAAACATTCATCGTCTACCTCGTATCCGCTTTCTCCGTTGCAATTCTCTCCGCTCTTTATCTCACCAATGACCACACAAAACCCTCTCTATCTCTTCCCCTCAATAACCCCCTTCAACTCCATGCCCCCTATGGATCCAAAACCGATAAAACATGGCCCGTATGTCATCACTTAACATATTCATCAGGTACTTATTTTCTCTAATTATTCGTTTGTTCCGTTAAAAACATTAACGTTTTTGTTTCTTATTTGTCTTTCAGGAATTGGAGGTTAGTTGGAGACTTGGTTTGGCTACACTTATTGGTTTTCTAGGATCTGCTTTTGGAACCGTTGGTGGTGTTGGTGGTGGTGGCATTTTTGTTCCTATGCTTACTCTTATCATTGGTTTTGATACCAAATCCGCTGCTGCTCTCTCCAAATGTAATTAAAATCAGTTTTCAACGCATTAACACAGACACCTGGCATGACACTAACACGGCCACACTGATAACAAGCAATATGAGAAAATTAATATAATTTTAATTGAATGTAATCATGCGTCTTTCGATGTCTGGATACCAGACACCGAGACACGTCTTCAATCAGAAGTGTCTTTACTAGGTTTTCAATGCTTGATTAGAAACACAACCACACAAACACAACCACACTGATAACTAACAATGTAATCACGCGTGTTTTGATGTCATGTTGGTCTGGATACCAGACACGCCTTTAATCAGAAGTATTAGGTTTTCAATGCTTGATTAGAAACACGGGAAGTTATGTTATTGTTGTGTTTAAGTTTTTGTGTTGTTGTTGCTTTGATTTTAGGTATGATAATGGGAGCATCAACATCTTCTGTATTTTATAACCTAAGAGTTCGTCATCCAACAAAAGATGTTCCAATATTGGATTATGATTTAGCTCTTCTTTTTCAACCTATGCTTATGCTTGGTATCACTGTTGGTGTTGCTCTTAGTGTTGTTTTCCCTTACTGGCTCATCACTGTTTTAATCATTATTCTCTTTATAGGTTTGTTACTTTTTTCATGCTTTTCATTTTAATCATCACTTTTTAGTTAGTTGAAAAGTGAAATATTGACTGAATATATATAACTTTTTTATTTTCTTTTTGGATAGGAACTTCTTCAAGGTCTTTCTTTAAGGGAACTGAGATGTGGAAAGAAGAGACACTTCTTAAGGTAAAATTTTCACAACTTAATATTATGTATATTCTATGAAAGTCATTAGAAGATATACTAAATAGCTTTGTCTCTTTGTTTTGTTAATTACAGAAAGAAATGGCTAAGGCACAAACAACTTTTGTTAATTCTCGCGGGGAGCGTAAGAATATCCTATCTATTTCAACTTTATGTTGAATTCATTAGGTGTATTACTATTTTTAAATTAATCAATAGTTGGTAACTTTATTTCCTGAATAATGCAGTTCTAATTGACACGGAATATGATCCATTGGTACCTAGAGAAGAGAAGACACCTTTGGTATTAAAACTTCTTAGTTTACACAAAACTATAAAACTTTCATCTACTTATTGGTTGGTGGTAATTGTTAATTAAATTGACTTTGTTTTTTTGTCTTTCTTAAAACAGCAAATATTTTGTTCCAACCTTAGGTGGAAAAGAATTTTGGTGTTAATGGTTGTTTGGGTTTCTTTCTTACTACTTCAAGTCATTAAGGTAAGTTCCTCTATTATTTCCTGCTTACATCACAAGTCTGTTTAATTTTTCTTTCGTTTTTTAAAATCTAATTTGTTTTTGTTTGCAGAATGATGTAAAAGTCTGCAGTCTATGGTACTGGGTCCTTTTCTCCTTACAGGTATTGATGATAACAATTTCATAATGAAGTTAAATTCGGCTTATGTAGCCTCAATTGCTGTCGCGTTGCGGTTACGGAAGCATCATAAACCATGATGTCGCAATCTAAATTGCATTGCGGTTACTGTGCATTTTTTCTTTGTTTCAGTTTCCTATTGCACTGGTAGTGTTTGGATATGAAGCAATGAAGTTGTACAAAGATCACAAGAAAAGAATGAGTACAGGAAACCTAGAATGTATCTGTGAAGCTTCAATTGAATGGACTGCGCTGCACATTTTGTTTTGTGCACTTTGTGGAATCTTAGGTGGGACAGTTGGAGGGTTACTTGGTTCTGGAGGCGGATTCATTTTGGGTCCTCTTCTCATTGAGATTGGTGTCATCCCTCAGGTACATTTACTGATATGAGTCGTTTAATAGGCATACACTATCGGTGTAAGCAATTTTACACTAACAACCAATGAGAGACCGTAATTTTTGAATGTCAGTGTAAAATTATGTTGCACTGATAACTAAGTGCATATCCTTTAAATACATTTCCATGTCCATCATGACAGTTTGATTTCAAGCTAAAAATTTAAGCAATTTAACTTCTATCGATTGAAAATTGCAGGTTGCTAGTGCAACAGCAACATTTGTGATGATGTTTTCATCATCATTGTCCGTGGTTGAATTCTACCTACTCAAGAGGTTCCCCATTCCCTATGGTACCTTTCGTCGACCTTAAATCTCTTTTCTAATTTCCCTGCCTTTAATTAATTTTCACCATGTGTCTTGTAAGAGTGAAAGTGAGAGGACCATAAACAAATTAATAGATGCTGCAAGGCAATCATTGCACGAACACATTGACACATGGTCTATAGCTTAATGTTGTGTTTGTATTTGTTTTGCAGCATTATACCTCTTCACGGTGTCTGTTTTAGCTGGCTTTGTGGGACAGTTATTTGTAAGAAAATTGCTTAGAATTCTCGGAAGAGCCTCAATCATTGTATTCATCCTCTCAGGGGTCATTTTTGCCAGCGCTCTCACTATGGGTAAACCAAATCAAATTCAATTGCACGTGAACACACACGCGCGCACACTTGTTTTCGCACAAGTTCTAGTATAATAATACATAGAAATATCAAATGTAATGTAACCCTTTTTCTTTCAGGTGTCATCGGCATTGAGAAAAGCATTCAAATGATCCAGAACCATGAATTTATGGGATTTTTAGGCTTTTGTAGCAGTCAATGATTCGAGCAATGGAGCCAAAAAAAGATGAAGATTATGGAGTCAATGTGAAAAAGGTTGTACAAAATTTCAAGGTAGGACAAAGTGAGCATTTGTTGATGAATGTTGATCAATAACTAGTTGACCAACAACAAGAAGATCTATTTTCTTCAAGTAATACTCTAATAAATAAGGCTACTTTGTCCTAGTGTCTTTGAAGCAGCACAATTTGTATGTAGTTAAGGGTTAACTACTTGTTAACACTTTTCTCATAACAGTGCAGCATTTGTGTGATATATTTTTTCTTTGGAGAAAAGAAAAAATGTTTGTGTAGAGTCATTCAATGAGTCTGTAATATAGGACAGAAAACATGTGTATTCATTCAATGTTTATGTTTTTATGTGGCCAATTCCTTGTTGGCAACATTTAAGGTCATTTTCAATAAACAACATGTATCATTTTTTTTTTAATTCATTCTGTTGGCAAAAAATTGCATATGATAATTATAAATTGGGACTATTTGTTTGGACATTCAAATGTTGGAAGATATTTTTTTCCTGCCAATGAGTTCATCAGACTTTAATTAAGATGAACTAAGAAGTAAAGAAAAGGACTGGCTAAACAATTGTTTTTAGTAGTTGGTTTAGTTTGAATGTGAATAATTAATTAAATTGAAGTTTACTACAACAAAAAGATTCCTTGGTTTTAATACATTTCTTGTTCATTTTTAGAATTTGAGTTGAACTTAACCTTACAAACCCTTTACGCTTCGCGTGATTCAGCGGTCCAACTAATCTTAAACTAAGCAAGCTAATAATATCATCTTGAAATTTAAATTGAGTCTAACTAAACCTTATAAAACAAGCTTATGAGGGAAAATTTACACTCATCACTGTCATAATGTTGGACTTTGAAGACTAATCAAAATATATTTTTTTCGAAATCGAAACATACAAACGAAATCGAAAAAAAAAAATATTTTTTTGCTTAGCTAATCATGTTTTGTAAAGGTATCATGCTGTGACTATGCGGTTGGAATTTTCTTGTAAACATGTGCTGTTGGAATTTTCTCAACCAAAAGGCATTGATTGCAAACATAGTTCACTGTTGTATCTTTGGCATCACATATTCATCACGCTGGTCCCTCAAATATTCACCGCTAGAGGCTATATTTCCACATGTCTTACCCAATAATTTCAATAATGTGATGTTTTATAACTACAACATCTTATCACCTCATGTCCTGATGATGAGTCATTTCTAACATCAAATAGGTCTAGCCCCTTCTTAATCGTAATTGAAGGGATCGAACTGTAATTCTCCGTACTAAATTCAGCATCAATCACCATTGGACCAACAAACGAATGATAACATGATTTTTTTATTTTAATTTTTGCTACAAAGTGCATGAAGCATTTGATAGAGATTTAATTTGGAGGTGTGGGATGAGTTAATAGGAGTTAAGACTCCCTCAATTTTAAATTTTATCAAATAAATTCTTTAGACTTAAACTTCTTTAATATGTTTAAAGAAATTCAATGATGTAGACGAGTCCAACACTAAAAAAAAAACACTTAATTTGAATAATATGGGATCTCTGATTGATCTAATCTATAAACTAAATAAAATACTCACCGTCAACATGGTAGTGTAGATAAACTAGATTCATGTTTTGAGCTTAATGATAGTTAATACCCCTGCTCCACATGATTGTTTGTTTAATATTTGAATCATATTGATTGCTATACATAGCACTGCAGTCTAATAAAAATACATGGTCGATTGATTAATATTGATCAATCGGATCATCATATCATAATAATGTAGTGGTATATTTGTTTGGTTTGAACAAGTCAAGTTTTTATTATGTAAAAAAATAAGTGTTATGTATCAAAACAATATATAATGATCATCTTTCAATTATTGAAGATAGACAAAGTCCTTTGATACGTACCAAAAGAAAACAGAAGAAAGTCCTTTGATTATGAGCTTGTATTATATATATATTTTAGTTCATAGATAAATGACAAAATTATCATAAACTCATATGCATAAGTGAAAGAGCTGGGGTTTAAACCCCAATCATAATGTTCAACTTAATAATTTCTGTATTTTTTGTCGATTGAACTAGAATTTGGAGACAATTTGTATTAAATATTATTATAAAAATATGTTAAGGATATTTGTTAACATGAACCCAATTATAATAAGCAATCAGTATTTTATCATTTTAATTTAACATCATATATATAATTTGTATAAGTAACGATTAATTAAATAAGAGATTCTCCAACTCATCCGCCATCATATAAATTGAATTAAAGAAGACACAAATTTTTATTTGTTTTGAGTGAATTGATTCTGTAAAATATTATAGGATAAATCACTTTTGAGGTGAGTAAATTAACAAAAATTGAACACCGCAAATAATAATTTTTAATTGTATATTTAAACATAAATTATGTATTATGTGAATGAACACTTGAAGATTATGTATATTTAGACATGATTTAAAATTTGGATGATTAGTGGCAAGTGGTGACAATGAAAATTGTAGTAGTTATTTATATTTCGTTGATAGCTATATCAGTCAATTAAGATAGCTAATTTCTATGATAGTTGGTTGGTATTAAACACTTATTCAAATTTTTCAAGTCTCTGTATTTGTTATTATGATTAATCTAATAAAAAAAACTATGATAAGATAATCGTGGGAGGTGAGGAAAGTAATTGTAGAGTCTTAAAAATACTATCAATGAAGTGGGCTATTTCAGTTAGGCCCAATTCGGAATTGCACCGAGTAGTGGCATTTACGTGGTTGGGTTTTTCGTGGTATATAGAAACGAAACCTTCACTTTTAAGATTTTAGGGTTTACATCGAGCAACTACCACCAACGCAGCAACCATGGTTCTCAAGTAAGGATTCATTTTTTCTCCATTTTCCTCTATCATTTCCCTTCTTATGATCTCATCTCCAATTTTTATCAGATCCATAACTCATATCTGCTAAAAAAATCTCTGTGATTTCTGTTTCTTATTCATCCATTCTCTACAATCTGTAACCGTTTACACAGTTTTAACTCGTTGCGTTTTTTTTTTTTTTTTGGTTTCCATAGGATTTAGTAGCTGAATCGAGAATTTGATTGAATTAATTATGATATTATGTTTAGGATTAGGATATGATAATTGTTAGTTATGAAATGGCATAGTATTAAACATATTCAATTACAAGGATAATTTCAAATAGATATACTTATTTTGTTTATTTTATATTGTTGTTAGTTCGTTACTTAAGATGATTGCTTATTTGCAATTTTGTGATGTTGCTGAAAATATTGACTTGATTTTGGAACTACTTCGTAATGCCTAATGCAATTTCAATTTTTAATACTTCTGGGATGATGGAATTTTTTAAATTAGTTTTTTAGAAATTTAGTAGTCATAAGATTTGTTAATTTATCGATTGTTGGGGAAATAGTGGATCCTGTACCATTCAGGGTCAGTAAATTTTGATTTAATTAGTGGCTATGTTTTCAATTTATTGCCTTCTTAAGTGGAAAGTTAGTAATTGAATTTTTTGTTCAGAACTGAACTCTGCCGATTCAGTGGCGCAAAGATCTATCCAGGAAGAGGAATCAGATTTATTCGTAGTGATTCTCAGGTGATTTAAAATTGACTCTTTGGTTGATGCATTTCTTTACGTAAACGCAAGTGTTGTGTTTGCTACAATGTGTTCAATGTTTGTTGGATTGATAACAATGTTTTTTGTTGATGTGACAGGTTTTTCTGTTTGTGAACTCGAAATGCAAAAGGTATTTCCACAACCGTTTGAAGCCTTCAAAGCTCACATGGACTGCCATGTACAGAAAGCAGCATAAGAAGGTCAATTTTTTATTCTAACTGATTTGTTTGTAATGTTGATTAAACACTGGCAATGTCAAGATAAACAATACTTAAGCTCCTGAACATTTTGAAATCAAAATTTTCGACGATGTACCTAGTTACAATGTGATGATCTAGCACTAGCAGTTACTTGTGTTAAATTTTACTTGATTGTACTTTGACCAAATTTATTACATAAGTAATCAGTTTACATTATCTAAGTTATTTGATTTTATTCTTGTGATGTGCAGGACATTGCTCAAGAAGCAGTGAGGAAGAGACGCCGTGCTACCAAGAAGCCATACTCCAGGTCCATTGTTGGTGCTACCCTGGAAGTCATTCAGAAGAAAAGAACTGAGAAGCCTGAAGTTCGAGATGCAGCTAGGGAAGCTGCTCTCCGGTGGGTACCTGTTTATTGTGCTTACTATTTGAGAGCTCTGTTATTAGGGATTTCCTATATTCTAACTTGTTCATATATTTCTTACATAATCTTGTAATCTCATTCATGTTTCGGAGTCTCTTTTTTATCTGCTTTTGTTTTCTATCTTACAAATATTGACGTTGTATCTAATAATCTGAGTCTATCCTGCAGTGAAATTAAAGAGAGGATTAAGAAAACAAAGGATGAGAAGAAAGCCAAGAAAGCAGAAGTAGCATCTAAGGCACAGAAATCCGGCAAAGGGAATGTTCAGAAGGGTGGTATGCCCAAGGGTCCTAAAATTGGCGGTGGTGGCGGGAAACGCTGAGTGTTCCAGTTTTGGCTTTAATTTAAATTACATTTGTGGTGAAACTTTTGTACTGATAAATTTAATTTGCTTGATTAGCCTTTTATATTACTGTATTTTATTTTGTGTTTGGAGCTTTAGACAGTACCTGCTTACTGAATGCATTTTGCTAGTTGTGCTATTTTTTTTGCGCCAATACGTTCCTTATCCTTAATTTTGGCATACGAGTTTTGACTCTTTTAGTATCGATACGCTCAAATAAAATTGCATTTGGTGGTGGCTGTCTTTGATTATTTCAAGAGGCACAAATTACAGTCTGTTATGAACATGCTCAATTCAAAAGAGTGAAGATAAATTAGTTGAAGGATAAATTAGTTGAAGATAAAGAACTTGAATATTACCAATATGAGAAAATGGTTAAACTTAAAGGACCACATTACCATGAATTACTAGCAGCCACAATCTTTATCTCTATCTAGTTACGTATCATTTTCCATATTCTTCCTAATTTCTGCATACTCATTAAGAGTGCATTTTAAAAATAATCGATCCACATAAATTTCACATACATGCTTTGGTGGAGGCCTGATAGTAAGATCTGAAGGTAAATGAACATAAATGAATACCTTCCAATTTTTGTTTGGGGGTGGTCTCTCTAATGAAGGTCTTTTCTCATGGTCGTAGAGAGGCACTGACAGCTAGTTAATGGATCCGAGTCTTATGCTAAAGAGTAGATTCGAGTGAGAAAAACATAGGGGTTGTTGCTGGAGGGAAGCAAGAACATGATGGAGTTTGGTCGCGGTACCAAGAAAAAGAAGAAGGGTAGAGTTGAGTGGAATGAGAAAAGAAAAAAACCCAAAAGAATGGCCGCGAAAACCCTTGGCAAGGGAGGGGGAAAACTCCAACGGAGGAGGAAGAAACTCTAAGGGAGGGGAACGCCGCTCCATGAATTGAGGTTAAAGTTTCGATATTTAACTAAGGTTTATGGGAAAAAATTGAGGTTAGAGGGAAAAATCCATCTTATGTGCATAATAGTTCTTCGACTGCAATTAATCAGCACTAAACAACAATAAAATATTTGTACCTTTAACATTATAATCAAAATTATTGTTTCTAATAGAAAACTTCTACCTTTAGCTTCCTTGACTAATGTCCAAAAGACTTCTTTTATTATATAAGCTCATAGAACTTCTTTTTTTTGGCTTTAAGCTCATAGAACATTTGTTAGTATGTAATATCAATAATTAATGAAAACTCATTGTTTTAACTATTATTTGACTTCTAGAGAAGTAGGATTCTTCCATTGATAAATAGACAGATGTTCACAAACTCACAATGAAAATTCGTACAAAACAACGGCTAACATGAATCTAAAATTTAAAACTATTACTATTTTGGACACTATTTTGGTCACATTACACATAGTTTTCACACCTCTCTTTTTGAATAAAACAAGAAAGAAAAATCCAACATTTGAGCTCACTCACTCACTGTCATCATCATTGTGTTCATGAGCTCTCTGTCTCTCACACTGAAACAACATTGTGTAAATGTAAAATGAAAAGTACTGTTAAAAAAACAGTGTGCAACTGTCCTTTTCTTCCTACCAAAAAGCAAAGTACGTAGTAAAACTTTAACTTAAAAAGATTGCAACATAAACACCTATCTTTTATACATTCACACGACATCTTACTAATCACGTTAAAAATTATAGTTAATTCAGTCGAGTAGATGTGACGTTAGTTTAATTTACGATTAAAATAACTATCTACTCAGCTGAATTAATCATATTTTTACATATGATTAATCAGATTGTCGCATGCATGAAAAAGTGGGTGTCAACTGTAAATGTAACAATTTTGATTGAAAACTCCTACTAGTACATAAGATTTTACCCTATAGCTTCTCTGAATCACTGCATTATGAGTCATAACTCATAACTACTATTCTGAATGGATCCTAACGTCAGTTCTGATAAAACCATTAATACCTAACTACTAGTACACTAAAATTAAAGTTAAGTTGAAGTTCATTCATACTACTAGCTTATAGAGTAATGTAGATTAGGGGTAATAATTAGGTAACACAGGCCAATGACATTGTTGAGGAGGCATTGAAACAGGGTTATTAAAATCTTCAACAGTGAAACAAGTACTATTGTTGTTGTTGTAATTCTCTACAGTTCCTCCTTGTTGTTTGTTTGAACATCTTAGACCTTTTGATGTGCTTTCTACTGTTTCTTCAACAAATGTTTGTTGTTGTGTCCTAAAATTACTTTGTTCTTTTAGCTTTCCCTTCAATTTCATAACCTGTTTTTTCAGGACATATCACTTACATAAATCAAATGAAACCCAATTTGGGGTAAAACTAGGTTCAAGATCAAACATAAATTAATGTTTTTCCTATATATATATATATATATATATATATTAATTTATTTATTTTTTTCTAGTTTTTTGTATCAAAAACCAAGACAAGAGAAAGATGAACATTGTCTAAAACATGAAAGTAGGTCTTTGAACTTCTAAAGAAAAAGAATAAATAATTCATACATATACCTAATTCATGCATATACCACACACACACTCACCATTAGAAGAGTTAATTTGTTGACATAAATTAGAGACAAAATATTTTTCAAAGAGATTAAATTTAGATACAAACTTTTTGTTTGGTCTCTAATATTTGTAGATGATTCAACTTTATTACATGAAAGAAAAGAGAGATGGAACACATATGCAAGACTATGTTTAGATTCGTGATACAGAACTACAGATAAAATGGAGTAGAATGAAATGAAACAGAATAAATAGTTATATCGTAAAAAAATAAAATCGATATGCTATATATCTCATTGAAATTAATTAGTTACCTCTTCTTGAAGTTTCTGCTTTTCTTTAGAGACAATATCAAATTCTTGTTTAAGCACATCATACAAGTGTTCAAGGTGCTTAGCTTTCCACCTTGTACGCCTATTTTGGAACCAAACAGCAATTTGGCGAGGTTGAAGCCCTAGCTCTCTTGAAAGCTTTATCTTTCTTTCAGGATCTAACTTTATTTCCTCTTGAAAACTCCTCTCAAGTAAATCAATCTGATTACTTGTTAATCTCTTTTTCTTCTCTTTGTAATTATTTCCATTGATGTTCATTTCATCCATTGCTGGAAGCAACCTTTGTTGTGTCTCACCCATTGCTGCTTGACTCACATCCATTCCTAATCCAACATAAACAAACTTATTTGAATTAATTTTTTAAAAAATTAATTATTTGTTCACTTCTTTGCACATCTATGATGTAATTTTTTTATTTTATTTTTTTTTGAACAATTTTTTTTTTTGTTGCAAAAGATCTTATAACATTAAATAAAAATATCCAAACAAACATGTTACATGTGTTTTTGAATATGTAGTTGTATTAATACAAAAGTGTGTGTCCAAGGTTACCAAAAGTGTAGTTTTCAAATATGTTTTGCCTTCTATGTAAGTTGAAATGAAAAGCAATAAAATGATAGGAAATAACTTGGGATTCAAGTCAATAAATTCATGAAAAAGTGACTCAAAAGTTGTAAACTATTATTAGGGGTAAAAAAAAGCTAAAAAAAAACATTGAGAAATAAAGGTCAATGATTTGAAGACTAATGTTTTTACCTGAATAAGGAGTGTTGTTATAGTTGTAGAAGAAGCTTAAGGAAGATTCTGCATGAGGAACAAAAGATCTTGTGTTCTCAATATTCCAATCCATTTTAAGCTTTCACTTTGTTGATTCACTTGAATACTAGTTGTTTCTATACCCAAAATGTGTTTCTTTTATTTATGGGCTTCACTGGTTAGGATGCATGGACCACATAGTCAGAGAGAGTGAGGAAAGAAGATTAGAGTGGTGCAGTCAGTAGTATATAGTGAGGCGTGGCACTGTGTTTCTGACTTTTTAGTGATTATGATTTATGAGAGATGAAACCAAAGTTTCTTCGTGTTGGTTAAGAGGGGTTTTTGGGATAATTACAGTTAAATAATAATGTAGTTTCACACTATAATTACTTCCGATTGTTGATTTGAAATTAGATATTTCTAATTTAAAACACTATTTTATAGAAAAATAATTTCAGCCGTTGATAAAAAGTTGGACGATTCAAATCAATTACAGCACCCTATTATAACTGTAAGAAATGCAATTCCAAATAATTACAATAGACTTAGAGTAATAACGAACAAGTGAGTCGTACATTGTATTAGTATTTTCTTTAAAGAATAATTTTAAAGACATTTAGTATATGAATGAATATTTCACTCATACTTCTTCTGTCTCATTTAAATATTTATTTGATGATTTTACGGAGTTTTAAAAAAAAGTGTATAATATATATTTATAGAGAAATGTAACTTTTATTTAATCATCTTTAAAAAATATTGATGATTTCACTAGAGAGTTGTGAAAGTGATAAAAATTAGAGGGTATAGCTGTAAAATATTGCATTTAAAGTTGAGTTGATCAAATATTTTGTGACTAATTTTTATTTTATTTATGTTAGGACGGAAGGGTATGTTATTTAAAGGTCAATGGTCATGATAATATGTGTCATGTGCACATGTTAATAGAATTTTATAGTGAAAAAAAACAAATATTTTTTTTGAAAGGAATTTTTTTAAAATGTTTAAAAAATTGAATGTACAATTTCAAAATATAATTTTTACATGAAATTCCTTAATTAACATATTAGTTTTTACGCAAAATATATACCCTTAAAACAGATGTTAAAATTTCATATTATTTAATATGTACTATTTATTTTTTATTTAACATAATCTTTTTTTTTAAAGGTATTTAACATAAAATTTATAACTCAAACTTGTCGCACCATAACTAGTACACTCATCTTTTTCTCTTTTTTAAACATTCATTACTTCTATCTAGTTGTTTTCACAACATTTATTTCCCAAAAACACATTAAGACCATTTATGACTTCCTCATGCCTTCATTTCGTAATTGAATCTTCTCAATAAGAAAAATAAAATAAAAAATTTCCCGTCCTTTTTATAAAAAATAAATTTTTTTAAATTTATTTAATAATTAATATATTGAATATATTATATAAATTAAATATACTAATTATTCAATAAATTTAAAAAATTAAATTATCTTTTATAAAAGGAACGGAAAAAAGTACAATAATTGTAAATTGAGTATTTAAATGAGTGTACATATGATTCAATTTTTTAAGTTAAATACTTAATATATGTAATGTTTAAAAGGTAAGTATATTGCAATGTTTTATCTCCTAATTTTATGAATATTGTATTTAAGAGAATTAATTTTTTTATTTAAAAAAAATTAACTATGCAATTTATTATTTGTTTGTTTGTTATTCATATTATTATCTTGAACATATAAAAATTATAATTTCTCTAATTTGAAAATTTATTAAATTAGAATCATCAATAAATTTATAGGGTAGATAATAGTTATAATAAGTCACGAATATTAATTAATAAGTTATGCAAAAAACAGAATACCTCTATAAGTACATATATAGCAAATATATACACGTACCACCACCAAATAGTTAATCAGGAATTAACAAGTGTACACTAGCTAGCTAAATACTGTTTCTAAATATATAGGTATATATTGAAGCTAAGTTCACCTTTTAGAGACATAGTTGGGCTAAGGTAGAAGAACGGACCGTGCTGTCAGAACAAGGCGTCAAAAAGGGAAGTCTTGCTTAGGCCGGCCCCCCTACCTATTCCTCATGCAAATCTTTTAATTTGAGTAAATACTTTTTCATTTTTTTTTCTTTCATCATCACCATGTTAATCTGGATCGTGAATCAGTTCTGACATCAAGTAATTTCAGTCTCTTTGCGATCACAATTGTGGGGGATTGAACCGTGGTTCTCCTTGTCAAATTCAGCGTCAATCGCCACTAAACCATCTAACGATTGATTTATATATATATATATATATATATATATATATATAAGATTTAATTCGATTGAGCTCAATCTAAAGACAAATTATTTGAACCAGAGTTCGATTCTAAAAGTGTTTAGATGATATGATGTGAGTCTCTTCTAACTTTATCAAAACCCTAGTCCTGACTTGGGCAACAGAAGTAAAATTTTTAGAGAAAATTTGCAGTTCATTTGTATGTCACAAGATTGAAAAAATTAATCTCTGTAATAACATGTAGAAAATACCCGACTTATAAAAAAAAAAAAAAAAAGAGTTCAATTTTTTTTAAAAATAATCTTAATTATATTTTAGTTACCTCTTGATCGACCTTGAAATTATCTTATCGGACTTTTTTTCCCTGAGGATTAACCAACAAAAACAATTATATTTGTATACAATTTAGATAGAATATTTTTTTTCCTCTTGAAATTATATCAACAACAATTGTAAGCGATTGTTGGTTTTGGATTTCCAAACTATTTTAATTTGGTTTTCTAAATTCTATTTTAAAAGAGAATATTTACCGAAGTTGTTACTAGGTTGAGTCACGACCAGGTCGCTCTCTTTAAGACGTTTCGTGGCACTACCCGAAATTGTGCAAGGTAGACTATCAACCACGCCGCCTCCAGGATAAAACAAGCCCAGTTACAACTGTGCGATTAACTACTGCACCGTAGAAAACCGTTCGAGAATTACACCTTCAATATGGTACCAAGACCACTTTTTTAATACTGAAACCACTTTAATATGATATTGTTACCACTCTATTATGATGCTGAGACCACTCAAATATGTTATTACTACCATTCTAACTTTTAAGTTCTCCTATCAATATGGTACTACGACCACTCAAATATGGTGATTCCACCATTTCGACTTTTTAATTTCTCCTCAAAACAATATGGTACTACGACCACTCAAATATGGTGTTACCACCATTCTAACTTTAATTTCTCCTCAAAATAGAAAAAATATTAAAAGAATATTTATATACTATTAAGATCATTCTTAATTTCGACGGGACATTCTTGTTTCAAAGGGACTATGATCTTAAAAATACACTTTATTCTGAAGAGACAAACATCATCAAAGTGACTATGTTTTTAAGACCTTTCTTTATTTCGAAGGGACATTATATCGAATAGGGACTAAGGTCTTAAGAACACTCTTATTTCCGAAGGGACATAAAAAAGGAGATGAGAAGAAGAATAGCTCGTCAACACAAGCTGGAGGGAGAAGAGAGAAAGTGTTCTCGACAACTCAATAGAAACTCTTTGGTGTGTTTTTTGAACTGAGTGGAGTCCTCTATTTATATAGAGATTTTGTAACTGTTTTAGCAAAAATTGCTACATTAGTTACTCTAATGGATAAGATAAAAAAGAAACTTATTCAATAATCTGTTCAACAACATTTGTGGATGAGATCAAAAGAAACAAATCCAATAATCCGTTCAACAACATTTGTGGATGAGATCAAAAGAAACAAATCCACAATAACAGACTAATGAGGGAAAGATAGGAAATTCAGTTGGATTCTCAATCTTATCACAATAACCATAAGCTAAAATTATGGGAAGTGATATCCATGAATAAAAAAAATAATTATTATTATTTTCATCATTATCAGGTATTTAAAATTAAATACCACTATTTAAACACTACTAATATGTGTGTTCTATTTTATGTGGGACCCCCACACTCTATTTTTTCAATTCACACAATATTAGATCAAAGTTTAATTACTTAGTGTTTAATCTTCCAACCTTTCAATTTCTTTCCGATTCACACCAATGTTCCAACAGTGATTTGTATGGTGTGTTAGATACTATACCAACTTTCAGAAGTTGAAAAAATAGCTTTGATTGGCAAAAGCAGTAAAATGGGCCCAAAATTGGAAAACAGAGGAAGAAACAGAAGTTGCTCCTCCACTGTGGTGCACCAATAAAAGACAAATGAAGAACAACGACAAGTTGGTCTGAATGCATTTGTTTTCATTATCATCATCATCTCCCTTTCACCTTAATTAGTAATTATGATGATGCAGACAGTGCTGTGCTTTGCTGCAGACAACACAACACTGCACGTGACAGCTTATTACTTACTTCCTTATTTTATCTTTCCACTATATTTGGATCTAGCTTCCCTTCTTTTACTTATATTTTCAATTTCATGATTCGATATTCATGGAAAGGAATTGAACTGCTAGCTTGTGTTTGTATATCTTGGATATGGACCAGATCATTTGCCATCCTGCAAATTATCAGTCACGGATGCAGTTACGCGTTAAAGATATCTCTGGCGTAAAAAAAAAGAAAATTGATCATATAATAATTGTTATTAGAGATAAGTTTGTTAATAGTTAGTTTAGAGTTAGTCATGTGTTACTTATCATTGTTGGTAGATAAGTTTTAGTTTTATTGTATTAATTAATACTTAATCAATTGATCAAAGTCATCAAACTGTTCATCATATTTTTTCATTACTTTTCTCTCATCTGAGTTTATTAAAAGTTGTAATAACTATGAAGAATTATATCTAAGAAGAATTATATCTAGATAACTTTCATAGTCACGACTCGAGTTAACAATATATTAAAGACATTGACTTAAATATTATTTTTGTCTATGTATATTTACGAATTTTTGGTTTTAGTCCTTGTATTTTTTTTGTTGCAAATAAGTCTTTAAATGTATAAAATTTATTGGTTTTAGTCCCTGTCGTCTGCTACTGTAACAAAAAACATTGATTTCTCAAACGTTTGAATACGTGGCCGCTATGATGTGTCAAGTTAAGCTGATCCGGTCATAAATGGAGGACCAAAATCAAACATTGGTGAAAATTCAAACAAAATTATGGTGTAAGCATGCATTTTCTTTTTATCCAAAGTGTGATTTTAATCCTCCATTTATGAACGAATCAGTTTAATTTGACACATCATAGCGGCCACGTGTGTAAAGTTTGAAAAATCAACGTTTTTTGTAACTGTAGAAGACGACATGGACTAAAATCAACAAATTTTATACATTCAGTGACTTATTTGCAAAAAAAGATACAAGGACTAAAACAAAAAATACGCGAATATATAGGGACGAAAATGATATTTAAGCCTATATTAAACTATTAAATATTTTTATTTACTCAATATCGAACTCATAATATAGTCTTTCATTTAAAAATTAAAATCTGTAGGGATAAAATTATACTTTTTCTGGTCTCATATATAAATAAATATTCATTTTTCATAAATTTATTAAATAACTGATGTATCTAATATATATATTATAGATCAGATACATCAGTTATTCAATGAATCTGAAAAATAAATCTTTTTCATTTTGTTATATATAAGACCAGAGAGAATAATTTAGGCACTGCTAATATTGTATTGTAGAATTGAAAACGTAACGATAGATGAATTGAAGGTTGATTAATTAATAAGAACGCCACATAGTTAAATTTAAGAGGGAGAGGCTCACTGACTTATGGTGTACGTACAACGAATACGTACGAAACACTGCACGTATGGTGGGGTGGGGTGGGGAGGGGAGGGAGAGTCATCAGAGAGTGCAATTAATCCCTCCTTCAGAATGCGCAGGGAAGAAAGAAACAAATTCTTCTATTCTTCATTTTTCTGTAATTTAGTTTTCTCTTGTTTTAATTTACTAATACAGAAATTTGCAAAATAGAAATGGAAGAAAGGGGATGTTTTACAATAACAGATTGCAAATCTTCTACTGATTAAACTAATCGAAGTTGGTATGATATTTTTTACAATACAATATGCATATAATTTTTTTTGCACCCCTACACACGATCCTTAATTAGACCGGGGTCGACCTTGATCAAAATATGAAAATAATATAAAGTTGTGAATATCTTTGATAATGTAGGAACATAATGTCCTGCAGTAGTAGGAGGATGCAGTAATAAATCATAGCCGTCCAATTTGATTTTAACGGTCGAGATTATTTTTATTAAAGAAAAACAATAAAAATTTACATATTTGACCTTTTAAATTAATTTTTTTTAAATAAAAAATTGAAATACAATAAAAATTATCTTAATAGCAAATTAATTCAAAGCTACAAGAAAATAAAGACATTGAAACAAACTAAAATATAAATAAAAATAAAGACATTGAAACATAATGAAAAAATTGTAAATTAAAGAAATTTTATCTATGAAGTTAAGTGAGAAAACTACTAAAATCAGCAGAACTCTATTTGCAAAAGTGAAGAGATGAAGACGTCTGATTTTTATTTTTGTCTTCCTTTGAAGAAAAAGAAGAGGAAAAGTTTCTTTTTGTGTTGAAACTTGAAAAGAAGAGTAAGAGTTTATCTATGAGAAAGAGTAGAAAAGAGTAAAAGTTGAATTATATTAGTTGAAAAAAAATATTTGTTGGTATCTTTTCGTTAGCATAAAATATAAAGAGTTCTTTTTGTGTTTTAATTGAAACCTCAGGTTTTTTATAAAAAATGTCGGGTTATATATATATATATATATATAGGGTCAGGATCAAATGACACAAATTAATTTGACACCAAATGTTACACCGCTCAATAACGCTTTAACGAAATCAAATTTTACAAAATCCACCGTTTGATTGGAAGATTATATCATATAGATCATTCATGTTAAATTTTATAAAAATCTAAAATCGTTTAATATGTTATTGAGACTCGTCAAGATTAACGGTTTATGCGTTTTTATTGAATACCGTTAATCTTGATGAGTCTCAATAACATATTAAACGGTTTTAGATTTTTATAAAATTTAACATGAATGATCTATGTGATATAATATTCCAATCCAACGGTGTATTTTGTAAAATTTGATTTCGTTAAAGCGTTATTGAGCGGTGTAACATTTGGTGTCAAACTAGTTGGTGTCATTTGATTAATGAACTTAATTTTCAGTTTAAGTTCAGTTTAATAGGTTCATGAACCAAATTCAACGAGATAATTAATGAATTGAATCTTAAACTATTTTTGAATTGGTTCGATTCATCGCCAGCCTAGTTGTACTTGTATTCCAATTGTGCGCCTCCTGAACAAATTCGACCTTGAAGTTTTCTAAAATCAAAGACAAAAATGTATACTATTTGACATTTTAATTTAGATTAAATTGATTTGACCACAAAGTATAAAATGTTAGTTGATTAGCTAAAATTATCCAACACATAATTAAATCGTGTTATATAATCTCAATCTATAGATCATATGATCTATGTTATTTTAGTATATGTAGGTTCATGAGTTTATCTCTAGACTCTTAACAAAATTCACACATTATATTTACCCTTTCAAGTGGAGACAATTATAGTTAACATATCTAGTTAGAGCTTAACCGGATTCTCTCAAAAACCAAGCCAAAACTAATTTTGTTCGTGTTGTAACTTTCTTGGCATGAAAGAAATAGAAAGGTCGAAAGCTCACCCCTCTTAGGTATAAAGAAGCTGAAAAATCATAAAATCCTATATATAGACACAGCTTGGTCCCATTTGAATTTAGGCCATGGAATGGAGTCACATATTTGAAGCTATATACTATGCTACAAGAAAAAGATTATAATAAATTCTTTATACATACATACGTCAAAATTTAGCTTTGACCTTTATGATCTATATATTATCTATATATGTACATGTGGTCCTCAGTTTTGGTGGCTTGAAAATGAATTGTGAACAAAGTTTATGGTGGTAAAATGTTTCATTGATATATCCTAGTGGTCTAAGAAAGGTAAATTACAGAAGAGAAGGGTAAGTGGAAGTGTGTAGGGTAACAAGTTTATGTGATGCCACGCAAACGGCGCCGAACATGGGTCGTGGACCCCCTGTTTGCTTCATCCTCTGAATACTTGCTTCCTATACTAGACTCATTCAAATACCACAGACATAGAAAGAGAGTATAGTGATTATTAGGGGTGGATAGTGGGTGGGTTTGAGCGAGTTCAGGTTTAAAGTTGTCGTTCAAGTTAAATTATAGAGTCAAAAAATAAGGTCCAATCCACTTATAAAATAGAGATTGTTTTTGCAAGTTCGGATTATGGTTTAATAGGTTTATTGGACGATTTAATTCAATTCGATCGGTTAGAAATAAAAATACTTTGCTTCATCCAAATACTTTAAACCCGGCTAGAAATAAAAATATGTTGGGTTTAATCGGTTTGCTTCATCCTCTGAATATTTTGCTTCCTATACTAGAGTCATTCAAATACCATAGACATAGAGAGTATAGTGATGATACATGCATATATTATACATAAGCATTTTTTGAGTATTCGAAAGCGGAACATGTTCAAGACTTTCTCCTCGCTATTCTCATTGATGGATTAGGCCAACATATGTTACCGGTTGAGTATCGTACCATCCTTATGCATCGCCCCATGATTCCGTTATTTCCTAAGGATGAGGTTTGCCCTGTTTGTCGTAAAGCGTGCCTTGATATTTTGGGGAGCATGCTGCTCATTGTAGGGAGCTTTCAAGTTTCAAATACAGGCATGACTTAGTCCGAGATGTGCTTAAGTTATTATGCTTAAACATTATACTTATGCAGGGTGCATAAGTAAATATTAGCCACCAGATCCCTCTGCCACGTGTTATGATCATAGCCATCCCAGCAATTAACGGAATTTTCACACGCGCGGGTAACGGTTTCTCCACACAATTGACGGAAGTTCACACGCAGCTATCCGAGCTCTCCTCCGACGAGATCCGACGGCGAAATCATCATCACCGTCTCCGGAATCATCATCTCCGTCACTAATTGCATCGTTCATCGCCATTGCCGCCAATTTTCTGGAATCAAGTTAAGGTTGGTGTTGCACAGAAAATTGATTTCAAATTTGATTTTGATTTATTATGTTTGTTTTTCTTTTTGATTTAATTTCTGGATGCTTGTGGTTATTTGTTGATTTTCATGAGGAGGTATATGAATCATTAGGTTGTTGTTTTTTTGCTGATTTGAGGAGGTATAGGAATTGTTGTTGAAGATGGTAAAACTAACACTAACACACAACAATTTGTAGTTAGTACTGATTGTGATGTAACTGATGTTAATAGACACAATGAATTTGTATTAAGTTGTTTATTTGTGAAACCTAAATCCAAAGAGTGAAAATGGGATTGAGTAGTAAAAGGTTAGCAGCTTCTCAGACCACAAAACTTCAATAATTCCCAAGATGTGAAAATGGGATTGAGGTGCAAGTCTCTCCTGTAAATTTTTTTTAGTATTTTGATTCCAACAAATTTGAATGAAGGGAGAAATCATAATTTTGTATCAATAAGCCCCATTAAGAAGATACTTAAATGCTTTATACTGATTTTTGGGGTTGATTTATATGGATATGTAGAAGTCATGCTGCTGTAGTTGGATTAAGATACTTGTTAGGAGAGTGATTATGTCATAGCAAAGATGGAGCTTACAATTTCAATTGTAATTGGTGAGGAGTTGCTTTGCTCCAAGCCCTTACATTTTATTGTATCTTCTTCTTCTTCTTCAAATTTTGCTTTTGATCTCAAAAAACATGTGTAGAGACACGGGAGATGCTGTGAAAGTGAAACCTTCAATTTAACTATTTCAAGTATCAATGCAAAACCAAATTCTACATGCTTAATGTTTAATGTCGATGAAATTTAAGTGGATTCATTGTGTAACCTTCAATGAATTGTAATGTTGATTAATTTTGGGCTGTAGGTCTTCATAGTAGTGGATTAATTGTAATGTTTCATTAGCAGCATATTGTCATATGTTTAAATTTATATGCAACCATAATGATTGTTAAATGGTTTCCAGCTGTTATACCTTGAAACCATGAATATAGAGGAATGGTTTCAAGAACAACAATTTTCTATGTAAATGATTTTTAAGTACACTACTTTATGCATGTTACTTTGGTTGTTGTTCTAGTGGTTAACTAAATTTTACATGATCTTTGTTTATAGGGATTGTTGCTGTTTTTAATGGATTCGATGTCAACTTCATCTGAAATACTCCCATTGTCCGTTGTTGATAGTTCAAACACACAGGCTGATAGTTCAAGAACACTTCTTGATACATTTCAATGTTACTCTCCTACTAAAAAAGAAACTTGGGAGTCTCTTGCTTTTAAATCTTATGAAGAAGTTGAAAAATTTTATGGTGACTATGCATTTAAAAGTGGGTTTTCAGTTCGGACTTTGTTGAGATCAAAAAAGAATTCACAAAATAAGCCATCTGATAGATATCACTATCTACGTTATGGTTGTAACAAACAAGGTTACAAGAAAGGAAGTTTGTTGGATCCAAAGAACAAGCCAAAATCAGAGAGTCCTGTTGTTGTTGAATTTGAGAAAGTAAAAGAAAAAGCAGAGGAAAGGATTGGTTGTACAGCTGCGATTTCTTTAAAGTTGGATGAAACTCTGAATGTTAACAAGATATATAAATGGGATGTGGCCCATTGTCATCAGTTACATAAACCAGAGCATGGACGTTACTTGAGATCATTTAGGGAAGTTAATGAAGTGCAAGGACAGCTCGCTGTAATCAATTCGAAAGCTGGGATGTCAATGAGAACTTCATATGAGGTCATGGGTCAGGGTGTTGGAGGCACATATAACTTGCCTTTTCGATTTTCGGATTTAAAAAATTATTTGATGACAATCCGTTCGAAAGAGATGGTGGTTGGTGAGGCAACTGTGATTCAAGAATTTTTTAGGAATGAAGCTTTGTCGAAACCATCCTTTTATTATGATATTCAAGTTGATGCAGCAGAAGATATAGCTAGTATTTTTTGGGCAGATGGGATTATGCAGCTTGATTATGCTTTATTTGGTGATGTTATAAGTTTTGATACAACTTACCGAACCAACAACCAGTATCGCCCTTTAGGTTAGTTTTTTTGAACTTCTACCAGGTTAAAAATTATTGTTTTTATTCCATTATGTTATATATTGTGTTGCCATGAATAGTATAGGTAAGTTGAATATGTTGAAACCATTTACCAATAATAATGGTTTCTTTGTATATCATACTGAAACCATTTATCATTAGTAATGGTTTCACTTGTTAACATGTTGAAACCAAAATAGCCCTTTTATGGTTTAAATGTTTTTTATAATATAACTGAAACCATAATTTTGATATCTGCTGTGTGTCCTTTTAGTTGCTCCATTTTATATTTCAATGATAGTGTGGCATTTGTTTGATAGTTTCAGTACCCAACATAATCAATTATAAGTAGCAGTTACTAGTAATTAGGGATTCAATTTATCCTTATGTAATTATGATTGATCCTTGCAGTACATGTTCCTGCTGATAGTGTGGCAAAATGGTTGTTTTATTTGGTTTTTATGTTGTTTGTGAATTCAAAACCAATGAGAAACCATAAGTGTAGCTTAATGGTTTCACTGAATGTGTATCTGAAACCAAAATAGCCCTGTTATGGGTTCACTAGGTTTTATAATATAATTGAAACCATAAATGTGACTGAATGGTTTCACTGTATTTATTTCTGAAACCAAAGTAGCCACCTTATGGTTTCAGTTATAATGTGGCATTTGTTTGATGGTTTCAGCACTCAAGATAATCAATTCTAAGTGAAATAATAATTATGATTGATCCTTGAATTTGTTTTGTTTGGTTTTTAAGCAGTTGTTTTAATAATGTTTTAATCTTAGCTGTTTGTGAATTCAAAACCAATGAGAAACCATAAGTGTGACTTAATGGTTTCACTGGATATGTATCTGAAACCAAAATAGTCTCCTTATGGTTTCACTAGGTTGTTATTAGCTGGGGATTATATTTTTGATCTCAATATTAATGGTCCTTTTATATATGCATTTTCCCCTTGATTTGGTTTATTTACATTTCAGCTGCATTCATGGGCTTTGACAATCATCGGACAAGTGTTTTATTTGGTGCTGCCCTTTTGTATGATGAGACTTCAGCAACTTTTGATTGGTTGTTTACGACTTTTTTGAGGTGTATGTCTAATAAGAAACCACAATCCATATACACAGACCAGGCGCCTGCATTTTTGAAGTCAATTCCTAATGTTTTGGAGGGTGTTTTTCATGGCCTTTGCTCATGGCATATGTCAGAGAATGCAAAAAAAAAAAATCTGGGGTCTCGTGCAAATGCTGCATTTTTCAATGAGTTCAATTATTTGATTTCAAATGTTGAGACTGAATCGGATTTTGATTACAACTGGGATCAGATGATGAAAAACTGCTTTGGTGGAAGGCCAACTTCTGATTTTAGTTGGCTTGTTCAAACACACAAGAATCGTATGCACTGGTCGTCAGTTTGGGTCAAGTCGCATTTCACAGCTGGTTTGAAAACGACCCAATTAAGTGAGTCCTTTAATGCGTTTTTTCGTGGTTTTCTGCAACCTGACCATTCTCTAGTTCAATTTTTTAGCCATTTTAATATCATGGTTCAGAGATTGAGGGATAAGCATGCTGAGTTGGATTTTAAGGCTGCAAACACTAGATCAAAAAACAATTATCCCAATAGTCAACTGATGCGGTCTGTTGTAAACAAGTACACCCCAGCATGTTTTGCATTCATTCATAGACAGTATGATCTTTCCTTCAAATACTTCTATGAAGAGGTCACAACTCAATGTTCTGCCTTTAACAAGGTTTTCAAAGTTTTTACAATTGAACAGCTTGATGAACCTGAGGAAGTAGATGGTGCTAATTATGATGATGATGCTAATGATGGGCATTCAGACCGCAATTTTTTGGATGAAGAAATTTCTGAAAACCTTTCCCCAAATTTTGAACAGCATGATCGACTTGATGAAAGGGTTGTGACAATCGATATTAGGACGAAACATATTAGCTGCACATGTCGTATGTTTGAGAACAGGGGTTTTTTATGTCGGCACGTTTTTAAAATATTGGAATTTTTAGGTGGTTCTGTGCAATATCATAGTTTGAAGACGATACCTGCAGAATATGTGTTGAAGCGGTGGACTAGAGATGTTCGTCATTCGATTGATAAGCTCAAACCTACCATCAATGCTGGCACTGAAGGCACGACTCAAGCACAAAGATATCAACAAATTTGTGCTGTTACAATCCAGCTTTGTACACGTGTTTGTACAGACCCTGAGGCTTCTCAAGTTTTCCTTAATGGTGTACTTGAAGCTGGGAAAAAGGCAGAGGAGTTGCTTATGTCCAAAGGTTTTCAATATTTTCTTTTGAACTATGTTTTTTACCTTGGCTGTCTGTGTGTTATAACTAAAACCCTAAGTACGGCTGAATGGTTTCATTGTCTTTGTTAGTGAAACCAAAGTAGCCTTCTTATGGTTACAAGTGCTTTTGTTGTGTCATTTGTTTTGAGGGTTTGAGTATTCAATTTATCTGCACAATGATTGATGAATTTTTTTGATAATTGTATAGGTATTCATACAGAACCACCTGTTGTGACGCCATCTAAGTCTTCCAATACAACTACTGTTGGTGAACCATCTGATGGGGTAAAGTCTACTGCTCCAAAGTTCAAAGTAAGACCAAATCCAATTAGATCAAAGAGGCGAATGAAAAGTGATTATGAAATTGTTAGGGAACGCCAGAAAATGAAATTAGAGCGGAAGAGACAACAAAGAGAGGATGAGGCTTTAAAGGAAAAAGAGGCTAATGATTGATATTTTTACATTTGTTTTTGTTTTTTTATTTTGTTTCATGTTAACAGTTTGTACTAGACTTTGTTACAAAACCATTAGACTTGTAGGAATCGTACTTCGTCATTTTCATGTTCTTTGTTGGTATGTATTGATGATTATAAGATATCGATCATTAGACATATATTTTATTTGTATTAGATAGAATGATTATCATCATTTATGTCTGTTATACTTGAATGCATACTTGTTTGGTATAATATAAATGAAACCATAAGTGTGGCTGAATGGTTTCACTGTATTTATTTCTGAAACCAAAGTAGACCTCTTTTGGTTTCAATGAAACAATGAACATTTACATACGTATTTTAATATATCATATAAGTAATTTCTTTAAAAAAATCAAATATACAGTCATAATTTCTTTAAAAAAATATGTATATTCAAATATTATTGAAAAAAAATTCTTTACCAAAAGCATTATTATTGTTGAATGGGTTGGGAAGCCATAATAAACTCATTATCTAACATGTCGAATAATTAAATGTAATCAAATAAAATCATAGATTATTGTTATTATACAAATAATCAAGACTATTCATATTATATAAATTATTTTGATATCATCATTTATGTCTCTTTATAGCTGAACCCATCCTTGTTTGGTATAATGTAAATGAAACCATAATTGTGGCTGAATGGTTTCACTGCATATATTTCTGAAACCAAAGTACCCCTCTTATGGTTTCAATGAAACAATGAACATTTATATATGTATTTTGATATATCATATAAGTAATTTCTTTAAAAAAAAATCAAATATACAGTAATAATTTCTTTAAAAAAATCTATATATTTAAATTTTATTGAAAAAGAATTTTTTATCAAAACCATTATTATTGTTGAATGGGTTGTGAAGACATAATAAACTCATATTATCAAACATGTCGAATAATTAAATGTAATTAAATAAAATCATAGATTATTGTTATTATACAAACTAGCGCCCGTTTGTGTGACCTTTGTTTATTAGTTTGCTAACATATATAAATTATACATAGTGATTTATTATAAATTTGGTTTTTATAATAATTAATATATGTATTTTTAGTTTCTCTCAAAATAAAAAATGTACTTTATATGCATTAATGGTCCAAACCATAGGTAACTTATCATAGTTACATATATAAATGATTTAAAAAAAAACAAAGTTGGTTTTGGAAGTTTTTTTAGTAAAATGTTGGTTTTTGAAAGTTAAAGGGTATTATTGGAATTCCAGAAAAGGCTACACCAAAATGGTGTTTTGCCTTTATCTATTAGTATAGAAGTATAGATAATCAAGACTATTGAATAATTAAATGAAACCATAAGTGCGGCTGAATGGTTTCACTGCATCTATTTTTGAAACCAAAGTATCCCTCTTATGGTTTCAATGAACATTTACATACGTATTTTAATATATCATATATAAAAAAATCTATATATTTTAAATTTTACAATTTGATAGTTGTTGAAGCTTGTTTTTTAAACAGTGAAAACTATATTTTCATGTGTGTATATTATATGGTACGACTAAAGTAAAGATTGATTAAGAATTAAATTTCATAATCTACAAAGAGCAATTCATTAAAACTAATCATTAAATTGAACATAACTTGTCCCAAAAAGAAAAAAACATTAAAACAATCCATAAAATCAGCAACAGAGTGTTTTGTCAATTAAAGTGTCCTAATGACCAGAAGAGAACAAACTATGAATACAACCCTATCAAAAGATGCTGAAACCATTTTGCAATACCAATGGTTTCAAGATAAAGCACCTTGAAACCATTTAACAATACTAATGGTTTCTAACAGAACAACTTGGCATCTTTTGAAGCAGCTCTTCATAGTATGAAATTGCAAGCTTTTTCACTTCATCTTTCATTGAATTGCTTGGATGGCTTAAGATTTCTGAACATATATCGATCCGAAGATCCATAATTTTTGCAACCTTTGCATGCTTTTTGATTCTAGACCAACCTTTGAAAGATTGTATTTCACCTCCCCATTCAGCTAGAAACTTCATGCAGAATACACCACAATTGTCCGAATCAATCTGTGTAGGAACCTTTGGTGTATCCCAAGTGAATGTGATGAAGGAGAAAGGCATTTTCATTTTCCTTTGGTTATACAATTCAGCCACAAATGCTTCTACCTCATTTACCCAGACATCAAATAGCTTCTTGTATGAGGTTGGTTCACCATCCTTGGTTTCCAATTTTTCTCCTACACCCGTCAAACTGTTCAGGAATTGGAATTTGTGGTGTTTGAGATTGACAACGAAGCAGACATAATGGCTTCCTGGGTTACCAACTATTGCTGGTGTCATGATCTGTTCCACCATGGCAAACATAGTATTAGAATCACATTATTTAACTAAAATTTTAATACTAAAATCATTATCATAAACCATGTATCTGAAAGGTTTTGAAAAGAGACTTACGTATTCTAGCTTTTCAGGGTCAATGGCCTTCCATTTCATGTATTTGAATTGGTTGAGTCTCTCGAGGAATCTCCAGCATGCAATATTTCTACTTACAGGAGGCATTCTTTCCTGGTCAAACTGTTTATATAAAATGAGTAAAATAAACAATATTATGTAAAATAAACAATATTATGTAAATTTTTAATATTAATGGATTGTGATACATACATAAGTAAGTAATGGTGTCACTAGTTTTGTCATGCTACCCTGTTGATCCCAATTCAGACAATTAACCCAGCTGTTTATGACCAGGCATGAC
This sequence comes from Trifolium fragiferum, assembly GCA_954870985.1. NCBI lineage: Eukaryota > Viridiplantae > Streptophyta > Magnoliopsida > Fabales > Fabaceae > Trifolium > Trifolium fragiferum. The sequence continues at coordinate 53,019,231 of OX940793.1, read as the reverse complement.
ACCCATTCATCCTTTTGAAGGGTCCATAAAGCATCTCTTTGTAGAGAATAAAAATGAGCCTTGTTGTTGGAGCAGTACATACTTTCATACCTATATAATAATTAAGCATTTAGTATTGGTAATAATATTTAATCTGAGAACACTAAAGTAAGCTACACTTATGGTTTTTCATTAGAACCTATACAATAAGTAAGGCCAAATAATTAAAACCTAGTGAAACCATAAGGAGACTTTTTTGCTTTCAGATACATATCCAGTGAAACCATTAAGCCACACTTATGGTTTCACATTGGTTTTGAATTCACAAACAGCTAATTTTAAAACATTATTCAAACAACTGATTAAAAACCAAACAAAACAAATACAATGGTCAATCACAATTATTGTTTCATTTATATTTGATTATGTTGAGTGCTGAAACCATCGAACAAATGCCACATTATAACTGAAACCATAAGGGGGCTACTTTGGTTTCAGAAATCAATACAGTGAAACCATTCAGCCACACTCATGGTTTCATTTATATTACACAACCTAGTGAAACCATAAGAGAGCTATTTTGGTTTCAGATACACATTCAGTGAAACCATTAAGCTAAACTTATGGTTTCTCATTGATTAAGAATTCACAAACAACTTCAAAACCAAATAAAACAACCACATCTGCACTAAGCTAAATAAGAAACAGTTTTTTACTTACTGATCAAGATCTGGGCTCTAAGCATATGTTGACAATTGTTTCTGCAACTCAGTTGTACTAGACTCATGGACAGTGTCATCATACGGACTTGCAAGGTATTTTGATTTCTTCACCACCCATCGACGCTCAGGGTACGTCCTATCAGAGTAAAGCACATTATGCCTCTTTCTTTTCTTTGGTGTGACATTGTCGATGTCAATTATTTCATCTGGAAGCATTGTCTTTATTGGAGTTGCACTGTGAAATAATATTACATAATAGTGTTATTTTTTGCAGAATTTAAATAATATTAGACTTATCACACTGTTTGATTCTTACTTTATGACAGTGTCTGAGTCACATTCTTCAGACTTCTCCCCTTGCGACACATTTGGTACCAACACTAGCGCACGGCATTGATTGGGTACTTCAAAATATTGCGGGAACTTCAGGATTGTTTCATTTGTGGCTGATTCTGTGTCTTGTGACACTGAAATTTGTGGTACTGGAGCATCTTTAATCAACCTGAAACAATCAAAACAATACTTTAGTTTTCAAACATCTTATATGAAAATCATTTGACAAACGATTTTAAAGTTAAGCTGTCTTACTCTGCATCAAAAAACTCAGGAAACTTCAACATAGTTTCCAATGTCGCTGATTCAGCCCCCTGTGACACCGAAACATTTTTGTTAGAAGCTTCAGCCCGATCAAAAAACTCTGGAAACTTCAAGATAGTTTCCTGAGTTAATGTGAGGCCTGCATTCGGTGTCAGCTTCACCGAATGATCAGTGATGTTGCATGCTGCCATCACTGCATCATCAATGATTTTTGGAGCGATCTCATCTTCTTCATCTTTCTCTTCATAGTTGTCATGTTGCATGCTGCCTGCATCATCATTAGGTGTTACTTTCATTGAATCATCAATGATGTTGCATGCTGTCGGCACTGCATCATCAATGAGATTGGGACTGATCTGATCTTCTTCATCGTCGTCCTCATCCTTGTCATGTTCAACTTTGTCATTGTCATCTTTGTTGCTATTTTGACCAATGCTTTTGTCATCCTCTTCATCATTATCATTACTTAACCTACATTATTGAATTTTCAGAAAGTCACAACACAACTCCCAATCATAAAGCATTCAGAAACAACATTTTAATGTTGAATTAAATAAGAATATGTATTGGAAACAATAAGATGGCTATTTTGGTTTCAGAAACAACTATAGTGAAACCAATAAGTCACACTTATGGTTTCAGTTATATTATTTATGTTGTATGCAATATGAATAAATATATTAAGGAAAGGTCCTGAAACCAAATTAAATGCAGTACCTCTCTTCCGGTTGAGTTCTTTTTCCAACATCATCATCATCATTCAACCTGGAAATCATTAGTGTGAATTTTCATAAACTAATGCAGCAAAATTTAATTTTCATAAAAAGTTAAATTAAATGCAGTACCTTCCAGTTTCAGGTACAATACCAATATTGGAACTTTTATTCCTCTCATTTTCACCTTCTACTTCAATTGGATTATCTTTTCCTGAAGTTCCGGCATTTGCTTCAGTTATTCTTCTTTCCAATGTTTCTGCGGTTTTTGTATAGACATTTATACAAGACCTACAGTGAGTAAGATACATCTCCGCCTGCCAAGGACAATCACAAGTTAAACCATTAAGAAACATCTATGGTACGATTTCCAATATTTTATCTTCAATTAGCATTTGAAAAGAAAATACAGTGCATGAGAATCAATAACAATCACCTTAGACAGTGGACAAGTGTCTGCATCAAAGCACAATACAATCGGACTTCCTGCGGTTCTGTTCAGACTTGGTAACCCAGCTGGGAGTCCATTATCAAGTCTTGTTACCCCGGCTGTCAGTCCATTCTCAAGTCCCATAATATCATGGATCTTTTGAAGTTCTTGGTTTGCCAGCTTGACATCCCAATCACGGAGTGATGGCCGATTGTATTTTCCTGTCAAAAATGGACTTCTTTTCCCCATTTTCTCCATGTAATTAATCTGCAACAATTAGTTAATATTGTGTCACATCACAACTCCCAAGCATAGATCATAAATTAGAATATTTGTATGTTGAATAGAATTTGAATATTTAATGGAAACCATTATAGGCCTATTTTGGTTTCAGATGCAAATACAATGAAACCATTAAGACACACTCATGGTTTCAGTTATAAGATATAAGATATAAAGGATAATAACAGCAATTAGCAATTAAACATAGGTTATTGCAAGTAGTTCTAAAATATGAATATTTAATGGAAACCATTATAGGTCTATTTTGGTTTCAGATGCAAATACAATGAAACCATTAAGACACACTAATGGTTTCAGTTAAAAGATGTAAGATATAAAAGATATAAAAGATGCAAATACAATTAGGAATTAAACATAGGTTAGATCATTACCATTAAAAAGTGGAAGTCTGCTAGTGGATTCAAAACATCTGGAGATTGCAAGCCTTTTTTCATATAGTCCAGAACATGTGAGCACCAGTTATATGAAGATACTCCAGCTGGATCTTCCAAAATATCTGCATACTGGAGAGACACATTGCCTCTATTAGTTGGGCACAAAATGTTGTGAATGATGTAACAAATTGCACCCTTCACCCATGTTCTAGGTTGCTCTATTGTCTTCAGTGAGCTTTCCAATTCCGCAACTTTCACAATTGGAGAATAATCTCCAATCAATCCTAATTCCTTCCTCAGCCTTTTAATTGCTCCATCAGAGCAAAGGTCAGTGTCTATTTTCTTTCCAGCCGTTGGTAGTTCATAGACTCTATGCACATCATCCTCTTTCAACATCAGAACCTCTGTATCACTCAGCCTTATCCACATATGCTCATGTTCAAATCTCTTAACAACCCAATCCACAAAAAAGGTGTGGATCCTTTTCCAGTTGCATATATGCATTATCCCTCCAAAGCCACACTCGTGTAGTTGGTCAATTATTTCCTGTTTCCTTTTTTTGGCATTTACTGAATGCATAAGTTCGTAGACCTTAGGTACACTCATCTTATGCCTCAGTCTTGCATCCGCATCGGGATCTTTTGTCACACACTACAAGAAATATGATTTTTGGCAGCGACAAATGTCGCTGCGAAAAATACAAAGTTGTTGCGAAATGTATTTTTCGCAGCGAAAAAATTGTCGCTGCATGTCGCTGGCATAAGTGCCGTTGCGAAAAGTCTTGCAAGGACAATTAATGTCGCTGCCATAACTACTATTTTGCAGCAAAAATTAATGTCGCTGGCATAACTAATGTTTTTCAACAACAATTAATGTCGCTGACATAACTAGTGTTTTTTGTAACAACAATTATTATCGCTGGCAAAAAAAGTGTTTTTCCCAAAGAAAAAATTGTTGTTGCATGCCGTTGCAAAAAGTTTTGGTCGCTTACATTACTAGTGTTTGTCAATAATTCAAATATTAATTTAATCTCCCATGAAATAATAAATATTAGGAATTAACGTTCAATATCAACAATTGATTGCTAAATTTTATTTATAAGTTATGTTTCTCGTTCAATCTTTTTTTTTTAATCAGTGAATTTTATTTATACAAAAATTCAAATATAAAGAACCAAAATACAAATTACAAGTCATTTAGATCATAACAAAACCAAGTGGTCATTCACATAATATCAAAACATTAAATTAGAAAACACAAAAAAGCAACACTATTTTGAATGTTTATCATTTAATCCTATAAGAACACCACAAAATTTTTTAAGACACCGATAGCTTGATTGCTTGCCCCTTGTTCTCCATTGTTCATCATCTTCTGTCATAGTCTTCACAATTTTCTTGAATTGCGTCGATATTCTTCAAAGCTTTTGAATATTAGATACTTTCTCGTCGTAGCTTTTTTTATTGAAATTCTACTCAATTTTTAATGAGGTTATGTGTGGAACAAAGTGAGACAAGTGATTTTGAAAGGGAAAATTATATAAGTTGATGAATAATGATGACATGATGGAGAACTTGATCGGTTAAATTTTGAAGAGATCGAGTGATTAAATTTTGAGCAATGAATAAAAGAGAAAGAGGAGCGTTGGATGAATAGTAATCTACCGTATAGAAAGTTTGCAATATATAATCCAAGTGGATGAATTTATAGCTATTAGTAAATAGATTGATTATTTAACAAATATTCCAAAATACATGGGAAATAAAATAATTAATGGATTATCTTTACTCAATTAACCATCACACTACATAATTATCGCGATTGTGATAGTGGGTATGTATGGAGTGCTACCGTCGAATTTTGAAAAATATAAAACAAACCACTATTTATTTAATCCAAATAAAATTAATTTAATTAATCTACTTCTAATAATAATATATTAAAATTGATAACTACTATATTTACTAATTTGTCCTTATCAATTTTAATATTTTTTTAAAATTTTGTATCATTTATTGTAATTTTACTCTATTAACAATATATGTATAAAAATAGGAAGAAAAATAAAATAAGGATTAGAAGAAGTTTAGTAAAACAATTATAGAAAAAAAACAAACAATAAAAGATTATATATGAATCTATGCATAAAAGTAGGAATAAAACAATAAAAATGTGGTATTTTTTTTTATGCATAAAAAAATTATGTATATTAAAATTGCTTAAAAATAAATTTAATTCTTTAATATATTTATTAACAAGTTATGTTGTTGGTATAATTATAAGATTTTCCAACAATGTTATAATGTTGTTGTCAAAAAGGAGATACAAAACATAAAAATAGGAAAAAAAAAATTCAATTAAAAGAAATTTACGCAAAAAATAGAAACATAAACTACAAAAAGTAATAATTGTGTGGTTTTTCAGTGACTTTACAAAGTTGTTGCAAATAATCTATAGTATTAAAAATATAAAAAGAGAAAGAAAAAAAAAAAAACAAAAAAGATAATAATTTTAAGTTAAAACAAATCTACGTATAAATATAGGAACAAAAATCATGATAAAAGATATGTATAAAAAAATAATAATTATTGGTTTCTCAGCGACTTTACAAGGTTTGTTGCAAAAAAACTATACAATTAGCGACAACAATAATTATTGTTGGGATAAGTAATTTTTTCCAGCGATAACATAATTGTTGAGAAAAAAAACTAACTTACAACAACAACTTAAATTAGTTGCTGCTATATGTATATTTTTGTCAGCAATTTGAATGTCGCTGCAAAAAAATCGCTGCGAAAAATCTTATTTCTTGTAGTGACAATAACTTGTTTTACATTTTCTTCACCCGAGCTTGCTTCATCAGAATCTTGTGTTGCCATTGTTGCTCTTTTTTTACGACCACGAGATGTAGAAGCAATGCTCTCACCACGTTTTGTCTGTTCATTCTTTTTTTGATTCTTGTTTTTGCCACGTCCCCTCTCATTTTTTTTATCACTACCAGATAACGAATCATTCTTATTCCTTTTATCGTCATCTGACGGTGTCAATCCAATACTAAATGATGGCATTTGCTGTAGTTCCTTTGATTTTTTCCCCTGTATCAAATGAAACTATTAAGTATGGTTTCATATGGCAGAAAATAAGTCAAATACTATAAGTTTTTCATATCATGGTAGAACATAAGTTAAATACTCTAAGTATAATTTAAATTCATTGAAACCATAAGGGGGCTACTTTGGTTTCAGATACGTATCAAGTGAAACCATCAAGGCACACTTATGGTTTCAAGACCAAATTACAGTCAAATAGTTTTATCTAAATTACATATGCACTTAAAAAAAGTAACATTAATACAAACCAACTTAAAAAATAAACAACTATGTACATAAGCTTGACTCACCAAGACCTACCACACAAACACATACAACTACATTCTATATACTGCTGATTGTTTCACATATTCAAGCAAAGGTCAAATAGCAACTGCTAACGCAACAAAACGTATTGAAATATTACTAAGGCCAACCAAAATTGTCAAGATCAACATCTATTATAGTCTAGTACTGAAAAAAAAAAAAATTAAATAAATTTGATCTTCTAATGTAATGTGCTTAAGGCATAAGGCATAAGGGAAGTGTATATTTCTTGATACATTGAAACCATAAGAGGGCTAATTTGGTTTCAGAAACAAATACATTGAAACTATTTAGCCACACTTATGGTTTTCATGACAACAAACAGGAATGCTCAAACCAAATTAACATGTAAACCAAATGAAGCAAAGTAACTCATCTCAACAAAGAAACAAATATTTCAGCCCAATCATTTTTTAATTATACATAAATTATTTCATTTCCAAACAAAAATAGCAAAGTCAGTCAAAAGAATTCATTGAAAAATTAACACTGTATCAGTCAAAAGAAACCATTCAAAAATAGCAAAGTCATTGTTGTAACCTATATCACTAAACAAAAATCATTGAGAAATAACACAATCTGATACCAAACAAGTGTTATTTTTGCTCCATTCCTACTCAATCTGAAAATAGCTCTGAAACTATCTTTTGTTTAGCTATCATTGAAACCATAAGAGGGCTATTTTGGTTTCAATGATAGCCTAGATCAAAAAAAAAATTACCAGCATCCAAATAATATATACAATTTGTAAACTATATCATTTCAGTATATGATTTCCCCCAAATCAAAACTTAGGTTTACACACATGCAATTACTTTACAAATTAAACAAAACGATTTCAAACTACTAATTAAACTTTCAAAAACCATTGATGAAGTTCAAACCTGTTTTGATTTCTTCTTCCTAGTATGTGCAAGTGTATCGTTGATAATGTTGCTTTCTTTGCGTATAGATGGTCCCTGATTACGTTGCTTCCGTTCCATGGTGATGATGAACAATGATGATGAAAAGTGATGATGATGATGACAATGATGGTTGCGCGACACTGATTACGTGGTTTTCAGGTGACGGCGAAGGCGATGACGAGAGGTGGTGTTGGTTTTGGTCACGAAAACGACGTGTATGAAGAAATGGGAAGTAACCGTTAGTTGGATGATAACCGTTACTTGAGTTGGTGAGGGAAGCAGGTGTATCAGCAAATGGGTGAGGTGGGCGCAGTAATTTAGTTGTGCTGGGCTTCGCTTATGCAGCGTGCATAAGGATTCCTTAAGCACAGTAACCGGACCCCTTTTTGATATTTTTAGGCGTGCGGGAATCTCTGTGAAGAAAGAAGCACCAGTGAACTTCTTGACAGACTCATAAGAAGGGAGATCGACACTTCGGCCTGCGGATGTTCTGGTGTATGGATGGATAAGAGGGAAACATGCTTGTGTAGATTTGACTGGAGTTTCCCCACTTGTCGGACTAGGGGTTGAAGATTTTACAGTAGGACGAGCAGCCCTCAAAGCTGCTTCCAGCAAAATGGTCAAACATGAAAAAACGTGTTCTGACAATCAACACGCTTTTATAACGTTTGCTTTTGACGCTTTTGGCTTTCTAGCACCAGATGCAATAGATCTTCTAAAAAGAATTCAAAGGGTCATGCATAGTAATGTGGTGTCGCCTAGATCTAGGAATGTAGTTTTATAAGAGATTGAGTTTTACTATACAGAAAGGTTTAGCGGCGCAGCTTATTGTCCGTTTATCTTTTATTCAAGTGTAATTATCTTTTATATATATATATATATACCTTAAATATTTATATCCACATGATATACCATCTTATACCAAATACTAGTATTTTCTTACTATTGGAGCCTACTCTCTAATAAGCTAGTTTATAGTTTATTGAACTAGCTTATAAGCTTGTTTAAAAAAAATATAGGTGTTTCACAGTTAGCTTTTTTAATTAGTTTATAGAATTTTTTGAAATGTTTTTTTAAATAGCGTTTGAGCTTATAGTTTTTTTTTTTTTTATAGTTTTTAACCTTTATTTTTATTATAAAATAAAAAATTACTCACTAAAAAGAATAACTACCCACTAACATACATATTATTTATGTCATTTTTTATTTATCAACCATTTTAAAAGCTAATTTTTCCAATCAGGTAGCTTTTCAATTGTTGGCTATAAGTAAGCTTATAACTTAATTTTGGCAAACAGTCGATGAATAACCAAACTAATGTAATCTTGGTTAAGTGGTGAAGATTTGAAACTTTAGAATGGTTTGAAACTTTTCAATATATTTTGACTGTTGATTTCATTTTCAAGTGAAAATATGTTCTGATTTTCATGTTCTTGAAGATTTTTTGGGAGCATGACTTTCCATAAAATTAAAATATATCATGTGTAACAGTCCGGGCCTCTTCTCTTATATATAGTAGGCAGCCCGACACTATACCTCACGATCTTCTCTACTTCCCTCTCCGTAGAGTTTTTGGCTTAAGTGAGAATTGAACCATGTTCCTTAGGATTCAAGTACATGTTCAATTCATTTCTCCATGTACTCACATTGATAAATTAACATCCTTAAAAAGACTTAAACAAAGATTTATGGAAAGTATAAAATTGAAATTATAAAAAAAAATCCATAAAATATATCAATATATTTTTGGTTTCACATGGATTTCATTAGTTTGAAGTAATACTAATGCAAGTGCGTTGAAAACAAAATGAGAATAATTCTCAGAATCGAAATACAAATATTAATTGTCCAGGGTTTATTTTTAATAGTGTGGTGAAAAGTGCATGTTTCTCATTCTACACTACTAAAAGATCATCTCTCTCTCTCTCTCTCTCTCTCTCTCTCTCTCTCTCTCTCTCTCTCTCTCCTCAAACCTTTTTTAATAGTGCGATGGGAAGTGCACCCCGTTTCCCATGGTACACCACCGAGAGATTCCCTCAAACTTTTTTTAATAATTCGACGGGAAGTGCACCTCGTTTCTCACTCTACACCACTGAGAGATTTTCTTTTTATTTATATCTCTCTCCTCCGTCTTCGTTTTAGGTATCTATAGAGGCTCCATCAACATAAAAAATAGTTGTTGATTATATATTATTTTTTAATGAATATCAAACCATTTTAATCTCGCTCCTATTCTCAATCTTTTTTTGTCACCATACCACAAATAAACAATCTCCACACATCAGCGTCAAATGGGAATATGTAAGGATCTCCACTCACATGGATAAATTAACATCTCTAAAAAGGTTCGAATGAATGTTTATGGAAATTTAAATATTTGAATTATAAAAAAATTAAAAATTCTCATGGATTATATAAACCATTAAAGTTATAATTTAGACAATGTCATTTTAATTAATATATCTTTATAATTCAAAAAATTATAAATCTTGATTGTTTATTAAGAAGTTACTTTATTTTAGAGATTGAAATTTATTTTAAGTTTTACAAAGATATCATCCCCATTATATGACTCTATAAGGCTCATCAACAATATAATAGTTGTTAATTCTATATTAAGCTTTTAATAAATATCAAAATACTTTTGATCTCGTTCATATTCTCAAAAAAAAAAATGTCACCATATCACAGAGAAATAATTTTCATTTTATAATCTTCTGGTTATAAATATGTGCGATCTAATTTATTTATTTTCGGTAAGGTGCGATCTAATTATATAAGGATATGAAATATGATTTTAATTTTCCTTCATCAATTTATACTATAATTCTAGAACTCAGTTCTCACTACCATCTACGAACACTTTTCATCATGGGGTCAATTTTGATGGTGTTAGATAAAATTTTGAATGAGTGATCTCCATCAAAAAAATATGAAATATGATTTGAATTTGTTTTAAAACAAATCAACATAATAATATGACATGTTTCAAAAACATAAAAATATAACATGTAATTGAATGATTGCATAATATATACATGTCCAAACATATTTTAGTCAAAGTGTTCACATAGTTTTTATATAGAAAATATATAATATTTAATCATGGTTAAATAAGTTTGTCTTCATTAAAAATATAATATTTGAATTATAAATATATATATAATATTAGAAATTCTAAAAAAAATATATTAGAGTTTCTAGAAAAAAAATATATTATATTAGAGTTTCTACGATAAAAACTATTTGAGAAGCTTTAACTAAAAAAATACAAAGAAAGATAAAAAAAAAATAGAAAAGCTCTAATTTAGTTGTATATATCTAACAACTCTTTTTAAGAGATTTTTTTTTTAAACAAAAAAGATACAAAAAAAGATTCAAAAATAATAGAGACGCTCTAATTAAATGTCACCTAAGCACTTTTTCTTGAGAATGCACAAGAGAGCTCCGTGGGAATCTCGCTATATATGTAATTTGATCCCTCCCCATATATAATAAAGATTGTAATATTTATTTATCCTTTTTATTGGCATGATATATTTCATTAACCTATAATTATTTTATTGGTATGATATATTTCATTAACCTTCTTAATTATTTTAATGCTACTTATTACTTCAATTTAATCTATTTGTTTGAAATTTTTTCATGAAAATGTGTGAACTGAGCACCACGAATACGAGAATCTCCAAAATAACAATCAAAACTTTAGTGCGACGAACGACACTACCGCCAACGCGGCATATCCACACACATAGTCCTTTCAAATCGTGATTGTTTTCCAACAAACAACACAAAGAGAGGAACTACCAAAATTGATTGAGATTTAGTGCACTTTATTGAATTCAATCTAATTCAAACCAATTAAATTGATTTTTTTTCATGTTCGATTTTTTTTGGGTACAAACCTGATCTTCAATTATTTTTTCTTTTGGATACAAACCCGATCTAAACCAAAATCAATCGCACCATTTGAAAATATGGTGTTTGAACCCCATTCATAACATCTAATACTAGTAATTTTAATATTTCTATCATTTAAGCTAAAATTTATGAACCGAAACTGATTTATTTCTATTAGTTCAAATTTATTTTCTAACGAAAACGACCTGTAAGTTGTAACCAACTCTATATACATCTCTTTGTGAAATGTTTGCACCGTTACCATTTTTCATTCCATGTTGTTAAAACTACTACTATATAGATAAACACACTTTTTAATGGAGCTGGGTTGTGAGTGAGTGATAATTTTGTGCTATTTAATTACAACTTAGGTGAGAATGCCTTTAGTTGTCAAAAGAAAATACTGATATAGTGCCACGTAGTCCATACATAACAGCCTTTACATTATTAGATTTGGGCCAAATAAAAATCCAAACCAAGGATCTGATGGGTTTGGCTTCAGCAGGGTCCTTCATCAGCGGAGTTCTTCTTTTTTGCGGCCCCTGAATCTTTCACGCGCTCTCCGATTTTAGTTTGTATTCTAAGATGCAAACTTTATAAAATCTAATATTTTTGTATCTTTCGCTCTTCCTTCGCCCCTATTTTATATTGTTTGTTACTTAAGAAGCGAATTCAACTCGCATTCTGAGTTTTGCGCCCCTTGAATTCGCTACTTAAATAGAGAGGGGGTATTTTTGAAATTTCCGGGGATGCACGAGAACAATCCGGTGACATGAAAAGAAGAACTCTCATTAATGGCAAAGCATTGATCCGGAAGTCTCAGGCTGTTCGATATCTGTCAAGTTTTTAAAACATTAGTAGTGTGGAGGGGGCTCTGATTGATCTAATTAGCCAGACAAAACCAGGAAAGTTATTATTAAACAAATGAATGATAACCAGCTATAATGCATACAGAGAAAGTCTAAAATAGCCTCAGACATGCTCATAAACTGCTGATTTCAATGATCTTTCGTTAATAATTTATGAAACCAACATCAAATTTATACAATAACTTATATATAAACGCTTATTCAATAACTTATATGATAACCACTTATTCAGTAAGTGTCTAATTTAGCAGTTTTACTTTTATCCAAACACACTCATAAGAATAGAAATTGAAGCATATTTACCAAACAAGTAGTCGGAAGTTACATCATAAATCACAATGAGTACTTAATATTGACATAGTTTTTGATGATTTCACTAAATAGTAGCAGTAATTTCACTTGATAAGTGAACAGAAAATTAAAAAGTATATGGTTTTGTCGCTAGAGTCCCACATCGGTTACATATAACAAACATTAAGCATTTATATACTATCGTAGAACAGTATTGCTCCTCCCTTTGGGGACATCCGATAAAATTGGAACGATATAAAGAAGATTAGCATGGCCCCTGCGCAAGGATGACACGCACAAATCGAGAAATGGTCCAAATTTTTTTCCCATTTTTTTTTTCGATTTCTTCTTCTTCCTTCTTTCTGTATTTTTTCATTCTGTAATTGATTTTGTACAGGGCAATGTCAATCAAGCTAAGCTGGAACTATCATTAGTGCATATTTGGATTGACGGTGAGTCGCTGCAATTTCGATAAAAATCTATACTTTTGAGCTTCAATAAACACACACTAAAAGGATTAGATTCTATGCAGTTAGTTGAAAATAGATTCTGCGACCAGGTTTTCCTTGTCTTATGTTACAAAATTATGCCATTCAAAATCTTGACCAGGTTTTCCTTTAAATCATAATCATATTTATCATCATGCTTCATTAGCAAAAATATCTAATCTACCATAGATTCTCCATTCAATATTAAATATGTGCTGCTAAATTTGTGGGACCTTTACTAAGAATGTTTGAATATATATGATTTTTTTTTGTGTTAACTCTCTGTTTCCTAGAGAAATGAGGGAGTTTGGCTGAGAGATAAGTAAAACTTGACTTAAAATTGTTCTACCTAAGAATCGAACACGGGTTCTCCCAAATGATTCCTCCTTAAGTAAGTTTATTAACCACTTGAGCCTAATCACTAATTAGTTTAGAATGTTTGAATATTTAAATACTACTTTTTATATGTCAACTCTCAAATGGAGTTTAATAACAATTTCTTAAGCAAGTGCAAGTATTGTCTATCATAATCTTATTTTAAATTGAATGAGATATAATATAAATAACAGCAATAGTTCCCTTTGCAAAATCACTTTATTATTGTAGAAATCTATTAGCACTTGAATCTGTGAATACAATTTACAGATGTTGTTTCCAGTTTTCAATTAGCACGTGAATCTGTGCATACAATTTCCTTTTTTCTAGTATTTTATTATGTTGAAAGTAAATTTGTCTTTTTTCTTCTTTGTACAGTTTTGCAGATTATTCATCAGTAACTAAAGGATTAATAAATCTGTATTGGGAAAGAAATATTACCATAGATTATTTGATTAATTGGCTTAGGAACCTGTTGTGGTTTTAAACATTCTATCAATTGTTTGAACCTTAAATTCACTAACAAATATTAACGGTGTCACTGTAACGTAGTTGGCGCATGTTCCATGTGTCAGAAGTCATACCGTTACATAAGGGAACCTTGTGATTGGCTCTTCAATTACTGATAGTGCAAGAATTACAATGGCCTAGCCTTCAAGCATTTTACATATTATAATCAGTAATTTCTCCACTATGATATTTATATTTATGTACTTCTTGACTAAAATGAAAGAAAAACTCTGCAAAGTTGAGCAAATTCCAAAGCCTTTTCCCTTTGCACCTTATAAAAGCGAGTACATTTACAAAAGCCATTTCTATGACCATATACATCTAGTAGTATCAATTGGTCCCATAGATCTTTATGGCATTCCATGCTGTAGATTCTTGGATCGACTTTAACTTGTATATTACCTACTTTATTCCATTGCAGTAGCTATGCCGAGCCTTTTTATTTCTTTGATCGCATTCATATCGATGCATAATATTTTTCTTCTCCTAATTGTCCATGCAAAATGATTGTTGAATCAAACAGGATCCGTTTTAGCTATGCCTTTCTTCTTTGCCTTTTCTTTTGTCATTATACTTGTTCACAAAAGACTTGTCCAAACTGTGGCTCTATGAAAGTTCCGTACCCTTTGAGTACAGAACAAAACTGTGGCGATCCATTCTATAGGCTTCGTTGTGACCCTCATTCTCAAAAGCTTTATTTTGACACTCTCAATGGTAGTTCCTATGTTGTACTCAAAATCATGTCTTCGATCCAGCGCATGGTGTTGCAGTCATCTCCTTGGTTACCTGGTTCATGTGTCACACAAGACATGCCCGTAAGCAACGGTATTTGGTTAAATCAGTCACTTCCTTTCAACATAACTTCATCCAACACAGTGTTTCTCTTCAACTGTTCCCCTCGCCTCTTGGTTTCTCCTCTTAACTGTACTTCTTCTAGTATTTGTCATCGTTACTTGGAAAATTCAGGTCATGTTGACAAAAATCGAGCACTCAAGTGTGCAAGTGGTCTTAACCCTTGTTGCACTTTTATTGCTGGTGGCATGCCTTCGGCTTACAAGATTCGTCTTCATAGTTCTGGTTGCAAAGCATTCAGAAGCATCCTTCATTTGGACCAAGACAAGCCTCCTAATCAGTGGGAGGAAGGCCTAGAGATTCAATGGTCTCTTCCATCTGAACCTGTATGCAGAACACAAAGTGATTGTTCTAGAGACTCTAAGTGTTCCCCTTCTAGTAGAGACACACTCTTTCGCTGTCTTTGTAATAGAGGATTTCATTGGGACCCTTTTGCAGTAACCTGTGTAAGGTACAAGAGAAAATCCAAATGGAAAACCAGCTTGGTTGTCTCGATAGTTGTTATTGCTTTTTTCTCATTGGCTGTGGTTCTTGTCGTCGTCACAAAATCCTTCAAACACAAGGAGAAGCAGGCCAAGGAAAGAGAAATTATACTGAAATCAAGCACTGGTGGAGAGAAACCTTACAAAACATTTCAACTGAAAGAGTTGAAGAAAGCTACAAAATGTTTTTCTCAAGATAGGATCTTAGGAAGTGGTGGCTTTGGAGAAGTTTACAAAGGTGAACTACAAGATGGAACAATTGTAGCTGTCAAGAAAGCTAGAGTTGGTAACCTCAAAAGCACGCAACAAGTGCTTAATGAGGTTTCAATACTTTCTCAAGTCAATCACAAGAACCTAGTCAGACTCTTAGGCTGCTGTGTGGAATCTGAGCAACCTTTGATGATCTATGAATATATCTCAAATGGTACCCTCTATGACCATCTTCATGATAGGTATCCTAATTTTCTAGACTGGAAAAAAAGGCTTAAGATTGCTTTTCAAACAGCTGAAGCATTGGCTTACTTGCATTCTTCTGCACACACCCCTATTTACCATAGAGATGTTAAGTCAACAAATATACTATTGGACGATGAATTCGACGCAAAAGTTTCGGATTTTGGACTCTCAAGATTGGCTAACCCAGGACTTAGTCATGTATCTACTTGTGCTCAGGGAACACTAGGGTACTTGGATCCTGAATACTATCGTAACTACCAGTTAACTGATAAAAGCGATGTTTATAGCTATGGAGTTGTGCTGCTAGAGCTTTTGACTTCACAGAAAGCAATAGACTTTTCTCGTGATCAAGATGATGTTAACTTGGTAATTCATGTGAGTCAATATGCAAACAATGGCGCAATCATGCAAGTGGTTGATCAAAGGCTTCTTCTATCTGTGGAACCCTTAAGTAGTAAATTGATCACAAGCATAAAACTCTTTTGGGAGCTTGCTCATGATTGTCTTAGGGAGAAGAAAGTTGAAAGGCCTAGTATGAGGGATATTGTTGAACGCCTCCTATGCATAATTAGGATTGAAGATCAAGAGTGAAGTATACATATTGTGGTTTCTGTGTGATAATAATAAGTGTATTGTGTAATAGTGAGCCTAATATTTAATTATTGAGCTTTGTTATTGACATAAAGTTTTGTTCAAATACATACTAGTTAATTACATCTAGTGGTTACTGATATAAAGTTCTGTTCAAATACATAATTGTTAATTACATTTAGTAGATGAGTATAATGAATATAACACAATTTACTATGATCTTGAATGTTAATAACCATGACTTTCAAGTGTATATATTTGAACAAAAGTTGTTTTATTACATATCATGTATATTTGAAAACCTAAAAATCATGCATATTAGGACATTATTTTGATGGTTATAATGTATATTTGAACAATTGAGCTTAGCGTTCAAATTGTGGTTAATTATGTTTAATAAATAATTAATATTGCAACACATTGTTATATTTACTAATCATTCCCCAGACATAATCAATCACATAATTAAACAATGTTAACTATTCAATTGTTGTTGTTATTTGTCGTCAATTTTGTGTGTGAAAATATCATTTCTCTTAGTTGCTGAGAAATTTAAAGTTGTATTGTTGATTGATAAGTAACAATGTGCAACCAGAACAAAAAAAGTAACAATGTGTAATTGAGTCTTTGAAAGATTAATGTGTAGCCCACTGAGAAAGGAACTAAAGTGATTCTAGAACTTGGTTTTATTGGATGGCAAAGAAACATTAGAATCATATACCATCTTTTTTAGAAAGTATGAACTATATTATTCAAAAGTATATGCAAGTATATTGGAATATTTGGAATGGTTTGTCTTGTCCTCCAAAGTGGTATTCCTTTTGAAACTTAGGAAAGTGTTTTCACTCAAACTTTTAAAATGGAAATTTCATTGTTATACTAGGAAAGTATCACAAAATGGTTATGATTAGTCTAATCCATGAAAGATTATGTGATGATACTTATCAATACAAAATGGTTATGATTAGTCTAATCCATATGAAAGATTATGTGATGATATTTATCAATCATCCATCACTTATTCCTTTGCATATATGAGTCGCCAATTTGTTTTCAAACTAATAAATCATGAGTTGAAGAAAAATAATAAAGTATTATTGACAATTTTATTTTCCTAAAATATATGGTTAATGACTTACAAATACTTGATTATTTGAATTTGTAATATGATTAAATGAATTACTTTGATACTAATATTAACCACTTACAAATAATGGTTGATTACTTTATATAGTATTGAAAGAGGGTAACAAGAATGTAATTAGTTATTTCTAATCACATAACAAACTAATGAATTAACCAACTATTAGTAAGTCATTAACCATATATATGTTTGGTTGTGATAAAAGAAATTAATTATGTGAAAAGAAATTGATAACCCATCTACCAAATAATAAACCGAAAAATCTAAATTTTATGAATTTAATTTATATATATTGTTAGTGTAAATTTGTTTTACATTTACGGCTTATAAAAATTAAACTCAATATGTTTAACCACCCAACTCTACATGAACAGTAGCATACGGCCATTATACGGTGTCTAACTCTATACGTGTGTGTCAAGAAATCGAATTTCACTATTTATATGAATTCATTTTATGGTGGAAAACTTGATTGCGGGTGGAAATCAAAAAAATTAAGGCAAAAATATCTCACTTTAATAGAGTGGGGGATTAGTCAAAAGCTATGTCATCAGCACCTATATAGTGGGAGCGGGAGTTAATTATGACTTCCCAAAAAGCTTATTGTGTTGGTAATGGCAGCACTGATTACACATAATGCAAATGTAGCCCATCTTGGAGTTCAAAACGCCTTTTAATTAAGTTGAGCTTATGAGTGCTATTTTAACCAGTATTGAAATTGCCTTTGATATGAGTTGTGTACAGAAAAAAATGAAAAGATAAATCGTTTGTTGGGTAAAAATCTTAAAATCATCAGTGTTTAAATATAGGAGTACATTATATTTTGTTACAAAAAAAAAACCATTATATTTCATTAATCATCTATTAAATATAATAACTCCTATAAAATACTAATGGACAAAGCATACAATGTCTGTCAAAATAGCCTAACCAAAAAATAAAGTGTCAAAATAACATTTTGTTGAAATTACTGTCCATTAGACCCTATTGTCATTGTCATTGTAATTGCTATCCATCCATCATCCTCTGGATTCTTGTGTATATTACCATATATAATACACTTAAAAACATTACTAAACTATGTGGTTACATTTAAATATTTATAATAAGATTTAGATTAAATCTGAATCATATGGGGTTTACAAACACTACTACTCCGTACTACTTTAGAATTTATCCTTGGTCTCATTTCAAACATCGATTTCCTGGAGATTCTCTGGTGCCAGTACCTCTTTACTATAAAAAAACAAATGGCAGCAAGTTACAGCCTGCTTCCCTCAAAACCAGAGGAGAAGCTCAATAGAAAGTAAACCATTGCCTGATAAACTATCGGCGGTAACGGTGGCGTTTGAAGTTGAAGTACACATGCAGAATTCCACGTTCAAATGTGCACTTAAAACCTTTCTTGTGAGAATATTCCCATTCTTTGTTTACAATGCGGAAAGCCTGTCATGGAAGACACAAGGAAAAATAAGATTTTTTTAACAGCGAATATTAATAATTAGTGTCTAATATTAGTGGTAGAAATTGAACTCAAAACCAACTAATCAACCTTATAACCCCCTACATAAGTAAACTGATCAAGAACAATAGACTTACTATATCTTCATATGGTGGCCCTGCATGGAATCTTATAATGCAAGTTTCCCCATTGCTGCCATCCTTGTCAATAGTGTAGTTTGGGGCTTTTATCTTGTCTACAAGATCAGGATAGAAAATATTAAATTTGTACCCTTGCACAATCTTTGGAGGTGGGTTGTCATGATCATAGTGAGTCTGGTTATATTTGTTCCACTCATATCCAGTATGAACACGGTTGAAATACTTTGGCTTCCTTGGTCTGTACTTGTCATGCCACCAATAAACCTGCTCCAACATTTACCGATAGTGTCATGAACTTAAATTGAAAAGGATCAAAAGAATTTAGATAATATTATTTAACTTCTCCTTAAAATATGAAAAAATTGACTGTGAATTTGCCAACTTTTATGGTGGAAAGAAGTAATTGAAGGATATGACAAGATGATATTTGAACAGTTGACACAAGACTCTCCTCTATGATACCCATCCACAACTTATAACTTGCAAAAAACCAAATCATTCTATCCTATCTTCTTTTTTACAAGCTCCATTCTATCCTATCTAATGACAATTTCTATCCAAAAAAAATTCAAAATTCAAAGAATCGTGGAAAGTGAAATGATGGTTCTTTCTATTACACAAAGAATGAAAATTATATCTATGGTCAAGACACAATACCTGCGAATCGAGGCTCACTTCAGCTCCAGACCCAAACACTGCATCTCCATCCTCCATAGCTCCCATAGCTTTAAAGGCTTTCATCTCTAAATTCTCTTCAGATGGAGCTGGCTTTGATGCCATTGCTTCCTGAACTCGTCTTTGCTGCTCTTCTATTACAGCCATACGTTTCCGCTCCTATATGTACCAACATAGTAAAATTATAATTTATATGATCATAATATAAGCATGGATCACCATTAAATTTAATAATTGTACTTAAAAAGATTACCAGTATAGCTTTGTCCTCTTCAGGATCAATGGCTTCCTCATTTTCATCATCATGCAAAAGTTGTGGTGAAAATGATCCAGCCTCGTCTTCAGCTTCTTGAATCTCTCTAACGGGCTCTGGTGAAAATGATTCATCTGCAGAACGGACTGCCACGAAAGAGAGCACATTTCAATGAGGATGAAAATATAGATGGAGCCAATGAAAAAAACATGAACAACAAAAGTATATATATACCTTTAGCATCATCCTCAATATATGCGTCCTCAGGTATCATGTCCTGAGAACTCTCCGGTTTATCTTCATCCTCCAATGGTTGCTCAAGACGTTGCAAATGCTTACGTAACATTTTAGCATGGATTTCCTTTAAACAGGCCTATATTTGAAGCAAATTAATAATCCATTAGAACAAACATTTAAAGGCATCTAAAAGAATAAGACGAAAATAATGTAATGAAGAATACCTTGGCCTTGTATATGTGGAGGTGTTTTAAAATAGCCTCCCAGTACTCAACCACCTTTGCTGTACCAGTACGCATCTCTGACTCAATGTGAGCCTGCAAGTCTTCCAACTCTGTACGTGTCTTTCCATGTAAAAGGTTCTTCACGTCTGGCTCAACACTCGAATGTAGACCCCTTTGTTCTGCAAGCAACTCAGCAGGAGGTTCTTCTCCACGCACCCTAGCTCGATCAATTGCATCCTTTTTTCGAGATTCAGCTAGCTCCCAATCGCACACCACAAGGAGAGCCTACATGAAGTTGACAAACAATAAGTCTTAAGCTTTGAAGAAGGTACAAACCATAATGGCCAAGTGATGTTACATAAAAGAACAAAAGGAAGAGGTCAAGAAAGTCATTTAGTTCTTTTGGTCTCTAAGCCAACTCAAATATTTATGTTGAAATTAGCTTGAACGTGTTGTGTCAGAAATGGTAAAACTTCTTAATAATAAAACCTAAGCAGGACTCAAACCAGAAATCAAACAAGGGAAACAGGGTGATACCTCCCAATATTCCACATGGGTTGGTGTTGCCCTGTCAAGATCCAGATGCATTTTGATATCATCACGAAGTTCACTCATTTCTTTAACAGTCAAACCCTGTACCATATATCGAATCATTATTTAACTTGTTCAATAATATTAATATTCGAAGTTGCATAATTAAAACAGTCAGGAATAAGAGAAAATAAAATGACAAGGAATTAAAAGCTAGATATTAACCTTGAAGACCATGTATGGTTCATTTATTTCTATATCAAAATCGTCAGATCCATTGAGGTGCTTGGTTAGGACATCGATTGGCCTGGCACGCCCTTCACGCAATCTAATCTCTGACCTAACTTTGCTTTGATCAAAATGGAACTGCAGATTAAATAGTCTAAGTCAACAAAAAGACAACATTATACTAAACAAAAACAAATGTACACAAACTCAGAGTACATTACCTCCTCTTCCTTTTTTTCCCAGTCCTGGAACTCAGCTCGAGCACGTTCCCTTGCTAATAGTGCCTGGAAGAAACAATTTGTCAGATGCCAATAAGATAACATAGTCTGTGACACCATTAATCTAACTATGTCAAGCCTTGACTTGACTCTTAACATATTGCCACCATATTTGAGTCTCAAAATACCAAGAGAAGTTGAACTATAGCATCACTGGCTAAAGAAAATAACTGAAATGTAGTCTTGCAATTTTCCCCAAATACAAGAACTGATATGTAGCCTTGACATGATAGTTTTCAAATATATATTAAATATTTGGACCCACCGATGTCACATTATAACATTTATATTTCCAAAACATTATTAATGGCAAAAATGGAGAGGCTAAAAACTGGAGAGGATCTTGACTCGATCGTAACACACTAGTAGAGATAAAGAAGCTTGACTAATAATAGTTAACACAACATAACTAAATTCCCATACCTATTAACTAACAACAAATAATGATAGATGACTTACCATTTCTTCTTCATGTTGTGCTTTCTCAAGAGCCCTTTCCTCTCTCCTCTTTTTCACCTTTTCAATTTCTGCCTGTATTGTAAATGTGGATATAGCAATGGTAAGCAGCAAGAACATTTAGTTGTTTGACCATTAGTAAAATATCACAGGAACCAATCAAATTGTGAAAAACAAAGAAACATGAAAAGCCTTACCTCAAGCACAAGCTTAGCTAAATAAGACTACTGAATAGCTGAATAACTCACTATTATAACCTATTCCCAGTTATTATTTAACACATCTCAACAAAACCAGATCCATAAGCTAACCATTCCCAATGAATACTAATACTCCATCCGGACTTTTTTTTAAGCAAAAATTCCCTTTTGCACACTTATTAAGGAGTTGGCTTTTTATCCTAGTTTTATGTGTAATTTTCAGTACAATTTCTAAAATGCCCTTTTGCCTATTATGAAATCTACTCCTACTTAGATGTAATCATCATTAGTACTACTCCAACATAGATTACTTGTAGAAATGAATAAATGCATGTGTAGGGGTGTTGTTGGAAAAAAATTATTAATTAGAGTTGAATTTAATGACTTTTGCTTATATTTAGGGCCAAAATTTTTTGTTAACTTTTGCTTATAAATACGGCCGGAGGGAGTACTACTAAATAATTCGGAACAAGTGCTCCAAGTAAAAACAAATTTACTGATTCACAATAATATAACATTGTTTTATGCATGTCAGTTCTCAATAAAAACTATGACCGGTGTTACAAACTATGATTCTGAATCAGTAAATTTACTGATTCAAAATAATATAACTCATTTACCATTGTCTTTATTGAAGAAAATGGTAGTTCTCAATAAAAACAAAATTTTCAGAAAGTGATAAGATTAAATGAGTGACAAAAATAGTTTATTGTGTACACCGGTCAATCAAGAGGCAACAATAATAGGAACCTGGGTAGTAAGAATCAAGTGCATGCCAAGTACTACAGAAAAATGGAAAACAGCAAATGAAAATACAACCTATTTGTATCAGAGATATAACAGAATTCTTACAACTCTATGATAGAACCCAAACAAATGAGGAAGCACCACATCAGCAATTAATTCACTCAGCAACCAATGGGGCCAAGCCATTATTGGTTTATTCCAGAAGAAAGGGCAGATTGGGAAATAGTGGCTAAGGTTGTTATAGATGATGTGACGTGTATCAGGGAGAGAGCATCACAGCATTTCCTTTCCTAGTTATAAGGAGTCAGAGAAGGAATTGGAAATCATCTTTGCATTTTGTCTGTTAGTGCATTGAGGATAGAGAGTACTGACTCTCTATTGAGGAGCCTAGCTCTTGGCAGATCTAGGGATTTGTAATTCCTTATTATGTACCTTGTTCCTTTTTACATCAATACAATAAAGCTCTTTCTCTTAAATACAGTTATTAATATTACTATTCTATTGTGTACTGTGTTAGTACGTATCAAGTGGTCCGACCTACCGGATTTCTTGACGGAGGTATCAGTGGATGCCGGCGAAGAAAATCACAGCGGTAGCGTTTACGAGAATGGAGGCAAAGGTGACAGCATTAGAAGGAGAGATATCGGAAGTACGTTCTACCTTGGAAAATTTCCAGGTAGAGGTGAAGGAGAATCATGAAAATCTAATTGCGATGTTGGAAAAGTACCTGGGAAAGGCGGTAAGAGAGGAAAGCAGTGGGAGTGTGTTAAACAAAACTGGACCGGAGAACTTGGGTATACCGGAGAAGAAGATCGGAGAAGCTTCAAATGGGTCTCGCGCCGATTCTTTGACCGAGTTTCGACAGTCAGCGAAGAAGGTGGAGCTTCCGTCGTTCGACGGTGAAGATCCGGCCGGTTGGATTTCACGAGCAGAGGTTTACTTCCGGGTACAGGGTACCATGCCGGCAGTGAAGGTGAGTTTAGCCCAGTTATGCATGGAAGGACACACCATACACTTTTTCAACTCACTAGTTGAAGAAGATGAAGGCCTGACTTGGGAGGCGTTGAAGGAAGCGTTACTCGAAAGGTACGGAGGACACGGTGATGGAGACGTGTACGAGCAGTTGACTGAGCTGAAGCAAGAAGGATCTGTGGAAGAGTACATAACAGAGTTTGAGTACTTGACCGCTCAAATTCCGCGGTTACCGGAGAAGCAATTTCAAGGCTATTTTCTTCATGGGTTGCAATCGGAGATTAAAGGCAGAGTTAGGAGTCTAGCAACCATGGGAGAGATGA
The DNA here is from genome assembly GCA_954870985.1 of Trifolium fragiferum. NCBI lineage: Eukaryota > Viridiplantae > Streptophyta > Magnoliopsida > Fabales > Fabaceae > Trifolium > Trifolium fragiferum. Next base: position 52,995,105 of record OX940793.1, on the reverse strand, counting down.
GTAGAATGAAGTTGTTGCAAGTAACTCGTGCTGTAGAGAAGGAGGTAAGAGGAAAGAGTGGAGTTGGACTCACCCGTGGGCCAAAAAATGGGCCTTACCGGGTTGGGTCACAGGTTGGAAGTAAGGAAGGATCAGATTGGGTGATGGTAAAAAATAGAGAAGGGGGTGCAAGTGGTAGTATGAGGAAGGGGCCAAACAATGACAGGACGACCCAAGGTGACAGGAGGCGGGCTGGGCCTCGTGATAGAGGGTTTACACACCTCTCTTACAATGAACTTATGGATAGAAAGAAAAAAGGATTATGTTTCAAATGCAAAGGGCCTTTTGGTCCTACCCATCAATGTCCAGAAAAACACCTTAGAGTATTAGTGGTGGATGAGGAATATGAGGAGGATGGAGAAGCCAAGGTGTTGGCTGTGGAGGTAGGTGAAGAGGAGGATGAGGAACACGGAGAGATGAGCATATTGGACTTACACCATATAGCCCATGAAAATCATCAAACCATGAAGTTTCAAGGAACAATCAAGGGGGTAGAAGCCTTGATTTTGGTAGATAGTGGAGCATCTCACAACTTCATTTCTCAAAGTTTAGTACACCACATGGATTGGCCCATTGAACAAACCCCACACATGAAGGTCAAGCTTGGGAATGGGGTCCAAATAAAAGCACAAGGGAGGTGCAAAGAGCTGGAAATGTATATTGGAGGATATAAACTGAAACCGAATTTGCAATTATTTGAATTAGGGGGTATTGACGTGGTATTGGGCATTGAATGGTTAAAAAATTTGGGAGATACTATTATTAATTGGAAACAACACACTATGAGTTTTTGGGAACAAGGCAAATGGATAACTCTTGGAAATAAAGAGGGGTGCAAACAGCCTTTAGTCGCATTGCAAAGTGTTTTAGAAAGGCCCAAGTCCAAGAAGGAAGGGGAGGTGTGGAGAATTGAGGGGGTCGAGCCTAAGGTGGTTTGTGAATTCGTTAAGTCCGAAAGCCCAAACCTGGAGTTGGAGGGGGTGCAGGGTGAGTACGCGAACGTTTTCCAAACAACTTGTGAATCTGTGTTGTCGGAACACCAACACCGGGAGTTGGAGGAGGTGTTAGGTAAGTACACTCACATTTTCCAAACGCCTTCGAGCCTACCACCCAGACGGAAGAAGGAGCATGCCATCAATCTCATCGACGAACATGGAGCAGTGAATGTTCGACCATACCGTTACCCCCATCATCATAAAAATGAGATTGAAAGGCAAGTTAAGGAGATGTTAGCGGCTGGGATAATTCGTCACAGTACGAGTTCATTCTCTAGTCCCGTTATCTTGGTGAAGAAGAAGGACAGCACATGGAGGATGTGCATTGATTACAGAGCCCTTAACAAGGTAACCATCCCCGATAAATTTCCGATTCCTGTCATTGAAGAATTACTAGATGAATTACATGGTGCGAAATTCTTTACTAAACTGGACCTTAAATCGGGCTATCACCAAGTAAGGGTGAAGTATTCTGACATTGAGAAAACGGCATTCAGGACTCATGAAGGACACTATGAGTTTCTTGTTATGCCGTTCGGTCTCACTAATGCCCCTTCGACGTTTCAGAATCTCATGAATGATGTGTTCAGATCTTTACTCAGGAAGAGTGTATTGGTGTTTTTTGACGACATTCTTATTTATAGCCAAGATTGGGACTCTCACATGAAGCACCTTAAGGAGGTATTGGAGTTATTATCGCTTCATAGTCTGGTAGTAAACAAGAAAAAATGCAGCTTTGCCCAACAGTCCGTGGAGTATTTGGGACATGTGATTACAGGTGAAGGAGTAGCTGTTGATCCCAATAAAGTGGTTAGTGTACTTCAATGGCCTCAGCCAAGGAATGTTAAGGGAGTTAGAGGATTTTTGGGACTCACGGGTTACTATAGGAAGTTTATAAGGACTATGGAAAAATTGCCAAACCATTGACAGAATTAACTAAGAAAGAGGGTTTTAAGTGGAATGAGAAGGCCCAAGCAGCTTTTGACACATTGAAGCAGAAGCTTACGACAGCACCAGTTTTAGCACTACCTGACTTTTCAAAAAAATTTGTTATCGAATGTGATGCGTCGGGAACAGGTCTAGGAGCAATATTGATGCAAGAGAAAAGGCCTATAGCATACTTTAGCAAGGCTTTAGGAGTCAGAAATTTATCTAAGTCAGCATATGAAAAGGAGTTAATGGCGGTAGTGTTGGCTATCCAACATTGGAGGCCGTATCTATTGGGAAGGAAGTTTGTAGTCTCTACTGATCAAAGAAGCCTCAAGCAGTTAATGCAGCAAAAGATAGTAACTGCAGAACAACAAAATTGGGCTGCAAAGCTGATGGGTTATGATTTTGATATTGTTTATAAACAGGGCAAGCTCAACAAAGGTGCTGATGCACTATCTCGGGTGTATGAAGGCAGTGAGTTAAATACTATCAATTCTCTAGTAACTTGGGCACAAGAAGAGCAGATCAAAACAGAGGTGCAAGAAGATGAGAAGTTACAAAGAATTATTGCAGAAATTCAACAAGACCCCTTGTCATGGCCGGGGTACAGTTACAGACAAGGCATTCTTTTTTATGAAGACAGGTTGGTAATTTCCAGCAAATCTGAACTCATTCCTACTCTATTGCAAGAGTTTCATTCTACACCACAGGGAGGGCACTCAGGATTCTATAAGACATACAGAAGATTGGCTGCGAATTTGTACTGGATCGGTATGAAGAGTGTTATCCAGGAATTTGTTAGGCAATGTGATGTTTGCCAAAGACAGAAATACATGGCATCTTCTCCGGGGGGTTTACTTCAACCACTCCCGATTCCTGAGCAGATATGGGAGGATATATCTTTAGACTTCATCACAGGTTTGCCTAAGTCTAAACAATTTGAAGCTATATTGGTAGTAGTGGATAGATTATCAAAATATGCACACTTTATTCCCTTAAAACATCCTTACACAGCTAGAAGCATAGCAGAGATTTTTTGTAAGGAAGTAGTCAAACTGCATGGCATTCCCTTATCAATAGTAAGTGACAGGGACCCTATTTTTATGAGTAGCTTCTGGAGAGAAATATTTAAGTTACAAGGAACCAAACTTAAAATGAGTACGGCCTACCATCCAGAATCTGATGGCCAAACTGAAGTGGTTAATAGGTGTTTAGAAACCTATCTGAGATGTTTCATAGCAGACCAGCCAAGGACTTGGGTGACATGGATTCATTGGGCTGAGTATTGGTATAACACTACTTACCATTCTTCAACAGATAAGACACCATTTGAGGTGGTTTATGGAAGACTTCCCCCTCGGCTGACAAGATGGGTGCAAGGAGAAACTAGAGTGGCCAGTGTGCAGCAAGACTTGATGGACAGAGATGAAGCTCTGAAACAATTAAAAATTCAGTTATTGAAGGCACAAGAGAGAATGAAGAGTCAGGCAGACAAGAAGAGAATTGACAGAAGTTTTATATGTGGAGAATGGGTGTTTGTCAAGCTTAGAGCCCACAGGCAGCAATCTGTAGTTACCCGGATCAATGCTAAATTAGCTGCCAAATATTATGGCCCTTATCCAATAATAGAAAGAGTAGGAGCAGTAGCTTATAAACTCAAGTTACCTGAAGGATCTAGAGTGCATCCTGTTTTCCATGTTTCCTTATTGAAGAAGGCAGTGGGAAATTACCAAGAAAACACAGAACTTCCAGACCTGTTGGAAGAACAAGTAGAAGTTTATGAACCTGAAGCTGTACTTGCTACCCGGAAGGTGAAACAGCATGGTGAAGAGGTGAAGCAGTTACTAATTCAGTGGAAGGGCAAGACTATGGAGGAGGCTACTTGGGAAGAAGAAATAATGATTAGAAGTCAGTTTCCGAAATTTGACCTTGAGGACAAGGTCTATTTTGATGGAGGAGGTATTGATAGAACCCAAACAAATGAGGAAGCACCACATCAGCAATTAATTCACTCAGCAACCAATGGGGCCAAGCCATTATTGGTTTATTCCAGAAGAAAGGGCAGATTGGGAAATAGTGGCTAAGGTTGTTATAGATGATGTGACGTGTATCAGGGAGAGAGCATCACAGCATTTCCTTTCCTAGTTATAAGGAGTCAGAGAAGGAATTGGAAATCATCTTTGCATTTTGTCTGTTAGTGCATTGAGGATAGAGAGTACTGACTCTCTATTGAGGAGCCTAGCTCTTGGCAGATCTAGGGATTTGTAATTCCTTATTCTGTACCTTGTTCCTTTTTACATCAATACAATAAAGCTCTTTCTCTTAAATACAGTTATTAATATTACTATTCTATTGTGTACTGTGTTAGTACGTATCACTCTAGCTTAGACTAGAACAAGTTATAGACTAGTGTTAGTTATGACAGCTGTCAGTAACTGATAGGGGTTAACCTGCTATAACAGGTCAGTGCTAGCCCTCTATAAATGGCAGCCTGTAACTGAATTGTAACCAACAGTTTCAGTATCAATGAAAAATGAATTGAAGATTCAACAATTCTATCTCAATTCTTAATAGTTTGAGTACAGTTTTTGAAACAGTTTTGTTTTCAAAACCTAAAACAAAAGTGATTCATGTCAATCTTCTAATGTAAAGTCAAAGCAGATATATATCTATCAAACCCTTCCCCATGAAATTTACATGGAGTGTTAAAGAAGTGAAGCATGTTCTAAATGATAGGCTATATGATGAAGTTACCATTCCTAGTATCGGGAGGAAATATGTAGAGAAAAAGTCAAGCTCTTAAAGTTGGTGCAATACTAAAACCACCAGAGTTGTGCAGTAAGATCCCACTGAGGACTACAACACCTACTACATTCTCTGGAAAACCACTGGATAGTGTAAGTTTGATGTTCTCCTACCATTGACTTCTGTAACTCGCGTCTTCTTATTAGTACCCAAAATTGAGGGGATAAGAAGTTCATCAAAACGTTTGCATAGATGGCCTATGAATTAAAATTCATACCAAGATACCATTATGCTATTATTATTTTAAAGCTTCTCAATTGTTTGAAGTTGTATGGGACATGTTGCTAAGGTTTAGAAGACGAGTGTTGTCCAGCAGTACCATTACTAGAGGGGGTCCGTGTGCGGTGTGCCTAGTGTTATTATTTCGTTCACAGCGCCTAGTGTTGTTAGTTATATCTACTCATGCCATGCTTATATGAAATATCACCTAGTAAGTAAGCTAAAGCTTAAAGTGGAAAAAAGCAACAAAAAATAGCCAATTCAATTCAAAACTCTTAAATTTAGAACACTAACCATATACCTATTGCACACACAAAAGTAAATTTCTAGGAATGAAACGCATACCATCCTTTCTACTTGTCTTTTCTTCTCGGCCTTAACTGAAAAGGAATCAATAGATGCACCTTGAGTAACATCGCGCTCAATCTTCTTGCGCCAAACAAACCTACAAATAACATTTTTGTAGGTTTATAAATCATATACATCTCCATATGGGCGACCAGTACTTATCTGCAATATTTAAATATACTTATAATAAAGGATCTAACATAAGCTTAACTCAATTATCAAACAACAAAAGCAACAATGAGAAATAATAACATACTTTTCATTGAGATTAGAATCACCAAATGGATTAGAGTCATTGGAATAACCAGATACAGTATTAGTCTTCAATTTTTTTGCAACTTTTGTAGCCTGAACAAAAAAAGAAAGAACTGAACATAAAGTTCAACTATGAAAAAAGTAATGAAGATTGAAGAATCAAGTTGAAACCTTTCTCTGAGCTTTTTTAGCCATATACTGTGAAATTTCCTCTTCTGTGATTGTTCTAGAAGACTTTTTCTTTCTTCCACTTCTATCATCGTCGTCACTGGAATCATCTGAATCACGGCGTGACCGCCGACTAGTTTTCCGGCGGTGGTCGGAATCCGAGTCTGAAGCAGAGTCATCGGATCTTCTTCGTCTTCGAGATTTTCTACCGCTACTACCGCTCGCCATTTTCTATGAAGAATAACGATGCAAGTAATTATCGAAGTTAGAAGAATTTGATTAATTGTTGAACCCTAAATATTACTTTGTTGCGAGTTGTGAGGTGAAATTGTTGAAAGTAGTTTTGGAAAATTGAATGAAAATTTAGAACGATTGAGTGAGAAGAGAAAAGAAGAAGTTACCTGTGGCGGTGGAAAATAAACGGAAGAAGAGAAATTGACGGTTGTTGAGTATGGCGGCGTTGTTATTGTTGATCTCAAACCTCTCTGCAATTACACCACACAACTTTCTTCGTTCACTCTTTTCGCAGATAGTAGCTTCCAAAAAAAAAATAACTCTTTTCGCAGACAATAGGTCGTGATTTTTATTAAAAAAAATAATTAAACTTTGTTTATCTTTAAATAAAAAAATTAAACTTGTGTCCAGTGAGCTTAGAGGTCAGCTCAGTTGTTTGAAGAGAGTTGGGATTCAAATTTCGATCTCCCACTTATTCAATTTATGAATGAAATTTCTAATCATTAGATTATTTGACAAAAAAAAATTAAATTTGTTTATCTTTGAATAAAAAAATTAAATTAAATAAACTAATTTTCCATTGATTTTTAACACGAGATGGATTTACGCGATATATGGTCTACTATATACCTCAATAATATTTTTAATTTTAACTATTTGATATTTTAAAAAAAATAAAAATAGAAACTATTCTAACCCAAAAAATGCTTATAATAGAAAGTTAGAAATACAAACCAATGTGTACCCAAAAAAATACAAATGAGGAAACAAATAGGGAAAAAAAACAAAGTGATAATTAAAAATTAAGAAAATATAAATAATTAGACCACCATTAATGCAAGTCATAAGAGATATTTTTAAATTTAGTTTTCAATTTTCATTGATTTAGCACCAAAATTTGAGACGGATAAAACTATATGATTAAAGAGTTGTGTTATTTTGACATCTTAAAATGGACAACCATTTGACAACTTACTCACAATGCACGTAGTTCGAGACGCAATAAAAAATTAAAAAAAAGAAGATGAATAACATAAATGAAATTTGTCTACAACAACTAAATAGTTGTCAAAATATCATTTCTCATAATTAAATGATACTAGTATATTGTTGCGCTCTAACCCAAATGGACCAAAGACTAGCCAACCAAATAGCATGAAAGAGTGACTCGATTTGCAAAAGAATTTGATAAACTTTTTTAGCCGAGTAGACATCACTATTATCAGACATTAATTCAAATCCACTTGCCTGAAACATTTTCCTGTAAAACAGCATCATCCAGAACACAACTATACACTGTAACTAATTTCTCTTCTCAAGCAAACAAACGACGTCTACAACTCCACCCGCAACCGTTTACACCCCACCCTAAACTGAACATATAGGCCACAATCACATTTTTATTAAGAGCAAGCAGCCCATATGGCCTACTAAACCTCTGACAAAGCAAACCCACCATCCAACCAAAAATCTTTCCAAAACAATGCATTCCCACCCTTACCAACCACTCTTAAAATATGATCATCAAACCAATTTTCTTTATTGGTATTGAGAAAATTGATGAGCAAATTGGTTTGTTTGTTTTTTTTAAAAAATGGTTTGTTTATCTCCCCTATTCAACCTCACATCAAATTTTCCTACACTCGTGATTGCTTGGTAACATTATCATGAGAGAAATGTAAAAGATCAAATATAAGAGATAAAAGGCATATAAAAGGCCAGTAGATTCACCAATCTCGATGGGGAGGTAGCAAGCAAGGTATGGTAAGTGTGCGTGCTTAAAGAAATTAGGCACTGAGAGTGTCAAATAACCGATTATCCCAAAAGCTTAAGCTGTTAGGATAAAGACATATCAATGGTTTTATATTATTTCTTACAGAGAGAGCTTTACCCCTTTATATGAATCTTACATGACGCAACACATAAATCAGGCTCCGTGATCACTTCTGGTTACTGATTGTCTAGATCATAAAAAAATTGAAGCCAAACTTCCTAAGATGATTAAAAGTGTGACATGTTTGCATATTACTCGATTCAGAATTCTGTGCATGCATATATCAGAAAGTACCCTATTTGTGCTGGCTGCAGACTATTAATGAAAAATGAAAATATTGAACCAAAATTCATCAATGTAAACAAAGTTTACCCTAAATCTTACTATTACTACCAATTTGTGTCATCCTAAGGCAGGAAAATATAAAACTAACAGTTATTTTCATGAAGAAATATACTGTAAAGAAAACTGTAAGGTAATCACAGATGTCAAAACTCATGTATCAAGCTTTTGCATTCCAGGAGGCTTCAATCACTTAAAGTCTTCAGTTCACTGCAACCTCAGCTGAGAGGAAACTCGAATGAAGTACATCCTGACCAGAAACTTTAGTTTTAGAGTTCTTCAGCACTTGGAAAGCTTCTTCCACCTTGGCAGAAAGAGACTCTGGTGATTCCATGAGAACCAGCAATTCAGCATTGTCCATCTCCAAAAGCATCCCAGTAATCTTTGCTGCTAGGTTAGGCTGTTCAACATAGCTTAGTGAATATACTTTCAAAAGCCCAATCTTAAATACCCAACAGAAGAGTATAGTGCATGGCTATACCTTAAGTTTCTGGACAAGCATGTAGAGATGCTCTCCTAGTATATCTTTCTGCTGCTCTGGAGTAGCATTAGCAAGCATGCTGTGCAGCACTTCTGATCCCTGGGTGCCTCCACCAGAGTTTGAACCACTACTTGAGAATCCAGATCCTTTTTCCATCTCACGGTGCCGCCCACCAGGTACGTACTTAGCCTGTCCAGTTCTCTGCAAAGGATACAAACTTCAGAAAACAGAGCTATGAAATAGATGTGTAGAAAAGAATCAAAGCACATGTTCAGAAAAAACAAGTAGCACTGCCACAGTGGCCCCTCCGTGAGACCTGATAGTTGTGTAGAGAATATGCAATGCATAAGCATTTACGACTACAAACATATTTTTTACATGTTAGAATCATGTTCTATAAGTGAAAAGGGGGACAAGAGAAAGAAAAACCTGCTGAGTACTTGATTCTCTTGAAGAGATCACTGAAGCCTGCTGGGCTTGTGGCATACCAGAGTGAGTATTTCCCTGTGATGCTGCATGGCCATTCATCCTGCCCCTATTTTGCCTATGCTGCCTAGTATTGCTAGAAACCTGTGAATGAAAGGCATTAATTCAAATGACTCGTTAAAATCCCAATGAAACAGTAGCAGTTCTGCAAATAAAATGATTGTCGCTATTTAATTCCTCCAAGTTTTTTTTTTCTTCCTGGAGATCTTTTTTTCATTTTGCCAAAATCCTTATTAAAAATGAATGTCGCTATTTAGAATCAAAGTTGTTACTTACAACCGGTGCAGGTGACTGTTGGAATGATCTTGCAGGAGGTGCAGAGCCATTAGCCCTCCATCCTGGCCTCAATGCCATAGGCTGATACATGAGCCCAGCCCGAGGAGGTGCGTGTGAAACAACACCAGTAGCTGTGTAGTAGAAAGGAGGATATCCACCAGGGACAATAGCAGTTGAAGGCCCAGCTAGTCCTGCAATTTGCTGTGCATATTGGAGCTGCAACTGTGCTTGTCTGTCCTCTTTCCTCTGAGCAAGAGCAACATATAGTGGTTTACCATGAAACATGAATCCTGCAGATAAATCGGTGTTAAATGTAAATGTCATTTGCATAAAAGTATAATAAACCTTCAAATAAAAAGCTTTGAAGAGAGAGATATGCAAATTTGCAAGATCTTCAGTTCCAGACTAGTATACAAAAACTAATATAAGACAATATATTTTCAGACTTATTGAGTATCCTTTATTTGCATTAACATGTAGAGTTGATTGTTTGATTGTTTCTAATATCATAAACCTGAATAAAGCTCTCCTAAAATGATCTTTGTTAAAAGATGCCGATAAAGATATATGCACCCTTCAATATAAGTAAGTTAAGATCACAATGTGCTTTAGATTAAATCAAGAGTTGATTTATACTTGTGAAATTTACAAATTCTTTTTAGGAGCCTTACCCCCATAAACCCAATGGATAGTCGTGACATTCTCTTTAAATCATTTAAAGAAGAATTAAATTTTCTAAAATCAACCTAAGAACACAGTTAAGTGTACACAAAGAAATCTTTCAACAACAACAACCACTGCTAAAAAACATACACACAGAGTGTCTCGCGCAAATATAGAAAAAGGACTAGGCTGGAACTCGTGCAATTATGGAATGGAGCCCCAGTATACAGGATAAGACACAGAGTTCTACTAACCTTTCAAAGTAATTATAAAATCCTATAGAATAAAATGAACATGAAGTATGAACAAAGAACTATAAGTGTTGACGCTTGTCTGCGTGTCTCAAATCGTTACCCAATAAATATATCATACAGTTCTTAACATCATGCATTTGCTTTCCTATTTCATATCACCACCAGACAACTTAACTATTCTGAAACATGTATCATGTAGGAATACATCCCATCAACAACTTAACTCACTTACCATGAAAAGTATTCACAGCTTTATTAGCCTCCTCAGGAGTGGAGAAGCAAACAAAACCAAATCCTTTGCTTATCCCTTTTTCATCTCGCATAACTTTTGCAGAAGTTATAGTGCCACATGCACTAAAATGACCTCGCAGTTCTTCATCACTAACATTGTCATCAATATTCTTCACATAAATGTTTGACCCCTGGAAGTTAAATGATGACACTCTAAGACAACTGAAGAGAAAATGGAAAGTTAAATATGGGAGTGGGAAAAAAAATTACCTTATATTTCAAGACTTGTTCCTTTCGTTTCTCTTCAAACTGCTGGTGCAAAATCTGCTCACGCTCAGCCTTCTTTTGTGCCCGGGCTACATACAGAATCTTTGAACCTGTTGATACAAATCATAACCAGATAATATACAGGATCAACATCAAGACATTTCAAACAAGCCAGCAAAAAACCTACACAGTAAATGAAATAAATAACTACCAAGTTGCAATCCATTCATTGCTTCCATTGCCCTTTTAGCATCATCCGGATTATCAAAGTTCACAAAGCCAAAACCCTTCGACATCCCATTGCTGTCCTTTGCAACAGCCAGGCTAATGATTTTCCCAAAAGAGGAAAACCTTTCCTTTAGAAGTGTTTCTGTAATATCTAGGTCCAAATTCTTCATGTACAAGTTTGTATATCTTGCATCAGGGCCAGACATTACACGGTCACTTTTCTTGACAAACTTCCCAACATATCTGTGACAAGAATTATAATCAGATTAAAATCAATGTCAAGAAATAATAGGAGTACATAAATTGAATACTTCAATTAACTGTAGACCCACGAAACATATACAAACCATGAATAAGTTACCACAAAACAATGCATGATTTCACTTACATCTGCTTATCGTCAATAGTAGAGCCATTCATCTTCTCGATAGCAGTATTTGCAGATTCCTCTGTTTCAAATTGAACAAAGCCATATCCTTTGCTCTTCCCATCCTCAGACATTACAACTTTGCTTGACAAAATATTCCCAAACTTTTTAAACATATCTTCTAATCCAGAATTATCTATTGATTCAGCTAAATTCTGTAACAATTACACCAGAAATCCCGTTTTAGAAACAATGACCAATACCAAACTCTAGTTTTAACTATTTCAAATCAAAGAATAGTAGATACCTTAACAAACACGTTCCCTATGCTACTTTTCCTTGCATCAGGATCACGTCGCGACCACATAACCCTTATCGCCTTTCCATTCAAGGTAGAATGATTCTTTAGCTCAATCGCACGAATTGCTACATAACCAAAATCAATTAAATAGAACAAAACAGGTTAACATTAACAGAGTAAACACACTCAAGAATCATCATCATCATCATAATCATAATCATCATAATTATCATAATGATAAAGAAATAATAAATCAAATTAACATCAACAGAGCAAACACACTCAGATCTTGATCACTACATTTCTCTCTCTCTCTCTGATGTTCATCACAATAGAAAACGATAAAACTGATTTTAATCTTTCCGTTTATTTCATCGGTAATCGAAGAAAACACTAATTAAACGAAGATCTCACCATTCAAAGAAAATATCAAGAATCGTCATAATAATCATAAGCATCATCATCATAATAATCAATAATAATCATCATCATAATCATTATTATCATCAACCTAATAAAGAAATAATAAGAGATTTAAGATTAGAAAACCTAAAGAAAAGAAAGAAGGAATGTGATGTGATGTATTTACCGTCTTGAGGAGAAAGGAAGTTGACATAGCCATAACAGAGTGAGCGACCGGTAGAAGAATCTCGACAAATGCGAACGGAAGCGAGAGTCTTGAAATCGGAGAAAGCTTCATGAAGTTGTCCGTCGGAGACATCGGGATGAAGGTCGCCGACGTAAAGAGAAGCCGGAGTGGCGGCGACCGACGGAGAAACCGCCATTGATGATGAATCGATGTTTTTGTAAGAAAGAAAGAAAACGGAGAAAATGAAAATGAAAAAGAAAGAGAAAATTGGAGAGAAAGAATGTGTGTTGTGTGAGAGAATGTGATGTGATGTAAGAGAGAATGAAAGAGATATGATATGAGGGAGAGAAAGAGGGTGGTGTGTGTGTGAGTGAGTGAGTGTAGGAGAGACTCGGCATGCATGGCCGTTCAGGTACTACTATTCAAATACCACGCGCCTATTACATTAATACAGCACTCGCTGCTTTTTTCTTTTTTCATTTTTTCCTTTTGACTTCTGTTTTTCTTAATTTTTTATTAATTATTATATTCATACAAACTCTTGCCTCATCATCAAGGAAAATTCTACTATAGGCACAAACATAAATTATATGTGTTAGGCACACTCACATAAACTAAAAAAAGTTAAAGAGAAAAGAAATAAAATGATATTGATTAATGTGACAATTTTATTTTTCTTTTAATTTTTTTAATTTATGTATGTATGCCTAAATTTTGTGCTCATTTGCTTGTGCCTAGGCAAGTGTTTCTCCATCAACAATTTGTCAATGTCAATATGCTGTTATGGCTGCCTTTGCTACACTATCAAGGAAGATTGCTTTGGATCACCTTTGCATAAATAAGATTATCCACATTGTTATAAAAAATAAACTATTCATTTAAAGAAATTTAAGAAAATAAATGATATATATATACACATTAGAAACATTAAAAAAATTTAAAAAATAAGTAATAAGAATTATTTTTTTGTCTTATAATAAGAAATATATTTATAGACACACTAACTAACATTAGAAACATATTATGTTTTATATTTTTTTTCTTGATAAAGTGACATATATCATGAGACATGAAGAGGAAAAGAGAAATAAAAATACGAAAAATAATGCATGTATTTTGATTAATGTTAGTCCAAGTACATGCATTGTTTTTTATGTTTTTATTTCTCTCTTCTCTTTTTCTCTCGTATCAATCACACCAAATTCAGATAAAAATTATAATTATAATAATATTAATATTTGTCGAGAAAAATGTTTTCTCCCTTAAATTTAATAGTAAAAATGTTAAGAGAATACACTGATGGTGTAAAATATTTTTACACATGCATCCAATCAAATCATGTTATAGTGACACCTTTATAAGTTTGTTCCTTAAATTTCTCAACAAGTATTTACATGTCGTGATTTGATTAGATGCACGTGTAAAAATATTCAATTTAATTAGTATACATCAATAAGATGTGTTCGATTTGCAGAAAAATAAGAGAGTGGATGGGGCAATTTATGTGTACGGTATTTGATTGCAATTATATGTGTTTGGGACAAGATGAAATAAGGTCAAGCGATTTGACAAAAATTGAAATTTTTGTCACCACAAGACAATTTTGTCTCAAATACTAATTATCAAAATAATTTTTTGTTCACCAAACGTATAAGATAAAAATTGTTCAATTCTTAAAATTTTGTCACATGCTCTTCAATAATTTTGTTTTTGCATATTACACATGCATATAATTAGAACCGTCTACATGATGTCATTTTTTTTATATTTCATTTTTTAAACTTTGTTCAGAAAATATATCTACAAATACATTTATTTATCACGAGTTGATGGAATGTATGCGTAAAATAAAGTTACAGTATCATTGCACAAAAATTAATCTCTATATTATTACCTTCATGGAATAATTCTATTTTGTTAGTCAGATAAACAAATACGTTTGGAACGAATGGATACTGGTCAAAATGATTAGGAGCTTGTTTCCTTTATTAAACAACATCTTCAATCTTGAACCCTAAGTAGGAAAAATTAAATAAATAAATATCATACCAAGAGTCTTGCTCCCCCTCGAGCAAACTCGACCGATTCAGCTTTTGATTTAGTTAATGTAACTATTTGATATTAAAATTTTTAAACCAAAATTTAAATTAGACCATTTGTCTTTATTAGATTTAGAATGGAGTTTTTCTCTAATATTGTCTATTTATAGAATTTTCTTCTTTTTTTTTGTTGGTATAAGAATTTTATTTTCTTATATGAAGTTGATACTATTTAATTGTGTCAAATATTTGGTACGCAAATAATGAAATGATAGTTTGATCTTATCTTATTAATTAACAATGGATAGAAACACACAGCCAAATAGAGCATATGGTGCAAGATAATGGGCAACATTTTTATGGCAATGTACATTCAATCATGCATTTGCAACCCTAGTCACTTTTGGTAATGACATTTAATCCATATATTCATTTAAGGTAGTGTAGTTACTTTATTATTTACATTTAAGGCAGTGTAGTTATTATGATGAAAATAACGTTAACCATTTAAGGCACTATAGTCCGAAAATTGTCTAAATTTAGACATTGAGTTGGTGAATGGTTAAAATGATGAGATGACTCAGATGAGTTAGTGGCGCGTGTGTATATGAAATTTGTCAACAAAAAAAATGTCCAAGGGAGAAAGAAACGGGAATAAGAGCGTTGCGTAATGAAAAGGAGACTGTTTCAAACAAACAAATAAGAGAAAATGCAAAAACGCAAATCAAGTGCATTTATTTTTTAAGAAAACTAGTTTTGAGACATGTGAGTTCGCACGGATTTATCGACTTTTATTTATAAAATATTGTTAAAATATAAATGACGTTTTGCGACATGAATGATTTATATAATATAAACTTTCGATTCAACGGTGAATTTCGTAAAATTTAAATTCGTTAAAGCATTATTGAGCGGTGTAACATTACTCATATATTACACCGGTGTAATTTGATCTCTCCCCATATATATATTTTAATTCTTTAAGGGGTCGGCCCAAAAATCTGCGGAACCCGCCCATGACAACCCAAAAAACAGACAGGCTTGGGGGCAGCCCAATAAGGCTCAGTCTTTTTTTAAGCCCAGCCAATGTAAAAATATAAGGTTTTTAAATGCTAGCAATAATATTCTATTTGTCAAAACAATAATACACTGACTAAGACACTAAATTTGGCCTAATGGTAAGAGTGTTTTGTAGTATGTTAGGTTTCATAGGTTCAATAAAACATGAAAATACATTATTATTTTTTGGTAAATTAATACTCCCTCCGTCCCAGTTTGTTTGAGCTATTTGACCAAAACACACATATTAAGAAAATTGTATAAATGAATGAGAGATATTATTCATTTTACCAAATTATCCTTGTATACTCCCTATGCACTTTTTAAGTGCAATAATGATTACTCTAAAAAGTAAATTTTGTAGGGGTAGAAGTGGAAATACAAGTAAAAAATTGTAAATGACTCAAGTGTTTTGGGACAATTTTTTTTTGCAAATGACTCAAATAAATTGGGACGGAGGGAGTAGTATCATGACAACAAAGAAAATAGAAGACATGCCAACTAAGTTGTTACCCTAAATCCCGAAAGAAAGACTAACAAATGAGCCCTTAAAGCCGCCTAAACACTCAGAGAATCTAAACTTAGGAGGTAAATAGCGTTCAACATAGAAACTAGGAATGACAAAACAGACCAATTCGCGCCGCCCTGCACTGCCCAACCCACTATTAACCTGCCTAAAAAGGATCGGGGTGAGGCGGGCAAATTAGTGGTCGTGGGTTGAAAATCTCACCCTCACCCCCTTATTACGGCGGATTGCGAGTTGGCGGGTGTGCTCCGTAAAGAAAAATAAATAAAATAAAATCCAACCATCCAAAACAAAAATCAAAATATAAAACTAATAAAGTTGACCAAAAATAACAAAACCAACAAGGTTATTCATTCATTCTCCCGTAAAAAAAAGAATGTAATCCATTCTCTTCATATTCACAATAGGGACATTTGGGGTTGCATTGCACTCATTTCACAATGGTATACATTTTGTTTTATATAGCTCTAGTCAGACATTAGAAGGTCCATGATCCAGTATACACATAACATTCATAACTAACTTCTTTAACTATCACTAACTACCATTGAATTACAGTTACAACACAACAGTGGTTGGTAGAGTGGAAGTGGACTCTGCTAAACTTTATATAAATAGTAGAATTTCCAATATACAAATTTGCCAATTTCTCAACAACAGATCCCTTTTTCAGTGAGATCTGCACTTTCCTCATACTAATTGGAAATATATCAATATGATCAAATGTGGAGCAGAATACAGCAACCACTTCCGCTTCAAAATATCGAGGGTAAGTCGACAGTAAATAAAACATCGACGACCCCAACTTCACTAGGTTTTTCAAAGAATGGGCTTTGACTCTTGAACACTATCTACAAAATCCGGGGCTCCATGAAGACTGTTATATGCACAAGAAAAGCCACAATGCTTACGAGTAGAAACTTGGAGAGAATGTCTACGTGTGAGGAGCTGACACTAATCTGTCCTGCACTGATGTATGCGTCCTTATTCTTGGTCGTAGCCACAGAGACATTTACAGCCGAGGAACCTGAGCAGTGAGCACCAATTTAAGATCATGATAATGTAAAGGAGCATATATGCAATAAAGAAAATGATAATGTAGTTAGCTCACAATCATAGTCGGTCCACCCAATTCGTTGATTCGCTAAGTCGTATACAAAAATCTTATCTTTTAGGACAAGATCTGCAAATGAACAAACAACTAAGTTGATAAAACCCAATAGTATTAAAATTACAGGACAACTACAGTAATGATGACCTGATAAATTTTATGCATGCTTAACATAATAAACATGAAATTGCAAAATGAGAGAAAGGGCTTTTATTTCTTCAAAATCCTTCGAGATTTTATTCTCTTAAAATAATTTTTCCAGTTTCTAACCTCCTAAAATTGTGAATCCCTTCTGCACCTTTTGGAAACCAATGCACCACATCGCAGCACCATCCTATAAAAACGAAGTAGTGCATTAGACAATTAGCAGCGCATGCAATTCACAAGAACTACACCTACTTGAGCATGAATAAGAAAGTGATCAAACAAAAAGAAAGACATAGTTACCAGGAAACCATAATGTATTAGATACTGTTCTGGTTTTAAAACCATGGATGCTCCACCCATGAAATTTAAACTGACTTGAGGAAATATATCACCTAGGCTGTATGAGCAAAAATCCAAGTGACATTTCAGAAATCATAATAGCATAAAACATATATTTTTATCATCAAAGAGAAATAGAGAATTAAAAAACTTTTATTAAAAAATTGAGTCAGAATTGAAATAACCTGGTTGCGACCAGATAACACTGGTTTCCTTTGGAAATAATCGGTTTGGAAAACTGTGACACAGTGGTAGTTATCTACACATTCGTTGAGATATTTAACATCAGTGCATGGGATATCATTTCTAAAATATGGCAAAGGTCATTTCTTGAGTATTTAAAACACCCTATTGAAAAAAAATTGACAGAAAATTAATTTTTCATTCTTCAATGCCCAACGCATATTGCAAAATCCGGGATATTGATTAATATCTCAGTTCAGCATATTTTTTTGTTTGCACAAAATTACAGTTAAAGAAACCTTTGCGGCTAATGTCACCTACCCAGATGTCTGAATCAAAATTCAATGCTATTTTTCAGAAACATTATAAAGGGGTCCTCTATTTTTCAGGTAAACATTTACTCGATTCAAATTCTGTATGATACAATCTCTTTTCCTGCAATGGCATAAAGTTTTTTTTTTTTTTTTGGTAATTGCAATGGCATAAATTTTTAATACAAGCCTTCTGGTAACTTTATCATAGTAATACTCTCTTTACAGTCTAGATTGATGGCTATTGTTACCATCTTCATATTTAATATAAGAGTTTTCTGTGTGTGAAAATGTTGCAAGGATTCCCCTGTTTTCACAAAACAAAGAGTTTTATGGGTGTGAAAATGCTCCAAAATGTAAGAGGTAGGCAATTAATTATCTCAAGTACCTTGGTCAATGTGATTGGTTTTCCAAAGGAAGAGATTATGCAAATAGATTAACAGGGGTGTAAATAGCCCCATAATGAAGACTTACCATATAGACCTTAAACCATCTTTGAGGATTGGACATTTGATAAACTAGAACATATTTAAAATTGAGGACAGACTTAAATTAACAATCTGATTTTCTGATTGAGATAGAGAAGCCTCTCCTATTACTCTAAGTCATTACTGTTATTTTATGGGTCATATATCAGATTTTATGTTCCCTAATAAATGAATGGCAATAAAATCACGGAACATAGCTACAACGAAGAGTAGTGTATCAAAAGTTCAAGAGAGGTAAACAGAACTTACAGCATTGAGAAAAGGATCATAAGCTTCTTGAACAAGGTAAGCCAATGTAGTACCAGAATCAACTATGGTTCCTCGATTGTTACCTGTTGCAAATACATCTTGATCGATTGGGAGAAGTTGTCCATTAACAGCAATGCTTTGAAGATTTAAGTTGTAATGAGGCCTGAAATTCGATCAACACCGGGCAGTATGTCTGATATAGCACATATTAATATACTAATATAAACTGCAAGTTATTTGACAATGGGGATAATGGTTGCATGACAAGCATTTTAAGAACTCAACTTTCTGAGCGCATGTGAACCATACTACTTTCTATATTCAATTCAAAAACTTATTTCATTAAATTAGAACAAATGCGCTGTTTAGTATCATATCATCTATATTCATTTTGATATATTTCTTATAAACAAACGAAAACAATGCATTTTAAGTTTGCTCAGAAAACAGTGCATTGTTAAGGCCAGGATTCGAAAAATATCCAAAAGAGAAAATGTTATTGAAAATTCTTTACTCCTTCAAGGATTCACATTCATTTACCAAGGGTATCGGAGAAGAGTATGAAAATAAACCAAAATATGTGTTAGGAGAGAGCCGAACCCTTCATAAAAATATTGAATTGATAAACCAAGACCTATTACTTTTGTTCTCCGCAAGAGGCACCAACCCAAACATACAAATACCACGACCAGTTACTTTTGTAACAAGAACATTGTCCTAGAGAATAAACACAACGAAATGGAAGGTCGCCTTTCCGAAAATTGTAATCAAGATTAAAAGATGACAGTTTACTAACATTCCAAACATTGATATATTGTACCAAACAAAATGGAGATTCATTAGTTAAGTTTCAAGATGACAACTAATAGTGCTTATTTTATGTTTTATGTCATCTAAACTATTATACCTTAGCTACCAAACAAGTGATTAATCTTTGAATGTGATGCAAAGTTAGGGAAAATTTTGTTCACGATTGGAGATGCGAGAAGAAAACAATGAAAGAAATCAAGATGAGAGAACATACTGTAATGGGACAAGTGGAGTATAAACAATATTTGGCTCCAAAATTTCGCCAAGAACAAGTACGCCTCCCCCATTCCCCTCTCCCTTTAAGCAATGAGAGAACACTTTGGGTGTCATGCCTTGAGATGACAATTGTGATATAACAGATAAAGCACCGGGCCCAAACCCAAAAATTCCATCAACCGCCTTTTCCGTCCGAGCCAAATCCCCAGACTGATAGGTGCTACACCTGTTTCCAAAACAGCCATCCCAATAAGATCAATGAATTTGAAACTAATAAGCAATCTCAATATTTCAAAATTTCACTTATTGACAATATTTTCTATATAATCTATATGCAGTAACAGTTAGTTTGATCCACAATATTATATCATTACAATATTTGCTACTAATGAAACTCAGAATGTATTGTTCACTTAAAATTTCCCAACCCGACATTAAGTACACCCTTCCAACAACCGAATAACATCATGAGGATTGAGTACTTACCCAAAAACTACAGTAGATGAAGCGTTAGAAAACATAGACTGTCCCATAATCACGTCAAAATACATAGCATCATAAACATAATAACCGGACGTCCCACTTCCATCCCCATACTGAAAAGTGTAGCTGCATTGATTAACCTGAGAAGAGCACTGACTTGACGCAGTTTGAACGGCATAAGAACACACTGGATCCGAGCAGGAAACCAATGCAGCAGTAGACGAACTAGCCGTATCAAAGAAATTGAGTTCAATCTACAAAATGCACAACATAGCAAACAACAACAACAACATTAAGCACCAAGAAATTACACTCTTAAATGTCTCTTAATTTCCCCAAATTTCAAATTATACTCCCTCCATTATTAATATTTCTGTATTATAAAATCAATAATTGATGTTCTTATAAAATGAAATTCTCTGAAAATAACAAGAAAAAGTAAAAAATTCTAACCCCTAAGCCACTAGATTGAGGACAATTATTGCAAGTATTGCAATTAAGCCATAAGATATCACTTCCAGTATCAATCTGAACGTAAAATTCTTTAGCAGGAGACCCTATCTTCACTTTTGTAAAATACAACCTGAACAAGAAAACCAAAAAGATTAACCAAATTTCAAACAGTATATTATATATTCTTAATTAAAAAAAAAACGCTATGTTAAGAAAAGGAATGCATGAAGAATGAAAATTACCCAACTAAGTAAGGATCGGAGGTTCCTTGGACTGAGAAGTCAAGAATGCCACCACCGCCACTGCCAGCTTGCAAGATTCGACCGTGACGAACTTTGTCACGAGCTCTGAGAGTGGTGAGTTCAACTTTGTGGTTAAGAGGGATGGAGCGTTGAAGATGAAGATAACTCCCCGGAAAATCGCCGTATACGACGGTAACCGCCATTGCGGCGAAGAGTATCAAAACGGAAACACAACCTCGCATTTTTTATTTTTTATTTTATTTTTCTATTTTTCAATGGTAACGGTCACGCGGTTGAGAGAATGAATTAAAGGGACGCTATACACTAAACAGAGTCAAGTCAATTTTTTTTGAAGCACAGAGTCAAGTCAATTGAGAATAGAATTTTTGGTTATTTATTATTCTTTCTTGGTTATTTCCACAGTCTTATTTTTTGTGCTTGTTTTTTTCTTTAGGATTGGGACATATTTGGGGAACCCTCTTCCACGGGACATAGTGAATTCGATACATTTTTTGTCCTCGCCTATAAGTCATAGAATAATTATTAAATGACACAAAAGTTTGTACTACTCATTTAGTCGAGAATAGATTCCCTCCCATGAGAGAACAAGTGAAATCCTGGCCATAAATTAAAAAGTAAGGAATTAAAAAAAATTAAAAATTACAACTTTAATGGTGAGATGCTTCCCTGCTCACTCTCCAGTGAAAAATCAAATTGAGAGGATCTGCTCTCCATTTAGTCACACACAAAAAAGTGAAAATAAAGAAAAGATAATAAATTTTGTCAATAATAATAATAATAATAATAATCATAATAGTAATTAAACAAAATATATTTTATAAATAATTATATCTTTTTATAGTTTTATGAGCGTGTGGCCAAAAAAGAAGGCTTAGAGCATCTCCAATAAGGGTATCATAGAGAATATCATAGACTAATGATCCGTACCTTATTTTTTTTTTATCATTGGAGTTCCATGACGTGGTATAGAGAGTATCAAAATTGATGATACCGGTATCTTATTTAAGGTACCGTATCATCAATTTAATGTTACCTTTTTTTGTATAATCGAATTAAATAGAATTAATAACTTGTTAATAATGTATGATACCTAGAGTGGTATCACCATTGGAGCAAAACACGTATGAGTTGCATAAATAATACAGGGCATTGTAGGGACCACTTTTTAATGATATATGATACCCGAAGCGGTATCACCATTGGAGATGCTCTTAGAGTCCACGCAATAATTGCTTTAAGAGCATCCACAATAAAAAAAATCCAATTTTGAGTATTTAAGTGGGTCATACATGTACACATCACTTATATATAATTTTTTAATAATAGTACTTAATAAACATTCATTCTCCTTCAAAAAAATAAAATAAATAAATAAACATTTATTCTCTCCAACCCAGCACATCTTATAGAGTCTAAACTGGTCCACTAATAACTCTATATCTAACTAATAACTCCACATGATTACAAATGTGTCCCACATAAATGAATAGGTACCAATGTTTAAATAAGAATCAGTACCTATTAAATACTCAAATCTATTTTAATCCAATGGTAATACCTAATAGATATCACTTTTTATTAAAATAGATATTACCATTGAAGATGGTCTGGGTCTTTATTTTGAGTTTAAATATGGGATCTTGGAAATGTGTGGATTGTATTGGAAATGTGAAATTATCACCTCATTTTTTTTTTCATTGCCCAAGTGCATGTTGGTGTGGAGGAAGATTTTTAAGTGGATTGGAATGTTGATGGTGATTCCCCCGTCACTCTTGACTTTTGTTTCGGTACTTAGAGCATCTACAATGAAGTACTTCATATTTTAATATTTAAATGTATCATATGTGTACACATCATTCATTTATAATTTTTTAATAATAATATCTAATAAGTACTCAATTGCTCTAACCCAACACTTCTTAAAAAATTCTAAATGGATCCCACAAATAACACATCTCACCAATAATTATACATCATATTAAATGGCTCCCACAAAAGCAATATTGGTACCATTTGCTTATTGTAACACCAATACCTATTTGATACTCATTTATATTTTGCTCCAATGGAGTACCTATTAGGTACCAATTCTTAAAAAATAGATACCCACCATTAAAAATGGTCTTAGAAGATTCGTTAGGAAGGCAAAAGTTCGGATTGACTTTATGATGATTTGGCATGCAATAATTTGGTCCCTTTAAAAGGTTAGGAATAACACGATTTTTACAACTGATACTTTCTCTCCTAACAACATCATTGAAGACATAAAAGTGCCAAGTTGGAAGTGAAATCTAGTTAGGTTGAAATTGGTCCTGTGTATATTTTATGAATGGACTTTGGATTTTGGAGATTGTCTCCTCCACTAATTTTTATGGGGTCTTTGTATTGTGTATGAAAGAGATCCAGCGATCGGAACCATGGATTCTTAAGAAGTTAAACAAATTTGAATTGTCAACAGTGGACTAGAATCTTATTTTCCTAAAAATCAGAAGGCTAACAACAAAGTTTTTAGGTGAAGGAAAAAATTTTAAAAATATTAAATAGTTACTCCCTCCGTTCTTTTTTGTCTGATGTTTTAGGAAACAAAAATTGTTTTAAATTGTTTAATGTTTTGATAATTTAAGGTTATATTTTGTCTATTATACCCTCCTTCCTAATTTTTTTTTGACTAAATTTTATATAATTTTTTTATTGTATCTTTATTTTTTTATTAAACTTCTTCATATAATCTTTTTATTGTTTTTTTTGGAAAGATAAAGTGTGTGCAAAAAAATAGGAATTTTTTTGTGATTAAAATTTGAGTATAATATATTCCAAAAAAAAATGATATAATAGAAAAATAAAGTGCAAAATTACTCTTTCTTAATTTGGCCTTTTTTTTTCTCAAACATCAAATAAAAAGAAACGGACATAGTATTCTATGTATAATTTTCGTTTGTTTAGCTGACATGAGTTGACAATTCTTCAATTCATTTTATAATTATTACTCATGCCGGAAGAAAAATAAAAGAAAGCATTTAATAAATAAAAAAAATATTATTCATCTTTCCAATCTCATTAAGGTCCAATCTCTTTTTCCCAACTTAATGATTTTTTAAATGTCTAACTCCAAATCAAAATACATACCATCCATATAATATAAGCTCACTTTCATATAGATGGGTGACATTTTTCTTACTAATATTGCTCAATATTTTCATAGAGTAATGAATTATATATGTATCACTACCACACCACAATCATTATTGTATATTGTATAATGTATATGTAACAAAGAAAGAGATTAAAAAGAAAATTAAACATATACATGTAATATATTTAGTTTAATTTAGAAGAGCATTATATTCTAATAGTACTTCTAAACATGATCATCAATATCATCCATATCTTGAAGGCCAGTCAATGGAAATCTGAGAATGGCAGCAACACCAGTTAGTTGAGCCAATTGTGGTGTTGAAACATGCATAGAAGAATACACCAATGCCTTTCCCCCACCTTCTTTAACTGATTTCACCAAACTCACATATTTTTTCCTTGTCTCAATCTCTTCATTCTTATATAAATCATCACTTATTAAAAGTGTCTCAATTGCTTTCATCTCATGTGCACTCTCCACATGTTTTGGTCCATAACACACACGATCTGAATTGTTACACACCATGTCCCACAATTCCTTAAAAGTTCTAATCTCTAACCCCAAATTGCTATCCTTTATCAAATTCATCACTGCCATGTCATTCAAAACTTCCTTCAAATCAAAATTGCCCTTGTTGTTATTGCACTTTGACCCCACAACGACGATACGCGACTTGTTCTCTTCGATACACCTCATTCTTAACTTTTTTGCTTCTAACAAAAGAAACCTGTGAAAAGTAGTTGGGGATAGCAATGCATCATCATCGTTGTCCCCTGCTATCAATACACTTCGCACAACTTTGAAATCCACATGCTTCACAAAAGCTGCAAAAGCATCACGAAAAAACACGTTAGACGAGGAAAAAGATTACGTTATAATTGGACCGTGCTTTTAAGATATCTTCAATTTCCGGGTCATCACCTGCTTCTTTGTCCTGCTCATGTGAACACGTTTTACATAAATGTTAAACATGTAAACCATGAATATTCCAAGGAAGGTGTATTCTATAAAAATTGGAGTATAAGGTTTCACGTACAAACCTTGTGAATATATGAAATGTTATCTTTACCAGGACCTGCAACTATAATTCTTGTTACCTGCCATTAGGGGTGTCAAAATTATTCATTTATCCATTATCCATCCAATCCATTCACTAATGGATCCATCCAATCCATTTAATTAATGGATGGATCCAATCCATCCATCTTAATTTGAAAATCCAATGGATCATATATATTATAATAATCTCAAATCCAATGGATAATCAATTTTTTAAAAATAAAATTAACAACCAATTCAAAAATAAAAAATCGGTTGAAAACCAAAAAAACACCTGAAGATCCTAAAATCGGGCGAAAACCCAAAAAATCGGCCGGATACCCAAAAAAACCCGAAAATCCAAAAATCGGCCGAAAACCCAAAAATATGTCGAAAACTCAAAACATCGGCCGAAAACCCAAAAAACACCCGAAAACGCAAAAATCAACCGAAAAACTGAAAATCGACCGAAAATCCAAAATTCAAAAAATCGGCCGAACAACCTAAAATCAGCAGAAAAACCAAAAAACGGCCGAAAAACCTAAAATCGGCTGAAAACACAAAAAATCTGATGAAAAACCGAAAATCACCCGAAAATCCAAAAAATCCTAAAATCGGCCGAAAACTCAAAAAATCGACCGAAAACCCATAAAAAGACTGAAAAACCGAAAATCGGCTGAAAACCCAAAAAACACCCGAAAATCCTAAAATCGGCCGAAAGCCCAAAAACTCAAAAAATCGGCCGAAAACCCAAAAATCGGCTGAAAAACCAAAAATCGGCCGAAAACCCAAAAAACGCCCGAAAATCCTAAAATCCAAAAAATCAGTCGAAAAACCTAAAATCAACTTTTCGGCCAATTATAGGATTTTCTGGTGTTTTTTGGTTTTTCGGCCGGTTTTTTGTGTTTTCGGCCAATTTTAGGTTTGTCGGACGATTTTTCGTTTTTTGGCCAATTTTAGATTTTTCGGCCGATTTTGTGTTTTCGGCCGATTTTTTTAGTTTTCGGCCGATTTTCGGTTTTTCGGCCGTATTTAGGTTTTTCAGCTGAGTTTTTGGGTTTTCAACTTTTTTTGTGTTTTCGGCCGATTTTAGGTTTTTCGGCCGATTTATGGATTTTCGGATGTTTTTAGGATTTTCAGCCGATTTTCGGTTTTTCGGCCGATTTTAGATTTTTCGGACGATTTTGTGTTTTCAGCCGATTTTTGGTTTTTCGGATGATTTTAGGTTTTTCAGCCGATTTTTTGTATTTTCGGCCGATTTATGAATTTTCAAGTTTTTTAGGTTTTTCGGCCGATTTTCGGTTTTTGGCCGATTTTTGGGTTTTCGGCCGATTTTTTGATTTTCGGTGTTTTTTGGGTTTTATGTTATTAATAAAAATAATCTATTTAATTAATAAATATGTTATTAAAAAATAATAGTAATTTAATAGATGGATTGGATGGATATCCATCCATTTAAAATACCATAATGGATGGATTGGATTGGATTTTATCTTCAATGGATGGATTGGATTGGATATTTTGAATGAGTTTTAATGGATTGTTAATGGATTAATGAATTTTTTTTATCCATCCATTAACAATCCAATCCAAATCCATCCAATCCATCCATTTTGACACCCCTACCTGCCATAATACCAAGTTCGCATAATATTAAGGAAAATTAAACACAGAAAGAAAGAAGATAATAATTCAATCAAGTGTCAATGACTTTGTGACTGGAGAAATAATTTACAATCTCTTAGAAGATCTACTCTCATAATATAATTATTGTATACTAGTAAAATGATATGTTACATGATTTATTAGAAGAATTTTCCCTTATTTTGTGACAAAATATTTTTGGTTATATATTTTGCAACAAAATATTATGAGAGAAGGGATCAATTGACTCCAAGAGTAAGTATTTTAACTTACTCCAAATCTTGACCATTAATTTTAATTTTAATTAATGGCCTTGATTGATCACTAATAATTTTTGGGTGAAATCATTTATACACTAACTATACCTTCTCACTAAAGATACGACGGGAAATTAGGATATATACTTTTAGATTATTACTTAATCACTTACATGATTCTTGTTTATGCCTTCATCTCAAAGAATTAGGTTAGATTGTTCAAAAAAAAAAAAAGAAAGAATTAGGTTAGAAAGAATTGACAATTATTTGATTAACATGTGCGATGTATATTCATCTTTTGAATAATAATAATATTCCTTTTGATATTAATATGCACACATGATATATCATGGTGAATCTCGTTTGCATATGCCTGCAAACAAATTATTTTAGAAGGAGGGAAAGGGGATTCAACAAAAAAACAAAGAGGCAGGAGAATTACTTTAATTCAAAATTAAAATATGAATATGTTGATTAATTTGTTCAAAAATCTCTTTGTAATTGAAGGCTTTTTGACTAAAGTGCCACACTTTGGGGCTAAAATTCCCAAACTGCCACATTTTGAAAATAATTTCCCCAAATGCCACACTTTCTAGCTAGCAATGAGACGAAAATTTTTCCTTATTCATAGTCGCCACATTTAAAAATTTTGTCTTATTATGTTGGCACGGAATCTGATAGATTCTTTGCATTTTTTAATTTTTTTTCTTTCAAAAAATCCTCTTTTAATTTAAACCCTCTTCTAACTCAAACCCTCTCTAACCCTATAACCCTCTTCTAAACCCTAAATAATTATTTTTTTTATAAAATTATAAAAAAATTATTTTGAAATTAATAAAATTATAAAAGCCGAAGAAAAAATTTATTTTTGTCTCATTGCAAGTTAGAAAGTGTGGCATTTGGAGAAATTATTTTCAAAGTGTGGCAGTTTGGGAATTTTAGCCCCAAAGTGTGGCACTTTAGTCAAAAAGCCGTAAAAGCATGATTCTTTCTTTTGTAGAAAAGTGATATGTTTTATTGATATTCGCCTAAGTATTTTTGTTAAGAACAATAGTGAGTTTAGAGAAAGAGTAGAAAAACATCACCACAAGAATATTATTAATTAATAATGACCCTAGATTAAAATTAAAATTAATGGTCAATATTTGGAGTAAATCAAAATACTTACTCTTGAAGTCAATTGATCCCTCCTCAAATATTATTGATTATATATATATGAGATGATTCCTTCTCAATTTATATAAAAGGAATACATGTCTTTCTTTAAAAAAAATTGTAATTCATAGTTAATTATAATCATAAATAAAAAAGAAAGTTTTGAAAGGACAAAAATTTTCCATTTTTTTTAAATAAAATAAAAACTCATTATATTTTAGAGAAATGGTGGGTTGGGGGTTAGGCGGTTGAGGAAGTTTAATTCTGCCCTTTTAGGGAAATGGTGTTGGAGGATATTGGTGAATAGAGGAGGGTTGTGGTTCCGGGTGCTGACAGCTAGATATGAGATTGAGCGAGGGTGTTTGCGGGTGGCGGGGACAGAGTGGGTCCTCTTGGTGGAGGGAGATTGTGAGAATTCCCTATGGTGTAGATGGCCTAGGTGGTAGGTGGTTTGGGGAGTGTGTTCTGAAAAAGGTTGGGATGAAACTGAGACTTTCTTTTGGACTGACCCTTGGATAGGTGAGATTCCCTTGTGTGCGCGGTTTCAACACTTATTTGATTTGACGGTGCACAAATCGTTCACGGTGGCTGAATTTTTTTCTTTGGGATGAGGTGTCGGTGGGGAGGCGTGGGACTGACGGAGACAGGTGAGAGCTTGGGAGGAGGAGATGTTGGGAAAATGTCCGATTTTACCTCATGATATTTTATTTTGTGACAAAATATTTTTGGTTATATATTTTCCGACAAAATATTATTGGTTATATATATATATATGAGTTTTTTTTTTTTTTTTTGAAGGAGGTTATATATATGAGATGATTCCTTCACAATTTATTTATTTATATAATAAAAGGAATACATGTCTTTCTAAAAAAAATAAAACTGCAATTCATAGTTAATTATAATCATAAATTAAATAGGAAGTTTTGAAAGGCAAAAATTTTCCATTTTTTTAAAAATAAAATAAAAACTCATTATATTTTAGAGACAAAAAACTTATTTAATAATCATAATTATTACTCTGTATTTTTTTTTATTGAGCATACTCGAGTGAACAGAATCCAACAATTTCCAAAATCTGAGTTAGCAATTCAAAACAATCAAAGCATATCTTTTGTGAAGAGATTATTTCTAAATTTATAAATATACTTTTAAAAATTACACTCGTAACGCTGTATATGTAATTACAAAAAAGCTATAATAATAAAAGATTAAAACTAGAGCATAAGCATATACCCTCCTTGTTTAGCCAAGAGAAGGCAGATAGGTAAGACGTAAGAACCAACATTCTCTTCAATTCTTTCATATAGGTTTTCATAAGAGTTTTTGAGTTTCATACCTCCGTTTTCTTTAGAATAATTGGTTTTTAGCATGTTTAATTCTCTTTTTAATTAACATGATCGTTTTCTATGATGTAGCACACAATGTTTTTTAATATGATCCCCTGTTGCAACTGCAAGTCAATCATATCGTAAGGACTTTATATATATATTTTTTTACTTAAATGAATACTTTTACGTATTTCTAATTTTTAACACTCATGTGCTTTTTTATCATCTATTGTTTTTCAACGAGACTTCTTTGCAGAAAAAGACA
This sequence comes from Trifolium fragiferum, assembly GCA_954870985.1. Taxonomy (NCBI): domain Eukaryota; kingdom Viridiplantae; phylum Streptophyta; class Magnoliopsida; order Fabales; family Fabaceae; genus Trifolium; species Trifolium fragiferum. The sequence continues at coordinate 52,965,350 of OX940793.1, read as the reverse complement.
AATTTAGCGGCGTTGTTGTATAAGACAATTAAAGATGCAAAAAAACTAATAGATAAAAAAGAATCTCAGATACCGTTCCTATTTGCTGGACGAGAAAATATAGCTCGTTTAAAGGTATATCTACCGTATATTTCCTACAAGTAGAATGGCTTATTTTATGAAATTGTTTTCATATTTGTGCAGGTAGTGGATTTTATTGATCAAAAAAATTTGACTCAAGTCCTAGAGATTGTCATACCTTTTTGTGAAGTAATTGCTCGTCGTCTTGCTTCAATTGAATCGGAAAGGTATATATATCATTTTATAAAATGATAAACCGTGCTCTCAAAATGTTAATTTCAAAATAATTTTTTTCTTTTTTTTAATTTTCTTAACTAATGCACCGTATATATACATGACCCTTATTTTATATATATTGCCTCCCATCCTAAATACAAGAAGAAGAAAAAAAGCAGGTCAACGAAAATTTATATATTTAATCTAAAATGTAATTATGGCTGACTAGCCTAATATTATTGCTAAGGATTTGTATAAGTATTGATACAAGTAAATTAATCACCTTCTACATATCTAATTAGTTTAGAGACTCGTGCATTCTCACGTATTTATCGATTTTTATTCAATATTTACGTTGTTATTATATTAACTTAAAAATAAAAGTGAAATTATTGTGTTATTTTTTGTAAAAATTATTAAATTAAAAAGATTGTTTTATTAAGACTATTGTCTCGTGTATATTTTTAAATAAATTATTATGTATATGTTCTGATTATAAAAAATTTATTTAAAAGTTATCAATAAGTTAATATATTTAACTTATTGATTTGTGATAAACTTATTAGAGTAAAATTACATAGAAACATAATATTTTTTTTATATTATTAAAACTTATAAGGACAAATTAATAAATTTGTGGTGATTGTTCCTGTTTTTTGCTATAAATTTTTTTATTAAATTTTCTCTAATCTTTTTTATTATTTCCCCCCTATTTTTATGCACAAATTCATTTTTTTTATTTTTTTTCTATTTTTATGCATACTGTAAAATTACAATGAATGATATAAAATTTGGAATATGGTTAATGTTGGGTTATTATTATTATTTTATTACTATAATAACTATTATGATATATACTTCAAAAGTCTGACAGTAATTCATCACGTTTTGGATTGTTTGGTTTTGGTCAAGGCATATGTTATTTGTTTCCTTGTGATAAGGAACAAACTATTCTTCCCTATCTCTTAGTGCCTTACTTATAGGAACCACAACGATATTATTTTGAAGCCCACATGGTCCTATATATATAATTCATATCAGTATGCAGTAAGATACACACAAAAAAAAAACATAACACGCAGAACATAAACCAGTATCCCAAAACCAGTTTTTTACTTGTTTAATTTTTCCTCCCACATATTGAGTCTCTGAGTTTTAACATCAACCTGATAAAATTAATTAATTCTTGCAAGTTCTGATACCTCGTTGAGAAGGGTCTGTTAAATCCTGTGGGATTTGCGCATAACCGCGGATAAATCCTTGAGGACAGTGCGATTCAGCACGTCTCAGATCAAACATTATTTTTCTTTCATTGCAGATATTGTTTTATTAGCAGGTCACAAGTTCTTTATAATAACAACAGAAGGTTCGTTACAACAACAGTGTTTTGTAGCATCAGCAAGTTCTCCGCAACACGCAGGTTCGCCGTAACTCGACATAACGGTAATTTTCTCAACAATCTCAAGGATTTAATGGCTGACGTAAACAACAACAACAACGGCGACAACAACAACAACAACAACAACAACAACAACAATAACAATGACAACAACAATGTGAATTCTCTTAACGACTCTCAAAATCAGCAAAACGTTGTTCTTGTTCCGACCGTCAATTTCGCAAAACAGTTCCCTGATGTTACAAAAATTGAAGAATTCAATGGTCAGAATTTTCGTAGGTGGCATGAACGTGTCTACTCAATCCTCGACATGTATTCAGTTACTAATGCCCTCTCCGAATCAAAGCCAGCGTCAACCGCAACGGAAAAAGTAACTGAACAGTGGGCACATGCAAACAAGGTATGCCGACACACTATTTTGAGTACCCTCTCTAATGAATTGTTTGATGTCTACTGTTCATATAAAGAAGCAAAGGAGATATGGGAATCAATGGCTACCAAGTACACTGCTGAAGATGCCGGGAAACAGAAATTTGTAATCGGTAATTATTATCGGTGGGTAATGGTTGAAGACAAAGACATCAAGGCGCAGATTAATGAGTATCACAAGCTGTTGGAAGATTTGAAAGCTGAAAACATCACCCTTCCTGATGAGTTTGTTGCCGGAATTCTCATTGAGAAGCTTCCTGAATCGTGGAAAGATTACAAGAACCAATTGAAACACAAGCAGAAACAATTGCCACTTGCTGACTTGATCACACATATCATCATTGAGGATACCAACAGAAAGGAGAGCAAGGCTGCGAAGGCAAAAGCAATGGCTTCAAAAGCTAATTTGGTCCAGAACAAATCTCGTCATAAATCTCAAAATTCAAGGTATGATCAAAAGTCTGAGAGTAAATCTGATCATAATAATAGTAATAATATTCATCGTGTTACTAACCCCACCATTAAGAAAAAAGGAAATTGCTATGTTTGTGGTAAGTCAGGACATCATGCAGCTATATGTAGATATCGCAAGGGAAATGACAACCCTCCTAAGCCAAGGGCTAACCTGGCTGAAAGAGATGATGATGATGATGATGATATCATTGATGCGGTCATTTCTCAAGCTAATATTGTGACTGATGTGAGTAAGTGGGTGGTAGACTCTGGAGCTACCAGGCATATATGTGCTGACAAAAATGTGTTCACCTCCTACACTGCTGTGGGGGAAGGAGAAGAACAAGTTTATCTTGGTGATTCTCGTACAGTAGCTGTTCAAGGAAAAGGAAAAGTCATGCTAAAACTCACATCAGGAAAGACCTTGGCTTTAACTGAAGTGCTGCATGTGCCTAAAATCAGAACTAATTTAATTTTTGTGGCTCTATTGAGCAAGGGTGGGGTTAAAGTGTCATTCGAGTCTGACAAGATTGTAATGACAAAAAATAATGTTTTTGTGGGAAAAGGTTATTGTGATCAGGGTCTCTTTGTACTCAACATTTCTGAAGTTATTAATAATAATGTTTCTTCTTCTGCTTACTTGATTGATTCTTATGATGTATGGCATGCTAGATTAGGACATATCAGTTCTCCCTATGTTTTTAAATTGCATACTCTTGGCATGATTACTTTAAAAAATAAGCAATTTGATAAGTGTGATATTTGTTTAGAATCAAAATTAACTAAAAAGATGTGTAAATCTGTGCAACGTGAATCTGAACCTCTTAGTTTAATTCATACCGATTTAGGAGATTTGAAACAAACATTGTCTAGAGGAGGTAATAAATATTACATAACATTTATAGATGATTTTTCTAGATTTACTAAAGTTTATTTGTTGAAAAATAAAGATGAAGCATTTGATAAATTTATTTTATACAAAGCTGAGGTAGAAAACCAATTGAGTAGAAAAATTAAAAGGGTTAGATCTGATAGAGGAGGAGAGTACATTTCTTTTAATGACTTTTGTGAGAAAGAAGGAATAATTCATGAAGTAACTCCCCCTTATTCTCCTGAATCAAATGGAGTAGCTGAAAGAAAAAATAGAACATTAAAAGAAATGATGAATGCTATGTTAGTTAGTTCATCTGCACTAAACAACCTTTGGGGTGAAGCTTTATTAACTGCTTGCTTTGTTCAAAATAGGATTCCTCATAAGAAAACTGGTAAAACACCCTATGAATTGTGGAAAGGTTTTAAACCGAATCTTAAATATTTGAAAGTGTGGGGGTGCTTAGCTAAAGTGATGTTGCCTGATCCTAAAAAGAGAAAAATAGGTTCTAAGACCTCTGATTGTTTATTTATTGGTTATGCCGAACATAGTGCTGCATATAGATTTCTTGTTTTGAAAAGTGATGTGCTTTCTTATAACATTATTATTGAAACTAAAAATGCAGAATTTTTAGAAAATGTTTTTCCTCTTAAAGTAGAAAGTGTTGTTGAGCAACATTCTTTAGAAAATTCAAGTGAAAATTCATGTAATGATTTAAGAAGAAGTAAAAGACCAAGAAAAGAGACATCCTTCGGAAGTGACTTTTACACATATCTTGTTACACATATCTTGTTGAAGATGAACCTAAAAATTTTTATGAAGCAACTTCTTCTTCTGATGCAAAATTTTGGAAAGAAGCTATTAAAACTGAAATGGATTCAATTTCTAAAAACCATATTTGGATTCTAGTTGATTTACCTAAAGGAGCAAAAGTCATTGGTTGTAAATGGATTTTTAAGAAAAAATATTTACCGGATGGTTCTATTGAAAAATATAAAGCTAGATTAGTAGCAAAAGGCTTCACTCAAAAACAAAATATTGATTATTTTGATACTTTTGCTCCGGTAACTAGAATTGCATCAATCCGTGTTTTAATAGCTCTTGCTTCTATTTATAAACTAGTTATTCATCAGATGGATGTGAAAACGGCCTTTTTAAATGGTGATTTAGAAGAAGAGATTTATATGTCACAACCTGAAGGATGTGTAGTGTCTGGTCAAGAAAATAAAGTGTGTAAACTTCTAAAATCATTATATGGTTTAAAACAAGCACCAAAGCAATGGCATGAGAAATTTAATCAAGTTTTGATTAGTGATGGTTTTTTATCGATTGAAGTTGATAAATGTGTATACACTAAATCTGTGAACAATGAATGTGTCATTATATGTTTATATGTTGATGACATGCTTATCTTTGGTACTTGTATTGATATTGTGATTAGAACCAAGACATTTCTTGCTTCTAAATTTGATATGAAAGACATGGGAGAAGCAAGTGTAATTTTGGGAGTTAAAATCATAAGGAAGGATGATAGTATAATACTATCTCAAGAGCATTATGTTGAGAAACTTTTAAAGAAGTTTAAATATTATGACGTTAAGTCTGTGAGTACCCCTTATGATGTTAACTCTCAATTAAAAAAGAATAGAGGTGAACCTGTTGATCAAACTCAATATGCCCAAATTATTGGGAGCTTACTGCATTTGATGAATTTCTCGCGACCTGATATTGCATATGCAGTAAGTAGATTGAGTAGATATACACATAGTCCTAATCAGGATCATTGGGAGGCACTTGCTAGAGTTATGAAATATTTGAGAGGTACCATGAATTATGGTATTAAATATAGTGGATTTCCCGCTGTACTAGAAGGATACAGCGATGCTAACTGGATCTCTGATTCAGACGAGACAAAATCTACTAGTGGTTATGTGTTTACACTTGGTGGAGGTGCTATCGCGTGGAGATCAGTCAAACAATCTATAATTGCCAGATCAACTATGGAATCAGAGTTCATAGCTCTGGAATTGGCTGGTAGTGAGGCTGAGTGGTTAAGAAACCTCTTAGCTAGTATTCCTTTAGGAATAAAACCAACTCCATCAGTGTCGATGCATTGTGATTGCCAATCTGCAATAGCCGTGGCAAAGAACAAATCGTTCAATGGTAAAAATAGACATATTCAATTGAGACATAATGTAGTAAAACAGCTGTTAAAGGATGGAACAATATCGATCGATTATGTGAAGTCAGAAGTGAACTTAGCTGATCCTCTGACAAAGCCCCTGGGAAGGAAAATAATTTGTGACACATCGAGGGGAATGAGACTTAAGCCAACTGAAATCAACAAGTGATAGGAACCCAACCTTTGTGATTGGAGATCCCATGAATAAGGTTCATATGGGTAAGAACAAGTTACTTGTTAGATCTGCTAGCACTAAAATTAATTAATAATTAATTTTTGTTTTAGTCCCTTTCCTATGGTGTGAATGAGAAAGTGCTAGATGCTGCATTATAGAGAGGATAAGCTCACGTAGCTTTTAATGAATTTCATATCCCTTATGGGTAGTGTATGATTTGCAGTATACACTTGATGAAATCACCTATATGAGTTTCAAGTGGGGCCGCTTGTATGAGATCTTGGCAAATCTCTAGAGAACTCATGAATAAAACCAGGCACGCGCACGGCCTATTCGCGCAACACAGCGAAAACAGCAAGAACTGTGGGGGTGTAATGTGATTGGTAGACCGCTAACATACGTCAAATGTCATTGATTCATATAGCTTGCTACACCGATGTCATTCTGTGTTAAGTACTATCAGTCTAGGACTGGTTCATATAGCTTGCTACACCAAGTTTGATGCATTGCACCTACGATGTTAACTCAGAGAAAATTTCTTTTTCGACTTTTGAAATATGTGGGGGATTGTTGGGTTATTATTATTATTTTATTACTATAATAACTATTATGATATATACTTCAAAAGTCTGACAGTAATTCATCACGTTTTGGATTGTTTGGTTTTGGTCAAGGCATATGTTATTTGTTTCCTTGTGATAAGGAACAAACTATTCTTCCATATCTCTTAGTGCCTTACTTATAGGAACCACAACGGTATTATTTTGAAGCCCACATGGTCCTATATATATAATTCATATCAGTATGCAGTAAGATACACACAAAAAAAAAAAACATAACACGCAGAACATAAACCAGTATCCCAAAACCAGTTTTTTACTTGTTTAATTTTTCCTCCCACATATTGAGTCTCTGAGTTTTAACATCAACCTGATAAAATTAATTAATTCTTGCCAGTTCTGATACCTCGTTGAGAAGGGTCTGTTAAATCCTGGGGGATTTGCGCATAACCGCGGATAAATCCTTGAGGACAGTGCGATTCAGCACGTCTCAGATCAAACATTATTTTTCTTTCATTGCAGATATTGTTTTATTAGCAGGTCACAGGTTCTTTATAATAACAACAGAAGGTTCGTTACAACAACAGTGTTTTGTAGCATCAGCAAGTTCTCCGCAACACGCAGGTTCGCCGTAACTCGACATAACGGTAATTTTATCAACAGTTAAAACTGATAAAGACAATATATATATATATATATATATATATATATATATATATATATCAATTAATCTCTAGTTTAAATACTAAGTGAAATGGTTTTTACAAATACTAAGTGACACCATCGTGTGCTACTTCATAATAGCAGAGTCTCGGTTTGTTCCATAAGTAATAATCAGAACAGGACATGTTTGGAATAAAAAGCTGAGAAAAGGTTAATGTTATGTTGAAACTCAAAGACTCAACCATTGTTGTATAAAAAAGTACAAAAAGCAAACTATTTCTAAAGTTTTATATCTAAAATCTCAATGTTTTTCAGGGAAGTTCCCCCAGACATGAAAGAAGCTATAGCTACTTTATGTTATATTGGATTAAAGTATAGTGAGCTTCCATCTTTGGTGAAGCTTCGGTCGCACTTTTCTAACTACTACAGCGAACAATATTTAGTTAATCTCACCAAGTGCAAACCAGATTGTTGTGTTAACAAGCAGGTTCTATGAATGTTTTGTATGCTTGTTGTACTTTTTTTTTTTTTTTTTTTTGCGGATAAAACATCTCATACACGATTTCAATTGCAGTAATGAAGTTGCTGTTACTTCCAAATCCGACAAAGAATGAGCGAAACAAATTTCTAAAAGAAATAGCTCAACGAAGCAATGTCACATGGGATCCAAAATTTGGTGAGGAAGATACAAAGGCTTCTGCCTTTCCAGAATCAATGTCACATGTAAGTATATTACTCACTAGTTAGTACGAACATTGCATTATTATATCTTAATAATATACAAATGCAAGCACATGTTAGGGAAAGAAAGCTTATTTGTCCACTCCTAACCACACTCTTGCCAAATCACCATTTTTAAATATTATTTGCATGCCATATTTAGCTTAGGTTGCCAAGTTGGAAAGATGACTTGGATAAATATTTAAACTTTTGAAGAGAAATTAAATAGTCACTTTTGTGTTTGGCAAAACAAAATTTGAATTTTTTTTTACCATTTTAAACTTATTGTGAGATTAAGTTTCTTGAGTTGGAAGTAAAATTCAAAAGTTTGAATTTCATTCTTATTTTGTTGTCCTTCATTCTTATTAAGGCTAACAAACAAGGACAACTCAGATTTGGCCCAATACAAAGGTCCATTTGTTTACAAACAAAAAACTGACTTATGAGAAAATAAAGGAAAGTAAAAAGATAAGGGAAGGATCTGAGCACACAGAAAACATAACAAAGCAAACGACAAACATCACGCGTTTAACCCAGCAAACGACCAAAGCATCACGTGAAACCCAAATCCGGCAACAAATCTCTTCCTCCACGCTACCAATTCAAATTGATTCCTCCCAAATCATGCAAATACCTGAACCATCAAGAAGAGGGTTCTGCACCATTAACCAAAGCATGCAAACATGTCTCTTTCTCTTAACCCATCTCCCAAAAACATACCGAAATCTTGAAACTTTTAAAGGCTGGAATACAAGAGTTGTGGTATGTAGATTTGAATTTTGAATTTGAATTTCCCCCTTCAGTTATAGAGTTAATATTTAAATTTGATTTGAGTAGTATATAAGTGATGGTCTCTTCAATTTGTTTCATCTGTTTTCAGTTTTGATTTTTTTTTTTTTCTATCATGTTTAGCAATTTGTGGTTGTTGATTTATAAAACCCTAATCTCAGATTATTAGTTCCCTATCTTTGGTTTTAAGATGTTTATTCAACCCTTTATTGCAGAAAATCTAACTTTGGTTTTATTTGATTTTCAGGATCCATTGTGAGTGTATATCCAAGTTGAAGTGAAATTATGGTTGAATAAACATACAAGGTAATTGTTGAATTTTGGTTGGGATCAATTTTTTTTTTGTTGGTGTTATGAATTTAATCATCTTGAGCTTCAGATGTTTTATTTCAATGTCAAGATGGTTTTTTGTTATATTTCTAACTCATTTTAGTTGTGAATCTTTTTTAATCTTTAGTTTTAAAAATTCTGAATTTCATTATCTAAGTTTATGGACATACAACCTTTCTGACTCACAAACTATGATTTTTCTGGTAACATTTATTTGTGTTTATTTGTTCCGAAATCTCTAATTTTCTAAAACCTAATCAAAGTTCATCCAGTGTTTTGGAATTAGAGTTTGATTCAAAAATGTAATTTAACATGTTTTAATAATGATTTTTTCAAATTGTTTTTATAAGCAACAAAAATAATAGTGTATTAGAAACAGAGCTGTTGCACAATAATCAAAAGGTTTTATTTCTTTCCCTTTTTTCACATGTGCATAGACATCAGCCATTAACTAGGAATAGTGACTGTTAGTTTGATTCAATCTATCAAGATATGCCTTATTAGTAAGAAATTTCGGTTAGTGTTTCATTTGAATGAACAAACCTTCTTGATATTTTTAAGCCATGGACACATAAGTTGATAATTTCAAAATTAGCCTTTGTTTATATATAGGACACATGATTTGTTTTCATAATATTTAATTATCCATTCAATTTTATCACAAATTTATATAGCATTTGTAAATTGTGAACGAAATTCCAAAAATACGGTTTTTCCCGTGCGTTGCAGATGTGGTTAAGTGGTTTCCAATTTTGAAACTAGAGGAATTCACTATATCATGAATTAGAATAGGACATTTGATAAAATTTGTTTATGATAAAATAAGTTTAGGCATATAAATGACACTTCATGCTGCCTTGCTTTTGGTTGTGATACAGGACATGCAAGTTATCTTCAGCCTTGCATATTAAATAGCTGTTAAAAGGCTTGCATTCATTATAATTTTAGTTTCTTCATGAATATGCAAATGAAAGAAGTACTTGGTCCTGTTAGGAGAAGAAACAAGGAATAAAAATTAGGAAGCATACTATAGATTTAGGAAAGAAGTTTTGATGCTATATGTAAGAACAATGGACACTATACTATATGATAAATATTAAGAATGGTGCTTATATCATTTTCAGTCCTCTAAAATGTTTAAACCTCAAATTGATCCCTGTAGACTGAGTAAAACTCCAAATACTTTGTTCATTTATCTTCTTAGAGTTTTTGAAGTAAATTCTTGAGAAAACAAATATTAATGCACTATTTTGCATTTTGATCTCATTTTTTATTTCTTTCAGGTAACTCTAGATTTTTGGTTGTTGCTGTGAAGAAAAATGGTAAAAAGCTATATTTTCATAGCTATTTAGTATATTTCTTCAAAATAGTATGAATAATTAGCGAAAGAGTTATTAGAATACTATTCTTCTTATTTTAAAACATTCAATTTTTTATTTCATTATGACGATTCTTTTGATTAGTACCATTATCGAAAAATAAACACATATCATACTTAATTAGGACCCTTTTTAGGCCATGACCAAGCCTGAAGTGAAACCATTGGTTTTTTGGCTTAATGGAATTAAAGTCGGTATGCTTATTTCTTAAAAGAAATATGGGTTAAGTTCTTCACATTTTTTGGTTCCTCCTTTATGAAATCTAAATGTATTGATAATTTTTCTTTCATAAATCTGCCTTTTAATCTTGACAACTACCAAAGGCATGGGGATTAAGTCAAATTCAAGCATTCAAGTTAGTAAGTTGACTCAATTAATGAAATTTTAATTAAATCAATTTTTTTCAAAGGTGATTTAATTATCACTATCAAATTCACATTGCTTTGATTTTTTTATAGAATTGTCAATTACTCTTAGTGTGATCATTATTACCTATATAGAATGAACAAAATAAGGATTAGAATAAAAACAATGGATGCTTTATGCTCTTTTTTCATTACTTTCTGATTCATTGTTCACAGTGGATAACTTATGCTCATAGTGGTTGTGATCATGTTATAATAGTTGCTTTATGCTCTTTATTGATGTTGGTATTCTGTTTTCAGGTTAAAGTTTTAAATTGAAGATGAAGATGCAATGGGATGGAGTGTCGACTTCATGAGTTTAATCACCTAATGCTCTTCATCTTATTTTGTGTTGTATATGCATGTCAGTATATTGTTACTTCTCAATTTTGATTTGAAATATGCAATGAAATTCAAGCTATTGTTATTTGTTTATTGTACAGGGAAGCGGCATGACCCCATTTGATATATCAAATATCTTGATGACGTTAACATTGAGACTTGCTGTTTGAGTTTTTGATGATAGGAGTATTGTGAACAAGGGTAGTGAGCACCTTGGACCAAAAATGATATGAACCTGAAAGTGAAGCCAGAGAATCTCCTAACTGGATTGTATCAGATGCAAAATGTAATCAAGGTATGTATCAACATTATTACTCTCAGATTTTGTTAATTTTGAAGTTATGTAAAGTTATGTTTTGAGTTGCATAATTTTGAGTCAAGCCATTACAATTTGGTTTATAATATATATTAGGAAGGTACTTACTTGAGCATGAACCTTAAGAGTCTCATTCTTGGATTATCTTATTCATCTAAAAAATTGTTCATATTTGCCTCTTTTCTTGAATGGTTTGCATGTCATTACATTTTGGATTTAATTTTTTAGTTGTGAAAGTGAGCACTCAAAGTAATTGAGGAAATGTCTCAATATGAGAAACTAATGGCTTTGTGGTCTTATTTTTGTCCTTTAATCTTAAATTTGATATTTGTACTTCTATATGAAATCATATTTGCAAATTTCATGAGATGTGTTAAGTAGAATTCTTCTGGCTTCTTATATTACCAATTTTGAATCCCATGATAAAATGTGTGGTTGCTATAAAAAAAAAACGAAAGTAGTAGAGCAAGAAAATGCTTTTTTGTTGGGATTTTTGTTATGCTCATAGGTAAACTACTTTTCATACTTGGTTTGGTATGTTATCAAGTGCGCTTATATATATTTTTTAAAACAGCAAATAATTTATAAACAAGAGCTCTTTGGCACAAGAGAAACTCTCAAAAGATGGGAACAAACAAACCCATTACTTGGACAAAGACTACAACCAGCCAAATGCCACAAGAACAGGAAAAGCTAAACAGAGGCCGAAAGAGAAAACAAGGAAAAGGAGGATGCAACAAAAACCAGAGGCTTCAAAACAAACTGAAACTATCTCTTATTCAAACAAAACTCCGGTACCGAAATCCATTTGTAAAACAAGCACAGAGAAGAACTTCCTCTTCCTATCCACCATTTCCAAGAAGCTACTTTAATGTCTTCTAACAAAGCAGTACCATCCACTACCCCGATTTCGAAAAGTATATGCTTTTTATGCCGCCACACGGTCCAAATAACTGTCGCTACATAATTTAACAAGGACAGATTAAGGAGTTAGAACTGTTTGCACCTCAACTTCCTTTTTAATGATGTATTTGCAGATTGTGTGTTAAATAATGTTATGCATCCTTTTTTATACTTTTCATGGTCGGTAATTAGTAATATACATATATATTATTACAATTTGCAGATTGTTCTTTGTTGTTGTTGTTAACATTTGAATTTTTATTTTTATTAATAATTATATGTTACTTAATATTAACTAGATCGTATATCGGATATAATACAATCATTTTATTACATGAAATTTTTTAAAAAATACCAGAGAACCTATAAAAAATACTGCATATACATATTTATTGGGATAATTTTTGAATGTGCCTCTAACAACACGGGGGGCTTACAGAAAAGTGTCGCATATAAATCTTTATTTATCCTTTTATTTAGATAATTTATAAATCTGTACCCAAAAACATTGGGGCTTACTGAAATTACATATAAATTTTTATTTATATATTTTATTAAAATAACTTTTTAATCTATCTCTAAAAATACGGGGGCTTAAAGAAAAGTATTGCACATGATTTGTTTTCATAATATTTAATTATCTATTCAATTTTATTACAAATTTATATAGTATTTGTAAATTGTAAATTGTGAACGAAATTACTAAAAGACGGTTTTCCCCGTGCGTTGCACGGGTACACCGACTAGTATATATATATATATGTAAGAAGAATTCTACTTGTAAGCGCATGTGTGTTTGATGCATATATCTTTCTTTAACCGCTTTCTAATTCGTATTCTGCAGGACACCATGGAGATTGTGCCGGTTGGGTGTTGGAAATTTTGATGCTTCATGCAATAGCAACGGTCACGCCGTATGGTTGATGGAAAGAAAGAACAAATTAAAGGATTATAGTATAGACCCGATTAAGTCTGTAGTCATATGTTTTTGGTTTATTTTTCTGTTGGTATTTTTTTTTGTTAAAATTGCGATATCTTTTCTTTATTAATATATTATAGTATATAGTATTTATCTTTGCCATTAAAAAAAAGACAAGGTCAAGTCAATTGAAAATAGAATTTTTGGTTGTTATTCTTTCTTGGTTATTTCCACAGTCTTCTTTTTTGTGCTTATTTTTTTCTTTAGGATTGAGACATGTTGCGGGAAATCCTCTTCCATGGGACACGAGAATGGATCCTTTCAAAAAAAAAATTAATTTTTCTCAATTTTTATATCTTTTACCATCAATCAACTTTAAACCATTTCTTTTAAATATTGTTTTGCATTTACAATCCAATAGTCCAAATACCAACATTATTTTCTCAATTTTTTTTCAAATTGAGAAAATCTCATCTCCATGTGACACAGGTGTTTGTTTGGATAATCAAGGAATAGTGAATTCAATACATTTTTTGTCAGATAGCTTTGGAGATCTTAATTTTTATACATTGGTACCTATCAGGGAGCTCTAAGGTATTCCATCCAAGAAAAATAAAATTGAGTATATAATAGGCATCACTTTTATAATATTACCCCCATCCTAAACAATGGTCCTTATGTATATTAATGCATAATTTGAATCATTAATATTTTTAGTTTTTTTTCATAAGAAATTATAAAATTTAATATTGTGAAAATATTTATTGAGACAAATCAAACAAGATCTTATTTGCTAATATTTGTCTTTGTACATTAGTAAAAAAATATGGTCAAAATAAATGTCAACAGTAAACAAGGACAATTGTTTTTGGACGGAGTGAGTAAGCATTTATACTTATATATTTTTGTTGAATTTATAATGATATAAACTTATTAGTGGGATATATATAGAATTATTGGTGGGATTCTTTTAAAAAAATTTAAAAGATGTTGGATTGAAGAGATTAAGTATTTATTAAATACTATTATTAAAATATATACGCGAGATCCAATTAAGTATCAAAAAATGGGGAGCACCATTATGGATGCTCTAAGCCATAGCAATGCGAATATTGGTAGGTTGTACATTAAATTTGGAATATGCGGTTGTGTGTGAATTTGAGTGGTATTTGTCATTTTGTAAAGATAAATATATTGTACAGATGAGCTATTCTTACGTAGACACAAACCTAAATTAATTATTCTTAGGCATACATGCAAAATTTTAAAAAATTAAAAGAAAAAATAATTGAATAATATTAGATGATGTGACTAAATTATTTATCTTTAATTTTTTCTCATTGATGTGTCTACACCTAAATATAATTGATTTGGAATTGTTGTGCCAAGTTAGCATTTCTATATACAGACACTTGTAAGTCGCAACATCTGATAAAAAATTATTCTTACTAAATATTTATTTCAGATTCTATCAAACAATCCGTTTTTAAGGAGAGTTTACTAACCAGTTAAACTAGTTTGTCATAATAGTCTTTATTTTTTTATTTATTTTTTCACCACCAGTTTAATCAGGTTCGGAGGTCAGTTCTGTCATCAAGTGGTTCTAGCTCCCTTCCGATCGCAATTGCGGAGGATCGAACCGTGGTCCTCCCTACCAAGTTCAGCGCCAATTATTACTGAACCAATTAACGATTGGTTGTCATAATAGTCTTTAGATGAATGAAAGATTTAAAAAACATTAAATAGTTACTTTAATTAGTCCATGATAAGTGATGTGTGTTATGATTTCAAAAGATTAAAAAGATGATTAGGTTCTTCGAATCCCTTCCTTATCGTAATTTGATAAACACTGTCTTATATTGCAATATCCCTCTTTGTCGTCACGATGAATTTACAAAATAGTTCAAATTATGGTTAGTGAATAAGAACTCTTTCTTATAATAATAACACCCTAATGTCTTAGGTGAATTCAAAATCATAAGAAGTTTTATAGAACATTAATTCATTTATCACAGTACAATAATTCGATATATCTAAAGTAATTATTGACAAAACAGTTTATCTCAAATTCCAGTTCAACAATTAGGGTTAGTAATCAATTGATACATAACTAAAAGCAATTTATAATGTTGTAATTCATAAAAGCATGAAGAACAGAGATAAATGAATAACGATAAGATTGAAATTCCAATAATAAAATCCTAAGAAGCTTACATTCCAGATTGATCCAAGGAAGATAATCTAATGAACGCAGTCAATAAATAAGTTAGCTACTCATGGTTACAATAATCATAGCATAAAGTTTGAAGAAAGAATACATGATCAAGATGATATAAGGTTGTTGAATCTTCCTCCCGGATGAATCTCCAGCCCTAGCACTCTCAAATATGTGTTCCATGGTATTTTTACACTGAAAATTGACCCCTAGGCCAGTTCTTGAAGTCCATGCTTATAGAAAAACGTGAAATTCTGATCTGCTGTCTCGAGGTTGCGCGCGGTGCAGCTTATCCCGCGCTAGGCGCAGACAACAGAACTCAAATGAATTTATTTTCTTCATGAAAGTTGTAGCTCTTGATCTTAGCTTTCCTTTGCCGCAAGTCACACCTCATTATGAGTTACGAAACTTTAGATATGGTCAAAATACAAAACATACGTCATGATGCAAACTGTGCTGATTTTCTTCATATAATTGATCTGAAACATCTGTTTTTGACTAATGCGTCCAAATCTTCAACTTAATAAAAAATACCTAAAACCATATCTAAATGACTCGAATTAACTTAAAACTAATATAAATTGATGCGAAAATGACCCTAAAACTAAGTGTCGTGATGGAGTATTAAAATGCTTAAATGCTTAATATTTTCAAAGACAATATAATTGCTCTAAGTGTATATGATTGTACTTCTTCCCCTTTAAAATCTTTTGTAGCCCTACAATTTTGACTTATGATAGCATTAAAAGCGCTATTAGGATTTTGATTTGCATTTTTTATGTAAATTTTTTTTACTAATATAGTTCAGGGGATAAAGATGGGAGAAAAAATTTTGAGAACGGGAAATGAAATAATATTCTTCATCTCGCTCTATCTTATAACATTGTTAAACATATATCATGCAAAATCTATCTCAATTTTATCTTAGCATTTTTAACTAAACTGCTCAAATAATATATTAACATAATTGTGGTGTTGAAACATGCATATTCTAATAGTACTTCTAATAGTACTTCTAAACATGGTCATAATATCATCTATATCTTGAAGACCAGGCAATGGAAATATGAGAATGGCAGCAACACCAGTTAGTTGAACTAATTGTGGTGTTGAAACATGCATAGAAGAATACACCAATGCCTTTCCTCCACATTCTTTAACTGATTTCACCAAACTCACATATTTTTTCCTTGTCTCAATCTCTTCATTCTTATATAACTGATTTCACCTGGCTTTTATTAAAATAAATAAGATATATACATCACTACCACACCACAGTCATTATTGTACTTGTCAGGATATTAACAAAGGAAGAGATTAAAAAGAAAATTAAACATATACATGTAATATATTTAGTTTAATTTAGAAGAGCATTCCCGTTTGGCTTAAACGAAATAGAGAAGTATAAAATTATATTTGACAATATTTCTCCTTAAAAGTATTAAAGAAATAAAGTAAAGAAGTAAAAAATAAAGAAAAGTGAAGTCAAACACAATTTTTTCCTTCTTTACTATTTTTAAGAAGAAGAAAAAAAGGAGAAAATAAGTCGGGCCAAATGGTGCCTAATAGTACTTCTAAACATGATCATCAATATCATCCATATCTTGAAGACCAGGCAATGGAAATCTGAGAATAGCGGCAACACCAGTTAGTTGAGCCAATTGTGGTGTTGAAACATGCATAGAAGAATACACCAATACCTTTCCCCCACCTTCTTTAACTGATTTCACCAAACTCACATATTTTTTCCTTGTCTCAATCTCTTCATTCTTATATAAATCATCACTTATTAAAAGTGTCTCAATTGCTTTCATCTCATGTGCACTCTCCACATGTTTTGGTCCATAACACACACGATCTGAATTGTTACACACCATGTCCCACAATTCCTTAAAAGTTCTAATCTCTAAGCCCAAATTGCTGTCCTTTATCAAATTCATCACTGCCATGTCATTCAAAACTTCCCTCAAATCAAAATCACAATTACCCTTGTTATTGCACTTTGACCCCACAACGACGATACATGACTTGTTCTCTTCGATACACCTCATTCTTAACTTTTTTGCTTCTGACAAAAGAAACCTGCGAAAAGTAGCTGGGGATAGCGATGCATTATCATCGTTGTCCCCTGTTATTACTACACTTCGCACAACTTTGAAATCCACATGCTTCACAAAAGCTGCAAAAACATCACGAAAAAACACGTTAGACGAGGAAGAAGATTTTTTATGTGAATGTGAACGTGAAGACGCTTCGATCTTCGAGCAACAACTGGTAACCCCTTTGCCAAGTAAGTGAATCTCTGCTTGGTGTTGTTGAATCACAACAACGGCTAGATTGGCATCGGATGAAGAAGTAGAATTATTATTCTCGGTAGCATCGGCTAAAGCTTCGACGGCATTTGGACCCCACAACTTTTTTTGAAGGTCAAATGGTTTATGTCTTTCGAGGGTTAAAGTGTGGAAGGAGCCAGCAGCAACATGTTGATTCGATTCAAGGTTGCGACCGTGGACGCGAAGGGTAGAAGAGTCTTTATGAAAGTCACGACATGTGACTTTAAGATGAAGGTTGAGTTTGACACGTGACGCGGTGTTTTTATTTGCTTCGAGGTGGACTTTCTGTGTGGTATCAGCGGTGACGACATCGCCGATGGTGATGAGGTTATAAAGGAGCCAAACATCATCGGGCTCTTCTGCAATAATTTTAACACTTCCTCTTTGATTTAGAACAAAATCCTTTTCCAAGAGCTTCATATCAATTTAATTATTAATTGACTATAACTTATTAATTTTCAATGGATGTAGTGAGAATGAACGAAGATTTAGGTGTTTCGCAATTTACGCCAGAGATTTAGGATTGAAAGATCTTTATGTGTGCTCTAATGTTATATTAGGTATGTTAGAGTTGCGTGTTATGTTCCTATTGGGAGTTTAGGATTTTGATGGTGTTGTTTTATTGTGAAAACAATTCCTTATTTTGGGTACAAGCTAAATAATGCATTTGTTGGATTCATCAATTGAATGTTCCAGTTGCTTTTACAACATACTAAGAATTTATACTGGTCCAAGTCCAATAGCTAAATTTAATGGAAAAATTACACCAAGAATCTTTATCTTACTTTTGTTTTTGGTCAAAGATCTATATCTTATATTTATTTTTAATAAATTTGCCTTTTATCTTATTTTATTTTTTTGACACATATAATTTATCTTATTTTATTTTCATAAACGTGCAAAAGTTAATTTTTTTTTATTTTATTTATTACATATTAGTCTTCTATTTATTTATTTATTTTTTTCACACGGGTATTTATTTTTGTAAACAAGTACGAGTTAATCATTTATTTTGTCATCTTTTATTAAAAAATGGGTAAAGTGACAATTATCCCAATTTATTTTTTTGACTTGACCCCTCCAAAATTATGATTTATGAGTCAATCTGTTTATCCGACTCAATTTAACAACTCTAACTACGATACATGTTGTGTACGTTGTATTGTCAACACACACGTACTCTACCACTCAACAATATCACCACATGATGATGATCGGAGGATGATCCACCAATCATGGTGTGAATCACTAAATATCCTCAATGAATTTTTCACATAAAGATATACCATAACAATTTTAAATTTGTCTGGAAATCATTTCTTCTTCTTTTTTGTCAAGTAGTTTAGTAGCCAAAAATTTCACTTTAAATTGGATAAGTGGGGTATTCGAGATTCGAACTTCGACCCCTACATATATAATACAATATCTTTACCATTTAAGTTAAACTTGTAAAGACAAAAGAAATCATTTCTAATTTGTGTTAAACCGTACATTTTTAACATTTTTCCGCTCTTGGTCTTGAATGAAAGTTGCCAACTGGTTATTCTGTGTCAGCAAAGAATTTCTAGATCTGGCACACCTTAAAGCCAAATAGCTTGCAAATTAGAGTCTGGCTGGAGCAAGAGCATGGCTTACACGAGGAGAAATAAAACCCTCCTCCAAATGATTTTCAGATGTATATATGTGAAAAATTACAAATTTTGTGATTCCAAAATTTATACTTTTAAATAATTTATGTCGTATTTGGCTTCTTTAAAAAAATTATATCGTCTCAATTTGCATTTTACTTTTCTTGATGAATGATAAAAAGAAAGAAGAAAAAAAATAGACTAAGTCGCTAAGGCCTAGGTTTTAATCCGACTACAATGAGTTACCAACAAAGAGGATAAAAGCAGGAGGGACAAGCTCCACAATCTTCAATACATCCTAGTGAAAGACATTTAACTTGGCAAGAAAGTTACCTCATTAATTTCTTTCGTGTAAAATGTGTCGGATATAAACCTATGTTGCCTAGGTGCGGGTACGGTACCGGTATCCGGTACCGGTACTGGTACGGGGTACATTATTTTTAAAAAAACTAGGATACGGGTACTTCCGTATATATTTTTTTTTAATATAATTATATAAATAAAACAATGGAACTATATTATTAAAACAAATAATTAAACATAAAAACTATCACACAAGTAATTCAAAAAAAATTAGCTAAAAAAATTTAAATTGTTTCCCTCTCCATCATCATTAAAAATAGCGGCGTCTAGTTCAGATTATTCGCGAGAAAAACTTACAACATCAGGAATACCAACTACATTAAATAAATCTCATTTATCTCTACTAATATCGCATATTCTTGTTGCTCCTTCATTATAAGTATTACTATTTCTCATTACCGAGAGCAGATAAATAATTGTATGGATAAAATTAGTTTGAGTCTATTCATTTTCAATGAATGGGTGAATAAATACAGTTATTATTTTATTATTGCTTATTAGTAGAGCTGCTACTTTTATATTATAAACAAATAAGAAACATAAATCTTCCTATAATTAAAAAAAAGCGAATAAAAAAAGGTAAAAAAATTGCATTTTTTTGAATTCGTGTACCACAGGAGTACCACGCGTGTACCCGTTGCAAAATAAAAAATAAAAAAATAAGTACGCCATCGGTGTGTACCCAAGGAGTACCGTACGTGTACCAGTACCCGATACGTACCCGGTACCGGTACTCTTCCTAAAATGGAGTACCCGTGCTTCATAGATATAAACCTTCTGATTCAAAGAAGATTGTCTGAAATTTTATTTCCAAAACATGTTAGATTGTTTAAAAAACATGAAAGGATGTCCTAACACCGATTTTGTACTCTACTCCCACATTTTTTTTTTAAAATAATGTGTGGACGTATGGTAGAGTAGGGAGAATTTTTAGGGTGCGTTTGTTATAGATTTTTTCAAAATAGATTCTTATAGTGTAATATAATTTTGTATAAATTTTTTTTTACAAAGAAACTTTTTATAAAAGTTTTAAATGAAAATTTGGTTTGAATAGTTATTCTTAAAATGTCATTTTAGGTATTTCATCATTTTATTGAAATTTTTTTTAGATATCAAAATTTCAAAAAAATCACTTTTTTGAAGCTATTTCAAATAGATTTTCATAAAAATCATTTTTGAAATACAACTTTTTGTAAAAATTAAGATTTTGACTATGTTTTGATCTTCAATAATGTACGTTTATGTTATATAATGTCAAAATTAGTGTTTAAATTTAAAAAAAAATTAATATAAAAAAACTTATAATATTTTAAAAAAAGATTTTATAAAATCTATTTTAAAAATACAAAGAAAAATTTATTTTTTTTAAAGCTGAAACAAACGCACCCTTAATTTAGAACATGTCAAACACAAATTTGGGAGGTTGGTCAATTTAGGAGTAGTTTTTTTTTTTTTTTTCTGATTATTTATGTTTGGGCCAAGGTCCCTTTTTTATGTACACATATAGACAAGGAAAAAGAGTAATAAATTAATACTATAATTGGTTAGTATATTATTATATTAAAGAATTGAATAATGGATTGCACGTCAAGAACCAATAGTAGTGGTGCTCCTCCACTTTTGTTCCCAATTTATACACACACACTAGCTTATTATATATATATATATATAATTACTCCTTTCAAGTCAATCAAACAATATATCCTTGTGATCCTGAAAAGAAAGAAAGATGGCATTTGCAATAACATTGATGATCATTGGAATGATAGTGTGTTGCACCAATAACATACTAGCATCAGCTTGGGATGAACCAGCACAAGTCATTCATGTTGAAGGAAAAGTTTTGTGCCAGGATTGTAGCAAGGGATGGAAAGAATGGGTTAATGGTGATAAGCCAATCAAAGGTATGCATTATTATCAATTTATTATAAAGATTTTTGAAAAAAATCAATTTATTTTAAATGAAAAGAATAAATAAATCACTTCTAGAAAACTTTATATGTTTATTACGCTTTTGATATACAATAATGTAAAAAGAATCTAAAAACAACTTTGATTAAAATGAATTCTTAGATACCCAACTTACATTGTTGTATACCCGATAAAATTTATTTAAAATATAATTTTCTTAAATATAAATTAAAAAGATGTTTGTGAGTAACTTCTCTTAAAAATTAGAGGATACTGGTATCCAACAATCTAAGTTGAATATCGGAGTGTTCTTCTAATTAAAAGTAGCTTCTCTTAAAAATTATCTTTGGTGGACGTTTTCAATTATGGTAAACAAATACAAAATGAATTCTAGGTCATTTTTTATGGATTATAAACAAAAAAGTGATTTTAATATTCTTAGAGGTGATTTTTAGATTTTGATATATATACTTTGGTTGGTTGCTAATTGTGCAAAATACTAACAGGAGCTAAGGTGTCACTAACTTGTATGGACAAGAGAAAGAGGGTTATGTATTATACAAGTGATAAAACAGATGAGTTAGGACAATATGACATGGCAGTGAACAAGTATATTTATGGCAAAGAATTGGATATAAAAGGTTGCTATGTGAGATTAGTATCATCCCCTGATAATGTTTGCAACATTCTCACTAACTTTGGTGGTGGAAAGTCTGGTTTCAAGCTTAGCTACCCAACATCAGTGTATCGTGGTTTCATCAAATATATGGTTACCCCTTTTTATTATACAACTCCTATGTGTGATATGCCTGTTACTAATAACTATGATTCTGAAGCCAAAGATCCTAAAAGACAAGGACAAGGACAAGGAGGCTATTATTAATGGGAATGTTCTTTTTTTTTTGCTTTAATGTTCATTATTATTATCTTTTCCATTATGCAAGAAAGTTTATCAACTTAATATTTGAGGAAAAATGTCCACATGTAGCGTTCTTTCTTACAAAACTATATTGATGATTGATTATCCTTTATTAATGAAAGCAATAGCTAAATTTCTCAATCCCTCGCAACCTATTCATGAAAATGAGATGTTTTAAACATGTATCAATTTTTATAGAAACATAGGCAACTTCTAGGGGAGTATGTATATAGGCACTGGACCACACACAATTATCAAATAATTGCTAATAGATCCATCAACTATGCAATATTTTTCAACTTTCCCAATCTCAGAACCCTATTGCCACTTGACTTTGCCATTAGTCATCCAACAATTACCAATAATTTTAAAAAGGGAAGTGGGTGGTTGTTATCACATAAACCTACCAATTACCAACTATGCATTTCACATTAGAAACATTTCAATGCAAGATAACACAACACTACGCTATGCATTCTGAAACACTTTGGAGATGGCCACAGCAGCCTAGAATAACCAAAGACAATCAAACATCGGCGAGGGTAGACCTTGTTCCGAAGTGGAAAATACCCAGCTCACGTTCCATGACATTAAAACCGCAAACAAAATCATCTTAGAAATCACAATTCCGGAAAAGTCTGAAGGCATCAACGTCTCCTTACTTTTCATTCAATGTATCATTTTGATGCTCAAACATCATTCCCAAAATAAATAAAGCATTTAAATACATTTTGCAAAACAAAAGCAAATCTTATAATAGCGCCAATGGCGATAGCACAGGTAATCAAATACTTCCAGAAAAATACCGCTGAAGGTAGTAAACTCAAAAAACCTAAACGAAGGCGCAGATAAGTCCGCACCTCTTCTAAAGATGGTACATACTCGATAGTGAAGATAGACATTTATGACTTGTAAATACAAGTTGCTACAGAGAACAATCTCAATTTTCAAGCTGTACATATAAATGTTAATCATTCAACAAAGATAGCTCTATCCACACGAGTGCAACTTATACAATTAGTTTACATTATTATTTTTCATATTCCATATGTCAAGGCTCATATATTTGATGTTTTAGCAGCAAGATGTATAAGAGTTTTCTTGTGGTAAGTGGTGCGTAGCTTCTTGTATTTCTGCAAAAATGCTGCAAGGTCAATCTCTCTGTCAAGGAGTTGCTGGTGCAGATTTTCAGATTCCTCATCTGTCTGGTTCACAGACTCTGCAAAATTATAAGTTCATCATATGTATGACTTAGTCTTTATCACAATAGTGAAAAAATTGTTACCACCAGAACTATTGCAGCAAACTGTAAGTTCAAGTCATACCTTGAATCCTTTGGAGAAGGGATGCAGGGGAATTTAACTTCAACATTTCTTCTTTCTGCTTCTCAAGCTCATTTAGTTTCTCATTAGCAGTAGCTAATTCGGTTGTCCGGATTATTCTACACTGTTTCCATAGGAGGAAGAAGAAAATTTCTGTGATCAGCATATAAGATTATGGATATTAATTCTCTGCAGTCAGTGACCTTCTACATTCACGAAGTAAACAGTTTGGCACTGTCCAAATCTTGATTAACAGATTTCAAGTGAGCTGTTTAAATATTTTAAACCCGATGATCTGCTGACAATGTTAATGCAGATGATCCTTAACTGCAGATAACCCATTTTCCAAGAATTCCAAACAGGTAAAAAAACTAATCATAGGGCTGTGATCTTACTTGATTCCTAAGTTCCATCATACGTGGTTCCTTTTGTAGATTCTCCTCTGTATTAAAGACAAAGTTTGAGAAGTTCTATATAACACTTGACTGACTGCAAACCATTTAATACCAGCATTGCAAATAAAATAAATTCAAACACTCACCTGCAAGCTGCAAATTCTCCTTGGAAAGTTCATCTTTCAGCTGATCATATCAATAGGCCATAAAATAGTTAAAATGCAAGCAGATACAAATTCCACCATCAGAAACAAAAGAAAAACACTGCTAAAAAAGTTTTACGACAGGAATATAATACAACAAAATTTCCAGCACACTCTTACGGAACCAATTTTGCAGTTGGGCACAGTCAGTTACTTGTTACGGTTTGAGTAGTGTGATTAAACATCATTCCATTTGTTTGTGAAAAGATGTCATACTGTTATTCTAGAATGCCATTATTAAATCTTTCAGTATGGCAACTATTTGTTAGGATCCAAGTTTGTTACCATAGTCACATGCATGATGCGAAATAAGAGAAGGTGAGTTAGTTAAGGTCGGTTGAGCAATGAGAAAAGGAAAGAACCAAATTTCTCGAATGCCTAGAACGGGAACGGGTTATTGCATCTGCAGATTCCACATGTCTTTGAATCTTCATTTCCGATCTTGTATTCCATTGACACAGATTCAGTGATAGAAATTTTCTATATACACATTATTATTTGTTTTATATTCTGAGCTAGTTCTATCACTATGAAATAATAACAATCAAATCCTTTTCCCACACTATGTGGGGTTGGCTAAATGGTTCAAATGATGCCATGATGTCTTGTCACGAGTCATGTATAAAGATTGGTCATTAAGTATAAATCTCTTTTTTGTCAAAAAAAAAAAAAGTATAAATCTCGTTTTAATGATTTCACCTATAGTTTTCCTTTGTTGCCTTTTAGGCTTTTACCTCTAAATAGGGATTATATATCCTTCATACTACTACCCTCCCTATAACTGCTATGGGTCTGCTACACACATCTAGATTCTAGACCACCTACCTCAGATAAGATTTTACCATCTTTCCAACAATATGAGCTACCACTATTGTTTCTCTAGCGATATCATTTCTAATCTTGGCATGTACAATCTCGCGTTCATGATAACTGTTACGAACAAGAAAACTAGACAAGCAATATAACAGTAACAGAATGAAGAATATAGTAAAAGAGGGCTTTATTGATGTAGGAAAAATGGAGACAATTACAGGAAAAGGAATAAATCTATCCCTAGACTTCTGACTCTGAGCAGAGCTCCGTTTAGGAAGTAGTACTTCCTAAATCATTCTAGATTCTCACTGAATTCCAAGGGAAGATCTATCTTCTCTTTCCTCCTCCTTATATCTAGGAAATAGCTGAGTGCAGCCCTCACTCCCACGTCACCAATCATAACCAACTAGCCACTATTACCTTTCTTACCCCTTCTAGAATATACCAGCCAAGGCTTGGGTTTATTTGCCTCATTATAGATTAGTTGCTCATGTGGCAGTGATTCATTCATTTGGGCCCTATCAGTAACACTCTCATCTCAAATCTCAACAACCACTAATCATTAACTTCTTGTTAGCCTTTACTAGTCCAACATTCAATTTCTTACAACATTACAAATCTTATAGTTGTGCGGTAGAATTTTCCTTTATGCTTGAGTGATGCTTTTCTATCACAAATTACATTTGAAGAAATCCTTTATTCCATCCATCTGGCTTGTATCCTATAGTTGACAACCCCCTCTATTTAGCATCATTTTGTATGCTGGACTCTAGACACATCAAATGTTAAACTTGTGGTATGGTATATTCTCTGATTTTTCACCTCTAAGCTAATATTTGTGTGTTTCTCACTAAACTTATATACTCTATTTACTCCAACTTGGGTAGAAGTCGTGTTTGCATACTCCAAATTTCCAACTTTATTTTTTTTTCTCTAGATTCTCCAATTAAAAGTATATCATCTGTAAAAAACATGCATCATGGTACCGCCTCTTGTATATAATTGATAAACACAATTGAACAAAGACAAATATGCAAGGGTTCAAAATTGAGCCTTGATGCACACCTATGGGCTATGGCTATAGTAACAGGGAAACCTATATTTCCACCTTGTGCTACTACAATTTACATCAGTCGTGGCCATACATATTTTTTATTGTTCGAATATAAATGCTCCAAACTCCTTTATTTTCTGGAGTCTTCCACAAACCCTTTTTAGGGATTTTATACATGTATTTTTCAAGTTTATAAAAAGCATGTAATTCTTTTTTATTACTTTGATATCTCTCCATCAATCATCCAAGCAAATACATAGCTTCCCTAGTCGATCTTCCGAGCATAATACCAAATGAATTTTCTGTAATGTGGGTCTGCTGTCTTAATTTCCACTTAATTACTCTCCTAAAACTTCATACTTTGACTTTTTATATGAATTTAACCCCTTTATAAATCTTTGTATTCTTTGGAGTTTGGAAGCATTTAGCATAAGCCTCCATTATAGGCGCAGCAGCCTACAAGTCAGGATTTTAAGCACATGAATCTTAGAAATGTTTTTGGTATGACCCAGACCAACAGTTTTCCTCTCCTCCGAAATCACTAAAAAGACATGACTGTTGTCATATTTAGTTTTAGATATTAGGGGTGACTCACAATTATCAAAAAGAATGTTCAAATATTTGGTTCACAATCGCATCTTAAGATAGTATAAGCTGCTGCTAAGTATTGCCAAATACAGGCATAGACAAACTCCTCGATCAATACATAATCTAAAAAAATAACAGAATCTGATGCTTCCTATCTATGAACTCTACAGATAATTGGCTAGTCTGGTAACAACCTTGATATCATTCAACACTTCCCCCGAAATGCAGAAAAGCTCAAGTATACAGTCAACTACGAGAGTTTTCATGGATATGTTTATATGTATCCCCCTTTCCCCCAAAATGTCCAAGGGTTTATGAGGCAATCATACATACTCGAACTCTCAAAGACCACAAAAATCATGGTAGAATACAGCACACACATCCAACACAATATATAGATACAAAGTATTCATTGCACAAACTATCCAATAAAATCTTTTTTTTACAACACTAGCTAACAAGATAGTATTTCCAATCCGGGCCAATCACCTACTACTAACTAACTACCGTTAGGCCTCAACGCAGCAATGGAAAAGAAATTCCAAGGTAATAAACAAGCATGAACTAGATAGTACTAAAGATAACACCTATAGACTATAGACAGTAACAGGGAAACCTATATTTCCACCTTGTGCTACTACAATTTACATCAATCGTGGTCCTTCATACATATTTTTTATTGTTCGAATATAAATGCTCCAAACTCCTTTATTTTCTGGAGTCTTCCACAAACCTTTTCTAGGTACTTTATACATGTATTTTTCAAGTTTATAAAAAGCGTGTAATTCTTTATTATTACTTTGATATTTCTCCATCAATCATCCAAGCAAATATATAGCTTCCCTAGTTGATCTTCTGAGCATAAAACCAAATGAATTTTCTGTAATGTGGGTCTGTTGTCTTAATTTCCACTTGATTAATCTCCTAAAACTTCATACGTTGACTTTTTATATGAATTTAAACCCTTTATAAATCTGTGAATTCTTTGGAAGTATTTAGCATAAGCCTCCATTATAGGTGCAGCATCCTAAATGTCAGGGTTTTAAGCACAGGAATCTTATAAATGTTTTTGGCTTGATCCATTCCAGACCAACAATTTTCCTCTCCTCCAAAATCACTAAAAAGACATGAGTGTTGTCATATTTAGTTTTAGATATTAGGGGTGACTCACAAGGAAAAAGGATTATCAAACACAATGTTCAAATATTTGGTTCACAATCACATCTTAAGATAGTATAAGCTGTAGCTATTGCCAAATATAGGCATCAACACACTACACAATCAATACATAATCTAAAAAGATAACAGAATCTGATGCTTCCTATCTATGAACTCTACAGATAATTGGCTGGTTTGGTAACAACGTTGATATCATTCAACAATTCCATCTCGAATGTAGAAAATCTCGACCAGTAGACAGTCAACTACGAGAGTTTTCATGGATATGATTATATATATCCCCTCTTCCCCCAAAATGTCCAAGGGTGTATGAGGCAATCATAAATACTCAAACTCTCAGACCACAAAAATCATGGTAGAATACCCCACACACACGTCCAAGACAATATATAGATACAAACCATCTCTGAAGTATTCATCACACAAACAATTCAATTAAATCTATGTTTTTAAAAACACTAGCTAACAAAATAGTATTTATAATGCGGGCCAATCACCTACTACTAACTAGCTACCATTTGGCCTCAACGCAGCAATGGAAAAGAAAATCCAAGATAATAAACAAGCATGAACGAGAAAGTACTAAAGATAATAAACTTACATTGGTTTGAATCTTGACCTGGTCAAGTGAATTTAGAAACTGTTGATACGCATCTTTATCAGATAAAAGCTTCCTTAACTCATCAACACTGCTCAATTAACAGAATAATCACATCATTAAGATCATCATCATCATATTCATTCATATATTAAGAAAACAGAATAATCAATCTGTAATTGATGTTTCACCTCTTGTCCTTCAAAGAAGCAATAGTTCCAGCAGCTTCTGCCGGCGGAACATGAGTAGTCGAATTTCTCGGTGAACCGATAGATGAAGTAGGTGTAGCAGGCCTTGAAGAACTCGATGAACTCATCACAGATGGTGGATACCATGACTGTGATGAAGAACCATCCTGCGATTGTTGTTGCTCTTGTGATCCCCTGCAGATAAACAACAACACCAGAATCAACATCAACATCAACGTTCAACCCTAAGTTCATATTTGGTATTGATTAATAAGAAATCTTTGCAATAAATCAGAAATTGAAAGTATGATTAAGGTTTTGGAATTGAAAAAGAGAATTACCAGAATCGAAACATTGTTAATTCGTAATTGGTATTGAATTGATGATTCAACGAGCGATGAAATAACGGAACCCTCGAAATTTCAGAGAACGAAGCGAAGAACGAAAGTGGAAATGAAAACTCCTTGCTTCTTTTGCTTATACGATACGTTTAGGTGTCTATATAGAATGATTCAGAAAATAAAAAGGGGGTTTATATAGAAAAGTAAATTTAACATTACTTTTAAGTCAGCTAGTTGTAATTACTAATAATTCTAGAAAATTTGTGCTTTTCAAGTAATTTTAAAAAAGTTGAGTAACTAGTAATGTAATCGTACAATTAATTTTTTTATTAAAATAAAACAATTATATTATATAATTCTAAACTTGTTGATACTATTGATTTATTTTTATTTTTTTTACTTTAGACGGTAATCTTACAAAATTAGCTCTTTAGGAGAAAAATTAGTAAATAATTTTTTAAAATGATCAACTAATCAAGCATGTTTGAATTAGTTTATTCAAAATAGCTTATGCAAATAGATAAATTTTATATATTATTATAATTTTTTTTAAATAGTTTATAAAAATATAGTTCTTGTCAAAAAAAATTATAAGTTTGTCAAACTAGTTTATAAAAAAAAAAAAAAAACTTATAAAAATATAGTTTTTGTTAATTAGTGGGAACTTATAAATTAACATAAAACCTTATTTATTTGTATAATTTATTTTATATAAGTTTAAAAATAAGTCAATTCAAATAGATTCCAATTTGTTTAAGATTTTTAAGATTTTTGTTTTTTTTTTTTTTTTTGAAGCATTAAGGTTTTTTTTTTTTTTTGCTCTCTTGAGTTATAAATATTAGACACTTAGTCGTTAAATTATTTTTATTTTATTTTAATTATGTAAATTATAAACATGTGTTTATTTTTTATTAAATAGTCTAATAGCTAAAATTTCATGTTCAACGTGAACAAGAGAGTGTACTATAATTCGAACCTTGATCTCTACAATCTACATACAATATCTATGTCAATTAAGTTATATGCATTAGAACAAAATGTGTGCATAAATCTTAAAAGACAAAAAAAATACCGATAAAAAATAAAACTACCACATAATTTTTTCTTTGTCAAAAAAAAATTACCACATAATTTTTGTTAAAGGCCAAGAAAAAATTAATTCACCATGTTTATTTTATAAGTGGTGTGTTTACTTGTTTGATTGTATAGGGCACTAATATATGAGGGGTGGAGATTGCGTGTGCGGACAAAAAAAAATGTCTTGCACTATAGCATTTTTCTTTCTATTTACTTATTTAGTTACCATAAATAACTCAACTACTTGCCGGCTTAAACAATAAATAATCTTAAGTAATTTGATATTTGTTAATTAATCATTATACATATGATAATCTTTGATACTATTTTTACGATAGAGAGCACTTGTTTAAATGTGTTTTTATTGCAACATTGATGTCATTGACTTTGGATTCAACATGTCAGAATCCTATTCTTCAATGTAACTTTGTGCCTCATAATAACACATACAAAATCAAAATTACTCGATCAATTCTTTTCCTTTCGATTAACTTCAATCAGTAAATGATAGAAATCTCAACCAAAACCATACTATACAAAGAAGAAACAAATTCCAAAATTGCTTTAAAAAATACAAAATATGTATATGTATGTTTAACATCATATAATTTTTGCTCTTACGCTATTTTTTTTTACTAAAAATGAAATATAAAAAATTATAGCTATCCCTCTGAAGTCCGCAAAATATTATAATAATTGAATATAGAACTTATGAATTTTCTATTTTACCCTCTCTACTGGTCCAGTTCTTGCGTCCATTGAACTACTATTGGGACAGGACCAATTTTCCTTAAGTGGTCTTCAATTTCTTTGTATGTTTGAATGTAGTCTCATTCAACATAAAATTCCACCTAATGGGAGGAGAAAAAAAAAACTATGTAATCCAACGCACACCTACAACAATAGGTCATATATTCTACAGATAGCTCTTCATCGTCCTAGCTGATATCCACTGATTATTTTCGAGTAAACCAACAAATCAATCTTTGACTTTGTAAGACACTCTCAGATAAGTCCCCGACTTTATGAATATTTCAAAAAGGTCCTTGACTCTGATAAATTTTGTTCATATTAGTCATTCAAAAAATAAGTTAGGGACTAAATTGAAAATAAGTGGATAAACTTAAGGACCAAATTGACAATAAGTTATAAAATATAAAGACTTAATTGATAATAATTGATCAAACATAGGAACTAACTTGACAGTTTAACAAAGTCGGAGACTTTTTTGAAATATTCATAAAGTTAAGGACCTATTTGAGAGTGTCTTACAGAGTCAGAGACTAATTTGACGGATTACTCGATTATTTTCTATATGAAACATGACCTATAATAAGTTGAACAAATAATTATAATTCAACCAATAAAAAAGTCGAAAGAAAGAATAAAATACAATATAAAGTTGTTAAGATGAAAAATTGTGCAACATGTTTATCTCAATTTAAAAACACATGAATATATATATATATATATATATATATATATAATAGACAACGGTTTTATAATTTCGTTGTTGTAATGCACTAAAATTAATAACCATTCTCGTATAGAGTAACATGAACGGTTTTATATTGGTTTATTCTAGCAACATGTAAAAACCGTTCGCCTATGTATTTTGTTTCACTCGTGTTGGTGTGAATGTGGCTAATCCATTCCTTGTGGTAAGACTTTGTTTTTCAATTGTAAATTGGATTCTCCTCCCTTCAAATATTTGGGTCTTCCCCTAAGGGCAAACTCGAGATTAGTTTCATCGTGGGATTCGGTAATAAAGACTATTGAAAGGAGACCGCTTTCATGGAAGAATCGATGTTAGTTTAGGAGGGAAATCAATGCTTATTAATGACCGGTATTGTCTTCTATTCCAATCTTTTATATCTCTTTCCTAAAAATTCCATCAAAGGTTAGAAAAGCAGCTATTCATATCCAAATGATATTCTTGTAGGGTGGTGCTTTCTGGGCAGGGACGGATCTATGTGTTACTAATTGGGGGCAGCTGCCCCCACTTTGTTTTTTTTTTTTTTTTTTTGAATTTTATGAAGTTAGTCTAATTATAAAGAAGTGTTGCCCCCACTAATTGAAAACTAAGAACATAAAAGAAGTGCATTTCTTATTAATTTTGTGAATAATTATACTTAAATGAATAAGAATGATATTTTTAATACATTATATTTTGTCTATCAACAATAAATTAGTCTCAGCGATAAGGGATTTAAACTTTTTAAATAAATGGTAAGAGGTTTGGTACCTCTTTGTATGTATAAAAAAATTTATTTTGAAAGAGGGAATCTATCTTATGCATTCTATAGGTTTTCCAACAAAAAATAATTAGCACTAAACAACGGTGAAAATTTCGTATCAATATCAAATAAAATCTTAATTACCACTATATATTTGAAATAATTTTGTATAAATGTTTATAATATATAATTTTACTTTGACCCCACTATTCAAAATTTCTGGATCCGTCCCTGTTTCTGGGTCAAGGAGAAAATACTATGGGTAAGCTGGAAAAACATGTGTATGACAAAGAGTGTATGAAGGATGAGATTGGGCTGAAAATAATATTGGTATTTTCATTGCAGTAATTGGGTAAAGTATTACATGTACTTATTTTTCGATAGTCGATTAAGTACATCTTATTCCAATTATTAATACAGTGTATATTATACTTTTTGCTATTCAACTTTTTTTCTTACAAAAGATAAAATGCAAACACCTTAATACACATCTTATTTTGATATGAGCGATACACTTATGGAATAGACAATACTTATAGGTCCACAAATAATGTTTAATAAAAAAAAATTAATAAATATTATTTATAAACCTATAATAATTGTCCACAATTGCAAACGTACCACTATATATCAAAATAAAATGTGTACCAAATAAATCACTAAAAAATATTATAAGACTTATTCATAAAAATATAATTATCTAAGTATAATAGTATACAAGCTTAATAAAACAAAAATTCATAAAGAAGTCAATATTTTGCTAAAGTGGTGTGAGGAAACAAATATTTTCTTCAAGCTACATTAAATGATTTATGAATCTAGTCAATAATATAGAGCAAATAAACAAATCATTAAAAGAATTAAAAAAATTATTTGATACGAAATATTTTTAAAAAAACAGTATTGAATTTGAGAGGTTTCAGATTTGAATCCCGTTAGTGTCTTTAGAGGAAGGTAAATGTAAATACATTTGTAAGCGCTCTTTGAGTCTTAAGGTCTTTTTTGTCATGGATTGGGGCACCATTAGAGTTGGGAATAAGCCAGGCGGCCTCCAGGGCCCTGCGGCCTGGCCTGGTTTAGGCCTGACATGACTTGACCTGTTTATTAAAAATGTCAGGTCCAGACTTTGAAAAGAGCCTATTTACATAAATATACCAGACTTAGGATTTTAAAAAAGCCTGCAAAGCCTGTCAGGTCGGTCTGTTTATATTTTATTATTATTATTATTTATATCATCGTTTATAAAAATTAAATATTATTTGTATAAATGAAAAATATTTATTAGACAAAATATATTTGTGTTTCTTTTGACAAAGACAAATTATATTTGTTAGGTAAAATAGAAATTATTGTGCTAAGCATTTTATTAGGTTTTTCTTAATGTTGTAGAAATTATAAAAATTTAAATATAAAATAGACTTTTAAACAGGCTACCAGGCAAGACCAGACTTTAAACAGGCCCTAGGGGCGTCTCCAACTTTTCGGAGGCCCTGTGAAATTATTAAAAATAGACCTTTAATGGCCTGATAAAATTATTAAAAATAAGATCTAATAAAAGAAAAAGCGCAAGAAATTCAAAAGAATTGTCATCGATTTAAATTACAAATGACATCAATAACATTAAAAAATAATCATTTTTTTCACTAATATAAAAATGTTTGATGAACAAAAGAATCACTATCACACGCATCTCCAACAAATTATTCACGGTAGATAAGATCTTTTGAAATTTTTTGTAACTAATAAATCCTTCTTTTAGAATAAAGAAAATTTTAAATATTTGAACTCTATAATCTCTCATTTGGATGCCACAATAACTCGTTTTATACGCTTCATTTACTACCTATAATTTTTTTAGGCCCTTATTTTACGAGCCCCTATGCCATTGCTCATGTGGCACATGCATCAAAGACGCCTCTGACAGACCCATACCAAAAAAAGAAACATTTGATAGGCCGTATGTCAGACTTAAACTTGAAAAACAATCATAGATCAGACTCAGACCTGTCAAAGTCCAGCCTGGTCTGTTCCCAACCCTATGCACCATCCCCTCGTCCTAAATTTTTCTTATAAAAAAAAGAAGTATTTTTTTAAAAAATAATTAAAAAAAAACTATGTTTTATTTATTTCAAAAACAAAAAGGTGACGCAAGATTCTTTGGTTTGTGATGCCAAGCCACGTAGATAGCCACCAATCTATGAAACACTCAATCAACGGTGGCACGTATCCAACAAATAGTGAACCGAACCGATCCGATCCATGGGCTTATGTTACAACTCGTAACACCGTATCCAAAACACAGATCCAAAGTAGCGTAAGCGCCAATCTCATCTCTCATAATCCAACGCTCACAATTCCCCCTCAGCCACCTCTTTCAATCTCAACCCTCCATTCCCTTTACTTGTTTATTTTAATCACCCTATTTCGTCCCTAATACACTATACTCTTTCTTTTGCGTTGTTTTGTCGTTGAATTCTAAGTTGAAGGCCGTTTACTCTCTCTCTCTCTGCATTTTTTTTTTCACCTTCTTCTCCAAATCTCCGTCAATTGAAATCCCAACACCACCATTTTCTTCAATCTACATTCATCCACATTATTAACCAGAATACTCACAATGGTATTTATTTTATTTTTTATTAATTTTTATTTTTTGTGTGCTATAATAGTCTCAGATTTAATTTAATTTTTTTTGGTTTATGATTTTACTTTGAAACAGGACACAGTGTTGGTACCACCTTGGTTAGAACCATTGTTGAAAACACCGTTTTTTAATATGTGTCGGATTCACGCTGACGCAGCTAGAAATGAGTGTAACATGTATTGTTTAGATTGCAACAATGGCGACGGTGCTTTTTGTTTTTACTGCCGTTCTTCAAGACACAAAGATCACCAAGTCATTCAGGTTGGTAAATTACTCCAAAAATCGGTACTTTTTTTAATTTTATTTTCTGGGTTTTGTTTTTTAATGTATTTTGAAAAATGGGTTTCACTGATTTTAGTTACAATGTTATGTTTCATTCATCTACATTTTACTTTATTGTAATGTTTTTTTTTTTTTGTTCTTGTTAAATTGGGTTTTTGTTGTTGTTGGGTGAATTGTAATTAGATAAGAAGATCTTCGTATCATGATGTTGTGAGAGTATCAGAGATTCAGAAAGTGTTGGATATAAGTGGAGTACAAACATATGTGATAAACAGTGCTAGAGTATTGTTCTTGAATGTGAGGCCACAACCAAAATCTGGGAAAGGAGTAGCACACATTTGTGAGATTTGTGGAAGGAGTTTATTGGATTCATTTAGGTTCTGTTCTTTGGGATGTAAGGTAACATTTTAATATTATTAATTATTAATTAATCAATGTTATTATGTTCTTACAATATTGTCCAATGTCCATATCATTATCAACATGCACATCATTCACAACTCAATTATACTCATCATATGGGTATAACACCCACCACCCATACATCATCACCTACATTTGAAAGCCCATCTCCATCATTCAACATCATAATTATATTCCCACCGATTTTAATTATTCATCATGCTTTCATAACTAGTTTATTTACCATTCACATTTTAATTAATTAGTACTAAATTTTATGTTATTTATCTTACTCCTATAATAATAATATTCTTAATACAACTTTATTAAATTGAAGTCATGAGTTTTATACATGAGATTAATGTGTGTATATGAACCAACATTGTGATTTTTTTTTTTTAATTTGTTAACCCACCGTAATTAAGCATTTGGATGCTCACAAACTTAGGTCTTTTGGACTTGCTGTGAGCTTAATTTATGAGTTATTCATCCAATAAATTTTTGCATTATCATCCGATCAAATGTCATTGTTTCTAATCTAATTGTTAATTTTAAGAGTTAAATATGTTCTCGTTTTTTTAAAACTTCAATTTTAGTTCCTAGAAATTATTTTTTCAACTTCAGTCCCCACAATATTTTCCGCCAATAGTTTTTTTTTAGTTAAGTAGTCTATTGGTTAAAAACTCCACTCTTAAGATGAGTAAGTGAAGTGTGTGGAGGAGTTTTAGTCTCTATAAAAATCAAATTAATTTGAGGCATTATTAGAATGCTACACACTTTGCAGGTACACTCTGTTATGATAGAAGTTTTTGCAAAAAATGAACTCAATTTGATTTATAGGTCCAAATATATGTTATTCTGGTCTTTTGAGCTCTCAATGCTTAGAAAAAGATTAAAATTCTTGTGGGGGTGATGTCAAATGGAAACACATGAGTTGACTTAATAGTAGAGACTAATGATGGAAGAAATCATTTATAGGGATTAAAAACAAAATTTTAAAATTTATAGTGACTAAAACTAGTACTATACATTATATATTGTGTGCATTGATGGAGGAACATGGCATGTCAATATGTCATACTACACTAACTAATAATTGGATGATGTAGTTTAATTAATTAATTATTTGTTTAATTATTGTTTAGCTTGAAAGAATAAAGAAAAATGGAGATGCAAGTTTTGCTTTGGAGGGTATGAGTGAAGGATTAACAATGGAAGGGGTGTCAAGTAGTAGATCAGAAGAAGAATTGCGTGAAGGCTCAACACAAGATATGTATCCTGTCACACCTCCTCCACCTCCTTTAAATTCAAGGAGAAGAAAAGGTATTCCTCATAGGGCACCTTTTGGTTCCTCATTCTAATGGGATTGATTCATTCATTAATTCCTTGGTACATATTCTTCAATACAAAACAACCCTATTTGGTGGGAAAACCTATTATTATTAATATTATTATTGTTATTATAATTCTTTTTTTACAATAAAGGTGAAAAAAAAGAATAGGAGCCTTTGGAGGGGGTTTTGTCCAAGGTACATGATGATTTTTATTTTATTATAATTATAATTGGAAATGAAAAGGAAAGGGTATATAGGAAAGTTCCTTCTTTTCCGGTTTGGGTCCCTAAAAAAATTACAAATTCTCTACCTTGTGAAGAATCAATAATGCATATTTGTTTAATTATTATTTAATAGTTGGGGGGTGTAACATTTCATTAAGAAATTAATTAAAAAGCAAGTCTTTGTGGAGTCCGTTTTTTCATTGCCCCACCATTCACATGGCCGTTTACATAAAGAAGATAACAACATCTTTTTATTTTTATTTTTATTTTTTTTTTATTTTTATTTAATATATTTTTAATTTTATTAATACGTGTGCATGTAAAGTTACAATGGGGACAAATTACCTTTCTATTTATCCTTTTTATTGTTGCCAATTTTGGATATCTCAATGGATTTGTCACACTTTCTCTATGTTTCCCATTTATGCTTTTCAATCCGTCCTCTCTCTTTCTATGCTTCCTATCACATTATTGATTCATTATTTTGTTACTCAACTTATATTGATGATTAATTCATTTACTTTATTAGCAAAGGTAAAAAAATATAAGTGAATGGGTAAAAATTCGTGCAATTTTTGAAAAATCACGGTGACTTACTGTAATTCTGTTAAATTTGCCGTTAAACTAAATATGTATGCTTCATTATTGCATATCATCTTTTTTTGTGCTTGGTAAACTAATGAGCCAATTGGCAATTAGGTAGAAGTGTTTGAAATTTATTTAGAGTCTCTAAGAACTAAACCGATACTTACCTTTAACCTTAATTCAAGAAATCTATTGAAATAAACTTGTGATTGGATACAAGAGAAGAATCTGCATCACGTGGCTTTGGTTAGACAACCATGGCATATTATAAAATATAAGAATAGAGATTGCTTTCCAGCATATGCGATTCCTTTTCATTTTATAAGGAATAAACAATGTGAGTTAACTTGCATAGGTTATTCGCGTAGAGTTGGGAGATGTTGCGTGGGAGGCAAAATCCGTCCCCGCTATATATTTTGTGCGAACAAAAAGGGGCAAAGTTTCACGGAAAAAATGAAATTGTAAACCTCCACGCAACTGCAGAGACAGAAACTTTTTGTAGTATGGGCAAGAAAATTGTTTGATGTCATAAAAGAAAAATGATTTAAGTTTTTATAAAATATGCCAATTCTATGAACAAAATTCTCCAAAATTGTTCATAAGACTATGTTTACTTTTTGGAATATGGTTTATATGATTCTTTGTTATATCACCATGTATGTTTAGTGTTAAAGGAGTAATATAAATTAACCAAGACATGGAATTTTAGTTGTTAATGAGCTTCTTCTAGAATAAATTGTTTGGCATAATCTAAGTTTAATTTTTGGTAGAAATAATTTTAGTTAGTTTTTACTTTATGGCCAAACTTTGATTAATACGATATATATTAGAAGAGTAATTAATAAAAGAGTATTGGTAACAAGTTCCTCTAAAGAATTAAAAAGGGGAATAAAAAAAAGGTTGTGTTGAAAAAAAGTCAAAACTTTTAGGTATTGAATATACAATTTTTAAGAGGGTATTACTATAGTTGAATTCTTACTAAGAAATTCACTTTGCATTTTTTACGCTACTAACAAGTGGTTCTTATAATGTCATGTCACACTAATACAACTCATACATATATTTTGTTTCGATGGAAAAAATTTATACAACTTTTATACAACTCAAACACATTAATGGTGGAACGATAAAATAAATTAAAAGGTGATAATTTGATATCAATCCTTATCAATGGTAATGA
Organism: Trifolium fragiferum; assembly: GCA_954870985.1. Classification (NCBI taxonomy): domain Eukaryota; kingdom Viridiplantae; phylum Streptophyta; class Magnoliopsida; order Fabales; family Fabaceae; genus Trifolium; species Trifolium fragiferum. The sequence continues at coordinate 52,926,228 of OX940793.1, read as the reverse complement.
CATTTTTGCATAGAAATAAATTAATTTTAATTTGATGTGAATATGCTACTTGACCCATTTTTTTACCACCCACACTGTCACATAATAATTTCTCCAATAAAAAGAAGAAGAGATTCACCATTTTATGAAACTCATCTAAATACTTTTATTAGAGGTGCTCTAAGTGCTTGTGCAACACTTGTTAGCATTTCCATGAACTAAAACCGGCATCAATTTATATATATTTTTTATTTCTTACACATTATATTGCATAAAGAAAAACTATACATTAAATTTTTAATGCTAAAGATTTAATTTAATCATTCACAATTTGTTCCCAATTCAGTCCCTTGCAAAAGATAAAACTAAATTATTCCCTTTCATTTAATATGGGTGACAAATTACTCCTTAACACATGAATCAAAATTAACAATGGAGCTAATTTGTTCTCCTATAAGAAAATGTTAGAGATTAATTTTGTGAGGAACTAAATAAGTCCGTAAAAACTAGCATTGTAAATGGTTTAAGTGTTAAGGGTCTTGAACTTAACAGATAGTTATAGGTTCGATTTATGGCTATCACGTTTGAAGAAAAAAAATTGGTTGGTAAGAAAAAAATCCATCTTATCTGTCCTATAAGTTTGGTTGGGAAGGGAAAAAAATTTGGTTGAAAGAATGTATTTTAAATTTTTCCAGAGACCATTTTAAAATGATTATCAATTCAACAATTATTAATAAAATTTATCCTTTATAGTAAAAAAATAAAAAATAAAATTTATCCTTCTCTAATTAATTTATTTTAAATAAAGTGGATTTTCTCTTTCTTTTTTTATTAGTTAAATAAAGTAAATTTCCTCTGTCAACTGTGGATATATGTATGGATAACATAATTTTTAAAATTTAGGGTAAGATACGACTATGATACAACGGCAAATGTTTTATGATAAATTAAACTTATATGCATGTAAAATAAGTTAATCCAAACAAACAATAAGTACATGCTCTCTCATTATTATCATCCATAAAAAACATGTCTTTTATGTCTAGTACTCTAGTTCTATGGTTCTTCAAAAGACAACTCTATTAATTTGAAAAGTTTAATTAGGGTTATCTTGAATTGAATCTTGTTTATCTCCACGAATTCTCACAACCTTGTTTCACCTTTTAAAAAAAAAAGTATCCTTGTGTATTCGTGAAATACTTATAACTACTAGACTTTTTACCCGTGCGAATGCACGGGACAAAATCATCAAGTTATATAATGTGTATGAAATAATAAAAAAATCAATTAAAATTAGTCACACAGTAAAATGATAAAAACGCTGTCATAAATGAAAATATTCAAATTCAAATCACATATTCATGCTAAAATATTCAAATTCAAATCACATATTCATGCTCAAAAACAATAAGTCTCATAGTACACTCATAGGATTTTTTGTGTACAATTATTTATATCAGAAGCACATATAGACCATGTACAAATGTTAATCCAAAGAAAACGGCTAAGTACACCAAATTATATATATCTTTTATTTTAAAAAAACCTCCATGCTTATTCATTGTCAATGTCACTCCGAACTCGATATTGACCATCTCTAACCCTCCGTGTTAACATTGCAATATATCCACACAATTACATTTTTTTTAAAATATAAATCAAGGATCCAAAACAACCATATGCAAAGAAAATAAAAAGTGGAAGATTAAATTTGAGTTTGATTATTTTTACATATCTTCTTCTTTGCGACAACATCCACCTACAGACGCCGCTGTTAGGGACAACAACGACCTACCAAACCACAACAACATTATAAACATTGACAAACGACGCTGTTAGAGATAACAACAACCAATAGAACCACAACAACATTATAAACAATGACAACCTGCAAAAAAAATGAGGAAAAAAGAGAGAATCATGATAATACATGTTATTGGAGAGAAATGAGAAAAAAAAGAAGAGAATTACAAAGTGAAATAAGCATATAGTAGGGAGAGATAGGGAGAGAAAGAGAGACCGTATGAGAAAAAAGAGAAAAAGAGAGGCTGCATATGCATATGATGCTTATAGTTCATGAGTTGCTATACACTAAACTATTTCATTTATAGTAGTACACATATAGTGTAGAACTTTCTTGACCTTTAGATGTGAATTCCAAATAATTGTTGCCTTAATATGAAAATATTAATAGGAGAGAAGAACATCGATTTTGGTATTTTTTCTAAATGAATTTCTGTTATAACTTATATCATATATTTAAAGAGAATATTTTTTTTGGCTTAAAAAAAAAAATCAATCTCAACTGCAAACTTAAAAAAATCTGTAAAGAATTTTTTTTTACCAGTCTTTTTTTTTTAAAAAATAATTAATTAATAGGCATATGCTAATCCTTTAATATTGTTAGTCATTTCCTAATTCTTCTCATTCTTATCATTTACACCGCAAACTTAAAAAAATCTGTAAAGGGGAATTATTATTTTTTTGTTGACAATTTTTTTAAATAATTAATTAATAGGCATGATGCTAATCCTTTAAGAAAGATTAGCCCGCTATGGTTAAATTTGCTGTTTTTATTTTTTTTACAAATATTTTTTTTTTCTCAAATCTGTTTTTTTAAATAATTAATTAATAAGATGCTTCTCATGCTTATCAAGTATTAGCCCGCCAATTTGATCAGCAAAATTAGGGTTTAACATGATGCATAATTAGAAACATTAGAAATAAGTAAGATTTAATAAAATGTATTTTAAAATAATAAAGTATTTCCACTTGTATTCACATAGTATTAGATTATATATACGTCACTATTTTTAGAATAACTGACTTTACACGTGACATTTAAAATAAAAGTGTTGCTAACGAGTGTTTTTGAGACACACTTTAAACATTATATTGAAATTATTTATTTAACAAGTGAAACATTTCAATTTTCAATATGTTGTTGATTTTACACATTTTCATAAAAAAATTAACAAAAACTTACTATTTAAGATATTTAAAAAATATTCCGAGAACACTTCTACTATTTTCCTTAAAATAATAGGCAAATAAAAAAATTGTAAGATTTGAACTCAAACCATGTTTGGCCAAAGACGACATTGTCATACCTAATCAAAGACAACATCATCCGCCCCCACTATATTGCCATACCTAATCAAAGAGAACAACTTATTTTCAAAGTTTATATTCATATCTTATTATTATTTTAAACCCTTCTTAGTTACAGTCGAGTAAAATATTTTTGACCAAATGTTATATGTAGAGTAATTTAGGGGGGTGTATTGAATTGAGATTTCAATGGATTTTAAAAGACTTTTTTATGTGAAAAAAATCTTGTGGTATTCAATTAGGATTTTTATAAAATCAAAATAAATCTTGTGGTATTCAATTAAGACAATTAAGATATATTTTTTTTCAGGGCAATGAAATCCGGTGTTATTTGTTTGAGATTTCCCATGACTTATAAAATGTCTATTGGTATTCAAAAATCTATAAATTTTAGTGGATTCTTTCATGTAGTGGATTTTGTGAAACTTTTTAGTTAAAAATACACTTGATAAACTTTTCCAACAATCTCATCAAAAGTCTTGAGACTTTTTCAAATTCTCCAAGATTTTTATTTTGCTTTCACAATTCATCATCACTATCTCTTCAAAAAAAATCATCATCACTATACCAAATTTTTTCTTCTTCTTTTCTTTGTTCACTCATTTATATGCTTTTTGCAACCTTTTTTTTTCTTGAACAAATTGATCTGCTGTTTTTTTAAGAAACATTCATGGTTATAAACGATGCAAAATCACTGTACCAAACGTTTTCTTTTAACGACAAATTCTGCCCTTTTTTTTTACGTTTATGCTTATATCAACAATATTGCAATCTTGTGTAGTTAAAAAAAAATTGCAATCTTGTTTTGTCTTAAAAAAAACCTTGTTATATTTTTTTGGGTACAATGAACCTTGTTTTTCTTTACAACGTAATTTGTTTCTTCAATTTCTTATTTTCTTTATTTTTTTACATCAATTCAATGTTCTATTTTTTTTTTTTGTGATTGTTAATTATATATATATATATATTGACAATGACAATTGATTCATTGGCATTTTTTTAATTTTTATTTGTTAAATTTATATTGATTTATTGTTTCTTTTTATAAAGTTTCTTTTCATTTTATTGGTATTGTGTTAAAATTGATTGAGTTATAAAAGTCTATAAAGTATTTCGAAATCTTGAAAATCTGTATCATAAATCCATTGAAATCATGCATTAAAAATTTTGATTGTAAAAAATCTTTTAAGGAAAATCTAAAAAATCTCACAAAGTCAATATAATCTCATAAAGTCTTTTAAAATCTTCAAGATTTTTTTTGTCAAAATTGTCTTTCAAAATCCCTCTTAATCTCAAGGATATTTTGCTTTCAGAGCTGCTATATGGAACGACTAGTTCCAAACGACGAATGCACGACCACGTGATATACGCCCCACCTAATTTCCTTTTATGATTTTTATTTTTTATAATTAATTGCAACACAGAAAATCACGGCACACTTATATACTTCCTTCTTATTTTTCAATTTTCAGCAAACTGGAAATTTCTTTCTTTCTGCACCAAAGATCACCGTAGCCACCACTAATCGGTTGATCTCACCGAAACTTCTACAAGCCGCAACAGTTTCAAGTATAAACTTCATCACTGTTGTTTTCTCGATGTGTCGTCTTTACCATCGCCGTTGTTGTATTCAACGTCGTAGTTCTCGCCGCATAAATACAATTGCTGCAAATTGCAATACATTTAAAATTTATTCACTGCCGTGTCGTCTTTGTTCATGTGTTTCATAACGAAACCAATTGTAGTCTTATACAAAAATTACATTGAAAAATTGAAACAAACCGTGATATGAAATTCTAGGACTTGTGTTCTCCTTGTAGTGGAGAATGTTATGTTTCTGAGTTGTGTACCAACTACCAAATGTCTGTGATATGAAATTCTAGATTAATGAAGCAAACTGTTTATTGTATAGATACACCACCACTATCTCGCTGAAGTTTGAGAACAAAGAAGATTGAATAGAGAATGTGAAGAGAGAGAACGGTAATTTAATAAGGTGTGGCCACTTATGTCGTTGGATTTGCACGACTACTTTTGTCGTGCTTTCTAGCATTTTTCTTTTGCTTTTGTTGGTTAAGTATACCATCCCGTAGAGAATTTGGCTATCTTAGAATAAATTTCATTAAGAGATGTTTGGTAAAATAATTTTCTCACTTATGACATATTTTCATTCATTAGTGTAGGGTCCGTTTTGTGTTTAAGATAAGAGATAAGATATGCCAATTGTATGCTATATTATTCTAATTAAGTGTTTAACACTACTAGAAAAAGTTGAAATACCGACGGAATTTAGAAACGGAATATATTTCGTCTCTAATAGAGATGGAATTAGAGACAGAAAAAGCAGTTAGAGACATATATTTTTATTTTAGAGACAGATATTTTCATTTTAGAGACAGATTTTGTCCGTCTCTAACAGTTTAGAGACGAGGAAATTATCGACGGGATCAAATCCGTCTCTAGCCTGCTTAGTGACGGAATATTTACATTTTAGAAACATATTTTGTCCGTCGGTATTTAAGATTTTTCTAGTAATGTAATAAGATAATAAATTGTAATTAGTTAATCTTAAATCTTATTTTATCACGTCTTTCTAGTTAAAAAAATGTATCATAAATATGGCGAGTTAGAAATTAGCAAGATACTTCGTATCAAATTACTGATTTATCCGTATCAAATATAATTTTAAATATAAAAAAATAAAATTTGGTAAAATATAAATAAAAAGGAATTTGATATTAAATTAAAAATTAATAATTACTTCGTTAAAATTAGAATATTTTTAAAATAATATTATTCTAATTTCAAAAAATATGAATTTTTTTTTTTTTTTTGACGATGAATATTATTTTTCTTAAAAATTAAAAATATCATTGATGGGATCTAATGATATTTTTGTTGTGGTCCACTGCGTCATCCAACAAGCACAAGGAAAAAAGAAAGAACAAAAATAAAGGCCAATCAATATAGCCGTGCATTTCCTCAATGTTCCTTTCCCTTTGAGCAAGACGTTTTTAGCAAGAATCCATCTCAGTGTGGCTCTAATGATAGTTGAGGATGGTGAAGAGAGCTTGGATTCAGATTCAAACTCAGACAAAGGAATGTAAACTTTCCGGTTTCCTAGAAAAAAATCCTAGTAATTCGGAGTTTCGCTGCAGGGTAACTAAAATTGTTTCTCTCAGAAATCAAAGCATGTAGGAGTTTAGTTGGCTTATATTGCATTTTGTTTTGTAAGATTGTTGGGGCAATCCGGTTATAGTTTTGGTGTAATAAGATTGCGCCTGATCATTTTAAGTCTGCTTATGAAAATGTAAACAGAATCTAATTAAGGAAAAGGAAGCAATGCTTTCTTGTGTCACACGCAACATGCAAACAATTTGACCTCTTAATAAAGATATACACCTAGTGTGCTTATATAGTCCCTAATAGACATAGTAATAGTTTGTTATATACAAAATAGTTCATGAATTTGCATGGGTTAAAATATGGATTGTTAACCTTTGAAGTCATCAGATAATGGATATAATAAATGTGTTCAATTAAATTGTCTATTCAATCATGTTCATAATGATAGCTTGTTCATTAAACAATGAATAAAAAAAGATACTTGTCAATGTTGCACATGATAAGAAGTAACCAAAAGTCAGAGGAAATTAACCTATGATACTCCATTGAAACATTAGTTTCTACAACTTTAACAAAAATCAGAAAGAACTTCTAAGAACTACAACCAACATGGTATCAAATTGTCTCAACCTCCATCTTTCTTCTTCTCATCCCAATATTTTTCTTACAAATTCAAAAAATCCAAAGCTCTCTAAGTCTAACTCTCTCACCCTTTCACCAACAAAACTAAACAAGACCAACCATGCTCTAAACCATTCCATGTCTTATAATGTATCTATGAGATACTCCAATTCTAAAGTCCATTTTTCTTCACCAAAGTTTGAGATAGAGCCTGATCCCACACTTATCAATGATGATCTTAAGCCAACTACACCTAGTCAAAGGACATTTTCTGGGTTAGAAATGGCTAGTCTTTGGGTAGGACTTGTTGTGGGAGTCCCTTCTTACTACCTTGCAGGTAGCCTTGTTGATCTTGGGATGGCTTGGTGGCAAGGCATAGCAACTGTGGTTGCAGCCAACATGATCCTTTTTGTTCCCTTGGTCCTCACTGGTCATCCAGGTACTTAACTTGGGGATCAATCTTCATAACATTGAAGCATTTTCTCCTCGTTGTTTAAATAATCTTACACTCCTTTTGTACATTATATATTCTCTTTGGTCTAATATATAAGCAAAAGACTCATTTTTCAGGTTCATTGAATAACTGATGTATCTAGTCCATATTATGGATCAGATACATCAGTTATTCAATGTATCTAGTCCATATTTTGGTATATGTACTTGAATTTATATATGAGTATTGTCTCCACAACTTAAAATCTCTAGATCCGTTATGCTACTGCAGGTACTCGATATGGCATATCATTTCCAGTTCTAGCTAGATCATCTTTTGGCATCCATGGTGCTCATATTCCCACTCTTTTAAGGGCCCTAGTTGGTTGTGGTTGGTATGGAATTGAAACATGGATTGGTGGTGAGACAATTTTCCTTCTCTTACCAAATTCAATAAAACAAAGTACATTGTCTAAATCTCTACCTTGGCTAGGAACTTCCCCATTAGAATTTTTTTGCTTCATAATTTTCATGTTGGTTCAATTGTCAATTGTATGGAAAGGAATTGATGGCATTAGAGAGCTTGAAAAGTACTCAGCTCCAATACTCATTCTACTCACCTCACTCCTCTTGATTTGGTCTTATGTTAATGCTACTGGTTTTGGTCACATGCTCTCATTATCTTCTAAACTCTCAAATTCAGAATTTTGGTCATTATTTTTCCCTTCTCTAACTGCAAATATAAGTTTTTGGGCTGCTTTAGCTCTTAACATTCCGGATTTTACACGATACGCTAAGAGCCAAAACGATCAAATTATCGGTCAAGCCGGTCTACCTATTTTTATGGGAGCATTTACATTTGTTGGTATAGTAGTAACATCATCAACAAAAATTATATTTGGTCATGTTATTTCCAACCCAATTCAATTACTTGGTAAAATTGGAGGATTTGTAACTACAATATTAGCAATAATCGGTATAAGCTTAGCTACAATCACAACAAACATTGCTGCAAATGTTGTAGCACCTGCAAATGCTCTTGTAAATCTTAGTCCAATGATGTTCACTTTCCGAAGAGGCGCAATACTAACAGCTTTTCTCGGAATCGCTTTTCAACCTTGGAAGCTCCTTAAGTCAAGTGAAAGCTTTGTTTATACTTGGCTAGTTGGCTATTCAGCATTGATGGGTCCTATTGGAGGAATTATACTAGTGGATTATTATCTTGTGAAGAAAACTAGTTTAAGTGTTGAAGATTTGTATTCAAGAAATCCTTATGGAGCTTATTATTACTCTAAGGGGTTTAATGTTGCAGCAATTTTGGCTCTAGTTGTTGGAATCTTACCTGTGATTCCTGGTTTTTTGCATAAAGTTGGAACATTAAAATCAGTTTCTGAAACTTTTGTTGTAATTTATAATAATGCTTGGTTTGTTAGCTTCTTTTCTGCAGGATTGTTTTATTGGATTCTGTCGAAGTTTGAGAATGAAACCAGATGAATCTGCTGCTGTTGGAGACAACCTTTTGAATAATCCTAAGTAGTAAAAACAGAGAAAATTCTATGTAAATTGTATTATTATAGTTCCCATCCCAATATCCCATGAACATTACATTTTCTAAAATATAACCAAATTATGATTTGTTCTAAAAATAAGAACGGAATTTTTTTCTCATCAATTTTTCTGTTTCATTTTAGTCTTTTTTTTGGTACATAGACGAAATGGCAAACCATTAAAAACTCACACACATAAGTGGAGAGACCGAGGATTGAACTCCAATCATAACGTCCGACACTAGCAATTTCGGCTATGATTTGTGGACGCTTCATTTTAATCTTTAATGGACATAATTTTGACATGTCCTTAACAAGGTGATATATGCATACGTAGATTTGACATTGGATATAACATTAAAACAATTTGAATCTAAAATACTCATGACCTTAACATTGACATTTACATGAATATAAATTAGTCTAATCTGGATCAAAAATATAAAAGAAAGTTTTCAAATTCGTAATGCTATATATGTAATTACAAAAAAGCTATAATGAAAGATTAAAAATCAGTGCATTATCTCCTTGTTTAGCCAAGAGAAGGCAGATAGGTAAGAAGTAAGAACCATCATTTGAATAGCTACCTCAGATGTTATAAGTAAGAGCATACCCTCCTTGTTTGGAAAGATGTTATAAGTAGTAAATATGGGGCGCATGCGGTGGGAAGGGTCGACTTGGGAGAAGATTGTAAGCATTGGTATGCCTCATTGTGGTGGAAAGACGTTCGTTCTATTGGTACTAATCTTGACACAAATTGGTTTTCCAATAGTGTTTTTAAGAAACTGGGCAATGGGGTTAATACCAGCTTCTGGTGTGATGCCTGGGCAGGGGCTGTTCCTCTCAACGATAGATTTCCTAGGCTTTTTTCTATTTCAACCCAAATAGTTCTGTTGTTTTGTCTTTCCTGCTCTCTGTTGGTTGGTAGTTCTAGCACTTCTTGTGCTGACTTCCTTTTAAGTACAACACAGACACAGACACAGACACAACACGAACACTGACACGTTGACATCGATAATAATTTAAGTAAATAATATAATTTAATGTAATTATAAATATCGGTGTCGTGTCGATATCCGATACTGACACCTTGTCTGACATGGACACGTCGGTCTAATACGAGAAGTGTCTGTGCTTCATAAATTTCTAATGTTCGTGTGCTTTTTTATCGACTAGTGTCTTTCCGTTTTGTTGTATAAGACAAGTAAAGATGCAAAAAAAACTAATAGGTAAAGAAGAATCTCAAATGAATCTTATGCAAAGGGAAAATGACACCGTTATTACCTTCTGGACGAGAAAATATAGCTCGTTTAAAACCCACTTGGGTTGGTTTAGTGGTATTGGCTTGGGACCTGGGAGTATGTTTCTCTTGAGGTCTCAAGTTCGATTCCCACTAGTGCCAATTTGGTGGGTTAATTTAGCCTCTTCAAAAAAAAAAAAACATAGCTCGTTTAAAGGTATATATACCCATCTACTGTTGTATATTTTCTACATGAAATAGAATGGCTTATTTTGTGAAATTGTTTTCATATTTGTGCAGGTAGTAGATTTTATTGCTTGTCGTCTTGCTTCAATTGAAACGGAAAGGTACTATTTTATATATATATTATCTCCCGTACTAAATACAAAGAAAAAAGTAAGACATTAGCTTTGTACCTCCAAAAGGAAAAGCAGCATTGCATTGCACTAATTATTTTAATTTTTTTTACAGGCATTGCACTATATATATTTTAGTCAAATAATTGAGCTAACGATTGAAACTAATCCAAACTGAAAAAAATAATTTTTATGGTTCGAATTAAAAATCGAACTAATGGAAAATCGATGTGGTTTAGTTTGGTTCTTGGATTCAGTTTTCAAGAACCGATGAAAACCAAACCGAACCAATAGATGTATATTGTAAGTTAATATTTTTTATAGGTTAGCACACATTAAAAACTAAAATTGACCCAACTTGAACTACTTGTAAAAACAATTTAGTCACGCAACAAATCTAATTTAGAAACACACTCTCAGACAAACTCCCTCACCTCATAGCCGAAAACAAGTGTTTGAGTAGTGGTTGAAGTATTTTACGACATAAGAATAATGATAAGAAAGAGAAGCTAAAGAGCATATTATATGGGAATAAACAAATGGTTTCTCTTACCATCGATTGTTGGACATCGGTACAAAATATGAATTACATGATTGTAGTAATTTGTCATTACATTGATGAGGGGTGGATGTTGAATAAAAAAAATTGAGTTTAAATCTGATTTCGGATCACAAGAGGAAACAATTGGTAAATATTTAGAGGCATACTTGAAAAAATATGAGATTAAAAAAATTTGTTGTATAACTTTTGATAATGCAAGTGATAATAATATTGCATTAACATATATAATTAGAGAAATGAGTGATATTAGAAAAAAATAATAGTATGAAATACAATTTAATATCAATTTATTTTTTATAAAAAAAAAGTAATGCATAATTAACTGCCATTTATATATATGGATATAATATTGGTATGTAAAGTGTAAATTAGGGGTGTCAAAATGGATGGATTGAATGGATTTGGATTGGATTGTTAATGGATGGATCAAAGTAATTCATTTGTCCATTAACAATCAATTAAAATGAGATCAAAGAATTCAATCCAAACCATCCGTCTAGAGATAAAATCCATCCATTATCATCAATTTAATGGATGGATATCCAATCCATCCAACAAAATTAATTCAAATATTATTTTTAAATTTCATAAAACACTAAATATTATATTAATTAATTGATTATTAAAACAGATTATTTATTATTTTTAAAACATAATTTTTATTTTTTTAATGGATTGATGTGTAATCAACCCAAATTTATTTTTTCACTAAGCCCAACCCAAACATAGTAAGCCCAAAACATTCCTTCTACATTAAAATTTATTTTTTTAATAATAGGATTTAAATAGTGTAATATTTTAATAATGAATAAAAGTATTTGGTGGGTGGCCGGTCAACGGCAGACGGCGGAGGTCCGGCGGCGGACGGCGGTCCACGGCGGAGAGACCCATATTTTCCGACAAGTCGGCAGTGTTCCGGTGGCTGCAGCCACCAACCACCACAATTATAAAATTAATAATAAATATAATATTAAATTGTTATTAAATATTAAAAGGAAAATTTAATAATACATTAAAGAAACATTAAAAGAAATTCAGTTTTTTAAAGAACATTAAAAGATACTTTTTTTTTAAGGAAGAAACAATTATTTTTTCTTAAACAAATAAAATACGGAGACCCCTAATATGGACCCCTTTTTCCGAGGACCACCAATGATCCCTTTTAGATTACCTGTTGTAACAGGTCACTTATAAATTTAAATAATTTTTTGTTTAAAAAAAAAGTAATTTACGGCCCAGGCCCATGAATCATTCAGATAAGTTCTTCCATCTTCTTTACTGTTTTCATGTACACGTTGGACTAAGCTTCTTTCTTCCATCTGTCTTACTGTTTATGTATATCTATCATTCTTTTCACTCTCTTTTTTACAATCGTTCTTTGCACTTACTCAATTCCCAATCTCGCTTTCTTCTTCCTGTTTCACCAAATGGACCATCTCTATCTCCTTCGATTTCTCCTGTAATAGTAAAAAAATCATCTTCTTCCTGGGTGTTTGTGGAGTTTTTCATTTTCACTATAGAAGTAGGAAGTGTTGTTGTTGTTTGGGAAGACACAAATCATCATCATAGTTACCTTGTTGACCCTTGTCTTTATGATCCCAAACCCTTATGAATTTATTTTTGCCATTATTAGTTTGAAATTGATAGAGAAGAATGATTTTTGTTGTTCATGAGTTTTATCTTTTGTTTATCGCTGAATCATTCATGTTTCTCCAAGAATAGAAATTGTGGAAGTTAGGAAAGGAATGCCCTTTTTTCTATTTTTATAAATCTTGTGAAATTTGTTGCAAGTTGTTGTTTAGACTTGATTTTCATAATTTCATAATTGCTTTCATCTTGTCGATGACGATATACAAAAAAAATTAGAAAGATGGAAGAAAGAGCGTGATGGACAATTCCTCCTACTTAGTCTGGGCAAAAAGCTATAAATTCCTTTAAAAAAAATTATTTAAATTTATATTTAAGTGACCTGTTGCGGCAGATAATTTAAAAGGGATCATTGGTGGTCCTCATAAAAGGATTTAATTTTTATACACGGTCAGTGTAAAGAGTTTTTACACTGACAATGAATCATAACCATTCGATGTTCACAAACATTTGACTTGATTGAAAACTACCTATAAAGTAGTGGGCATTAATGGTTATGATGTGCTGATGGTGTAACATATTTTACAATGTCAGTGCACCACAATTAAACTCCTCATAAAAAGGGGTCCATATTAGGGGTGTCCAATAAAACAGTATTTTAATTATTATTTTTTCCAAAAAAAAACAGTTTTTTTTTTTTTACAGTTTTTTAATAATACATTTTTGCAAACTAAATACATTTATTTAAAGAATTGTTTTTTTAATAACAAAAGTGACTATCCTTAGAATTTTAAAAAATAATAAACTATAGTCCATTGGATTTTCAAAAGATAATAAACAATAATCCATTGGATTTTAAAATTAAGCGGATGGATTCATCCATTTAATTAAATGGATGGATTCAATCCATTGACTAATTTTTTTTGTTAGTGGATGGATTGGATGGATAAATTTTTGAATGGATTGGATGGATAACGGATAATTTTGACACCCCTAGTGTAAATGATAATGATAATTATCACCTGGATTGCCTAGTGAATGATAATTATCACCTGGATTGCCTATTTTAATAAAAGTTTTGCTGATTTAAAAAAAAAAATTACCTGGATTGCCTAGTGGTACCAAACCCGAACTCAATGCATTGCCTAATAATTGAAATGCACCATTCGTGAGGTTTATCATGAAAAATATTTCGCTTGATTAAGCATTTTCCATATTAAATTGATAATTTATATTTGCTGATTGATAACTTATAATTGATGGTTTGATGATCAATGACCAATAAATTAGTTAAAGTGTTTGGTAAAATTAACAATTTAATTAACTAATAAATATAAAATGACATAAAATTAAAGAACGTTCTTAATTCATAATAAATTTTTTTAAAAGATTACACTAACTTCCTATAATATCTATCAAAATATCACTCACATCCGTCTATTTTAACAACATCACTAACTTCCCCTAAACTAATCTAAAGTCTAAACCATTATTTCTCTTATGTTAGAAAAGGTACTCCAACGTTAATCTTTTACAAATATATGTACTTGTGAAATATACCGTAAATTTTTTATATAATTTCAATTTATATAATGTTGTTGTTATAAATATATTTATAGTATATTTTTTTTTAATAAAGATTGTATTTGTTCAGGTGAACATTTAAGGGGGGTTGATAATTACATTGACGGTGAGAATGATATGAATAATTTCAATATACAAAAAATGTCCTCTTTTACAATGAATTGGAGTTCCTTATTTATAGACTTTTAATTTGTAACTGTCACCATGAATAACTCCTGATCATGGAGTGGGTGGTTACTTCCCTTCCGGCGAGTTGACTGGTTCAGTGGGGTGACCTACCAGTTGTGCACGTCGCATGCGTTCTATTTCTTCCCGCCAATATATGATTTGAATTGCTTTGATCATTTGTTGGACCACTTCGTTATTGGGCCCATAGAATTTCGTCTGGTACACAGCCCCCCAAGCACGAGGCTCAAAGAGGCGAAGTGGTGATAGTGATAGGACGTGGGGAATTAATCGTCCCCTACTTCGTCTTTGTTGCGTAATAACTTATATAAATAATCCTATTTGCGGCGTTACTTTTCTTTCATCTTTCCATTAACACTGCCTTTCTTTTAAGTTAAGTCATGGATGAAAGTTTATCTTGTGAAATCTATTTCCATTGCACCTCGCCTTGCCTTGGGCGTGCTTGCCTCTTTTGATGTCATTTCATCGGCGATGTGGCGCTGCTCTGCATTGCCCCCTCTTTTGTTTGCTTGTGCTTTTGTCTTTTTGTTGCATATTAATTTTTTGTTTCCCTTCGGTGTTTTCGACAATCTTGAATGACTGGGTTATGCTAAAATATTGGTGCCATAAAGAAGATAGTGGGTGGACTCGTCCTAGAGAAGATAATGTGTTCGTGGCGTTTTCTTTGAATTTGTATCTTGAACTTGTTGTAGTTTTTTTGTAGTTTTCTTTGAATTTATATCTTGAACTTGTAGTTTTCTTTGAATTTGTATCTTGAACTTGCTGCAATTTTCTTCACATTTATCTTTGAATTTGTATCTTGATTTTCTCCAATCAATGAAATATAAGCTTTTGCAACTGCTTCTTCTTTTTCCTCGTCTTTGGCGACATATATGTACAAGAGTTGCTTTGAATAACATTGTGAGAGATGACATTTTCCCAATGCTAATTTACCTGCATCTCTTATTATGATATGTGATATAATAATTTGATATACTAAAAGGAATATATAGGATACCTTTATTATTTCTTTTGCGTTTGCTCTTGGGCTTTGCCCTTTACGTATGGGACGCCGACGAGGTGGTTGTATTTTCCATCTGCTTCTGGTGTCTCCTACTCGTAAGGTTTACAGAGACATTGTTTTGATTGTTTCTTTTTTCTGACGTATCAAACTCGTAAGACTTACTGATAACGCCAAAGTATTTCGATTTGTTTCCGTCGTATCCGACTCGTAAGTTTTAAGGATATCGCTGTTTCTCTTTCTGACGTATCCAACTCGTAAGATTTAAGGATAGCGCCGTTTCTATTTTTGACGTATCCAACTCGTAAGATTTACAGATAACGCCATGGTGTTTCAACTCGTTTCCATCGTATCCGACTCGTAAGATTTAAGGATAGCGCCATTTCTATTTTTTACGTATCCAACTCGCAAGATTTACAGATAACGCCATGGTGTTTCAACTCGTTTCCGTCGTATCCGACTCGTAAGATTTAAGGATAGCGCCGTTTCTATTTCTGACGTATCCAACTCGTAAGATTTATAGATAACGCCATGGTGTTTCAACTCGTTTCCGTCGTATCCGACTCGTAAGATTTAAGCATAGCGCCGTTTCTATTTCTGACGTATCCAACTCGTAAGATTTACAGATAACGCCATGGTGTTTCAACTCGTTTCCGTCGTATCCGACTCGTAAGATTTAAGGATAGCGCCGTTTCTATTTCTGACGTATCCAACTCGTAAGATTTACAGATAACGCCATGGTGTTTCAACTCGTTTCCGTCGTATTCGACTCGTAAGATTTAAGGATAGCGCCATTTCTATTTCTGACGTATCCAACTCGTAAGATTTACAGATAACGCCATAGTGTTTCAAACTCATTTATTTTTTCTGACGATCACATGGCGCTTTGTCAAATGGAGCTTTATCGCCTATATCCCGAACACTTGTCATTCTTGTTTTTTATGATCTCTTCTTGAATGAGTATTGTGCTCCAAGTATTTTGTACATGAAAGAAAAAAAGACAAACGACGTTATGAAAAATGGAGTTAGAGGTATATCGGCGTCATATATTGCTAAATTATTTATCAGTTTATTTTTGGAATGACGGTAAAATGGTCGCTTGAGAAGACTCACATATGATGAAGGTGAAAAATGCTGGTCAGTTTTATTTCTATGTGCCTAATAATATGTTTGTTGATGTAACTATATAAAAGACCATTTAATTGAAAACAAGTAACAGCAGAGTAAGTACTAAGTGATAAAATTATAATATCATGATATTCAGCTGATTTGGTCAAGCACGCTAAAATTGAAACTGGGAGAATAGAAACTATCAAGCAACACTTTAATTTGAACACAATTCTCACTGTTTCTTAGTCTAAAGCAGCAATATATATATATAAGTCTAAAATAGGATAATATATTGATTTGCATGATTTCTTTCAATATATATTTTTTT
This sequence comes from Trifolium fragiferum, assembly GCA_954870985.1. NCBI lineage: Eukaryota > Viridiplantae > Streptophyta > Magnoliopsida > Fabales > Fabaceae > Trifolium > Trifolium fragiferum. The sequence continues at coordinate 52,909,459 of OX940793.1, read as the reverse complement.
TAAATGCAAGAACATGAACCACTTGAGAACATAATCGTAAACCAAATATGTTATACTGCAAGCAGAGTAATTATATTACATGCTATAAGGATATGCAACCAAAGTTTAGAAGCATCAAACCTTTGCTGCTGCCTGTTCATTTTCGTATATTAAACTTTCACCAAGTACAAATGGCTGCACATCAGATAACACTTTAATTTGAGCATTTCATATCATAATTTGCGGATTTTGTTTTGATAAAAAACACAATGTACAAGATTGATATGTGAAATTGCAAGATATTATAATATGGAGAATAAACTGCGGCGATAAAACTTGCATTAAGGAATCAAAATTTGCGTTTACTTAATAAAGAGAATTGTTCTACTTATGAGTTTGGTTCAGCTCGTCATTTGTAGTCAAAAACTTTGGGCTAAACAAAAATTTTGATATTATGTATCATAGGTTGCTTAGCAGATTAAAAATGTGAGATAATGAATTAAAACTGTGGGATAATATACTATTATGCCTCTAGCCGAAAAAGTAAAAGAACAATCTAAGAGAAAACTATAAATGGTAGAATAGAGGGAAAGAACATTAACACCTGGATTGGAAGTCGCCTAGCAACAAAAAGATTGACGGCGAGGCTAAAATGTTGGACGGTAAGTTGGTGACGACAGTTGGCGCGTCGGTGAGATGGAGCTAATTAATTCTCTAGTTGCTGTTCCGAAAGCTTTAGCCTGGATTATGATGTTCAAGAAAAACATATGATCCGAGGATGTTCTTGCTTGTGTGCTCAGTTTCCACATAATAGTTATATGATGTTGGCGGCGATGATGTTCATATTTGAAACAATGATGAGCAAATTTACGACATCGGCGATCGACAGCGAGAGGGCGGCATTGGACGGCGACAATAGTTTGGCGTGATGGTAAATTTAGATCCATTTCATTAATCAATCAAAATTAGACATGAATGAATCAAGTTAAAATAGAGGCAATGGATGAATTATGATCATAACAGCAACTGGGTGCAAGGACTTAATTGGATTAAACACATAGCAGCAAGCTAAATATATTAGTTTTTCTCTCCTTACTATTTTTCTTTTATGATATTTCAATATTTGTTCAACTTATGATAACAGACATAAAACTGGCCTTTATTCAATACTTTCTTTCCTTTGACCAACATAAAATTCTATACGATTATATAAAGCAATTCTCCAATGATCAAAACCTTGAAACATAATATGTTTGTTGCCAGTGAATTAACTGCGTGAAGTTTTATTTAAATATTGTTGCTTGTAATGTCCATAAGAAATCAATTAATTAGATACATACGCAACACATTAAGGCAAATGAAAGCAAGCAAACAAAACCTCTTGAACGGGATAGATAGATTGAAATTTAGAGCGATAATTAACTTCCTTCTTGTTGGTGAACTTTGTAGTAGGACAATTCACTAGGCTTGTTGATGCTGTAAAGACCGTAAATCGCAGGCGCCGTGTCAAAAACCTTTGCCATGATCCCATTGTAGATTTGAACATGTGGGGTGATTATGTTGAAAGAACCATGGGTTTTCATGTTTGGATGGATGGATTATCATGGTTGTTTGTGTTGTGGTCCGGGAAGAGTTTTACCGGAGCCCCACGGTGGACGCCAAAATGTTCCGGTGAACATTTAAGGGGGGTGATAATTACATTGACGGTGAGAATGATATGAATAATTTCAATATACAAAAAATGTCCCCTTTTACAATGAATTGGAGTTCTCTATTTATAGACTTTTAATTTGTAATTGTCACCATGAGTAACTCCTGATCATGGAGTGGGTGGTTACTTCCCTTCCACCATGTCATTGTGGTGATAATGGGTGGTTACTTCCCTTCCAGCGAGTTGATTGGTTCAGTGGGGTGACCTACCCGTTTTGCACGTCGTCTGCGTTCTATTTCTTCCCGCCAATATATGATTTGAATTGCTTGGATCATTTGTTGGGCCACTTCGTTATTGGACCCATAGAATTTCGTCCGGTACAATATTAATATGTATAAACCATTTTTTTTAAACTTATGCATAAATCAAATTGATACATCATTATATTTATGGTGATATTATATTGTTTTACATAAGAAGTCAATGATATTATATATATTTGGCTAAAATGCACTTTTGGTCCCCCTATTTTGATATTTATGAAGTTTTGGTCCTTCTATTTTAAAACTCAACTTTTTAGTCCCCCTATTTTAAAAGTAACTTTTTTTTTAGTCCCCCTCTTACTCTACTGATGTGGCATTGTAAATGATGACGTGACATTGATGAATAGGAAACAAAATTTTTCATGTCATTATGTAATTTCTTCTATGATTTAAAATTTCCATTCTCTTATTTTATTTCTGTGGCAATTGAAATTAAATAAAAAAAAAAATCAAAGTTAAAAGTTAGATTAAAAAAAAACATCATTCCCAAATTATACAAAGAACTCTAAGGCATTGTTTGTTTCAAGAGAAAGTGGAGGAATTGATAGTAGAGAGGATAGAAAATTTATGGAAAAACGTGTTTCCACCGTTTGGTTACTCTCTCAGAGAGGAAAGAAAGCTCAATTTTGGTGGACCCCATCTCCAAAACCTTTCCGTCCAAAGATGGGGAGAAAGTCTGGACATGCAATCCAATTTGATAAAAGGACAAAATACTCCTTGCCTTTGGAGCATTTTTTACACTAAACAATTTTTTTTCACCATAGCGGGTCCAGTAGCCTTATGCCACAGCCACACTCTTTCCATTTTTATTTTATATAATTTATTCATATTGTTATCTTTGCTTTTTTTTTTTTTTTTTATAAACGATCAACCACTTTTTCATATCTATCTATCATTTTATATAATTTATTATATTATTATAATGTGTATAAAGATTATATTTTAATGTGGTGGCAGATCAAAGTGAAACCCACCTTTGTTCGTTTCCAATCGTTGTTCGTTCGTTTTGTTATGTTCATGTGGTTACAGATCAAATAAAAGAGGTGTTGATTGCAGATCTGAGAGGGATACAAAACAAAAGTCTTGATTGTTTTAGATCCAAGAAGTAGAAGAGGTGTTGATTGGCCAAAGTGTGAGAAACTAATACAAACAAAACCCAAAACTAAGAATCCCACTAAGCTGAACAACAACACAAAAACAAAAGCATCGATGCCAACAAACTGGTCCTCAAACAACACTCAGCAGAAAAAGACACATACTACTATCGCCACAAGTTTGCTACGATCAACAAAGCCACAACGAAAATCAAAACGCAAGTGAATAGCTTTCTATGATGAAGACAAATTAAAGGATGATGAAGAACACAGGTGAAGAACGAGTAAGATGAAGACCATGTGAAGGATAAATGCATTTATGGCAGCGGCAGAACCAGAAAAAATTACTTAGGGGGCCATTAAAATTTTTTAATGTATAAATTAAGTAAAAAATAATAATATATAAAAATATTAGTCATAAAAAGCATAAATATATTATTTGGCAATTCTAAATTTTAAACTTATAAATTTATATCAAGAAAATAAAAACCTATTTGATAAACATATTTCTTTATATCGTATCATATTTATATATGCTAGTTTAATTGGTAATTTTATTTAATATTATAAATTTAATTAGTTATCTATTATTTTTTGACAAATAAAATCAAAGTTCATTATTATAAAATTAATTTGTATAGCTTAAAATAGCACCCTACGTAATCATCAATAATATAAACTAATATTTTTACTAACACTTGTTCCTTATAGTCATTAAAAAATATACTCTAAATTAATATTTACATTAATATTTGTACAAATATGTATACAGAATTATTTAAAACTATTAATAATAAATTTACACTAATATTATACCTATAAAAAAAAATTATTTTTTTGAGGTGAGCAGGGGCCGTGGCCACCACCAGCCCCTCCCTGGTACCGCCACTGATTTATGGTTCCTCCAATCCGATTTTCCCTTTTGAATTACTTACTTTTGTTTTTGTTTTAATTTTAAAATTATATAGAAGTAATCTAATGACATGGAAAATCATGTTTCCAATCAGCCTTGCCATGTGAGATGCCACATCATTAAAATGAGAGGAGGACAAAAAGAAAATGTTGATTTTTAAAATAGGGAGACTTAAAAGTTGAGTTTTAAAATAGAGGGACCAAAACTTCATAAATATCAAAATAGGGGGACCAAAAATGCATTTTAGCCTATATATTTTTTGTAGAGAATATTATTATTATATAAATAATAATAAACGCTTTATATACATTTTTTCTAAAGTAATGCCTATTATTTATTTTGACGCTTAAGCGTTTGATCTACTAAAATATAAGGGACTAGACATGACAATTTCAATTGTACTGTGTTTGATTGTAAAACTTTTTCAGGGATTGGACAAACTGGGAAGTCAGGGAAAGAACAAAAACAAAATTTTTTGTCCTTCACTGAACCACAACACAACTTTTTGTCCCGAGTATAAGTTGTCTAAAATACCATTTTGTTCACCAAACATCATATGTAAGACAAAAAATTGTTCAACATCATAAAAGTTTGTTTTGTGTTGTTCTGCCATGCGTTGTGCTGTTCTGTCCAGTACTTACTCATTAACGGATCAAACACACCCTATATATATATCTATGTATATAGACGATTATATATATATATATATATATATATATATATATATATATATATATATATATATATATATATACAAGGAGATCTTTCAAGTGAAAGGAGTTGTTAATGTGAGAAATGAGAGGGTTGAATTGAATCACGTCCCTCAAATCAAATGGCTGCAATTTCTTACAGCTGCACACACACAATTAGGGTCTCGAATTCTGTGTCTTTCTCTCTCGATTTCTCAAATATAACTTTTCCACTTCTCAAAAACTCTAATCATACTTCTGAGCGGAAGCTAATTAAACAAACAGAAAACATGCAAATAAATTTATGATCTACGACGCGTTGATTTATTAAAAATATTATGACAAATCATTAGATGAACTAACTTTGGTCATGGATCATGGAGATGAGTCTTTTGACAAAAATTCTGAAACACAAAGATTTGGCTTCTTGTGTGGTACTTTCTTAATCGATATCCTAATGCCTTGAAATATAGGGTGATAACCATTAGAATTCCCATTATTTATAAGCATGTTAATTAAATAGCTGACTGAATATATTGTAGATTATATTTCCTTTTTTTTGGGCTTTCACCACCAGTTTAATCTGGTTCGGGGGTCAGTTCTGCCATCAAGTGGTTCCAGCCCCCTTCCGATTGCAATTGCGATGGATCGAATCGTGGTCCTTCGGTCCTTCCTACCATGTTTAGCACCAATCACCACTAAATCAACTAATCGGTGATTATATTCCCTTTTTACCTATGAGTTCTCTTACTCTTATCATTAATAATCTTCTTTGGCAAGATATTGTCAATATTTTTTTCAATCGTTGTAATTCAACTTAACATAACCTCTCTTAGTAAAAAAATAATTATTCTTCTTTCAGGGGCTGTTTAGTTTAGAATAAATAGAGGAGAGAGAGAAAGGGAAGAGAGAAATAGAGAAGAGAGATGTTATTTCTCATGTTTGAAATAAAAGAGAAAAATGATAGAAAGAGTAATTTTATATGGGGCCACATGTTTTTCTTTTCTTCTCATATGTAGGAAGAAAGATGAGAGATTTGAATCCTCTCTAATTATTTCTCTCATGTTGGTTAGAGATGTTAGATTTTTACACTTTTTCAACTATGTCTCTCTGTTTCACTTCACAATGTCCCATTTAATTAAACCTCTATTTATATTCTATTACTCATTAAAATTAAAATAATAAACTAATTAAAAATTAAATTTATTAACTTATATTATTCAATAATTATTAATTAAGTTGATCTAATTTTAAAAAATAATGAAAATCAATTCAGTAATTAATTAATTAATTGTATTCAAACAAAAAATTAAATTAATACATGCTTTTAATTGAGGATAATTTTGTAATTTTAAAAATTATCAACACTTCTTTCTCTTCTATTTCTCTCTTCTTTCTCTTAATTATACCAATCAATACATCAAATCTACTCTATTTCTCACATTTTCCTCTCTTCTCACTTTCTCTTCCCAACCAATCATACCATTAGGATCAATGATTATGCTTCTTAGGAGTCACGGACTCATTATAACAGCACACAAACGAGCTTCACACAAAATTTCCCATGCCATAGCCCATAAGTTTAATGTGAATGAATCTCTTCCCTCATGATATTTTACTTAATTAATTGTTATAGATGCCATAGGTTCATAGTGACAAGATGCATAAGGGCTTAGATTATTAGGTTTTGTGGAGAATCTTGAATCCATATATGTGCTTAATTATAGCTGTAAGCCAATAGTTTTTATTACTCCCTCCGTTCCTTTTTATAAGGAACAATTTGGAAAAATAATTTGTTCCTTTTTATAAGAAGCAATCATTAAATTTATGCTTTATTAATTAAGCAATTTTATTTCTACCATTTATCTATTCCAATGTTATGCATTAATTACAATAACATATTACCTATGCATTAGTTACAACAAGGTTAGTTTTGGAATAGATTATAAAATTTTAGAATTTTTAATAAAAAAATAAAATTCCTTGGTTTGTGTGTTTTTTCCAAATTGTTCCTTATAAAAAGGAACGGATGGAGTATAATGCATGCAGCGTTCAAGATAATTATTTGACATGTGATTGGGTGACGGAACATAAAATGTTACTATAAATAAATGCCATCCAATGAATTGAGGACATAGGACAAATTTGAAGCTTGTCAAATCACTACTATTGGCCATGAATTTCATTTTTTACATTATTTGTAAAAAAATATAATACTACATGTAACTATTTATAGTAAGGTCGATTCAGGTTAACATGTATCATTATTATTATTTTGTACTGATTATATTGATTAATCCTACTTACATATTTAATTATTGTATAAAATTTTCACGTGAGAAAATATACAAAGGTAACAAAGCCATCATACATCACAGTATAAATTGTCAACAACAAAAAACATGGAAATGTGGAAGCATCCCCCATTCACCAATTGGTAGGAACATCAAAATATTTATTTTATAGTTTGCCTTGATGCCTTTGTGTTCATAAGCTTAGCTTATATCTATTTATAGATATATCCCTCAAGTGATATGTATATTGCATTTACCCATTATGCGCGGCTGCGTCAAAATAAAAATACAACTATAAAAAATAGGAAAATGCTTATTTGTAAGAAAAGGATAAAAACAAGAAAGGTAAGAATGAATCTCAATCATTCATTATTAATACCACTACCTCATGATTTTTGTTAAAAAGGAAATTAAATTTATAATAAATTAAAAATTGTCCTCTTGAATAATAACATGTGTCTATTCTTGCAATTCTTCTTCAAATTGTTCCGTAATAAATAGCACTACTCAAAAATAATTAGCAACACAAAAAAAGTTTGAAATTTGTAAAAAGTTCGGATTTTCAAACTCGACCTATCCAATAATACTCATACTACCAACTTACAGGACACATTTTATTATATAGACTTATTCAAATAAAATTTGTCAAATTGACTAAGACCATCTTCAATGGTGGGTACCTATTTTTTAAAGATTGGTACCTAATAAGTACCCCTCATTGGAGCAAAACACAAATGAGTACCTAATAGGTACTAGTGCTACAATAAGAAGTGGTATCTAAATTATTTTTGTGGGACCCATTTATAGTTATGTATAGTTATTGGTGAGATATGTTATTGGTGGGATCCATTTTGAATTTTTTAAGAGGTGTTGGGTTGGAAGAATTTAGTATTTATTATTTACTATTATTAAAAAATTATATATTTGTGATGTGCACACGTGGAGTCCATTTAAGTACTATAAAATGGAGAGCTCCATTGTGGATGTTCTAATATGATAGTATTAGATATAAGAAATGAGTTATACTTCATCCGTCCCAAAATATAAGTAAAAATGGGTCAAAAAACTTGATGTATTTAGTTTAAAATTTGGACCAAATACATCCACTTTTATCGATCAACTTTTGCTTATATTTTAGGACGAAGGGAGTATATCAGTTTATATATGGATCCTTTCTTCCTCTAGCATTTCCTTTCCTTCTCAAACTCTAACACTAAAAAACTTTAAACCTCAAACTCTCAAAATCCTACCTATATAAGTTTTTGGTTTTCCATCAAAATCACCTCCAAACCATCACATTTTGCTCATTTACAAGTCTTATTCAACATGTAACTAATGTAAGTGTTGATTTTCCCTCGTTCTCATTTTGAATTCACCTTTATTTTTTTTGTTTTGCAGGCTTACTACATTGACCCAAAAAGTGTGTGAGCTGTTAATTAAATTGGTCTAAATCTAATTAATGCTGAATTTATACAACTAAAATAAATAAATAAAACACTAATAGTACATTAATAGCTAGGATGCAAATTAATTTAACGGTTTATTAAACAAATCCGTCAGCAGATTGATGACAGATTGACAACCGATCTATATATGTGGCTACAAAAAAGATTCCAAACCATACATAGGTCAGAAACTAATGTAGCTATAGCTTAGCTACAAATTAATTAGTATATACTAAAATAAATTGGTGAGTTCAATTCAATCTAGTAGTGTCATTCCCATTTATCAGCTATTACTTATTAGTCACTGACATATGCTATTGCTACTGGTTTCATTGTCCATAGGAAACTTCATGCTTGTTAGAGACATGTTATTCAAATTTAAAGATAACTCCTATAATATTTCATATTATCTACATTGTTTTCTTCTATGCTGTTGTATATTTTCATTGTTTTCTATTTATTGTTTTCTTCCAAGTTGCAGGCAACCCACATTTTGCTTCGACATGTCTATATATATTGTCTACAGAAATTAAATCACATATATTCAATGCATATAAAACGTACGGAACAACATCTAAGGAAAAAGGTACTTCAATGAAAGCACAAGTTGAAACCAATTACAAGAGAAAAAGGATAATAATAATTTTCATGTTTTTTATTTTAAGATATGATATGAAAAAAAAAACGATAAATATGTTTCTGGTCCTTTAATATTCCCACTTGTACATAATATTGATACCAATTTAAATTAATTACTGATAATCTTAATAGGTCTCAAATATTGTTATTCCTAACAAATTAATCACGAGGTATCAAATTTGATCTATCTAGATCCTTCTAAAAAATAGACTTATAGCTTAAAAAATATATAATATAATATGAGTCTATTCTATTTTTTAGACCTATATTAATTAATTACGGTGTTTCTCTAAAATAAAATGCTCGGATCCAATATAATGAACTAGAAACATGGATTTTTTTTCAAAATGTGTGTTAGAATATCAACCCGCGCGCGCGAAAGAATAAAGAAACAAATGAGCAAGCAAACCTTGTTCACATTATCGGTAACTATAAGTCATATTCAATATAATGCAAGCAATTTAACACAATAATATGAACAATATTAACAGAGAATCATTCAAGGGATAAAAGAAAACGATTAAAATCATATTTTTAATAGGTCTCAAATATTGTTAGTCCTAACAAATTAATCATGAGTTATCAAATTTAATATATCTATATCATTCGAAAAATATTACTTATAACTTAAAAATTATATATTATAATATGAATCTATTCTATTTTTGAACTTATATCAATTCATTATGGTGTTTCTCTAAATTAAATGCTCGGGTCCAATATAATGGACTAGAAACATGCAATTTTTTCAAAATGTGTGTTAGAATATCAACCCGCGTGTACGAAAGAATAAAGAAACATATGAACAAGCAACCTTGTTCACATCGGTAACTATAAGTCATATTCAACATAATGCAAGAAATTTAGCACAATAATATGAACAATATTGGACAGAGAATCATTCAAGAGACAAAAGAAAACGAGTAAAGTCATATTCTTAATAAGTCTCAAATATTGTTAGTCCTAACAAATTAATCACGAGTCATCGTATTTGATCTATCTAGATCCTTCAAAAAATATTACTTATAACTTAAAAATTATATAATATAACATGAGTCTATTCTATTTTTTGGATCTATATCAATTCATTACGGTGTTTTTCTAAAATAAAATGCTCGGGTCCAATATAATGGACTAGAAACATGCAAATTTTTCAAAATGTGTGTTAGAATATCAACCCGTGTGTACGAAACAATAAAGAAACAAATGAACAAGCAACCTTGTTCACATTATCGATAACTATAAGTCATATTCAACATAACACAAACAATTTAGCACAATAATATGAACAATATTAGACAGAGAATCATTCAAGGGATAAAAGAAAACGAGTAAAGTCATATTTTTAATAGGTCTCAAATATTGTTACTCGTAACAAATTAATCACGAGCCATCAAATTTGATCTATGTAGATCCTACTAAAAAAATGACTTATAACTTAAACAAATATATAATATAACATGAGTTTAATCTATTTTTTGGAGCTATATCAATTCATTACGGTGTTTTTCTAAAATAAAATGCTCGGGTCAAATATAATGGACTAAAACATGCAATTTTTTCAAAATGTGTGTTAGAATATCAACTCGCATGTACGAAAGAATAAAGAAACAATTGAATAAGCAACCTTGTTCACACTATCAATAAATATAAGTCATACTTAAAATATCGTACCTAAGCAATTTAGCACAATAATATGAACAATATTGAATAGAGAATCAATCAAGGGACAAAAGTAATGTCGATAACCACCTAGAAGATTTGAAATCTTTATTAACATTCTAACATTCGAGACACCATTCAAACAAAAGTAGGAGGAACAATGAGCAAATTAAAGGAAACAGATCGAATAAATACAAACTGACCGATTGAGACTCGAGAGTATATCTTGCTAGCCTGATATTTTAATATTCCCGCAGCTACAAAATATGCACACAACCACTAATAAAAGTTTTGACATTACGTGTGGAAAGTAAATAAAAATATACACTACGTAGAATTTGATTTTCGATTATTAATTAATACTAGCAGACTTTAATAGCCATCAAAGAATGAAAAGTGAAACTAGAAGATGATTGAATTCAAACATTAAGCTAGGAAGTTACCATGGCAATAAGGGCATGACCATCGATCAAGGATGTACGCTGCTAGACATATTATAGTTTTAAAATCCAGCTTGGACCGGCCGGACCACTCCAACCAAAAATCGGAATGGTTGGCTCGAGTCAAGCAAGGCCGCTCATGTAACTAAATTGGTATAAATTGGTTGTCTTTGTGGGGAGAAAATGATAATTCAGTGTTTTTTTTTGTTAAACTGAGTCTGATAAAAAATTGTTTTTATCAGGAATTAAATTCGGATTCTCTGAATAATTTATCGTAATAAGAATTTGTCAATTGCTTGAGTTTAATGTTTTTATTCGATTTTTTTTTTGTATGAAATAACAAACTATTAAAAATCCACACATACAAAGTAGAAGAATTGATATTCAAATTTCGATTATAACGTTCGACCTAATGATCCTTATTGCATGTATTTAATATAGGCCCTATAATTTTTAAACTAGGCCTATATGTGGTACTACGTCACAAGACACACAAAGGGTGAAAGTTTTAAGATATACTCTGTATAGAGCAGAAGACTTTAATTTGGAAAGTGTTGTGATGAAAATAAACAGCTTTTTTTTGTACCAAAACAAACAGCCAGTATTTGTATACTAAAATAAGGACTAAAGTTATTATACATAAATGTAATCCTTATTCATGGTACATAATTCAATAACATCCATTAGATTGAACATCTACATGTAATAATTCTAACCAATCTCAACTCACACACTCACATCTCATCTCACACCCCCCCAAATTACTCATGCACCTCTCAAATTACTCATGCACCCCTCAAATTTCTCGCACACCCCCCAAATTTCTTGTATCCCAATTTTTTTTTTTGTTCTCCCCACATTTCTAACCCAAATCATTTTGCTGTGAGAATGTTTCAGATATATACACTCTAAAACCATTAAGTGCATAAGATGATTTTGAAGCACAACCTATAATTAGAATCATTATTTTTTTTTTGGGTACAATTATAATCATTATTTAAAACCATTTAACAATAATTTTGATTTCTCATATAAAACAATCTAAACCATTAAATCACAATTATTGTTTCTATTCTAATTTAAAGGGTTGTACTCAAAAACCATTTTATACATCTAATGGTTTTTTATTACAACAATCTGAAATCATTCCCACAACAAAATGGTTCAGTGGTTTTTTATTATAATCATTATTCTTTATTTTTTTTTGTACAATTATAATCATTATTTAAAACCATTTAACAATAATTTTGGTTTCTCATATAAGACAATTGAAACCATTAAATCACAATTATTGTTTCTATTCTAATCATAGGGTTGTACTCCAAAACTATCGTATGCACTTAATGGTTTTGGATTGCATATCTCTTAAACCATTTCCACAGCAAAATGGTTTAGGCTAGAAATGTGGGGGGACAAAAAAAATAAAAAATTGGGGGCCCAAGAAATTTGGGGGTGCGCGAGAAATTTGGGGGGGGGGGTGCGCGAGAAATTTCGGGAGTGCACGAGTAATTTGAGAGGTGCATGAGTAATTTGGGGAGTGCATGAGTAATTTGGGGGGTGCGCTAAGTAACTTATGCATGGTGCATAAGGATGATTTATGTATAATAACCAATCCCATGTTATGGTTAAATATGTTTTTAGTCCCTACATTTTGCTTTATAGTCAAGATTAATCCTTACGTTTTCTTTATGATTTAAAAAAACCCTACAATTTTTTCCGTAATCAAAATTGGTCACTGCCGTTATTTTTTTTAACAGAACGCTGATGTGGAACAATTAACCAATAACATCACGACATGTGTCTTTTTCCATCTGATTTATTGTGCACATTTCCACACAAAATCTTACTTTCTACATTTCTTCCTCCAACACAACTTTCATCTTCATCACCCCAAACTCAACCAAAATCACAACAACAACCCAAACTGAAGCCATGGTAAAAGACACATCATGTTATTGGCAAACTGCGCTTCATCAGTGTTTTGTTAAAAAAAATTAACGGTGGGGACCAATTTTGATTATGAAAAAAATTATAGGGTTTTTTTTTTAAACTATAAAAAAAATATAGGGACTATTTTTAACTATAAGACAAAATATAGAGACTAAAAACATATTTAACCAAACAACATTTTGTTTGTGTTTTTTTAAAAATTATTTAACAATTTGTTGTTGTGGTACATAAAATAAATTTAATTGGTCAGTGGGAAAGGAGCAGTAATATTATATATATATGCACATCCAAAAGTCAGCTATGCCTATATATAGTTTTCTATAGTTAAATAATATTTTACAAAAAAATAATCATTAATATTGTAAGAATAAGTAGCAATACTATTAAATAACATGAAATAAAATAAAAATAATTATAACAAAACTACAAAGTGAGAGAGGGTAGGGTCTAATTTATTTAATTTTTGTATAGAGTCTAGTTTAGAAAGAGACAATCTACGTATTAGAAATTATGAGAGTGATGAGAAGAGATAGGTGCAGCCTTGAGAAAGGGTTCTCTCAATTTGAAAAACAAATTGAGGAAATAAAGTGTGCTTTTAGACCATTGGATTATAAATGTAGAGTAATATTTAAATTGAAAAGAAATGAGGAAAAGGTGATTAATGGTTGAGATGTGAAAATTGAGGAAAATTGAGGAAAAATAAATTGAGAGAATTCATTCTCTCGTGCAGCCTTTGTGTAATGGATCTCGTGGTATGACTGAACTTTTGTCAACGGTTTTATTCTGTTACTAAATTGGACTTTTTATTTTTTTTGGTACAATAATAATAAATAAAAAATTAGACTTTAATTAAATGAATGGATCAATGGAATCAGTCTTCTCTGGTTTCAGAAATCTAAAAGCGGTTTCTTCAAAACTTGCAACTTATTCTCTGCCTCACATTTTCTTCTTCTTTTTACTATATATATACATCAAATTCAACATGACATTATAACACTCATCATCATTAATCAACCTTCTTTCTCAATTTCTCCTCAATTTCTAAGTCCCATTTTGAATCTTCCATATTTTTCTCAACTAAGGTATTGGGGAGAATAACTTAATTCATATTTAGCATATGATATTAATATTAATATATTATATATATGTGCACTTAATTATTATAGTATAATTGCATAAAACTAAACATAATTTTCCCTCATGTTATTTGCATGCCTATTCTAGAACATTAGAATTTAGTTCAAATGATAAGAACTTGATTCAATAATCTCAAGAAATATAGTTCAAATTCTCTTAGAAACGGCCATTTTAATTTATAATAAATTTTTCTTTTAATTATTTTTTTAAAAATTTGTATGGCTATTTTTCAATGTTGATCTATTTTAAATAAAATTTCTCTCTCTTAATAAAACTTGTCAGAATTTCGCACTTCTATTTTCAATTATCAGTTTTATTAGTATTTTTGATATAATTTATTTACTTTCAGAAGTTACTTGAATTACTACATCGCGCGTGAATGTCTCCGGCAATGGTGATGAATGATGAAAGGATTGATGATAGTCATAGAATAGAAAATGAATATCATAAAGGAGTGAAGCATTTGTATGAGAAAGGTTTTCTTCACAAGGTACCAAAGAAGTACATATTTCCTGCTACTGAAAGACCAACAAGTATTGATGATTCAAATGTTGCTAAGGAAACACTTCAGCTACCAATTATTGATTTTGCTGATCTTATTGGTCCAAATAGGCCACAAGCTCTTCAGTCACTAGCCAATGCTTGTGAGAAATATGGATTTTTCCAGGTAGGAAATTGCTACCCAACTGTCACAACAGTTTAAAACTATAATAATTAATATTTGAGGTGTCAATGACAATGATTGCATATTATATCTCTCATTGAGGTGTCAAGTAAAATGCCACAAATAGTAAATCATTTTATGAATTACGATCGGACGGTTATAAATTTTAATTTCTTTTTAATTTAAAAATACTTTGAACATAAAATTAAGACAGTTTGATTTTAATCTAACGACCATTAATATAGTTGATTGTGTAATTGCATGAAACTCAAATATATCTTTGGTCTTAGAGATTGTACAAAAATCATATATTCACTTTTTTCCTAGTCAATTTGTCTAAAATGAATCCTCATTTATGAAGTATGGGCAATCATAAAATGATGAAATACTCGTACTGAATACGTACATGTACGATATTCATATGATAAGCACCGATTTATATCCATTTTTATTTAATTGAATTAAGATGGTGGATACAATAAAAATGCATTGGCGGTTGATATATTTTTTTAAATATTCTATTTTTTTAACACATTAGTACTTTAATTAATTTTTTTAAAAATACCGTATTTCGTATCAATGTCCGTATAAGGAACTTAGGTCCAATGCATGTTGAGCTATAAAATAAACAGAGATTTTCAATGTATTCTAGAATTTGAAAGTTATTTTATATGATTTGTGCAGCTAGTAAATCACAACATATCAGATGATATCACAAGGTGCATGGTAGATGTTGTAGGAAGGTTCTTTGATCTTCCATTAGAGGAGAGAGCTAAGTACATGACAACTGATATGAAAGCACCTGTAAGATATGGGACCAGTTTCAGTCAAACAAAAGACTCTGTGTTCTGTTGGAGAGATTTTTTGAAACTTATTTGTCAACCTGATTACATTCCTCATTGGCCTGCTTCACCATTGGACTTTCAGTAAGTACTAGATGAAGAGTTCACCTTAATCATTCTTTCATTTTTGTTGATTTGAAACATATCTATTAATTACTTATAGGAAAATTCTAAAGTGATCCATGGTGGACGGGTTGGGTTATGGTGCATAAGCCCAAAGCTTATGCACCATACATAATTTCTCACGCCCCCCCATATTGCTACGCGCGCCCCCCAACCCCACCCCCCCCCCCCCCACCACCCCCCCACTCCACTTATTTTTTTTGAATTTTTTTTTTTACATTTTTTTTTGAATTATTGTTTTTCACTTTTTTTACATTTTTTTTCGAAAAAAGATCGGAAACTTTTTTTTCGAAAAAACCAGAAACTTTTTTTCGAAAAAAAATCAAAAAATTTTCCCGAAAAAAGATCAAATACTTTTTCCAAAAAAACCGAGAACTTTTTTCTGAAAATTTTTTCCCGAAAAAAAAATCGAAATACTTTTTTTCAGAAAAATCGGAAACTTTTTTCCAAAAAATAAAAATCGAATTTTTTTTTCAGAGAGTTAAATGGTTTCTGGAAACCATTTATGCAATAATATTCTGGAAACCATTATGCTGGTTAAATGGTTTCAGAGAGTTAAACAGTGAAACCATTTGTATTGTAAAATGGTTTTATGTGTTTACTGAAACCAATATTGTGTTTTTATGGTTTTAAAAATTCTGGAAACCATTATGCTAGTTAAATGGTTTTATAGAGTTAAACAGTGAAACCATTTGTATTGTAAAATGGTTTTATGTGTTTACTGAAACCAATATTGTGTTTTTATGGTTTTAAAAATTCTGGAAACCATTATGCTGGTTAAATGGTTTCAGGTAGTTATACAATGAAACCATTACTATTGTTAAATGGTTTTACACTAAATGGTTCAATGATTTTAAATACCGATTATTACTGAAACCATAAATATGGTTTAATGGTTTTGATAGTTTTCTATGTGAAACCAAAATAATTGCCTAATGGTTTCTTACAAAACTAGTGTTGATTATCTTGGATAATCCTAAATAACCGTCCATAAATAATCCATAATCATTTGTTATAATCGGACATTAAAACCAAATATAATCGGACATTAAGTTTCCGATCTTTTTTCCGGAATAATTTTCGATTTGTTTTTTCCAGAAAAAAAATTCCGATTTTTCAGGAAAAAAGGTTTCAACAATATTTATGGTTTCAAAGATCCATTATGAAATTATTCCACCCCAAAAATGGTTTGGGCATGATTTTAGTTTAAAAATAATTACGAAAATATTTAATCATACATAATAAAAAAAATATAAAAAAAAACTATAAAAAAAAAAACTAAACAAAAAAAAAAATTTAAAAAAATGGGTTGGGGGGGGGGGGGGGTTGGGGGGCGCGCGGAGTAAATGGGGGGCGCGCGGAGTAATGGGGGGGCGCTGAGTAAATGGGGGGCGCGTGGAGTAAGATCTAATGGTTGAAAATGGCTTATGCACCATGCATAAAGATGGCTTATGTATAATAACTTTGCCCCATGGTGGACCATTCATAAAAAATCATATAACGAATACGAATTTTACAAAATCCACCGTTGGATTTAAAGTTTATATCATATAGATTATCTATAGAAAATTTTAGAAAAATTGAAAATCATTTGATATGTTATTGAGACCCATCAAGATTAACGGTTTATTAAATACTGTAAATTTTGATAAATTCCGATAAAATATCAAATGATTTTCAATTTTTCTAAATTTTTTTATGGATATTCTATATGATATAAACTTTCACTTTACCAATAAATTTTGTAAAATTCGTATTCGGTAGATCACTTGTCCATGGTGGACCACTTGTGAAGATGGTCCACCATAGCATTAGCCTTAATCATATCAAATTCATTAATGGGTCCCCTGTGAGGTCTGTCTTATAAATAGACAAACTTTTGTTGAGTAATCAAATTCATTACAGGTGTTAAAATGACAAAAAATATTAAAATAGTGAATAAATTGACAAATTAATCCTAAAAATTGTACATGTCAATTAAGACAGGTTCATCATTTTTGCATATAGTAAATGTATCTCTAAAATTATATAATATCATTCGTAAAGTTGATCACACATCAATGTCAATTCATCATGATTAATTTAATTAAATAACTTATGTCATATTTGAAAAAAATTATCGTTAAGTAAATTGCACATGAATCGAGAAATCCAAATTTTATAGTCAAATTAGTTCATATATATAGCGACATTTGTCGTATATTCAATTAACATGTGATATCATAACCTCTAACCATAAATATAAATATAATATAGTTTCTTTTACTAATGTTTATTTAGAAGGATATAAATTCTTTGCGGTCAAATGATGACTACAGGTATATCACAATCATTGGATTGAATCAATATATTTTATAATACTATTAAATTAGAATCATTTAATTTCAACCAAAAGATTTATAATAAACTGGTTGTATAAATACGTTATTCTTTAACTGCATAGAATCAATATCTTATTTCGAAAATTAATTTGTGTATTTACTCAAATAATAACTTTTACATTTTGTTTTTCACTAATTACAATATATGTGATGTGGTTGCATATTTTTAATGTAATTATTATTATTTTAAACAGGGAAGTGGTAGCCACCTATACACAAGAAACCAAACATTTGTTCTTGGCAATAATGGAAGCCATTCTAGAAAGTTTAGGAATTATGGAAGACAACCAAGAAGAAGAGGCCAAAGAAAATGACAACAATATTAATATTATGAAAGAATTGGACAATGGTAGCCAAATGTTAGTAACAAATTTCTACCCACCATGTCCTGAACCAGACCTAACCTTAGGAATGCACCCTCATTCTGATTATGGTTTCCTCACACTTCTCCTTCAAGATGAAGTAGAAGGTTTGCAAATCCAATTTCAAGATAAATGGCTCACTGTTGAACCCATTCCCAATGCTTTTGTTATCAATATTGGTGATCATTTAGAGGTAATTAATTTTGTTACATATTCAAAACTTACATATGTCAAACTACAACGGTCGAGTCTAGTAGAATGAGATAGTCTGTTACGGTTATTATTGTTTGGATCGCGCTAATTTTTATTTTTATTTTTTTCGTTGATTTTTCAGATATTTAGCAACGGAAAATATAAGAGTGTATTACACAGAGTTATGGTGAATGAAGCTAAGAGTAGAGTATCGATTGCTTCGCTACATAGTCTTCCGTTTGATTGTATGGTGAAACCGTCGCCAAAACTTATCGACGAAGCAAATCCAAAGCGTTACATGGACACAGATTTTGGTAGCTTTTTAGCATATGTGTCCACTAGAGAAACTAAGAAAAAGGATTTCTTAGAGTCAAGAAAATTGACATACACATAATTAATATTAGTAAGGGACAATAGCTATAGATGATTAGAAAGTGAAATTTTGTGGATGGTTGAGGAAATTGTATATTTGGTTAAGTTTAATTGGATATACTTAATTAGCTTATTTTCTTTCTAATTTGTATTATAGGCTTATTAGTTTGATCAGTTTGTTTTATGGTTTAATTACCGTAAAAACGGTTTCCCTTTCCCTCCTTTCCAATCATTGTATCCTTCCTTGTAAAATTGATTGATTCAATGATGAAATATACAAATTATATTTAGAAATTTTTCTTCTTTGTGTTCTCTAAATTACATGCCCAAACCACAAATTTAAATATATCTAATATTTATATGATATTGTATTTTATTTTCTTCTCTTTCAAATAGCATGATTGATCATTCAGACTTCTCCACTAATCCTTCAAAATTCTATTACTATCAAGAATGGGCTCATGTTATGAAGGTTTTACTTTCCAAGAACAAAATCAAATTTGTTGATGGATCTTTCCTTTCTCCTCCATCCTCCAGCATTCTCCATGATCAATGGATTACATGTAAATGTAATAACATGGTTTTGTCATGGTTTTTTTTTTTTTTTTACAAAGGTTTTGTCATGGTTTTAAAAAATCCATTTATTATAATATTTGTAAAGAAGTTATGTTTATAAATGATGTCTGACCTCACCTTATAAGTTGATTAAGGTTGAGTTAGACCGAACTCAAATTTTAAACTGTACAAGAAGATATCTTTTAGAATATTACTGACATTCACGAAAGTCCGGCTCATTCTCAAACTACTCTTGACTTAATCCACCTACTTTACTCAAATTTAACTTCCACATGACAAGGCGCGGAAAAAAATTGATAAGTTTTGTCCACAAGACATTACAATATTTTACAACACCACCAAATTTTTAGGATGTAAAAAAATCGTTCTCGTATACAACGATTTTCATATTTCATTGCGGTGATGGTATATACTTTTGGCAAAATTTAATTTATGCAACAACAGAAATCGTTCTCTAGATGACAAAGAGAATGGTTTTCTATTGGACCTCGGCAACACTTAAAAATATAATTGTTTGTATGTGTTAGCGCAAAAATTTTCATTATATAGCTTTCGTTTTTAAATTTTGAAAAACATTTTTTTTAGTACAACAATTGTGAAATTACATTCTGTTTCCCTCTAAAAAAATTTAAAATTCTCCTCCCAAACTCAATTGAAGAAAACACAAAAAACTTTCTTCTCCAAAACTCATGAACACAAACATGAGAGAACCCAAACTTCCCAAAATCTCTAGAGATATTTCTTTGTATCATTCCTTGCACTTGTGGTGCTGCTACTTAATTTTAGGAATATATATAAAGAACAAGAAAAAAAATAATCAAGTTTTTTAAAGGCTTGAATGATTGATTAATATCTTTATATTAGACCTCAATCATGCCTTGAACCATATTACTAAATCTTGAAGAATTCTAACTCTTCAATTCTATGATTTAAAGAAAAGTCCACATATACATGCTAAAACTAAATTTCAACAACAAACAAAATGAAAAGTGTAATCGGTTGTGTTTTTTTTACCTTTGACCACAAAGAGTAAACACTCCCTCGTGCTTTGAAAGTCCAAGTATACACACTTCAGAAGTACTACTAGTACTAAGAACTATGAAAAGTGACATTTTTTCAATGCCGCCAATGCATGTTTTGGTAAAATCCATAGGGTAACGACTTGTACCTTGTCCTTGACCCTTGACCTTAAAGCCATTTCTACGTACTTGCCAAATTGACTTGACCAATTTACCCTTAATTAACCACATGATGTAGCTCCTTGGCATCATCAGTTGACTTTAAATTATTATACATTTTATATCTATGATATCCTAGTCATCATGTTAATTGTTATGTATTTCAGATAGTTCATGATTATAATACTAATTTCTGATGTGGCATCATCTCATCATACTCAAAATATTTTATTGCAATTGACTTAATTCATTTGGTAGTCGTTATATGAATACCTAACCTTACCGAGAAATAATTATATGGCACAAGCCCAAATCTTAATTATTAGGCATACTCACATTAAGTAAAAAAAAAATAAATAAAGAGAAAATAATTGAAGTGATATATATTAATGTGATAAATTATTTTTCATTTAAATATTTTGATTTGTGTGTGTGTCTAAGTGTTGTGCCCAAATACTTGTGTCCATGTACGTGTTGCTCAACCTTACCAACAAATTCAACCTTATTTATTTAAGATGCGTCAATTATATCCACGCCATGCTAAAGCTGGCACATAAAGTCCATTACGTGCAATAATCATAGATAGAATAATTAACATTTGACTAAGGTAAACAGCTCACATTTCCCTTATATTCAAGCAATTGATAACAAGGAAAAAAAAAGAGAAAATAGGATACGTACGTACGGTGTAAAATAATTTTGCACTGTCATTCAATAATTAATATGTATTTTATTTTTTGGTAATATAATTAATATGTATTTTAAATTTGCTAAATTATTCCATTACATTTTAATTATTACTTCTTTCATTTCTTTTTAACTATCCGTTTTTGTCGGATTTAACATTCTTATTTAACTGTCCGTTTGATATTTTAATGGTAAGATTTGTCAATTGTATCATTTGTTAATTACTATTATCTTTTTCAATGAATCGTTTTTTTTATTTATTTGAAAAACTAAAGTTTGTTTTTCTTTTTAAACAAATATTTTTTTTTTAAAAAAAATGTTTCTTATTAGTTATTATATTTAAATTTAAGATGAGGGTATAATATGAAGATAAGGTGCAAAAACTCACTTTTTAAATTTGGTGTTACTATTCAAAACGGACCGTTAAAAAAAACGAAGGAGATACTATAATATGAAAGACTGTTTGATTTGTATTAAATGTCAATGCGCTAACAAAGTATTATACTTAGACAAAAATATAGTACTTGCTTATTTTGAGTGATAAATTAATTTGTCAAACAAAAAATAAAGAAATTTATAATTTATTACAATTACAAAATATATTTAGGCCGTTTAGCTTCAATACAATCATTTCAAAGTTCGAAGCTTTTTCTTCCCACCCCACGCATACCTTTTTCACCCCTCAATATTCCAATTTATTTTGCCCTTGGTTAAAAGTTTGGAACATATTTTCCGAACTTTTCCTAGTGTAAATTCGACAAAAATTTTGGAAAACACATTCCAAAGTTCGTATTCAAGGAAAAAAAAAATCGGAAAATACATTCCGAACTTTTTAACCAAGGACGAAATCAGAAATTTAGGGGGGTGGGAAGAGAAAGCTTCTCAAAGTTCAATTTGATTGTCCAGCCCACCTTTACAGATTTTCACCTAATACTTTGATGATGACAAAATTTAGCGTTAGAGTCTTTTATTTTCTTGTAAATATGTTTTCTGCACCTCCCCTGTGTTTCTGTTATTCCTGTTGCACCTTTTTATTTTCTTCCAATATAAATTTTGTTCTGATTATACTATAAAATTTATTTTGATAAAAAAAATACTATAAAATTTCTAAACCTTTTTGTATCAAAAAAATTTATAAACCTTCATACACAAATTAATAATTTGTTTTAATTTTTGGAATTTGTTTCAATTCAACATTTATTTAACTTATCTGAACTTAACTCACTTAAATCATCCTAATATTTGTTGAGGATGATAATATCTCATTTGTATTTTTAGTGATAAAAACAAAATTTGTTGTATTTAATATACACGAAAAACTTTTAACTCTTTGTGTATTACCTTCTCCCTAAAGATTCATCAAATCATCAAGTGTTTTTGTTAGAAAATGCAATAGAGAGATTAAACAATGAATTATGAACTTGCATTAGTTCGAATCGATTATGATAAGAGTGACATTAGAGCTAAAATTTGGAAGAACATCATTTATTTATGCACGCTATTAAAGTTAGCACAACCCTTTAAATCAATCGTGAAAACAATGGATATATTATATAGTCTAAAATTAGTTTTGAATTATGTTCGACGTCATTGCATGTGTTGGAAAGTTGCATGGCATGACAACAAAATTGAGAAGAGAAAGACCATGAGTCCGTGACTTTATTTAGTAGTAAAAAATAACAGATAGTTGATAAGTTAGTTTATAGCGGATTAACGTAAAGTGAATAAACTAACTGATTAAATTTGTAATGTTTTGCAAAAATTAACAGTTGAACTATTTGTTTTTTGGTACATAACAGTTGAACTATTTTATAAGTAAGAAATGACATTAAAAAATATATTTAATTAATATTTATTTTTTTCAAACAAGATGGCAAAGACAAAATTTCCATTCATTTCATTTTTTACAAAACCAAACAATCCAATACGACTTTATTTTTCACTCTATTTCATTCCACCACTTTCCATCAATTCAAACATATCTTAGGTTACTAATTTTGCAGCAAGTCAACAAATTATATTTATTAATCTTTTAATATTTAATGAAAAGGCATTCATACCAATTAGTAGAAATTCAAAAAAGAAGTTTTCGCAACATATATACAAGACCTTTGATATATATATATATTATTTATTTATAATCACAAAATATATTTTTTGGAATTATATTATTATAATAAAAGTGTCTATATTTTATTTATTTATTTTATTTGAAAAATAGGGTTTTTATTTTGGGTAAATAAAAATAGTAACAAGATACTATAAAAACACAAGAGTACAAAGATAGTACTCGTTGTCTTACCTCGTAAGTTATCCATTCATTCCCTAGATTCTTTGCGCCAGCCAGCAAGTTAGTAAAGAAAAATAGTGGACCCCACACTTCCTTCTTCTTCTCGCTAAAGGTTTTTCTAATATCCAAAAACCCTAATTTCATTCCAAACCATCTTCAATTCAAATTCAACCTCTCAAACCCTAGCCTATTCCTCTTTCTCTCAATTTCGCGCACTGAAACCCCTCATGGAGGCTTCCGACGAACGGAAAAATTCTACGGTCAACGGTTGCATTGTTTATACTAGAGTCAAGAGGTCTCTCAATTCATGTTACAGTTTCTCCGAAGACGTTGATTCCAAAAGATTTAAGGAGAATGCGGAGGTTCCGCTACAATTGGAGAATGGAATCGATTGCTGCACTAGAGGTAGGAATGGTGAGCTGAAGAGTGAGCTTCATGAGGTTCCGGCGATGACCTTCAAGCGGATTACGAGATCAGCGATGAAAGCTAAGGTTGAGTCCGGTGAAGAGACTGTGACTGTGTTAGAACAAAAAGGTGAAGCCGTTGGAACTGTTAATAAAGATGATGGTAAGGTGCCAGTGACAAATTTCAAGCGGATTACACGTTCGGCGATGAAAGAAAAGGTTGAGTCTTGTGTGGATAAGGTGAATGTGATAGAACAACAAGGTGCTGATGTTGCAAGTGGTAAAGGTAATGGGAAGGTGAATGTGAAAAGGTTGAGTCTTGCTATGAAAGTAAATGCTGAGTCTGGTGAGGATAAGGTGACTGAGTTAGAACAGCAGGGTGCTGCTGTTGCAAGTGGTGAAGTTGATAGGACGTTTAAGCGGGTTACACGATCGGCAGCAATGAAAGCGGGGGAGGAGATGGTGACAGAGTTAGAACAAGATGGTTCTGTGGTTGCGAGTGAAATTGGTGGTGCATTCCCTGCTTCGAGAAACAAGTTAGAGTTGAAAATGTCGAAGAAGATTGTGGTCAATAAAAAGCCTACAACAGTCAAGGAGCTTTTTCTTACGGGTTTACTTGATGGTGTCTCTGTGGTTTACATTGGCGGCATTAAGAAGGTTTGTTTTGATATGCTTATTGTTAAACAAGAAATTTGCATTTAGGGAAAAAAAAAACTTAAAACTAGAAGGATGGATAAATAGTGCGATTAAGCACTTATGTATATCGTTAAACTATTTTAACAATCAAAGACGGAATGTGATTAGATTGTTTCTATTCTAAGTTGTTTCTGAAAGCTATATTGAAATAAACTAGTAAAGACGGAATGTGATTAAATTGTTTCTATTCTAAGTTGTTACTGAAAGCTATATTGAAGTAAACTAGTAAAGACGGAATGTGATTAATGTATGTGAAATTCTGTCACATATTATTAGAAGACTTTTCTTAGAATAGATAGATTAAAAACTTCTCCAAATTTAGTGCATAACCCAATTAGATTGTAATTTTTAAATGCAAAGTGAACTCTAGTAGCATTGTATTTATTATTGAATTTTAGGAGGACGGTTTAAGTTAAAATGGAAAGTGGATTAATTTGTTGTTTGCTGAGAATTGAGTAACCGATTATCTGAGGCATTAGGAGATGGCATAAGCGTTACCAGTCAATAACCTTTTTACTAGTAGGAATTATTATTAGTTTCACTTTCACCCCAAACATGGCATTACTAACTTAGTTGTAACATCGCATGCCAACATGGTATATATTACTGATTTAGATACTAGCTCTTTGAGCATCTAGTAATTTGATTTCTTCATTATTAAGCTTCACACTGGGGCTCTTGGTGGTCTGTTTTTTGAAGAAACGTTGCGTTGATACGTTCACTGCCCACGGTGTTTAGTATTGCAAGTTTGATATGTTTTTATTACAGGGTCCAGGATTAAGGGGTGTTATAAGAGATGGGGGAATATTATGCTCATGCTGTCTCTGTAAGGGACGCAGGGTGAGTTGTAATTCTATCTCTGCTTACCCATTTGTTTCTTGGGTCTGAGACCATCCCATAATTTATTTTGTTATTTTTAAGGTTATTCCACCTTCCCAATTTGAGATCCATGCTTGCAAACAATATAAGAGAGCAGTAGAGTATATTTGCCTTGAAAATGGGAAGAGTCTGCTTGATCTGTTGAGAGCGTGCAGGGGAGCTCCCCTGCATGCTTTGGAGGCAACAATTCAAAACTTCGTTTGTTCAACACCCGAGGAAAAATATTTTACTTGTAAAAGGTGCAAAGGTAAGCTTTGTGCCTACTATTCAGAATTATCGTTGTTTTATTTATTTGTTTTACAGTTTGTCATGCTAATCCCGATTTTGTGTGACAACATTACGGGAAGATAGTGTATAGTTTTCTTTATCGTTTCTTTTCTCTTTTTGACTGACTTGGGTGTTTCTTGATATCATTATTTTACCTGTAGGATGTTTTCCTTCATGTATGAAAAGAGTGGGACCTATATGCTGTTCTTGTGTAGAATCAAGTAAATCTGAAGAAACTGTTAAGAATGTAGTTGGCAAAAGAATCAGGTACTCAAGTCATTTCCTTCATGTATGAAAGGTGCAATAAGATGTGTTCGAGACCTTCCTTTGCTCCTCTCTAATTTATATTTTCTTATCATTCAATAACAATATTTCAGGTCTCCTAAACCAGTGTTGGCCTCCAAGTCATCCTGTGCTTCTGAGCTGGCTATCACTTCAAAAAGTAAGGTACACAAGAAGAAAAGAACAAAGTTAGTATTCATATCTATTTCATCTATCCCATGTATATCAAACGAATATATAGTTTTTGCATAACATTTGGTTTTCACCGACCAACGCATGAGTTACATGGTTTTCAATTTCTTGGATTCCATGAATTGATTTTCTCTTTATAGTGGTCTGCTTTGTTGTTTTCTTTTAACTTACATGTTGCAAACTGTGTTATCAAAGGTCATCAATAAGGGTCAGCAGGTCAAATTCTTCCAAGAGTGCTTCTGTGCCCATTCTACCCCAGAAGAAAATTACGCCGAAGATGAAAAAGAAGTTTGTACCTGCCTTTAATTTTTTAGCACCCTTTATGTAGTTAGAATAATGCGCTTGTGGGTAATTGTTTACAATCAAATAATTTTTCGTCACCCTTTTATTCTAATCAAGTGTTATTACAGGTCATCATCCGTAAAGTTGAAGACCACTTCAAATTCAAATTGTTTATCTCCACAAAATAAGAGTCAATGGAAGATAACTAAGAAGTTAGTTCCTTACTCCCTTTCCACTTGTGGGTAACAGCTGTAGTGTTTTTATGATTTTAATCATTATTTGTTTATCCATTGTATTTTTTTCAAGGGATAATCGGCTGCACAAGTTAGTATTTGAGGAAAATGGATTGCCTGATGGAACTGAAGTAGCTTATTATGCAGGCGGACAGGTTTGTTTGTGCTTGCTGCAACAGTTATTGTATGTCTATTATGCTGCTACTGATGATTATATTCTGATTGACAGAAATTGCTTGAAGGTTTCAAAAAGGGCTCTGGAATTGTTTGCAGATGCTGCAACACTGAGGTATCCTCAGTCGCACGCTTAGCCTGTACATTTGTAGGAATTCCTCAAGAGTAAATAAATTGTATATAATTTCCTTTCAATATTTAACACTGTGCAGATCAGCCCCTCACAGTTTGAGGTCCATGCAGGCTGGGCTTCTCGCAAGAAACCGTGAGTCTTTTTTCTTTTCTTTTATCTTGGGGTGATGGGAGCCTGGGAGGGATATTTAGCAACTATTTGACCTGTTTGTTGTTCGAGCCTGTGAATTTTATTGGGAGTGCACAATTTTTTGGCAGTTATGCATACATTTACACATCAAATGGGGTGTCTCTCCATGAATTATCAATATCTCTCTCAAAAGGCAAAAAATACTCTGCAAATGACAATGATGATCTATGCGTTGTTTGTTGGGATGGTGGAAATCTGTTGCTTTGTGATGGATGCCCAAGAGCATTTCATAAAGGTTAGATATGCATTACAAAATATTTGATGGAGAAAGCTATCTATTTGCCAGCGCTATCATTGTGTGAAATGTGGAATCATGTTTGTTCCCCATTCTATATCCTCTTATTCATCTGCTTTTGTAATATGAGAACTAGGAAGATATTTATCACTATAGCATAGTTGATACCTATAATTCAAGTGTTTTTCCATATGACTATCACCTATTATAAAACTCTTTAAGGGATTATGAGGATTAGGAAAAACAAAGGTTACCCAAGTTGTATGACACTTTTTTGTGATCTATGCCTACCGTATCCTCTTCCTGCAAAAATAAAAATCGAGGACAAATAGAAATGATTGTTTATCTATTTTATTTTTTGTAAATCTTTTTTGCCTTCTCGGGTAAATTTAAACACCTCATCGTGTTCTAGATTTTTTTTTATGTTCACAAAATTTATTATCTAAATGCTTCCAAGATGGATAATTTTATGGAATTAGCCTCTTGCACACGTAAGATAAGGCTGTTTACAAAAATATCCACAACGGGTTTGACCCTTCCTTCGAATGGACCCTGCTTGGACTATTTCCTTATAGCAGTAAGTTGCCCTTTTTATCTTGTTAGTGTCTCGGATATAATTTATCACATCTAAAATCATCTCTTATGATTGGCTTTCAGATTTCCTTATTTATCATAATTTGTTTACTTATTTAATTAAGTATATGTTTCTAGTATTAGTATTACTATTAGTATACATAAAGCTTATTGCTTTGTCGCTTGTAATGACATTTAACATTTTTTTCATGCCATATAAATAATTTTATCATTCTTAGTATTCCTTTTCCTCCTTACCTAAAAGATTAACCCTATAACTTCAACATTTGCTTTATTTGGTAAATAAAAAGATAGTCATTAGTGAACTTTTATGTTCCGATTTTTGGAATGTACAGAATGTGCATCTCTATCGAGTATTCCACGTGGTGACTGGTACTGTCAATTTTGCCAAAACATGTTCCAGAGGGAAAAGTTCGTCGCATACAATGTCAATGCTTTTGCTGCTGGAAGGGTTGAAGGAGTTGATCCTATTGAGCAAATCACCAAGAGATGCATTCGCATAGTCAAAGACATTGATGCTGAGCTTAGTGGGTGTGCTTTATGCAGGTAACATTGTAAAGATTAGAAGCCATTTTATTTTTATAGACTTGGCTTTTGTCTTTATTGTACTTATTGGCAGCAGCCACCATGTGGACGTGCTTCACTGTACTTCATATTTGTGATTTTTATGAGATATCTATATGAAGAGAATTTTTTGCGCGTGCAGGGGTGTTAACTTCAGCAGATCTGGCTTTGGTCCACGCACAATAATATTTTGTGATCAGGTATGCACTCTAGTATTGATGTCCGTACAAAGGCATCTTTAACATAGAGTTTATTAGTATTGATGCATATATGAATTATCTACTTAGGGATTTGTATTGTTTTACTGAGCCAACTTGATGTTGCCCTCCCCACTTGCTGCAGTGTGAAAAGGAGTATCATGTTGGCTGTTTGAGGGATCACAAGATGGCATTTCTAAAGGTGTGCAGTTGTTGCTATACTTATACATGGATACTTTAGTTTAGGCACCACCAACTTCCTTTTTGTCGTTTGAAAAGAAAATCCCTTTTGTCTTCTGAGCATGTGTGTAACCAATTACAGGAATTGCCAAAAGGTAACTGGCTTTGTTGCAATGATTGCACTAGAATACATTCTACTTTGGAGAACGTTTTAGTTAGAGGGGATGAGAGACTCCCTGAATCTCTATTGGCTGTTATAAAGAAAAAGCAAGAGGTAAAAGGATTGGATCCCATGAATGGTATCGATGTGAGATGGAGGATTCTCAGTGGAAAAAACGCTTCTCCTGAAACTAGACCATTGCTTTTGGAGGCTATCTCTATCTTTCATGTAAGTTCTGCCCATCCTTCTCAATTCGTTATAATCCTTTATGTTCCCTTTTTTGTGGAATGCGTTAATTATTGTCCATGTTTGTTCTACAACAAATGATGGAGCTGCTTTGAAATTTAACCTTTCTGAATTTTGCCTTCCTTTTCTTTGTGTTCTTACTTTTCTGAAGTTATGGGGCTCTCATGATATGGTGCTCTGTGCCACATAACTTGATATAACCCAGGTAAAGAGAGACCAAATGTGAGCATTTTTAGAAAAGTTGGACTGAAATATATATGGGTGAACGGGAAAAATTATGTGAATCTTTGTAATGTATTGTGTAGTAAGTCGATGGATTTCATAGCACCACCAGAGTGTCTCGAATGTCTTAGAACTACTTTGTAGTGTATGATACCCTGCCTTGAATAAGTGGCCATCATTACGGCTCAAATCATGGCAAATAATGGTGTCCCTATTGGTGATTTTGAAAATTCCTACGTGTCCTATGTTTTTTGTCAGGCTTTCTTCTGTGGTTTGAGATTCACCACATTTTCTCATTTCCCCGACTACCCCCGGCATTTTCTGCTCTTTGCAGCATCCACAGTCCTGTTTTGCCTCTGTTCTCAAGGTTTTAATTGTGTCTAACATGTGTAACTTAAAGGACTGAAATGACACAAAAACTTACGGGACCAAAGTGATATCTAAAAATAACTTAGGAGACCAAAAGTGTAATTTAGCCAACTAATAAAAATATGATATATTATTAAATATTTTTCTATAAAGTATTTACTAGTTCAAAAACGGTACAACCACCGTTGAACGATTTTCACCATATTTGTGAGCTTTATATTTACGGCTTGCTTTATTGTAATATTGCAATAGTTGGGTTTGTGATTTAAACTTTCCTTGCTTCAGGAATGCTTTGATCCTATAGTTGATGCAGCTAGCGGACGCGACCTTATTCGAGCAATGGTTTATGGGTAAGAAACTACGTTTAAAGCATTTGTTTTGTGTCATTTTTCTTTTTAATATTTATTGTTCTTACCTTTGTCTGAAATGAATTGATGTATCCTTCACATACAGAAAGAGTGTGCGGGGTCAAGAGTTTGGAGGAATGTATTGTGCATTACTAATAGTCAAGTAAGAAGTGGTTTTCTCTCTGTAACTTCTATTATTTGACACTTGCAAATTACAATATTATTTACTGTATGTTTCTTTGATATTGAAGTTCATCTGTGGTATCCGCGGGCATGCTTCGAATCTTCGGCACTGATATTGCTGAACTTCCTTTAGTTGCAACAAGTAACAGTCACCACGGGAAGGTGAGAGACTACTGTTTCTCTGCCTCATTTGCATCGTACACTTTTCTCTATTTAATTGAATCTCTGCTGAGATTTTGATTTACTGTGTATTTTGGTCACTTGCGGTGATGATTTGGTGGTATTGCATTAATTAAAATTATACATTTCTGGTTCAAATAGGGCTACTTCCAAACACTCTTCTCCTGCATTGAGAGGCTATTGGCTTTCATGAAAATAAAAAACCTTGTGCTACCAGCTGCAGAAGAAGCACAGTCCATTTGGACAGATAAATTTGGGTTTAGCAAGATTAAACCAGACCAGGTATGAAATCTGTTTTACAGGTTGTAGCTATTTGACATTTTTAGCATTTTTTTGAAGTTGGGATTTAATTATGTTTCTGGGGCTGATATTTTCACTATCTGAATTACTTATCACGACACCTGGCCTCCAGCTTGAAATATTGAGTTTTCCATTGTCCTGCAGCTTGCCGACTACAGAAGGAACTGCAATCAGTTTGTGACGTTCCAAGGGACAAATATGCTTCATAAAATGGTGCCTCCATGTCGAATCATCAATAATCATCCCTGACAAATTTTATTAGAGAAAAAATCAACCATGAATGAGGAAACCCGCTGGCTTTCTCGCCTTCATTTAATTTTTTTTTTTTTTGCTTTCAGATGATGTGTGTATATAGACCGCGGCTACTCGAAGCCGTTATTGGACTCATTCCTGCTGATTGTTTAAACATTTATGATCCCATAGTTTCTATGTTTATAGTTTTTAAGAAAACACTTTAACTTGACCTTGGATTAGTGCCTCAAAGTATAAAATTTAATAAGATATAACAGGTTCTAGTAGGTCATTGTGTTGCCCACAGCAGAAATTTCACGTTGTAACAATGTCAAGAATTTTGACATAGCACATCAGTATTTTAATTCATGAAGTACAAAGAGCAGGAAAGTTGTAGAGTAGCTTTATTTATTAATTATTATTATTATTATTATTATTATTATTATTATTATTATTATTAATATTAAGCATACTCCTACATATAAGTTTTTTTTTTTGAAATTAAGCATACTCCTACATATAAGTTGATGGGTAAGAAAATAGGCAATACAGTACCTGTCAGTGTTTGCTTAGATTATCTTGTGGTGACATACACTGTCCTTTAGTGTGGGAAGTGCATTGAATTTAATTCAAAGTTAGTGTGCAATACAACTGAACATATGGTGCATTAGAAGTTAAGAATCCAACCTCATTTCCTAATTAAAACAAAACATAAAAATAATAAAATGTTGATCAACAAGTCCTAGTCCCACCACCCAATAATGAAGGGCACCCAAAAAACTTTCATTTTGTTATCTTTACCTCTTTCTAATTTCAATCTTTCTTAAGTTACTTAGCGTGTCCATCTTCCAATGTCTAGTTAATTACAGCATATCTTTGTCTTACCACCAAAAATCATCATTTTTCATTGATCCATAGTGCTTTTCTTTCCTCCTACTCCAATCATGCATCACTATCATACACACATCCTTTTTACATGCACATAATAAAAACATTCCTTATTACTCCATGCATCATTCCATTCTCTCAAAACCCATTTCTTAGACCAAAATACACAACTAACCAAGTCATAAAACTCAAACATGAGATTCAACAAATACAGAACCCTCTTTTGGCTTTCCGGCTTTGTCATCTTTCTCTTTTCTATCATTATTGTTCATTACACCACACCACTTTCCAACACCTCGAACACTTCCATTAGTAGTTCTCAAAGTATTTTTGGTTTTCAACTTAGCATAATGAGCAAGATTATAAAGCTAAGTGGTGCTCAAGATTTTGTTTCTTTGTTGATAACAAGTATTGCTAGTAGGAGACATCATCATAGGAAGAGTCATAAGGAAAAAAAATGTGATAAGGCCAAATGGGCTTCCAAGCTAATTTTAGACTATAATGCAACCACTGTTTTTACAGTTGATTTAAAGGGTTGTGCTAACTTTACCAGTGTACAAAAGGCGATTGACGCTGTTCCTGAATCTAGCTCTAATGTCACTCGTATCATAATCAATTCTGGTACATACAGGTTGATATTCTTTGTTTTAATCATTTTCTCAATATTTACTACATCCCTCCTTAAATATAAAATTCTGTTGACAAAATCAGAAAAAATTGAATTTTTTTTTATTAAATTTGTTAATCGTATATTTTTACGAATAATAATATAATGTGATAAGATTGCGAAATGTGATTTCACTTTTTTTTTTCTCGATAATTGAAATGTAATTTCACATATTTGTTAAAACAATGTACACCGTAATATAAAAGATAATTACTCCATAAGTAATATAATACACTCACTATTTTTCACTTCAAATATTTGATGAATCTTTAGAGAGAAGGTAGTGGTCCAAGGCAACAAAACAAACATAATACTACAAGGTCAAGGGTATCTTAATACAATTATAGAATGGAATGACACTGCAAATTCCACTGGCGGAACTTCCTATAGCTACTCATTTGCAGTCTTTGCTTCTAAGTTCACAGCTTATAACATTAGCTTTAAGGTAAGCAATTTGCTTAGCTACTTATTCAATACTATTAATAAAATTGTCCTATTTGATTGTTGTTGATATAATACCTTTGTCTTTTAATTATAAGTCTCTTTTTTACAAAAAACATATAGTAAGTCACTTTGCAAATGACTAGATACATTTATGATATTTTCCTAAATATAGTTGTAATAAAAGTACTAAATATCTTGGAAGTATATAAAATGTAATTTTTTTTTATTTTTTTTTATTTTTTTTATATATAGACCAATGTTAGTTGTTAGTACATATTGTTAGAGGGAAGAGGAAAAACATTAGTAGCCAGGAATCGAATCCTGAACCTTCTTCTTAACTCCTTCAAATGTCAAAATTAAGTACATACATTTATAAAAGAGTATTTTAGTTTTACAAACAAGCAAAATATGTAAATATTAAGTATTTTAAGTACATGCACAAAATAAGGGATGAATGAAGTGTCTATTACATATTTACATGGTGAAATTTTAACTGTTTGGATTGTGTGAAAATAACAGAACACTGCTCCTCCACCATCACCGGGAGAGGTTGGGGCACAAGCCGTGGCACTGAGAGTTACAGGCGATCAAGCGGCATTCTATGGATGTGGATTTTATGGTGCGCAAGACACACTCAATGATGATAGTGGGAGACATTATTTTAAGGAATGTTTTATCGAAGGAACCATTGATTTCATATTTGGAAATGCTAGATCGCTTTATGAGGTAATTAATATGACTATTTATTTGTCTGTCGATTTATCGACAAACACACTATTTGTTAAATTATTATGATTAAGGAGTAAAGGTCAGGGTACAAGTCCTAACAAGTAAAAAATATTAACACTAACAAGTAGTAATTAGTAACTTTGGCCGTTTCAAAAGAAAAAAAGACTATCTGTTTGTCTATCTACCTATCGACAAACACACTATTTTTTAAATTGTTATGACTAATTAAATATTGACAACAGGATTGTACTATAAACTCTATAGCAAAACAAGATTTGGCTGGCATTGGTGGATCAATCACAGCTCAAGGACGACAATCTTTGAAGGAACAAACAGGTTTTTCCTTTGTGAATTGCAACATTGTTGGAAGTGGAAAAGTGTGGCTTGGAAGAGCTTGGGGAGCATTTGCCACAGTGGTTTTTTCAACAACAAACATGTCTGATGTTATAGCTGCTGAGGGATGGAATGATTGGAGAGATCCATCTAGAGACCAGTTAGTAACTAATCGCTATATTCGCATATTATTAATTTTCATATCCGTTAGTGTAAAAAAGTTTTATATTATCGACTGCGCCGGTATATTTTATGAGTTTATGCTGATTTTGGAAAATAAAATTTTATTCACATTTATCTATTTAATTTTTTAATATCAAAACATTATTGATATAATTTTATTTTTTTGTTAACACAGGAGTGTATTCTTTGGGGAGTACCGTTGTATAGGACTTGGAGCAAATTATACATCTAGAGTCTCTTATGCAAGACAACTCAGGGATTATGAAGCAATCTCATACATAAATGTTTCATACATTGATGGGAATGATTGGCTACGTAATTATAATTAGTCTGTTTATTTATATAGTTAATGTATGATTTTTATTTTTTTTATAAATAAAGTTAAAAGTTGCAGTCAAGTTTTATCCTTTTTTTCAGCCCTTGTTTAATGTTTATTCTGGTTTTTTTTTTTTTTTTTTTTTTTTTTTTTTTTTTTTTTTTTCCATTCCTTTTCATTTAGAGCTGCCTATTATTTCAGGCAACAATTTTACGGCTTTTAATTTTTATTTTAACTTTTCTCTAATTTGTTTATTGTAATCTCTCTTTTTTAAAACTTCTCTATAGCAATATTTGGTTATGTCTCTGGGAATTGAGGAATTGGATATTTAATTTTTTTTTTTTTGCATTTCATGCACGCTTTAAGACAAGACAATAAAATTTGTACGTTTATATGTTATAATACATTTCTTAAAATTAATGTGACAATTGATAAAGGAAAATCTTGAATCTATATATGCTCTTTTTAAGGTTGCATAGTTCTTTCATATATCTTTGTGCGCTCGTGCGTGCGTATGCGTGCTTGCAAGCGTGACTTATATAAAAAGAATATGGTAGTAAGTTTATAGTTCACACATGACACTCAAAATTTTAGGGAAGGCCTTATAAGGTGTTCACAAAAAATATTCAAGTAGGTTTGGTATATGTAGTAAAAAAGCTTATTTTTGTTGTTTTGTAGAGCGTTGAGTTGGCATTTGCTATTGTCGTATTGCTATCAATGTAGTTCTCACAGTCCTTCAGCACGGTGACAACTTTGCAAATCTTGGAGGGTTGATATTTGGACTAATATTTGGATTTGTCATTCTTACTCGCCCTCCGGTGAACAAATTGCGTTGCACTGCTGTTTCAGTCATAACTATTGTCGGGTAATTTCGCTTTTGCAAATGTAAAAACATCTTCTATTCTCCAAGGTCTTTTGAGCAACACTTTTCTAATACTATTAATGTGACAATTGACAAAGGAAAATCCTGTTTGATTTGCCAACGATTATGTCCTTGAGTTTTGATATATCCGCCATCTCCAACCCACTTTAGCTTGGCTATAAAGTTTATAATACAATCCTAGTGGATGTTACAACTTAATCAGTCGTGCGACAATATATGATATTGATTGCATGTGTAGGTTAAATGTTAGAAAAATTGAGAATCTATTTTGACCTTAAAGGTGTGTTTGTTGGTCATAACAAGAGACTTTAAAATGCAATTTGATAAAATTAATTAAGTAATTCATGTTAATTGTTTACCATGAGATATGACATTTCCAAATTTAAATATGAAATCAATGGGCCCTTCAGAGCACTCTTTGAAATAATGTCTCCATATGAGCACAAGTTGATGGACTCCACTTGTTGTCTATGTGTACGCGCACGCGTGCGTGCAAGCATGTGGGCGGGATTTATAAAAAGAATATGATAATAATTAAGTTCATATTTCACATAAAACACTTAAAATATCAGGGACAAATCTGCGGTAAGGTGTTCATTATCAACAAGTTGTTAGGGTAATCCAAGATAAGAGGAAGAAGATAACAAGTAAGAACTAGAGAGAAAACTAGGAGGAAAGTGTTAAGATTTATTGATAAGAAAAATAGAGAATAAGTTGTGTTTACAATGCATGAGGCACATGCTTATTTTATAAGGAAAACTCCTAACACATCCATTACTTGTAACACAAGTAACCATAACTAACTAACTCAAGGTAGTTATGTAACCACCTCCTAACTACCTAAAGTCTAATAGGATTGAAGTTATAAAACAGCATGCTCCCTTAACTTCAAGCCTAAGCAAACTTGTCTGTCCTTCAGAAATCCTTCAGAACTGCAACCTTGTCTGTCCTTCAGAAATCCTTCAGAACTGCAAACTTGTCTATCCTTCAGAAATCCTTGTCTGTCCTTCAGAAATCCTTCAGAACTGCAAACTTGTCTGTCCTTCAGAAATCCTTCAGAACTGCTTCAGAACTTGCCATGCTGGGCGCGCGCGCCTGACACACACCAAGTTCACTTCTGAGCTTCAAAAACCTGTCTGTTTTCAAACTCTTAGTTAGAGCATCTGCAACCTGAGTATCTGTTGCACAATGCCTGACATCTAAGCTACCTTGATTCACCTGCTCCCTCAAGAAATGAAACCTAGCCTCTATGTGTTTGCTTCTACCATGCAAAACTGGATTCTTGGCTAAGTTTATAGCAGACTTGTTATCAATCTGCAGAACCACAGGTTTCTCTGCTTCAATTCCTAGCTCCTTCAACACAGTCACAATCCACAAAGCTTGGCATGCTGCATATGCACCTGCTATGTACTCAGCTTCACACGAAGACAATGCAACAACTGGTTGTTTCTTAGAACACCAAGCAACAGGAGCCTCCATAAATCTGAAGAAATACCCAGTAGTACTCCTTCTATCTACTTTGTCACCACACCAATCGGCATCAGAGTAGCACACAATCTCAAATTTCTCCTTCAGAACTGACTTTGGAAAAAGAATTCCAAACTCCATTGTGCCTGCTATATACCTAAGTATTCTTCTTGCTGCATTCATGTGTGACCTTCTAGGTTTATCCATGAATCTACTTACAAGCCCAACTGCAAAGCATATATCTGGCCTGCTGTTGCAAAGATATCTCAATGATCCTACAATTTGCTTGAAAATTGTAGTATCCACAGTCTCTTCTGTCTCATTCTTCTCTAACTTCAAGTTCACCTCCATAGGAGTTGCAGCATATGTATACTCAGTCATGTTGAACCTCTTCAGAATTTCTCCTGCATATCTCCTCTGATGCAACAATAGACCTTTACCATTCTTCAGAAGTTCAAATCCTAAGAAGTAAGACACTTCTCCCAAATCTGTCATCTCAAATTCAGTTTTCATTACTTCTTTGAATCTCTCTATCTCAGCTGTGACACTTCCAGTTACTAGCAGATCATCAACATACAAACATATCAGAATGATGCTTGAAGCTGCTTCCTGCACATATACTCCATATTCTGACTTGCATTTCCTGAAACCTTGTTTCACAAGAAATCCATCTATCCTTTTATTCCAAGCTCTTGGAGCTTGTTTCAAACCATATAGAGCTTTGTTCAATCTGTAGACCATGTCTTTCTTCTCTTCAATCATGAATCCAGGTGGCTGAGTTACAAAAACAAGTTCTTCTAATGGACCATTAAGAAAGGCTGACTTAACATCCATGTGGAACATAGGCCATTTCCTTGCATTAGCTACAGCTATGACAAGTCTCATAGTCTCAATTCTTGCCACAGGTGAGTAGATTTCTGAGTAATCTATTCCTTCCCTCTGCAGAAAACCTCTTGCCACCAGCCTTGCCTTATATTTTGCTATAGAATTGTCAGGATTTAGCTTCAGCTTGAACACCCATTTTACTTCAATTGCCTTCTTATCTGATGGAAGTTTAACTAACTCCCAAGTTTGATTTCTCTCAATTGAAGCCAACTCCTCCTCCATAGCTTTCTTCCATTTCTTGTGTTTCAAGGCTTCTGTGTAATTGATAGGCTCAGAACCAGCCATCAATGCAATATGAACTAAGTCACCATCTGCATTTACCTCATTATCATTAATAATTTCACAATCCTGCAATCTAGCAGGAATGTTCCTTGTTCTGGCAGGCCTGTCTCTAGTCACAGCTGCAGGTGCTTCATTCTCATCACTAGAATCACTATCTTCTTCATTCATGATTGGATTCAATTGAGCTCTGCTCGAACTGCAACCAGCAATCCAATCCCAGGATTTCTCTTCATCAATTACAACATCTCTACTGTAGATCATTTTCTTTGTGACAGGATCATACAGCTTGTAAGCACCTGTGACATGGTATCCTACCAAGATCATGACTTCACTTCTGTCATCAAGCTTCTTCCTTTTTGCTTCAGGCACATGCTTGTGACATAAAGCACCAAAAATTCTGAAGTGACTTACACTAGGTTTTCTACCACTCCACACTTCCTCAGATACTTTGTCTTTCAGCTTCTTGGTTGGACACCTGTTCAACACATACACAGCAGTGTGAACTGCTTCACCCCAGAAAGCTTTAGGCAGGTTCCTATGCTTCACCATACACCTTGCCATATCAAGAATAGTCCTGTTCCTTCTTTCAGCTAAGCCATTGTGTTGAGGTGTATAGGGAGCTGTGACTTCATGTTCTATACCTTGTTCAACACAAAATGACTCAAACTTCTTGGAAGTATACTCACCTCCACCATCTGTTCTGAGAGCTATGATCTTCTTTCCACTTTGATTTTCAACTAATGCCTTAAAATTTCTGAAGACATCAAATACTGCATCCTTGGTTTGAATCAAGTATATCCACATCTTCCTGCTATACTCATCAACAAAGGTAACAAAATATCTATTACCACCAAGTGAATTCACATCAAAGGGACCACACACATCAGAATGCACAACACCTAGTACACTTGATGATCTCATAGGCAAACTTTTGCTGAAAGCATTTCTAGGTTGTTTACCAACTAAGCAACCTTCACATACTCTTTATGAAGCTTCAATCTTAGGCAGGCCAAGTACCATTCCTTTGCTCCCTAGCTGATTCAGATATTTGAAATTCAAATGTCCAAATCTCAGGTGCCATAGCCAATTCAACTTCTCATCTGTTATTACCTTCATACACTGAACAGTGTTTGTGTGAATCAAAGTTCTGAAAGTTCTATTCTTGGCCAAAGGAGTCCTCAGAATTAGGTTATTTGCAGGATCATAAAGTTCAAATTTCTCTTTCTTAATGATAACTGAAAAACCTTTTTTTGCTAGCTGTCCAACACTCAGAAGATTACAATCCATACCTGGTACAAACATCACATCTTCAATTACTGCAGTGCTTCCATTGCTCCTCTTGATAACCATGTTACCAATGCCTTCTGACTGCAATGAACTGCTATTGGCCAGCTTCACTTTACTTTTCTTTCCAGAATCGAACTTCACTAACCAGTTTTTGTGACCAGTCATGTGGTTGGAACACCCTGTGTCTAAGAACCAAGTCTCAGCATCAACTTTATCTTGTGATTCTACCTCTGATAATGTAGCCATGAAAGTCACAGTTTTGTCTTCAACCTTTTCTTGCACAAGTTTTGCTTCATCATCAGAGTCTTGGCCCTTTTCTTTGCCTTTCTTGAACCAACAATCTGAAGCATAGTGTCCCCATTTCTCACAGTTATAGCACTGAATGTGACTCTTGTCCTTGCCTTTCCCTTTCTTTGAATTTGATGTTCCTCCTCCTTTCTTGAAGGATTCAGATTTTCCATCAAATTTTTTCTGAGAGCCATTCTTTCCCTTATCTTGATTTTTCTCTTTGTGACTGTTAGCTTTCTTGTAAGCCTGAACTTGTAAGGCTTGTACAGATTCTTGAACCCCTTTCCTTTCATTTATTATCAACTCATGTGCTTCTAAAGATCCGACAAGATCCTCCAACTGTAATGTAGCTACATTCCCAGTTTCTTGGATGGCAACAATGACATGATCAAAATTTGGAGTTAGAGTTCTCATTACCTTCTCTACAATCATCCTATCTGTCATCACCTCACCACAGCTCTTCATTGTATGGACAATGCCTTGAACCTTCGACACATAGGCTCCAATGGATTCACTCTTATCCATCTGCAGAAGCTCATATTGCCTTCGCAGAGACTGCAACTTTACTCCCTTCACCTTTTCTCCTCCTTCATAATATTTCACCAAAATATCCCAGGCTACCTTAGAGGATTCAGCACTAGATATCTTGTCAAAATTTGCAGAATCTACTGCAGCTTGAATTGCATACATTGCCGTGCAATCCTTCTTCTTTAAGTCTTTGTGTGCTGATCTCTGAGCTTCAGTGGCATTCCCCACCAAGTCTTGCACACCATTAACCACCACTTCCCATGTATCTTAAAAACCAAAAAGAGACTTCATCTGTTTGCTCCATCTTTCCCAATTCTTGCCCTCAAGAATTGGAAGATTGTTTGGTAAACCATTCCCTGACATTGTTTCTGAAGGGAAGAAAATGTAAACACCAAACAAGACTGAATCTTTGTGCTTTCTACACTAAGAACCAAAGGGCTCTGGATACCAATTTGTTAGGGTAATCCAAGATAAGAGGAAGAAGATAACAAGTAAGAACTAGAGAGAAAACTAGGAGGAAAGTGTTAAGATTTATTGATAAGAAAAATAGAGAATAAGTTGTGTTTACAATGCATGAGGCACATGCTTATTTTATAAGGAAAACTCCTAACACATCCATTACTTGTAAGACAAGTAACCATAACTAACTAACTCAAGATAGTTATGTAACCACCTCCTAACTACCTAACCAAGTCTAATAGGATTGAAGTTATAAAACAGCACAAGTGAGTATAGCTGTTTAAAGTTCCTGTGAAATTGACATAATCATTCCACTAGATGAATATGTTTTGATATAATTCTTAAATAAATAAACTGGACATAAAATGAATAAAGTTAAATGTTTGTAGTTCAAACAATGTCTCATGTAAATATATAATGTGTTATACATATACCTACTAACTAAACTAAATCCAAATTAAGACAAAAAGGTTATCAGATTATAAAACCAAATTGAAAGACTTAATAATTCACGTGACAAAATAAAGAGAGGAGGCATAGAGCATTAAGCTTCTTTTTTTTTTTTTTTTGGAATACATAAAACATTAGTAAACTATTTTCAAAAAAGGGATGTATCATGATGGACTGATGGGAGAAGAGTCTTCTATGGACAGTGCATGGAAGAAAAAATTTAGATAAGGGTGAACTGTTTTCAACATCTTGAGGCACTAATGTTCTTGAATTCTTCAAGTGGAGCAATCAAAGTTCACTAGTAGTAGTGTTGTATTCTATTAGATAACTTGTCTAATCATGTAAAAAGGTTGCTAGATAATTCTAATTAGTATAAAATTTCAAATCTGAAACTT
The DNA here is from genome assembly GCA_954870985.1 of Trifolium fragiferum. Classification (NCBI taxonomy): domain Eukaryota; kingdom Viridiplantae; phylum Streptophyta; class Magnoliopsida; order Fabales; family Fabaceae; genus Trifolium; species Trifolium fragiferum. The sequence continues at coordinate 52,867,353 of OX940793.1, read as the reverse complement.
GAGTCAAAGTTCAACTACGTATATAGAATGGAACCTTTGATGAGTAGCTGAATTCAAATTCTATTTTTAAGAAGACAATAAAAGTTGTACGGTTAGACAGAAAATTTATATACTTGGATTTTATATTATTTGACATACTAAAGACAAATGGCAATATAATTATATGCAACAATATGTTTATATTTGATAATGTTAAAAGAACAATATAAATAATAAAATATTACAAATTGAATAATGAATTTTTATTAGTTTGGTTAATTAATTAGCTTTTGAACACACACACATATATATATATATATGCTTGCAATAAAGCTGTATTTTATACTGATGTATTAATACATACATAATACAGCATGATAAACATGAGTAAACTATATATTTTCCCGTTCACCCATATATATTTCAGTCCAACTTTTCTAAAAATGCTCACATTTGGTCCCTCTTTACCTGGGTTATATCAAGTTATGTGGCACAGAGCACCATATCATGAGAGCCCCATGACTTCAGAAAAGTAAGAACACAAAGAAAAGGAAGGCAAAATTCAGAAAGGTTAAATTTCAAAGCAGCTCCATCATTTGTTGTAGAACAAACATGGACAATAATTAACGCATTCCACAAAAAAGGGAACATAAAGGATTATAACGAATTGAGAAGGATGGGCAGAACTTATATGTGATTTTATTTATACACATTGTATAAAAACTGCTAATGCTTTGTTGCTTAGACAAAGGAACAACTTACCTACAAAAAAAGTGTTGCAAACAAACATCAATCTACTTGGCTGATTGTTGAAGGATATCTTGGATCAATAGAGTGACATTGAAGTGAGAAGAACCTCCTTCTTCTACACCTCTCTTAGCTATCTCTGCAAGCTCTTTAGCCCTTTTTCTTCTCTCTTCACTTTCATAATTCTTGTCATCCATCAACCTCTCTATAGCCTTCTCGACACCTTCTTTCTTCACCAACACGCCAACATTCTCTTCCTCTCCCCAATTTGAAGGACTCTCCACTCCAACCATCACGCCAACCTTTAATATTTCCACAACAAACCTCTCATTAAAAAACTGATCACCGAACAACGGCCATGTAATCATTGGCACACCAGCACATATTGCTTCTAACGTCGAGTTCCAACCACAGTGCGTTAAGAATCCTCCAATCGAACAATGTGATAGTATCAATACTTGAGGAGCCCAACCCTTTATCAAAAATACTTTCTCCTTAGTCCTTTCCACAAAACCCGATTCCTCAATCCAATTATTCAATTCTTCTGTTTGATTTCTTTCCCTAATAACCCAAACGAACGGTCTTTCGCATGCTTCTAATGCCATACCAAGCTCTATGAATTGCAAAGAAGTTAAATTACACATACTTCCTAAACATACATAAATAACAGAATTTGGATTTTGCAAATCAAGCCACTTTAAGCAATTTTCAACAACAATTGAAGTAGCAACCTTTGTGTTCCCTCTTTGAGCCATATCTAAGTGATTTTTGTTTCTTAGCGAAACAGGACCAACACACCAAACTTTACCATTCCTAGTTTTCTTCAAATCACTTACATATTCTGGTTCCAATTCTTCAAAAGAATTCACAACAAGACCATAAGAAACCATTTCAGCTGCAGTCATTTTATCAACAAATTCTTTCCAATGTCCATCATTTGATGATGGGGTTTGTGCTTTTGTAATCTCAATTTTGTGAGGAATTTCAGGTATGAGAAAATACTCAGAATCTGTTGCTATTTTCTCCATAACATTAGAAAGAATCAATTTTTGTTGCCAAACAAGACAAAAACAACTAACCCCATAAAATGAAATTCTGGGAATTTTATATTTTGTAGCAATTTGAGAAGTGTAAGGAAAACCAACATCAGAGATTATGCAATTTGGTTTTGGTGTTAATTTTTCAAAAGCTTTTTCTGCTTGTTCTTGCAGAAGACTATTTGCTACGTAGAAGAAAGTGAAACCCATAGACATTGATGGAAGCATGTCGAAATTCTCGCACCCTTCTGGTAATCCTGCATCTTGAGATGGGAATTGAAGTTGAAGTAAATTAATTTTGTGACCAGAATGTGTTTGAGAAAATGTTTCTGAGAAACGTGAAGCGTTGTGTGGAGTTGTGACAATTGTAACGGTGATGTTTTGTTGTGTTAATGTTTTTGCAAGGTCTATCATAGGAAGCATGTGGCCTGGGGACATAAGTGGAAATAACACAAAGTGTGGTTGAGGTGTTTGAGACTCCATTTTTAAGGAATGAATGAAGGTTTGTTTCTAGTTGTTTACTCTTAAAAGAACAATCTTGTTTTATTTATAAAAATGTAGATATGATGCAAGAACACTACCTAAGCAAGATATTTATGATAGCACACCAACTTTGACAATGTTTGGAAGAAGAAGAGTCAAAATGTCAAAGTCTAGTTTGTATTCATTTGGATTTGTACACTCATGCAGTTTGCCGCAGTAGTGAAGTTTAGCTATTTATTTATAATTTTAATGGTTCTGATTAAACGACCTAAATTTTAATAATTGTATATAATATCAGATCTCATCTGTTCATTTCGGATTGGATGGTCTAAATCAGTTATTGTGTTGACGTAGTGACTGTGTAATATTCAATCCCCCGCAAAGTAGTCTTATTAATTGTCTAACGGTTATTGCGTAAATAGTTACATTTTACACATGTAACTGTAGTATCAATTAGCAGATAAGATATAGTGATTATAAAATAGTGAAAGTTAGGAATGAAAGTAAGAACTACTTTGCTATTCTTAATCACTGACTATGAGTTTTGATATTCAAAATTCTCTTCTTTTAACCACTTCTCTAACTCAACAGAACAATCATTTTTTCCTATCACCCAAATGAATGGATGGTTTGATGCTTCCAATCCCAAATCTAGTGCCTTTAGTTGCGGAGCAAGAAGGAAAGACAAACTACCAAAACATACATAGATGACAGAACAAGCTTTGCTTGATATAAGAAACTTTAGACATTCAGATTCAAAATCATTAATGAATACCTTATCGTCTTTACCAAACTTGTCATGCAAGAAAAGTGGTCCTATAAACCAAACCTTTTTAGCAACTTTCTCATAACCTCTAACATAATTCTTCTTCAACTCTTCAAAAGTATTCACCAATATCCCTTGTGCTGAAAGTTCAGATTCTTTGAATTGATCAATAGCTTCTTTCCATGCCTTTGAATCTTGCTTCATAGCCTCAGGTAACTGTGCTTTTGTAAATTCAATTATATCAGGCAAATCGGGTACCACAAACAGCATTGACACTGAGTCGACCCTTTCATGAACTTTGGAGAGGTTAATGTTATGTGAACACAAGAGTGTGAAGCAAGAAATTCCATGGAAAACAACTCTTGGAACGTAATTCTGAGGCCCAATTTTTCATAACTTAATTCTCCTCTTTCAATTCATACCTCCCTCATTTGTTATTTATACTCTTCGATTCGTAATTAGATTCTGTCTTAGAGGGCCCAACCCATAATTTCTTTTGTATTAACATTCCAAAATTTTTAAATACATTGTTCTTTACTTAAGTTGCAAACTCGGTTTGTTTGCACCTTAATTTTGAAAGAAGATAATATACACTTTAATTAGCGAATCATATAAAAAATCTGATCATTTTGTCTCCTTCGCACAATATTTTGAATGAAATAAATATTATGTGAGTGAGTTACTGATAGAAAATTATTTTGACCGAAATAAATATTATATGAGTGAGTTAATGATTGAAAAATATTTCTATAGAATTAATTATAAGGTGCGTGTGATTGTTCGGTGCTATGTTAGCCGTTTCGGTGGCCAATCAAAACTGACCATCATCTAAATCATATTTTGATTTGGCATTGGAGTGAATGTGACATAGTATCGACCAATTATACACCGACAATGTAGAATTCTATAAATTGAAAGCTCTTTTTTAAATTTTTTTAATCACTCACACATAGGGACGTCGTTGACCATTTGGAGACACTGCTCAAATATTAAAAATGGCTAATAAATCACACACTTTTTTATAAAAAAAAATCTTCATTTGTGTAAAAAAAATCTCTATTTAAATTGTAAATAACATAAATAAAATTTATCATCGTATATAACATCAAAAAGAGACATCATAATCAATGATTATAATGACTATAGCTAAAATAATGCAACAAAAGAGGTATTGTTGGATTTTGAACTAAAAACCTTACACTCAAAAACATTAGATGCTACCACTAATATATTGATACACATTTGATATTTTATTAATATAAAAAAATATATAACTTTGATTATAGGGCCTCGAAATTTTGAGTCCTAAAAATGATCTTAAAATTTTGAAGTCCGATGCCGCCGCACATGAGTTTGGGCCGGCCTTGCCCACTCATATAATATTTCATTCAAAATATTTTATTGAACGATGAAGGAAGGGTTCAACTCTAACTTGCGAACATTGTTTCATTCAAAATATTTTTATGGAGGTGACAGAAGGGTGTAGGAGAGAAAAAATTAGATTTTTATAAGGTTCTCTATGTAAAGTGTGAACTATGTTTTTCGATATGTTGCATTTTTACACCCTCTCTGCTTAACATGCGACTACGATGGCATAAAATTGAAAATGCAGAGACGTAAAAAGCTCAAGAGACACGAAAATAAATTCTCCAAAAGTCAAGTTTGTCCTATTTATCGCTAAGTTGACGCGTCGGTTCAATAAAATAAATTTATCTATAAACTTACTACATAATTTATAAAATTACTAATCATTATTAAGTAGATATTTTTATAACATAATAAAACTTCAACAAGTCTTAATATCAATATCATATTCTTCAACTATAACATAAAAAACCCAAAAAAACCGCATAAAAGAAATTCAAGACGAATGCCAAAAAAAACATCAAAAGAATAACATAAAAAACCCAAAACAAACAGCATAAAAGAAATTCAAGAGAATGCCAAAAAAAAAAAAAAATCTAATCCCAAATAAAGACCAACTACAATACAAGACAAAAATGAACTCAAACAGAAGGAAAATGATACACAATAAAATAAATAACAAAATGTGTAATGGAAAAGACAAAGATAATAAATGAAAAAAAATAGCACATCAAACAAGCAAAAACATATTAGTTAAACACCCCATGAGTTCATGATTGATAGGGTCTCAAAAACTAAACCAGAAATTTGTCAAAAATGCCTGCTTGTAATTCGGCTGGTCCTACTTTTAAGTAGGCTATGTGGTGTGGTCATACGAAGTCCCGATACTTAAAAAATGACGACGTATCGTGTTTGATATGTTCTCAATACCGATACTCTTCCGATACGTTCCGATACTCGTATCGGTAAAGTATCGATTAAATCATTATTTTTAAATAAAAAAAATATTCGATACTCTTCCAATACATCTCGATACTCGTATCGGAAAAGTATCGGTTAAATCATTATTTTTAAATAAAAAAGTAATACCCGATACATGTCTGATACGTCCCAATACCCGATGCTTGTTTGTATCTTTAGCACTTCTTGTAGTTTTCCTTTGTCAATATAATTTTTTACTTTTCAAAAGAAAAACTATGGTGTCGTACTATATAACATGCTGTTAAACATTTGAGTTTTTTTTCCAAAATTCTGATATAAGATTATATATTTTCTCTTTTAATTATTAATATTGTTGATTTTAGTCATGTTTATATAATGTGTATTTATATATTTAATTTTAAATTTAATTTTTAAATAACGTATCGCGGCAGTATCGGATTGCGGATTTTAAAAAAATTTACGTATTGGCGTATCTGTATCGTATCGGTATCGTGTCCCGTATCGGGGCTTCATAGGTGTGGACCAACATAAAGTATCAAATTGAAAATTTTAGTTTAATCTACTAAAAATGACATATTAAGTATGTTTGGTTCTGCGGCGAGAAAATTTGATTTTGATAGAATTGATTTTGTAAAATTGATTTTGAACAAAATTGATTTATGTTTGGATATATTCAAATAAAAGTGAGTTGGAAAAAAATTGAGTGTAAAAATTAATTCTAGAGTTAGAAACTATGATTTTTAACTTTAAGTAGAATAAATTCTGGAAGCAAAAATTAATTCTACACGTCTAAAATGAATTCTAACAACTCCAAAATTAAAACCAAACATACTCATAAATTGGTCTCATGAACCCGACTCATTTTTACCAACCCTGTCCAAAGCCAATGAAATTTTTAATTATTTTTTGGCTAAATATGTATTTACTCCTATATTTACTCATTTGAGTTCTTTTAAATGATTAATTTTTTATATTAATTTACACTTTTCAACATATTTACGAACAAACAAATTAGATCGTTAATTGGCTTACCTATTTTAATCTCAAAATTAATTATTATTTTATTAGGTCCCTTAACTCTACTTTTATTATTAGTTGAAAATATAAATTATTATATTTAATACATTTTATTTTTTTAATCTATGATTCAGAAACACAAATTAGCATTTAGCATGATCGAACGAGTGATGCCGACCACACTCTTCATCTGTACCAAGAAACATGATCTAGCTTGGAGTCACTTCTTTGGTACTTTAAAGTTTCTATATCTGTCTTTTCAAAGGTTGTTTTGTTCTTGTAGATAACAATTAAGAATGATGTTTATCTCTTTTTGTCCCATCGTCCTTGTACTATTCTATCACCACTACAAAATTTATGTCTGCCTGTCTGCTGCTTCGGTGGCTTCATACTTGATGCCAAGGCTGACTCATGCCCTCCTCATATATAATTTATTTTAAGAAAATGCTAAATATACTTCGTATATTAGTTAAAGAAATATACAAGTTGTCCGATGAGCTCAGCTCAGTTGATTGAACATCGTATTATATATGTAAGAGGTAGAGATTCGAACCTGATCATCCACTTATTCACTTTATATGTGGAATTTCTAACCACTAGATTACTTGACAAAAAAAAATAAAAAAAATAATTATTATTTTTTTTAAACTTGTGGACTTTATTTGTAAAAAGTATAAAAAATATAATTTTTAATGTAAGACTTGCTCTTTTTAATATCTTTAATTAGTATATGAAAATACTAGTTAACATGACCCTTTATTTTATTATCATACTCACATATGTAAGTTCCACTAAATGGAAAATGTCGGAGACTTTGTTGATGCTAAAACCTTTTATCTATTTGTCAAAAAAAAAAAAAAACTTTTTTCTATTTTTTTTAATAGAGAAAACCTTTGTATAATATTGATGCTAATAAAAAAATTGAAATTTAAATATTAAAAAATTTATCAAAATTAAACTGTATTCATTGAATCTGATCTAATTTTTAGAATCAAACTGCATCTAATTTTATTTTTAAAGCGAATAAATATTTGCTTCAAAATCAATCCAAATAACACTGTAAACACCTCTATTTTATTGGTAACACCTCCTCTAATTTTTATTATGCAACCATTTCTAACATATAAATTTTCCAATTATGTAAAAGAGTAGACAAATAAAACAACTAAATACTCAAAAAATACAATAATAGAGGAAAAAAAGTCGTTTCCAACAACATCAAAAGTTTGTTTCTTACATGCATGAAGATAATAAAACAAAAACAACATCAATTTATTTGCTTTTTCACTTGCCCTTCATAGCTTTATTCTCTAATCTAAACTTTGATTCAAGCTCTTCATTAACATAAACTTTGGACATGCATTATTTCTTCAATTAGTCGAGTCATGTTGTGATAAGAAGAGCCACCTTCTTCTAATGCCTCCTTTGCAAGATCAGCATATTTTCTAGCACTTTCCCTAATCTTTTCCTTTTCTTCACCTTCACCCATCACCTTTTCAATAGCATCACTAACATTTTCTTTCTTAACCACAACACAAAACTTTTCTTCCTCTCCTAAATGCACAGCACTTTGAGCTCCCAAACTCACACCATTCTTCACAACTTGCACCACAACTTTCTCATTATAAAATTGCTCAGCAAACATAGGAAAAGTTACTAAAGACACCCCACCACAAATACCTTCTAATGTTGAATTCCATCCACAATGTGTCAAAAAAACACCTATTGCTTTGTGTGACAAAATCAAGACTTGTGGTGCCCAACCTTTTATCAAAAAACCTCTATTTTTCACCCTTTCCTCAAACCCTTCTTCAATTAACCATTTATCCATTTCATCTTTTCCATATGCACCCCTCAACACCCAAATAAATGGCCTTTTTGTTAACTCTAATCCTAACCCAACCTCTTTCAATTGTTGTGGTGTTGCACGGTTTAAACTACCAAGACAAACATAAATAACAGAATTTGAAGGCCATAAATCAAGCCAATTGAGAATTTTATTTTCACTTTCATCATTTGAGTTTATTATTTTTTTCCCTCTTTCAACTTTATCCAACTTATCATCGTTACATAATGAAACCGGACCAACACACCATACTTTATAACCACTTACTCTTTTATACTCTTTAACATATTCTTCTTCCAATTCTTCAAAACTATTAACCACTACACCATATGAATATTTTTCTATTTCCCTTACTTCTTCGCGAAAACTATTTAATTTTTTATTTTCCCCAGGATTAAACAGTCCAGGAAGCTGACATTTTCTCAATTCAATTTGATCCGGCATTCCCGGAACAAAAAAATTTCCTTCATTAGGAATACTACCATTTAAATTGCACAGATTATGATTGCACAATAGATGAAAACAATTAGTCCCGTCGAATATAATTCTCGGGACTTTAAATTTCATTGCAATTTCAGCTACACACGTAATGTGTTTATCTGAAATCACACAACTAGGATTCGGTCTTAAATTTTCAAAAATATTTTCTAATGGATTTTTCAATTTACATAAAGCTATGTAAAAATTGGACATTAAATCCATTGAAGGTAAAGTATCAACACTTTCACATCCCTCAGGGATTCCACACTCTACATTTGGAAATTTAATGTTAACAATTTGAATTTGTGATCCTAATTGAATCTCTCTATCTATGCTTGATTTGAATTGAATGGAATTAAGGGGTGTGGTGATTATTGTTACCTTAACTTTGCGACGTGCTAGTAACCTTGCCATATCTACCATTGGAAGAAGATGACCAGGGGCCATTAAGGGAATGAATATGAAATGAAGATTATTAATGTGACATTGTGTTGTTGAGTTCATTGTGATAGCTAGTTTTCTTCTTTTGGTAAATAATATGATAGTTTTTTGTGTTTGTGTTATTTTGGCATGGAATGATGGGTATAAATAAGGACATAATTGTTGTTACATTTTGGCATGTAATGTAATAGGGAATTCAATGAATATGAATGCAAATCTAATTTAGCAATCATGATTGTGTTTTTTGTTTTGTTTACTGTAGATAAGGCGGTTGTTTATCATTATATGCTCTAATCATCAATTCAAAATTTGAATAGAAGAAAACTTAGGCATTGTTTTTCTTCTTGTTATTATTATTTAGCTACGTTTCTTTAGTTGGTTTTTTTTTTTTTTTTTGACAAAGTTTCTTTAGAGTTGTTGAAATATACAGTTCATGACTCTCCATGTGGTTCAAAAATAAAATGTACTACTTTATTACTACTTTTTGATTAATTTGTTATTATCCATAAAGTTATTTTAAACAATCAACGTATATAGAGGATTTCAAATCTCTAATAAGATCTCTAATGGTTGATTTTAAGATCAGTTTCATACACTATTGCTAAGTGATATTCACAATGTCACATCGTACTTATGTTACACAAATATTATGTAAGTATGTAACGTAGGTTATGTTTAGAAGTTAGATTTGAAGGATTGTAGAAGGACTAAATTTATATGTTGAAATATATCAAAATTTTAAAACATCATTTTAATGGAACATTATAAATTAGTTCTTTTTAACAATATTTTAGTGTTCTTAATTTATTTTTTTTCTAAATGCAAGTTCGCCCTTCTAAAACCATCTATCCATTTAAGATGTTGATTTGCATTTTTTTTAAACGGTTGATTTGCATTTGCTAATGAGAATTTTTTTTAGAGATTATTTGTTTTGAGCTCCAAATTTAAGGATTTTTCTCCAACGTGGAAATTGATGGAGGGAAAAGTTCCTCCAATGATACTTTGGGACGGGGGTTGAGGAAGTATCCTCTGCTCCACGATTTTCCGATCCCGATCATATTATATATTTGTCTATTTTTATTGTATATTTGTCTTAATATTTTGGGTTATTATCTTTTGACAATTCTATAATTGCTTTATACGAGTTTTTCTATAATTATGGATGCTAAATTCGATATTTTTTCCCCCATCGAATTTTGGGTTATCGTTTATGAAGATTCTATAATTGCCTTATATGATATTTAATTTGGGTTATTATCGTTGACAATTCTATAATTGCCTTATACGATGTTTTTCGACAAATTGATAGTGTCTCACTGTAATTTTGTCAAATTCAACGTGATGAATACCAAACACGTGTACTTATTATTTAAAATTTATTATGAAACAAAATTGCAATTTTGTAAGCATCCTCCGATCATTCACTTACTCGTTGACATCCCTACATCCATGTGTATAGGTATGAATTTTTCAATACTATTTCGCAGTGACCAATATTCGTTGAAAACTTTGTGGAGCACACAAATTGATTTTTCTCACTCAATTGAATTTTATTCATACGTATGAATCAAAAAACAAACTCTTGCTTCAAGAGATTTTACTTATCACATGGATTATCGCTTATTTCAAATTTCTTTGATAGATAAAAAAAAATCAAGGGGCGGGAGGGATTTAGCGAATAATATTCGTTGAAAACTTTGTGGAGCACAAAAATTGATTTTTCTCACTCAATTGAATTTTTTTCATACATATAAATCAAGAAACGAACTCTAGCTTCAAGATATTTTATTTATCACATGGAATGTCGATTATTTCAAATTTTTTTGATAGATAAAAAAATAATTAAAGGACAAGTTTTTTATATTGTTGAACCATCTCTGGATACCTTCAATTAGAGATATGCTCTAAGGGTGAACTCAAACAATAAATTTATGAGCTTAAGTGAAAAGTTTAATTTCTATGTATTATCAGTGAACAGTTATTTTATACATATATTTAATTTAATAATGTGTTTCTACATCATATAATGATATATAACAAGTGTTCTTAAACAAGATATATAATATAATAATATATTATTGGACTCATTTGTAAAATAATTACATTGATGATGTATATAAATTAAACTCACAGATTTAAATAATGTCTAAATTTAAAATTTAAATTTACGCATGCACAAGACAATAAATTTGATATAATAATTATAATTTTTAAATAAAGTTAAACACAAATGGTAAAATTTAATGTGAAAAAATTTATATTTTGTAAACAATTTTCATTTTATGTAATAGATTTTTAATTATATATTTTTGCTATTTTTTAGTTTTGAAAAGGGTGGCTTCTAGGGTAGACATTAACTAAGTCTCTATCTCTCTTGGAGGATGAGGTTGACATTTGAGTTCCAGCCTTATAGGTTCTTCTCAAACCTATTGCAAAGTCTCTCTTGAAGGGCTCCACCACCACTATTGGTCTTCCAACCCAACCATAATACTAATAGGAGTAACAGCCACGGGAACATCCAGGGACGGATCCATGTAATATATATTGGGGTCAGCTGACCCTACTTATCTTTGAAAAAATAAACCAATTATATTGCATTTTGATATCTTGACCCCACATAGTCCAATTACTATTGACCTTCTGTGTGCAAAGTTGCTTCTACTTTTTAATTTTCAAAAATAATTGATTTTCCTTTAAATAATTGTATAGTATAATTAAATTTTTCGAATTCCTTCTACTATGTGTCTTGCTTTTTCAACTTTTGATTGTGAGTCTTTTGAAGGTGTAACAATTTTTGCAAATCTAAGTAAGTTGCTTATTTTATTATGATTTTAATCCCAGTTTTTGGTATCTTTGTACACTTGTGTTTGTATTACAATCAAATTATAATTAATGGTTAAATATATTAACTTTTATTTTTAGTTCTTTAAAAAAAAATAATCAAACTTTGGTCCATTTAAAATTTATGTTTTAACTTTATTGATCTCTATTTTTCTAAATAAAAGTTTACGTCGCATGTTACAAATTTTTTTTATTACATTTGATTTAATTGATAAAATCTTAAAATACCATTAGTTTAATAAATAAATAAAAAGTAATCTTTAATTTTTATTAGTTTATCTATAACTTTACATTAAATATTAAATTGCCAAAATAAAAATTATGTATAGGTAAATTATTAAAGTAATAATATTTTATGATATTAATAACAACATGACATAGAAAAACATTATTTAGAACATACTACGTGAAAATTTGTCGCATTGTGTTAATATTTATGATAAATGGACTTTGACCCCACTACGTAAAATTTTTGGATCCGTCCCTGGGAACATCGTTTGTAAAAAACAATGGAAGACAAAAAAGGGCCCCAAAACTTGTCATCAGTGATGTATGGGGACTGGGGAGACTGGAGAGAAAGAGGTTGCTGTGAGGAAATAAGGCAGGGGTGAACCTGGACTTAAAATGTCAGTGGGGTTAAAAATTTAAAGCATTATCAAAGAAAAAAAAATATTCATCCTAATATTTCAGCTAAAATAACAAATAATATATGAGATTACTACTAATACAACATGTATATTCAAAAGAATAATAACAACAAATTATAAAAAATATTATTCAAAAAAGGAAACCAACAAACTATATGTAAGAAACCACAAAATTTCTATTTAAAAAAAAAACTATAACTTATTGAATATATGTTAAATCATGCATATCATTATTATTTTATGCTTCACAAGATCTTACTTTGAACCCAAATTACAAGTTTATATATAGTTTATTTAATTTGATAAGATAATCCAATTTTAATAAGAATAACAACAACAAACCTACATTGTTATTTTTAAGAGAATTGATTTTACCATTTAAAAAGGGTTATATATCGGCGCAACTTGTTTTGCGTTTGTCTTTCATTCATATATAATTACATTTTATTTATTAATATATACTAGTTGCCATCCTTTTATCAGTATTATCTTACTTGAAAAAATTAAATATTAGTTAAACATATTTTTTATGTCATTTCATATTAATATGTTAGTTCAATTGCTAATTTTACTCATTCAATTAGTTATCCATTATTTTTTTGATAAACAAAGTTAAAATTGATTATTATAAAATTAAACCATACAACTTAAAATAATATTGTACATATTAACGAGAGATTTAAAATCATCAATAATACACTACAAACTAATATTTGCACTGATATCCTAACTCATCAATTCTTGAATTTATCTTTTTCAAAAAATTGAGAAAACTTCAGAATTTTAAAAAGTCTAGCATAAGTAGTGAGAAAGATAATTTTGGAATTTCAGAAGGGCGCGAGAAAGTCGGAAATGTGAAAAGAAACACTATAGTAATAAACACCCCAGGAATTGGGCTACTAGCAGCCTAAATAAGGAGGTTGTTCTCTAAATTGGGCTATCTTTTCTTGCGAATGCAGGGACCTATGAAGTTTTCACAATTTTCTTTTCATTGTGAAGCTGCTATTTGCACTCCTTTTCCTAATGCACCCATTTACATTTCATTTCACCCAAATTATTGTTACTTGGAGTTTATTTTCGAAATTAAGATCTCCTGTCTCACATTTGAAATTCTTTTTCAAGGCTAAATGAGTTGAGTTTTACGGACTCACCAGAGTCTTGGTTGAGAGAAAGTCTTGGTGACTAAGATGACAATGAAACTCGAACCTTAATTATTGTGGAATTTGAAATAAATATTTACCAACGAGAAACCTACTTTGATTATCACTTTAAATACTTTAATTAATTGAAAATTACTAAAATATTTGAAGTGGGGATATTTGATGAAAATTTAGAGATTGAAAAAGACAAATTTTGCTCTAGTTCCGCCACCAAGTGTTTTGGTTTCTGATTTTATTTTTTTCATCTCTAATTTATATATGAAATCATTTATTGATATATGAAATAATTTTAGGAGTTGGAATTTTTGGTTTATTTAAAATGGAACTGATATAAAATAATAAGAATAAAATTCAAAATTACAAAATATAAGTACTTCTTTTTCTTTTTTTTTTTTTGAGGTAAAATATAAGTACTTCTAATGTTAGTTAAATAAGGTTTTAATTAATCCGCATGGCCTTGAACAATTTGGAAATTTTTAATTAGGTCCTTGAAATATTTTTTGTTTCGTATTTGGTCCTATAGAGAAAAAAGAGTTCTACTTTGCTCCCTTTGAACTAATTAATTAATGTGCAATTTGTGAATAGGACCTTCAACTAATTTAAACAATGCATATGGTAGAAGCAGGTTTCTTGACTTTTTCTATTGATTTGGCATTGGTATTGTCTAGTGGAGGGAGGAGGGACGGTATATTTGATGTGGAATGATGTGGAATGAGGTGAGGTGGTGGTCATTGCGATGATAATAAGTTAAATGAGAGCCTCTTAAATGTATTGTAAATTTGGAGAAATGATTCTCTCAATTTGAAAAAAAAATTGAGAAAATAAAGTGGGGTTTTAAACCATTGGATTATAAATATGAAGTGATATTTAAATTGAAAAGAAATGAGAAAAAGTTGATTGATGATTGAGATGTGAAAATTGAGAAAAATTGAGGAAAAATAAATTGAGAGGATCCATTCTCGTAAATTTGTAATTGGATTGGATGTTTGAAGTGAAAATTCAACAAAATGAGTTACAAACTTAACTCAAATAATCCAACTTACATATGCAAGCGCTTAATTGTCTTATTACTTTGCTCAACTTTGCGTAGTAGGAGGTTCTATCATTTCATGTACACCCGTGAATAGAATTTTCCGATCCGAATTCGATAAAACTGATTAAAATAATTGAATGTTGAATGGTAGTGTGTTGGATCACATGTTAAACGGGTGAGCAAAATTGGGTTTGAATGGATTGAGATGAATTTACCCCATGTATATTTTTCGCTCATGAGCTTATTCTTGTTTGTTAGTGACTTATTGAGCTTAATGCTTATGTCAAAATGAAAGCCAAATTCAAAAAACATACTCATTCCATTTTCAATCAGTATCACATTCATTCTAAAATCTTTTGAGATTGAGAGAAAGAGAGAATGACAAGACTGAGTTGAAACTCTAATTTCTGCTGCCATTATCCTTTTGCATTAACAACTTCATCTCTCTCGATCTCTTTTGTTATGAAGACTCATTAAAATAGTGATAACATAATGTGATATGAGGGGTAGCTAAAACTCATTTTCATATCTCCTCATTCAACTATCACAATTTCTAAAAACTCAACCAAGCATTCTCACAACTTAATCTCTTTTCTTATTTTTCTTTCCTTCAATTATGTTATGTCAACCTCACATTTTCTTATACAATTGTTCCATCTTTTTTAATATAATTGTTGACACACTTTTAACCAAAATTAAAAGATTGTTTGTTTTAACTTTTTATAATTGAAGTTTGTGGTTTGAGTTTTCTCTACAATTGGATTTTTTTTATACTTGTAAGTTCTATATGATTCAAAACCGTATAAACTCATCCATTCAAACCGACATCCTTCCAAACTGAAATCCGACATAACCGTAAACACAATCGGACGGAGATCGACTTATTTTTTCCACCCGTGATTTTATTCAAATTAAAGATAAAGATTTTTGGACCAAAGTCAATCGAACCCGACCATTGTCCACTCCTAATTTCATGCATTGACGTTTGAATCACATGCACTGTACTTCTGTTTCAGAACTGTACACGCTTCTTTTCTATATTCACAAGAAAGAATAGGGAGGAAAAAGAAGTATTTAGCTTGTCTTTATCTATACGTCCATAAATTTTATGGACATTATGCATGTTAATATTCCCCCCCTCCTAAAAAAAATGATGCAAATTAGTTTTGTAATTATATTTATATTTTTCATATACTCCTATTACGCTGTCACTATTTTCTTGTGAACTGTGGACTTGTTGTGATAAACAAAGTAAACGGCCAATTAAAATACCCTTCCAATTTTGCACAGAATCTTTGTTGATAGTTGCTATCTAACCAGAGAAGAAAATTTGGTAAAAAAAAAAAAAAAACACTACAGAAGAAAATGAAATTATATAAACCAAACCAACTTTTACGTATGTAAGCGCTTACATCACCATAAAACCAGGCAACCGGAAATGAATTCTCTCCCATAACATTTTTAAATTTTTCTCTTCCCACCCCCCAATATCTTCTTCATCTCTGAATTTTCATAAATACCCTTAATAAAATCAAAGGAGGTTCACTCTGTTCCTATATAGATGTAGTTCGGAGTGTATTCACTGAATCACATCCCGTGCGGAATCTAGTCTTCGAACTCCAATTCACTTTTATTTTGGATCGTAGACTCCGAACTAGTTTAATCAGGGGCAATTTTGAGTTTTCGGGGGATGAAAAAGATATAGGAGGATGAGAAGAGAAAAATTCAACATTTTTTTGGTAGTGAAATTTATCGGACCTTTTCTTATATATATATATTATCTTTTTTTAATATCTTTATCAGGTACCTCAGTACTTGTTAGGATAACCTTAAAGTTATATAAGCAGCTGTATAAGTATTAACTATAAGAAGAAAATATATTACTATCTTGAAGCCAAAAGATCTTCAATCCCAAGTTTGACTAGGATTTTATCATACACCACTTATTTATAGTCAATCCTCATCCTTTATTTTCTAAACATTTTCGATGTGGGACTTCTCAGTTCTCATAATTGTTTACTTTGATAGCTATCACAAAAATGCATACAGCCACTAACTAACTCTTGCTTTAATTATTCATTTTATTTTATAATTAATTAATCTTTTAGTAAAATAAGTACTATTTCTTTTACAAATTAATCAATTTTTTTATTTATTTTTATTTATGGGAGGACTTACGCCCTAAGAAAGAGATTAAAAATTAATCAATTTAGTAAATAGTATAATTCTCTATAAAAGCAACATACAAGAATATTAGCATTAAAATATTTTAAGACTCCTATTTCTATCTTTTAATATTTTAAGAGTATTTAATTTCTTATTAGATTTTTAACTTATTTTTTTTTATTAAGCGTCTATTTTCAACATCATATCCGAGCCCTTGCAAAAAAAGAAAGAAAAAAAGCCGAACTTCTAAATAGTTGGGACTCGCATTTAATTTTCACATATATTAAAAAAAAATATATATAGTATAATAGTCAAATTTCCCATTTTATATATAGTATATTCTTACAACTTTACTTTAGCATAACTCAGTGTTCACCATATATACAAATAACATTATCATCATTCCTTAATTCTTTCAAAAAAAAAATAAAATCATATCCTTAAATCCTTCCAAGTTCCAACAATAACATGGGATCCGAAGATGCAAAGATTCACTTTGTGTTGTTTCCAATGATGGCACAAGGTCACATGAATCCTATGATGGATATTGCAAAAATATTGGCACAACATAACAATGTTAATGTTACAATAGTAACCACCCCACAAAATGCATCACGTTTTTCATCAATTGTAGCACGTTATCTTGACATTCAAGTAATTCAACTCCAATTTCCATGGAAAGAGTTTGGATTACCAGAAGGGTGTGATAATCTTGACATGTTACCTTCACTTGGCATAGCCTCAAACTTCTTCACTGCTTCAAAATTTCTACAACAAGAAGCTGAAAAGCTAATTGAAGAATTAACATCACCTCCAAGTTGCATTATTTCTGATATGTGTTTGCCATATACAATCCATATTGCTAGAAAGTTCAATATTCCAAGAATTTCTTTTGTTGGAGTAAGTTGCTTTTATCTCTTGATTCTGCATCATTTGTATTTCACTAATTTGAATGAAACTATGGCTAGAAATGAATCTGAGTACTTTGTTTTGCCTAATATCCCTGACAAAATTGAAATAACCATAGAACAAGCAGGACTAGGATTTAAGGGTGATGCTTGGAAACAATTTAATGATGATGTGCTTGAAGCTGAAATGGGTACGTATGGGATACTCATGAATTCTTTTGAAGAATTGGAACCAACATATGCAAGAGAATATAAAAAGGTAAAAAATGATAAAGTTTGGTGTATTGGTCCTGTTTCACTTAGTAACACTGATTATTTGGATAAGTTTCAAAGAGGTAATAAGAATAAGGATTCAATTGATGAATGGAAGCATATGAAGTGGCTTGATTCTCATAAACAAGGGAGTGTTCTCTATGCAAGCCTTGGAAGTTTATGCAATATAACACCAAAACAAATGATAGAGCTTGGTTTAGCATTAGAAGCTACAAAAAGACCTTTTATTTGGGTTATTAGAGATGGAAATCAATTAGAAGCATTGGAAAAATGGGTTGAGGAAAGTGGTTTTGAGGGGAGAATCAATGGTAGGGGCCTAGTAATTAAGGGTTGGGCACCTCAGTTATTGATATTGTCACATCATGCAATTGGTGGATTCTTAACGCATTGTGGTTGGAATTCAACTATTGAAGCAATATGTGCTGGTGTTCCAATGGTTACATGGCCACTTTTTGCTGATCAATTTTTGAATGAGAGTTTAGTTGTGCAAATATTAAAAGTTGGTGTGAAAATTGGGGTGGAGAGACCTTTGAAATGGGGTGAGGAAGAGGAAAGTAGTGTGTTTGTGAAGAAGGAATATATCATTAGAGGAATTGAAAGATTAATGGATGAGACAAGTGAAAGTGAAGAAAGAAGAAAAAAGATTAGAGAGCTTGGTGAGATGGCTAAAAAGGCTGTAGAAAAAGATGGATCTTCTTATTCTAATGTTAGTTTGTTCATCCAAGATATCATACAAAAAAATAAAGATATGATTCAAGGAATAGGAAAAGAGGAGTTGAAGGAACTTGAGGAGAAAATGCATGATGCTGAAATTAAGTCAAATGGTGCAATCATAAACACTAGTGAGGAGTTGGAAAAAAAATGTGTGAAAGATTACAAGAAGGAAATAAATGATTAGGTTTGTAGTGTTGGCAAAAAAAGCCATTGAATTGAATTCATACTTTTTGTAACAAGAAGGTGCTATATGTTTACATTTCATTTTTTTTTTTCTAATCACAATGAACTTCTTGTAATGTTGCTTTCACTTATAAACTTATTCAAAAGTGATTTAACAGTTATTAGAGTAGGGTCTCATATTATTTTAGAATTTGGATTTATATTTGGAAGCCCCTATTATGCACCCCTTTTTTTGAGGTGCACCGGTGCACCCCTCTATTTTACCTGCGATAGCAGGTTGCACCTTTTATTGGTTGTGGGGCCCATAAATTTGTAAACATAGAAAATAACAAATTTTTTAAAAAAGGGATGGCTGATTACATTTCTACCCCTTTAACTAGTCATAGATCTACAACTTTATCTTCTTGTTTGCAGAACAATGAAGAACATCTCTCAACTTCTTCTTCAACTTCATATACAACCCATAAATTCAAATTCATCACCTTCATCACCAGACACACAACCACCATTTCTTCACCACCACCACCACATTCACCACCATTTTTCAACCTCCAATTTGTCCCCTGCTTCCATATGAATCATTATGATGGGTGGGTTTTTTCAATCAGAAACCATTGAATCATGCAATTTCCAGCAAATGCAGACCTATTCCACTCTTTATTTCCACAACTTCATCATTCAAACAACAATTTAAATTCAATTTTGTTAGTGTTTTTGGCGGATAGTATAGAGGGTTTGGATGATGGGGATATAATTGTATAGAAACCAGCAACACCTTTAATTTCCTTTTAGACAAAGAACAAGAAGCTATACAGTTAGAAAATGTACATTCTAGATTTTCAATTCATACGGAAGCGGAAGTGGAGATGGGGAATTGGAATATGTGAGTGGGTTAATTAATTAATTTATTTTTGGTACAAGTGGGTTAATTAATATTAATAAAATGATACTGGAAAATAAATTAACTTAAGTAATATTAATTGGGTTAAAATAATTTTTAAAATAACCCAATTAATTAAATTAATTTAAAAATATCTAGTAGTTCTAGCTCAACTGGCAAATGCCGAAATTGTTAGACTGGACGTTGTAACCCGGGTTCGAACCCGGAACCTCACAGTTATATGTGAGTTTAATTTCAGTGGATTACCACTTCATCTAAGACAAAAAAAAATTAAAAATATATTAGGCAATTTTTTTGGCCAAGATTATAGTAAGCCGTTTAATAAAGTAATTAATGAATTCAAATATATAAATTAAATTGAAAGAGATTAAGAGAACAAATAGGAGTGGAATATAATTTTTAAGTCTGAATTTTATATCTACTAGCGTCCCGACGGGCACTCCCGTGCCCGTCAGCCCTCTTTTTTTTTTTAGTGGCCTTCCGTGGCCGTTTGTGTGACACGCATTTTTTATGTTAACTTATATGTTAAAAATGCTTATAAATTTTCCGAACATCTAATTTTTCTTTTTATGAATAGTTGGCTTTTGGAAAACATCAAATTAGGTCACATAGAGACGTTGAATCAAATGTAAGAAATCGTTAAGTGAAAAATGCGCACATCTCAATGAAGGGACTATCTGAGATATACACATTAGCAGAATAGACAAAGTGGATAAAATGTATTATAAATAGTGAGGTACAATTTGAACTTTATTATAAATAGTGAGGTACAATTTTGATAGACTACAAATGTACAAATATTAATTTGATACACATTAATTTGAACTTTATTATAAATAGTGAGGAACAATTTTTTTTTTTTTTGATTGAATAGTGAGGAACAATTTTGATAGACTACAAATGTACAAATATTAATGAAGCGTTGTCAATCAAAATTTACAACCAATGATTACATATAAATATAAATAATAATGGTATCATCTGACTTTGATCTTCGCTATTCTTCAATTGGAGTAATCTTGGTCAGTGTTATATATTTGAAACCTTATTTATAGTACAAAAGCATATAGTGAGAAAAATAATAAAAAAAATATGCATTGAAATAGTAGAGCATATATGTTTTGAAATGATGTGTTTAGTAGATGCTTCCCTAAAAAAAAAAAAAAAACTATAATTTAGAGCTAATTATTTTCTTTTTTGTCAAAAAAAAAAAAACAAAAAAGAATGTTGTCAAGTGGAAAAACATTGATACTCATAGATATGTACATTTAAGGCATATTGAAAACTATAACTTCCTTTGAAAATAATGCTTGGCGGTTCTATTTTCTTTCTTAACTAAGTGCAACAAAGAAGGAAGTTAACAAAAACTTCTAATAGAGAATAGATAAAAAAAAATAAGAACATAGAAAAGAAAAGGACAATTCAAGAACATAGAAAAGAAAGATATTATGAAAGAAATGCACTACAATGGAGAAATGATGACATCCATCGATTTTGTCTCTTCTCTCATTCTTAACTTTCATTTTTACTTATTTTAAAAAACCAAATGGCTAAAAACGTTAAGTGATTGATTCGAGGAGTGGTTATCAACATGTAGCACGGTTCAAAACATAAAAAATAAAAATTGCATGATATGGTCATTTCTTCCCTAACTTTTTGGGTTCCCCAAAAAAGGAAAAACTCAAAAACACAACTGGTTTGGTCTTTAAGTACCACAACACATATTGAAATGTTAAAAAAGCAAGTTACTTAACCGATGGAAAATTCAATGTTTCATACCTGTTTATTTGAGTCTTCTTTTTAGTCGGGGTAAACTATGTTTGTGCTTCCACTTATATTGATGGTGTTTCGATGTAGATCGAACTATGTAAATTTAAAATAAACAATGAGAAAAGGAATAAAAATCAAAATATGTACACATAATTAGAAAATTAGAGTTATAATTGACATACCCTCATTGCATGTTGAAATGTTAGATTCAAGTAATATATATATATATTGTTGAAATGTTAAAAAAAAAATGAAGAAACGAAAAGAGAAATGGATATCAATATTGTAGAAATATGAAGAAGATGGATATGAATAGAACAAAATGAATAGAAATTGCTATTGCATGGTTGGTTTTATTAGTATATGGTTGGTTTTGGAAGTTAAAAAAACTACCAAGGGTATTATGGTGATTTTCAAAAAAGGCTACACCAAACAAAAAGTTTTCCCTTTATTATTGGTATAGATTACTATATATAAAGATGATTGGTTTTTTTGGGTGGACTTTTCATAATGCCAATTTTACCCTTAAAAAATTTGTTTAATTTTAAAAAAAACCAACCAAATTTAACGGTTATTTCCACTTTCTTTTCTTTTGCCCTGCTTCTTACGGTTACCTACATTACAAACTTATATTTTCTTCCAAAATACACACTAGCCTCTTGATTCCCTAAAAAAATATTGTGTTTTTCTACTATTTTTTCATATACAATCATGATGTGTTTGTAAGCCCAGTGTGAGAATGGAACTCATATATGAGATAATTGATGGGTAGATACAATCAAGTGATCATGTCTATCAGTAAAAAATTGTTCATGCCTTTTTTATTTTTCTTAAATTGTCAGTGGTGAAAAACGGGATATTAAATTCTCGGAGCAGACATGTATAAAATATTTTAATAATGAAATTCGTTAAATTTTTGCTATTCATGTTCTTCTTCTTTTTTTCTTTCATGGCAAGTACAAAGCCAATGGGTATATTATAGTTTTTTTCTTTTCTTTTTTTTAATATTGATTATTAGTGAATTTGTGTCCAATTTGCATGTACATGTTAATATTGTCGTTGAGACTTGAGACTGCTATGTTCATTCTTTTTTTATGTGTGGTATTTCAATTTTGTTGTGCTCACTGATTTGGTGCATTTGTGGAAGAAGATGTTTGATAATTGTGTTCAAATGAGTTGATACTTGATATCAATTTAATCAAACAATAGTTTAATATTATAGTTTAATGTGCAAAAGAATGCTAAATGACGAATATTGGAATAGACGGGGGATTTGTTGTTGCGTTGGGGACTTGCAGTTCGTTTGATCGATGAAAGGGAGATATAACTGAATTTACATAAGTTTTTGGAAAAAAGATAAACTTCTCTGTTCTATACTGTTGTTTTCTCATATTTGAAATTTTCTTTCACTTGATTTTAAATTAAAGGATTTGATAGTGTTTTTTTTTATGTAAGATCGATTGAACGGTGTTTATGATTTATTTGATGGTCATTTCTTTTGACAGAATCCTTTCAATTTCTTTTGAGAGTGTGGTGTTAATTCAAGTGATGAATGATTGTATACTCTCCTTAATTAACTTGCATCTTCTTAACAATAACCATGTCAATTATCAAGTCAATGAATGATTGTATACTCTCATTTCAATTTGTAAATCTCCTTAGTTTTCAATTTCTCATTTTAAGGTATTCATTTCATTCCTACAATAACCAATATTTAATCATCAGTTTAGGTTTCAATTTCCATAAACCAATTATTGAATACTCTCCTTAACTTGCATCTTCTTTTTTGCTTATTTCAGAATGAGAAGTTCTTTTCAAGCAAGATCTTAAGAGAAATTCGAACAAGAGAATTTGAATAGAAGGAAAACGAGAGTAGGAGAGGGGCTACGATGGTCGTCACAACTTCAAGGTGGCTACATGATCCTACATGAGACGAGTATATAATGCGTCCAAGTTAGAATAGAGAGTGAGGGAGACATGAACTGCGACAAGAAAGAAACGAGAGAGAAGCCGGAGTCATGCTACACATGGTCGTATTGGTCGTGGCCAAACAAAGTACGAGCCAATGCGGCACAAATGCTGGAATTTTTATATTGAGTAAGATATCTCTACATAACTATGTTTTCAATCACACATGTAACTATTATAAGTTTCATTTGGTACCGTAAAAAAAACATATATTGTTGATTTTACTTCTATCACCAAACTTACATAATGCATGTTGCTATCGTTTTTTTCTAAGGTGTTGTTTTACAATTTGTGTTAACCACTGTATGTACATTATAATTTTTATTTTGAGGAAATCTAAAAATACACAGCTTAATTCAAATAAAAATTAAATTTATAATAAATCACTGTTTACAATTTACATACGTTAACAGAAAAGAAAACGCAAATCAAAGCACGAAAAATAACAAAACAAAAAAAGGCGGACTGACGGGCACGGCGTGCCCGTCGGGACGCTAGTTTTACAATAATGATGTTTTACCGCGAAAGATGAAATATTGCAATATCCGTTTGAATTTAAAAGAATGAAATATATATTTGACTGTAGAAAAATCATAATTTAATTTTAAAATAGAGTGACAACGCTTTTAAAATTAATTTAGAAAATTACTAAATTTCAAAAGCACTATTTTAAACTTACATCCGGATACGCGATCAGTAACAACGCGTATCTGTGAGTTTAAAATACAATGCCGGTTTGCGAAAACAAATGGAATCGTTAAATTAAATTTATACTAAAAGTAACTTTTTAAGTAAAAATTGATTATTTTGCAAACGGAATTTTGAAGTTAAAAGGCGTACACGCGAAAGCGGTCGAATAAATTATAAAGTCAAAATTTGTAGGTTTTACATGAGACTGTTATTACAATCGATCTATACATTCGAAATCCGATCATCAAAAAATTTATTCTTCTTTATCTGTTAGTCCAATTAGGTGATATTGAACGACCTGATTGATAAAATTCAAAATCTTCGATCGAAATCAGTAGTTTTAATAAAACATTGTGGACATTTTATTAAAATTAGGTTTTCGATGAAACTGTTCTTACAATTCGTCTATACATTCGGAGTCTGGTCATCAAAATTCTTATTCTCATTTGTTTGTTTGTTTGTCCAATTAGGTGATATTGAGCGTTCGGATTGATAAAATTCGAAATTTTCAGTCGAAATTGTTAGTTTTAGTCAAACTTCATGGCCCTTTCATAAAAACTATGTTTCATATGAGACTGTTATTACAGAAGGTCTATACATTTCGAAGTCCAATCATCAAAATTCTTATTCTCGTTTATTTGTTAGTCCAATTAGGTGATATTGAACGACCGGATTGATAAAATTCAAAATATTCAATCGAAATCGGTAGATTTAGTCAAACTTCTTATCCCTTTCATTAAAACTAGGTTTCATATGAGTTTGTTATTACAATTGGTCTATACATTTGGAGTCCAATCATTAAAAATAAAACTATGTTTCATATGGATTGACAACCATGTGTTTTTTGGATGGTACCGATATTTTTTTTTATATAGTAATAATTATGTGATAAGAGGTTTCATATGTTTTTTGAAACCATTCATAAGAAAATTGTTGGTCGATTTTTCTCTCCGAATATAACCATCAGAGCAATATATAAAAAAGAAGATTGTGTGTTATTCTGCTTCCAATCTCACCTTTGTCCGAGCGTTTTGAGAGTAGAAGAGAAGGATTAATTCGTCGAACTTGAAAAAGAAGAGAAAGAATGGTTTCTGCAAAATGAATGAAGGAACAAGAGATTGAGAATCAATCCAAGGGCAAAAATGTAATCAATTAATGTCCATTTAAAAATTAGTTTTTTCTCCTTTAAAAAATTTGTGGGCCCCATAGTCCAAAAACTGGTACAACCTGTGATAGAAGGTAAAATAAATGGGTGTATCGGGGCACCTCAAAAAAAGAGGTGCATAATAGGGCCTTCCTTTATATTTTATCTTTACAAATTGTAATATGAAGATTATTGCTCCCACTTCTAAATTATTGCTCAAAAACTTCTAAATTCTTGCAGCATATTATTTAATTCCAAACACTTTTTTAGTTTTGGCACCACCTAAATCCAAACTAGTTGCATTTGAGTAAAATTAAGTAATTCTCTTTTTAGTTTTTCGTTTATAACATTTTTTTTAGGCTAAATTAGTCTATTGATTTCTTAACTTATTTATTGATTTTCATTTTGGTCATTTAACTATTTATTGTTTCATTTAGGTCTCTTAAATTTATTCTATTAGTCGATTTGGTCATTTCCGTTACTTTTAACCTCAAATGTATATGATGGACAACATTGTCTGTGATCCACCAAAAACCTCATTATTTTTTTAAATTGGCTTAATTACAGTTTTGGTCCCCCTACTTTGCTCTTTTCACAGTTTTAGTCCCCCTATTTTAATTTTAACCAGTTTTAGTCCCTCTTACTCAATTTTGATCTTATGTGTCATATTTTTAATGACATGACAAACATAGTGATGAATTGTTAAGATCCACATATATTAACACTTTCCATATCACTAACTACATTTATTATTTTAATTTATAATAAAAACACAAAAATTTGACAAAAAAAAACATAAAAAATCAAAATAGCAATTATCATATAACAATAAATAAAATAGAAAATCTGATTGTTATTATTTGATTTCATAAATAAGAATCAAGAAAGAAATTCTCAAATCTTCCAAATCTCTCATTGTCCCCCTGAAAACATCTCAGAGATCCCCAAATCGATGCCGCTCAATCGGCACTAAGAAGCAAAAAAATCACAACCCTTTCTTCCTTGTAACCGAAAAGAAGAACTTTGTACAATCAGAAATACAGGAGAGAAAAATCGAAATTCATAAGGAGGAGTAACCAAACAACAATTTTCGACCAACAATGACTTCTTTACCAACGAAAATTGAAGAAGAAGAACAAAAAGAAGTGGAACAAGCTAGGACAAGACAATTGAAGAGGAAGAATAAAAATAGGAACGAAAAAGTGGAGCAAGGAAATTTGGGGATTTGTATGATTCTACTTCGATGGAGAGAAGTAGAGATTTGAGAAATTTGGGAATTTGTTTCTATTTTAAGGTTCTTGATTCTTATTTATTTATGGAATCAAATAATAACAATTTAATTTTCTATTTTATTTTTTTGGTTTATAATAATTGCTATTTTACTATAAATAAATTAAAATAAACATAATTAGTGATATGGAAAATATTAATATATGTGGACTTTGACACATTAGCACTATGTTTGCCATGTCATTAAAAATATGACACATAAGACCAAAATTGAATAAGAGGGACTAAAACTGGTTGAAATTAAAATAGGGGGACCAAAACTGTGAAAAAAGCAAAGTAGGGGGACCAAAACTGTAATTAAGCCTTTTAAATTTTAACCGTTCGATTTTTTTTTATCAATAATATAACCATTAGATCTTGCATGTCTACTAGATCTAATGGTGAATCAATATCAACTAATTATTTTTACTTTTCTTCATCTTCTTCCTCTCCTATTTTTCTTCATCTTCATCATCATCAAACAAATCCAGAAAAGAAATTTCAACCCAAAAAATAAAAAAAAAATCCAAAAACTAATTTGTTTCACTATTAACGATCCAGAAAATTAATAATCTCTCTCATCTATTTTATTATCCAGAAAATTTAAAAAACCAAAATGCAACTATGAGAATTGTAGTCTGCAGTACACCCAATCATGATGCTCGATCCAACTCCCACTCATGTAGGTAACAAGCCATAAATAAAAAAGCATAATTTAATCAATTAATATATCTTAGCTATTCATTTTTTTCTTCCAAAAAAAATTAGAAAACACTTCAAACAAACATTTTTCTACTTATTCGTCCAATCGATCTTCTCTATGAACAAGATCTTTGCAAGAAATACCGTTGCTGTTAGATCTAAACGCGAGATTGGAAATGGGTTTGGTTTTGGTGATGGATTTAAATCCTATATTCTTTTGGGTTTGTTATTTAAATGGGTTTGCAAGAAATACATTTTTCTTGATTGAACAAAAAATGCTATTTGTCTGGGTTTGTTGCTTTCCTATATGGGATTCACCGTTAGATTTAATAGACATGCAATATCCGACGGTTACATTTTCGTACAAAGATCAAATGGTTAAAATTTTGAAAAAATAATGAGGTCTTTGATGGACCACATACAACGTTATCCACCATATAAACGTTTGGGGTTAAAAATAAAAATTAACGGAAGTGACCAAATCGACTAACGGAAATAAAGTTAAGGGACCGATACGTAACAAAAAATAGTTAAGAGATCAAAATAAAACCAATAAATAAATTAAGGGACTAAAAGATTAATTTAGCTTTTTTTTATGCACCGTTCTACTTTTTTCTTATTATTACTTTGAATTTTGGCTTAGTGTTCCCAATTAGTTATATTTTTCTTATTTAAATTTTAATTTAATATACTTAAAACTTGTTGCAGCTTACTGTTAGAGTTGGCATGTGATGGATTTACACTTTTTTCTTTTGTTTTCCAAAATATAAATTATGCTTATATAATATATTAGCATAAATTTAGCGTGAGTCTTTAAAATTTTTTGCTACTTTTGGTGAGATAATTTTTTGCTACTTTTGGTGAGATTTCCTGGTTTTGTCCCTAGATACGGTATCATGGTTGTTATGATTATGGTTCCTGCAAGCGCAATATAATTGTTGCAGCATGAAATCATATTGATATTTTAGAAACTACATAAAATGACACCACTATTACCACACTATTTATTTGCCCACCATAGAAAAAATATGTTAGGTGTATAAAAAAACAAAAATATGTCAGATAATAGTGTAAACGTAGAAAATATAAGAAATTTAAATGTAGATAATGTTGGATAATAAATTATATTTAGTCAGCTGTGTAAAACAAAAAAGACAGGAGGGCTTGGCTTCAGAGATATTAGAGAGTTCAATGAGCTTTACTTGCTAAACAAGGCTGAAAATGCATAACTCAACCCGACTCTCTGCTCCCAAAGACTCTAAAGGCTAAATACTATCCTAAGTGTGATTTCCTTAAAGCTCAACCTAGCCAAAATATGAGTTACACTTGGCGCGGCATTCCAAAAGCAGGATGAATCCTAAAAAAGGGTGGTTTATGGACTGTGGGAAATGGAAAAAACATCAACATATGCGAAGACAACTGGCTACTATAACAGGAGAGTTTCAAAATTTGGGCAAAAAAACAAGCTGGAACCAGTCAGACCTGGGTCCAAGACTTAATCCTCCCCATCTCAAAATCCTGGTCAGGAGCCTCATCAATCAGTTGTTCTACCCTTTTGAAGCTCCACAAATTCAAAATATCCCTATAACTGACACAACCAGCCCTGATGAGTTTTGTTGGCCTAGAACTAATGATGGTAATTACACTGTTAAATCAGGATTCAGGAGTGGAAGAGGCAGGGTCAGGGCCCATCCCCTAGTTATCGAGAATCTTTAACCTATAATAGGAAGGTTGAGTTGCTCTTAAACCTCTATTTTGATGATGTGGCATATCTAAGAAAATTCCACATTTCTATTGAAAATTTACCAACTACTTCTTTTATTTAATCTAAAATAAAACTTATCCTCCACAAATTTAATTTAATGTCTAATGACACAAATTTAATTTAATGTCTAATGAATAGAAAAAGAAACCACCCAAAAAAACTTTTCAATTTCTAAATAATTAATTAAATATAAAAAAACTATTAATGTATTATAGAGAGATAAATTATACACTCTATCATATTAATATTTAGTGATGATACAATTTCTTAAAATTAAAAGGATATATCAACAATGAAAAAATTAATTAAAAGGGATATCAAGTAATATATAAGATATTTCCAAAAAAAAAATTAATATATAAGACCTTTAGTTTTATCTTTCGGTTATGTTTTACTTTGTAAACTCAATCGGTTACAAATCTTCCATCTTCTATATGTTAAACAACTTTTATGTTCTTTAAATACATTTTAAAAGTTGTAGAATTATTTTTTTTGTAGAAAATCTTAAACAAAGTTGAGTGCTATATATAAATACATTCCAACTTCCAAGCATTTGTTTTTGTGGTGCATGTGATATGTTATCACTCTCATAAAATATCATGTATATAAGAAATTTTATTTCTATGGAATAATTGTCTTTTATGCATGGAGTTTGAAATAATTATTGTTTGATTGTTAATATTATCTTACAAAACTCAAGACATCATCTTTAACTCATTTTTTTCTAATATCTATTTCAGGTTGAAAATTGTCATTTGGTACTTTGTTTATTAGTTGCAAGGTAACTGTTAGAATATTGTATATATTTTAAAATTGTTATTGATTTATTTTATTCAATACATTTTTTGGATGTTTTAATATTGGTTCTCTCAATCACCAAGTGTGTAATAACAATCACCATCTCCTAAACTAATAAGCTATATAGATTCTTCATTCTGATACACATAAATGAAATTAAAGATCTATCTTTTATCTATATATTTTTATAAATAAACGTCGAAACTTACAATGTGATGATGTTGCATCTCTAAAAAAATTTCTCATAACCTTTTAGAATTTGTCTTCTTATTAATTTTGATTTGTTTCTGCGGTGGCAGGTGTGCAAAATATTAAGAAATTATTATACCTATGAAATATTTATCTTTTATGGAGTTTGAAATAATATGTATTTGATTGCTCTTATTATTTTACAATGAATCATTTCTAAAAGTTATTTTCCCTATATATTTCACGTGGAAAATTGTTATTTAGTGCTTTGTTCAATAGTTGCAAGAGCTTTGATTAATTAATTTGTTAGAATATTGTATATATTTCCAAATTGTTTAAAAGTTAATTTATTTTTTAATGTATTTTTTTGACTTATATTATATATATCTCTCAATTACCATGTCTACAACAACAACAATCACCTAAACTAATAAGTCAAAAACTTATTAATTCTCGTGCATGTAACAAAAAAATATGTCATAGAATTTCGAAAAATTGCATATAACAAAAATATCAATTGTTGAACATTTCTGATCACAAATGAAAGTAATTTTTTAACAATAATGATTAAATATTATTAATTTTAAAGTAGTAAAATTATTTGTTCATGAATAGTGTAGAAACATGTCAACTTATCAAAAAAAATATATCAACTTAATAAAGTAATTAGTATTATTTATGAAATTGACTTTTGAGTGGTACATGTTATGAGAGTTTTGATTGCTAAATGGTATCAAGTTAAATGGTCTTGAATGACCATTTTACATGTAAGTGGTAGTGCATTTTTTATTTCGTAATAATATGTCAAAATAAACAACATAATTAATAAATTTGTATTAAATGTATGTAGAGTTGAAGACCAATAGATATTTTAACGGTTACAACATTTGGTATCCTATTAAAAATTATTACATGACATTATGATATATAAACTACAAGAAATTTTATTTTTAATGATAACATGAGAACGTAGGCAAAAGACTTTTTCGTACACTATATAATTTGTTATACCTACGGAATTTTGAAAGTATAGGTCAAAATAACCCAAAATGTTGTAGGACAAAGACCATAGGTAAAAGACTATAGATATAATTAAATATATGATTAGTTAAATGACGCAATGACAATAAAAATCATGAATTTTTTGTTTTCAACCTAAGTTAATTTGATCTTTTTTTCTCTTTTCATAGCTTATATTGTAGTTGTTTTATTATTATATTTTTTTTGACAAAATTGAGATAAAATTTCACCAAGTAATGTTTGAAAAAATCTAATACTACAAAAAATGCATTTTCGTATATAAGGGATCTTAAATTAATTATATAGAAGAGAATAGCAGGGAACTATGCTATTTGGTATGTAATTTCAAGGATATTGATCAAAAGATGAAAAATGCAGAACCACCATCAATGAATCACATTATATTCTATAATTTGAATTTATTTCAATCTTTCCAATGAGCAATAATTTTTAGCAAACCGGCTTTAACTCTTATTGAAAATAATAAGAAATACACCAAAGTAAAAAAATAAAAACAACTTGCGACTATACCTCTACGACCTATAAAAATAAAATTAAGTTTTTAAATGATTAAACTATTAAGATAAAATATGATATATATACACAACTATTCGTTCTTAAGAACACTACAAGAAAATCAAGATTTCTTGACAAATTTGTAAAATATTTTGTGAAGGCCCAAGCCCTCTATAAATTTGCGACGGCCCAAGCCGTCACAAATGGTTGAAAATCCGTCCAAAAATTAAAAAAATAATAAAATTTGTGAACAATTCCGTCGAAAAGTTACTGACGGCCATTTCCGTAACAAAATGGAGCATTACTGACGGCCCAAGCCGTCACAAATTTTGGACGGACTTAGTGACGGCCCAGGCCGTCGCTAAATATTGACGAATTAAAAAAAAAAAGCTGTTCAGTCTTGGTCCACGCGCAACATTTAGTGACGGTCTGGGCCCTCGCAAATTCATGGCACGAATTTTTTTAAAATTTTGAGAGGATTGCAATGGTTATAACCATTCTTCCTTCCCTTTCATTTCATTACACCATTCTCTTTGAAAAATTCTCCTCCATCTCTCTAAAAACTCTTCTACACCTTTCAATAAATCTTCATCATATATATTGTTTTTGTTCTTCTTCAAAGCTTTGATTTCTTAATTAAACTATGTTCTTCTTCATACATTAATATATATATATATATATATATATATATATATATATATATATATATATATATATATATATATATTTCTTCCTTCCCTTTCAATTTCATTTACACCACTCTTTGAAAATTTCTCCAACATCTCTCTAAAATTTCTCCAACATCTCTCTAAAAATTCTTCAACATCTTTCTATAAATCTTCTTCCTTGATACAATATATTTCTTCCTTCCCTTTCAATTTCATTTACACCATTCTCTTTGAAAATTATTACTATTTAATACATCCTATTTTCTTCCCAAGAAATCCTATTTTTAATTTTAATTATGATTATTTTTATGTGTTAATATGTATTAAAAATAAAGTTATGTTGATTTTTATTTTACAAAATAATAAATAAGTTTATTTTTAAGAAATAATAAGTAAGTTTGTTTTTTTTAAAAAAATTAAAGATTTAATTTTTTTTAAAAAAATAAATTTTAAAATTTTTTAAAAAAAGTTTTTTTTTTTTTTTTTTTATAAAAAATTCGCCGATATTACCGACGGCCTAAGCCGTCGCAAAATCCGTCGTTACATGTACAGACTTGGATGTGACCGTTACCATTAGCGACGACCTCAAGCCGTCGCAAAATCCGTCTGTTCCATTACTGACGGCCAGGGCCGTCTGTAAATTTACCAGCGAGCTTTTTAGCGACGGCCACAGGTTTTTGCAAGCCGTCTGAAAATGAGCAGTTAGCGACGGCTTTTAGCCGTTAGCGAAGGCTTTTGGCCGTCGCAAAATCGTCTTTTTCTTGTAGTGGAAATACTATAAGAGACCCACTAAAAATTATGTTAATTGTGCTTAACACACACACACACAATATAAACCAATAAAAATCTCATTTCTAAACAACATTCTTATTTTTAATATAAATTCATATTAAACATAATTATGTTATTATAATTAAAATAGTATCATCTACCAAAATAAATAGTATAAATCATTTGATTATATGTGATTATAGTTATTCTAATTATTATTTTTTATTTGTAAAAATATTTTAAGTGTGTTGTAATCAAAATAAAAATTATTTTTATAGTAAATCATTGTACGTATAAACTAAAAACCCAAATCAAAATTATTAAATTAAAAAGGACAAAAAAAATTATGGGACAAAAAACTCATAAAAAAGGAGAAAGATATAAAAAAATGAATTAAGCATAGTAAAGAGAAGATAAATAAAACCGTTGGCTAAAAATATTCTGAATTTGGTATCACATATTAGAGCTCTCAATGGTAATGTTTCATTTTGACAATAGATGCATGATAAATACCTTAAAAAGAAACAATAGAATGAGATCATCATAGCCTATAAAAATATAATATTGCAAATTTAAATTTTAAATAAATTATCTTTTCAATCTCATATTTGACACGAACCTCTAAAAAAACTATCTATTAAAAAAATAATAGTGTAAAAATGACCTTAAAGTTGGTACCACATATATTAAAGCTCTCAACGGCAATGTTTCATGTTGACAATAGATACATGATCAATACCTTCAAAAGAAACAATAGAATGAAATCATAAATAAAAATAATTGATTATCATAACAAGAAAACACGAAAAAAAAATCAACAGTACTTTTACACTATCAAACATAAAAAATAAATCATGCATGCATAATTATAATTTGCAAAACTTCAAATAAACCAAATAAAAAATTACCCCACAAAAATTTTTAGTTTGACCAAATAAATAAACAAATTTTATGAAAAATATTTTAGTTATATTGTCTATTAATTACTATTGTGCTATTATTCTTTTAAATAACAACTTTGTTACACCAACCTTTAAACAACCATTCTTTCATATTCTTTAACTCTTATTCCTTAAATATGACAAATAAATTCATTATGCAATCCTTTGAACCATTATCTTTTCCTATCCCTAACCTGCATAGGCTGCATTGTGAGTATATAAATGTTTAAAAAGAAACTTCAATAGAAATTAATTGATTATCATCGTCTTTTATATAAATATAAGAAACTTTAAATTATATGAAGGTGTATGATAAATAGTTATAATTTTTCAAGAATAAAATGAAAAATCATCAATTGTAAAAATTGTTGATATTAAAACATATTTAATATATCTATAAAATATAATCACACATATATTTAAGCATATTTACATTCAACATAATAAGATGATTTAAATAATCTTATTGTTTAATGATAGTGTGTATATGTGTTTTGAAATTTATTAAAAATTTAAAAATTATTAATTTGATTTAAATAATAATGTAACTATTTAAATAAAATTAATACATATTCTAAAGTGTTAAAAAATTGTTAAAGTTATCGCTCAATAAAATAGTGAGATATTTATCAGAATAATATAACATTTTTTAAAGCTAATAATAAGACATGTTAAATTCTTCTAAAATAATAAATTATATCTTCGTGAGCCAGATAACTAAAGGTAAATTCAAATATATGAAATCATCATTCAAACTTATATAAAGGCAACAAAAAATATTTAAATTTATATTATAACAAAATGAACTAAATATTCAAGCAAAAATTATTAAATAAGAGAGACAAAAAGTAACAATAAATTTGAAGAGATATAAACCTTACCAAGAAAAAGAAAAACAAACCCAAAATAAAAAGGACAAAAAAAATGTAAACAGAACAATAGACAAAAATTCGGGACTAATAAAGTTTGGATAAAATTCCACCAAGTGTATATCTGAGAAGAAACCTTAAAGAACGGGAGAGAATTAGAAAAACTATTTAGTACCTTAAATTGCATAGAAAAGAATAAGCAGTTACTCTATTTGATTAGTAATTTTTAAAAAACGAGATCACGTAATTTTTAAATAAGAGATACCTCAAAAAAAAGTGACATGTGACTATACAATTGCAACTCAGATAAAAAAAACTAAGATATTACACTATTAAAATATAATATGATGTATCCCTTTAAACTAAAAAAATATTATAAGAGATCTATTATATTAAAATATAAACTAAACTACGATATAAATCCGTGAAAAATCTCATATTTCTAAACTATTTTTTATTTTTATACATATACTTATATTAAATATATACATATTTTATATTAATATCTATATGTGATTATATTTATCACAATCGTTTATAAAAATATTTTAATTATATATTTTAATCGAACCCGCGCAACGCGCGGGTGTTGCGCGGGTTTCCCCCTAGTTCTCCATAATGGTTTACCTGTTAATTAAGAGCAACCTTGCTTTGCGTGGCATTCATTGTAACCCCCTTTGCCCTAGATGCCAAGAGAAATTTGAAGATCTAAATCATGTTTTCACAAGGTGTGTTTGGGCTTAACAAGTATGGTTTGCCTCTCCTCTTAACCTAAGATTTGATAACCAAACTCACACTGATTTCATCAATTGGCTCAGAACAACTCTCCCCAAGGCTCATCAGGAAAGTATTGAACTTATAACTACGCTATGTTACCATATATGTAAAGCAAGAAACATCCTAAATTTTCAGGAAAAACAATACCTGTAATTGATCTGGTTGAGCAAGCTAGTTTCTCTCTCCATGAGTACAAGCATCAACAAGAGAGAGGGACCAATAGTAAAAGCTCGAAAGCCACTCCAAGCAGTTTACTATTTGTAAATGTTAGTTTTTATTAGCAAATTAGCCATTTATGCTATTTCAACACTTTTTGAAGGTAATTAGATGATAGTTGGTATGTGATATATCAAATGTTAGATTGATAAATATCAATTGTTAGTTGGTTCAGTGGTGATATATTGGCGCTGACCTTGGTAGGGATGATTACGATTCAGTGGTGATATATTTGCCACCTTTGGTGAAATTTTATGGTTACGCTAAATGCGGTATCGTGGTTGTTATGAATGATTATTATGGTTGCTGCAACGTGTAATATGGTTGTTGAGGCGTGAAATCATATTGATATTTTACAAACTATATAAAATGACACTATTATCCTACTACACTATTTGTTTTTATTTTTTTGGTACAAACTACTACACTATTTATTTGGCCACCATAGAAAGAAATATGTTAGGTGTAGAAAAAAACAAAAAACATGTCAGATAATGGTGTAAATGTAGATAATGTTGGATAATAAATTAGATTTGGTTCTTCCTTAAAAAATAAAAATAAAAATAGATTTCAACCATTGGACTTATCGAATGTTAGGTTGTTAAATGTAAAAATTCTATGATTTTACTTATATAATTTAGGTATTTATTGACTTTTTGTGCAAATTATTTCAATGAAAAAATTAACTATTTGTAAATGTAGTTTTTATTTGCAAATTAGCCATATAATCATATACTATTTCAACATAATTTCAATGCCTTTTGTAGGTAATTTTGGATTTAATATATGTTGGAACGAAGAGTAAAGATTTTGAGTTTGAGTTGGTGGCTAAGCAAGGCAAGTCCGAAAATGGAGAAAATCAGATTTTGTCACCATGCCTAAGCAACAAATGCGTCCCTAAGTGAGCGAAGGTAAGGAAATTTGTACTGATGTGGCAAAAACTTACCGATGAAGAAAGATCATCTCGCTAAGTAAACCGTGGCTAAGCGAGCATATGTTTTTATGATATGTATAAATAGAGATCAGAAATCACAAAAGTGCGTTTGATTTGCTAAAAAATAAAGGACGGGACATGACAATTTAAGTTGTACTATGTTTGATATTAAAACTGTCATTGAGACTGTACAAATTGGGGGGTCAAAGGACACGACAAAAACAGATATTCTTGTCCCCCATTGAATTATGGGACAACTTTTTGTCTTCAGCACAAGTTGTTTAAATCGCCAAAATAACATTTTCTCCATCAAACATCATACAAGACAAAATTTGTTCATTACGATAAATGTTTGTCCTGTGCTGTTTTGTCTTGTATTGTCCTGTAATATTCTGTCCAGTTCTTTTATTTTGTAGATCAAACAGACCCCTATACTTTTGACAATGCAAAAAATAAAGAGATCGAAGACATAGGTAATCATTTGTAAATTAAGCAAGCAAAAATAAAATAATTCTTGATACGGCCCGAAACATGCTCAAAAATAAGAAAACACTGAAAGATATATTTGTTAATTAAACACATAATATACCACATTCAAAATATATAGAAAATCACAAAAATAGTGCATGACAAGGATACATTCTGAAGTAAAAAAAGGAAAGGACATATCAATCATTTTTTTCCTTTTTTGGCAAGAAAGTCTTTTCATATTGAATTGGTATTTCCATTGGCAAATGATGACACAATATCCTTACTCTTTTGTATGATATCTTGGATGAACAAAGTAATATTAGATTGAGAAGATCCATCCTTTTCAACAGCCTTTTTAGCCATCTCACCAAGCTCTCTAATCTTTATTTTTCTTTCTTCACTTTCATTTGTATCATCCATTAACCTTTCTATTCCTCTAATGATATCTTCCTTCTTAATCAACACCCTACTTTCCTCTTCCTCACCCCATTTCATAGGAATCTCCACCCCAATTTTCACACCAACTTTCAATATTTGTACAACAAAAATTTCATTCAAAAATTGATCACCAAAAAGTGGCCATGTAACCATTGGTACACCAGCACATATTGCTTCAATAGTAGAATTCCAACCACAATGTGTCAAGAATCCTCCAATTGCATGATGTGACAATATCAATAATTGAGGAGCCCAACCCTTAATTACTAGGCCTCTACCCTTAATTCTCTCCTCAAATCCACTTTCCTCAATCCATTTTTTCAATTCTTCTAATTGATTTCCATCTCTTATAACCCAAATAAAAGGCCTTTTTGTAGCTTCTAATGCTAAACCAAGCTCTATCATTTGTGGTGGTGTTATATTGCATAAACTTCCAAGACATGCATATATAACACTCCCTTGCTTTTGAGAATCAAGCCACTTCAAGTGCTTCCATTCATCACTTGAAGCCTTATCATTATTACCTCTTTGAAACTTATCCAAATAATCAATGTTACTAAGTGAAACAGGACCAATACACCAAACCTTATCATTTCTTACCTTTTTATATTCCCTTGCTTAATTTGGCTCCAATTCTTCAAAAGAATTCATGAGTATCCCATAAGTACCCATTTCAGCTTCAAGCATATCTTCATTAAATTTTTCCCAAGCTTCATCCTTTAATCCTAGTACTGTTTGTGCTAAGGTAATTTCAATTTTGTCAGGAATATTAGGCAAAACAAAGTACTCATTTTCATTATTAGCCATAATTTCCTTCATATTACTAACATGTATATTAAACAAACTTAAGAGACAAAAGCAACTTACTCCAACAAAAGAAATTCTTGGAATATTGAACTTTCTAGCTATATGGATTGTATATGGCAAACACATATCTGAAATAATGCAAGTTGGTGGTGGACTTAACACTTCAAATTGTTTTTCAACTTCTTGTTGTAAAAATTTTGAAGCAATGAAGAAGTTTGAGGCTGTGCCAAGTGAAGGTAACATGTCAAGATTCTCACACCCTTCTGGTAATCCAAATTCTTTGCATGGAAATTGGATTTGGATTAATTGAATTTCAAGATAACGTGCTAGAATTGATGAGAAACGTGATGCATTTTGTGGGGTGGTTACTATTGTAACATGAACATTGTTTTGATGTGCCAATATTTTTGCAATATCCATCATGGGATTCATGTGACCTTGTGCCATCATTGGAAACAACACAAAGTGAATCTTTGCATCTTCGAATCCCATGTTATTGTTGGAACTTGGAAGGATATTTACTGATATGAGTTTGTTTTTTTTTTTGAAAGGATTAGGGATGATGATGGTGTTATGGTGTGAACAATGAATTTTGGTAAATTAAAGTTGTAAGACATATTTATATATACTATATCTCTGAATATATCCTAGCTAGTCTTTTGAATTTTCTTTTCCTAGCTAAACATAAGTTTTATTTTGAGTTATTAGATGTTTTATTTTATTTATTTTTCAAATATATATTTTATTAATATTATTGATTTGAGTTGTGGATAATGGATATCCATACACAAAGTACTAGTATTTTACAAACATCTCTTTGACTATACTAATACTTTTTTAACATGCGAAAAAAAAATTATAACAAAATGAAAAATAAGTTTATCAAAATATAAAAGATGAAAAACCATTAGATTTGGCCTAGTGATGATAACCGAAGGGTTTGAGTAATATATATAAGTTTCTAGTTAGACACTAATACGAAAAAATATATAATTTAATTATTTTAAAGGATAAATTGCAGTTTTGATTCCTCAAGTTTTTTAATTGTGCGATTTTGGTCCCTCAAGTTTCAAACGAGCGATTTTAACCCTCTAAGTTTCACAATTGTGTGATTTTGGTCCCCCAAGTTTCAAACGAGTGATTTTAACCCCCTAAGTTTCACAATTGCTCGATTTTGGCCCCCCAAATTTACTCCCTTTTGCATTTGCTAGTCCCCTTTTAATTTTTTTGATTAAAAATTATTTATGTGGCATTTTAAAATTAAATATACATTTTTTTAAACAAATTACAAATTGTTTTTTTTTTAAAAACAACTTATAAAATATTTTTTATTATATGTAATTATGTGATTTATTTATAAAATAATTTTGTTATAACAAAAAAATAATATATTTTTTTATGAACTATTTTTCAAAAAATTAGTAAACAAAATTTTTTTTTTAAAAAGTAAAAAATTATTAAACCTTTTATTAAAAAATGATTTTTACTTTAATACATTTTTATAAATACAAATATTACTATGTATAACATTTTTTTATTTTAAAACATATTTTTGATTTTAAAAACATATTTTATTTATTTTTTTAAAAAAATATTTTATTTTTAAATGTCACATAAGCAATATTTTAGTCAAAAAATTAAACAGGGACTAGCAAATACGGGTAAACTTGGGGGGTTAAAATCGAGCAGTTATGAAACTTAAGGGGTTAAAATCGCTCGTTTGAAACTTGAGGGACTAAAATCGCACAATTGTGAAACTTAGAGAGTTAAATTTGCTCGTTTAAAACTTAGGGGACCAAAATCAAACATTTAAGAAACTTGGGGAACCAAAACTATAATTTAGCCTATTTTAAAATATATACTATTTGATTGTTTTGTCATTCTATATTTATTGAAGTATGTGTATACTTAGTGTGCTAAAAAAGTTGCAGTCACCTTAGTAAAAATAAAAAAAGGTTGTGACAACCAAAAGACAAGAAGAGACACTTGTATAGAACTCCCAAAAGAGCAATTTTAAGGTGTGATGTAAGCGCTTACATATGAGAAAGTTGGATTGTTAATTTGAATCATAAGTTTGTTTTGTTTCGTAGTATCATTTTCTTCACACACAAGCAGCACAATACAAGACAGTCATCCATACACATGGTCAGTCCCTTTTTACTTTGTTTATCGCAAAAGTCAGTCCTCCTCCTCCATACACAAGACACAATTCTTAAATTTAGAATTAGATTATACTAGCATAGTGTCAATTAACCAATTATCAATTAACCAATTATCCCAAAAGTTTAAGCTGTTAGAATTTGACACATCAATTATTTTATATTATTTCTAACACGCCCCCTCATGCAAGAGGACATTTGGGCTTGAAGCGTGGATAATGGCATAATGCATAGGCCAACCTACCATATGATTAAATTCCACTTTTAATTAGAAAGTGAGGAGAACGAGAATCGAACCCTAGACCACTTAGTCATAGAGATTCTGATACCATGTCAATTAATCAATTATCCCAAAAGCTTAAGCTGTTAGAATTTAACACATCAATAGTTTTATATTATTTCTAACATACAGTATTAGTTATTTTTGTTTGAGTGGAATGTCACATATCCTTTTGAAATTTTACAATTTATTAAATACCTTTTTGAAATTTGGAAATAGATAAATAATTCCTTGAAATTATAAAATATCAATCAAATATATTAATGACATGAATCTTAATCAACAACAACACTCAATGCTCCTTCAACAGCAAAAAAATCCACCTCAACTCAAGCAAAATTCAGCAAAGAAAAACTCCAAATTGATCCGAAACCATAATTTATTCACCATTAGTTTCACTGTGATTCTATTTCTGGGTTCAGTTTCTCTGATCTGTCGTACGTACTAGGCTTCGCACAATACTGGTTTTATGCATTTTTGGAGTTTGACAGACGATTGTCACATACTTTGTTAACGTCCACTTCATCAAAATAAACAGAGTTAACAGACGAATGAGGTATTTAATTGATGTTTTACAATTTAAGGGGAGATATTTGCTTATTTCCAATTTTCAAGGGTATTTGGTATTTCACTTATTTTTCATTTTAGGGTTAATAAGTTTTTACTCCTTACAAAGTAGGCGAATTTTGTATTACTCCTGTAATTTATTTTTTTGAGGTTACCCCTGCAATGTGTTTTTTTTTTTCTCCATCCGAGGTAAAACAAAACAACATTAAGGGGAGTAAAATGAACTGCAAAAAAATAAAATAAAACACATTGCAGTAGGTAATCTTAAAAAAAGTTAATTACAGGGGATAACGCAAAACTGCATGCTTTGCAGGGAATAAAAACCTATTAACCCTTCTTTTTATTAGTTAGTGGGATGTAACTGTAACTATTAAATTTTATTATTGTTTAATAATGATTAATCATTGTCAAAAACTTATAATATGTAAAGGTAGATTCTCTCTTATAGCTAAATTATCTTTATACACAAGATGTGGAAAAAAAATTATTTAAAAACTTTTATATTTCCTCCATTCCTTTTTAACTGTTCAAAAACGTCAGATTTAACGTTTCTATTTAGTGTTTTAAGGGTACGATTTGTCAATTGTACCATTTGTCAATTGGAAAACTAATTTTTTTTTTTTTAAAAAAATCTTTTTTTTATACATAACATATTAAATATATTTTTTTTTCATAATATATTAAATTTATTGAAAAGAGAAACTGTGTGCAAAAAAATAAAAATTTATTGATAGATTAAAATTAGGATATAATAGGAAGATAAGGTGTAAAAACACATTTTCTTAATTTGATATTACTATTCAAAATGGACAGTTAAAAAGAAACATATGTAGTAACTAAAATATTTTGTAATTGTAAGAAAATAATTACATAATTTTGAAATACA
Organism: Trifolium fragiferum; assembly: GCA_954870985.1. Taxonomy (NCBI): domain Eukaryota; kingdom Viridiplantae; phylum Streptophyta; class Magnoliopsida; order Fabales; family Fabaceae; genus Trifolium; species Trifolium fragiferum. Next base: position 52,824,809 of record OX940793.1, on the reverse strand, counting down.
AATATTTTCAAAATAAACATGCATCATTAATATCGCATATAATTTAAGGCAATTGCTAAATAGCTTGGTTTTTTTTTTCTCCTTTTATTTTTCTTGTGAATAAAGAAAAGAAGCGTGTATAATTCTGGAATAAGTGCATGTGATCCAAATGCCGTCAAATCAAGTGATAGAACCTCCTATGGCACAAAATTGAGCAGTGCTATAAGACAAGGGTAAGACAATTAAGCGCTTACATATTTAAGTTGGATTATTTGAGTTGTTTTTTCTTACTTTTTTGTCTACATATTTCATTTCATTCTCTTCTTCACTAGCTAGCAAATGAAACAAAATTTATATATATACGAAGAAATGGACACAATACAATATTGAAGAAATTGATAGTGAAAGGGTATCAAGATATCTATTGGAGCCGCCCCACTAAGTAATTCATCTACAAGTTGGAGTGTGAAATGTGAATAATATAAGTCATGCATTGAATGGAAAATATGAGCATTGAACAATATTGAAGCGTGGAATTTGAATATAATATGTCATTTCATTTTCTTCACTGGTTAGTTAGTTAGCAACGACAAGCAAGGTCACTCCTCCATACACAAGACACGATTCCTAAATTTAGAATTAGATTACATATTTTTCTTTTTATTAGTCATCGTGATGTAACTATACAAAATTTTTATTGCCGTTTAGTAATAATTAATTGCCGTTAAAAAACTTATAATACATGTAGTGTAAGGTAGATTCTCTCTTACCAGCTAAATTTTTTTCATACATAAAAAATTGAAGAAATTTAAAAAAAAAAACTTTTATAAAAGATTTTATTAAAAATAATTATATTTTGAAATACAAATATTATCAAAATAAACGTGCATCATCAATATCACATATAAAACTATGCATATATAAGAGGGTCCATTCCAAATTGTAAACATAACTTTTTATTTATCCAACACATCAATTTTCTTACTATTAGAGATGGAAGGGTATACTACTTCATTTCCATTTCAAATGTTTGGTCATTTTAACTTTTTAGTTTCGTCGCAAAATTTTGATTCTTTTAAAATATTAAGATATAATATATTAATGATATTTTAATATTTGTAACTTATAAAAATTAAAACACTCATTAGGTGATTTTTTTCCTTCTTATAGAGTAAGGTTAAAAACAATTTAACTAATCAACTTTAATTTTTTTTTAATTAATGTGAAATTGCTAAATAGGCTTTGGTTTTTTATTACTCCCTTTATTTTTCATGTGAATAAATAAAAAGAAGCGTTTATAGTTCTAGAACAAATTAATTGCATGTGATCCAAATGGCATCAAATCATGTGATATCGATAGAACATCCAATGGTGCAAAGTTGAGCAAGTAATAAACATATGTAAGTTGGATTATTTGAGTTAAGGTTTTTCTTAATTTTTTTGTCTACATATTTAACTAGTGTGATACCCGTGCTTGACACGGGAAAATAAATAAATATAATTTATGTATAATAGAAATAATTTAATTGAAATTTATGGTCAATAAAATAACAACTAATTAACCCATGATTAAATTTATGGTAAATTTTTAGAAAATCAATAAACTCATACATACAATATTCGAAGTAATAACGACAATTTCGTGCTACATGGACTTAAACATATCTCAGTGCACATTCGCTAAACATATATACGAACAAAGTATTAGAAAATGTTATAATTAAATAAACTAAAGATCTAAACAACATATAAAATAATGTTATGGATTGAGTTTATGGTTTACCGTTTGGGGTTTCAAATACAAGGTTTGAGGATAGTTTGGAGTTTCGTTGTTAGGGTTTGGCGTTTGGGGTTTGAGTTTCAAATTTAGGGGTTTGAGTTTTATGGTTTAGGGTTTATGGTTAATGGTTTAGAGTTTGGGGATAGTTTAGGGTTTCGTTGTTAGAGATTGGCGTTTGGGGGCTTAATAATTTAGGTTTGGGGATAATTTGGGGTTTATTGTTTAGGGGGTTTAGGGTTTGAAATTTACGGGGTTTGAGTTTGAAATTTAGGGTTTGAGTTTTAGGGGGTTTGGGTTTGAAATTTAGGGTTTGAATTTTATGGTTAGTGGTTTAAGGTTTGACGTTTGGAGGTTTAACAAACCCTAAATTCCAAACCTTAAACCACTCTAAACCACTGAGTTTTATGGATAGTGGTTTAAGGTTTGAAATTTATGGTTTGATGATAGTTTGGGGTTTCGTTGTTAAGGTTTGATGTTTGGGGGTTTAACCATTTATGGTTTGAGGATAGTTTGGGGTTTCATTGTTAGGGTTTGCCATTTGGAGGTTTAACCCCCAAACCCTAAACTTAAAACCCTAAACCACTGAGTTTTATGGTTATTGGGGTTTGGAATTTAGGGTTTGATGATTGTTTGGGGTTTCATTGTTAGGGTTTGGCGTTTTGTGTTTTAACAATTTAGAGTTTTGGGATAGTTTGGGGTATCGTTGTTAGGGTTTGGTGGTTTAAGTTTGAAATTTAGGGTTTGAGTTTTATGGTTTGTGGTTTAGGATTTGACGTTTGGCGGGTTTAACCCCAAACCTTAAATTCCAAACCCTAAACCACTGAGTTTTATGGTTAGTGGTTTAGGGTTTGGAATTTTGGCTTTTATGATAGTTCGGGGTTTCGTTGTTAGGGTTTGGCATTTGGGGGTTTAACCAATTAGAGTTTGGGGTTTCGTTGTAAGGGTTTGACGTTTGGAGGTTTAACCCCCAAACCGTAATTCAAAACCTTATACCACTAAGTTTTATGGTTAGTGGTTTGGAAACCCTAAATTCAAAACCCTAAACCACTAAGTTTTATTGTTGGTGGTTTAGGGTTCAGAATTTAGGGTTTGATGATAGTTTGGAGTTTCGTTGTTAGGGTTTGACGTTTTGAGGTTTAACAATTGAGGTTTGGGGATAGTTTGAGGTTTCGTTGTTAGGGTTTGGCGTTTGGGGGTTGAGTTTGAAATTTAGGGTTTGAGTTTTATGGTTAATGGTTTAGGGTTCAACGTTTGGAGGTTTAACCCTATACTCTAAATTCTAAACCCTAAACCACTGAGTTTTATGGTTAGTGGTGTAAGGTTTTATGATAGTTTGGGGTTTCGTTGTTAGAGTTTGGCGTTTGGGGGTTTAACTATTTAGAGTTTGGGGTTTCATTGTAAGGGTTTGTCGTTTGGAGGTTTAACCCCCAAACCCTAAATTCAAAACCATAAACCACTGAGTTTTATGGTTATTTGTTTAGGGTTTGAAATTTAGGGTTTGATGATAGTTTGAGGTTTCGTTGTTAGGGTTTGGCGTTTTGGGGTTTAACAATTTAGAGTTTTGGGATAATTTGCGGTTTCGTTGTTAGAGTTTGGCGTTTATGGGTTTGAGTTTGAAATTTTAGGTTTGAGGTTAAACCCCCAAACGTCTGACCCTAACACGAAACCCCAAACTAACCCCAAACTTTAAATTGTTAAACCCCCAAACGCCAAACCCTAACAACAAAACCCCAATCTATCATTAAACTCTAAATTTTAAACCCTAAACTACTAACCATAAAACTCAATTTCAAACTCAAACCCCCAAACGCCAAACCCTAACAACGAAACCCCAAACTATCCCCAAACCTAAATTGTTAAACCCCAAACGCCAATCCCTAACAACGAAACCCCAAACTATCTTCAAACACTAAATTCCTAACCCTAAACCACTAACCATAAAACTCAAATCCTAAATTTCAAACCTCAAATACCAAATGTTAAACCACAAACTCTAATGCATAAATGTCATACTACAAACACTAAACTCAAACCTCAAGCACTAAATCTAAAAACCAAATTCCAAGCCGCAAACCCTAAACACTCAAACCCAAACTCTAAAAACATAAACTCAAGAACCTAAAACCAAACACCAAAACAACATAATTGATACCTTAAACCTGAAATCGTAAACCCAAATACTAAACCATTAAACTCTAAACTCTAAAATTTAAACTCTTAATCAATTGTTTATTAATATTTTATATTACTATTACAAAAATAATATTTTCGATTTTGATGAAATTAGTTTTTAATGAAATTACTAATAGTTTTGAAATTTGTTTTTCTTTTTTTTTTAATATACTAATAGTTTTTTCAATCCTTTTAAATAATAAAGAATGAATTTCAAATTTTTTTAACAATGATTTTTTATTTGTTATTTTAACACTGATTTTTTTTTTCAATCCTTTTTTTTATTAATATTGCCTTTTTCATAATATTTAAATATGTGCACAAAACTAATGAAATTTTTTATTTTTTTAATACATAAAAATTAAATTACTGTTACAAAATAAATAATTTTTAAAATTTATAGTGTAATCAAAATTATAAATTATTTTAATTAAAAATTAAAATTTTTCGATTTTATATTACTGTTTCAAAATAAATTGATTTTTATGAAATTGATTTTTTTTATGAAATTACTAATAGTTTTAAATTAGTTTTTTATTATACTAATAGTTTTGAAATTAGTTTTTTTTTTCGATTTTCTTTTTAACAGTTTATATGTTTATCATTTAAAATTAAAGTAATATATATAATAATTATATGTTTGAAATTTTATTTGAATTGAATTAAAAATATTTCCTTTTTAAAGTGTCTATTTAATACAATTGTGTGAAGATCAATGCGAGAAAAGCATTTGGAAAAGAACAATAAATGAGGTTTAGAAAATTTGTCTCAAATGTATATTATTAAGATTTCATTGGCTAGCAAGTGAAACAAAATTGAAAAATGTGTTCTGTGTCCGTCTATGTGATCAGATTTGATAAAAATAAAAATGTGTTAAAAAATGTGAATGGTTTGGTGAAAAAAAATATATATAAAAGTTAAGAAGATAAAAGTTATAGAAATTATTTAAAGACAGAAGCTATAGAAATTAAGAATAATGTTAAAAAAATACTTTAGCAGTCAAGAGTTTTTTAAAAAAACTATCAAGGTATTAATACAAAATACGGTATTTTTAAAAAAATTTAAATGTGAGTATGTTAATATAAAATATTAGAAAACTATTTTGCAAATGAATTACTATCATTATGCTTTGGAGATTTACTCTGTTTGATCCATTATTTCAACTATTTTTATCAAAAGTGAAAGATAATTAAAATATAATAAAAAAATTAAAATATTTTTAACTGCCGATATATTTTCCATATTCAATATTCCAAATCAACTAAATAAAAATAAATACCAAATTTCACCTTTAATTGGTGAAATTTTAACCACTAGGCTACCTGACAAAAAAAAAAAAAAATACCAAATGATTCGTGCATACAAATATCATACGCATACCCGTATTAATACATACCCGGTACGGTGCTTCATCGTTTTTGGAATACCCATACTTGATAGTCTCTTCATAGATAAATATTTTTTTTTACAATAGCTTATATAAGTATTTTGCAAAAGAACGATCATTGACTAATTCAACGTGCACCTGACAAGTGATCACTCAAATCTCACATCAATATGTTTTGCCATTTAGACAATGATCCAAGTGGAAAGACATGCTTATGTGGCATGCGAATTATTTGCAACATGTACGTTGACTTGGTAAAATTAGCAAGGGTCATCTTTTTACTAAAAAGACTAAAGTTAAAGGTTGAAAAATGTTATTATATATTAAAGGTAGACGACCAAAATTACAAGGTTGTGAAAATTAAAGGGCAGAAAGTGCAATTTAACAAAAATTAAAGGGCAGAGACCAATTTTATGATATAAAATTTCATAATAAAAACATACAAACTAGGAGCTCCTTTAGATTATACAAATTTCAATATTTAACATATAAGCAAAATGAAGTGGAACATAGGTGTTCTTCTTATAAGGAAAGTATTAATTCAACACATCTTCATACATTTATAACATAACTTCATGCTTGCAGTGTACATTATACAACAATAGAAAAAGAAAACAAACAATGACAAATATTATAAACCATACATTTTCTCCTCAACAACTCTCTTTGCCAACACTAAAAACCTCATCAAGTGTTTATGATTGCACCATTTGACTTTATTTCAAAACCATACATTTTCTCCTCAACAACTCTCTTTGCCAACACTAAAAACCTCATCAAGTGTTTATGATTGCACCATTTGACTTTATTTCAAAACCATACATTTTCTCCTCAATTTCCTTAAACTCCTCTGTTCCTATTCCTTGAATCATATCTTTATTTTTTTGTATGATATCTTGGATGAACAAACTAACATTAGAATGAGAAGATCCATCTTTTTCAACAGCCTTTTTAGCCATCTCACCAAGCTCTTTAATCTTTTTTCTTCTTTCTTCACTTTCACTTGTCTCATCCATTAATCTTTCAATTCCTCTAATGATATCTTCCTTCTTCACCAAGACACTACTTTCCTCTTCCACACCCCAATTCAAAGGACTCTCAACCCCAATTTTCACACCAACTTTCAACATTTGCACAACTAAAGTCTCATTCAAAAATTGATCAGCAAAAAGTGGCCATGTAACCATTGGAACACCAGCACATATTGCTTCAATAGTAGAATTCCAACCACAATGTGTCAAGAATCCTCCAATTGAAGGATGTGACAATATCAATAACTGAGGAGCCCAACTCTTAATTATTAAGCCTCTACCATTAATTCTCTCCTCAAAACCACTTTCCTCAACCCATTTTTCCAATGCTTCTAATTGATTTCCATCTCTAATAACCCAAATAAAAGGTCTTTTTGTAGCTTCTAATGCTAAACCAAGCTCTATCATTTGTGGTGGTGTTATATTACATAAACTTCCAAGGCTTGCATAGATTACACTCCCTTGCTTTTGAGAATCAAGCCACTTCATGTGCTTCCATTCACCACTTGAAACCTTATTATTACCTCTTTGCCCCTTATCCAAGTAAGCAGTGTTACTAAGTGAAACAGGACCAATACACCAAACTTTATCATTGTGAACTTTTTTATAATCTTTCACAAATGATGGTTCTAACTCTTCAAAAGAATTCACTATTACACCATAAGTACCCATTTCAGCTTCTCCCATATCAATATTAAATTGATTCCAAGCTTCACCCTTTAATCCTATTCCTGTTTGTGCTATTGTTATTTCAATTTTTTCAAAAATACCAGGCAAATCAAAGTACTCATTTTCCTTATTAGCCATAATTTGCATCATATTATTAGCATGTATATTATGCAAAGCCAATACATATAAGCAACTTGTTCCAACAAAAGAAATTCTTGGAATATTGAATTTTCTAGCTATATGGATTGTATATGGCAAACACATATCTGAAATTATACAACTTGGTGTTGGTGTTAACTCTTCACATAACTTTAAAGCTTCTTGTTTTAGTAATCTTGATGCATTGAAAAAATCTGATCCTATACCAAGTGATGGCAACATGTCAAGATTTTCACACCCTTCTGGTAATCCAAACTCTTTACATGGAAATTGGATTTGAATTAATTGAATTTGTAAACCAGATTCAATATAACGTGCTATGGTTGATGTGTAACGTAATGCATTTTGTGGTGTGGTTACTATTGTAACAACATTGTTATGTTGTGCTAATATTTTTGCTATGTCTATCATAGGAATCATGTGGCCTTGTGCCATCATTGGAAATAATACAAAATGGAGCTTTTGATTTTGGGATGCCATGTTTGGTATAGTTGAGGATTAAGGATGTTGATTAACTAAAGTTACAAGATATATTTATACACTAACTTTGGTTATGAATTTAATTAGTTTTTTAAGGTGAGAGATTACATATGGAGATGTAAATGTTTGGATTATTTGAATAATCATATGTTTGTTTTATGTTTATGTCTATTTCATTTAACTTTCTCTACTAGCTAGGTGGCAACGCCAAAGATTCTACCCTATGCAAGATTGAAGGTGACTTTTATTGTAAAAAAGAGATTTTAAATATTTTTTATTTTGGAATTTTTTTTACGCAAAATTAGGGTTAACTATTGATATTTCTATTTTTAACCCATCACAAAATAGAATTACCCATTGGTCTCTACACATTAAAGGTTCACATCCTATTAGATACTCAAAAGCTCACTTTAGTCAAACCTTAGTAATCACCTATAATTGAGCTTAACTTAAGTGGCAGTCCACAACACATAATTATTCACATATAAGTTCAATATTGGATTATAGATCCAACATATATTGTTCCTATTATTATGAATGAAATGCACTAAGTTTGTTTCGTAAAAAAATATAAGCAAATGCTAAAGAGTGCACCGCACTCCCGGTGCACTCTTTAAACCCATTAAATAGTAAGTTTGTATATAATATTTATAAAAACATATAAATTAAGTCTCAACGCATTGAAAATTGTAGTGTTTAACTTTTTGATTAAAAACTTTCTTTAAATAGTATCCTTAAAGATTGCACCAGGTGCTCTTGTTAGCGACACCCAAAAATATTTATTAATATTTGCCTAAAAGAGAGACAATTGGACCCTCTTATATCCTACAAATATTTTTATGGGTTAACTATAATAAAAATTGATTGCCGTAAGAAAAAGAAATTCATTATTTAAAATTGTATAGTCCAATGTATGCATTGATATGTGCTTTACACATTTACAAAGAAGACAAATCAAATTTAATTTGTGCAGACCAAACCAAGTGGGCATGAAATAATAATTAAAAAAATCTTAATACGTCAAGTAAGGTTGACGGTGATACATAGGTGTATATTGTTCCAAAGTTCTTCACTTCCTTGAACATCAATAGTGAGGTGATAGTACCCTCCATAGTATAGTGAGTGTGCTTTGTCTTTTAGGATGATATATTGCAAGCAATTTATTGTGTATACGACTCTTCCGTAAATTCCAGAGTAGTGAGTGGGACATGAACTAAAAAATACTAGATTTTATAACTAAAAATTTGAAAGAAATACAGTAAAAAGACAAACCTTGGAAGTTCGGTTTTGGGTTGGAAATCAGTTAGTATATTAATACCCAAATTTTTAAAACAAAATCTGAAAATCACATTTTGGCACAAAAGGACTTCAAACATGTGTAGGAGACATTCGGATTCTAAAATTTAAATGTGTAAAATTGATTTTTTTTGTCATCCAAATTATAATATTCAAATGCAAATTTTGAAAAAAATAAAGATAAAATAATTTTGAATGTGCATAAGAACTTTGAGAGGAAGAATTTCACATTATTTAATTAATACTTAGTTCCACCTTATAAGTTACAAACACACATCCTTACCAAAAAACACACATATATGACAGATCAAATTATACTGATATAATATTTAAATACAGTTACATATTTAATAACGTATTAATGAATATAAATTCTACAAAATATACTGTTAGATTAAAAATTTATATTATATAAATTAATTTTGTAAAAAAATATTCACAGATCTAAAATTATTTAATATGTTAAATGAAAGTCATTAAGATTAACGATATTCTTTAAAAACGCATCAACCTTTAATTTTGATGGGAGTCTCATTCAATAAGTAGCATCTTATATACACAATTTTAATTTGGTGTCACCTCCTCTACCCCTTTATAATTTGGAGGTATTTACCCTTCAATCAATGACAACAACCACCTAAGTAGATTTCTATGTGATTCTCACAACTAACTTGTAACAAACTTGTAGATATCACATACAAATCTACTTTGCTTTTATTGGTTAATGGAATAAATACCCCCAAATCATGATCGAGTAAATTAGGAAAAAAAAATCATACAAACCAAAATAAACTAAAAACATATAATACATATACCCTCTCTTTTTTTTTTTACATTAATGTATAGTACACCCCGATCTTCTTATAAACGAGTATATACAATACCTTTTCATGCATGTAACTACATAATTTCATGCTTTGCAGCGTGGAATATGCACTAACTAAAAAAAGAAAACAAATAACAACATCAAAAGGACAAATATTATTAGAAATTGCATAACTCTTATCAAATTTCTACTTTGTTGCTTGATTGTAGTTGCATGATATCTTCTATAAGCAAAGAAATATTAGCATAAGAAGATCCACCTTTTTCAATAGCCCTTTTTGCAATCTCACCAAGTTCAATGGCCCTTTCTCTTCTCTCTTTACTCTCTACTCCCTCCTCATCCATCACATTACATATTGCCTCCTTAATAACTTCTTTCTTCACAACCACACCTAATTTCTCTTCCTCTCCCCACTTCATTAGAACCTCAACACCAAGACTCACACCAATCCTCAAAACTTGAGTAACAAATTTCTCATTCAAAAATTGGTCAGCAAATAACGGCCAAGTTATCATCGGAACACCAAAACTTATCCCTTCGAGTGTTGAATTCCAACCACAATGTGTCAAAAATCCACCAACCGAAGCATGTGACAAAATCACCATTTGTGGGGCCCACCCTCTAATTATTAACCCTCTCCCTTTATTCCTTTCCTCAAATTTTTCATCACAAATCCATTTTGCCAACTCTTCACTTTTACCAATTCCATCCCTAATAACCCAAATAAATGGCTTTTTTGTTGATTCTAATCCCAAAGCCAATTCAATAAGTTGTGAAGAAGCTAAGTTACATAAACTTCCAAGACAAACATAAACAACAGATTTTGGCTTATTTAAATCTAAAAACTTTAAACAATTATTTTCACTTATTGAAGCTATGTTACCTCTTTGAGCCTTATCTAAACCATCTTTGTTGCAAAGTGAAACAGGACCAACACACCAAACCTTATCATTTCTCATCTTTTTATAACCCTTAACATATTCTTTCTCTAACTCTTCAAAACTATTTATGATTTCACCATATGATTTCATTTCAGCTTCTACTATTTTCTCTGTAAATTCCTTTAGATTTTCCTGTTTTAGTAATCCTGGAACCTGCTCTTTGGTGACTTGAATTTGATCAGATATATCAGGAACAGAGAAAAACTCAGAATCTGAATTGATATTTTCAAGAATATTTGAAGTATATACCTTGAACATGCAATGAAGACAGAAACTAGAAAAACCATGAAAGGAAATCCTGGGAATGTGATGTTTTTCAGCAATTTGAGAAGTCCAAGGAATGCAAAAATCAGAGATAATGCAATTTGGTTTTGGTGACAATTCATCAAAGAGTTCCTCTGCTTGTTTATGAAGCAAAGAAACTGCATGGAAAAGATTGTACATCATGTCTTGTGAAATGGTAACCATATCGAAATTCTCGCAACCGTCGGGTAATCCAACCTCTTTTGATGGAAAATTTAGGGTTATTAGTTTGATTTGGAGGCCATTAAGAACAGCACGAGAAAGAACAGAAGTAAAACGTGATGCATTTTTTGGTGTAGTGAATATGGTAACAATTGCACCATGTTGTGCTAAGAGTTTTGCTATGTCTATCATTGGGATAATGTGGCCTTGGGCTATTAAGGGAAATAACACAAAGTGAGGAACATTAATGTTTGCTTGCAAAACCATGTTGGAAATTTAATAATAAGGAGTTGTTATGAATTTTTGGGTGTTGGACTTCAATTCAAGTGTGTTTCAACTTGCAATTATATAGATATACAGTTTTGTTGGGCAGTTCAATGGTTGAGGAGTCTTTCTCGTGCCACCTTATCTATTTTATTGCCCATCCTATAAATTTACCAAAATATACTACTTCGGTAGCGGAACATCCCAAAAATATTCTACTAAATTTATTTTTAAAACATCTGCTATTTAAGTAGCAATGTCATTTACAAAAATTTCTTATTTTTTCTACTACTTAAGTAATGAAAGGATAAAAATAAAAAAAACATGCGATGCGTGAGAAATGCGTAAGGTGGCAAATGAAAATCTCATGGTTGAGACGTAAAATAAGTGTGTTTAGATCTGACCTCAAGTCCACATCTCAGAGAGATTGTTCGCTTTAGGGTTAACCCGTCACGATTTTGTCCTTTGTAAAAAAAGCGCCTCGATTGGTTAGAGGAGTGTGGCATGTTGTATATAAACTACCATTAGTCTCGAGTTCCAAGCGATGTGGGACTATTTGGTGTATCCAGAACAGATGCCCCCCAGTCGAGGCTAAGGGGCTGGGTTCGAGAACGAATTTTATCGTTCCCACAGACGGCACCACTGTTCAGATCTGACATCAAGTCCACATCTCCGAGAGATTGTCTGCTTTGGGGTTAACCCATCACGGTTTTGTCCTTTGTAGAAAAGGCGCATCGGCTGGTTAGAGGAGTGTGACATGTTGTACATAAACTACCATTAGCCTTGAGTTCCAAGCGATGTGGGACTATTTGAAGTATCCAGAACAAAGTGCATGGTGGACAATTCCTTTTTGCCATTAAAAAAAAATCCATGGTGATTTTTTTTTTTAATTGCAAATTTATATGAAAGGTTAACAAGGTATCAAAATACAAAAGGGAAGTACCAGAAGTACTCAACGATAAAAAGAGAAAAGCTACAAATAAAAGCAAAATAAAAGGACATCTAAGAGCAAGAAACCATCACAACCACCTAGAGTAGCCACCAAACGTAAAAAGTAGAAAAACACCAGCTATGAAAGGGTAACCCAAGAGATACCACTCAGCTAACACCTGAAAGAACCAAGCACCACAGCTTCACCTCACCTTGTTGGACCAGCACAAGAGAGGTTGCACTTCCACTCGTAGAAGGAGCAAAGACTCTCAGAGTTTTTACCAAGAAACTATTTCCAAGAGGAAAGCTCCATGGTGAATATATTTATATCATGTATTATAAGTTTTATTTTTAGATAAAATATGTTTTTAGTTCTTATCTTTATAATGAATTTTAGTTTTCGTCTCTGTAAAATAAAATCACTTGTTTTCATTCCTAATAAATTTTATTGTTAGATCAAATGAGATATAATAAAAACTTATTGATCTAATAATTAAAGTTATAGACACTATGTGTGACTTACTTGTGTATTCTAGACAAAATTTTATTTTGTTTATACCGATGTTATTCCTTTTGGCCTATAATAATTGACACTTAATTATATATTAAAAAATAAAAAAGCAAAATAAATGTTGCTTTTAATTTTTAATGTTATATAGTAATTATTTTTTCAATTATACGTACCTATAATAAATATTACATGCACAATTTTCAATTTAACATTATTTTTTATGATAATGAGAAAAATATTACATATTATCATTCTAACATTCTTTTTACTAGTATTTTGGTATTGACTCATAAATGCACAAAAAGGCAAATGTTGTGACTCATAAATTATCTTCATAATCAATTTTGTTAGTGCAAGAAATACTAGCTTATTGCTTAAAAAAAAGAAATACAGCTTATTGTGGACAGACAAGAGGGAAAATTCTAACATGGACCACTTCTTCAAGTAGTCCATGCTGGACCATTAATGAAAAATCTTATAACGAATACGAATTTTACAAAATCCACCGTTGGATTGAAAGTTTATATCATATAGATCATCTATAGAAAATTTTAGAAAAATTGAAAATCATTTGATATGTTATTGAGATCCATCAAGATTAACGGTTTATTAAATACTGTAAATCTTGATAAATCACAATAAAATATCAAATTATTTTCAATTTTTTTAAAATTTTTTATGGATACTCTATATGATATAAACTTTCAATCTATCAATAAATTTTATAAAATTTGTATTCGGTTAGATCATTTGTCCACGGTGGATCATTTGTGAAGGTGGTCCACCGTAGCATTAGCCCAGACAAAAGTATATAGGTTCTAGAAGGTTTCTAATTTTTAATTGGTGATGTAAGAGCATATGCAATGAACATTGGATTATAGTGGAATGGTGCATGGATGGCACTAGAATAGAATCATGTGGATCTAATAGCATGTAGAAAAATATTTATATAGACATAAATATAAATAACTAAATAATATTAGATATATTCATAATAAGTAAAAAAATTAAAGTTAGCGGGGGCAAGCAGTGATGCGAAGATTAGGTATATACAATAACTAAATAATATTAGGTATTTTTCTTTCAATTTTTTAAATTTATGTGAATATATCTAAATTTTATGCTTAAATAATTGTGTCCGAAACTTTCTCTAGCATGCTCAATTACCACAGATTTTCTGCTTGGATGAAAACAAAAAAGTTAGTGGGGGTAGTGATGTGAAAAAAACATAGTTGGAAGTGAGATGTGATGTCCACTAGAAAGAAAACTGATCGACAACTTCACTATTGTTTTTTTGTAAGTGATATTTGCTGGAGGAGTCACATGAGTTTAAATTGAGTTAATTTTGTAAAATTTATTTACTACTAACATAACTTACCTTTTTTATTTTGTTGTAAAAATATATTTTAATACTATTAAATTGAGAATGCTGCATTTTTTTTTTTGTCAAGTTTGAGAATACTACGTTAATATTAATTGAAGGGTATATACAAATAAAAAGTTTAAGCTTAATATCATTTTGAAAATTTATAGTCATATGTCCGATCAATTCAGCTAAGTTCACGGTATAACACACAAACTCGTTTATTTAATAAAATACTACTTTTATAAAATTTGACTCATAATATGCAATGGATGGAAATAAAAATTGGATTATACAAATAATGGTTCGAGCATTACATTTTTCATCAAATAACTTACTAATAATTTAATTAGTAAAAATATCGTTTATTACAAAAATGTTTCTAAAAGAATACACCCTTAAATAAATTTGAAAATAAGAAAGGAATGCACTATATTCATTAAGAACTCTTTCCCTTGTCATGATCAGAGCGGAGCTTCACTGAAAACACACAAGTTGATTATCTGGTCCCAAACCATTCAAATACACAAAATAAAGAGTTAGTTATAAATCCAATAATAATGCAAACATAAGATACACTTACATTATATAAACATCATGTTATAACTAAACATCATTCATGTATAGTTGCATGCATCTCAATAAACATAATAAAGTAAATAACTATACACATCGCCACATAGGTAAACATCCAATCATGCATCACATTGCCCAAGTTTAATCAAACATGATTACACACAATATCAACTATCAAGTACCAATTAAGAATGCACAAGTTCCTAATGCAACTAATGTTAAACATTTATGTCATGTCATCCTAGACATAACTAAATGCATGTGGTACCATTTCACCATCATAAATTAGGATAGAATTATATCCATTTCTCCATCAAGTTCAGTTTTATGTCATGACCGACACTCCATCATGTTCAGTTTTATGTCATGACGAACACTACACCATTGACTCATATGAATGCATGAATGTACATATACCAACTATGATAATATTTCTAAACATCTTCTCCTGAATAATAAGACAACTCAACCTATATTCCTTCTCAAATTAACATCATCATATCATCATTAATGTCATACATACAAGCACACATATATCCCCAATTAAGTTATCATAAATCATAAACTTAATTCATCATCACAAATCATTAACTCAATTCATCATCATAAGATATCATCTTGATTCATTATCATAAAACATTAACATCATAAACTCATATAGAATCCAAACATAGCACATCGTTATCTAACTACTAATCATCACACATCATTAGCTTATCAACATATATTATTAACTAATCCTCATAAATCATTAACCATCACACATCATTAGTAAATCAACATACACACGAATGCCTACGCATCATCACAAATCATTATTACTAATTATTATCTCTTATTCGCACATGGATATACACTTTAATTCATCATCTATTCATCGACATGAACATAATTAACAGAAGTCATAAACAATGCAAATTAGCCTTCCTATTTCAAGTACTCTTCGAGAGCTAACCATATGAACAAACGGCATCGAAAACGCCTTAGAAACGACTCCGAAAACATCAAAACAAGTAAGGGTGCGCGACAAAATTTCATGCGCGCGTGGCACGCCAAATGGGGCGCTTGGCACGCAACACATGTGCTCACAGGTCTGTAACGACGCGTGGCACGCAGCCAGGGGGTGCATAGCACGCGTGGGCCTGTTCTATGACGCGTTTTGCTTCGAAAATTTATTTTTTAACACACTATAAGCACTTATTTGATCTTATAACTCATATAATAATTCCAAGCATGTTGATACTTAAAAGCACTTATTTTAATTCACTAACAACTTAAAAAACAACTTAAATGAAAGATTTCAAACTCATTTAATATACAAAAACCCATTTTTCATACAAAACTCATTTATCAAAACAAACTCATTTATCATAAAACTTCATTTATGACAACAACATAACAATAGAATAATAGAATCATGGGTTTTCATATAAACATATTCATGTAATAACATATATATCATGAATCATTCATTTAACAACAATCAATCAAATAAAAGTAAACACATTCCCAAGGACCCAACCTCAACCAGGAGATGAGAGAGTTTGGGAATGGAGAAGAGTCTTTCTCCCCTCTTTATGAACCATCTCATGAACTTATAACTACTCTCATACCTCTAGCAATTGAGATATTTAGTCCTTCACCTTCAAGTCTTAATCTCTTCTACTCTTCTCTTCTTCACTTTCTCTTTCTACCTCTCTTTCACAAAAATGATAAGAGTGAAATGAGAGCTCTGAGAAATGATCCTTTCAATTTATTTTTCCTCAATTTTTACATCTCAACCATCAATCAACTTTTCCTCATTTCTTTTCAATTTAAATATTAATTTATATTTATAATCCAATAGTTTAAAACCCCACTTTATTTCCTCAATTTTTTTTCAAATTGAGAGGATCCTTTCTCGAGAGCTCTACTCTCCTTCATCTCATTCTAACCTAATCACTAAAAGACCAAAACACCATTGCTCTTAACTTAAGCCCAATAGGCCAAGTCAAATTCTATTTTAACCTCATAACACTATTCACAACTAATTAATCAATTCCTCTACTCTTTCCTATTTTGGACACTATCTCATAATTAAATCACCAATCAATTATAAAATACTATAAAAAGCTAATAACTATAGTTAATTCTAATTAAATAAAATTACGGATGTTACACACGGGCATTTTTAATATTATTTTTAATATTTCTTTAAAAATATATTTCTAATATAAAAAATATATCTAATATTATTTTTTTTTATAGCTTCTTTCCTCCTCCGGAGAAATATGTTTGACAAAAATCAAAACTTAAATTCAAACCATTACTTTTTAATCAAATATATATCCCCTAAAAAAACTAATTAAACATAAGTTTAAATTTATACTTACTAAAATTATGTTTTCTATAATCTGATTGTTCAATTTTAACCGAAAAATCAGACACCCATATATACATAGCATGAAGAAGCTATAAATGATTCACAAAATCTGAAATTGAATTTTTTTTCTTAATGAAATTTGTCTAGTAAATACGTATTCCAATGCACTAAGAAATGAGATGCTTAGTTTTTTGGTTTCATGAGATATTTAAAGTCCATTTGGACTGGTACAATAAAAAAAAAATTTGTGAAAATCGATGAATAAATTTTAATTAAAATTAATTTATTCATTATAGATTTTGTAATTTTTTTTCTCTTTTTATTTTTCCATAGTATCAAACGGACCTTGAATTTAGTCATTTCTTTTACTTTTGATACCGACATTTCACCTCCATAGTCAAGATGTGACAATATTTTCCAGACCAAAACATATACGTGGGATGTTCCAAGCCTTTACAACCCTTTTAATTTGATATGGCCACAAATTTCTTGATTTTGTTTGTTTTTATAGTATCTTCCCTACCTACTATCGCGCGTTTTACTTAAAGCATTACATTTTTAAAAAAAAGTAAATGTTAGGGGCACTAGTTAAGATAACCAAAAATAATAATATTATCTTGGAATTTGTGAAATTAACATCTTAAAAGTTTAAATTTTTGTTTTTTCAATGCATAATTTTTCTTTTGTTTCCCTTTTTAGTTCCTTAACTAGTGCCTCAGGGGCACTAGTTAGCAAGACCCTTTTTATTTTACTTTTCTTCTAATATTTTATTTTGTTAATAATTTATAGATGTCTTAAAATGTATAATTTATTTTTCTCAAAGTATTCAAATAATTTTTTTGAGAAAAAAGTACTAAAAATTTTATAAAATTTTAGTATATTAAAATTCATGTTTGATGAATCTTTTGCTAAAAAAGTTTTTGATATTCGATTTATAACTATAGCGGCTCTCCCCAACATTTTGGACTTGCTCCGCCACTACACAAATTGGACTTGGTAAGGATCCTTGTCAAAAGCGTTTGTCAAGAAAACACCATAACCCACACTTTAGACATCAGCATCATAGCTTTATCGAAGGACAAAGAGGAGGAATATAATATATTGAGAAATATAAAGTAATTCACCTTAACAGAGCATATACCTTGACTATCAAACCTGAAAATTCAAGAAGGCTCCTCATTAGAAATAAGAATTAATTCAAGGGTGCTTCTATGGTGTAGTCAATATTTTGACAATATTGAAAAAGTTATTTGAATAGATCAATAGGAGTAAAGTCTTTATTTGGTCCCACCAAATCATAATTATATGGTGTAGTTCTATAATTGTATTTCTGTGTATCTTCAGAAATCTAAAGGTGTGAGTTTTCTCTATCATAAGATCGAGATTTTGGCTCTCATACCAGAGTTTTCGCAGAGTTTTTGGGGCAGAGATTCATGCGTTAGTTGTAAGATAAACGTTGAAGTTCATTTTTTGTGTATTGTACTAAAAGTCTGTAATTAGACAATAGATCTTTTCTTTCTATGAGTCTTGCCTTTATTCTTGGATTAACATAAGGTCTATCCATATATAGCAGGTTTTTTAAGCATCTATATTCGAATTCTAATTTTTGAATTCTTTTTCTATAGACTTTTAGATTTTTTCTTTCTTCAGCTAAGTTCATTACTAGCGCAGGTAGTAAGTGTAACAGGTTGCGGAAGTTTAATTTAGATTCTTTTATCTAATTTTTCGAGTTGTAAGGACAACTCTGCTACTGAGCTTTGTAGCTTATTTAATTCTTTTAGTTCTGAGATTTCAAAATCTCTTTATGGGGGTGCTACCCTAAGGCTTTGGCTTCTAATTAATGGTGTTTCGTCTGTTTCTTCAAACAGATTTTTGTCATCTTCTATTAATGAACAACTCATCCTTGCCAAGGTTTTGAATATAGGTGACTCTAACGTCACTATAGGGGTGAATAATTCATCAATATGAATTATATCTTTTCCTGTAAATTCTATGCTATGATGTGAATTACTTAAAGCATAATTAATTCTATAGCATATCGTAAAAGGGTGATTTCCTTTTTTCATAAATTTTGAATCTTCTAATTTGTAATTAAAGATTATGGATCTGTCCAGATCTTTATCCTTTAGGGATAATCCTATTTGTAAGTTTATATCAAACTTAATTTTTCCATATTTTAAATTGCATCTTCCTTGTGCAATTATAGATTGTCTATCATTTGTAATTCTAGAGTCTCTTAGAATTATATTTAACGGTGTATCAATACCTTTCATGAAAGTACTTTTGATTAAAACTTGAATGGTTGATATGTGAACATAACCAATTTTATTTCTTTCTTTTTCAGAAAGACTTGAATTTTTTTTTTGAATTTGTGTTCTATCTATGGTGGATATGAATATATTTCCAGAAGTAGAATCGATTGGAATTGCTTCTTCTCCTACCATTATTCCAAATTTCAAAATATTTTTCCTAAAGAAAAGTTTTTTTAATTTTATAGACTTTCTTTTAAAGTTTTCTTCAGCAGTTAGAGATAAATCTGCTTCTTCTATTTTGTGATCTTGTATGATATCAGCAGAATAACTAGATGTTTCTGCAAAAAGTGAGATTTCAGACATAATTTTCAAAATTCTTCTGAATTTTCACTAATATTATCGGGCAGAATGTTTAAAGTTTTTATTAGACTATAAATTCGAGAGTTTTTTAGTCTATAATGTATACTTGCAAAGTCTCCATAGAATTGTCCTTGAAAACATTCTATGTATTTAGAATTTTTAGTAAAATTGTTTAACTCATGAACAAAACATTTTAATTCATGTTCTTCGAAGTCTCCTTCGATAGTTTCTTGAATTTTTTCGAGAAAAACCTTTTCTTGGTAATGATTAAATTTGAATTTGTCTAAAATTATCTTAGCCAAATTTGGTTCAGGGATCCTTTTTAGTAAATAAGTTACCTTTTTATCATAGTTTTCCATCAAGACTAATTCTAAGTATGTGTGACCAGAACTAGGTTCTGTGTGTTCAATTTGAAAAAAAAATTGAAAATAATTTTTGAGTTCTAAAATTTGAACTTTCCATTGATTATGCAAACAACACAATATAATAAATAAGTGATGTAATAATAACAATCATATCTGATATGATTTTCTTTGTTTCTGGTTTTATTGAATTCTTCAATTCGAAGGTGTTTGTGTTGTCTTGGGATATAATCTGTTTGATTATATTGTTTTATGTGGTTGATCCCTCCAGAGTATTACCTCAAGGATCTAGCTCCTCCAGAGTATTACCTCAAGAGCTACTTCTTAGAAATGATTCTAAGGACAGAAGATAAATCTTCAAAAACTAGTTAATAGTTTCGTATTTCTTTCAACTGTAATTTACAACTGAGCTTAGTGCTCTTATTTATAGTGGAGAAGGGCTCACATTAGGTAAACGTCCCTTTCCATGACATTGTACATGCACTCAGAAAAGTGACACGCACTCACACAACAGTGACATGCACTTAGAAAAAGTGATGCGCACTAAAAAAGAAAAACGCATTAAGAAAAACGACAAATAGGTTTTTACATTATTTATCACTAAGTGGTCCCCATCTGACTCAGATGTGATTAGGTACCACTGCACACTTTAACTATCTACATGACACATGGCTCTGTGATGGAGGCTTCCTTGTTTTCTTGTGCCGACGGTTTTTCTGGACAATTTTCACATTTGTGTCCTTTGTAATACTGTGAAAAGTATTGACAGCATTCTTCTTGAATTAACTTGGGTAATTTTTCAAGACCATCTTTCAATTGGTCAACCTTTTCTTCAAGGTTTTTGACTGCCTTGATGTCTTTGTCTTTTGCGGGCTTTCTAGAGTCACTGTATACGACCATTGATGAATCTTCGTAAATAACTCTATAGTTTGTCTGGGAAGACAATCTAGTGATCTTCTGGCGAAAGTGTTTGATCTGTTTAAGGTAAATGGCGGGATGCCATTCAGTTGTTTCTCTGTTCACCACTGGATATTCTTTATTTGAAATTCCAATCTTGATGAGGTATAAGGGTTTTGTTGTAAGTTCCAGAGTGATCTCATCGTACCATGGATATGTGGACTCAATTTGAATAAAAATTTCTTTTCCTTTGGCAAACAAGTTGTTGAACTTTTGTGCCAAATTTTGTAACTCCTTTGGAAAGAACTTGAGTTCTCCAAAAGTTTTTCCAGCTTGTTCTTCCAGGTATATGGTATGGATCAACCCATTTTGAAAGAAGGATAGACATATAGTACTGTCTATTCCGGGTAGTACGACTGCTTTGGTGCAACCAACTCTGCTAACTGGGTAGAAGCATTCAGTAGTAAATTCTTCTATATAGTGGTTTAGCCATTTCCATCTAAGACTGAATTCCATATAAGTTGGATCAGTTATCTGGAAATTCTTTTGATATTCGAGCTGGCGAATTTTGTTGACTGACAGCTTCTTTTTTGACTCCATTGTTGGAGATTTTTGAAGATTTTTTGCTGTTGTATTCTCTTTGTATGCTCCATAAAGCGCATGTTCAGCTTCCTTCATGGTTTTGTATCCCTTATGACGCACATTCTTGCCAATGATGTGCTGTTTAGCTATTGCCCATTTTCTATAGATCCCCTTCATTGGACCATAAAAAATGACATAAGCTTCAAACTTTCCCATTTCATTGTCTACGGGATCGCTTGTTTGAATGGTTGTTAATAAACCATTTTTTCTGGCTTCTTCTTCCTCTTCTTCGACCTTATCTGCCCAGGACTTTTTGCTGTCTGAAGTTGTTTCTGAAGGTTCCGCTTCTTGTTCTATATTCCAACCGCTGGGTACTATCGTTTCAGTAGGAATTTTTGAACTTTCTGGGGCTGTATACTTTACATAGTAGTCATACTTTACAGAAGGTTGTCCTAGCAAATCCCAATTTTCTTGGTTCTTTCTTTCATGATTTTCGTTTGTTGTCATTTTTTGCAAACCTTTGAGTGTTGTAATCATCTCCCCCCTCTCGGCAGAGATTTTTGCTCTTTTGATTTCTAGGGCGACAAGTTGCTCATCCTTTTGCTTGATGTTGTTCTGAAGTAGCTTTATGGCTTGCTCCATTCTCTTGCCAGTGTATCTGCAAAACTGTTTTGCTCAGATTTTATATATTGAATATATGGCTCGAATTGTTGTAATTTCATCTGCCATCTTATTAATCTGCCTTGTTTATGGTCAGCTTTAATTTTATATCTCCAAAATCCTGTAAGATATTTAGAGTCTGTACGAAGAAGGAATCTTGACGGTAATAAGTCAATCTTCCATTTTTCTAATATTTTTACACACGCCAGAGTTTCTAGTTCCTGAATATGGTATCTAGATTCTGTATCTGTAAATGTACCAGAAATATATTTACATAAATGTAATTTTTCAGTATCCTTTATCAGGATTTTAGAAGCACTATAATCAATGCCCTTTTTGGTATCTGTTCCTTCTTTCGAAGTTTCAGATTGTTTTAATTGAAGATCTTTAAATTCTTCAATTTTGTATCCTTTCTCATTTAGAGAAAGTTTTGCTTTACCGTTGGGTAAGGCTCTCATACAACCTGCCCAGGTTGTTTGTGATGCATCTGTTTCTACAATCAAAAAATCTTTTATTGTTGGATTGTATAGTTCAGACAAAACTTGAATTTTTTCTTTAATAGTTTTAACAATATCAGAATCGGTTTCAGTCCAAGACCAAGGAATTTTTTCTGAAATTTTTCTTTGCAAATGTTTTCTTTCTTTTGCTAAATCTTTGAAAAATCCTTCATTAGCAATATAATTTAAACATTCAAGAAATCTTTGAATTTGTTTTCTGTCAGAAAGTTCATTTGGAAAAGCTTGTATTTTTTCTTGGGTATGCGGTGCTAGTCCTAGTTCCCCATTCTCTTTTAAAATTAGACCAAGGTATTCTATTTCTTTTTGTAAAAGTTTTGATTTCTTTTTTGAAATTACAATACCCTTTTCTTTAATTCTTAGAAGAACAGTTTCTATATCTTGAAGATGTTGTTCTTTACTTCCTTTTGTGAAAATAAGTATATCATCTATATATGCCAAACATATATGAGCTAAACCTTCAAGAGATTTATCCATAAATCTTTGGTATATTGATGGTGCTTGTTTTAATCCAAAAGTTAAAACATTCCATTCGTAGTGTTTTTGAGGTGGACATGAAAAAGATGTTAATGGTTTTGTTTCTTCAGCTAGTCTTAGTTGATAGTAACCAGACTTTGCATCTAAGGAAGAAAACCAATTACATCCTTTTATCTTTTCTAAAATAAAATCTTTTCTTGGTAATTTATAAGAATCTCCTACTGTTGCCAGATTAAGTTTTTTATAATTAATTACCATTCTTCTCTTACCTCTTTTTATTTCGTTGTAGTTTTCGACATAAAAAGCTGGTGCAGAATGTGGACTTGATGAAGGTCTAATAAGATCTTTATCAAGTAGATCTTTACATTCTTGTTGAAATTCTTCAACATCTCTAATAGAATATGGAATTCTGTTTGGAACATTTATCTCGTCATTAGGGTTTTTAAGTTTGATGACTATAAGTTCGTGATTAGTGTTTTTAACACTATCTAAAGGGTTATCTGAACAGACTTCATCTAACCTTTCTTCTATGCTAATATTGAAACTTCTTTCTTCCCATATTGTTCTTAGTTCTCTAAGGTTTCCTTTAATAAGATTTAAGATTTCGTTTCTAGTAACTATTTTGGTGGTTACTATTTTGCTATTCTTAGGATTTCCCAAATCCTTCCATTGAAGTGATATAGTATCCTTTCTTTGAGTAAAAGGTTCATATAATTTTAAAAAGTTATTTCCTATGATTAGGTCTAATCCTGAATCATGGAGGTAAATTGTTGGAATAAAAAACTTATATCCTTCAATTTCTATAGACACATCCCTAAGGTTAAACCATATCTGATGTTTTGATTTATCTGCAACTATTATTTCTTTTGGCTTGGTTAATCTTTCCCAATTTCTAGAGATAGATTTTTTCCAAAAACAAAGGGTTGTTCCTGTGTCTACATAGGCTAAAAGGTTTTTATTTTTTAATACTATTTTAATAAATGTAGCACTTGGGTTTCCTTTACCAAGTATCTTCTTCGACATCTGAATCTGTTTCTATACAGTATTCGTAAATGTCTTCATCAGATTCTACATCTGATTCTATAGGTTCATATCCCATTGCATATATCGCATGTAATACATTTTTCTTAGGATTTTCCTTCTTAGGACACTCATTTGCATAGTGACCTTCTTCATGACATAACCAACATGTACATGATTTTTTGCCTTGTGGGCATATTTTCTTCCTAGGGTAAGGTTGTTTTTTCCTAAAGAATTTTTTGTTTCCTTTTTTGAATTTTCTAAAAGGGATTTTCTTGAATTTCTTTCTTTTATAAGTTTTTTGTGACCTTATCTTTTTAGGTTTCCTTTTAGAGTTGCAACCATAGTTTCCTACTTTGTCTTGTAATTTACTACAACAAAGGGATATTTGAGCTTCTTTTTTGGCTATCTTCTGACTACATATTTCTTGAAGCCAAATTTTTAGAGAGGTTATTCTTCCTCCTAAAGTATCATCTACTTTTCCTTCTGCTAATGCTGAAGTAAAAAATATTTTAACTTGAGCTGATACTTTTTCTGATAACTTGTCATAGAATAATTCTAACAAATTTCTAGAGATTCTAGTACTATTATCTATGTTATAGTAATAGTCCTGAAATTTACAAATGAAATTATCTACATAGCACATATTGCAGATTTTTAGGTTGGTGATTTTCCAAAGGTTTTGGTCAGAGAATGCTGTTTTTGATTGAACGGAGTCTTTCCATCCTTTAAATTCTTTTACTAGTAAATTATAGACCCAGTCTACTACTAAGATTCCTGTTAAGGGTATTGTTTCCATTACTTCTGGTGGTAGGGTAGAAATGTATTTGTAAGCATTTCCTCTAGTTTTGTATTGTAGGTAGTTAAAAATATCAACCGCTCCTAAATTTCTAAGATCTTCATTTAGTTGGATTAACACACTATTTGTATTATACCAATCTCTAAGATCTTTTGCTGCATCAACGCTACAGTCTATATCTAAAATTCCTTGTCATTGAAATGGATTTTGAGAAGGTACATAATAATGTGGTACTTTCTGGAATTTTTGTTTGGTAAATTCTCTTTCGAATTCTGCAGGCCTTTTTGTTCCTGATGTTTCTGCTGGTTCAAATTTTACAAAATGAGGGTTTTCATTTTCCTCCTCTACTTCTTCTTCAGAACTAAAATCATAAATGATTTGATTTTTCTCTTTTGGTTCTTCGTCAACTACTTGACTCTTTCCTGATATATCTAAAGAGACCATGAGTCTTTCTAGATTTTCTAATTGCCTATTAAGGGCTTCTTCTGTATCGTCCATTAAAAGAAATTAGTTGGTGGTTTGATTCTTAATTGTGTGGAGTCAGATATTTCTAGGATTTCTTTCTGTTTTCCCTTTTCTTTCTCCCCCCTTTTAAGAAATTGAGACAACTCATCCAAATATTCCTCTCTATTTTCTAAAAGTTTTGAAAAATCTTCCATTTTAATGTAGATTTTTTCTATATCTCTTTTCTGTTCTTCTTCAATTTCATCCATTCTTTGATGAAATTTTTGATAACAACAATTTTTGATTATGTAAGCCAACATACATGCTATATTGTTTAGTTGTGGGTTTGTTGTATGAAAAAGATGAGGGTATTTATGAGATTCATCTTCTTCATAACAGGCAAAATTTTCTTCATGAAAATTCCATGTTTCATAAGGTTTATATTTACCTTCTCCAGATTGTATGTCTTCTAGATGAGTTGTTATTTTCTCTATTCTACATTGTAGGTCAGAAAAGTTATTTAAAACTTTTTGTAATTTATTTGTTAGACTTTCTTCAGTCATCGTGCGATATCCCGAAGTTTTTTCTGAAGGCTTTTAGCTAGTTTCTTATATTCTCTAGCTAAATAGAAGTTTCCTGAGTTTCTAAACCAATAGTGTAGTCTTTCGAACCATCTAATTTGAATTTTGTATAGTGCAAGATCAGCCAGGTTAGGTTTAAAGCTGATTATTGGATAAATTAATCTTCCACATGGACTTCTTAGGAATTCATTCCCGTGTCGTTTTACTATCATATTATTCATTGGACTAAACTTAATTGCTATAGATTAGCTACCAAATTTTGCTACTAAATTTGTGCTAATGGGTTGCTTGGTTTCTAGCCATTAGATTTGAGATTTGCACATAGAAATTTTTGTGCCTTTGTCACACTAGATCATGACTTTTTTGATGAAGTTATTTTAATGACTGCATGTTAGAATTCTCCTTAATTCAATGGATACCAAAAGACGAGACAAAAGATCCTCCTCCCAACATCTAATATTTTTTCTCTATTTTCTAAACTCTTCTCTTGTTTCATTTTTCTATTTCACTCTCTTTCGACACCACATAGCCAAAAATGAGTCGAACAACTCAATTCAGCTCATTCAAAAGTAAATATTTTTTGTCTTCAAAACAAGTAAAAAAAATAGATCTTTGAACCTTTAATTTTGATTTTAAAAGGCATAAATTGAAAACACACACACAATCAAACGAATTGTGAACTATTAACTAAAACTCAACTCATTTAGTTCACAAATCAAGTTCAACGAGTTAATAATCGGATGGATTTCTAAATTATGTTTAAGTTGGCTTGACTCTTTGTCACCCGACTGATACTAAATCTCCATTGCTCTATCAAAACTCTCTCTCTCTCTCTCTCTCTCTCTCTCTCTCTCTCTCTCTCTCTCTCTCTCTCTCTCTCATAAATAAAACATCAAGGTGTACAATTAATTAAAACATGCATGTATCAGAGGTAATTTCATTTCGTAGTAGTGGAATTAAATGAACATAACATATATGTCATAATTGAACATACATAGACTATGAGTTCCAAAGCATTGTTAATAATACCTCAAATTATCCATATAAACAAGTCATGGATATAACGTAAAAACAAGGTCATAGAACATAAAAGATTCATGTTCAATATATCGAATAAGAAAATAAATATTTATCCGACTCGATGTTACAAATGTCAATAAGGATCATCTTATATACACAATTTTAATATATAACCAAAATAAAATAAAAACATATAATACATATACCCTCTCTCTCTCTTTTTCTTTTTTTACATTAATGTATAGTACATCTTCTTCTTATAAACGAGTATATACAATACCTTTTCATGCATGTAACACTACATAATTTCAGGCTTTGCAGCGTGGAATATGCACTAACTAAAACATGAAAACAAATAATAACATCAAAAGGCACTAACTAAAACATGAAAACAAATAATAACATCAAAAGGACAAATATTATTAGAAATTGCACTACTTATCAAATTTCTACTTTGGTGCTTCATTGTAGTTGCATGATATCTTCTATAAGCAAAGTAATATTAGCATAAGAAGATCCACCTTTTTCAATAGTGTTTTTTGCAATCTCACTAAGTTCACTAACCCTTTCTCTTCTCTCTTTACTCTCTACTCCCTCCTCATCCATCACATTACATATTGCCTCCTTAATAACTTCTTTCTTCACAACCACACCTAATTTCTCTTCCTCTCCCCACTTCATTAGAACCTCAACACCAAGACTCACACCAATCCTCAAAACTTCAATAACAAGTTTCTCATTCAAAAATTGGTCACCAAATAACGGCCAAGTTATCATCGGAACACCAAAACTTATCCCTTCAAGCGTTGAATTCCAACCACAATGTGTCAAAAATCCATCAATCGAAGCATGTGACAAAATCACCATTTGTGGGGCCCACCCTCTAATTATTAACCCTCTCCCTTTATTTCTTTCCTCAAATTTTTCATCACTAATCCATTTTTCCAACTCTTCACTTTTACCAATTCCATCCCTAATAACCCAAATAAATGGCTTTTTTGTTGATTCTAATCCCAAAGCCAATTCAATAAGTTGTGAAGAAACCAAGTTACATAAACTTCCAAGACAAACATAAACAACAGATTTTGGCTTATGTAAATCTAGAAACTTTAAACAATTATTTTCACTTATTGAAGCTATATTACCTCTTTGAGCCTTATCTAAGCTATCTTTGTTGCAAAGTGAAACAGGACCAACACACCAAACCTTATCATTTCTCATCTTTTTATAATCCTTAACATATTCTTTCTCTAACTCCTCAAAACTGTTTATGATTGCACCATATGATTTCATTTCAGCTTCTAGTATTTTCTCAGTATATTCCTTTAGATTTTCCTCTGTTATTAGTCCTGGAACCTGCTCATTGGTGACTTGAATATGATCAGGTATATCAGGAACAGAGAAAAACTCAGAATCTGAATTGATACTTGCATGAATATTTGTAATTAATACCTTGAGGGTGCAATGAAGACAGAAACCAGAAAAACCATGAAATGAAATCCTAGGAATGTGATGTTTTTCAGCAATTTGAGAAGTCCAAGGGATGCAAAAATCAGAGATAATGCAATTTGGTTTTGGTGACAATTCATCAAAGAGTTCCTCTGCTTGTTTATGAAGCAAAGAAACTGCATGGAAAAGATTGTACATCATGTCTTGTGAAATGGTAACCATATCGAAATTCTCGCAACCGTCGGGTAATCCAACCTCTTTTGATGGAAAATTTAGGGTTATTAGTTTGATTTGGAGGCCATTGGAAACAGCACGAGAAAGAACAGAAGTAAAACGTGATGCATTTTGTGGTGTAGTGAATATGGTAACAATGGCACCATGTTGTGCTAAGAGTTTTGCTATGTCTATCATTGGGATAATGTGACCTTGGGCTATTAAGGGAAATAACACAAAGTGAGGAACATTAATGTTTGCTTGCAAAACCATGTTGGAAATTTAATAATAAGGAGTTCTTATGTGTTGGATTTGAAAGTGTGTTTCTACTTCCAATTATATAGATAGAAACCATTTTGTTGGGTAGTTCAATGGTGAAGAAGTAAATTAAGTCCATAGTTTTCGCAGTTAAAATAATGAGATACAATAAAATTTATTGATTTAATGATAATGATAAAAACAAACTATTTTGTACTAGTAAAACGTTTGTATAATTAGAACAAAGAAAATATTATATAATCCCTCAGTCCCACAATGAATGAGCTAGTTGATTGTTTAACGTAGGAGCGATTGTTGGGCTCGGCCAGCCCGAACACTTGCCCGGGCTCGGCTCAATTATTATTATTTTTTTGGTTTAGAAAAATAAATTAATGGGGCAAAACAGAAAAAGAAATGGCAAAAACAACCTCTCACAAGACGCACTCTCTTCCAGCTCACGCAAGTCTCTCTGCCTCAATCTCAATTTTGGTGTTGTATAGGAAGCTTCACAGGACTTTTTGATTTGGTGTTTTCAACTAGTAAAGCACTTATTGTGATGATTTTTGATATGTGATGATTGATTAATTTGATTTGGCTTGGCTGCAAGGAATATAAGAATGCCATCATTGTGCATTCTGAAAGTTTCTTTGCCTGAGCTTGTTCAAATTGTAGAATAATTTGAGGAGAAAGTTGATGCTTCTGCCAAAACGGAGGTATCACACTTTTAAGCTTGTGTGTGCAATATTATGACTTTTTCACTGCGAAATATTTTCAATAATGTTATTTTGACAACTAAAAAGTTGTCCGACAATCACAAAACGTGGGACCCGCCACCTTTTTGTTATTTTTTATTTTTTTTAGCCTGCTTCGATTTGCATGCATAGAAAGAAAAAGTTAGTTGTCCACCCGAGACAACTTTTTTGAGTGTTCAAATAACACTCCTCAAATATTTTATCCATATTGTAGGTTTTTCAGTTAAGGATCTTTGCGAAATAACTTTCGAAAATAATAATAGTAACTTACCTACTAAATTTGTTTAAACTACAACATGAGTACATCACTTTGATATCAATGAGGTTAAAGTTAATACGTGCACGGTTATTGATTGTGGACAGACAGAGTATAACAGTGACAAATTTTACTATAGGCACAACTCCAAATAAAAATTAGAGAAATGCCAAATATCTTCTGTAATTTTAAAATTCGTCAAATATCTCTTTGCAATTTTGAAATGGGCAAATATCCCCCTGTAATTGTAAAACGTCAATCAAATATCCCTCTCCAAATAGTGTTACCCTTATCGTTCATGTTTTTTCCTGTTTCGACCACTCCACTGGAATCACTGTCTCCGTCGATGGCTCCGATGGCTCAGTCGTTGAGTAAATCTCTCGAATCGAGTTCGATCAACGAGATGCGGCTTCATAATACTAGCTTATGAAGGCAAATGTTGTGACTCATAAATTATCTTCATAATCAATTTTGTTAGTGCAAGAAATACTAGTTTATTGCTTCAAAAAAAAAATACAGCTTATTGTGGAGAGACAAGAGTATGGGTCCGTTTGTTTTAACTTTTAAAAAAAAGATTTTATCTTTGTATTTTTGAAAATAGATTTTATAAAATCGTTTTTCGAAATATTATAAGTTTTTTCTAAATTCAAATACTAATTTTGACAATATATAACATAAACATACATTATTGAATATCAAAACATAGTCAAAATCTCAATTTTTACAAAAAGTTGTATTTCAAAAATAATTTTTATGAAAATCTATTTGAAATAGCTTCAAAGAAAGTGATTTTTTTGAAATGTTGATATCCAAAAAAAAAATCAATAAAATGATGAAATGCCTAAAATGACATTTGAAGAATAACTATTCAAACAAAAATTTTATTTAAAGCTTTTATAAAAAATTTCTTTGTAAAATTTTTTTATACAAAATTATATTACACTATAAGAATCTATTTTTAAAAAATCTATAACAAACGCACCCTATATAGGTTCTAGAAGATTTCTAATTTTAATTGGTGATGTAAGAACATGTGCAATACGTTGGATTATAGTGGAATGGTGCATGGATGTCACTATAATAGAATCATGTGGATCTAATAGCATTCTTTATGATTACCACAGATTGGACGCAAACAAAAAAGTTAGTGGGGGCAGTGATGTGAAGATTCAGTTCCATTGAATTTGTCAAAGGAAAAAAACATACTTGGAAATGAGAGGTGTCCACTAGAAAGAAAACTTATCGACAACTTCTCTATTTGTTTTTTTTGTAACTGATATTTGCTGCAATCACATGAGTTTAAATTGAGTTAATTTTGTAAAATTTATTTACTAACATAATTTACCTATTTTTTTTGTGTAAATATATATTTTAATACTATTAAATTGAGAATATATGCTACATCTTTTTCTTGGCCAAGTTTGAAAATGCTACATTAATATTAATTGAAGAATATACAAATAAAAATTTCAGACTTAATATCATTTTGAAAATTTAAAGTCATTAGTTTTGCGATGTAAGCGGTAGAAATAAAAAATGAGTAAATCACCAATCTTACTATTTTTATTCTCTAATACTATTTTTATACGTACTAAAATTATGTTTTACATAACCAATAGTTCAATTTTAACTGAAAAATCAGACACCCATATACATAGCATGCAGAAATTATAAATGATTCACAAAATTTGAAATTGAATTTTTTTTTTTTTAATGAAATTTGTCAAGTAAATACGTTTTCCCATGCACAAAGAAATGATATGTTTAGTTTTTTGGTTACATGAGATATTTAGTTTGGTCGTTGCTTCTAGACTTTTGAATTTTGATACCGACACTTCACCTCCATAGTCAAGATGTGGACAACATTTTCCAGACAAAAACATATACTACGTGGGATGTTCCGAACCTTTTCAACCCTTTTAATTTGATATATGGCCACAAATTTCTTGATTTCGTTTTTCTTTTTATCGTATCTTCCCTACCTACAATTGCCTTTTTTTACTTAAATCATCACTATTACTATTGTTTCTTACTAAATATTGGAAAGACGCTGAAAAATACAGAAACATCAATGACATGACACTCTTTTTATTTTATGATGAAACAGTAATAGTATAGGAGGTACTCTACTCATCCTCATAGAATAAGTACATGGAGTACTTAATCCAAAGCACAAAACAGAGATGCAACCCCAATCAAAACAAAACCAATCAGGAACTAACACTAGGAGTTTCAACGTCCAAACAATTGCCTAACTATACAGTCAAAGAGGTTAACATGTCATTCGTAAAACATACAAGGAGAATTAGCTTTCTTAGCCAACAACTATTTTCAAGACATGCGTTTAATCCTATCGAAGACATCACATAATATCGGTTCTTTCTTTGAAAAGATTTTCTCATTTATAGTCCACCAAAGCGCCCAAACAACCGATTGTCAAACAATAAGGATCGCCCGATAGGTTTTCTTACCTCGATTTAGAGGATAAAAAACTTTCCAAGAGAACTTCAACAACTTCAAACCACCTATACACTTCAACCCAAATTGCCCAAGCAAAAGGACAATCTGGAAGGAGGTGATTCTCCGATTCCAGACAATCTCGGCACATAACACAATTGGGAGACCCACTCGAGAGGGGCAATCCCCTAGCTAACAAATTGGACTCAGTAGGGATCCTTGTCAAACGTGTTTGCCAAAAAAACAACATAACTTTTGACGGAGCTCAACTAACCTAAACCCACACTTTAGACATCACCACGGAAGATAAAGAGGAGGGAGATAATCTATATTGAGAAGAATAGATTAATTCACCTTATCAGAAAACATACCTTGACTATTAAATTGAAAAATCCAATAAGGCTCCTCATTAGAAATAAAAACCGATTCAATGGACGCCAAAATACGAGACAAAAGATCCTCCTCCTAGCACCTAATATTTTTTTCTTTGTTTCTAAACTCTTCTCTCATTTCATTTTTCTATTTCACTCTCGCAAATCGAACACCATGACTGAAAATGAGTCAAGTTGAACTCACCTAAATTTAACTTGATGAGAAATTATTCAGTTTGATACTTGACTCGAGTTCAATACGAATCATTTTTTAATTCAAATTTGACTCATTTAAAGTTTACAAACAACTCAGTTTAGCTTATTCAAAATCCAAAAGTTAGATCTTTGAACCTTTAATATTGATTTAAAAAGGCATAGATTGAAAGAAAAAAAATAGGGTGAGACACCCTTAAAACATCAAACAAAAGGATGTTCACCATCTCTGCATGTGGGAATTCTAAAAAAATGTCAACTTCTCAACATTAGCCGATCCTAACTTTGTTAAAAAATCAACATTAGAAAATAAGAAAGGTGGACTTTCCAATCCAAGTGAAGACGGTCCTTAATGCTTGCTGTGATTATCCGCATAACAATGGAAAGAATAAAAATCCTTAAAAATGCACCAAAGTGTTCCCAAGAAAAAATAATTGCATTGAAATAAAATATTGAACTTTTGAGGAATTAAATACATAGCTTCAAAAAAAAAAACTTTTATCATGTGTCCTCCAAACATTTATTAGCATTCTTATTAATTTTTTTTTTACTATTTTATTCAATATTATTAATTACTTGACCATATTTTGACAACCATAAAAGTATTTGATATTTTGAAGAAATATTACCACAATTGTTTTTTGGTCCAATATAGCATACATGTTAGTCATGCAATACTGGCAATGTCAAAGGAAATATTGCCACCACAAAGACATCAAAATCCTAACTACAGAGAATAATAAAGCCAATATTCCCCGGGTAGGTCTTAACATAGGCAATCTTGTTTGTAAAATTCTAAGATGTTGAAAGAAAAAAGCAATAAATTTATAAAATTCAATAGAAATAAATGAAATCTGCTAGGAGATGTACAAGTTTCATGAAGTGAAATTAATATACAACAACACACAATCAATTAGAACATTACTTACATCAATAAAGAAGAAGAAAAAAGAAACCAAAGGTCCTTTAGAAGACAGAAAAAAAGGATAACATACAAGGAGGTGAATGCTTACAAGTTACAACAAACACTGTACAAGACGTCAATGTGGAAGGAGCAACATACCAATCCACTCGACCACTTCTAAAAGCTGTTCTTCATAGTTCCTTATTGTTGAGTTGTTGCTAGATTATCTGCCGTATCATGGTTCCTTATTGTGGAGTCAAGCCGATCCAGATGAACTGCTCTCCATGAACATGAGTTAGAAGATTTGAGCAACAAGCCCAAAGCAGCAGAGCATGTTGCCCTTACAACAGCATCAGGTGATCGACTCATTTGCCCAACAAGCATACCAAATACCTAAAATAAGAGACAGATCTCAGTGAAACCTCACTTTTCATGCACCATCGGAGTAATACTTTTTACACTATCGACCAATCACAACTCATCATTTGTATGACTTTTAAGTCAAATAATTCTTATGATCCGATGATCACGATTTATTGATAGTGTAAAAAATCTTTAGTCGGTGCAAATCAATTAAATCCTTCAGGAAATACCTGTGTATGGTAGTTGGCTAAAATATGCTGATTGTCAGATAGAGAGAGCATGCTGCTACATAAGTACATAGCATTTGCCTGAATTATGGGCCATGGTGCATCAAAAGCCTGCCTCATCAAGAAAGTAATAAGCTAAGTTCTCAAGACCTTAGATTTAAATCGTTACAAAAATAATTAACATTGCATTGGTTTTGAAGTCTTCTGTAGGCTTTATTATTGTAGGATTATTCCATGTTCCATAATATTCTCAATGGGGGGAAATCAAGCAGAAATTTCATGAAATTTACAGGAAGACACAATTGATTTAATATTAAAATTTCAGTTATAAAAATAATCATGAATGATTTTATGGTGAAAAACATGCATCTACTGGAATTAATATGTTATGATGTAAAGCAACAAGTGTTGACTCAGTTTGGTGAAAAGAACCTGCACTGTTGACGCCATATAAGTATCCACTCTGGAAAGAAGATGCTGCGTAAATTGCTTTGCAATGTCTCGTAGAAAATCCTCATAGTCACTTCTAAAAAACAAAAAGACAGTTGCAATATTATCTCGCAGGAAAATTGTTAAAAATAATCGCAAAGTTCAATTTTTAAAATCTGTATAATCATACCGGTGATCAGAAAGGAAACTCGATGTGTTTAGTAGGGCAAGCAACCCTTCAATTTCCATCAATGGAAAAACTTGTCTCAGGGTATTCTGTCAGCAAGTTTGTTTCAGAAAAAAATGATTTACCATGTTAGAAGTTTCTCTATGAATCTCCAATTCAAGGAAAATTGAAGATGATGATTGATTACCCGGCAGGCTAGTCGGACACTAGCATCTTCATCATGAAGATGTAAAACTAGACGAGGAATAGCAGCATGCACCTTTGAAAAACAATCAATAGCATGGAATGAGCTTTCTGAAATACTAAGAAGTTACTAGATGGACATTAACAGAGGATAATAGATAGTGTGATTCTATGCCACACGGTTCCCATTCAATCCACTATGGACAACCATCAACTTCATATCAGCTTTGCTGGTGAATAGATGGAAGCCAGAATTCATATTTTAGTCCATACTTTAGAAAATAGGATAAAGAATAAGAAATAAATGCAATCAGAATCAGCAAGATACCTGCTCAACAAATGCCTCTCTTAGTGCCCCAATTCCATAGTTGCTTAGTGCTCCAAATACTGCAAAGGAACTGGCCCGCATCTTTGCATTCATGCTTGTCTGTGTTTAAATTAATAGTATTCAGTATTTCCCAAAAAAGAAACTAGAAAATTCTCTAATCCTTTAGAAACCGAAATACTAAATAAGAACAAGGGTAAAATATCCTTCAAAGCAGAAAATTCTGGAAACAAGAACAAACTAGCTTTAATTTAATATATAGGGTTACACAAATTCCTATTTTTTATAATGGCATAGTACAATGTTGTTGGCTTCTTGCGAAAAGAAAAAGAGAAAAAGATAGCTTTAGTTAAAAAGTTAAAATGTTGTCATTAGATTATTTAGCAAAAAATGAATCGCAATACAATAAGACATCCCAAGTATCAAGTATGGTACCGCTTCAGGCTCTACCAATCATCTCCAGCAACTCATAAAATTATTGATCAAATAAGAAAAATAACAAATACAGATACATACGGAAAAATTGTTTTAGGTAGATATAACTTTATTCAATGTATTAATGAAATTCATATTTAGACTAATAATTAGGTCCAATACTATTACCATTAGCCTAAACTTACTAATAACAAAACTACATAATTAATTGAAGAAAAACCAAGAAACATGTTTACGATCATTAGTTACATACTAATGCTCTCTAACAGCTCCTCTCAAAATTTAAGCTTTATAATGTTACAAGAAGCAAATTTCCACACACATAAATAGAACAATGCATCTGACCGGACCACACTCCGAATCCCATTTTAACCAGTTCAACTGGCCGGTCTGGCCCCGTTTTGAAAACATTGGTTCTAAGCAGAGATATTCAGCACTAATCACTTATTAATCAATACCAACAAATGCTGCCCATTATATTAAATCTAACATTTAATAGTAACAGTTACAGATCATGCAAATCTGCCTGAAGACCTTCATCAAAAAATATTTGAAAAATGTTGGTAGGAACTTAGCAGGTTTGGGTAAACTTCCTGCTGCACTATTGAATCTTAAAAGTAATAGAGGTTTTTTTCTTTTTTCAGAAACGTATTGGTTCAACAATAAAAATGTTGTTTTAGAACAAATAATCCAGTCTGCTTTGAACCACAGCTGAACATGTAAACAATTAATGAAAACTTTCAATTGCATATCTAGAAAAGAAAAATATTGGATATAGTGGCATATGGATGTTATGAAACAAGTAGAATAAAATTCAAATGATATCGAAAAGTAAACCAACCCACTTGTAAATTTCGAAGCCGTATTGAAAGATTAAGCAAAATCGGCTCAACCGCATCATCAGGTGAAGATTCGAGAATCTGAAAACCAAAAAAGCAAAATTATCAATTGAATATTAAATGGTTTTAAAAAGTAAAAATAAAAAATTGAAACACAAGAAAATATTAACTTCACCATCAGTAAGCATGACACTGCAGTTAACTGTACAGATTCATCAGAATCATCTAGCAGAGCTAATATAACACCCAGGACTTGAGTTGTATACTTCAGAATATGAATTGACGGGATCTGCAATATCAATATTTGGAGATGTTAATTCTTTCAGAAGGGAGCAGGAGGAATCATGGTGAGTATAGACGTCAACGTAGAATTGAAAATTAACTGAAAACAATGTTATATCCCATAAGGAGAAAGATTCACTAGTCTAGATTAGATGAACAGTTAGTAATTAGTATTACATAAATTCGACAATTAAGCTAATCAATAATGAAAATAATTCTGCATCCAGTTCTACGTAAAATTTCATAGATTTTCTAAAAATTAAAGTTTAAAATAAAGAAGTTAATCTTCATCTCAGTACTAATGAATAGGATTAATATGAGAACATGCAGATTCCCTAGGGAAAATTGAACATTGAATACAGGAAAAAGTGTAAAGAGTAACCTTAAACTTTATCTGTGTTACAAATAGTCACCATCAACTTATAAAATTCATCCTAATCAGTGCTTAACATCGGTTTTTTTTTACAAAATAAGTTATTTTATTGGCTAATTAACATGATGACTAACTATTAGAGTATGATCCAGATTGTATTGTGTGTATTAGCGTGTATTTTTCATCTGTATTGATTACACTTCTAGATTCTTTTCCAACAGTTGTTCAGTTATGCTTTATGATTCCTGTTGTTACCAACTCGTGCAGATAATTAATGATCTAGTTTAATAAGCAAAAACATTAGAATCTGTTTAGCATTAAGATAATCCAAAATAACTTATTGCAACAATAATGTTTGGTTTTCTGTTTATAACTGTAACCAACACATGCAGTTAATTAATACAGCCTATTGCAACAACAATTGAAGTGTGTGCACTAATTGAG
Source organism: Trifolium fragiferum (assembly GCA_954870985.1). NCBI lineage: Eukaryota > Viridiplantae > Streptophyta > Magnoliopsida > Fabales > Fabaceae > Trifolium > Trifolium fragiferum. The sequence goes on along the minus strand of OX940793.1, from coordinate 52,786,689 downwards.
ACAAACTTAAAGTTGAAGGTATTTAAAACAACTAAATCAATGTTGATATAACTAACATTGGAAATAAGAAACGATGGTCAAATGATGAAATAACAACCTGTACTAATCCTCTCAAACAAAAGCGCCGAACAGTAGAAGACTCATCTGATACACGTCTACATAAGACCTCAACCATTTGCTCCAAAAGCGAACCAAGTCCACCGCTGTATAGTTGATGGTAATAAATAAGCAGTTTAAGTCAACAGTAAAGACCACTTCTAAAATGTCAAAGTAATTAGCAAACAAGTATTATTATGGCAAGATGACAAATGTACAATCCTCGCCACTTGAACTATCAGCTGCAATGACAGGGATCTTAATACACCCCTCACGCCCATGGAAAAACTATAAATTGAGGTCAGAATCAGGTTTTCATGGGGATGGTGGTGTGGGGGGGGGGGGATGGGCTTCAACATAGCGGCTGCAATGACTGCTTCTCAACTGAAATGCTACCGCGACGCAGTCCTGCATAGCACAAAGGGGCCACTATGCGGTCTTGTAGAGCCTAGGAGCCACCACGCTACAACTGCTACTGACTATACCCAAGCCTTATAAACAATATATAGGCCATATTACTAATCGGCGTACTCTTCACAAAAGTAATATAATAACCATATCATAAAACAGAAGGAACATGAGTAGGACACTAAATGTTATAACAAACAAAATCAAAGAGTCGGTAGCTTTCACATATACATCCATAATTTAATACAACCTTCCAATATTACTGGAAGGCAACTTGTAAAAAGTATCATTCTATACGCACCTATAACGAACAAATTCTGACAAGGCAGCAGCAGCAGCTTCCCTTTGGTATTTCTGGGGTCGATCCAACGATCTTATCAAAACTTGGCAAATATTTTGGATCTGTGTTTTCAACAGGACAAATAACTTGGTCAAAATTTTCTATGAGAAAAAGAGCTGTATTACCAAAATAATTAGGAGAATTCTGTTCACAACCATGCAACTTCAAAGAAAGCAAATGATCCCTAATGATAAGCCTTTTTCTATCTTATTTGTAGAGAATCCTAAAGCAACAATAAAACTATAATAACACTGATGATAAGATATGTGCATTTCTTGGTTGTCTTCTACTCCTTGTTCAAAATTTCAGTTGATTCATTTTGTAGGAAAATATGAGGGACGTATCTGGGTGGAGCTTAAAAACAATCTAGGCTTAAATGCAGTTTTAGTCCCCCTATTTTGATATTTCTGAATTTTTGGTCCCCCTATTTTAAAACTCAACTTTTTGGTCCCCCTATTTTCAAAGTAATATTTTTTTTAAATCCCCCTCTCAATTTACTGACGTGGCGCTGAAATTGCTGATGTGGCAAGAATGAATAGGAATTTTTTTTTACATGTCATTTTCTTATCATTTAAAATTGAAATTAATAAAATAGAAACAAATAATTATTTTTCTATAAAAAAGGATGAATGAATAGGAAAATTGAAACTAATAAAGGTGCAGGCTTCAGATCTCAAGAAAAAAACCCCAATCTAAAACATTTGAATTAAAATAAAACAATATCATCATTGTCATAGACCCCGTGAACATGACAATTGCAGATTTGGGTTTAGCATACTCAACAACTTCATCATCATCCTCGCTTTCATCATTCTCATTTTATCCTCAACCCAGAAAATGAGTTCTTTGAATTGAACAACTCCACCCTCAGTTCATCCGATCTCACCCTCAGTTCATCCGATCTATGTCATTTGACAAACGAAAATTTCTAAAATACATGTCAAACACAATCGGCCAATTTTCTTTCTGTGAAAATTACGGATCTGATAGAAAATAAGGAAAATAACATAGAAGAAATTTACACCCATATCTTGAGGCTATGTGTGCAAGAGATAAGATAGGAAGGATACTCGTCACATTTAAGAAAAACAATCAAACAGAGGGAGTGGCACTGATATAAGGATACTCGTTGTAATGGAAGGCCAAGCTTTGGGTGTTGATTGATAAACATCTAGATTTTTTGGTGTGTTAATATTGGGGTTTAATAGTTTAAATATTCTTTTAATTTATGAGTTTGATGAAATTGAGATGGGTGATGAAGAACAAGATGGGATTGAAGGTGTCTGTTCTAAAATTTTGTATTTTGAGGTTGTGTTTGATAAAGAACAAAAGGGATTAAAGAAGATGAAGACTAAATTTTGTTTTTTTTTGTTTATTTTAATATAATAGAAAATGAATAATAAAATTAATAATGATATGGAAACAAAATAATGGCAACACATCTATGCCAACACAGCACCATGTAATTAATGAGGTTCCACATCATATTAAAATGAGAGGGGACTAAAAAAAATGTCAACTTTTAAAATAGAGGACCAAAAAGTTGAGTTTTAAAATAGGGGGACCAAAAGTTCATAAATATCAAAATAGGGGGACCAAAAGTGCATTTAAGCCAACAATCTATTGACAAAGAGAAAGATGGTTATAAATGCAAAAATGAGGCATTCTTCTATTTGGTAAAAGAGAAGAGAAACAGAATAACAATTTAAACATCAAACTAACAAGCCTATGTATTAATCATGTAAAAGGTATCTTAAAACATTGAACCAGTTTGGATACATTTCCGCACCAATACTTGTGTGCAAAGAAATATTAAAAATATTTTACAATAACTATGAGTTTGATAAACAATGACTCTTGTATAAGTAGAAATTACTTTCTAAATCTCAAATGTTTTGAAACTTCTCATATTTATGTTCTCTATATACATCTATAAGCTTATAAGATAGTTTTTGTAAGTAATAACCATAAGTTTATTTTAATTTCCCAATAGCAAGAAGCTAAATCAAACCAGGACTAAATTTAAGTGATTGTTGTATCAGCAATGAGTAGAACACTGAAGTAATACCAAAATAACCTTATACTAGGAGTAGCAAATTAATTCTTTAAAATCATTGTGTTTAATGATTGGAGGGCAGGCTTTCTCAACAATGACATCAAACAGCATGTTTCACATATTCCTTGAAACTAAACAATGCAAATTATATTATTGAGACATTCTGAAATATAACATTACTACCTAAATTCATACTTATTATGTTTTGGTTTTTGACAATCATATCAATTGGGTGTGAATTAATAAAATATTAAAACCCAGCCAATTGATATAAATATAATTATCATGACAGTCTGTAAAAAGCCAAAACAACCTAAAATGTAGAAGCTTGAGCTGTTAAGAGAAGGTTCAAATAAGGTTCTGATTCATACACCAACATGCATACCCTGTAGTACAACAGAGGCAATGACGATTGATCTCCTGATACATTGGTCAGAGAGTTTTATTTATGATACCATGTCAAGAACTTACTCGACCTAAAACTAAATGCTTTAAGCTATTGCAGAATTTTCAAAAATGGGTTGAGTTATATCTCAAAAATTAACAACAGATGAACAAAGCATTCTCACAAATCTACATTTTCTTAATGTATAATAATGAAATAACTCCATTAGCTTATCAGTATTTGCAGTCTGGGAATGCAAATATGCATTCATTTGGATATATAATTTTATGTATATATCTATTAACTAGGAGTATACTTGAAAATATAATACCTCTTTTGGCCTCTTTATAGATATGCAACCGGCTATGTCTCCAATGAGATTAATCCACCTCTCTTTTTCTGAAAGTTCCCCATCTCTAGCTAAAATCTGAATAAAGAAACAATGTGTTAAACTGTTTTACTTACACTACCGTCTTACATCCTTAAAATGGAGCAATTTTAATGTTTGTCTACCTTTCCCATCTCAAGGTCACCAACACATTCACAGAATGCCTGGAATGCAGTCAGAAGATTCCTACACAAGGAGATAAGATGGATTAAACACAGGATTCACAAGTGCAGCTGTTTGTAATTTATATTTGGTGCAGTCGTATAATTTTGTTGACACACAATATGCTTACTTATACATACAGCCCTGACTTTAGTTTCCTCGGTACCATCCTAAGGAAACTAACTAAACCATATTAGAATGGTGGGCAGAATGGGAAAATTTGCATCAGGGGTTTTCTTGCAGATTTAAAGACCTCCTTAACTTCATTAGAGAATCAACGAAAATAAACATCAACCTCTACATTAGAGTATTTTAATACTTAGTAGTAGTGTGGTTGACAACTATTCCCCCTTGTCATTTCTTAGAATTGGGTGTTGGGCCTAAACCAACCCTACAAAACCAGTTTATAAGGTGAAGGCTGCCTCTACTTATAAACCCATGTTCAGGCAATCTCTCAACCGATGTGGGACTCTTCAACATCATTGACAGTGTTAGTTAATTCTTGTTGATGTTGTAGTGGTAGTCTTAGGTAGAAAGGGAAGATAAAGAATACTCGTAATATTATTGATGTGAGTTCTATATGTTAAGCTTTATTACAAATGACAAAGTACTAATCTATGTTTATACTGCTCTTTTTTTTTTTGACGATATGTTTATACTACTCTTAGATACTCTAAATTACTCAAATATGTCATAAGATATTATTCATATATTCCACCAAGTCTAATACTAATCTTAGACTCTGCTATTCGTGTGCAGTTGGGGTAAAATAAACCACGACACAAACTTGACATGCAGCACAAATGTGGATGCCAACTTTCAAATAGTAATGCTAATCCTCACCGCAATGGTTCAAGGTGGCCAGAGTAGGCTAACCCATGACAGCTTCCAAGTTGCAGCATCAGCTCAGAAAGAACAGAAGCATAGTTTTGCTCAACAGCCCTTTTTCCAACTTTACCCCCACCTCTGCATCAAATAGAAGTTTAAAAATTGTTGGATGGTTCAGATATTTTAAACTTGAATTATATTGATAATACGGACCTGAAAAAAGCGGTAAGAGCAAAAATTGCAGCTTCCAGTTTTCCATCCTCTGTATGATTGTGGACTTGGCTATCATCAACTCTGTCTACATCACATTTAAGGACAGGAATCTGACTAAGGACAGATATCACATGTTCTAGAAATAACCCTGAAAGAACCATGTGCTGCGAAAATGCCTGGAAACATTTATGCACTAAATGAATCAAATAGTTGAGAAACATATTCTTTAAAATCCTCACAAACATCATATATAGGTATTTGAAACTGTAAACATTCTGTTACAACAAACATGATAGATTAAAGATCTGATTTAAGATTGATTTTATCCTTATAACCGAAGGACTTGGTTGTACATATTTATTAGTATAAATTTGTATAAATGAACACACTGAGGGCTTCCGACACCACTTGTTGAACAAACTGAGGATTTGATCTCTCAAGCATTCAGATTCGTTCAGTTTCATATTCAAATTGGCATAAGAGTTCATACCATGTGGGCTAAATTTAACCCTAAAAATCAAAAGTAAGAAATCCTAAAAGTCCAAATCAGAAACCCTAAAAGTCCCAACAGCAACTAATAGTCCCGTCGACCAACCACCAGCAACATTTGGTTGCTTGCACTAGTTTAAGTGACCGTCCATCTGCTTACTGTAGAAACACCAACGCCATCAGAGCCGCCACAAGCATAAACAAGCCACAGCCTCCTCCGAGCATGAAGTTTACAAGTCCCCATACACGTCTTTGTTTTCTATGCCATATCCCAAACAACAATTCTTTCTTTCATTTTGGGGGCAAACTTCCAGACCCATTTCTGTTATGTGCATCTCACTGGCCATCGTCAGTTTTGTGCAAACTTGTATCCTACTATGTATTCTACATGCTCCACTTCAGTCCTACTTAACTATGAAAACTTTGATTCCAATACCTCTTCAAGGTCAAGTTTAGAAATTACTCTCTAAGTAAAACAAGAAGCGTATCATAAGCGAAAAAATGTATGGAGACAGTGGCCCTTGCATATGCCCATTAAATAGGTCAAATAAGGACGTAAAGAAGTATGCACTCAACCCCCAGTGTGAACCTATTGTATTAAACAACCGACTCTAACTGACACCATCACCAGCAGACATGGTAACTGTGTTGTGTACTGTAAAGTTGAGAACAATCTGAACCCAATCCACACTATTAGTTACAGGAAACACTTCTATCACAGCTTAATAGTTTCCATACTACTGTTATCCACCACCATATATATCACTCATAGCAAGAATATACACCCCAAACCACTAACCCCCTAATTCATAAACATTCCCAATTTTAGATCAATATCCATAATTTTAACATTCAAGAGACATTCTAAAACAGACAAATTCCCTTTTTTAAGAATTCATAAACAAATAATCCTCAACTGAAGTCCTAAGAACTTCAAGTAGAATGAAATTTCTTTTGCACGACAAATATCAAGATTCCTGTTACATGCTGGAAAAAATTTATTCCACTTTTGGATAGTTCTAGATATGTATAGTTTTTTACATAAAACATTATGTTGTATTGTGCTATTAAAAAATCATTATATTTTTACAAAGTAATAGAGATGTTGTATCCAACATCTATTCCCATATCCATGCATCATAGACAATAACAAATTCCAGTGAATACTTTTGTACAACAATTATAATCATTGTTATGAGAAAATAAATTGTAGTTGGAATTGAACAGGGGGGAAATATACTTATTACTGAAAAACAACAGACTTACATAGAATGCATCCTGCATGGGCCATCCACCACGCAACCTAGATATATCCTTCGTTACTATATCCTTTCCAGCAGTAGCCAGGACTTCATCAAAAACAGTTTTTGCACTAGTAGTTTCAGCCAAAGAAGCAATCTTTTTTATATAGTAAAGGATAATAGACCAGAGGCAAACAGCAAAAAAGCAACATTTATTGATACACACAGAGAGTGGGGGCAATGACTGTCAGTCAATATAAAGAACTGTGACTGTGTTGATGTTTAGGCAATGGGCGGAATCTAAGACTTTAGGAAAAAAAGGATACGGCACCAAGAGTTTCCACACGCAAATGCTTATCAACTGCATGCACAGTGGCAGAGATCAATGACTGTGTTGTCCTGTAATACATAAGTCACAATAATTTACGTTCAAAATTTATCAGGTAAGAAGATGATATAACTAAAGAAGGTTTCTCCAGTAACACAACATTAGTACATAAAATATGCTTTACACCTTGAGATATCAATCTCAGTCAGTTCACCCCCTCTTCTTGTGACAAACTCAACAACAGCTTGAATAGCGCCTTCAGCTGACTGCTTGATCTTGTCACATATAGCTACTGAGCAACCATGAAGCATAGCAACCAGCTGTATGCAAGTGTCAACAAAGTTGTTAATTATAATTTACAGACACACACACACACAATTTTAAGGAGAATAAGAAAAGACAATTGCCTCATCCTTTGTCAACAGAATACAGAGGGAGGAAATGATCCTGTTGAAAACTTCTGATGGATCAATAGAGGTATCCTATACACACGTGAAAAACTGTTAAACTATCTGAACAATCCATCATCATTACATGATATAAAAAAGAATAGGCTAGAGTAACTTATATTATCTAATAATATTGGCTCCCATATTTTCTTATATATCATTAGTTTTCTTATTTAATTGTGATTTTGGCATAAATATATTTTTGGTCCCTCAAAATATGATTTTATAAAATTTGTCCAGTTTTTAATTTTATTCATTTTTATCCCCACGTCTAACATAAAGTGTGTTTGTAGTCCTATTCCTCACCAAGGACTAAAAACATAGTTTTTATTGAATGAAGAGAAATAGTGAAAGATGTCAAAAATTGTTGCATATCCAAAATCGGAACTCTGTTTCTTCTCCATCAGTAACTTAAATGCAAGAAAGGCAGAAACAATGTGGTCAATGAACTCACATTCCTCAGCATGGCTATAACATCTTCAAGAGAAGACAAAGCGCTGTATGAAAATTCTATATCTTCAGCAGATATAGACAAACCAGGAGGCTTTGGAAGAGAGAGAGAAATGCTGAAGAGCTGATCAAGAATCTGCAAAACATAATCATTAAATGGACTGTTTAATTATAGGACAACAGTGTCCTCTTTGAAGTAAAACTAGCGAACACATTTTTCAGAAAACTACACAAGTTTTTGAGCGAATATGCTTTTTTCATAACACGGACAAGATATCTCAGGTACATACTTGCGCTGATATTTTTCGGACTTCAGAATTTGTGTCTGCACAACGTGGAAGATACATAGTTACTCTATCTCCCAAGCACAAAGCTTCACGACTTGGCAATACAAATGCAGCTGAAAGTTGAAAACCAAAATAAATATTCTGTTAGGTGTAAAATATTGGCAATGAGGTTTGTACTTATGACATCATTCAAACTACCCAGACCCTTTAACAACTAGCCCAATCCCAGTGGCATAAACAGTTGTATATAATTTAGTATAATTAAACTAAAATTCAAAGTTGTCTGATGGAACATATTTACATGGTAGCTTAGAAAAATTCCCATATAGAGTACGGTCAATTTGATTGGTATGTACACAATTCCCATGGCATCCCAATGTGCAATAGCCACTAACACAAACCATCCGAAACTTGAGAAGCAGCTCATGGACTGCAAGACAACCTCTTTTCCTCTGATATTCAACAGGGGAAGATATAAATTGATCAATTTGCCTCAGGATAAGCATTAGCAGCTCTGCTCGACTTCTTCCATCCTCTCCACTAAATATGTATTTACTAATTAGTACAAGTGAAAAAACACCTTTCCAGTTTATACACACAGGATGACATGACAGAAAGCTCAAAAACTTTTTAATATATTGAGTCATGGATATATTTAGAAAGAAAAAGATGAAGGATAACATATTATGTTCATGATAATAAGCAAACAATGAACTGCAAAAGTTATAGCTCAGAATGCAAATATGATTGAAAGAGTAACAATTCTTTTTTTGGAAATAAAAAATAATTATTTGAGAAGAGCAATGGAAATAAAATGAGGAAGCAATAAGAAGATAAGAATGAAGCAATTAAAACAATATTCAAAGGGAGAAGATGCATAAATAAACACAAAACTTAAGCAGAATAATATGACGATTTTAAATAAATTACCCGGTGAGAAGAATTGCACATAAAAGAGATATCAGGTTGTCTATAAGGGGACTGACTACTTCAACTGGATCATTTTGTATCGCAAAGAACCCTAATGTGGCCTGTCAAGTTCACCAGAAAACTTAGATGACTGAAAATTTGCAAATACATTCAACAGCCAAATAAAAGCCCATACCTTCATCACATAGTTTCTCGTTTCAACCGTGAGCTTTGGCTCCACAGAGACCAATGTAGTGCAGGCACTTATCGCAAGAGCCTCAATAATTTTAAAACAAAAATGAAAAATTAGATATTATTGGCTTAAATTGACAAGTGACTTCACCTTAGACACAAGTATTATTCATTCAACATTTTATATACCTGAGTACGTAAGAGTTCATTGTAATCAGCAAAACCATCATTATCATCTCGACCCATTAAAGTTAAAATATAATCGAGCAATTGGTCCCTTCTTTTCAATGGAAACGGTGCACCACTTTCAGCAGCATTAATGACAGCATTACCTGCATATCAAAATTGCATCATGAGCAATTGGTCCCTTCTTCACAACCTGAAGTTTGATGAAGTTCTGGCGATCTCTCAACAAGAGGCGCAGCAAACTGGAAACTAGCTTCTAAAACTCAAGAAGGTAGCATGAAGATGCTGCAAATGTTATCTTGATTTTGTGATTGTTCGGGAGCTGTGGTTTAATTTTAACGCCACATAAGACAATGGCAGCAATTTAAGTTACCCACGGATACATCTTGAAGTGCAACTAAAGTGTAAATTTTTTGATAGATCTATCAAGATTAAACTAGCAAGCCTCTTTGTATCAAGTTCTCCTACCATTATTGCTTGCTAAAAAAATCATCTTGTTTTCAAACATAGCCCGGACGCTATTTATGCAAAATAGAAATATTTTATAGAAGATCTTCTCTAGAAACCATCTGTGTTTAGAAATCTAGCTTCTCCTATAAACATGGCATTGGGGCCTATGGCAGATATAATAGGTGTTGGACCCTACAGTGGCAAGCACAAAAATCCTTTATTTCATAAAGCAAAGGCAACGCCATAGCAGAAATTTGACAACACTGTTTCACATATGTCCATTTTCTAGAAAAACATGAAATAAATGTGTTTCTTATAATTGAGTTTTGGGTCTAACTCATCCTCACAAAACCGGCTTGTAAGGTGAGGATTGCCTCTTACTTATAAACACTTGTTCAGGCCTTGTCGCAAGCGATGTGGGACTTCTTTAACATACCCCCTCGCAGTCAGCACTGTTGGGCTTGTTGCGCGGATAGGTGGAGAGCCCGATCAGAAACCTGATTGCAGGCGGCCCGACGAAGTGGCCCAGCGAATCGTGGATAGGCTCTGATACCATCTTATAATTGAGTTTTGGGCCTAACTCATCCTCACAAAACCGGCTTGTAAGGTGAGGATTGCCTCTTACTTATAAACACTTGTTCAGGCCTTGTCGCAAGCGATGTGGGACTTCTTTAACAGTGTTCATTAAATAAAAAGCATGAAAAGCTATAATGAGCCTATAAACAGCAGAAGCAACAAGAAGGACAACACGATGAGGATCAATAATCATTACAATATGAAAAACATGATTACTGACCAAGTAAATCAATTGCTGTGATCACAGCTTGCTTTGCTATAGGGTGACGCACATGAAGAAGCCTTGAAAGCATGTTGGTGCCCTGCCCACAAATAAATAATATGATCAAATCAGCTTTACAAATAACCACTACTAACGGGAAGTGAAATAGCAGTTTTCTCATGATTCACCACTTGAAGAGAGAAAAAGGATTGGTTTTAGACGCTTTCCGATTATTTTTTCATTACTAAAAACCAATCAAAACTGTTTTAGACATTGTTTACACTACACAAAGACAAAAGTTATCAGTATTTACAGTAACTGTTATTTCTTTGAAACAAACTTCAGTAGCTAGCAGCTTTTAGTGCAGCTGTCAGACAGTTGTTATTGAAGATCTTTGTATTAACTATTTTTACGTTAGTTATACTTATGACTGTGACAGAGTGATTCAAAAATACTGTAACAGAGGTTTAATACTGTAACAGGGTTGTGATAAGACATAATCAGAATTCAGTTTTCCCAAATCCTTAATCATCTGAATTTCTCCTCAGATTCTATATATTACTTTTGTACAATACAGTATCAAAAGCTGGTTCTTGAACCATTTCCATGAATTCTGAACATTTTGCACCACCTGCTGCACCACCATCAGTGAGTTTTCTATCGAGTCCTTTTCCACTCTATTCATGGTCACTGCCTCCATCTCCTCCATCATCAGCGAGCTTTCTAATGAATACACCATCCACACTGGAAGAACAGACAACTGTCCTATTTTTGCACTCTATTTAAGAAGAATTAGACAACATGAACTTCTTTATGTGAAAGCAACATATAAAGCTTAGAACCAAAGATCTTCATTATCTTCAAAACCCAAGCACCAGTCACTGTGCATTCCTCATGCTGTGTATCTGATTAACTAGCTTGCTACTTGCTCACTCAACTATGCAATCCCATATGTTCCCCTCCCCCTCAACAATTGACATCTCCAAACCTCATTAAAATTGGGGTAACAACTCATGAAACTGTTTTCATTATTATTGGGAAAACAGTAATAATAATATATAAACATCTAGTTGCCTTTTTCTTCAAAAGCTATTTCTTATTTTCTTGTATTGGTCTTATAAACTCTTTGGTTTGTCTGAAATAAAGCAAGACAGCAAAAGATAGATACTCGTGCAAATACTAAATCAAAAGAAAAGAGAAAAGATAACCTACAACAAGGGCATTTATTCTGGCTTCAATAACCGATGATGGGGCATACTTCGCAGCATATCCATACATTAAAGCCAAGGCAGCGTGTATGTCATCAGACTCTACTGTTCTGTAACTATCAGAGAACAATGACAGTAGCCTGCAAATGATAAAAGTTAAAAACAGGTCAGAAAGATTATGAATCAAATTCAAGGTTGGAAAAGAATAATGAACATTCAATGTGGATGCACTTTTGTCATGTTTGAATACAAACTAAATAACTGTTCAACCAAAGGAACTTTTTTCTACATTGTTGCCAAGTTCTGATGCAAATTAAGTAATTGTTTGACCAAAGCATATATTGATCTACAAATATATCAGATCAATTATGAATCTAGTTGAATCTTATAGAATGAAAAGGAAAGAGACCCAGTCGTAGAAGTTTTGAAGGAAGGATATGGAATAAAAACTTAAGACATTAAGTACAATATGAGTAAGAGACATAATGTGGATTTGGGCTATAAAAATGTGCCTAAATGGAAAGGGGAATGGACATAACAAATTTTTGAAAACATGAAATAAGGCGAAAAACACTGCGACATTTTTGTAATTAGTGAAAAGTGAAAACCAGAAATGAAAACAGAAAATGGAATGCGAAACCAAAAAGACCCTTATAGTTTCACATGCATAAGCCTGGGTTTAGAATGTGAGTGGATAAACCAATTTGGAAAGAGAAGTGTATACACTAAATCCTACAAGATGGGCATAAACCTCTGAATTATGGTTTGTCCAACATTATCTATGATATCCTTCAGCTTCTCCAACACTGTGTCCAAGTGAGATGCAGCAACCTTCACACACAAAAAAAAAAATAAAAAATTAAGCAACCAAAAAGGGAAAATAAATCTAACGAAGTTTTAAAATAAACTGAATTACCAATCCCATTGCTTTTGCCAAACCAAGCCTATTTGTTGGGATAGCAATGTTTGATTGCTTATACATCCAATTCATTTTATCATGGACATAAGCTCTGTCATTAACCTTTTGAAGCAGAATCCCCAAGCATCTGTGTCAAAGTTCAATATCATCTGTGTCAAAGTTCAATATCACTTAGATTCAGACAGCTGGAATCAAACCAAATTTGAAAATCTAAGGTTGTTATAATGAAGATGGAATTCTGAAATAACTAATGTGGTAGATAAGTCCTGACGTACAGGGTAAGTTAATTGTTGAAATAATGAAGATGTATTTATCTTAATTCGGTGTGTATAACTAATAACAAAACTCCACTGTGTAACACTGATGAATTTAATCACATTCCTTTTGCTTATCTTATATTTCAACATGGTATCTAAATCCTAACAGACAATTATAAGTCATAACCCATGAAACCCACCCATTGTCCACTGGAAAAATTCTTTTCCAAGAAACCGTGCTTCATCTGTTTTCCAGCCTCAACCCTTTTTTTGTGGTTGTGTTCTTTCCAACCACCCCAAATTCTTTTTCCAGTGACTGTTGCTGCTACTGCCTTCAGTTCTGATCCAGTTTCTGCTATCCAAATGTGTTCAATGTCATCATTACAAACCGCTGGATAGTTTCACACTTTCACTAACAGTTTGTGGCCAAAACCTAATCCATTAGAACCGTTCCAAAATGACTCCTATTCTCATATTTCTATTTCAATATCTATAATTTTCAATATCAAGCTCCGTTGTCAAAGGTGTAAAAAATCCTAAGTATTGAATTTAAAGAGAAGATAATAGAAGATTCATTTTCTGTTTCATTGATTCAGAATGAATTAGTTACAAAACGGTTACAGATTGACATTTATAGTAGTCCAGTCATGACCTGCTATAGCAGGTGAAACCTACTGGTGACTGACAGCTGCCAGCTATCACAACCACCTTTTGTATTATAGTTCTAACACTTAGCCTATTATACAGAAACATACAAGCCAATGTAAACTAGTAATGTGAACTATGAGTATTACTCTAATACTAAGCAACCAACTATAACCACTACTTTGGAAACTGGTTGCACAGGATATATGAACTGACAAAATACCGGTCACCCAAACCAGTCTAGTCACGCCATAAAACTGCACCATCCATTTGTTCTATCTAATCTTGTATGGATAAATTGCTGATGAGAGTCCCACATTAAATAGTGATGTGGCCTGAATAGCAATTATAAGACATCGACACCCCTCACCATACAAATCAGTTTTGTGAGGTTCAGTTAGATTCAACCCAAATTCTAGATAGGAGAATTGATAGGAGAACTGTGAAACAGTCAGCTTCTCATGCAACAAAAAGAAATATTTAACATATAATTTTTGCATCTACCAAAGCATGCTTTAGATAGGAGAATTGATACCGGTGAAGAATTGCAGCATGTTCATCATCAGATGTATAAAGTTCATAATGTTTGGCAAATACATTTCCAAGAGACATAATCCAATCTGCATCTTGAATCACATCCAAAGATTCTGCAAGAAACTGCAACCCAAAAATAAAGAGATGCAATAAAATATCTTGCTGGCAGAATTTGTTTGGATTTCACATTTGTTATAATGTCTACAAATTGAAAAGTGGAGGACAGCATTTTGGCAGGTCAGTGACACTTACGTTGATTATCATGTCATCCCAGGTGTCTTGATATGATGGATCTTGTTTCAAGTCATCTGTATCGCTAACATATGCCTTCATCTTTGGAATCTAGAACTTACCAAAAACACAAATTAATTACATTTTGATATATAATACCATCTCAAAGTTGTAAGTAGCAACTGACACAAAATAGCAGATTATGATAGACTGTATTATAAAATGAATGTATAATAAGTTTTTTGCTGACTCGTGTCATTTACAGAATGATGAGAAATGTGGTACAAAATTATTAAGTGGTTCTAGTTCTAGAGCTCATAAAATACTCGCCTCATCTAAAAAGTTTATAAAATATCAGTTTAAGATCCTACACCATGGCCAGAATACACCTTATAACCTTGAGGTAGTTTCTTGGGTTCAATTACACCCAACTTTAATGACAAGAAAGTTTAAAGATCAGTTTAAGATCCTACACCAATGGCCAAAATATTCCTCATAACCTTAAATTATTTTCTTGGGTTCAGTTAGACCCAACTTTAATAAAGAGAAAGCCCAACAACAACATGAAATTTCATTATTTCCGTATTTATATTAACAGATGCACAACTAACAGCTGACAATGTGAAATCTTTGTTGATGTTTTTTTGCAGAAGTACAATATGATGCAAAAATAATTTATAACTCGAGATTTGACAGACTCTCAACATTCAACAAAGCTTTTTCAATCTGTTAACACAAGCTTTCAGGAAAATTGTTACCTCGTCTTGCCAAAGCAAATTGATATTTTTTGGAAATAGAGGTGCCAGGAGACATAGAACCTACAAAAACATGCATATACTTGTCATCTAAGGAAATGCATTCTTCTTTTCTTTTTATAATAGGAAATGCATTCTTCTAAATAAACTGTGACCGATCACATAGTATTAAGTAAACTTTGAAAAGCAGATTTTGTATGCATATTAAAGCGACCTCATTTAGTTTTACTCTTTCACAGTAAAACGTAAGAGAGTGAGAGAGAGAGAGAGAGAGAGAGAGAGAGAGAGAGAGAGAGAGAGAGAGAGAGAGAGAGAGAGAAATGCATTTCTAAATAACAGGTAGAAACTATGCAATAGACATGTACAAAACCTAATAATGAATTAATAAACATTACTATATCTTCTTTTTTATGTAAAAATGTTAGTATATCATTGAAACACAAACACTATGATACAATTATACAGCCTCGTCCAACAAGTAATGATTTTTACAACATGCTGAAGGACTTATCTATGTGAGAATACATCAAAGAATAATTCAAAAGAAAAATGTGCAGTATTCAAGGATTGCATGAGCTCACTGTCAAAATCTGGGTGGCCAATTGCTCCCTTGCTAGAGGATCGTGTAAAAGCACCACAAAACGGGCAAGAAGTTCCTATATCAACCATAAATTATTTAACCATATATATGCTGAAAAAACAAACAATGAATTTCCTTGTAGTGTAGAAATTTGGAATTAAGGAAATTCAAACAGAAAAATCAGACTGTAAGGTAGAGAACCTACTTCGGCAGTTGGAATATCAGGACGGCTTTTGCACTCACTTAACATATCACTACCATAAGATCTATGCCGCCACAGTTCTGAGATGCACCTGCAAACCTGTAAAAGTAAAAATGATATCTTCAAATTTGCCTGTCAAATCTCTGTGATATCAAAAAACCACTTCACAGTGCATAGAATACAACATGAAAGGATAAAATACATCACAGCATTCACTTCATATTTCTAAAAAAAATTAAAATACTAGACATAACACTTTTACCATAGCAACAGCACCAGTGTATGTCTGTGGTATAATCATCTTCAACAGAAAAGGCCATAGGATATGCTGTAAAATCCAAAAGCAATATAAGACATTTTCTTTGGCAAAAGAGCCAATAGGAAACTAAAAGAAATAATAGGACCCAGTAAACTAATGAAATCACGACCGCAAAATTGATCAGTGAAGAAAAAAAAAATTTACCTCCATTTCAGGAATTGTAATAGTGACCAACAGGAGACCTTTTTCACAGACTGCTCGTAATTCACCAGGGGTAACTGCTCCAATTTTCATCTGAAAAGTAAAAACATGAACAACAGAGAGTTAGGGGCCTGTGATAGATACTAATATGCCAGAACTATACAGATATTTTAATATTATTTGTTTTCGGTAAAAGAAGGAATTGTATGTTAGAACAAATAAATTGGAGGATGAGTAAAACCATTATAAAAAAGAGTAAAAGTTGCTAGAAAGTGGAAGGGGTTAAAAACAAGGGAGCCTTTGAATGACATCATATAGAAAACGCCCATAAATGCATAAAATAATGAAGCAAGGAGGATTACAACATCCAAGGAAATAACTAAATATGCCAATATTCTTAAAACAATTTTGGTATCAAGCTCCAAAATAAGGTTATAGTGTTAGAATAGAGAGAGTGGAGAAGATGATGAGAATGAATTCATTGTATTATGATTAACTGAATTGGTTACAAAAGGGTTACACCTCTCTTTATAGAGGAATGTTCTAGAATCTGTCAGTTACATTCTGTAACTGACTTGTTAGTTATATTCTAACAATATCTAACTAACTACTAACTGAATCTATAACTATTTAACTGAACCTATACAAGTTATAACAGTAGACTTTAATATACTCTAACATTCCCCCTTAGAAGCTGATGAAGTTTTGATCAAGTGCTCTTTGTCAAACACTCTCAGCTTGTCACGAAGTGTAGTGAATCTACTAGCAGATAGAGGCTTGGTAAGCACATCAGCCCATTGGTCAGTAGCAGGCACATGAGAGATAATGAGGCTCTTGTTTATAACCTTTTCTCTGACAAAGAATATATCTAACTCCATGTGTTTAGTGCGATGGTGGAGAGTAGGATTATGAGCCAATGAGACTGTGCTTAGATTGTCACATAGAATTTTTGGAGTATAGAAGTTGCACCCCAGCTCTGTTAGAAGAGATTGTAACCATAGAAGTTCTGCAGATAGGCCAGCTAAGCTTCTGTATTCAGCTTCTGCACTAGACCTGGCCACCAATGTTTGTTTCTTTGACCACCAGGATACTAGATTTGGTCCAAGATAGATACAAGCCCCTGAAGTTGACCTTCTGTCATCAGGATCAGAGGCCCAGTCTGCATCACAAAATCCAATTAGGGACAGAGGTTGATGAATGGGAGCAGCCTGAATGAGCAACCCATGATGAAGAGTCCCACTTAAGTATCTAAGAATCCTTTTTACAGCCTTCCAGTGCTCTTCAAGAGGATTAGATAGGAATTGACAAACTTTGTTGACAGAAAAAGAGATCTCTGGTCTAGTAAGTGTAGCATACTGCAGAGCTCCAACTACAGGTCTGAAGTATGTAGGATCCTCAACAGGATTAGACCCCACTCTAGATAATTTTGAGCTAGATACCATGGGTGTAGGCATCCCATTAGCAGAATCCATTTGCACCCTAGAGAGCATATCTCTGATATATTTTGTTTGAGATAGGAGAAGAGAACCATTGTCCAAATGAAACACCTCTAATCCTAAGAAGAAATCAAGGGTCCCTAGTTGTTTTAGAGCAAACTGAGCATTCAGTTTTGAAATTACTTGCTGAATATGAGACATAGAATTTCCTGTGATGATAATGTCATCAACATATACCAAAACCATGATGTGAACAGTGCTGGTTTTAATCATGAATAAGCTAGGATCACACTTACTGGCTGAGAATCCATATTGAACTAGAGCTGTCTTCAGCTTATCAAACCAGGCCCTAGGTGCCTGTTTAAGGCCATATAAAGCCTTGTTTAGCTTGCACACAAGATTACTATCTGAAGCCTCAAAACCTGGAGGCTGCTGCATATAGACTTCTTCCTCTAAATTGCCATTTAGAAAGGCATTATTTACATCAATTTGCTGAATAGGCCATTTATTAGATACAGCAATGGTAAGTACAGTTCTAACAGTCACAGGCTTGACAACAGGTGAGAAAGTCTCAGTGAAATCTGAGCCTGCTTTTTGATGAAACCCCTTGGCCACTAACCTGGCCTTGTACTTGTTGATTGATCCATCAGAATTTTCTTTAATTCTGAAAACCCATTTGCATCCTATAGGCTTTTTGTGAGTAGGAGCAGGCACTAAGGTCCAGGTCTTGTTCTTTAGAAGTGCATCATACTCTTCCTGCATTGCTTTTATCCAAGAAGGGGATTGAAAAGCTTGCTTAACAGTAGTAGGTTCAAGATGAGTTAGAAGAGCAGTAGGATTGTGTTTGGCCTTAGATCTGGTAGTCATAGAGTGACCTTGAAGAGACTTAATTGGAGCATGTTGTGAAGGATTTTGGGACTCAACAAATGACTCAGAGGAAGGAGTAGAGAATATGTGTTGAGATGCATTAGATGTTTGTATATTAGGACTGAGACCAAGTGAACTGTTAGATGGTGGAGATAACTGAGAAGTAGGAGTAATGGGAGAGTGATTTTCAGACCCTTGTGGAGATGATGTAGTAGGTGAGATGGGTGCATTAACTGTAGGGTGAGGAATAGTTTGCAGAGGAGTGGGATGTAGTGGTGAAAGAGGTTCTTGTATAGCAGCAAAGGGAATAGTATTGAGAGGTGTAGGGTTGAGGACTTGATTTGGTAAATGAAGAGGCACGTGAGATATAGGAGATGGAGATGTTTTAGGTGTGTCAGTGTTATCTTCTTTTGGAAATAGATCAGGGTAGGGAAATTTTTGTTCACTGAATAGAACATCCTTAGATACATAAATGTGACCATCAGGACTGAGGCACTTGTAACCCTTATAAGTAGTGGAATAGCCTAGGAAAATGCATTCCTGAGATCTGTAGGCTAACTTGGCTGTGTGATAAGGTCTTAGGAAGGGAAAACAAGCACAGCCAAAGACTTTTAGAGCTTTATAATCTGGTTGTTTATTTTGAAGAGTGAGATAGGGTGATTTATTTTGAAGTATAGGTGTGGGAAGTCTGTTTATAAGATATGCTGCTGTACTAAAAGCATGGTCCCAATATTTCAAGGGAATATTGGCCTGAGATAACAGAGTCAGTCCTGTTTCAACCAAGTGCCTATACTTTCTCTCTACTAGGCCATTCTGGTGATGAGTGTGAGGGCAGGTAAGCCTATGTATAACACCTAAATTGGTAAGGAATTTGGTAAAGGGTCTGAATTCTCCACCACCATCTGTTTGAACAATTTTAATCTTGCAGTTGTACTGCAATTCTACCATATTTTTAAATTCAATGAATTTAGACATAGTATCAGACTTTGCTTTCAAAGGATAGACCCAAACAAATCTAGAGAAAGCATCAAGACATGTTAGAAAATAAGTAAAACCAGAAGTTGATTTTACAGGAGCAGGGCCCCAAAGATCACACACAACTAACTCAAGAGGTGAGGTATAGGTAGTGTTAGATAGGGGAGCATGAAGTCTATGGCTCTTCCCTAAGCAACAGGCAGTGCATACATCAACAACAGGCTTAGAAGGAACATTAATATTGCATGTTTGAAGAGCAAACCTGAGAGAGTCATGGTGAGGGTGACCTAGTCTAGCATGCCACAAATTATAGGTAGCATGAGATATAGGTGTTAAAACAGAAGCATTGACATTTATTCCATATTGAGAAAGATTTACAGTAGGATTAGGCTGAGCCAAACAACTAGGAACATTAGAATTGAAACAAACAGAACTAGCTAAACAATTGGAATTCAAAGGTTTCATGCAAACAAAATTACATTCATTTGATGATTTATTCAAAACAGAAGCTGAACTATGTAGAGTAGAAACAGATTCTAGGGGAGCAGCAAACTTATACAGTCCATCAGCTCCCACAACTCCATGCAAGAGGACTTCAGAAGAAGCCTGTGATTTCACAACACAGAAAGTAGGGTGAAATTCAAAGAACACTTTATTATCTTGAGCAAATTTAGAGACACTTAGCAGATTTTTGGTTATTGAGGGAACATGCAACAAGTTCTTAAGGACTAGAGTGTTTCTAGGGTTCAGATTAGAAGGAAAATTCATTGAACCTACAGAATTAATGCACAAACCTTGACCATTCCCCATATGCACTTGATCTGAGCCTGGAAGAGAGACAGTGTCTGAGAGATTTGAAGGATCAGGGGTCACATGGTGTGAAGCTCCAGAATCTGGATACCACCATTGGTTGTTGAAGTGATTGCTCCCAGCAGTGAGCATAGCTTGAGCACCAGGAAACATGGCCTGAGGTGCTTGAGCACGTGGTGGCCTAGGATAGCCAAAGCCATAGTGATTAGGAAATTGAGGCCTAGGGTAACTGTTACCATAACCATAGTTCTGAGATTGGCCTGTGTAGCGGAAGTGACAAATTGAAGCATCATGATTATTCCTATGACAGATTTGGCATGAGGAATCACTTCCACCGCGTCCACCGCGTCCAGAACGGCCTCCACCTCTACCAGATCTACCACCACCACGTGTGTATTGAGAGCTAGGGCCTTGGTATTCAGGTGCAGCAGTGTGATTTGTTCCAGTAGGAAAATTAGGAATAGGAGGTGGAGTAGCATCTGAATTGGAGTTTTGAGAAGACGCAGCTGAAGCCTGAGCAAGATTAACACTTGCAGAATCAATTTGATCAATTTGATTCTGCTTCTTGTTCTTATCTATCCTAGATTCATGAGCTAGGAGATGAGATTCTAACTCGTCCAAAGAAACAGGAAAAGACTTGCTCGCTACAGCTGCTACAACTGAGTCATAGTCTTCAGGAAGCGCGTCGAGCACGATCTCGATGAGATTACGGTGAGGAACTGGATCGCCAATTGAAATCAACGATTCATTGATTTCTCTGACGCGTTGAATGAATTCAGCGATCTTGCGATCGCCTTTGCTTAGGGTTCGCAATTCCGATCGGAGTTGCCTAGCTTTGGTGATGAGTAGCGTCTTGAAATGACGGTGAACTTCATCCCAAACTTCTGACGAAAACGTATAATCCACTACCTTCGCAAGAAGAGGCTCTGACATTGTTGAAAGGAGCCATGTGCAGATCAACGCGTCTTGATTTTCCCATGCTTGATACAAAGGATTCACAGTTCCTGAGGCACGATCTGCATCTGTGAGATACTGCTCAGGAATCACAGGTTCTGTGACGTACTTTTGGAGGCTAAAACCACGAATAACACCAGAAACTTGTTGCTTCCATTGCTTGAAGTTTTTGTCATCTAAACGTACTGAAACTAGGTTTGAGATCTTGTTTTGGGAGGAGGAAAAACCTCCCTCTGTGTTGAAGGGATTTGCCATGGATCAAGAAGCTCTAGATACCATGTTAGAATAGAGAGAGTGGAGAAGATGATGAGAATGAATTCATTGTATTATGATTAACTGAATTGGTTACAAAAGGGTTACACCTCTCTTTATAGAGGAATGTTCTAGAATCTGTCAGTTACATTCTGTAACTGACTTGTTAGTTATATTCTAACAATATCTAACTAACTACTAACTGAATCTATAACTATTTAACTGAACCTATACAAGTTATAACAGTAGACTTTAATACACTCTAACATATAGAACTCGAGAGTCTACATAAACTTATGGAATCTCCATAAAGTATACTCATGAAGTTGTAAGATTATACTTAATTCAAAGATATGATTAAAACATCTGTCATAGTATCTAAACACAATTAATATTTAATGCTGTGTAAAATAATATTCAACATAATAATATAATGATAAATCAAAATATTTTCATAGGACTATAGACCAGACAAGAGTACACAAATATAGCATTCAAAATTGATAGTTAAATTCATAAATCACAAGATAGGTTCACAACAACAAATAATAGTGATTGATTGCTTAGTTTTTCCATGATGGATTGCTCAAAAAAGAAATAAAAAAATAGTTTACGATTTTCTTTTGTCAAAAAACAAATGATTTTTTTTTACAAAAGATTTATAGTAATGTTGAAAATATTATCAAGTACGTAAACGTGGGTGGTTTAAAAGAAATCAAAATTAGAAATCACATCAAATCCCTCCCTCCTAAATGTCACATATAAATAAACTCAATAACATATAAATAAACTCGGTAGTGAAGAAGAGAACTGTGGGTGTTTAAAAAAAACTAGGTGCATCCATTTTAGTAAACCAATGGTTACATCTGTGCCATTAAAATTTCTTTTATTATATCAACGATGATCATACAATTTAACCCATGATGGGAAAATTAAGGCTTTTACCCACCATAAACGGCACCTTTAAAGATATGTACGTCACTAGAAATTAAGGACGGAAACAAGAGGAAAGTGTACCTCGATTCGCTTATTTGGTATGCTATCAAGATCACTCTGATTTTGTTCTGTTAAAGCACAATTGCGTATGAGATATTCTATGAACAACTCTCCAGATGAACCAACCAAGTAACAGTGTGAAGCCATAACCACAATTAACTGGAAAAAAAGGAAAGCAGGAGACAAAAAACATTGACTTAGGTAACAATTTGCATTGGGTTTAAAAAAATAATAAAGAAAAATAGGAACAACAAGGGTAAATGGTCAACAACTTACCTCAGAAAGTGCCTTTCGAACACCTAAATTATGCTCTTCTAACAAGGACTTTACAGCTTCGACCAGAAGAGGTATTTTACTATGCCAAGCTTCAGATAGCCTTTGGAAAACAAAGATTGCATGTCAGCTGCTAATACTATATATTTACCAATAATTACCATCAAGACTTGGACAAACAAAAAATACCTCGGTAAAAGATGTTTCAAAACACAAAGTGCGCCAAAAGTCGCTGCTTCTTCCTTCAACCTACATTTCTGGAAGCATTGACAAAAGACAGGCAAAGCAAAATTGCACATCATGTTACAAGAAACATAATAAGAAACATTTTATCTAGGGAAAAGAAGAGTCTTAAGAAAGAGACAAATATAAAAGATAAAATGCCCTCCTAATTGCATAGACTACCAAACTACAACACATGTAAAATATAAATATATGATTCAATTTAAAATGGAAGAAACAAAATACGGGTAAAACTAAGGGTGCCTGTTTTTGTTTTGTTTTTGTAGTAGTTACGAAAGTGAAAACATTTCAATTGAACATTAAAAACAAAAGGAAAAAAACTAAGGGGCTTTTTACTTTGTGAAAACATTTTTTGTTTTCATTTTCTAAAATGTGTTCATTTTAACTTGCTAATAAGAAGGTATGAGGCTCATAAAATGAACAATTGTGATTGAAAGAAGAAGAAATGCTAGTTAGAGAAATGATGCATTTTTTAAAATAATAAAAATAATATTTTCGCATTTTCATTGTTTCCTAAAAATGCACACAATTGTTCACTTCAAGAGTCTAATATTTTCTTGTTACCAAAAAAAATTAACACTAATTTTAGGAAATGAAAATAGAAAACATTTCACAAAGTAAATGCCTAAGTCCCCGTTTACTTTCTGAAAACAATTTCAATTTTCATTTTCTAAAATTTATCTTCATTCTAAATTGCTAACAAGGAGATGAAAGCCTCATGCAGTAACATTTGTGATACAGAGGATATGAAAGACAAGCCATGAAGAATGCATGTTCAGAAACAATGAAAACAATGTTTTGACATTCTCAGAAGTTCTGATTTGTTTTCAGAAGTTCTTTTTTTTTTTGGTAGAGATATTCTTCTTATGTTTATTAGTTGAAATAAAAATGAAAATATGTAACATTGGAAGTAAACGGGCCCAAAATACAAAACATTTTTGTAATCCCAGAGCAAAGCTCCTCAGATCTGAGCTAACTCTCACTCTACCCAACCCATAAGGTTCCTACGTAACAGAAAAGATAATGAAAAATATTCCCTCTTGCTATCCCTTTCCTTCATATAAATGTTGTTCCCCTCTAACAAACTAGCCACATCAGCATATGTAACCAACTGAAACTCTCCTTTTCGGCACATTAGTTGGGCATAGGCCCAAACCAGGTATGTATCAGCATCGGTCAACAAGAACAACCAAGCATTATCCGGTTATCCCAATAAGTGGCATCGGCTACATGGATCAAATGATGCCATAATGCTCTATCATATACCATATTTCTATCCAACTCTATAATCTCTAGATCTTTCTTAATAGTTTCTCTTATAGTTTTTATAGGTCTTCCTCTGCCTCTAGTTATTTGACTACATTGGACATATCATATTATACTTTATCATGTAAATAGGAATAATATCTCCCATATTTATTTTGTATTTAATTTCTTGAGCCAATATAAAACCAAATCCGTTGTCTTGAGCCTATATCAGATTGTATCTTAACAACATTATTGGTTTTTTGTAATTCAACAGACTTCATATATCCTCTGATATTATAGTGTTCCTATTATAATGTCAGTAAACTTTATTTGTTTCAACCAGAAAGAAAAAAATGAATAAATAATACAAATGTTATCATGTATACAGATATACTTGAAAATTTGCAAATACTTACGGTTACAAGGAACAAAAACAAATCATCGGGATACACCAATCCGACCGTCAGAAAGCAATGCTGCACCTCATTATACATCTGCCATACATGATTAAATAAAGTAAACATTGGACTTCTTTTCTGGATAAAGTAAAAAGCTAATCCAAACTGAACAAAATAAAGTTGCATCCACCCTTGAAATTGAGTGGGTTCAGACAATAATGGTGCACTTTAAATAAAATGAAGGTCAAATAAACCCTTGTTTCGTCAACTGAATGAAGCATTATCCAAAAGAAAATCAATGGAAGAGAAACTACAAGTACAAATTCAAAGAAAAACCTTCCACAAAAACATAAAGAACAAATGAACGAAATGTCAGCTCGAAAAGGTCTCCATATCATTTGCACATGTGAAATAGAAAACCCTAAGGAAATCATGTCATCTGACTGGGAAAAGGCTGCTTTAAAGTGAGCGAGGATGGATCCACTACCTACTGTTAGAGTATATTAAAGTCTACTGTTATAACTTGTATAGGTTCAGTTAAATAGTTATAGATTCAGTTAGTAGTTAGTTAGATATTATTAGAATATAACTAACAAGTCAGTTACAGAATGTAACTGACAGATTCCAGAACATTCCTCTATAAAGAGAGGTGTAACCCTTTTGTAACCAATTCAGTTAATCATAATACAATGAATTCATTCTCATCATCTTCTCCACTCTCTCTATTCTAACATGGTATCTAGAGCTTCTTGATCCATGGCAAATCCCTTCAACACAGAGGGAGGTTTTTCCTCCTCCCAAAACAAGATCGCAAACCTAGTTTCAGTACGTTTAGATGACAAAAACTTCAAGCAATGGAAGCAACAAGTTTCTGGTGTTATTCGTGGTTTTAGCCTCCAAAAGTACGTCACAGAACCTGTGATTCCTGAGCAGTATCTCACAGATGCAGATCGTGCCTCAGGAACTGTGAATCCTCTGTATCAAGCATGGGAAAATCAAGACGCGTTGATCTGCACATGGCTCCTTTCAACAATGTCAGAGCCTCTTCTTGCGAAGGTAGTGGATTATACGTTTTCGTCAGAAGTTTGGGATGAAGTTCACCGTCATTTCAAGACGCTACTCATCACCAAAGCTAGGCAACTCCGATCGGAATTGCGAACCCTAAGCAAAGGCGATCGCAAGATCGCTGAATTCATTCAACGCGTCAGAGAAATCAATGAATCGTTGATTTCAATTGGCGATCCAGTTCCTCACCGTAATCTCATCGAGATCGTGCTCGACGCGCTTCCTGAAGACTATGACTCAGTTGTAGCAGCTGTAGCGAGCAAGTCTTTTCCTGTTTCTTTGGACGAGTTAGAATCTCATCTCCTAGCTCATGAATCTAGGATAGATAAGAACAAGAAGCAGAATCAAATTGATCAAATTGATTCTGCAAGTGTTAATCTTGCTCAGGCTTCAGCTGCGTCTTCTCGAAACTCTAATTCAGATGCTACTCCACCTCCTATTCCTAATTTTCCTACTGGAACAAATCACACTGCTGCACCTGAATACCAAGGCCCTAGCTCTCAAAACACACGTGGTGGTGGTAGATCTGGTAGAGGTGGAGGCCGTTCTGGACGCGGTGGAAGTGATTCCTCATGCCAAATCTGTCATAGGAATAATCATGATGCTTCAATTTGTCACTTCCGCTACACAGGCCAATCTCAGAACTATGGTTATGGTAACAGTTACCCTAGGCCTCAATTTCCTAATCACTATGGCTTTGGCTATCCTAGGCCACCACGTGCTCAAGCACCTCAGGCCATGTTTCCTGGTGCTCAAGCTATGCTCACTGCTGGGAGCAATCACTTCAACAACCAATGGTGGTATCCAGATTCTGGAGCTTCACACCATGTGACCCCTGATCCTTCAAATCTCTCAGACACTGTCTCTCTTCCAGGCTCAGATCAAGTGCATATGGGGAATGGTCAAGGTTTGTGCATTAATTCTGTATGTTCAATGAATTTTCCTTCTAATCTGAACCCTAGAAACACTCTAGTCCTTAAGAACTTGTTGCATGTTCCCTCAATAACCAAAAATCTGCTAAGTGTCTCTAAATTTGCTCAAGATAATAAAGTGTTCTTTGAATTTCACCCTACTTTCTGTGTTGTGAAATCACAGGCTTCTTCTGAAGTCCTCTTGCATGGAGTTGTGGGAGCTGATGGACTGTATAAGTTTGCTGCTCCCCTAGAATCTGTTTCTACTCTACATAGTTCAGCTTCTGTTTTGAATAAATCATCAAATGAATGTAATTTTGTTTGCATGAAACCTTTGAATTCCAATTGTTTAGCTAGTTCTGTTTGTTTCAATTCTAATGTTCCTAGTTGTTTGGCTCAGCCTAATCCTACTGTAAATCTTTCTCAATATGGAATAAATGTCAATGCTTCTGTTTTAACACCTATATCTCATGCTACCTATAATTTGTGGCATGCTAGACTAGGTCACCCTCACCATGACTCTCTCAGGTTTGCTCTTCAAACATGCAATATTAATGTTCCTTCTAAGCCTGTTGTTGATGTATGCACTGCCTGTTGCTTAGGGAAGAGCCATAGACTTCATGCTCCCCTATCTAACACTACCTATACCTCACCTCTTGAGTTAGTTGTGTGTGATCTTTGGGGCCCTGCTCCTGTAAAATCAACTTCTGGTTTTACTTATTTTCTAACATGTCTTGATGCTTTCTCTAGATTTGTTTGGGTCTATCCTTTGAAAGCAAAGTCTGATACTATGTCTAAATTCATTGAATTTAAAAATATGGTAGAATTGCAGTACAACTGCAAGATTAAAATTGTTCAAACAGATGGTGGTGGAGAATTCAGACCCTTTACCAAATTCCTTACCAATTTAGGTGTTATACATAGGCTTACCTGCCCTCACACTCATCACCAGAATGGCCTAGTAGAGAGAAAGTATAGGCACTTGGTTGAAACAGGACTGACTCTGTTATCTCAGGCCAATATTCCCTTGAAATATTGGGACCATGCTTTTAGTACAGCAGCATATCTTATAAACAGACTTCCCACACCTATACTTCAAAATAAATCACCCTATCTCACTCTTCAAAATAAACAACCAGATTATAAAGCTCTAAAAGTCTTTGGCTGTGCTTGTTTTCCCTTCCTAAGACCTTATCACACAGCCAAGTTAGCCTACAGATCTCAGGAATGCATTTTCCTAGGCTATTCCACTACTTATAAGGGTTACAAGTGCCTCAGTCCTGATGGTCACATTTATGTATCTAAGGATGTTCTATTCAATGAACAAAAATTTCCCTACCCTGATCTATTTCCAAAAGAAGATAGCACTGACACACCTAAAACATCTCCATCTCCTATATCTCATGTGCCTCTTCATTTACCAAATCAAGTCCTCAACCCTACACCTCTCAATACTATTCCCTTTGCTGCTATACAAGAACCTCTTTCACCACTACATCCCACTCCTCTGCAAACTATTCCTCACCCTACAGTTAATGCACCCATCTCACCTACTGCATCATCTCCACAAGGGTCTGAAAATCACTCTCCCATTACTCCTACTTCTCAGTTATCTCCACCATCTAACAGTTCACTTGGTCTCAGTCCTAATATACAAACATCTAATGCATCTCAACACATATTCTCTACTCCTTCCTCTGAGTCATCTGTTGAGTCCCAAAATCCTTCACAACATGCTCCAATTAAGTCTCTTCAAGGTCACTCTATGACTACCAGATCCAAGGCCAAACACAATCCTACTGCTCTTCTAACTCATCTTGAACCTACTACTGTTAAGCAAGCTTTTCAATCCCCTTCTTGGATAAAAGCAATGCAGGAAGAGTATGATGCACTTCTAAAGAACAAGACCTGGACCTTAGTGCCTGCTCCTACTCACAAAAAGCCTATAGGATGCAAATGGGTTTTCAGAATTAAAGAAAATTCTGATGGATCAATCAACAAGTACAAGGCCAGGTTAGTGGCCAAGGGGTTTCATCAAAAAGCAGGCTCAGATTTCACTGAGACTTTCTCACCTGTTGTCAAGCCTGTGACTGTTAGAACTGTACTTACCATTGCTGTATCTAATAAATGGCCTATTCAGCAAATTGATGTAAATAATGCCTTTCTAAATGGCAATTTAGAGGAAGAAGTCTATATGCAGCAGCCTCCAGGTTTTGAGGCTTCAGATAGTAATCTTGTGTGCAAGCTAAACAAGGCTTTATATGGCCTTAAACAGGCACCTAGGGCCTGGTTTGATAAGCTGAAGACAGCTCTAGTTCAATATGGATTCTCAGCCAGTAAGTGTGATCCTAGCTTATTCATGATTAAAACCAGCACTGTTCACATCATGGTTTTGGTATATGTTGATGACATTATCATCACAGGAAATTCTATGTCTCATATTCAGCAAGTAATTTCAAAACTGAATGCTCAGTTTGCTCTAAAACAACTAGGGACCCTTGATTTCTTCTTAGGATTAGAGGTGTTTCATTTGGACAATGGTTCTCTTCTCCTATCTCAAACAAAATATATCAGAGATATGCTCTCTAGGGTGCAAATGGATTCTGCTAATGGGATGCCTACACCCATGGTATCTAGCTCAAAATTATCTAGAGTGGGGTCTAATCCTGTTGAGGATCCTACATACTTCAGATCTGTAGTTGGAGCTCTGCAGTATGCTACACTTACTAGACCAGAGATCTCTTTTTCTGTCAACAAAGTTTGTCAATTCCTATCTAATCCTCTTGAAGAGCACTGGAAGGCTGTAAAAAGGATTCTTAGATACTTAAGTGGGACTCTTCATCATGGGTTGCTCATTCAGGCTGCTCCCATTCATCAACCTCTGTCCCTAATTGGATTTTGTGATGCAGACTGGGCCTCTGATCCTGATGACAGAAGGTCAACTTCAGGGGCTTGTATCTATCTTGGACCAAATCTAGTATCCTGGTGGTCAAAGAAACAAACATTAGTGGCCAGGTCTAGTGTAGAAGCTGAATACAGAAGCTTAGCTGGCCTATCTGCAGAACTTCTATGGTTACAATCTCTTCTAACAGAGCTGGGGTGCAACTTCTATACTCCAAAAATTCTATGTGACAATCTAAGCACAGTCTCATTGGCTCATAATCCTACTCTCCATCATCGCACTAAACACATGGAGTTAGATATATTCTTTGTCAGAGAAAAGGTTATAAACAAGAGCCTCATTGTCTCTCATGTGCCTGCTACTGACCAATGGGCTGATGTGCTTACCATGCCTCTATCTGCTAATAGATTCACTACACTTCGTGACAAGCTGAGAGTGTTTGACAAAGAGCACTTGATCAAAACTTCATCAGCTTCTAAGGGGGAATGTTAGAGTATATTAAAGTCTACTGTTATAACTTGTATAGGTTAAGTTAAATAGTTATAGATTCAGTTAGTAGTTAGTTAGATATTGTTAGAATATAACTAACAAGTCAGTTACAGAATGTAACTGACAGATTCTAGAACATTCCTCTATAAAGAGAGGTGTAACCCTTTTGTAACCAATTCAGTTAATCATAATACAATGAATTCATTCTCATCATCTTCTCCACTCTCTCTATTCTAACACCTACCCACCCTTGATTCTAAAATGCATTCTGATCTCAACCCCGCTAAACTTTAAGGGTGAATAATAGCTTACTTGCTCACTTTAAAGCAAACTTGTTTTAGAGGAGCTTTTTCCTTCTAATCCATAATAACAAATTCTAGAAGACAACTCTGTCCCAAAATCAGAACAATGAATGCTCCCAAAACCCAAAGACTTTAACATCAAACTAGCCAAATACACCAAAACTGCAGACAATGAAGATCTCCAGAAAATGGTAATGCCCAAGTGAACCGACCTATCAGCCACAATCAGCCTTCACATTCGTTTCAAAAAAAGCACCAGGAAAAAAAAAGTAAACAAGTCTAATCAATATGCCTACTATTGGAATTGAACTCCCAGAAACAATTGTAACAAATAACAAATAATGGCTAAATCTCAGAAAGAATACACAAAGATGAAAGATAACCTATAGACACTACAAAGGCATGCACCATCAAATTCAAGGGATTAAAAAGTGAGGCCTATAAAGAAGTATGGAAATTTTGCAATAATATGTGCTACAAAAGTTATTATACAAAAATTCCAAACAATTCCAAGTTCCAACAAATGAAACTGATACTAATACCTTCAATCCCACAGAGAAATCTGTTTGATCTTTGTTTTCACTATTCATAGAAACCACGGGTAGAAGTGTCGCTAAAGTAAGAGTCAAATCCTGCACACCACCGGTAATTTTAATTGAATATTCAATTGTGTAATTCCAGCAAGACATAGAGTGTTACGAATCACATGACAGGAGAACAATCAAAATAAAAAAAAGTTATTAACAAGGAACTTTTAAAGTTACATGGAGATCTGATCAAAGATAATCACCGAAAAAGTAGGGTAAAGACATTCAACATAAAAGGAACTTCTAAAATAACTTCATAGCATACATTACCTCAAAATCAAGCATAGGAGGGCCACTTTCAGACAGTAAAGAGGCATTCAACAGATTGTGGAGACTGCATGTAGCTAGAAAAGCAATGTCGAGATCCTTTTTATATCTGACAGAAGAATAGAATAATAAGAACTTATACTATGATACCTGTTTATATTCATAAGTATCGTCTATATTCTAATCTTATTATAATGCACTCCTTAAAAATCTAAAATACAAATGCTTTCCCACAGAGCATGCAAGCAACTAAGGTTGTAATCTAAAAGTAAAATGCAGATCAATCTTACAAATCCAATATTGTAGGAACAAGCCTTGGTAAGGCTGCTTTTAATTGTGTCCGTGTTATGAGACCAACCATTTGTCCAAGTGCTTCAACGGATGCTACACGAACCTATATCAAAATAAGTTGAAATAACCAAATAAATGAGTGCTAAAAATAGGTAAAGAGATCATCTAAATAATATGTTTGTTGAGATTTAATATTATTGTAAATATACTCTAGAATATTCTTAGCATAGCATATTCCATAATAATATTCCTTTGTAATTAATGCTCTTAATATTATATAATGAAATGTCCGTGATGCTCTATGACACACGGTTTTCGCCATATGCCTCTTGTCTTTTATTATTTCTTCTATTTCAATATGGTATCAGAGCCTCTCTAAGATCCATTGGACCACCTGCTATCGGGCCACCCACCGTTTATATCCACGCACCAAGCCCAATAGTGCTGGGCGTGAGGGGGTGTGTTAAGAAGTCCCACATCGGATATGAGATGGCCTGAATAAGACTTTATAAGTAAGAGGCAATCCTCACCTTACAAGCCGATTTTGTGAGGATGAGTTAGGCCCAAAACTTAAGATGGTATCTAGAGCCTATTATTAAGAGGCAAGGCAACCCTACACCGTGCTTACCTGGTGGACCCACTGTCCTCCGGTGAATTTTTTTTTTTTTTTTTCTTCCCGGCAAACGAGTGTTAACACCGATTTGCCTATCATTCAGTTCCGCGACCAATTCCGGTATTTTTTTTCGTCACTGTTCATCACCTTCCGCCACTGCCGCCGCTTATTCCGGCGACTTTTCCGGCAACCAACCCTAGCATCTGAATCGTCTGGCCCGATCCGGCCCACCCCCAAAACCGCATCCACATCGGACGTTTCACGCGCCTCCACGCGCCGTTTTCGTCTCCGGCGAGTTCTCCCACGCGTCACCGTTGTTGCCGCGCGTGAAGGCGCGTCCAACCGCCGTTCCGGTTCCCGTTTTCATCGTCCGGCTTGTTTTTCCGTTCTGGTCCCATATCTGCACTTAGTTTTCAGTTTCGATTGACGGAAATCCGTGTTCTTGCACAAACAATCCTTATTTACACAGAATTACGAGTTGTTTATCTCTTCTGTGTTACCCATGGCTATTGTTGGTACTTCAGATGTTTACAATGGCACTTTTACTAACTATGTTACTTCTCCCCAAGGCTCATCGACAAGCTATGAAGATTTTCTCAAGTGGTGTCAGAGGAATCGGTACTCTGGTTCTTCGGCTTCGGTTGCACACACTGGTAACTCATCTGTTTGCCTCTCTCAATCATCTTCTTTTGGCATTTGGACTCTTGATTCTGGTGCGTCTGATCATGTTACCGGCAATAAAAGTATTTTCTCTTCTCTCTCTACATCTGGTTTCTTACCCAGCATAACTTCTGCAAATGGTTCTCAAACTCAATCTCAGGGGATTGGTACAGTCCAAATTTTACCTTCCCTCTCAGTTGATTCTGTTCTCTATGTACCTGGTTGTCCATTTAATTTACTTTCAATCAATCGTTTAACTCGGTCTCATGATTGTATTGTCACTTTCACTAATAGTCATGTTACCCTGCAGGATCGGAGTTCAGGATGGACGATTGGCGTTGGATATGAGTCTCAAGGCCTTTACTACCTATCTTTGACATCCAACACATGCTCCACCGTAGATTCTCCACTTACTATCCAGGCTCAATTGGGTCATCACGGTCTTCCCAAACTTCAAAAGCTGGTACCAAGTTTATCTAAGTTGTCCGATTTACATTGTGAGTCGTGTCAGTTAGGGAAACACAATCGTAGTCACTTTCCCGGTCGAGTCAATAAATGAGCTTCGTCTCCTTTTGCTTTAGTTCACTCTGATGTTTGGGGTCCATCTCGTACTATCTCTACTTTTGAGTCAAAGTATTTTGTTACTTTTATTGATGATTTTTCTCGTTGTACGTGGATTTTTTTAATGAAAAATAGATCCGAGTTATTTTCTATCTTTGAGCAATTTTATCAAGAAATCAAAACTCAATTTGGTGTGTCTATTCGTACTTTAAGAAGTGATAATGCTCGTGAATATTTATCACATCAATTTCAAAATTTTATGGCTTCTAATGGTATTCTTCACCAAACATCTTGTCCACATACACCTCAACAAAATGGGGTAGCTGAACGCAAAAATCGGCATCTTATTGAAACTACACGGACCCTACTTCTTCATGGTAATGTTCCATTTCGTTTTTGGGGGGATGCTGTCTTAACGGCATGTTATCTTATAAATCGTATGCCTTCTTCTGTCCTTGATGACAAGATACCTCATTCAATCCTTTTTCCTCATTCCCCTCTTCACCCAGTACCTCCTCGTGTCTTTGGGTCTACATGTTTTGTTCACAATCTCTCTCCTGGTCTCGATAAACTATCAGCTCGATCACTAAAGTGTGTCTTTCTTGGTTATCATCGGTCCCAAAAAGGTTATCGTTGCTATTCACCTACATTAAAACGATACCTCGTATCGGCCGACGTTACCTTCTTTGAATCAGTTCCATACTTTGAGTCGAATATTAAAACTCCTGAACCCTTTCACGACATTGATCCTAAACCCATTCAGGAAGTTACTATTATTCCAGTTGAGCCTTGTCAGTCTGTCCCACCAGATATCCCTCCGGTTGAACCTCCAACTTCACGACCACTACAAACATATCAGCGTCGTCCACGACCTTCAATTGTACCTATTCCTAAACCTGTTCCAGAGGCCATTGAAGACTCTCCGCCAACGCCATCTCCATCATCGGATCCGGTTCTGCAACTTGAGCCTAATCTTTCCCCTGTAATTCGTAAAGGTACTCGTTCAACACGTAATCCGTCTCCACACTATATTGATTTGTGTTACAGTCGTCTTTCCCCTTTACATTACACTTGGTTGTCATCCTTGTCGTCTGTTTCTATTCCTAAATCTCCAGGTGAAGCATTATCCCACCCTGAGTGGAGGCAAGCAATGATTGACGAGATGTGTGCTCTCCAAAGTAGTGGTACTTGGGAACTAGTTCCTCTACCCCTAGGGAAGTCTTTGGTAGGTTGTCGTTGGCTTTATACAGTGAAGGTGGGTCCGGATGGTAAGATTGATCGATTTAAGGCTCGCTTGGTGGCCAAGGGCTATACTCAGATTTTTGGGCTGGATTATAGTGATACTTTTTCGCCTGTAGCCAAGATGGCATCTATACGACTTCTTTTCTCCATTGCAGCCATTCAGCATTGGCCTCTCCATCAGCTTGACATTAAAAATGCATTTTTACATGGTGATCTTGAAGAGGAAGTGTATATGGAGCAACCACCTGGGTTTGTTGCTCAGGGGGAGTCATCTAATAAGATTTGTAGATTACACATGTCTCTTTATGGTCTTAAACAGTCTCCTCGAGCCTGGTTTGGCAGATTTAGTACTGTAGTCCAACAATTTGGCATGATTCGTAGTGAAGCTGACCACTCTGTCTTTTATCGCCACTCTGTCTTTTATCGCCACTCTGTCTTTTATCGCCACTCTGTCCAAGGGTGCATTTACCTGATAGTTTATGTAGATGATATTGTCATAACTGGTAGTGATGAAACGGGAATACTTCAGTTAAAACAGTATCTCTCGAATCAGTTTCAGACTAAAGATCTTGGTAAACTCCGTTACTTTTTGGGCATTGAGGTAGCTCAATCTAAGGATGGCATTGTGATTTCACAACGAAAATATGCTATGGATATTCTTGAAGAAACATGTCTATTGAATGCAAAACCTGTTGATACTCCTATGGATCCAAATGTCAAGCTTCTACCTAATCAAGGGGAGCCTCTATCGGATTCAGGGAGATATAGGAGATTGGTAGGAAAACTGAATTATCTCACAATCACTCGCCCGTGATCATCTAAATAATATGTTAAATTACTTATTTTCAATCATTCAACTATAAAAACACAGTGAGTTTAGAAACTCGAATTATACCGAGTGGTTTTATTCGAATTAATGCTTCATATCAACTGTTACATCAAAGTACTGTTATCAAGTTTCTTGTCATTGACTATTAGTCCAAAGAAAACATTATAAGTGTTGATTATTCTCTACTTAGGGCCCGTTTGGATTGGCTTATTTTTGAGCTTATGCGAAACAGCTTATGCAAATAAATAAAGTTCTATGTATTATTATAAGTTTTTCAAGATAGTTTATGAGGAAACAACTTATAAAGATACAATTTTTGTTAATCAAAACTTATGAATTAACAAAAAAGCTTATTTATTTGCATAAGCTATTTTCTTAAGCTCAAAAATAAGCCAAATCCAAACGGGCCCTTATTATGGTTGATTTAGTTTCCTTATTTTTCTATTTTTCATTTATTGTGAGATTCTCTCTTGTATATAAGTTTGCACACCTCATTGTACTATACAAGCTATTCATTCTAAATTATTCAAGTATAAGACATAATTAAACCAAAGAGACAACATAATGGCAGTAAAGTAACTTTTGTAACATAATGGCAGTAAATTATTCAAGTTGTAAAGTAACATGCCATGTATGCAAGAAAATACAAAGGGACAACATAACTTTTGTAAGAATTATTGGTTTATGGCAAGTGAAAAAGGAAAAGAGAGAAAAATTGTAAATGGCAGTAACGTAAAAATATATTTCGTAGACTGAATGTGTTATAATGTCCTAACCTGATATTGATATTCATAGTAATAATTAGGGTTAGTGAATAATGCATGGTGAAGAGTAGTAAATTAAAAATATGATTGATAGATATAACGTGTCACAATATTCTAACTTAATACTGATACTGATAATTAGGTAAATACAAGAACTACTCGTATAAGGTTCAGCCCAATAATAATTACACTAATGCCCAACTAACTCTATATCTTAACAAATTTCTTAACTCGGTACAAAGAAAGAAAGAAAACACATTTTGATATAGAATAATTTTTTATTGGAAAACCACTCTGGATCAAATTATGGACAAGTAGTTAGATCTCGCACCAGGGTATCAATGAAAAAAAATATCAGTAAAAAAATAATAGAGGACTATATAAGCAATCAAACATAGAACCAAAATGGGGTATGGTGACAAACCTTTAGGTCCCGTGAAGCTGCCCAAACTCTTAACAAAAGCTCAAAAGCAGAATTTAGAAATGACCTGCACTAATAGAGATATCTCTAACCCTCAGAAAAGAAAAATGAGATATGTAGTAGCATGAATCAGAAAATAAACTAGAAGACTATATTGTGATCTCACATGACATCACCATCCTGCGGTAAATGTGAAGGAAAATCTGTACTATATTGCCAAGCAGCTTGACACCAACACTTGAAAGCTGAAAACAATAATAAAAGATGAGTTAAATAGATCGAACTATCAATAGAAACTACACCATTGAGAAAGGTTAGACAAAATGTACATTTGCAAACAACTAAAAATTACCAAGATTCATCGGTAGAGATATATCACATTACACCGCTATAACTATGGGTCCGTTTGATTTAGAATCTTATAAAATCATTTTTTATGTTTTAGTTATGCTTGTGTATAAGCTTATTTTTAAGATCATTTTGATATAAATAATTTAGAGATTACTTTTAGAGATTTTTAAATATTCTATTTTATATTTGTTTCCAATTTATAAAAAGAGATTGTGTATTTTTCCCATCTATTAAAAATAATTATCTTACACAGCTAATCAGACTCGCTTTTCACTTTCAGCAGAAACTTTATTTTTTGACCAAAAAATATTTTAAAGAAAGCTTACACACAGCTCAAAAACCCCGGAGCGGAGACAAAGTTGTTCATATCTAGGATAAATAAGAAACCACCTACCCAACTTTACCATTCATTCAAGAAGTTAGTCTACTAATAGTCAATTACATCACATCCCAATATTCTTCTTGGACCTATTCGTTTTAAAATTTCAGACACTACAAAGTGCACTGTCATTTGAAAAATCTGCAAGATTTTTAACTTGATTATTGTGCACGACTATATTTAATAGATTGTGATAAGGAAGTTTTTCACTTACCAATACAGCTTTTGCTTTTTGGTATGAGGCAAATGATATGAATATGTCTGAGGTCAGAGGAGAGACTAAAAAAAATAATGGGTAGGGAAAAACTATAGAATAGACAGACAAGCAAACAACACATTTACAATTACACCTTTCGTACAAAAAGTGTATTTCATACTAATCAGCATTTTCTTTATCAGTATTCGGATGTCTCTACCTTACATGGTATGAAATTAACAACAACAAAAAAACATTTCATATGCAATTAAAACTAGCCAGGCAACTTGGACAATTCAACCAGTTCTTGATAAATCAGTGCAACATCAAACGAAAATATCACATATTACACATCAATCAAGAAAATGACAGAAAAATCACCACACCGTTTGCAAAAGTTGGCCGGTGCATGTCTCGCACATTTCCAAGAATTGGCAAAATTCGTGAGAGTACACCTTTCCAGCGGGGAATGAACAGCAAGGCTGTATTAGATTTAGAAATTAGAAAAAAGAAATACATTGGTGTTAACCGCAGAATTTGAACCCACCCTTCTCCCCACCCAAAAAAAAAAGGTGACAGCTGAAAAACCGTAAACTTTTATCACTCACGACTACTAGAGGCAAATTCTGCAAGGATTTGAACCATAGCCTGTAATGCTGAACTTGTCCCAGATAAATGAAGAAAAATTTCTTCCATCACCTACAACACCAATTCAAGGGTAAGGGATATTAAGGACAACAACTGAGAACAAGCTCAAAATTTAGTGTATACCAGTGAAATTAAAATTAAGGGGAGATATTACTTTAGCGTGTTAAAAAATAGTTACAAATTTTGAAACTACGGGAAGAGTATGAGGAAATTATTTCAGCACATAAGAAAGACAAATATGAAAACGGTTACAAAAACAAAATAGTATTTTTTCTTTCGTTGCAATTCTCATGATAGTTCAGGATTGATTTCCAACAGAGAGCATTAAAAGTATCAAGAGATAAAATGAATTATGGAGTTTGTAAAGGATATTCTAATTAGATTTATCTAATTGGCAATCACAGAAACTGTAGGGCTGCATTCTGTTAATCTTTTTTCTCCTTGTCTTGTCTCCCTTGTAACCTTATTTTTCCTTTTCTCTAATGAACTAAAAATAATTCTCTATTAAACTAAAAAAAATTATATTTAAAATACCTAATAAATAATCTTTAATAGTTCGAAGAAAAGGAAATAACTCACAAGATCAGGTAAATGTGACCCTATCGCAACAAGTAGGCTTGTTGCTGCTCGTTGCCAGTCAGAATTGAGTTCCTGTAGAAGACAGTCAATATGAATCCCATAGACTATGAGCAGTAACATACAAAATATGTTCAAGACAATAACTAAAATGTCCTTAGGTAACTAGGATTTTAATTGGAATATTAGTACTATTCCCGTACTAGAAACAAACCAATCAAGAGTGCAACAGAATAACAGTCATTTCAAATAAAGATTGAAAAGACGGAAAAATAATGGTTACGTAGACCAATAGGGTCTCTAAAAAAGGTTTAAGATACTCACATAAAAGAAAAGGAAATAAAAAATTTGTAGATTAAAGTATCAATTCAATTGTTTATTTTAATGTTCTACTTATACACCAAAAATAACCAAACTTGCTAAAGCTAAACCTATACTATACTGGAAAAAGATAACCTAAAATAGGACAAAATCCTAAACAATAAATAGCCCCAAGTCCAAAACATAATTTCATAAGTAAAAGGAAAAAAATGTGTGCCCATTAGACATCACATGGTTGCATGCTGTCACACGGTTTAAAACTAAATGTCAAGCTACAGAATCTTGTACACAAAACCACATTAACTAAATGGTTGTGATTAGCCTTCGCATGTCTAAAACCATCAATCACATGCCCAGCAATTTCCAAACTCAATTTTGACAGCCAAAATCCCTTCTGTCATTTAAATCCAAATCTTTATTTCTTTGCACACTCACTTGACTTCCACTATCAATTCCCAGAAAACTATTTGCTCATGCGAGTTATTAAAGAAATGGCTTCTAAACAGTTTGCTTAGAAAGACTGTATAACTAAATTCCGATCACTGAATCATTATTTACAAGTTGTAAACCATACAAAAAAATAAAATGTAGAAAGATGTTAGCCATTTGAATTGAGGGTTTTTGAGGACTAAGTCTGCATTTTAGTCTATAAGCTTCTATAATTTAGAGAGAATAATTAAATCCTCCCCTCCAAAACCCCTAATTCAAACACACCCTTGATCATTTTTACCTCTTCTGCTGCATCATCGACTGGAAAAAACCTCAAACACCAATGTTTGGGCCTTAATTTGACCAAGCCTAAGAAAACATCAAAGGCAACTTCCATATCATTCATTGTTCCTTTTGATCAAGTCAATGTTACTTTCTTATTTAACATCAGTTCACTTTAGTATAACATGATGATTTTGTCTTCTACATTTATATTTCCCATCTATTCACTGCGTATGATCGTATTTCAGGTAATAGTATTCACTAAGTTGAGTTCCAGCTAAGATCACTACTCTTTGATACAAAAAAGTAAAACATGCCACATAGTGATTACTTGAACTAAACTACATAAAGCACACCTTAGAAGATATCATCTCAGAAGTAGCAATCTTAGCAAGTTTTGCCATGAAAGCAGAATCAACATCTCTTTCATCAAGAGCTCGAACTCCAAACGCCATAACTTGAAAAACACCAGCCATATTTCCAAATCGCTAAAAACACATAACAAAACAAAATTAATAGAAAAATCTTTAAATCAAACCTAACTCAAAATGCTACTAATGGTAGGATAATGAATATCCTCACCCTACGTCCACCGCGTGAAACAGTCGCACAACACTCGAGAACAAGAACAGGATTTCTACAAAAGGATGAAACAGTCGGAAATCATAACGTAACGAAATTAAAGTGAAATTGAAGTGAAATTAAGTAATGAAAAGAAAAGGTGACGGTGTGATTACAGTGCAGCGAGGTCTTTGAGAGAGGACATGGAGGATTCTCTAACGGAGGAAGAATCATCGGCGAGTAATGAGAGGAGAACATTGATTGCCTCTGTAAGAAATAGGAACGATACGGTTATTGAGAGATCGGAAGAGGAATTGAATTTGAAGAAGAATAAGAAGAGGAAGGTACCTGGTGCGGGAATTGAGATTGAAGAGGCCATGATGATGATGAAATAATCGCAACGGAAATGATGAATGAATATATATAGAAGAGTGAGGGGAACTTAAGGGACCTTCTTCCCCGGCGCGGACAAACACAACAGACACTGCTGCGCTGGTTATGCCTTGCCGTGACACAAAGTGCTCATTTTTTAGTTACATTTTATTAAAAAAAAATTATAATACATTTTAGTAATTACTTACTACTTTTTTTTAGATAATTATTTACTACTTTAATTGATTAAATACTATTATTAATAATTAAATACTATTAAAATAAATACATTTTCTCTTTGTTATTATTGCAAGACAAGACAAGACCAAGTTAGTTGTGCAATGCACCAATTAATGTTGAATAAAAAATAATTATATCAAATGAATTGATCTAAGTGGTAAGAATCTTGATATTCTTAAATATGTGGTTTTTATTATAATTATTTTTTATTTTTTTTAGTCAATGTGTTTGTACGAGTTAATTTTTATTTTTAATATTATTTTTTTTATTTTAAAAAATTGTATGGTAATTTTGTCTATTATTGCATGACGATTTTTTTTTTTGATTGGACATGATGAATATTAAAATGATTTTATTTTGTTTATGTTCATAAAGCATATAATATTTATTCAAAATTATGAATTTTTTATAAATAGGTGTTAAAAATATTAACTTAAATTATATTGTGTTAGAGAAAATTGAAATAACTCATCTTCAATAATAAATTTATTGCTCGTCTAATATATTTTGTAAACAAACTTCATGTAATATTTTGTAAACAACCCTCTTTACAAATCTTGTCTAATGGCTATAAATTTTACTCTTATGATAGAGAAGTGGAATGACCGAGATCTGAACACCTGCCCTTGCAGAGTAAAAATTATATGTCATTGTGCAGAAGTTTGACTCATTTTGCTAGACTACCATTTGTTGGTATTTTAGAGTTGTGTTACTTCATTCGATTCCGGTCATATATATAAAAAAAAACATTTCAATTTTTAAATTCAATATTTAGTCTACATATATCAATTCCATAATGAATCTAAAAAGTTAATTTCTTTTTATACATAGAACCAAAGAAAGTATTAATATCTAAAAAATCAACTCACATGCCTATATGTATCTTCTAAGATTTTCTTTCAATTTTTCAAGATCTTCTACTCAACTAATAATTAAACTCTAAAGATAATATTTAATATTCTATATTAGAATAAATTACAGTCGATATAAGTTTGTTGACGAAGTCACAAACACCACACAAAATTTAACATATAATTGTGAAATTCTAAAATCAATTCCGAGTAAAAATATTTAACCTAAATATTGATTTTGTCGATTAAACTAGACATCACGGATGACATTACAATTTCAAATATATTTTATAGAGAAGAACTATCTTCATTCTCACATCAATACTAAAGCAATAAGTGTAGGATATATCTCATAAATCAAATAAAAACATGAATAAATATTTGATGTTCCCTTTCGTCTTTTCTTGTTTACTCTATTCTTTTGGCTGATCCAACATACTGCTTGTCATTTGGTTTTTTTATCATGTTGGTATTAGTAACTTTATTACAACTCTCCCAAAATTGAACAAGACACACATATGAGACTAAATATTTGGAAAATCATTGAAAACAATGACTGTGTGAAACACCAATAATACAGATCTAAGTGATTGAGGAGACATGGCCATTTTATCATTGATAGATAATGTTTCATCGACTAGTTCACTTTTTCTTAAACACTTTTTCCTAACCAAAATGTTAATTATTAGTATCAGTACTGTATATTACTATGTTATGTTGATAGTCCATATTCCATAGTCGAGTATTAACTATCGACCTCTCTTGTGTTCAATGAATCACATGAGCTACGCTACGTCTTGGATATATCAAAAAAATTTGGTGTTAGTTTATATGCTACTTCATGTAGTGTTTGGTATTTTAAAGCGTAATACATTTTATATTATGGTA
The DNA here is from genome assembly GCA_954870985.1 of Trifolium fragiferum. Classification (NCBI taxonomy): domain Eukaryota; kingdom Viridiplantae; phylum Streptophyta; class Magnoliopsida; order Fabales; family Fabaceae; genus Trifolium; species Trifolium fragiferum. The sequence continues at coordinate 52,743,813 of OX940793.1, read as the reverse complement.
AGATTTGATTGGATAACCAATAGAATATTTGCAAGTATACAAATTTATCGCAAGTAATATAAAAAAATATTGTTCCCACGAGGATTGTGAAACTCAAACAACGCAATAGAGAGCAATACTTAAAGTAAAAGTACAGTGACATAAATGGGGGGATTTCGATGAAAAACACTTTCAAATTAAGACTAAATTCGAGTAAAGCAATTGATTAAAACGACTGGACTATATGATAAAACGATTCAAATGTTATAAAAGTTAAATGGAAAAAGAAAAAAAAAGTAATAAAGTGTTACAAATAAAAGATAAAGGAACAAAGTGTTAGAAAAAATAAGATAAAAGACTATGTGCTATTTTGCCTTATTATAAGATTTATAAATAATAATTACAATATTAAATATTTCAATCTGTATTTTTTTATTTAATATATTTTTATTACTGTTAAGATAAATTATGTCAAATTAATTTCTCAGGGAAAAATTAAAATTCGATTTTTACATTTCACAAAAATACTTGCATAGATCCTTACGGCTTTATAGCAATAAGCACAGCAAGACATGACCTGTCCAGATTATTTGCTCTTACAAGAGCCTATGTCAATTGACTTATTTTGAGATATTTTATTCACAGTTCTTAAGTTTTGAAATAAAAAAACTGGTCCAAACATATGATGAATGCAACTTTTGTTATACAACTTGATGATATATTCCTTCATACTTTTATACGAATTATATTATTTTTACAGATAATAATGAAACAATGAGACTAGATCATCCGAAAACGTGTTGTTGCTATGCTAATAGCAAGAAGTAGAAGCAATCTTTTGAATTATGCCAAAAGTTTATAATGGTTTTGTAAAAAAATAAGGGAGAACCAACTAGAGCTGTTAGCTGGAAACATTTGAAATATCCATTACTTCACTCGTAATCATGGTCAAAAAGGAGAACCAACTGGAGGTGCAAGGCCAAGGTACCGCATTATCTTTAACCGACGATCCTTCCTGTCCGTTTTCATTGGATAAGTTGCCCCCTGAAAAGTAATTATATATTCATTTAGTGTACATGAGAAATAAACTCTTATAATGATTATGCCATTAGTATCGAGTTAGCAGCAACTCACGTCAAAATGAACTTTGGGCTTACGTTCCCTTTTCCCTCTTCGTCTATCTTGAGAATCATTTTTTGTTCCGCTTGAGCTGGGTGAAGTGTACTTACCTGCTCGAACCATAAATCCATATTAAAAAAGCAAAAGGAGAAGCAGAAAGAGTAAATCATTTTAGGAGGGTTTATGACGTATTCAGTGAGGTGTGGGTGTGCATGTGTGATGTGTATGCTTTAGAGACATTAGACAAGAGTCATGCATCGTTCTGTAATTGAGGCCAACAAATGTCCAAAAACATGCATGGACAAATGAAATGATCCATGGATAACAGACAAGACGACGCATGTGAGACTTTTTTGAAGGAAGTGAACCAAAAACTCTTTTCAGTTGGCTAGAAGTATTTGCAAAATAAAACACAACAATCATATATCACTGTCATTTAACAATGGGTAAAAATATTTTGGATCTACAATTTCTTTTGATGAAATTCAAGAAAACAATAACTGAACAGAGTCTATGATGCCTACTACTTTTGGTTAGAAACGTAGTATTCCATTAAAGCACAATATAAAACTGATTCTTCTTACGAGGAGTGTTAGGAACACTCCTCCTTGTTATTGATTAAAACCCATATGGGTCCCACCAAATCATGTGGGGTCCATATAAATTTGATGGGACCTATACAAATTTTAACCAATAAAAAGTGTGTTAAAAGAGTGTGTTGCTAACATTATTCTCTACTTATTTATTAAACGTGTTTCCGAACTCATAGAACTCATGAATGCAACTTCCTGTTCTAATAACCACTTCACTGTGCAGCAAAACATAGTTCTAAATAAAAATAAGGTACATACCAGCTGAACGTTCTTGATGGTTAGAATGAGCAGACCTATCAGGACTCAAATTTTGGCATGAACTGAGTTGTGCCTTTCTTTGTAAGGCCTGGTATCATATTAAGTTAGAAAGATATGAAGAGTTTAGCAAGGAAGGAGGAGGGAAAATTAGAAAGAGAGGCAGATAGCTGAAATTGTAACATTTATTGTAGCCAAAACGTGCTCAACATACTTGCTTTAGAGCATCTTGAAAATCATTTGATGTGTTATTGCTCCTTTCTTCAAAAGACTGCAAAAAAAAAAAAAAAAAATAACGCATAATAGACATGAGACAATAACAACATATACTTTAAGAAAACATCCATAGAACTACCTCCTTAACAATAGTTGAATTTACAGCCTGCATAACAGAATTTGTGAAAAAAAGCCTCCGAATTATCCAACAAGCCCAACCTCAAAAAACTAAAAGGGAATTTCAAAAAAGGTGGATTTGAAGAATTTATAACTTCAAAAATAGTGCAATGCAAAACACTAATTAAATGTTGACTACAAAAGTGTGAGAAATTGATTCCACTAGGTGGATGGGTGACATGAAATACATTTAGTCAAAATAAGACTTTTTCTGCTCTTTTCTTTCTTCTTTTGAGGTTGTGAGGATGAGGGATTCGTCAACCACCTATTCTAGCGTGGCTTTATTTATATGTTACATTATCATCAAAATGTAAATAAGAGATAGCAAACACCCTGAACTAAATATGCAAAAGCATAGTGTGGGACAAGGATTAAACTCACATCCTCAAAAATTGAAATATCTGTTGCTGGATCAATCCAAGCACTGTAAACGAACAAAGTACTATTCAATACAATCAGTAGATAGGATTAGGTAAATCCAAGAAACTCCCGTGTAAAATATATGCTACAATACCTGGGATGATTTCCATAAAACTGCACTAAAACATGTCCATCACTAACACAGTCAGATGATGCACATCTCTCTTCTATGATCTGGAAAAATAAATTTATTAAAATGAGTATAGATGAATGGGTTATGAAATTCGAAACACAATAGCGGTGCATAAATATCAGCTCCACACCGAATTCATAAGCCAGTCCATCTTTATAAAACAGAGTCTGAGAAAGCTGGATTCAAAAAAATCTGAATTATATAACATACATCAACACGACATCAAAAGTATGACAATTTGCATCAGCAGTTTCTAGTATTGTAACCTACAGAAGTATCCAACATGTAAAATGGAGCGCCATTTTGTATTAAATGAGTCTTCCTATTAGAGATATAGCTTAGCTTGTAAGTGAAACTACTCTGTCATACTTTTGATGTTGCGTTGATGTATGTTATACAATGAAAACATAATTTCCCTCTCTCTATCTTTCCTAATACTTCCACTGAAAAGTAGTTCAACCTTCAATAAATTGAAGGATTAAAAAAAATTGATGCACAAAAATGGACTTCTAAGACATTAAGTTTAACTTCTAAATTTCCCATTAAAAAACATTGTCTTACAAATCTCCACACAGAGAGGAGCAGGTTAGAACGAGTAAACACATAAGTAAAAGAGATGTTTGTAATGGTTGATGACAGCGAATACACAAAAATGATGATCTTCGCTTGAATTTATATCCGCAAGTCTTTAATTAACATAATGCTACTCAATTATGCACTATTAATAAGGGAAAAAGAACATATACGACTTAAAATGATATAGAACTGATTCCATTGATTATATCTAACGCCATTTTACATTTTAAATGCAGATTCTTCAATTTGAAAGATGAGGCCATGTCACTATATCCAGATGCTTGTGTATTTTCCGCTAAACAAATTAGGCAGTAAAATAAATGTATGCAAAAAGGTCCTTGAAAGATGCCAGAAAGAGAGGGTGGGCTCTGTAAATATGAATTGTCTTGGCCAGTTATTTTGGCCTATGCCCAAAGCACGTATACACAGGCAGAAAACAACAAATATTACAAGATATCAAGTAAATACCTCAGCAGGCCACCACATTTGACAAGATGTTCTTGCCCATACAACATTTCCAGGGGTTACAGCAAGAGAACTGTTATCACTGACAGATGATTCGCGAGGTGTAGATTCAGACATCTTAATACAAGCATCCCTATAAAGAAACATAAGTTTCAGTCTGCTTAGAAACATAAAAACTGAAAGGTCTCAAAATCGCTTGATTGTACTAGCATGCCAGTCCAGTACAAAACAAACCTATTGCCGCAAAGGTCAACTGAATCCAGTTCTGCAACTGGAACATCAAAAGACTCAGATGAACAGACTGGTCTACCCTCTTGGAACTTGTTACATTGAACCAGTGTATCTTTAGAAAATTGTTTAATTGCCATTCTCCTCTCCAGTGAACTGTTTGCAGTGACATTGGAAAACCTCACTTCACCAGAAGATGAACCAGGTGAGGAATCTGTTTGAAAAAATTGACCAGATGAAAGATCAGTCCATATCTATCGAGAAAATTCTATCAAACTTTACTTATGATGGATTGATCCTAGATTCAGATACTGGTGGAAGAGGTAATTCAAATTATATGTGAAATACAGTAAATGTAAATGTTTGAAGAAATAGACTAAACCACGGGTCAAACCTCTATGTTTGGCAACACAGTAACACAGTGTTAGCATCTATAAAATTAGCTCTAGTAGAATCTCACGGATCCATATAACAGAAAAACTCAATTAAATCCCTAATGACATTGTCTATAAGAAGCAGTTTAGCTTAGAAGAGACAGTAAACATTAAAAGTTGAGGCATGTGAGTTTCGATATATCCATCAGAAACTTTTTAGCTTAATGGATCCACTTAAATTTGAAAAGTGATCATGTGAGTTCAGATTACTATACAGTTGTAAAATACAAAATCCAATATTCAATTCAAAGAGCATTCAGTTCTTTTATATGACACAAAAATCCCATTATACACTTTCTCTTCAACACAAATATGTAAAACTGAAATCAATTGACGACAAATAATTATGCACCAAACTATTAATATGTTAACACAGCCGAGCCATATTTTTTCCATTGCCATGAAACTCATCAAAGCAATGAAAACAAAACTACAATTGAAACACCATAAAAATAACAAATATGAAACACCATAAAAATATGATATCATCATGTCTGACTTGTTGGGGAAACTCGCACATGCCAAGGATTAACCCACACGCCCAAGGACCTTTGATAGAACATACACAAATACACCCTAAAGAAAGTAATAGCGTCACAAACATTTAACATGGTCCGGCACCTATTGCCTGCATTCACAGAAACACCTAAACAAATATATTCGCTAAGTCAAAAAAGATTACAAAGATCGTAGCCACCCCAAGCTACGTATCACCTACACCTACAAATCCGAGCAGCCACTTAAGAGTTACAATGAATAATAAACACACCTTTCTCACTACAACCTAAACTAGTCCTCCTCACTAGGACATTTGTTGGAGATGCTTCTACTCTTCACAATCCTCATATTAATTGTCTCACTCTCACCTCTCTTTTCAATTAATTTCCCAACATAATCAACCAAGGAGAAAGCGGAATTTCGAAATTTCAACTCAAATCCCTTGTTTAGTTATGAATTAGTTATCAAGAATCTACAATTTAAGTCATTTTCAATCAAATTGAAAAACTAAATTTGCATGATCCCCAAAACCAAATCACCAGAATAATTAACCAATTAAACAATCAAATTTCACAACCACAGCATAGTAAACAATCAAATTGAATAACAATAACAACTGAACTATATATATTGAATTGGGAATGTGAATTGAACAAATTGAGAAAAGGAATAGCATACCAATAATAGGAGCACGATTGAAAAAAGAGAAATCAGTGCGACGTTTAGGAGGTGAACTTCTTGGCTGTTGAGAATGTTTAGGAACACGATCAATAATCGGTGGAGTCTTCTTCTTCATATTCTTTTTAGCCATTGTTGTGAAGAAATGAAAACAAAATTGGAAATAAAAACCCTAAAAGATGATATTTGGAACAGAATTTGATTGCATTGACGAAGTTGAATTGAATGAATTGTTAATAATACAAATAGTAACTAAGTTATAATGAGATTGTGTGTGTAGTAGTTATTCAAGAATCGTGATTGTTTGTAAGTGATAACTATACATGAATATGAATATGAATATGAATGAATTGCAGAGAAGCAAAAAGAGTATTAATTCCGAAAGAGATTTTGGTGCTACGGACCAAAATAGTAATATAGCCCCAACATGGCAACAAACTACTCCAGATGTGTTTCATAACAAAACTAACTTCACCGCTAAATTTTACAGTTTTCACTTTTACAGTTACACTACACCACTTCATTACATTTTATTATTAATTATTTTGTTTTAATTACATTTAATTTTAAAATATATAAAATAATAGAAAATAAACTTGTCTGGCTAAAAAGTATGGTTTGTTTGGATCATTAGTGGATAAAAATGTTTTTTTTATTTGTGTCTAGATGAAGTTACAAATACTATTGAAATTTATACATAGCTAGTGTTCGGCCTAATAATATCAATATTGTTATTTGAGTTAAGAATTATAGTTGGTAAAAGTAATAGGACTTTTTTGTCTTTGTCATGAGAAGTAAGAGTAGAGATCGCTGCATTCCAAGAATGTGGCGCTAATATAGGTTTGTGTGGCTAGTTTGTTAGCTCGTCTTGTGAACCTCGCGTGATAGGTTGGTTCTCACCAGGGTTAGTCTATCACAAAATTTGAGTTTCAGGTTGCAACCTATCCGCCTTTTGTTCTAAGTTTAGTGGGAGAAACTATGGCACCGACCCAACATAGAATAGCATTAATGAGGTTTATCCAAGTCTTCATGTTCTATCCATGAAGAGTTCGTCTGTGGCCGCCGATTAGTTTTAAATAGTTTGTTAAACTTTTTTTATACAGTGTAGGAGTCTCAAGCTGAATTACCTTGTTAATTGAATTATTTAATCTCCTTCTTAAGGATCAAAATGTATTTGGCAGCTTCGGTGGCTCGATATGAAAGACAATCAATACAACAACTTTAATTTGAGTGTCATATCTTCCGAAACTAAGTTTTTTTTTTCAAATGGTTTGCAACTTTGATTAGGCAATGAAGGGTTGCCATAACATCAATGAGTTTGCGCTTTCTATTTGATTAAATATCTCCACCCAAGTTTATCTATGAAGAAGAAGGGCTGAAGTAAAAACCGGAGTTTTCTCCCTATTTCGCTAAACACAGGAAACTATAGATAAACAATAATTAATACTACAATGGTATTAACTTGTTTTTCCAATTAAGTTCTACATTTGGTCATTTTGATTGAAAGTCTTTGGTTAAATTAATTACACCCAAATTCTCACTTCCCAACCACCACTCTAAAAACTTTTAGTTCTCAATTGATGACAAACAAAATAATAAAATGGAAAATGAATGCAAGGGTATGTTGTTTCTAGAATAAAAATGATAAGTAAATGTAAAAATTTCTCTCGAAGTTCAAAGAGATTAAGACGTAAATTAGCACATAACTATGATTTTTTATTGACGAACACACAAAACTATGATATTAACAGGGCATTTTTATATATACATGTTGAATTAAGTCTTGTGACATTTAACTCATTTGGGTTGGTCTAGTGGTGTTGACTTGGGTCTTTGGAGTTTACTCCTCTCAAGGTTTGAGGTTTGATTCCTTCTAATGTCAATTTCGGTAGGCTAGTCTATACAGAGTTAAAAAATCTCTGGCTTTACACGGAGCCTTCGCAAGTGAACAGTGGGATTGATTCCCCTCGAATTAGTCGGTCATTAGGCCGAATATCAAATTTTTTAAATAAAAAAAAAAAGTCTTGTGACATCTTGGCAGAGGCTTTTATGAACAAATATTCCAACAAAACAAATATTAATCATACTCTCTAATTTATATATAAGATCATCCCTCCGTCTCAATATATAAATAAAAGCGAGTTAAAGAAATTTAATGTATTTGGTTCAAAATTTAGACTAAATACATTCATTTTCATTGACTAACTAGTTTTGAGACCCGTGCATTCGCACGGGTCTATTGACTTTTATTTATAAAATATTGTTAAAATATAAGTGACGTCGTGTACAAAAAAATAAAAATAATAAGTGACGTTATTCTGCTATTTTTTTATAAAAGTTATTAAATTAAGTAATTTTTTTCATTAAAATAATTGTCCAGTGTATGATTTTTGTATCATAAACTATAATTAATAATAACAAATATTTATTATTCAATTCTTTTTTTATTAAAGCAACTGTCCAGTGTATGATTTTTTTTTATTAAAACAATTGTCCCGTGTATTATTATAATATATATTCATAAAAAATTGTTCCATGTATTATTATAATATATTATTCAATTTCTTTTTTTATTAAAACAATTGTCCCGTGTAAGATTAAATTTTTTTTATTAAAACAATTGTTCCGTGTAAGATTAAATTTTTTTTATTAAAACAATTGTCCCGTGTGTGTTACTATAATATATATTTACCCCTAATTATTTATTATAATATATATTCATCAATAATACATTTCTCATGTATTTTTTATATAAGAGTAAACAAAAATAGAGCAGATTTTTGTATGATTATCTTCAAAAGTGTTTTCTATTGCTATTTTTATGAGTATATTTATTTTATTCTCTTTTTTTTTTAAATTTAATTTTTTTTTTATGAATAGATTTGTTTTAGGCTTATTTTTTGATTTTTTTTTGTTATTTTTGTTTTGTACATATCTTTTTTCCAGTTTAGAGTTAAAATTATATTTAAGGTCATAAACGGTGAAATATTATTAAACGTGCTAAGGACAAAATAAGTTTTTTAGTAGTAGTTTCTTTTAATATATTGTAAGTAGATTTTTGCTTATATTTTAAGACAGACAGTATAATAATAAGGCACGAGACACACAACTAAATGAGATTTTTGCATGTATTGATACATATGATACATGTCCCGTTTTGAAACATGTATCATATGTATCAATACATGCAATCACCAAAATGTGATTGTTTATTTATGCATTACATACACACACTAGGCTATTATTTCAAACCAAACATTTCATTGTGGCCAAATAGTAAAGAAATATGGAATATCAAGTTCAAGGGCAGAATGTGATGGTGTAGTTAGGTCCTTTGAAGCAAGTAAAAGTACTACTTTTATCATCATAAGCATAGCTATAAGCTTGAGGACATTGCTTTTCAAAAATCTTAGAGTATTGAGTAGGCTTGCATTTATCTGGCGAGTTGAATTCTTCGGTACAACAATACTTTGGCTGATTGAAAGCCACACAAGCACTCTTGCAAGCAAGTAATTTCCCATTAGGTCCTTTCATTTGCAACCCAGGTGGGCACACATCATTGATGTTTGCTAGACAACTCGAGGGTTTGCAATCACCAGTTCCACCTTGTGGAGCAATGGACATGGGCACGTTGAAACCGTCAACATTGCTTATATCGTAGTAGTCTTGTCCCCCATTAGCTTCCACATGTAGTTCCGCTAGTGTTGCTGGTGGAACTGCACCGGCACCATTGCACGTGACTTGGCCAGAGCCACAATCGGCAGTGGCGCAACTAAATTTTCCTGAATTGCTTGAACAATCGGTTCGGCCCCAAAACTGACCCTCCCATGGAGATGGGACATCGACTGAGTCAGATTGACCCGATGCCAGCTCAAAACCTGTTTTTGGTAATTGAGGCTTTTGAGCACTTGTTAGGGTCCCTGGCCATACCGTGTATGGACATTTGTTTGTGAAAGTGATCTTAGCTCCATAAGCTCCTACATGATGCAACACATGTAAAAATTTGATTAAAAAACAGATGTAAATATTGAGTAATTGACATATTATAAAAAAATTATAGAAAAGTAAGTTAAAGACGTCTAATTATTTATATTTACTTGTGATATTTTTTGGTAAGACTTGTGATATTAATAACTAGATTTATAAATTTAATGGAAATGGAATGGATTAATAGTTACTGTAATGATCATACCACAAAAGAAGGAAACCAAAATAAAGCAAAGTGCAAATTGGGTATTCATCATGAGGTTTTCTTAATCTTAATTTGATGAATAGTAAGTGAGGTATACTTAATTTGTTTTGTATGTGATGCAATTTCAAGTTCAAGTGCATGTTGGTATTTATAGGCTGCAGAGCTTGAATAATCAACATGGATACAAGAGGCCAAGGTTATGGTGCATAAGGGGATGTTTATGCACCATGCATAAGTCCAGAATTACTCACGCCCCCCCCCCCCCCCCCTCCAAAATTACTCACGCGCGTCCCCAGTCCCCCCTACAGACTCGCTTTTCCCACCCCCTTTTCTGCTGATACACACACATTCTGTTTTTTTTTTTAGCCTGCTGGGCCTGAAAGCCCAGTTCCTTTTTTGTTTGTTTGTTGGTTTTTTTTTTTACCCAGTTTACACCCCCAGATTTATTCTTTTTCTCCCCTAGATTTGTTACAAAATCATTGGTTATTTATGCAATATTATTTTGAAAATCATTATGAATAAAATATGGTTTTAGTTATAATATTTATTTTAAATTAAATATAAATATTTTATTTGAAACCATAAGAGAGCTACTTTGGTTTTCAGATACAACACTAGTGACACCATTAAGTTATACTTATGGTTTCGATTAAAATATTTATTTTAAATTAAATATGAATATTTTATTAGAAACCATAAGAGGACTATTTTGGTTTCAGATACAAAACTAATGAAACCATTATGTCACACTTATGGTTTCAGTTATAATATTTATTTTAAATTAAATATAAATGTTTTATTTGAAACCATAAAGGAGCTACTTTGGTTTTCAGATACAAAACTAGTGACACCATTAAGTTATACTTATGGTTTCGGTTAAAATCATATTAAATTAAATAGTTTTGTAGTACAGATCTCTGAAACCATTCCACAGCACAAATGGTTTAGGAGTACACATCTTTGAAACCATTCTACAGCAGAAATGGTTTTGACATGATTTTAGTTTAAAACTAACTACTAAAATAATTAATCATACATAATACTCTGAATTTTATCCCTAATCAATAAAATAAAATTCAATAAATCAAAATTAAAAGCGTGATAAAAAAAACTGAGGGGAGCGCTAGAAATTTAAAAAAAAAAAAAAAAAAAAGAAATTGGGAGGGGGGGCTAGAAATGGGGGGCGCGCGTAGCAATATGGGGGGGGGGGGGGGGGGGGGGGGGCGCATAGCAATTATGCACCATAACCCAACCCGATACAAGATACGTGGTGGTTCAATATTGGCCGGATTTGGATCCTCTCAATCTCCATTTACCTCAATCTCTCTTAACAATTAATCATAGCCGTTATATTTAATCTAACGGTGGAAAGAGAAAAACTCATCCATAAATAGAAATACACCATAATAAGAACCATATTTCTTTTGACATATTTTATTTTATCTTTTTTTTGTGAAACATATTAAAATATTAAATTAATATATATTTATTATTAAAAAAATTGAAAAACTCTAGAATCAAAGTTTGATATTTAATTTTTATAAAAAAATTGAAATTTAATTATCTTTTTTGAAGAAATTTAATTAAATTATGTTAATTATATACAACTTTTAATATTCAAATTAATATTGTAAAAAAAAAAATCCCACTATCTTCATATTAGTTTTATACTGCTACTATAATAATACGTTATTAGGCAAGTAATATACAAATAAATTTATAACATTCTTTTAGGAAGAAAATACAAATGTTTTCATTTTCTTTTTTAATTGAATACAAATGGATTGGTTTTTTCTATTAAGGGAGCGTTTTTATTTTTATTTTAATAAAAAATAAGGGGAATTAAAGTCAATCATATAATACTAAAAAAAGACAATTTTTAAATTAGGAATTAAATTGTTATATGGTGTTTCTATTTATGGAGGTGTTTTTATCTTTCTACCCTTAGATTTAAAATAATGGTTAGGATTAATTGTTGAGAAAGATCGAGAGAAATAGAAATTGAGAGGATCTAATTCCATGTTGGCCTAATTGCTGTGTGTTACTAAAATGGAACGTATATTGCCTTTTTCAATTTAGACTCTTCATGCGCTGCCAATCGTGTTGAAATTAACTCGGTTTCTACCGTTAATTATGGGGTGATTAATTTGTTTAATTTGCAACTATACATGTATATTCATGAATCATAATCATTATAAGTTTCTATCATGATTTGTAACTAACTATTAGTAAGTGATATATTAAGATTGTTTTTTAGACCCACGAATATCAGCTTATGATTTTTTTTTTTTCGCTAAGGGGTTATTAATTATTATTGTGAGTGATTAATTTTATAAATAAGTGGATATATTTCTAATTAATTAATGAGAAATTATAAATTTAGTTGTTAATATTTATGTTATGTTGAGATAATGTTTTGATTTGTTCTTTTTCTTACATGTTTCAAGTTTATACATGAGTTGAGACCCTCTTCATTTCCTATGCTTTTCATTTTCTTCATTATTATATTGTTTTAGAAATATATAAATGTAAAAGTGTGACATTAAGTGGACTCAAATATCTTTTATACATCCCAAAACATTTAAAAACTTTGGTAATGGAAGAAATGAAAATAATAAGAAATGGAGAGGATCCCAATTCTTTATACATTGGGTATATTATATGCTTGTGTGGACAATGGACATTGAATTAAACGGCGGAAAGATATATTTTCCTTAAAGCCACTATATGCAATCAATGTTTTTGTATTTTTTATTTTATTTTATTATTTTTTTGTACATTTCTATTTTTTATTTTTACCAAATGTTTTTGCTAAAATTTCACTTCATTAGAGATCGTTGCATTCCAAGAATGTGGCACTAATATAGGCTTGTGTGATTAGTTGGTTAGCTCGTCTTGGGAACTTGGGTGGAGAGGAGGGCTCTATGTTATGGTTGGTTTTCGGTTTGTTTTGTCTCTTCTGCATGTTTCTCTTTTTGTTTTTAGTTATTTTTTCTTTGTGTTGAAGTTATTTGGTGTTTTTTTCGTTTTTATGTAGTTATTTTATTTTGTAGCTATCCGTTTTGAATACTTATATATATATATATATATATATATATATATATATATATATATATATATATTCACCCTCAGTTCACAAGACAGAACCTCGCGTGACAGGCTGGTTCTCACCAGGGTTAGTCTATCACAAAATTTGAGTTTCAAGTTGCAACCTATCCGCCTTTCATTCTAAGTTTAGTGGAAGAAACTATGGTACCGGCCCGACATAAAATAGCATTGATGAGGTTTATCCAAGTCTTCATATTCTATCCATGAAGAGTTCGTATGTGGCCGCCGTTAGTTTTAAATAGGTTGTTAAACTTTTTTTGATATAGTGTAGGAGTCTCAAGCTGAAGTATCAAAAAGTATTTGGCAACTTCGGTGGCTCGATATGAAATACAATCAATTCAACAACTTTAATTTGAGCGTCATATCTTCCAAAACCAAATTTTTTTTTTCCAGATGGTTTGCAACTTTGATTAGGCAATGATGGGTTGCCATAACATCAATGAGTTCGCGCTTTCTGTAAATATCTCCACCTAGGTTTATCTATGAAGAAGAAGGGCTGAAGCAAAAACCGGAGTTTTCTCCCTATTTCGCTCAACACCAGAAACTATAGATAAAAAAAATATTAATACTACAATGTTATTAACTTGTTTTTCCTATTAAGTGCTACGGACCAAAATAGTAATATAGTCCCGACATGGCAACAAACTACTCCAGATGTGTTTCATAACAAAACTAACTTCACCGCTAAATTTACAGTTTTAACTTTTACAGTTACACTACACCACTTCATTACATTTTATTATTAATTTTTTTGTTTTAATTACATTTAATTTTAAAATATATAAAATAATAGAAAATAAACTTGTCTTGCTTAATCTGCTAAAAAGTAGGGTTTGTTTGGATCATTAGTGGATAAAAATGGTTTTTTATTTGTGATAGATGAAGTGATAAATACTATTGAAATTTACCATAGTTAGTGTTTAGTTTAATAATATCATTATTATTAGTTGAGTTAGGAATTATAAGTGGAAACTAATAGGGCTTCTTTGGCTTTGGCATGAGAAGCAAGAGTAGAGATCGTTACATTTCAAGAAGGTGGCGCCAATAGAGGCTTGTGTGGTTAGTTAATCAATTCGTCTTGAGCACTTGGGTGGGGAGGAGGGGCCTGTATTTCTTTTTTATTTGATTAGTTTTATTGGTATCTCGGTTGGTTGCGCCTTTTCTGCATGTTTCTCTCTTTGTTTTCAGTTGTTTCCTCTCTATATTGTAGTTATATTCTATCCATGAAGAGTTTGTTTGTGTCCGCTGGTTAGTTTTTAATAGCTTGTTGAACTTCTTTTGATAGTGTAAGAGTCTCAAGCTGAATTGTCTTGTTAGTTGAGTTATGTTATCTCCTTCTTAAGGATCGAAAAGTATTTGGCAGCTTCAATGGCTGGATACGAAAGATCATCAGCTCTACAACTTTAATTTGAGTGTTGATTTTTTTTATAAAAGAAATAAAAAATTTGAGTGTCATATATCTTCCAAAAACCAAATTTTGTTCCAGTTGGTTTGCAACTTTGATTAGACAATGAAGAGTTATCATAACCTCAATGAGTTCGCGCCTTCTATTCGAGTAATATCCACCCAGGATTATCTATAAAGAAGAAGGGCTGAAACAAAGACCGGAGTTTTCTTCCTAATTCGCTCAACACTAGAAACTCTAGATTAAAATATAGTTAATATTACAATGTTATCAACTTCTACATTTGGCCATTTTTATTGAAAGTCCTTGGTCAAAACAATTTTCCACCCAAATTCTCACTTCGCAACCACCACTCTAAAAACTTTTAGTCGTCAATTGATGAGAAACAAAATAATAAAATGGAAAATGAATGCAAGGATATGTTGTTTCTAGAATAAAATTGATAAGTAAATGTAAAAACTTCTCTCAAAGTTCAAAGAGATTAAGACGTTAATTAGCACATAACTATGATTTTTTTATTGACGAACACACAAAACTATGATATTGGCAGGGCATTCCTATATTTATGAAAAAGGTGAGAAATTTTTTGATCTTATATATACACGTTGAATTAGTAAGTTCTTGTTTTTTTTAATGAGTTAGTAATTTTATAAGCTTGAGTATACTCATTCTAAAACATGAAATGAAGTAGGGCCGGCAAAACATAACGTAGAGCCTAAAATAAATATTAATATGAGGCATAAAGTTAGGATTTGAGCCGCTTTATGTTTGGGTCGACCCTAAATTGAAGTGAAATTTTATTCAGTTACTCCCACTTGATCTCTAGGATAAGAAATTATCATAAGTATAAATTTGTTAATGTCCACCTAAAAGATTATGTACTTTCTTAATTAATCATTTAATCCCACTTTAGTACAAGAATAATAAAAGTTCCTATTATTCCTATTATATAAAAAGGAATTTTTTTCCATAGATAAAATACACTACAAAAAACAAGTGGAAGTTTGAAAAACTACCGCCTATTAGATTCTCACAAAATAACTGCGGTCGTTTTTGGCAACCCCTGGTATGACGTTCAAATAGTGGTGGTTATTTTGAGGGAGTTTAAAACCCCCGCAAATTGTTAAAAATGTGTAAAAAAAATATCACTGATTTTTTTTTTCCAAAATGTTACAATTATTAAACTTTCCTGAAAAATATAATCATAGTTGCAAAAATTGTACAATAAATAATAAGAAAATGTTTTTTTTTTTTTTAAACGGCTAAATTTTATTAAAGAACAATTCTTCTACAAGAAATATAAGGAATTGTTGAAAACATACACGAAAGGTAAAGTGATAAAACACTTATACCAACAATACACCAAAGCAGCACCCCAATCCACCCCTAAACTTACACCAATAGAGACACACTAAGCCCACCAGAGAAGACCCCAACCCAACCCAAAGAGGCACCACTAGGCACTAACTTCCGAACTCGAATTAAAATTACTCGGCCCATCAGAATCTAGAAAGCAACACCTTAAGTCGACAGTTGGGGGAAACCGGTAGAAAGAGAACCGACAGTCAACACTGATGCAGTAGAATTCGACCAGATATCAAAAACCTGCAAATCTCAACATATTTGAACACCCCTCAGCGACTCAAAGAGTCCTACAAATCACACCAGATTTGAAAATGGTCAGAGACTCTAGTATCGAAGAGAAACCACTCGCACACGGCATTAACCATCCAAAACCTCATCTGAACACCAACTACTACCCCAAGTCACCACCTCTATCAAAACCACCATCCCTTCTCAACACCAATAACAATACCTCCTAACCCTCCCACACCAGAACGTCCTAAAGGTACGATATAACAACAACTTACGTCAACACGGAGTGTCTACGCACCTCGCCCTTTCGAGCACGACAGGACAAAAACCCCAAAGCCAAAACAAACCCAACAGCCCCAACACCTCCGTCAACCCCACCATTTCACATCACCTCCGGCCACACCACCCTTGCACGAGACCCCACCATTCCACACCAAATCGGCAGCACCACCTCACCTCCTCCACCGTGACCACGCTTCGCTGAAACCACGCCGACTGCTTCGTTACCGCCTGCCTCCACCAAACACCACATCAGCCCCCTTAAAACTAATCCGAACACCAAAACCCAACACCAAACACCACAACAACCCACCGTCGGAGGCACAAAGCACACTCCGGCGAGGATCTAAACCACACCGCGCAGAGACAGCAGGACAAAGGAGCCAGAGACAAAACCAGCAGCAGAAGGTAACACAACGAAGGAAGCAAAATGAAGCCGAACCTTGACGAAACACAGCGGCTGAGCCGCCACCGTCTGCTCCCGCGCCACACCGACACAGAGAAGAAAAAAACTAACCGGAGGTGAAACGGAGTGTCCGACGGAAATCTGGCGCCAAAACACCCAACCAAACCTCCGGCGAGTAACCACCGTCCAAAACTGTCACCACAGAGGCCAACAGCCGCTGTAACAAGATCGTCGGAAACCCACCGAAAAAACTCCATATCCACACCAGAACACTACTCCTCTGACGGAGCAGCAAGAAAGCTTTATCACCACGAGAACCACGTTGCCGGAGAGCACGAAAAACCACCCAAAAAACCTCAAGATTTGTCGGAAAACCCACAACAGTCACCAAAGAAAATAGGTACAAGGTGGTGCGGAGTGCCGACGGCCACCCATCACACCACCACCTATGAATCTACATTTTAGAAGATTGGATTTGGATGGAACGGGTAGGCGGCGGAAAGGGAGTAGAGAGAAGGCAGAGAATTTGAATATATATATATATATATATATATATATATATATATATATATATATATATATATATATATATATAGAGAGAGAGAGAGAGAGAGAGAGAGAGAGGGAGAGAGAGAGAGAGAGAGAGAGAGAGAGAGAGAGAGAGAGAGAGAGAGAGAGAGAGAGAGAGAGAGAGAGAGAGAGAGAGAGAGAGTTTTTTTCAATAAGAAAATGTATTAATACAACTCAAATTTCATAATAGCCTATAAAGCATCATAAAATGGGGTTTCATTCAAATAATGCACAAATAGTTATATGAAAAGATCTAAGGGATCTGTAGCCGTCAAATCTTGATATTTACCAGGAAAATCTACACTAGATCATCAACAAAAGATAAAAAAAATTGCGGTGAATACCCAAATCAATTAGAAACGGATATGCCGATATCATAAGAATTTGTATAAAAAAACTGCAGTTAATACTCAAATCAACTAGCCTAAGTACTCACAGTCACTGACATTAGTATGCCTACGAACAGAAGAAACCGCCCTTCGTACCTTAAAAGCACGTCTTAGAGGAAAATAACCGTCCACTGACACGGTGGAAAAAAGATCAACCACCCACGAACTTCATGATCCCACGACGGAGGAAGAAGGAGATACCCACTGACAAGACAGTTTATTCCATCCTATAAATAGAGGTTTAGAATTTGTTCTGGACTGGACTTCTGAGGCTAAGTCCCTTAAAACCAAAGGCTCTGCCCTCCTGAGGGGCACCCTCCCCGTCGGCTCACCATCTGTAACGGCCGACCACCGGAATGATGGCATTTACTGCTCATCATGGCCAAACGGCCAGAATTCCGGCAGCCACTTAATGGGCATTAATTGCCCATTAAGGGCCTTGACCCAGCGCTGGGGTATAAATATACTCCTCATCAGAGGAGTCAGGTATGCTTTATTCACCATTTTGTAACCTTGCTTGTCACCCATATACTGACTTGAGCGTCGGAGTGTAAACAGGTACACACCCCCCCTCCGCTTCAATAGAGGCTTGCTGCACCAACCTTCTGCTGTTCCGCCACTACTTCTGATCCTGGTAAGATCAGTGGCGCCGTCTGTGGGAAACTAAAGTTATCCCTTTCTTTCAACACAAAGAACAAAACCTTCAAAAACTACCGCTAATTCACCCAAAAGCTATGAATGGCCGCGAACAGTAGATCCGAGCATTCAGCCGCTAACAACATGTCTAGCGAGCATGCTGACGACATTAACATCACAAACGGAATGGTCGTGTCCAACATGGAAACGGACCCCACTTACCAGCCTACCAATGAAACCGACCCTCTGGTCGTGCCTATCCCTCCCCCTGGAGCTACCCTGGAAAACATAATGACTGCGTTGCTAACTGCCATCAACAACCAGGGACAAGCGCTCAGGGAGCAGAACCGCCGCATCGAAGCTGTCGAGGAATCGCGCATCACAAGAGCGCTCACGAGCAGCTATAGGCGAAGAGATTCTTCTCGACGAGACTCGAGGACCAGGTCAAGATCACCGCGGGCACATGAGACTAGGAGCCGCATAAGCCCTGCAAGGAGAGTTGCTGGAGCGAGGAGATCCCCTGCACGATCAACAGGGAGAAACTATCAGTCTCCTCCTCGTCGTCATCATCGTTCTCCACGGAGCGACGACGAAAGGCACATGGGGCCATTATCCGACAGGATCATGAGAGTACCATTGCCCGTGGGATTAGAGAAACCACCGGCAATGGACACTTATGATGGGACTACTGACCCAGACGACCACATCGAGAACATAGAGGTTGTCCTCGACTACAGAGGAGTACGAGGATCCATCAAATGCAAGCTGTTCTCCACCACGCTGAGGAAAGGAGCAATGGCTTGGTACAAGGGCTTACCACCAGGGTCCATCGATTCGTGGGGTGAGCTGTGCAGACTCTTTACTGCGCACTTCACCGCTTCTAAAAGCACCCTAAGACTGAAGCTACTCTCGAGGCGATTCAACAGGAAAGCAACGAATCCCTAGGAGAATATATTGAACGTTTCAACAAGGCCGCCATCGAAGTAAGGACCGATGACAGGATGAAGTTATATCTGCTGGAGCGTGGACTGCGCCCATCAAGTGATTTTGCCAAAGCAATTGGCATCGAGGAAGTAAGAACTTTGGACGCTTTCCTTGAAAAGGCGCAAAAATACATAGCCTACGAGGAAAAGCAAGTCGCTGCCGACGCTAGAAAGCCAAAGCGTCAAGAAGAAACTGAACCCTCTCGAGCAGAGAATGAGAGAGGAAAAGAAAAAAGAGAACACAGGGAGCCCAAGCCTCCCAGAAGCAAGTTTGTAAACTACACCCCCTTGAACGCTCCCCGCGAGCGAATTCTGGCCGAAGTTTCGATGGCCGAATTTTAAAAAAAGGGGTCCGAGCACCAAAGCAACTGATTGTGAGGCCGGGGCTGGATAAGTCTAAATACTGCCGCTTCCACAAGAGCTACGGACACGTGACTGAGGATTGCATCCACCTCAAAGATGCAATAGAAATCATGCTGCAAAAGGGACTCCTTCAGAAATTCGTAAAGGAGGAGCGTCAGGGGCGAAGAAAAGAGCCCGAGGTCGGGCAACCATCCAGAGAGGCACAACAACAAGCGGCCACGGATAACAGCAACATGCAGATTGCTTATTCCATCTCAAGGCCCGAGGACTTCATCCTTCCCGAGCACCAGGAAGAAGACAATGTGCTTGAACACTTGACTGCTCACTTGGGGTCACTTGTGATTTCGGGGGGAGGATTTGGAACTTCCACCATAGGGTCGCTAAAGAGGAAATTCGAGGAACTTGAAAGTGTGTGCTCGTTGGAACCTGTCCTCACGACAGAAGAAGCTAAAGAAGGATCTATGCCTTTAGCTTTCTACAAAGAAGAAATTCCCGGTGGCTCTCCTAACCACCAAATTCCACTGCTAATAAGGGCCAGGATAGCCAACTTTGATGTGAGGAGGATACTAGTAGATCAAGGATCCTCGTGCGATGTGATGTATGCTGGTTTATTTAAAACTCTGCAATTGACGGAGAAAAACCTTGCTCCATATGTAGGTGCTGACTTGCAAGGGTTTAATGGAGCGACCACGAAGCCCTGGGGGTATGTGGATTTAATTGTGACCGTTGGAGAAGGAGAGGCGACCAAATCCATCAACGTCCAGTTCCTGGTCGTGGATTGCCCGTCTCCGTATAACTGTATCATGGGAAGGCCAGCCTTGGCGAACCTATTTGCTGTATCTTCGACCATCCACTTGAAAATGAAGTACTACACCGTGGATGGCCAAATAGCTACACTGAACGGAGATATAGCTACAGCGAGGAAATGCTTCGAAGCCGCTGCGAAGAATATGAGTTCCCTCCTTACTCCAAAGAAGAAGACTGATCACAAGATGCCCGTCGTAAACACCCTGCAAGCGAATAACATTGTTGACCTGGACGCACGCATCAACGAGCAGGATCTGAAAGATGAAGAAGACCCCATCGCGAAAAAGGTGCATCGCCCAATTCCTGATGGAGAGTTCGAAATCATTCCTCTGAACGATGATTACTCAAAGGGAATCAAGATAGGAGCTGACATGCCCGAGCTGGTGAAAAGGCAATTGGAAGCTTGCTTGAAAGAATACGCTGAGCTGTTCGCCTGGAATGCTGCTGAAATGCTCGGAATCAATCCAGATGTCGCTTGTCACCAGCTGACAATAGATCCTAGGGCTAGAGCTGTAGTTCAGCGACGTAGGAAGCAGTCTCCCGAAAAAGCGGAGGCTGCTGAAAAAGCTGTAAAAGACCTCATAGAGGCTAATTTCATTTCTGAAGCCAGATACACAACATGGCTGTCAAACGTTGTATTGGTTAAAAAATCTAATGGAAAATGGAGGATGTGCGTTGACTACACCGATCTCAATAGGGCTTGCCCTAAAGATTCTTATCCATTGCCTAGCATAGATAAACTAGTAGATAATTCTTCAGGATTTAAACTACTTTCGTTTATGGACGCTTATTCTGGATATAATCAAATTAAAATGGCTGAAATCGATAAAAAGAAAACGGCGTTTATGACTGAGTCGGGTAATTATTACTATAATGTAATGCCTTTCGGGCTAAAAAACGCAGGTGCCACTTATCAACGAATGATGAACAAAGTATTCAGAAATGAAATAGGCGATATGCTCGAAGTTTATATGGACGATATGATCGTTAAATCCGAACAGGAAAACGACCATGTATCCCACTTAAGAAAAGTGTTCGAGAGAGCCAAACAGTATAACATGAGATTCAACCCAGAAAAATGCACGTTTGGGGTAAAAGCAGGCAAATTCCTCGGTTTCTACTTGACAGAACGAGGAATCGAAGCTAATCCCGAAAAATGCAAAGCCTTCTTCGAATTCCCTACGCCGAACTCGAAGAAGTCAATACAATCTTTGAACGGAATGTTAACTGCTCTTGCCAGATTCGTCGCCAAATCCGCTCAGCACGCGTTGCCTCTTTTCAAGTTACTTAGAAAAGAGTCCGCTTTTGAATGGACAGAAGAATGCGAAAACGCTCTCCAACATTTGAAACGAGCATTATCGGAACCTCCGGTCTTAACACGTCCAAACATGGGCGAAACTTTATTCCTATATCTGGCCGTGGCTCATGAAGCCATAAGCGCAGTTTTGATCCGAGAAACCGAGCAAGGACAAAAGCCAGTATATTTCATCAGCAATGCTTTACAAGGACCGGAGCTTCGATACTTACAAATTGAAAAGACAGCATTGGCCGTAGTCGTCGCTGCGAGAAAGCTAAGGCATTACTTCCTAGCACATTCTATCGCAGTACGTACCGACCAGCCAATTAAACAGCTGCTCGAAAGGCCTGATATGGCCGGAAGAATGTTGAAATGGTCCTTAGAGCTATCAGAATTTGACATAACATACGAAAGCAGAAAAGCTTTGAAAGCGCAAGTACTAGCTGACTTCGTCGCTGAAATGACTCCACCAGCGACTTCGAGAAAAAACAAGTGGACCATTTACGTCGATGGATCCTTCAATTCCAAAGGAAGTGGAGCAGGAATAATCCTAGAAAACGACGAGGGTGTCCTCATCGAAGTATCCCTGGAACTGTCATTCCAAACGACCAATAACCAAGCGGAATACGAAGCTTTCCTAGCAGGGTTGCGACTAGCCGAGGACATGAACGCAGAAGAAATCATAATCTTCACAGACTCGCAATTGGTCGCATCTCAAGTAAACGGGGAGTATCAGGCTAAAGACGAACGCCTAACAGAATACTTAACCCTCATCCAAGAAAAGTTGGCCAAATTCAAAGAGTCAACTGTCCAACACATTCCTCGTGAACACAACTCAAGGGCGGACGTCCTCTCAAAACTTGCGAGCACCAAAAAGAAAAAGGGGAGAAATCAATCACTTATCCAAGAAACATTGCAAAGACCGAGCATTGAGAAAGCTCTTGAAGTGAATCTCATATGCCCAATTAACGCCAACAGTTGGATAAATCCTGTGAGAGAGTTCCTCGCCTCCGGAATGGTCCCCGATGACCCCAAAGAAGCTGTCAAGGTCAGAAGGAGAGCATGCTCGTACGTTTTGATAGACGGCACCCTCTTCAGAAGAGGGTTTTCAACCCCACTACTGAAATGTGTCGAGGAAGAAAAGGTGGAATCCATCCTACAGGAAATCCACGAAGGAATCAACGGACAACATATCGGTGGACGATCGCTCGCGCGAAAAGCATTGCGAGCAGGATATATTGGCCAACCATGCAAACAGACGCCAAAGAACACGTAAAAAAGTGTGATAAATGCCAGAAACATGGAGATATGCACTTAGCTCCACCTAATGAGCTAAAGTCTCTATCATCTCCATGGCCGTTTGCGTGGTGGGGGTTGGATCTTCTAGGACCATTCCCACGAGCACCTGGACAAAACAGGTATCTAATCGTCGGAGTAGATTACTTCACAAAATGGATAGAGGCTGAACCCCTCGCCCAAATCACATCCCACAACGTCCTACGTTTCTTCAAGAGAAACATCCTCGCGAGATTTGAAATTCCACATACCGTAGTAACGGATAATGGAACACAATTTACGGACAAAAAATTTCAAGAGTTTCTCATCAACCTAAAAGTGACACAACACTTCACATCCGTCGAGCACCCAAACAAACGGCCAAGCCGAAGCGGCCAATAGAGTAATTTTGCGAGGCCTAAAGCGTAGGTTAGGCGAGGCAAAGGGTAAGTGGGTCGAGGAACTGTACAGCGTGCTATGGTCCTATAGAACCACACCACACTCAACCACGGGAGAAACGCCGTTCCGATTAACTTACGGAACCGAAGCGCTAATCCCCGTAGAAATAAGGGAACCAACGCGACGAACGGATAATCCTCCAGATGAAGAAACAAACAACGAACTATTGAGGGAAGAGCTCGATTTGGTCGAAGAATTGCGACATGGAGCTGCCTTAAAAGAGGCCGCATTGAAATAAAAAATTGCTGCTCGACACGATCGAAAAGTCATAAAAAGGTAGTTCGAAGTAGGCAGTCTAGTCCTACGACGAAACCAAAAAGACTCGCGTGAAGGCAAACTCGCTGCAAACTGGGATGGTCCTTACAGAATCCGAGCAAAGACGGATAATGGGGCTTATTTCCTCGAAAATCTATACGGCGAGGAAATTCCTAGAACATGGAACGCAGACACATTAAAACAATATTACAGTTAGCGAGGTCTCGTGTATTCAATGACTCACTAGCGGGCAAAAACCAACTCAAACGACGAGAGGTTTGGCCTTTACAACGGAGGATTGCCTAGGTACGGGCAATGAATCTAAAAGAAGAAAAAGCCAAGTTTTCATCAAACAAGTCTTGATGAGGAACCACTCTAAACGAGCTCCATCGTCTCAAGTACACGTTAGGCTTGGACGCCCAGCTCGCGATGGGTTGATCCGGCCGCGAGGATTCAATCTCATACGATTCTATCCTCGCCTTTCGTTTGGAAACCTATCCCAAACACTCGGGCTAGTTCCCCAAACTCCTCGAGAACGACATTCGTAGATGTATTCCATCTCGTGCAACAACCATTTATACACTTAAATAAAACAACATGTATAAATATCACAACATGTATTCAAATTATCGAGCATCGTAAATAAAACGCGTGCAAAGAGATAAAGAATACGAGCATAAAGAAAGGCAAATATAAGCTGAATCAGAAAATGCATTAAAAGGAAATTGTACTTTGTTACAATAAAAGGCAGCCTCGAGGACTGCCTAACAAAAAACGGAATAAAAAAAGGGGCAAACAAGCGCCCAAGTGCTTAAGGCGAGCATAACGCCTGCACAACCAAACTTGATCATTCTTCAGTATGAGGAGGAGAGGCGATAACCCCATCGATGACTTCTTTGAGCTCATCGAGGCCAGCTTCAACGAGCTCCACACCCGGATTCAAAACCTTGAGTTGAGCCACATCATTAACAAAACTGTTGTGCCCAACCTCGACCATTGAGTCCTCGCACTCAGCAATCTTCTTGATAAGGTCGGCGCGGCTTGAATTTCGGTATACCCCCTCGGGGTCCACAGCATCTTCCTCTACAGTGCAAATCGAAGGAGCAGCTTCTGCCCACTGCTCCAGCTCCTTATTGCGGGCTTCCAAGTCAGTACATTTGACCTCCAAGTCTTTGAACTTCTTGGTCATATCTTCCAGCTCCCCCCTCCACGCGCACCAGCGTCGCCGCCATCTCCTTCTGCAGGGCATGCTTATTCTTGTAGTCCTTATATGCGGCCATTACCTCACCCAACTTCAGGTTAAGATCGTCGGCGCGCTTCTTCTGTTTGTCCCGGTCGCTCAAGTAGCGGCTCTCGCGACCATTCAAGAAGTTGGCGACCTCGATAAGCTTGAACGCAGCAGTGGTCGCAGCAGCCAGCTCCGCCTTCAGAGCCACTGGACCCATGTCATGGATGATTGCCTGATCGGCCTCATCTATAACGACCTCTGTGTCCTTGTCAAACAGAGCCCCTCTTGAGAAAGTAGGAGGAATGACGAAACGAGCAGCAGGCTGGTCGGGATCTGGTAAAACATGAGGACTGGCATGAACGGAACACCCCGCCACATCACCAGTGGTCTTCTGCACCTTATAGGGGCGAACGTCAGCGACGATCGACGCACTAGGGCGTTTCTCAGCAGCAGGAGCAGTAGCAGCATTGGAGCTCTCAATGCCTTGGCGAGCACTTTTAGCTTTGCTAGCGCGTCTAAGCTTCTCTTGAGCGCTCACCATTTCGACTGCAAAAAAGAGAAACGAACAACAATATCAGTACGAGCAATAAAGAGTAATAGATGATAATCAAGCAGCAAAGTAAAAAATCAGTAAAATAGGCGAGCATACTAAGGGTTTCCTCGGCCTCAGCGCGAGTCGAGCAAGCCAAAAGCTTCTTCACGTTGATAAAACGAGGAACCGTCAAAGGTTCCCCCTCTTCATCCAGACAAGGGTTACCCTCGTCATCAATCACCGGATTCCCACTAAAACTCTTAACAAAGTTCTGAAGTTTAAAGAAATCCTCCCACTCCTCGATCGTCAGATTCTTCTTGGGGGTGGTGAACGCTTTAGCGGGCAGCAAGTAATGCTCCACCTCCCAACGGAAATGAAACTTCCCGTAGTCGACCATAATGGGTTGCCCATCCTCCCCAAGGACAATTCGCCCATTTTCATCTTGTTCGGGCCTAGGAACGATTACGTCCGCCCAACCTTGAGAATCTTTGGGACCAACAATATACCAATCATCCTTGAATGGACGTAGAGACTCCTCGAACATACTAAAAAGGCGATGATTTTGCCTGAACGACACCCAGCCTAATCTGTTCGGATCTCCCTTAGGCTTCGACCGTTGCAAACCGAACACATAAAAGAATAAAGGGATGGTGGGGACGATACCCAAATGCGTACACACCACCTCGAAGGCTCTCATAAAAGCCAAGGAGTTAGGGTGCAGTTGAGAAGGAGCAATCCTCAAGTGATGGAATATCGCCACTTCAAAATCAGTGAAGGGCAGTCTAAACCCAAAGTGCTGGAAAGCGATCTGGTACATACTAAAATGCGCAAATCCAAAGTTATGGAAAATGCGACGCTTCTTTCCAGGGATGATGATATGCCAATGGTCGAGGGGAGGATCTTGGATATCTTTACAAAGGCCGGGGATCTCCACCCCATCTGGATGACCTGAAAAACGCGAGCGCGTTATCGGGATTCGCTCCATTATAGGCTCCGACGACTCTTGCGCGTCAACCTCGCCTCGATTCTCCTCGAGCAAGAGATCTCTATCCTCGTTAATACTAGCATGCGACGATGAAGGCTCTTCCGCCATTTAAATCTGAAAGACGAGGAAGAGAAAAAGTGAATTCGACATCTTTGAAATATCAAATCCACCCTTCCACCGCCGTTCAAGTGAAAGGGCGTGGACATGTGATTTCGGGGTAAACCCTAACGTTACTCGCGCAACAAAGGGAAGAGCCTAACAGTCGCAAAATATGAGCAACGAGGATTACGCCAACCCTTAAGTGTAAATAGCCAAGCTAAAATCCTACCGAGCATTCATCCTAATCTGTGAATGCTCGAGATAAAAGCCAAAAATGGTCGTTACAAAACTCAAACGACAGAGCCACAGAAATAGCAAAAATGCGTTTTAAAGGTATTAAACGCCTATAACCACCGTGCCGGAAGACACCAACTAAAAAATCCTAGTTTTATATCACTAAAACTACCATTTGTAGCAGGGTAAAGGGTGTTAACCACCACTTACAAACCCAAACCACCGTGTCTCAAAATTCCTAAACTCCAAAAAAACTAAAATACAGTACACTAAATGCTGTAAAAAACGAGAAAAGGAAATGGGAACTTACTTGATTAAATAGTTGGAAGTTGAAAACGGAAGATGATGATGAAGAAACTTGAAGAAACTCGAAATCTCCAAAGATGGATTTTGCACAGAGAAGTTGAAGAGAGAAAGAGTTCTTGAAAGTAAACGTTTGGAAAATGATAAATGAAGTGAAACTTCAAAAATCCCTCCTTTTCCATATATATAGAAGAATCTCGTGCAGACGCACCTGTAGGAAACGGAGCGACACCTCAAAAATCTGGAACGTTGCTTTGATCCAAAGGCTGTGATCTTAAACGATCCAACGCTTCAGATTAAACCATCACAAAAATGAAAAGGCGCGAAAATCCAACGGTTCAGAAACGACCTCGTGAACAGGGACTGCACTGCTAGGCACTCAAGCGCTTCCAGTAGCCTTTACACGTGGCAGCAAGAGATGAAGCGGTTTGTCCCTTCAGGTCACATCCACTGAAAGCGAAAATCTCGCAGAGTCCAAGAAAATCTCCACGGAAATCTCGTCGCGATTAATGGCACGATCATCGAGAGAATCCCAACGGATAAGGGCAAATCGAAATCCTCGCAATAAATAGCAGGATCTTCACTAAGCACCAATAAATCCGTAAAATCCTCGAGCCCACGTGGACGTCAAAGAAAACGAGGACAATCAAACGACCAGCATAACGGGAATGCCAAAAGAAATTCAACGTCCTCGCAAAATATTGCAACACAAGCTCCTCGATACGAGCGAATGAATTCGTGGTCGCTTGCACACGACGATACACGTTGTCAGCGAAGGGTGGTCACAAATTTCGTTGCTCGTATACCGAACAAAAGTTTATTGCCTAAGTTAAAGTCATCATGCTCGTAAACGAGCATAACGACTTGGGGGGCTTCTGTTCTGGACTGGACTTCTGAGGCTAAGTCCCTTAAAACCAAAGGCTCTGCCCTCCTAAGGGGCACCCTCCCCGTCGGCCAGATGCTCACCATCTGTAACGGCCGACCACCGGAATGATGGCATTTACTGCTCATCATGGCCAAACGGCCAGAATTCCGGCAGCCACTTAATGGGCATTAATTGCCCATTAAGGGCCTTGGCCCAGCGCTGGGGTATAAATATACTCCTCATCAGAGGAGTCAGGTATGCTTTATTCACCATTTTGTAACCTTGCTTGTCACCCATATACTGACTTGAGCGTCAGAGTGTAAACAGGTACACACCCCCCCTCCGCTTCAATAGAGGCTTGCTGCACCAACCTTCTGCTGTTCCGCCACTACTTCTGATCCTGATAAGATCAGAATTCATCGTAAAGCTCTCTGATAATGAAAAAATACTTGTAATACTACTTATAATACTATTGACACACACCCTATAAATTTTACCAGAACAATATATATATATAGACACTAATGAAGTTATCTTTTTACCCTTTCCTTTATTTTGTTTTTTGACACAGTTAAAATAAAAGGCAAAATTATATTTTCATAAAATAATATTATTTATAATTAGTTTTTGAAAGAATATTAATTTAATTATATTACTCTATTATAGAATATTTTTATAGTAATATGCATGCATGTCTATTTTTTTTATAGTTATTATGCAAAATTTTCTACTCACGAAAAATCTCAATAAGGTTTTATATTTAGGTCTTATATTTAGGGGCGGAGAAATTTTGATAGAAAACTATATTTCTACTCATATATTAATTAATCAGAATGTATATTTTTTATAATTTTAACGGAATCTATATTTCTAAGGGGGCTTATATTTATAATAATATAGTATATATATGCATATCTATTTTTTATAATTTTTATGTGGAAATTTCTACTCATTTACTCAAGAGGGATAAAGGTAGTAATTTTTATGATGGAGACGTGTATTTCTACTTATATATTTATATGCTTGTCTATTTTATTTATAATTTTTACGCGGGCTTATATTTCTATTCATATATATTAATCTAAAGAGAGCCTTATATTACAAAGTTAGCAATTTCTATAGGGACCTTTATTTCTACTCATATATTAATTAATACAAGTTCTATTTTCTATAATTTCAATGGGAGTTATATCTATACTCATATATTAATATACATGTCTATTTTTTCTATAATTTCAACGGGGATCTGTATTACTAATCATCTGATAATATGTGTGCCTATTTTTTTATAATCTCTGTCTGGACTAATATTTCTATGCGGATCTATGTTTCTACTCATACATTAATACACATGCCTATTTTTTTTTAATAATTTTTACGTGGGTTTATATTTCTACTCATATATTAATACACGTGTTTACTTTTTAATAATTTATCCGTGAATCTATATTTTTACTCATATATTAAATATGCGTGCCTACTGTTTATCTCATAGATAAGATAAATTTTTTATATTAAAAGATAATTATTTTAAAAAGGCTGAATTAAATATGAATTTTAATATATTTTTCGCGCTTAAAATTTTTAATACATTATAAAAATCTCTCTTGCAAAAGGTTAATTTTTTTTTATTGAGGGATGAATTAAATATAATTTTTTATGAATAACCAATATACACTAGATAGAATACCGCTCATAATTTTTTTGAAATAACTATATGTGACAAGTTGTCATTAATTGGTGCTATATATATTTCATTTTTGCCTCTTCAAAAAAAAAAATTGTTTTAATAATTATTATACACAGGATAAAATATTGTTGATAAAAATTTAAATTAACTATTATACAGGAGGAAACAAGTTGCTGCTAATGAAAAAATTTAAATAACTATTATATATGGGAAACAAATTTTTACTGATGAAAAAATTAAATAACTATCATGCACGGAAAATAAATTGTTCCTGAAGATGCACGGAAAATAAATTGTTCCTGAAGAAAAATTTAAGTAACTAATGTATGTCCCATGAGCTTAGCTCAATTGGTAGGGACATAGCACTATATGTGCAGGAGCTGGGTTCGAACCCAGATACTTCACTTATTCACCTTTAAGCTAGATTTTCTAGCCACCAGGCTACTTGACAAAAAAAAAAAAAAAACTAATGTATGAAATTTTTAATTATAAACAAAAATATTTTTTCATCAAATTTGTCAAATTTAATATTTAAAATTTAAATAAACACGCAAAAAAAATACAATATATATATATATATATATATTTATCAACGAATCTTAAAATAACTACAAGTCAGGTAGGAAAAAAATTATCCATGAATTATGTGTCACCAAAAGTTTAGGGATTTTTTTGTTGCTTTTAACAATTTAGGGACTAAATTAATGAAAAAATTGTTATAGTTTAATAATTAAATTGATAGTTTACTCTAAAGCAAACCAGCCAATGCTCCTATATAATACGATATAACAATGACTTCAAGTCAATGTTCACAATTTCTTGGATGATGATAAAAAAGACAACGACTTCGAAGTCAATGTAGGGTTAGAAAGACTCATAACAATCATAAAATAATAAATAATGGATGGGCTATAACAATGACTTTCAAGTCAATTGTGTACACAACCACAACTTCCTAGAAAATGCAGAACAATTATTCGAAGAAAAACTGGTGTTCATAAGACAAACGGAATAGAGCTTCTATGGTACATTATTACTGTCCCTGTACCTATTTACTTGGATGACAGGTAACCTTAGAGAAAGACCTGATAGGATTTTATGTACATATAGCAAATATGTTATACTAAAAAGTATAAAAATGATAAAAGTAAAAGTGAGAGTTAAGAAAAACAATGAGGCCGGAACCAAAAGTACATTCCATCAATTTTTAAGGTAAGACAGAAAAATAAAGAAACAAATAAAACTTACAATAGTATTCCTTATCATTTCATTAGTTGGCTTGGCTATAAATATTTATGTTACATTCCTTACCATTTCATACAAATTTTCTTTTCTATCTTTCTGTTAAGCAAACCATTAATTAACACTTTCCACAAAATTTGCATTGCATTGATGAAGCAATATCAATCATTCATGGGTTGGTTGCTTCTCTGTTTGCATCTTTTGCTCTTCCATTTTCCATTCTTTTCAATCTCTTCTTCTTTCTTATGTCATCATGATGAGAGCTCTGCTTTGCTTCAATTCATGTCTTCCTTCACTGATACTAACCATTCTTGTGTTGAATCTGCTTCAAAAACAGCAACATGGATAAATGGGACTGATTGTTGTTCGTGGCATGGTGTCACATGTGACACTGTCTCTAGTCACGTGGTTGGTCTCAATCTTGGTTGTGAAGGCAACTATGGTATATTACATCCTAACAGTACCCTTTTCCATCTTTCTCACCTCCAAAAACTCAACCTTTCTCACATTGATTTCTCTGACTCTCCTTTTCATTTTAAGTTTGGTGCGTTTCAAAGTCTTACACATCTTGACTTGTCCGAATGCAACTTTGAAGGTGAAGTTCCTCTTCAAATCTCACATCTTTCCAAATTAGAATCACTTGTTCTCTCTTCCAATTATTTAGTTTGGAAAGAGACTACCTTAAAGAGGCTGGTACAAAATGCAACAAATTTAAGAGAGCTATTTTTCGATGGAACCGATATGTCTTCAATAAAACCAAACTCTATGGAACAGCTCTTCAATCAATCTTCCTCTTTGGTTACTCTTAATCTTCAAAATACATTTTTAAGTGGAAAATTGAAAAAGAGCATTCTTTGTCTACCAAGTATTCAAGGGCTAGATATGTCATATAATTTCAACCTTGAAGGCCAACTTCCAGAATTGAGTTGCAGCACTTCACTCAGAATCTTGGATTTCTCTTATTGTCAATTCAAAGGGTCAATTCCTCGGTCTTTTTCTAACTTAACACACCTTACTTCCCTGATTATTTCAGAGAATAATCTTAACGGTTCAATTCCATCCTCACTTTTAACTCTTCCACGTCTAACTTCTCTGCATCTCGATAAAAATGATCTTAGTGGTCAAATCTCAAATGTATTTCCCCAATCAAACAGATTTGAAGAATTATACTTGAGTGGAAACAAAATTGAAGGTATGCTGCCAACATCACTTTCAAACCTTCAAAAACTTATTCAATTGGATCTTTCATCCAATTTATTTAGCAGTAAAATCCCAAATGTGTTTGGTGGGATGACTAAGCTGGAAGAACTCTATCTACATTCAAACAATTTAGAAGGGCAAATTCCATCTTCATTATTTACCTTGACTCAACTTGTTAGATTTGATTGTTCTGAAAATAAATTAGAGAGTCCCTTACCCAACAAAATTACAGGGTTCCAAAAGATAATTTATTTGAGATTAAATGACAACTTGCTAAATGGAACAATTCCTTCTTGGCTTTTATCTTTGCCTTATTTGACAGATTTATATCTATCAAATAATCAACTTATAGGGCACATCAGTGCAATCTCATCATTTTCATTAAAGGAGCTATATCTATGCTGCAACAAGTTACAAGGCAGTATTCCAGAATCCATTTTCAACCTTACAGCCCTACGTGGACTAGATCTATCATCAAACAACTTGAGTGGTGTTGTAAATTTTCAACATTTTTCGAAACTTGATAATCTGTTTTCTCTGTCCCTTTCACATAACAGCCAATTATCACTAAAATTTGAATCCAATGTCAATTCCAGTTTTTCTCAACTATCCGAATTGGATTTGTCTTCTA
Organism: Trifolium fragiferum; assembly: GCA_954870985.1. NCBI lineage: Eukaryota > Viridiplantae > Streptophyta > Magnoliopsida > Fabales > Fabaceae > Trifolium > Trifolium fragiferum. The sequence goes on along the minus strand of OX940793.1, from coordinate 52,711,013 downwards.
TGAGTTTGACTGAATTTCCTAAACCATCAGGAAAGTTCTTAAATTTGGTTACTCTTGATTTGTCCAATAACAAACTTAGTGGAAGAGTGCCCAATTGGTTACTTGAAACAGTTGATTCATTAGCATTTTTGAACCTCTCCCAAAACTTGTTCACGTCAATAAACCAATTCTTTAGGGAAAATTACCAGCTTGGAGGTCTTGATCTTAGTTTCAACTTACTAGATGGTGACCTCCCCGTGTCAATTTGCAATATGAAATCACTTGAAGTACTAAACTTGGCACACAACAAATTGACCGGTATCATTCCACAATGTCTTACTAATTCATCAACCCTTCATGTTTTGGATCTACAGATGAATAGATTTTATGGCTCTTTGCCAAGTAACTTTCAAGAGTCCAGCGAACTTCACACTCTGAATCTCTATGGCAACCAATTAGAAGGCCATCTACCTAAATCTTTGTCTCGCTGTAAAAACTTGTTGTTTCTAAACCTCGGCAGCAACAAAATGGAAGACTATTTTCCCATTTGGCTTCAAACACTGCAAAATTTGAATGTGTTGGTTTTGCGAGACAATAAGTTGCATGGTTTCATTGCCAACCTAAAAATCAAGCATCCATTTCCAAGTTTAATTATTTTTGATATCTCGGGCAATAATTTTAGTGGTCCGGTACCAAAAGCCTATTTAAAAAAGTTTGAAGCCATGAAGAAAGTTACTGAATTGGAATACATGACGAATAATGTAGGGGTGATTAAGCTGGGGAAAGGTTATGTCCTCAGAAATCGATATTCCAAAATCGATGAAACAAAATGGTACTATGATTCTATGACTTTGGCAACAAAAGGGATCAAAATCACACTGATGAAAGTTCCAACAGTCTTGGTAATCATTGATTTGTCAAGAAACAAATTTGAAGGAGAGATTCCAAATGTTATTGGAGAGCTTCATGCACTCATAGGACTTAACATTTCTCATAACAGACTCACTGGTCCTATTCCCCAATCCATGGGAAACTTGACAAACTTGGAGTGGTTGGATCTCTCATCAAATGTTCTCACTAGTCATATTCCTGCAGAATTAACCAATATGGGTTTTCTTGAATTCTTGGATCTTTCCAATAACCATCTTGTGGGAGAAATACCTCAAGGAAGGCAGTTCAATACATTTACAAATGATTCATATCAAGGAAACTTGGGGCTATGTGGATTTCCATTGTCAAAGAAATGTGGACTTGAACCTGGAAAACATCATTCTCCACCTTCAGCCAACAACTTTTCGAATGAAGAGAAATTTGGATTCGGGTGGAAACCAGTGGCAATTGGATATGGATGTGGATTTGTGATTGGAATAGGCATTGGATATTTTGTGTTTTTGATTGGAAAGCCAAGATGGCTTGTGATGATATTTGGTGGTCAGCCTAAGAGAAGAGTGAGAAGGAGAGCAAGAGAGAGGAGGACCAATGGTTCTACTCAGACTCAGATGGTGCCAATGTCGTAGTTTCATTTTTGCATTGTGTGTTAGTTTTTACTTTCTATTTTAAATAAGATTGATCATGTGAGTGTGACAATCATGTCACTCATATTTTCTGTATTGTTGAATTTGAGTTATTCTATATGTGATTCTTGCCATTGTTGAGATGCTATAGATATTGTTCTTGTTAGTGTTGTAATTGGAATTTAATTTGTTTGAGTTTGTTAAAAGAAAAACACAGTGATGCTGGAGAAACAGTGTTTTTGCCTTTTACTTATGGGCGCTGTCGAATTAAAATTTTCCATTGCTTCAGAAAATGAATGGCGCTGTCACGAGACTTGTGCTGCATAGTTATGCAGAACAGATGCCAACGTGGTGTGATGGGATGCTGCATAATTTTGCCTCAGCCACTTTAGGTGACAAAATTGCAGACTTGAACAATGTGTTGGCTTGAACAAATTCTCCAATCTCCTTTATCATTTCACAAACACATACCAATATCGTATTTCCTTTGCGATTGAAACATGGAAACATCGATATTGGATTTGAACTCCCCCCATGCACGGCTTCTTCCACTTTATTGTGTCTGCACTATAATGTCGGACAACAGGTGCGCTGCTCATTCCTGTCTCTGATTGGAACAGCTAGCCACTCATGTATAATCCCGCATCAGAACAATAGAAATATTGCTGGATATGTCTTAAAATCTTAAAATTGGAAGTCAGAATATTGTAAATTTTGTGGAAAAATATCTTTTTGAAGAATATTTAATTTGGATTTTGTTTGTTTTTAAATTTGATATATTTAAAAACAATAGGAGATTTCTACTTACAATATATTAAAAGAAACTACTATTAAAAATTTAAATTTGTCCTTATAACTTTTAACGGTGTTTCAAGTTTTGCGTCCTTAAACGTAATTTTAACTCTAAACAAATAAAAAAAAATATGAAAGAAAGATAAGAATAAAATAAATCTTCCCAAAAAAATAGCATTAAAAACCACATCTCCAAAAAAAAAATGTGCATAAAATAAATCTTTCCATAAAAATAGCAACGGAAACCACCTCTAAAAAAATATAATAATCCAATCTATTTTAACTTCAAAAATTGGAACAAAAAAATTAATTAAAATAAATTTTAGCAATAAAAATAGAAACAAAAATCACCATAAAAGATACCCGCGAAAAATTATGGGATAAATATATATTATAATAACACATGGGATGGAACAATTTTTTTAATAAAAAAAATCATACACGGGACAATTGGTTTAATAAAAAAATAAATTGAATAATATATTATAATAATACACGGAACAATTGTTGATGAATATATTATTTATGAATATATATTATAATAATACACAGGACAATTGTTTTAATCAAGAAAATTTAATCATACACGGGATAATTGCTTTAATAAAAAAAAGAAATTGCATAATAAATATTTTTTATTATTAATTATAATTTATTTACACAAAAATCATACACGGAATAATTGTTTTAATAAAAAAATTACTTAATTTAATAAGTTTTACAAAAAAATAGTAGAATAACGTCACTTTTTTTTTTTTTTTGTACACGACGTCACTTATATTTTAATAATATTTTATAAATAAAAGTCAATAGACCCGTGCGAATGCACGGGTCTCAAAACTAGTTGTTTTATAATATGCATATGTTTTTCTATAAATAAAGTGTTTTATTCATAGAAAAATTGAGGGAGAGCAAAAAGTGAGACAAAATGTAGGGAATTGAGGTTTGCAGACAATTAAGGCTAGGGTTATAGAAAGAATATTTGGTTATTTGTTATGCTTGCCCCACACATTAGTTGCATTATGAACTTGTGCATTCATAATTGATACTTGGTAATTAATATTGTGTGCGATTATGATTAATTGAAAGTGTTCAATGTGATATATGATTGAATGTTTACCTATGTGGCGATAAGTATGATTATTATAAATTTATTATGCTTATAGAGATGTATGCAACTAAACATGATAGTTGTTTAGTTATACCATGATGTTTACATAATTTTTTTTTTCTTTTTCGGTTTTCACCACCAGTTGAAACTGGTTCGGGGGTCAGTTCTGGCATCAAGTGGTTCCAGCCCCCTCCCGATCGCAGTTGCGGGGGATCGAACCGTGGTCCTCCCTACCAAGTTCAGCGCCAATCACCACCGAACCAACTAACGATTGGTTGATGTTTACATAATTTAAGTGTACCTTATGCTTATTATTATGATATTGGATTGTAGTTAACTCTCTATTTTGTGTATGCAAATGGTTTGGGTCCAGGTTACCAAGTTGGTGGTTTCAGTGAAGCTTTGCTCCGATCAAGACACGAGGAAAGGGGTTCATATATGTATATATGTAAATGAAGTCTTTGTCTCTTATTTTAATTTATTTAATAATGTATATTTTTAGACATACTTTTGTATAAATGGTATTTTTACTAATTAAGTAATTAGTAATTATTTTTGATGAAGAATATAATACTCAAATCATATTATTTTTATAATCAAATTTTAATTTCCGTTGCTCATTTTGAATCAAATTTATAAAAGTAGCATTTTATTAAATAAAGGAGTTTGGGTGTTACAACCCACATCCGATCCAATATCTCGGCACAAGTTATTATGCATAAGGATTATTTTTATGTATGGTGCATAAGTCAATATGCACCGTCAGATTGAAAACTTTAACTAACACTCTGTTATCACGTTTCATCCACCCCCACGCACGTGCAAAACACACAAATGTGTATCCACCACCGTCGTCGCGTCTAAAACCTCCGCATCTGCTACATCGCCGATTCCTTCCGATGAATTCCTCTCCATTCCTGAATTCGCCGTTAATCCTCTCTCATAGTATGTTGAGATTGCTCGATGGCTTCAATTTCAAGGAATTTATAGCTTTTTATTCTGCTTTCAGTCCACGCGCCACTCTCCAACCCAAAATTGAATGTTCGTATTACTTTTAATTCATCTTAACATCTTTTAATTCCTTCAATTTTTCCCCAAATTGATTCATAATTTCGTTTGTTATGTTCTATTATTTGTAGTTATTTTCAAGGTTTATGATACTAATTGACTGCAATGGAAAAGTTAGCTTCGATGACATGTTGACAGTTTTGAGAGATTTAACTGGACAATATACGTCTGAACAACAGAGAAAGGTTACCAATAATTGCAAAATTCTCTTGTTCCTGTTATGCAATTTTGTGTTTCTTCCATGAATTTACCATATAGAATGCTCGCTTCTATTTACGGTACTTTCTAAATTTAAAATATTGAAATGAGGTTGAGAATGGAGGATATCCGATTTCTTGTTGTTGTTATTTTGCTTTCTTGTTGTTGTTATTTTGCTTTTCAATTTCAGTTGCTCGAGATAGTGAGGGACAATCTGATGTATTTTGTTTCCTTTGTACATGCAGGAAGTTCTGGCACATGTCCTTGAGGAAGCTAGCTATACAAATGATTCTTTCTTAGTCCTCTTGTGGATGTCATTGAAACCACTAGATAATTATTTTGGTTTCACATATAAGACTATCAAAACCATTAAACAATATTTATGGTTTCAGTTATAATCGTTATTTTTTATTTTTTTGGGTACAATTATAATTATTATTTAAAATTATTTAACAATAATTTTGGTTTTTCATATAAGACAATCTAAACCATTAAATCACAATTATTGTTTCTATTCTAATTTAAAGGGTTGTACTCAAAAATCATTTTATGCATCTAATGGTTTTTTATTACAACCATATGAAACCATTCCCACAACAAAATGGTTCAGTGGTTTTTTTATTATAATCATTATTCTTTATTTTTTTTTGTACAATTATAATCATTATTTAAAACCATTTAACAATAATTTTGGTTTCTCATATAAGACAATCGAAACCATTAAATCACAATTATTGTTTCTATTCTAATTATAGGGTTGTACTCCAAAACCATCGTATACACTTAATGGTTTTGGATTGCATATCTCTGAAACTATTTCCATAGCAAAATGGTTCAGGCTATAAATGTGGGGGACAACAAAAAAAAATTGGGGGCCCAAGTCATTTGGGGGGTGTACGAGAAATTTTGGAGGTATGCGAGAAATTTGGGGGGTGCGTGAAAAATTTGAGGGGTGCACGAGTAATTTTGGGGGTGCGTGAGTAATTTAGGGAGTGCATGAGTAATTTGGGGGGTGCACTAAGTAACTTATGCATGGTACATAAGGATGACTTGTGTATAATAATCAATCTCCAATATCTCAATATATTATCGATTATATTAATTTCAAGTCGAGTCGCGAATCCGTGCTCACCCTAAATTCTATAGCGACTTCAAAAATACCAAAGCACTACACACCATTTATTTCATATTGTGTGCAATAATATTGTCTATGACTAATGAATAAAAAAAGTTTCACTCGTGCCACTGAGGTGTCAATTGCCGAACATGGAAATCACTCAGATTGTATGAATGAAATCATAAAATAAAGGTTAAACTACACATTTGATCCCTTACGTTTATTTTAGGATTCAATTTGGTCCCTTATATTTAAAAAGTTTCAATTTGGTCCCTTACGTTTATTTTAGGTTTCAATTTGGTCCATTCCGTCAGTTTTTGCACATGTGGCAGACGGTTTGCACACGTGAATTGACACGTGGACACGTGTCAATTGAAACAGTGGAACAGTGAAATCTGACGGAAGGGACCAACTAATGCAAACGTTGATAACGTAAAGGACCAAATTAAAACTTTTTAAACGTAAGAGACCAAATTGAAACCTAAAATAAACGTAAGGGACCAAATAGATAATTTAGCCTAAAATAAAATATTGGTTTCGCAGATGCGATAGATGCTAGGACAGTTTACAGATTTGTTAGAGGGATCTTCTATTATTTTGTATTTTTTGGTTTCCCAGGGTATCCTCTGCGCGACTTGCAGAGACTAATCCCTTCGAGGATCTGGAGCGCATTTAAGGGCTGCCTCTCCCAAGCGATGCTTTTCCATACACACCGGCCAGGAATCGAACCCCTGACCAAATGCTTAAGGAGCCCAAGCCGCTTACCACTTGTGCCACACCCACTTGGTTTTCTATTATTCTGTATGTATATATGTATCTAATAATTGAAAAAAATAAAATTATAAAGAAATTAATTGCTAAGTACCGATGTGTCAAAAAAAAAAAAATTTGCTAAGTACAGATAGTATAAATTTTTTTACGCATATAATTAAATTATTGTATCTTGTCAAAAAAACTAAATTAAATTATTGTACCATAGTGTCAATTACATGGTAGTTTTTACTTTTTACTATAGAACTGATGAATTCAAAAAAAGGTATAGTCGTATAGAACTGAGGAAGCTTCCGATTTTGGCATTGCAAGGATATTTTAGGACAATATGTTTTGGAGGATTGTGTCTTTTCACCAAAATATATACTAAAGAACATAGTTATTTAGTAAAAAAAAAATTATATAAAAAAGACAAGAATTAATAAATGGCAAAATTTTAAAGGTTGATGCCATTTAATTTTTTTATTTTGGAGATCTATTCTTACAATTCTTCTTCATAAATTTTTTTACTAATTAAAATCTTGAGTGATGCTATATATCACGAACAAAGCATTCACGAAAAAATCACGAATCACAAATAGTATATAATTTTGATTATTAAAATACTAACTAAATTAAAATCAAGCACCGCATGAGTTAAGTAAGCTCCTACCACACTATCCACTTTTATTTTGTTGTCTTATACAGCAGGTGTAGTTGCCTACTCAAAACATACACTATCTGAGCACACAAATAAGATTCTACCACACACTATCCATTTTTATTATTTTTTTTATGATAAATCATTTGTACTTGCTACCCAAACCTTTTTTCCAATTGTGATAGAGAGTGGTTTGAACAACTTATTGTGTCTAATGATTAGAAAATGCAATTCGTGAACTTTTCGTGGAAATTGTTATCGTGACATTAAGCATTTCCGTATAATCTTTTCCCTATAGTAAAGAAAAATGCTAATTGTAGCGAAAGATAGTTTCACGAGAGCATTGCGAAGGACGTGGCAACTTCTTGTTTTGTTTTCTTTGCCTTGTTTCTCCCTCCTACGCTTTCTCTCTCCCTCTCTCACCAAACTGTTACTTGTGTTTCATATCTTCAATGTTAGAACATAACTCAAAGTAGAGCATGGATCTCTCATTGTTTAAAATTCCAAGATTGCACAATAAGTTCAACAATCAAACACTGATTTACGACAATTTTTTTGCAATGAGAGATCCACATCATTTTTATAAAAAAAACCAGAATTATATTTTTTATATTTTCTGATTATATTTTCATTTTCCATTTAAATATAACAAAAATTTTCATTTACCATTCAATTTGTTACGAAGGGATTTAAAAAAATTTATGTTACAACTACCAGTTTTTCCCATTCAATCTTCAATTAAGTGTAGTACAAAACCATTCACTTCATCTCAATCCAGTAATATAGAAATTGAACATTTATGCTACTTCTTCCAAAATTATCTCTTCTGTACCTGCAACTCACAAAAATTGATCCAAGGCAACCCATCAAAAATTGAATCCAAGGCAACCCATCAAAATTATCTCTTTTGTATCTACAACCTTTTTATTTATTTTGATCCACAAAAATTTCAATCTTCCTTATTTAATTGCAAATGAAATCACAGTTTTTGTTCATCCATTAAAATATAAAACAGACCCAAAAAATGGAATCCTTAAGAACAATAAACAAAAACCCAGAAAATCAAAGTGAATGATATAAACCCAGAAAATAATACGAACAAATTGAAAACTGAACAAAGCCAACAACACAACAGTGAACGAAATCAAAGCGAACACGGAAGAAGAAGGAGAAGTCCGAATCACAACAACAACAAATCGAAACGAAACAGAGAGCAAACCCAAACACGAAACTGAAACGGAAATAGAACGAGAAGGGAAGAAGGAAACATGAAACAGGATCGGAATCGGAATCGAACGACACAAACATTTCTCCCGCCGTTCCTTAAAGCTCCGATCCGGTTGTTTGAAAAACTTTTTGGTAATTTTGAGTTTAAATACGTATTTAGGACATAACTTTGAATAAGTTTGATGTTGAAAACTTTTTGAAAAGGGGTTGTTTGGTTGCTCCGGCGCGGTGGCGCCGCCGTCTGGCCCGGCGACCACAACGCCGGATTCTGGAAAACCCTGAGAGAGAGTTTCTGGGTGAGAACAGAGAGAGAATTTGGAGTTAGTGAAGAGAATTGAAGGGATGGGTTCATATATCTCTTTCCACACCCCCTAGAACTGCTTTGTGAACCCCCCCAAAATATTTAAATATAATTTAGATTTTGAAAAAAAATAAAAATTTATTTCATGTGAAATTATGTGGATTTTTAATTTTTTTATATTTGATTAATTTCCACGTGGCATCATCTGGTGGTGCCACGTGGAGATTCCAGCAAACTAGGCTGCCATGTGTTGGGCAAGGGGGGTGTACCGGACAAAATATTATAGGCCCAATAACATAATGATCCAACAATTGGCCCAAACGATTCAAACAAATACTTGGCGGGAAAGATAAGGCGCGGCGAGATTGTAAAGGCTAGGGGTGACGCCCTCAGAATATAATTACGTCGTCCAACGGCTGATAACCGCCCAATACTACCACTGGAGCGCGGAGGAGGAGAATAACCACCCTTGAGACATGGTGGACACGGTGGAAAACCACCCACGACCTCCCTAAGAGAGGAGTGGGGTGGTTTTAGATATTTTCTGATCATTCTTTCCTCTATAAATAGAGAAGAAATACTCATTGTAAAAGGTTCACATTTTCGGTAAATAAAGATCCTAAGTATCATTATTACTCATCAATATACTTGGACCACCCCCATATCATTTTTACCAGAACATTTTGGCGCCCACCGTAGGGCTGCGGTAAAACGATTCCCAGCCTACCACTCAAACCAGACGAAATTGAAAGTTCTCCTCAAGAAAATGGTAGGAGGACAACCAACAAATGAAAACCAAAACAACCGAAACAACGAAAACAACCTAACCTTGACGGATGCAGTGGCACAATTACGTCGCCTGCAAGCTGAGGTTCGAAAAATCGACCAAGAAAAGGCAAACAAAATCGATGAAACTGAAGAAACAAACATCACCAACTCCCAACCACTTGCCCAAAACCTCTGGGATGCGAGAGTACCAGACAATTTCAGAACTCCCCATCTCCCGGACTTTGACGGGAAAACTGATCCCATAGAACACCTAATGGCGGTGGGAACTAAAACCGCCATCATCGGCGCTGCAGATCATTTGAAGTGCAAACTCCTCTCAGGCACGCTGAAAGAAGCAACACTAAGATGGTATATGAACCTGCCCAGAAACTCCATTCAAAGTTGGGCGGATTTTCAACAAAAATTCACACAACAGTTTGCCGGCTCCAAACACATTAAGGTGACGGCGACAAGTTTGTTTTCACTAAGACAAAACTACAATGAATCTCTGAGAGAATATCTGGCGAGATTCTGCGAGTCCACAAGCAAAGTGAGCAACCCAAACCAAGAAATGTTCGTCTCAGCTTTCCATCACGGTCTCAAGGCCGGACATTTCAACGAATCCCTGGCACAAAAGCCAGCCACATCCATGCAGGAAGTTACAAGAAGAGCGGAGGGATATATAAAAGGCGAAGAGAGTAACGCCGAAAAGAGAATGAGAGACGCCAGAGAAAGAGGTCCGGTCAACAAAAACAACGGACAAAGCGAGTTTTATCATCATCACAGACGCCCGGTCCCTAACCATCACGGAAATGACCGCCATAGAAAACCATACCAACCGCAAAGACATTTTTAAGAAGAAAGGAAGGAGTATACACCACTAAACCGTGCGCGAGTCTACATCATGGAGGAAATCCTACAAACAGGATTAGGGAGACTACCCCCACCAAGAAACAAAGAGCACACTATGGGATTAAACCCCAACGCCTGGTGTGCTTATCACAGATGCAGAGGTCACGACACTGAAAAATGTTTCAAGCTACGGGACCTAATTGAGGAACTGATAAAGAGCGGTCACTTGAGGAAGTTTATAGAGGACGCCGCGGCGGGAAAGGTTGTCGTCCCGAAAATACAACATAATCAAACAAAGGATCGTTCTGAAGGAGAAGAGACAGGAAAAGGTAAGAGGATCTCCGTCAACACCATTGCGGGAGGATTTGCAGGAGGAGGAGAATCCTCAAGTGCGAGAAAGCGTTATGTTAGAAGAATGGAACAAAACGAGAAATTTATTGGTCACACGGAAGTGACGCCCATCCCCGATCTATCATTCACCAAAGAGGACAAAAGGGAAGTCTTGCCACATGATGACGACCCTCTAGTGATACAAGTACAGATCTTAAACTGTGACGTCAAAAGAGTGTTAATCGACTCAGGAAGTTCGGCAGACATAATGTACTGGGAAGCCTTCAAGGCAATGCAGTTATCAGATGAGTACCTATTACCCTACAACGGCACTTTGGTAGGCTTCGCTGGCGAGCAAGTAGAAGTTATGGGCTACACAACTCTCCTAACCACGTTTGGAGAAGAGGAGAACGCCAAGACTATCAAGGTAAGATATTTGGTAGTCAAAACTCCATTCACCTCGTATAACATCATTATTGGAAGACCAGCCTTCAACACGCTTGAGGCGGCACTGTCAACCCTCTACTTGTCCATCAAGTATCCTTTGGACAACGGAAAAGTAGGAACCGTCAGAGGAGACCAAAAGCTGGCAAGGAGATGCTATGAGTCTAGCCTGAAAATCAAACACAGGCAAACCCTCAAGGCGGAGTTAATGGCGTCACCTAAGAAAGGAGGAGGAGTCAACATGATCTCGCCCTTAGACCTTGACCCAAGAGAAGACTTCACAGAAAGAAGAATGAGCCCCATTGAAGAATTGGAACAAGTTCAAATCGGCAGTATGCCACACCAGGTAACCAACATAGGAACCACTTTGAAACCAGAAGAGAGAGAAAATGTCATAGCAATGTTAAAAAAGAACATAGACCTATTTGCATGGAAGCCATCCGATATGCCTGGAATAGACGAAAGCGTAATAACGCACAAGTTATCTATCGCGCCCCAGATCAAACCGATCTCACAAAGGAAAAGGAAGATTGGAGAAGAAAGAAGAGCAGCAGTAAACGAGGAAGTAGACAAGCTAAAAGCAGCAGGGTTCATTGAAGAAATAAAATATCCGTCGTGGTTGGCAAACGTGGTAATGGTGAAGAAGGCAAATGGCAAGTGGAGGATGTGCGTGGATTTTACAGATTTAAACAAAGCTTGCCCGAAAGACCCATATCCCTTGCCTAATATAGACAGGCTTATTGACGGAGCCTCTGGATACAAAATGTTAAGCTTTATGGATGCGTACTCGGGTTACAACCAGATAAAGATGAATCCTGCAATTACTTTTACAATGTTATGCCGTTTGGCCTAAAAAACGCAAGCGCCACTTACCAGAGGCTAATGGACAGAATATTCTCAGAGCAAATAGGCAAAAATGTAGAAGTATACATAGACGACATGGTAGTCAAGACAACAGAAGATGGAGAACACGACAAGGACCTAGGCGACATCCTCGCCTTGGTGAGAAAATATAATATGAGATTAAATCCAGCGAAGTGTTCTTTTGGAGTTCAGTCAGGAAAATTTTTGGGCTTCATGCTCACAAACAGAGGGATTGAGGCTAACCCAGATAAATGCCAAGCTATAATTGACATGAGAAGTCCAACCACCATAAAGGAAGTCCAACAACTAGCAGGAAGGATCGCAGCCTTATCAAGATTTTTATCTTGTTCCGGAGAGAGAGCCTTTCACTTTTTCTCAACTCTAAGAAAGAGTGAAAGATTCATATGAACCCCTCAGTATGAAGAAGCTTTTCTAAAGCTAAAGAGCTTTTTGGCGTCACCACCAATATTAACTCGCCCTCGGAAAGGTAACACCTTATACTTATACCTGGCAGTCTCAGACAACGCCCTTAGTTCCGCGTTGGTGCAAGAAATCAAAGGCGAGGAGAAGCCGATATACTTCGTGAGCAGAACGTTCAAAGGTGCTGAAGCGAAATATCAAAAGATAGAAAAACTGTCCTTGGCCGTCGTCATCACCGCGAGGAAGTTAATGCAGTACTTTCAGAGTCACAAGGTAGTGGTCAAGACGGACTATCCCATAAAGAAAGTTCTGAGGAAGCCTGATCTAGCAGGGAGAATGGTTGCATGGGCAGTGGAATTGTCAGAATTTGACATAACCTTTTCCTTTAGAGGCGCAATAAAATCGTAAATTCTGGCGGATTTTATATTGGAATTGTCAAACCCGCCTAAAGAAAACAGTGAGGAACCTTGGACACTTTCAGTAGATGGTGCATCTAACCTGAAGGGAAGTGGGGCTGGAGTAGTTCTAGAAGGACCAGATGGAGTACTCATATAACAATCCCTAAGATTCGCTTTTAAAGCAAGTAACAACCAGGCTGAATATGAAGCCCTTCTAACAGGAATGAAGTTAGCAAAAGAAATGGAGGTCACGGATCTCAGAGTAAAGAGTGACTCACAGTTGGTAACCAACCAAGTGTCAGGGGAATTTCAAACAAAAGACCCCCAGTTAATCAAATATCTGGAAAAGGTAACCAAACTGGCAAAATGTTTCAACTCATTTCAGTTGATCTACGTGCCTAGAGAACAGAATGCCAGGGCAGATTTATTGTCCAAACTCGCCAGCACCAAGAAACCTGGGAGCAACAGAACCTTCATCCAAGAAACAATTACAAACCCCAGCATCACCGAAGAAGAAGTCCACATGGTCATAGAGGAAGAGGATTGGTGAACTCCTATAATCAGGTATTTACAAAGGGACGAACTCCCCAAACCTAGAGAAGAAGCATACAAAGTCAGAAGAATGGCGTCATGGTACACTATGATGGGAGATAAGCTATACAAAAGGGGATTTTCAACCCCCTTGTTGCTATGTGTCGGCAAGGAGGAAGCCAAGGGAATTTTAGAAGAAGTTCATGAAGGATCATGCGGAAGTCATATAGGAGCAAGGTCACTAGCAGGCAAAATTCTAAGAGCAGGATTCTTTTGGCCAGAACTGCACAGCGACGCTGGAAGGTACGTGAGAGCATGTGATAAATGTCAAAGATTCTCAAACCTGCACTACGCCCCAGGCGAACCCCTCAAATCGGTCCTTTCGCCTTGGCCTTTCTTCATGTGGGGAGTGGATATATTGGGTCCTTTCCCTACTTCATGGAAGCAAACCAGATGGATCATAGTCGCTGTAGATTACTTCACTAAGTGGGTTGAGGCGTAACCTTTGTCAAACATCTCGGCAAAGCAAGTCAAAAAAATTTACTGGAGGAACATCATATGCAGGTTCGGTCTTCCCAAATACATTGTGTCAGATAACGGCACGCAATTCACAAGTGAGAAAGTAGTTTCATTTTGCAAAGAAAAAGGAATCCAAAACACATTCATATCAGTTGAGCACCCTCAAGTCAATGGTCAGGCCGAGTCAGCCAACAAAGTCATATTGAAGGCCCTGAAAAGGAGACTGTCAAGCAAAGGAGAAGCTTGGGTAGCTCATCTCACCGCCATATTATGGTCATATCACACAACTCCACAATCATCAACGGGAGAAGCTCCCTTCACCATGGTCTATGGAGCACACGCCATGATTCCTGCAGAAATAAATCCCCCGAGTTGGCGACGTGAAACTTCGACAACTCAAGAGAACAGCGAAGCAATGCAGGAAAACCTGGACCTAATACAAGAGGTAAAGGATAAAGCGCATTTCAGAGAATTTGCAACTAAACAAAGAGTGGGAAGAAAATACAACACAAGGGTAATCCCAAGGAAATTCAAGGAGGGCGACTTAGTTCTAAAAAGACCAATGGGAAAAGATAAAGGTGGAAAATTAGCAGCAAATTGGGAAGGACCATTCAGAATCAATGAAGTCTTTGAAGGTGGAGCATACAGGATGGAAACCATGGAAGGCGAAGTCCTACACAGGACATGGAATATCTCAAACCTCAGATTTTACTACAGTTAGGCCAACAACGCCTAAGGGCGAGATGCACTCCAAAGAACATCATCAAGCCTCGCCACGCCATCCCAAAGATATTTCTTGTTTTTACTTTCGTTTCTTGTTTTTATTTTCAGAAAAGAAAATGCATATGGGTGTATTAAGAATATAAACGATGAGAAACTCTTTTCTCCAGCGAAAGCAAGAGTTTTTAATGAGACTCATCAGTAAAAATTCAAAAAAATATTGCTTTGATAAAAAAAGTCATTGTCCCAATGCTTGCAGATGGTTAGAATTATATAAATCTTATACATGAAGACAACGAATGGAGAAAGCGTTGAAACACCATGGCATGATTCGTAAATCTTACGAGTTAAACATGTCTAAAATAGTAACAGCGTTACCTCCAAAGGCCCTAAGTGCCAGGTACGACGGAAAAGCGTTGAAACACCATGGCATTATTTGTAAATCTTACGAGTTGAACATGTCTAAAATAGAAACGGCGTTACCTACAAAGGCCCTAAGTGCCAGGTACGACGGAAAAGCGTTGAAACACCATGGCATGATTTGTAAATCTTACGAGTTGAACATGTCTAAAATAGAAACGGCGTTACCTACAAAGGCCCTAAGTGCCAGGTACGACGGAAAAGTGTTGAAACACCATGGTATGGTCTGTAAATCTTACGAGTCAGACATATCAAAAATAGAAACGGCGTTATCCCTAAATCTTACGAGTTGGATACGACGGTGAAATACAAAGAAAAGGGCGCAAGGCGTCGACGACATCAGAAGCAGTAATGATAAAGGCGAGATCCAAAAAACGCCAAAAGAAATCAAAGGTATAATGCATGTTGATTACTTTATTCCTTATAATATTATATAACATAACAATGCAGAAAAAGAGACAATATAGGAAACATTCATTTTTTCATTAATAAGAAAGATTACAATGAAATCAAGATACAAAATAAAAGAAGATTACAATGAAATCAAGGCACAAAAATAAAGAAAATTACAATGAAATCAAGATGCAAGTGATCCATGAAAGAATCCTAAATCTAACAAAGGATCCAGCTCCTTCAAGGAAGAGAAGAAAAAACTGGAGGCAGTCTCAATAGTCCCTCCTATCCACAAGATATCAGCTCCCCGCCAGAAAAGGAAGAAATTGGATGGAAATCTTCCGAGTCTTTAATGGTAGAGGGAAAACCTGGAGGTTTAACCCCAATCCCTCGCCAAGAGGCTGACATCAGGAGAAGGAACAATTCATGAAAGCAGAACTACCCCGGAGTTTTCCCTGAGACCGTATATAATATCCTCCGTGGCTTCTTCTCAGCCTCCGTGATGATCCGGGATCCTTCTTCTTTACCAGAAGATTCAACATCAGGGGAAAATTCCCACGAAGTGGAAGTCCAATGGTATTCAATGAAATCTTCATCAGCAGAGCAGGAAGAATCTGACGAAATGACAAGAGTTTTCATTTTGACATTAGAAGAGGGCTTATCTCGCCTAAAATTGGAAACTGAAATTACTATCCTACGCTTCTTTTTCTGAGATTTTGGTTTAGAAGCCACACACTTCTTTTTGGGTTTATTTTTGTGATCCATGGAGGGATCAATGAAAACAAGAATGACGAAAAATGAAAACAATGAAAGAAAAAAGAAGAGAGATTCGGTGAAAGAAAGTTGAGAACAAATGAGAAGTGAAGTGCAGAAAAGGTGAAGGCGAAAGAGGGTATTTATAAGAGAATTTTTGGACGGTGAGCATTAAGTGTAGTCAAACGGTTACAACTTTCCACGTTCGACTGCATAAAAAACGGTGAAGGAATAAAACAGTTATGCTGACCACATTGCTATCCGCGAAAAATCCTCGGGAAACAGTTCCCAGATAACGCCACAGCTTAGCGTTGGTCACGCCTAAGTACTTACCCCGCCTCGGATACACTGGCGAGAAGGCTACACAAGTTACACAAAGACTACAGAGTTACATACAGACAAATATTCTCAAAATAAAGCAAGACAATATAAAGAAGGCCCAAGCATATGAGTGAAAAGATGTTATATTTAAAGCCACAAGGGCAAGAAGCATTGTCAATATCGCCACAACAGGGCGTACAAAAGATGTTATAACAAAAGCCACGAGGGCGAGAAACATTGTTAATAAAGCCACAAAGGGCGTACAAGAGTATCAAAAGCCATAAAGGGCGTACAGGATTAAAAGAGTAAAACAGAAAGATCATAAAGGCTTCATGGAATGGGATCTACAGGAGGAATATAAGGGACCAGCTGTCCATCCTTAATGACCATTAGCACACTGGCCTCGCCCAAACGATCAGCATCAATATCTGGAAATAAGACTTTAACTTGCTCCACAGCGAAGTTAAAACCATCTTCAAATTGGGCTCCGATGCTTTCCTCCAGACCCGCCTTCTCTTCAGACCTGCTCGCCTTCTCCTTGAGCAGGGCGTCTCTATCATCAGACAACCATTTAATCTGCTCATCTTTGTCAGTAGACGAGTCTTTCAACATTTTGACCTCGGCGGCATGGTCGTCCTTCAACTTCTTCAGAGCGGCTTCATGTTTCTCCTCCAAGTCATCCAAGGCTTTCTTACTTTCAGCCTTGGCAGCCTCCATATCAGCAATGAATTTATTTTGAGCAGCCTTAACCTTCTCTTCCATGTCATCCAACTCCTTGCGGATAACCTTCATTTTTTCCTCAGAAGAGGAGATAGCAAGCCTTTGGCGAGACGTCAAGGCATAGTTGACCAAGATCCCCTTCAACTCATAGCCCATGGAGAGTCTAGCCAAATCCTCAGTTGAAGTCGAGTCAAAACGAGCTCCCCCACCAGACAGGTCCATAGCTTTTTCAATAAAGATCTCCGGATTCAAAAGAGGATCCCAGGATGTTGGCACTGTGTTGTTTGAAGGAGCAGGAGGAGCAGGCGAGGTTATGTCGACAACAGTAGTAGGGCGTGGAGAGGGAGTCTTCTCAGAATCCTCTTCCTGCTGGGAAACAACTTCTGCATTTGAGACAGCCCCAGAGCCAGACGACCTTAGCTTCTTGGAGCTAGACTCCTCATTTTTTGAGCTCCCACCTAGTTCAAGATTCTTGGAGGGAATAGGGACAGAAATTCGCCCCTCATTCCTCCTCTTGTTCCTGCCCTTGGCAGCATCAGTGTCCGCCACCACCAATTGGTTCAAAGGGTCGACCACAGTAACGGTCTCCCCAGAAGCTGTAAGGGCAGCATCCTTTTCCTTCTTAGCTCTGGCCTTCAGCACGAACGCCATCCTCTGCTCCTGCGTAACTGACTTCATCCTATCTGCAAAGGGTAAAAGAAAAAGGGTTAGTATATACAAATGAAAAATAAGCGGAAGCAAAACAAAAGACAATAGAGAAACTCACCCATGTACTCCACCAATTCATCTATATTGCCGTCAGCCTTAAGGAGGTCACTCACACTCAATATACACAACCTCTCAATATAGGCGACGGTGTCTCTCTCAAATTCATTCAGAGATTCATAACGGGTTCCCTTGATGACACGAGGGTTCTGGGTCCAGTAGAAGGGAAATAAAGGCTCCTGATTCTTATCAAACATCACGTCAGGGTAAGATTCCCTACCACGGACGCGAAGAAAGGTGTTTTTGAAATTTTTGAAATTAGAAGTATACAGCTGGAAACGCTTTCTATTTGGCTGACTGGAAAGAAAGACCTGAGAGTCAGGCGAGATATTCTTAATGGTATAAAAGGAAAAGAAAACAGCAACGGAAGGCTTCTCAATCTCAAGACCTAAGCAGGCTAGCTGAAAAGCTTTCATATAACCCCAACTATTAGGGCTCAATTGACAAGGGGCGACATTTAGGGTTCTAAGCATCTGAACTTCAAAGTCAGTAAAAGGAAACCAAACATGGAAGGAGTCAATGATGGAAGTATACATATAAAAATGGTGAGGTGTCTGGGTGTTAGTGTCGGTGACGATCTCATCCTCATCCACGGGCTCAAGGATAATATCATTCTCATCATCAGTACCGGACAAGGCGGGCCTATACGCCACCACAGACTCCCAGTCTGTGTACTTTGAAGCCACGTCCATAGTCTCGGGAAGAGTTGGGGCGACGAAAATTGCAAGAGTGGTGTCCCTTCGTTTTCCTGTGAAAGACGAAGGCGAGATTATCACACAGTCACTATCGCTACTCTCAGCATCGCTAGAACTTATGTCAACGTTCATCAAAGATTTGAAGTAACCATCATAATCAAGGGAACCATCGGCCCTTGTATGATGGTTATGAATTTGAGTTTCTAAAGTGGAGCCACGAGGAGGAATTTTGGTAAAACCCCCCTCTTCGTCATCACTCAAACTACGAAGGATAACCATTTTTTTCTAACCCTAGAAATCAGAATGGGAATATGAAAAGGGAAAAAGACAGTTACAAAGAAGGAATGGAAGTTACCTTAAATAAACGAAGTAGAAACGTGGTGGAGATCGTGCAAAGAGAAGTTGCTGAACCGCGCAAAAAGGGTTTTGAAATTTGGGGAAAAACACTGAGGATCGGAACGAATGAAAGGAAAGTTGGTGAAAATAATTTGAAGTTCCTGTTTTATAGGAAAATTGGAGGGTAAACGAAACGTCCTAATATCCAACAGGTAAAAGAAGGTACCATTACGCGTGTCAGCATTACGCGGACGCCATGGACACATATTCCAAGGCAGGCGAGAAGGTCAAACGTTCGAGATTCAACGACCTCGCCAATAGGCGAGAACAAGTATACAATCAGAATCAATCAGAAATATATGGCGAAAAGGAAATTCATAAATGAAAGGAAAGACATATCATTTTATAAAAGAAAATCCAACAATTACAAAGGAAGGCGGACTACATTCAACGGCATTTGGAGGAATTACAAAATAACACACAATGAAGGAAAATAAAGAAAAACTACTTAAACGCTTTGTAAGCAGCCTCAACAGCACGGGCATGACAATCTTCCATCAAACCCCTCAATTTCTTCGCCGCATCAAAGTCTTTGCCAGTTTTCCTTATATCATCATTGAGAGCGTCATTTTTCTCTTGAAGACGAGACAAGTGTGAGCGAGTCCGAATAAACTTGGCGACGTCATATTGAATATCCATCTGCAGATTCCTTTTCCTCTTCACAAGGGGCTTGAGTTGGTTCTCCAACTCATCAATACGGTTATCAATGGCCTCCTCGGCTGACAGGGAAAGCGCCATCACCTTCTCTTGAGACGTTATGTGTTATTTCACCATCTCTATCCTTCGCTCCAGAGCATCAGAAAGCTCTTTTTAGCAATGATCAACAGTTTCGGTAGTTTCAATAAAATCGCCGTCATCCAGAAAGCGTTTGTTTAGTTCCTGCACCACGGCCAAGAACTCTTTCTGACTATCCGTCAACCTCCATGAGTAATCCTGCAATTCCTTCACCATGTCGGCAAAATCATCTTTTTGATCCAATAAGTCATCAGTATCATAGCACAGCATATTCCTTAGTTGGAACAACACCGGCATGGCAGGTGACTCCGGAACAACAGTGGGAGAAGGCATCGTCACAAAAAGCAAAGTACGAAAAGAGGGAAAGATGAACTGAATGGTGCGTCGCGGAACTCGTATTTATAGCCCAACGGCAGAGAACGTGATCACAAGGAGTGGGCAGTTACCACACCACAACCGACCGTTATCAGCACTTCGCCTCTTTGAGCCTCACGCTTGGGGGGCTATGTACCGGACAAAATATTATAGGCCCAATAACACAATGATCCAACAATTGGCCCAAACGATTCAAACAAATACTTGGCGGGAAAGATAAGGCGCGGCGAGATTGTAAAGGCTAGGGGTGACACCCTCAGAATATAATTACGTCGCCCAACGGCTGATAACCGCCCAATACTACCACTGGAGCGCGGAGGAGGAGAATAACCACCCATAACCACCCTTGAGACATGGTGGACACGGTGGAAAACCACCCACGACCTCCCTAAGAGAGGAGTGGGGTGGTTTTAGATATTTTCTGATCATTCTTTCCTCTATAAATAGAGAAGAAATACTCATTGTAAAAGGTTCACATTTTCGGTAAATAAAGATCATAAGTATCATTATTACTCATCAATATACTTGGACCACCCCCATATCATTTTTACCAGAACAGGGGGTAAGGCAAATTAAAAAAATTTTGCAAGGTGAGAATCCCAATTTTTTTTTTTTACAGGGGGTATTGCAAATGTCGCCTATATTGCAGGGGGATAAAGACCTATTTACCCAAAAAAATATTATGTCATATTTATATGGCTTAAATGTAATTTTGGCCCTCCAAATTTTACAACTGTATAATTTTAGTCCCTGAAATTTTAATTGCTCGATTTTAACCCCCTATGTTTTACGGTTGCTCAATTTTAGCCCCTCAAAATTCAATTGCTCAATTTTGGCCTTCAAGTTATCTTCTTTTGCTTTTGTTAGCCCTCGTTGACTTTTTTTATTAAAAATTTCTTATGTGGAATTTTAAAATTAAATAAATATTGAAAAATAAATAAAAATGTTTTAAAATTTTTAAAAACAAATTACAAATTATTTTTAAAAAAAAAAACATATTTTTTTATTATATGTAGTTTATAAAATAATTTTGTCAAATTATGTTTTTTTATGAACTATTTTATAAAAAAATTGTATATGTTTTTTAAAAAATAAACGTTATTAAACCTTTTATTAAAAAATTAATTTAGTACATTTTTATAAAAGAAAATATTATTATTTTAAAACATTTTTTAATTTTAAAAAATATATTTAATTTTAAAAACATTTTTTATTTATTTTTAAAATATTTTATTTTTAAAAAATGACACGTATGCAATTTGTAGTCAAAAAAGTCAATAGGGAGATAGCAAATGCAATTTGTGTAACTTAGGAAGTTAAAATCAAGCAATTGAAATATGGGGCTAAAATTGTACAATTATGAAACTTAGGGAGTCAAAATTGCATTTAAACTTTGTTATTATTTGGTCACCAAATATGTAAGGGGAATCCTTTGTTTAGTCATCATAATTAAAAAGGTGTTGTAACATGATGATATACGAGAGAAAAAAGAAATAATTCAAAGTTTAGGTTGATGATAATTGATAAATGAACAAAGGTAACCCGTGCTGTGTTCTGCTTCAGTAGCAGCATCGCTTTCAACATAACTGAAAAAACTACACACCAATCCCTTCCTCTCACGTAGGCCATGGAGTTGAGACAGTAACATTGCATTCCACACAAAAAGGCACACGCATGTTGTAGGGAACTCCAAAATAAAATATAGTACGTACACATTACACTATCATCACAATAGCATATATTATATAATAGTCGTCGCATTTGATTATTTTACATAAATTAAGATAAGATGATAAATGAAAAAAATTGAAAAATTATGATTTTTATCCAATTATTATCTATCTTAATTAACTACTAGTGTATTCCAGTTATCATAAATATAAAGTGGAGAATAATAAATTAAAAATGAGAATACACAAAAGGGGTGGAGATATATTTTTTTGCAAGATGACAATTTAAAATGACAATTTTTTTGCAAATTATGAGACGGAGGACTAGATACACAAAAGGGGTGGAGATATATTGAGTTATTCATATTTATTAACTCATTAATAACAATGAATTTTACTAATTTAACTATTGAATCTGTTGAAAAATTCTTCTCACTCAAACACAAAAGAAAAATCGCACAAAGAACAAAGGTGTACGAAACAAAATCAATGAAAACCAAAAGTAAACAAACTTAAACAATAAGTCAAATGCATTCAAAAGTTCGTTATGGTTCATATTTGTAATGGTCGTATCTTTTAAGTTTTTTAGGTAATAAATAGTCATTTAATTAAGTTTCTAACTTGTTACACTGTTACTCTTTGAGTTATTTCCCATTACAAAAAAATTGTTGTATCATTATTACTCTTCCAGCTAATTTCCTCCAATGTGTCTTTTTCATAAAAATATTTATCATGTGGAAGTCAATATTAACCGTCATGATGTAACAAGATAACAAAAGTTACCCGAAGGATAACGGTGCAAGTTAAAAACACAAATGATTATGGGAAACTTAAATGACATCATTTACTCTAACTAAAACAATAAATTAGCAGAGAGCAAACTTGCATAATGTGCCTCCAAGTAGTAAGAATTACTACTAGTTGAAGTTGGTTATAGGTTGCTATGAGTTTGTTAGAAAATTGGTTATATTGTTATGGTTAATTAATATAGTTAGAATCTGTTGTACAAAGTGTAATCTGTACTCAATTGTAATTAATATTTTTCACTTACAAATTAAGTTTTCTTTTTTGTCATATTACACCATCGTTCTCAATTTTCTCAACGTTAAGATCCTTAGTAAATTACACTATCAACTAGCAAAATAAAAATTCTTAATAAACAAAATACAATAATTTCTTAATCGAATTTCATATATCTTGTATCGAATTTCAGTTTATTGATTCTTTAATAGTTTTTTGATTAAGGATTTGTTTTTTTTTACTTTCACCATCAATTTAATCTCGTTCGAAGATCTATTCTTAAAGAATCAGATTCTTTAATACATGCAAGAGTCTTAACAAAAAATAACGGAAAGCATAAAGAAAAGAAAAGAATCCGTTGGTGTTGTTCAAGAGAAGAAAAAACAAAAAAAAGTGTTACTTTCTCTCTCTTAAGTGCTTTAAGAGCAAATAAGTGAAGTTATACCCCATTGCCATTGCATTTTGTTATTCACAGATAGAGAATGAGTTCATCCACAGCTCAGAACAGTGGCCATGATCTTTCTTTCAAGATCTTGTTGATTGGTGATTCTGGTGTTGGAAAAAGTTGCTTACTTGTTACCTTCATTTCAAATTCTTCTGTTGAAGATCTTACACCTACAATTGGTATTTACTATTTCTCTTTCTTTTTTATTAATCTTGATTGTTGATCTTGTTATTCAGTTATAATTTAATCTGTTAGGCAATATGATGTCATTGTTTGGATTGAAATTAACAAACTATTCAATTTATGCTCCTATTAATTTGTTGTCGATGATGTGTTAGCTGAGCTCAGTAGTAAGAGTTTGATCTTGTAACTTAACTAAATAAATTTTAAATCCGCTCGAGGATAGTTTTAATTATTAATAATAATTTCTCGATTCGCCAATTTTGCTTTTAAAAAATGCTTTTGAGTTCTCATATGATCTAATGTTGTTTATATGATGATTTTGTAGGTGTTGATTTTAAGATCAAAACGCTCACCGTAGGTGGAAAAAGATTAAAACTTACAATTTGGGACACAGGTGTGTATATAGTATAGTTGAATCGAATTAGATCTTTTGTTCAATCCGGGTAGCTTGTGATTCATAGAGTGTTTCTGTTGAATCATTTGTTAATTGAAGTCTTAAAATGACTTATAAAATAGCATTGGATCTATTGCAGCTGGGCAGGAAAGGTTCAGGACTCTAACTAGTTCTTACTATCGAGGAGCACAAGGAATCATTCTCGGTACGCTAATGTGTTTATGTACATATTGATATATGCTGCATTTTCCTTATTATCTGCTGCATGAAGAGTTCAGCAGGCATATTTTATCTTGGGACTGAAGATGGTCTTGTTGTGAAATGAAACCATAATTTTGTAGCCGTTAATGTGGATAGAGTAATTTTTTTCGATTACTGATAATGACTTTTTAATATTAATGATTTCTATTTATAGAGTGTTTTGTTATCTTTTCTTAGTTTATGATGTCACAAGGAGAGAAACCTTTACAAACTTATCAGAAGTGTGGTCCAAGGAATTGGAACTCTATTCGACTAATCAGGAATGCGTGAAGATGCTAGTTGGAAATAAAGTTGACAGAGTAAGTTTTATGCTCTAATTAGTAAAAATCTTGCGTAAGATTGCACGGTTGTGGGAAAAATGAGAGAAAATAGTTGTGTTAAATTTTGCTACATGTCGTTACCAAGTATTGGGTCTGAATTTATGATTACCATAGGGAATGAATTTGTAATTGCCTTGAAATATTCCTTATTGGATTGGTTGAAAATTGTGGTTTTAAGCTTAACTACGTTTATGCAACAAATTGACATTTAAGTTTTGTATTCCAAGTCCCTTTCACCATTTGTTAGAATTAATGACAATGAATCAGCAATGACATCATGAGAAAATTAAGATATTATCATGATTTCAAATGAAGAAATTCAATTCTATGCTATCCCATCATTTTTCTGCTTTAGGCGTGGACCGACTGAGAACACCTTGTCCTTCCTATGACTGGTTTTGGTATGTATGAATATGCATATGACGCTCATACTATTAAGAGTCACATATTTGATGCAATATGACCTAAAAACGTGTTTATAAGTGAAAGACATTTCTCGCCTTACAAGCTGATTTTATAAAATCGATTTAGACCAATCCAAATTGTAAGATGGTATTAAAGTCTAAGATTTGTTAGGTCACCTCACCTGCTATAGGGCCACTTGAGTCAGACTCTAGATGTCTAGTTCTAAGTGTAAGGTCCATTGAAACTCGCAGATTCGTTGTGCTATGGCCTTAAAAATTGTTTGCAAGTAGGTGTCATCTCTTACCTTATAAGCCGGTTTTATGGGATACTATTGCTCCTTACTTATCTGCCACTGTCACCATTATATTCTGATGACATCCATCAGAACACCAGATCCTTGCATTATCAGGCAGATTAAATGAAATTATATATCCCCTTTTATATGTATATGGCTTGCTTTATATGTTCACACTGCCGCTGCATCCAATGTAGCATTTGCCTTTGAAGTAAATCTCGATTCAGTGAACATGCAGAATTGTACACACATACACTTTAGGAGGCACTACCATTTTGTTGAAGTATCCAACTAACCCAATGATTTACAGTTCACTAATATCTGTTATGGTTTATTTCCTCTATTTATAGGATTCTGAAAGGGCTGTCAGCAGAGAAGAGGGCTTAGCCCTTGCTAAAGAATTAGGGTGTTTGCTTCTTGAATGTAGTGCTAAAACTCGAGCAAATGTGGAGAAATGCTTTGAAGAACTCGCTCTAAAGGTACAATTTCAGAAGTTTCCTTTAGTGATGTTTCTGTCATGTGCATTTCACAACTTTCCAATTAACCGACAGTTGGAATTAGGATTACACTTCACGTTTTTTGGTAATTTACTACGTTAGTTAATCTGTTAGAAATTATGTTATAATGACAAACTAGTATGACGCGATTTTGTAGATAATGGAAGCTCCTAGTCTTTTAGAAGAAGGATCAACAGCAATAAAAAGGAATGTTTTAAAACAGAAACAAGAACCACACTCATCCCAAAATGGTGGCTGTTGCTCTTAAAATTCTGCATTGTGAACAGTTTGGACAAATCCTCTTATTCTGTATATGTGAGCTTCTTCTGTAGTTTCTTACTTCTGTCAGTGTCTTTTGGTTGCTCAATTACTTGAATGCGGAAATTGGCAACAATGACGCGTATTAGGTTGTGTAAATTTGTTTGCCATTTGGTTGCTCAATCATTTGTGTGTTGCTCCCAAGTCAATATGATAATCATATACTTGCACAGTTGTTGAATCATAAACTTGTACAAACTATATAACATATCTTTGTTTTAAAGATTACAGTGCATGCCTGGAATATGTTATTCTCTTTAGAGAAATGTTGTAATTGAAAAGAAGATAGTGAAGTTCTGATAATTTGATAACGAGAAAGAATTGAAATTCTGATAATTTTTATTGAAAGTAGATTTGATCAAAATGTTTCAAGCAGGCAAAATATAAAAAAGTGGTCAAGCTTAGGTTGAGTTGCAATTCCAAAAATTGCTAAAAGCAATTAAACACAAAAAGAGTAACAAAAAACAAGTGAATATAATGACAAATAAATCAAAAGAAACTGAGAAACTGTGTGTGAATGAATCATCTTTTTTATTTAGGGGTGTACATGGGCCGGTTTGGGTTGGGTTTAGGCAAAACCAAAACCCGAACCACATATGGTACTCCGGATTGAGTTGAGCAAAATAACCACCCACTTTAATATTGGGCCGGGTTGGATAAACCCACTTATTTTCGGATTGGGTTGGGTGGGTTGTGTGGATTACCCAAATTTTAAATATTTTTATTTATTTTTTAATATTAAAAGACTAAATGACGAATAATCATACTTTTTTTATAAAAATGACTCAACTTTTTTATTTTCTTAAAAAATAGTGTAACATATTTTCACTAGTTTTTTAGCATCATAAAATGATAATATCATCACCATATTGTTACTTATAAATGTGACAAAAGAAGTGGAAAAGTGAAGACGGGATGATCAGAGAATGTGTTAAAATTGTGATGTACGGAAGAGTAATGCGTTTACCGTTTGAAATAAACACGCATACAACTTATTTTGGAAATTTGAGTATTGAACTAGAGGTTTTTCTCTTTTAATGATGGAAAATATTTAATATTAATATGAAAATTATTTTAAAAAATCATGGCACTACCGATTCAGTGGGTCAGTGGGTTTTTTGAGTATGGGTTGGGTTTTGCCCGAAACCCGATTTTATTTATGGATTTTTCATTTTAAAATCCATACAAACTCAATAACCCGACCCAACCTACATTTTTGGGTTGGATTAGGTGGGTTTGAGTGGGTCAATTATCATGTACACCCCTAATCTTATTTATGTATTTATCAATTATTAATAAAGAAAGTTGAGGCTATAGAGTATTGAACTTTAATAAGGGCAATCCAACAGAGAAGTTGCATGAAACAGAAACTTGGATTGTGCATTAACATCAACATCTGCTGGTGTAGGCAGATTCAAGTCCAAGTTCAAAACATTTATAGGTGTCTTATGAGCTTCATGTCTTCCACCATCATTTGCCACATCATGATGAGTACTCAACATTTTAGAGAAGTTCCATGCATCCTCATATCATATGTCCCCTCCTAAAGCTCGTTTAACTCAGCAACACATATACATCACTCATGAACTTTGTTAGATCTAGTAGTAGCCATATTGAATCATTGATGATGATTATCACTTTATTCACAAAAGTAGTTTTTTTTTTTCCTCCTTTTTATAACAGCTATTCACAAAAGTAGTTAAAACTGCTTTTTGTTGATTTTCTTGTGTTGCAATTATTTGTCTAGGTTTCTTTGTTGTGTGACACTGTGATTAGCTCTGTGTCCACCAATTGCTTGAAATGAATGAAAACAGTTGTCACAAGTCTTACACCAATTATTTCGCTTTCTTAGTGTAATCAAGTATCAAGTACTATACTATAAAAATGAATCAAATACATCAGTGCAAGGTAATATAATTAATGTTTCAAAAAAAAAAAGTAATATAATTAATTTAAAAAAAGAAAATGAATTATTTATATGAGACTAGAGGGAGTATTTCTTTTTAATGGGTTTCTAAGGGCATAACCTCACACCCTCTTCGTGCAAGGTTAGTGTTTACACTTAAAACATTCACCCTTTTTTTTTATGGAATGACCATAGTACCCCTTCGCCATCTAGAGTGTGAGCAAATTTCGTTTTTTAAGTAGCGAGTGACAATATTTTATACTCAAATTGAACATCCGCACCCCCGTGAATGAAAAAATCATGAAAATATTGTCATTCGCTACTTAGAGAGCGAACGGAAGCACAATTCGCTATTTAGAATGCGAACTCAGTTTACTCTTTAACTAGTGAACCATATAAAAAAAGTGACAGCTATCTTATATCATATTTTAATTTGCCACTGAACCGGTTGTGTCATTATCGACCAAACACATACACCGTAAAGATAAATATACTGAATTGTTACTTTATTTTAAATGACCAAGTTTATATTTATTCTTACAACAAACATGTATAAAGGCTAAAAGAGTTGATAAGTTTGACAAAAAATAGGAAATTAGGTGAATAAATGGTTCACACTTTAACTTGCAAACTGTGTTTCATTCAAATATATTTAACGGGAGATGAGAAAATGCTGTAGAAGACAAAAAACTTTGATTTTTATAAGGTTCACATTCTAGAAAATGAACTTAGTTTGCAGTTTGCTATCTAAAAAATGAACTTTTTTTTTCTCAACTTTTGTTGTTTACACACTCACGTTCTAAGTAGCGAGGGGATAAATTGAATATATCAAGGGGTGTGTGTGAGACTCGGGAAATGCGAAAAAAAAAAAGGACTCAAAACAAAAATCCTTAAAAAAAAAAAAACGGATTTTTTTTAACACATTTTTTTAATTAGCCTGATAAGATAGATAACAACCAAAAAGGCCCATAAAGGCCTTATACCTATGCAATACCCCCCCCCCCCCCCCCCCCGCCCCCCAGCCCCCACGTTTCACACACCCATATAATAATTGGTTGCTCCCCAATGTTATATAGGACTGATGCTTCCATGGACCATTGGAGCATATGGTTCATGATGGACCATTGGTTTTCAAAATTTCTTTTGAATTTCAGCCATTGGATTAAAGAGAAACATAGAGATTAACATAGGTTTTCAACATTGAATAAAATGGCATTTTCTCCTTTTTCCCATCTTGTCAGCTTTTTTCCTTTTCTTGTGACTCTCCCTCATTTTAATCATGTTTGACTTCTTAAATTTATCTATTTTTTGAGTCATGCTAACTAGTGTTTCGAGAGACCGGGACATTAATTAAGAATACTAAAAAAAAAAGTTTTTACACTAAAAAATACATTTTTTTTATACTTTTAAAAAATAGATCACACAAGTTCCAACACTTTCATACTTTATTTTTGTTTCTTAAAAATATTTCAAAATGTCTATTTCGTAAAATAATTATATTTTTTAATTTAATATATTATTATATAATAGTTAGATTCTACTCTATTTTTATTATAAAATATCTACTCTATTTTTTAGTCCTTAATGAGCAAAATCTACTCTATTTTTGTTAACTTCTTTTCTCAATATCTATTTTGATGACAGTTTTAAACCTTTGGATTAAATGAAATGAACGGATGAGATGTGGTATCAAATAAAGTTTGACACATTGGTGTCATTTGATCATAACTCTATATAAAAAATACATAAGAAGTGCATTATCGATATATATATATATATATATATATATATATATATATATATATATATATACCAGTAATGCAACGTGATGAACTAATTCGTAAAAACAAAACATAATCCATAAAAAGATATGATCAAAAGTGGGTAAATCATCGAGAAACAAATCTAGTGTAGTTGTCATATAAAATATAATTTGAAAAGTAAGGACAAGAAAGAAGAAATTATAATAAAACATTTTTATTTAGTAATAGCTACTTACAATAATATAGGCAAGGCAAGCAAGGCTTCTGATTATTGATTATAAAATTTTTGCATGCCTTAAACTAATACCGAATGACCCTTTTATAGAGCAAGGAAGCCATCGGACTTGAAAACTAATGAATTACAATTAATAACTGATGACAGCTGTATGTAATAATGGTTAACAGCTGTAAAGAAACTTAATAATTTGCCACAAACGACAAACCTAAAAAGTAATGTAAAAGAAAAGTAAACTGACATGACCGGGACGTAATAATTTTTACAAACGACAAAATAGGAAAAAGCAAAATAAAGACATGACCGGGATTACAATAATGACAAAAGCAAAAGTAATAATAATGATGAAGACCGGACTATAATAATATTACAACCGACAAACCAAAAAGTAAAAGCAAAAGTAATAATAATGAAGACCTCGTGACTTCACATCTAGAGGTCTTGTATTCCGTAGCAGTCATCTTCGTTTTCAGCTTCAGCTGCACTTGTAATACTGGTACTTTCTGAATCGGATAGAACTGACATAGCATCTTTAACCTTTTCAAAAAATTCTTGAGGATCCGTAATATTCTTTAAAGATTCTAATAACTTAGGATGAAGTGAAGAAAAGTCTTTAATTTCTGATGGAGGGGGTATTTTCTTTGCCTTGCAGAGATTAGGATTGGCTTTAAACCAAGCTTCTAATCTTTCTGAAGAGAGTAATAATGGATTAAATTTACTCCACCATTTGACAGAGTATTTTTTAATTAATTGCAAAGGAGGAGCATCCTCCCAAATAGGTTCAGTAGACAGTGTCCAAGAGGTAATCCAAGTAATTCCAAAGACAGCACAAAATCCTAACAAAGCCTTGTGCTGGGGGCAAGTAGTAGTTTCTCTAAATGTTTTATAAGCTTCAAAAGCGTAATCTGGTAGAGTATCAAGAACTGGTCCAATTGAATGGAACCACTCAACGAACCAAATTGGAAAATTAATTGATATATTTTTGTTAAACCAAATAAACCAAGTGTGATTAAATGGTTCAACATCTAAAAAATGGTACCATGCTTTCATGTAATCAAAGTAATTGTAACACTGGGGAACAAAAGTCCTACTAAGAGATTTTTCTTTAAAAGGGGGTTGACCCCAATCTGATGGTGATAATACTTTGTTAATTTTAAACTTTGAGAAAGTAATTTTTGATGGGTCTTTAGCATCATAATTGTGAGTAAGGGCTATCGAGTCTGTGTCAACTAATATGAATTCGTAAAATTTTCTAGTTTTAAATAAATTTGTGTCTTCTGGAAGGTAGTAAAATCCAGGAGGTAATACTTTGGCTATTATGTGGGCTAATGAGGAATTTTGTGGACAATAATGATTTTCTAATGGTACAATGGGTATAGTCTGATTTTTAGTAATGAATGTGGCCTTGGGTGCAGACTCTGGTGGTGAGTAATAAGATAATTTAGCCTGGCGAGAGGTTGATGAAGAAGAGCTGGAAGGTTTAGAGGTGAATTGTAAAGGAGTAATAAGAGCAGGCCTAATTCCGGCAAGGGGACTAATTTTAGTAATAGGCTGAGGATTGGACATAATTTTGTTTAGGTAACTAGGTGATCCTAATGTATTCTTTGATGATCTGGCTGGACTTAATGCTAATGTGGTTTCTGTAATTTTCTTCGGAGGACCGTAATTGTCTCGAGGGTCGGCAGGAGCTTTACTCATGTTTGCCCTGCAGAAATTCTCTTGTTAAAAAATCGGGTAATGAGTTTTTGATTCCTTGTATATGCTCAATCTCAAAATCAAAACAAGAGAGTAATGCTTGCCATCTTGCAAAAATATGTTTTGAAACTAAGTTTTTAACATCTTTTTGTAAAACACTAGTAGCAGCTTTACAATCAGTCTTTAATAAAAAGGGTTTCGAAAACAAATCATCTTGAAATTTTGTAATACATAAAACAATTGATAAAATTTCCTTTTTAATAGTACTATAATTTAATTGAGCTGGGTTCCAAGTTCCAGAATAATATCTGACTACTTGTTCCTTATCCATGCCCGGTAATTTTTGTTTTAAAATTCCTCCAAATCCAAGATCAGAGGCATCTGTTTCCACAATTAATTTGGCTGTAGGATCAGGAATTCCTAAACAGGGTAATTTCTTAACTATGGCCTTAAGGCGTAATATACTCTGGGTCATAGTATCATCCCAAGGAGGTGGATTTTTCCTAAGTCTTTTGAATAATGGAATACATATGGTTCTTAGGTTAGGGATAAAATCCGACACATAATTAACACACCCTAAAAACCTTTGTAGCTGAGTCTTATCTTTTAATTCGTTAGGAAATTTACTAATAAATTCTAAAGATCTACTAATTGGGGTGTACATTCCTTGTGCTATATCAAAGCCTAAAAATCTAATTTTTGGCTGAAATATTTTTAATTTTCTTTCGGATAAGACTAATCCATTATTTTTAATAATCTGATAGAATAATTCCATATGGTGTAAATGTTGATTAATAGAATCTGAAAAGACTAATATATCGTCCAAATATACTATCGTAAAATCTGAGTATTTATTAAATATGGTGTTCATAATGTTTTGGAATTCTGAGGGAGCATTTTTTAATCCTAAAGGCATAACATTCCATTCATAATGGCCAAAAGGCACTACGAACGCTGTTTTATACTTGTCTTTTTCTTCTATTTGAATTTGGTAATATCCAGATTTTAAATCAAATTTAGAAAAAATACTTTTATTATGTAATCTATTAATTAGATCTTTCTTATTAGGTATTGGATACCTAATCCATTTCAATGCTTTATTTAAGGGTTTATAATTTATAACAAGCCGAGGACTTCCTCGTTCTAGTTCCGAAGCATTAATAACATAAAAAGCTGAGCAGCTCCAAGGAGACTTACTGGGCCTGATTAATCCTTTATCTAAAAAATCCTGGATTTCCTTTTTACAATAATTAAGATGTTCCTGATTCATTTGAATCGGACGAGCCTTAGTTGGTATGTTAAGTTCTTTAAAATCTGGTTCGTAGGGTAAGGATACAGTGTGTATCTTTCTTTTCCAGAACGCATTAGGTTGTTCTGAACAAAGATCTTTTTTAAAGTTTTCTAAAACATGATTAATTTTTTCCTTAATAACTGGAGTTTCTAACTGTTCTTCTATTCTTTTAGAATGTATTTCTTTATTAATAAAATTAATTTGTTTTTTCTTTTTATTTATTAGATTAATTCGAGATATAGCTTTCTCTTGAACAGAGTTTAAGTCTCTAATTTTTGGTTTATCTAAAAATTCAAACTTAATTTCTCTAGATAAAACAGTAGTAGTTATACCATTTTCATCAACTTTGAAAGGATATAGCAAAGTTAGAAATGGGGTTCCTAAAATAATTTCTTCAGTAATGTTTTTAACTAATAGGAAAGATGTTACGTAACATATTTTATCTTTGCAAACTTTAGCGTTAGATAATTTATATGATACTTGTAATCTATTACCATTAGCTCCTCTTAACGATTCTTTAGTTTTTTCATAATATTGAGTAGGAATTAATCCTTCTTGTATACAATTCAAATCAGCACCAGAATCTACTAGCGCCGTAAATTCATATGTAGTATTTTTTATTACTAAAGTAATCTTTGTATACCATTTATGAGATATCAACTTTTCTATTTTATTAATGTATACTTCTTCATCAGTGTGTTTACTGGAAGAAGGTAAAGAAACCAGATTTCTGGTTCTATTCTGTTCTTGAATAATCATATTTCCATGTAACTCTAGAAGTTTAACTTCTAATTCATCATCTCTAATTTTTAAAGATTGAATTTCTTTTTTAAGAATTTTAATTTCTTCTTGCAAATCTTTTAGGGTTATGGAGTTATAAGAGGGTTTCTTAAAAAGTTCCATAACATCCTTAAATTCTACTTTATGTAATTCTTTTTTATCTATTTCGTTATCATCAATAATATCTTTGATTTGTCTCATAAAAGCTTGTTTGCTTTCTGATTCTTCCATTTTGTCTAATATTCCTATTAACGTATTAGCTTGATGATTAGTTAAGACATTGATGCTTTTAACACAATTATTACAATTACAAAAATCTATGCCTAAGCATTCTTCTGATTCTTCTTCGCTAGAATCACTACTTTCAATTATATTGTTAATATCCTCAATTTCAGATTCATAGGATGAAGAAGATTCTTCATCCGATAATAACATTATATTTTCTAAAGTATGAATTAGATTTTGTTTCATTTCTTCTGATATATCTAAATTACTAATTTGTTGAATTTTTTCTTTAACTTTGCAGTCGTTAGCATAATGACCAAAGCGACCGCATTTGTAACATTTAATATCTTTATTTTTGTTACTGAATTTTTGGTTAGCATATTTTTTATTCTTTCCTTTAGGAGTTTTATAAAATCTTTTATTCTCCTGATATTTTTCTTTTGGGTAATTATCTCTCTTATAATATTTTTTAAGATTTTTCTTTCCTCTGCTAAAAGCTTTCTTTTTACTTTTAGGATTACTAGGAGCTCGTATGGGGGTAGCACCATATTGCTCACAGAACGATCCCATCTCACGTTTATTATTTGCTTTTTCATTTTTTATCTTATTTTGTATTTTGTAATCGGTACAGATTTGTAAACCTGTTTCAACTATGTAGTTTGAGATTTCTCCCATGGTTAAGGAGTTAAAGGGTATTTCACCATTGTAATTTTGTTTAATATTGCTCTTAACTTTTTCCGCAAATAATCTAGGTAAACCACTAATAAATCTTTCTTTCCAATAAATAGCTGCTCCATCAGGACGCAGACATAATTTAGAAAGAAACATGTCTTTATACCAACGGTAATCAGACATGGTTGGGCAATATAAGTTTAATAATTGATCTGACGCTCTTTGTTGTAATTTTAACGGTTCCCCTATAAAGAACTTAGTTATAGCGTATAGTAAGGTTGTGACACAAATTTCTTCGTTAGTTTCTAATTTGACTGCAGAATCAATTTTTAATTTATCTTCGTCACTAAGTATGTTATCCCACCAACCTTTTAGTTGGCCTGTAAATCCCATTACTAACATATCTTTAGTTTTTCTATCTGAATTCTTTTTAATCTTGAAGGCAGTAGCTGCCATTGTCATATTCTGAATAACATTTAGAATATGTTGTTCAGAAGCGCCATCTATATTCCATTCTATAATACAATCTCCGGAGTAGCTATCTCCGATGAAACTATTTCTTTCTTCGAACTGAACATCAGCGAAGGAAGGTCTAGGATAATAGTTTCTAGTTTTAGGCCTAGGAGCCTTATCTAATCTGGAAATAATACCTTCTTCTTCACTTCCAAAAGATAGTGTTAATTTTTACTTCTGAAGAAGATCCTATATGTAAGATTTTTAATCTATCTACTAATTCATCTAATTTCTGTTCTGGATTAAACCCTAAGGTTAAATCTTTGACTTCTTTATCTGTAGGTATATTATAATGATAGACTGGCCTAGTCGGGTCAGAAACTTTCATTTCTAAAGTTTCAGGTAAAAGCTGTTCGACTCTTTCTAATTGTTGAGACATGGTGTGTAGTATTTGATTGGTGTAATTTAACTGACTGTGAATATTATTAACATCTTTTTTCTGTTCAGTTGGGTTATTAATGGCTTTAAAGGGTGAGGCTTCTATTTCAATATTTTCTTTAGGAGGTGTAATTTTCAAAGCTTCTAAAGGAGGGTGAATAGATTCAACTATTTCCTTTCTTAAAGTTTTCCATTTAATACTCATTCTAGTTTTAGTGTTTAGAAATAATTTCTTAGCGTAAGGGTTTAATATATTATTTTCTAAACAATATAATTCAAACCAAGTAAAAAAGTAAATATTAATTTCATGATGTTCTAAAAATTGATAAAATAATGTGAGATATAAATCTCTTTCGTCTTTAGGAAAGGTATCAAAATACCATTTTCGTTTTTCTTTATTGTATTCTGACAAGAATTCTTCCCTAATCCAAGTTTTATCTATTTCAAAAGGTTCATCTGACTTAATCATTCCTAATATTTGAGATTCAGTGGGCGAAGGAGATCTACTGATTCTTTCTTGATAAATGGGTTGAGGTATCGTTGGAGCAAAATTTACTCCTGCTAAGTTTAGTCTAATCGTAGAATCTATAGATCGTCTAGAAGAGGAAGATCCTATACTAGAAAATAATATATTTGATTGGTGTGTAGTATTTGATTGGTGTAATTTAACTGACTGTGAATATTATTAACATCTTTTTTCTGTTCAGTTGGGTTATTAATGGCTTTAAAGGGTGAGGCTTCTATTTCAATATTTTCTTTAGGAGGTGTAATTTTCAAAGCTTCTAAAGGAGGGTGAATAGATTCAACTATTTCCTTTCTTAAAGTTTTCCATTTAATACTCATTCTAGTTTTAGTGTTTAGAAATAATTTCTTAGCGTAAGGGTTTAATATATTATTTTCTAAACAATATAATTCAAACCAAGTAAAAAAGTAAATATTAATTTCATGATGTTCTAAAAATTGATAAAATAATGTGAGATATAAATCTCTTTCGTCTTTAGGAAAGGTATCAAAATACCATTTTCGTTTTTCTTTATTGTATTCTGACAAGAATTCTTCCCTAATCCAAGTTTTATCTATTTCAAAAGGTTCATCTGACTTAATCATTCCTAATATTTGAGATTCAGTGGGCGAAGGAGATCTACTGATTCTTTCTTGATAAATGGGTTGAGGTATCGTTGGAGCAAAATTTACTCCTGCTAAGTTTAGTCTAATCGTAGAATCTATAGATCGTCTAGAAGAGGAAGATCCTATACTAGGCGACTGGTTGTATCTAAACGATTGACTTCTATTCATTCTGATCCTAATGTTTCCATCTTGATCAGTGATAATATCTCTAATAGACCTCGATTCTAGTTTTTCAGGTTGTGTAGCATTTTCTACTATCCATTCTTCTGGGATTTTTTCTTTTAATTCCGAGATAGTTAATATTTTTGGAGTAATTACATTGGATTTCTTTAGATTAGCTTCTATAATACATGTTTCATTTCTAGGTGTAGATCTTAGAGATTTATAATTATAATTAACATTTGTGACCTTGTAAGTTATTCTAGTAATAATATCTACATTAGATATTCCTTCTGTAAAATTATCATTTTGGTGTTGAACGCAAATAACTAAAGATGAACTTGTGACTACATCACCTAGACTCATCGAGTAATTTGGGTAACAGTTAAAATAAACAGGACCATCATTTAGATTAGATTCTAACATGGCTATAACAGAGTCATGAAAATCTCTAATCCTAGAGTCTCTTAAAATTAGCAATATGGGTGAATTTAATCCTAACTTATGTAATGGTTTAACCGCCACTTGAACTAATCCCAAATGGATGTATCTGAATCCATCTTTATAATGTTGATCTAATAATTTTTTATCTAATAACGCAAAAGTTTCTTGTTTGTTTTTTACATTTCTAGCTTGTTCTAGAGTATGTATAATTTTTTGACTCTTAAAGTCGAAGGTACTAATCTTATATACTTCGTTTAATTTTATTTCTGGCATATTCCAGTTAATTGATTTATTTTCCATTTCTTGTACTTCTAATTCTTGATTTTGAAAAGTATCTTGGTTTCATGTTGCTTCCGTATTAGAAGAAGTAGGTGGAACTAAAGTTCTATTGGATCTACTACTCCTACCACTAACACTACTCCAAGCCCTATTCAGTACCACTAACACTACTCCAAGCCCTATCACTAACATATAAAAAATTATACACGCGACAATTGTTTTAATAAAAAAATTATCATACACGGGACAATATTTTAATAAAAAAAAAATAATCATACACGGAACAATTGATTTAATAAAAAAATTTAATCATACACGGGACAATTGCTTTAATAAAAAAAAAATTAATCTTACACGAGACAATTGGTTTAATAAAAAAATTTAATCAAAACAGGACAATTGCTTTAATAAAAAAAGTTTAATCAAACACTGGACTATTGCTTTAATAAATTTTTTTTAATCATACACATGACAATTGCTTTAATAAAAAAAAATCATACACGGAACAATTGTTTTAATAAAAAAAGAAATTGAATAGTAAATATTTTTTATTATTAATTATAATTTATTACATAAAAATCATACACGAGACAATTACTTTATTAAAAAAATAACTTAATTTAATATATTTTACAAAAAATAACAGGATGACGTCATTTATAATTTAATAATAATCTATAAATAAAAGTCAATAGACCCGTGCAAATGCACAGGTCTCAAAACTAGTAAATTATAATTATCAATGACAGATATTTATCCAATTTCTTTTATATACCAACTAGTTTAGAGACCATGTATTTGCACGAGTCTATTAACTTTTATTCGATATTTAAGTTTGTCATTATATTATCATAAAAATTTATTTAAAATAAAATATTGTTGAGTAGTGTCTTTCTAAGAATAGGATTAGAAGTAGACCTTTTTTTTTCTTGGTGTATGTTTTGGTATTTTCATTGGTATTCCGCTTATATACGACACATTTGTTTTGTAGGCCCTCATTTATCGATCTATGTATGTCTTGTGTGGAGATCTGGTTTTTATTAATAATATATTTGCCGTTAAAAAAAAAGAAAGTAATTATTCAGAACAACTTTAATTGTGCTGTGTTTAATTTGAAAATTGTTCATGAGATTGGACAAATTGCAGGCCAAATTGGACTGCATAAAAACTAAAATTTTGTCCATTTTCATATTTCTTAATTCAAATTCAAAATTATAGTCAATTATAAATAAGTTTAGATGAAATAAAAGACAATAAAAAAAACTGAATGTAAAAAGATATGATGGAATGTGTATATAATTCTTATACATCCGATTACAAAAATACATTTACTAAATTTTTTAAAAATATTACAAAAGAAGTGACTTTTTTTTTATGTCAAACAAATCATAATTCAATTTAAGATCACAATGCGACGTTATAATATTTAATCAAAATTTAAAATAAAGAGCCCAAGACAATTTCTCTTAAAGATGTTGGAATATATCTTTCATCGTCAGTATTTTCACATGGTCAGTTATATATTGCAATTTTAAGAATTATTTATAGAGAAGGATTAAAGATTTTGATTATTGATAAAAAGTTGCTTCTTATATTAACGATCGGGGTTTTTTTTTATATGCGGGGGTGTCATACCCCATTTTTTGACTTAAATTTTTAATTTTTGCATTCATCGGCCTTTTTTTTGGGTGGCGTTTAAGTTTCCGGCACGGTGGCGGCGCCGTCTGGCTTGGCGGCCACCGGCCGGTTGCTGGGCTCATACATGAATGTTCTTCATGCCGAAGAACAAACCGCATGAAGAACACTAGTTAGTATGACTAATTAATGAAAATATATTTGTATCCATTTTTTTTCAAAACTAATTAATGAAAAATAAAAAATAAAAACTAAAATTAAAACTAAAACATGTTTGGGTTTTTAATATAATTAATTACAAAGTTTAGACTTACAAAAATCCAAAAGAGAGAAAAAATAGATGGGTGAGGTGACAGACGGCTTAGGGAAAAGAGAGAGACTTGAGTTGGAGATAAAAATCACATGGGGAAGGTGCATGCTATATAAGATCAATCTAATGGTAATTATTCCTTGTCCATCATAGACCATTTGGTACACTAGTCCATATTAGAATTAGTCTGTTATATAGGCAAAATATACTGTCAGAAGATGGA
This sequence comes from Trifolium fragiferum, assembly GCA_954870985.1. NCBI lineage: Eukaryota > Viridiplantae > Streptophyta > Magnoliopsida > Fabales > Fabaceae > Trifolium > Trifolium fragiferum. The sequence goes on along the minus strand of OX940793.1, from coordinate 52,671,432 downwards.
AGCTTCTATCGTACATTTGAAAATTTGAATGTATAGGTCGTTAAGTCAATTAATTAATAAATCAATGATTTTTTTATAAATAAAAAATCATTTGCCGGTTATATCAATAATATTTAGTATTTAATTATCATTATTATTTTAGATTAATTGTTGGAGATATTTGTTCCTTTTCCACTTGTATTGTTGCATGTAGTTTCTCTACCACTTGTCTAATTGCATGTTTTTGTTTTGACACTTGTCTTTATGCATGTAAGTCATTGTAGTCACTCTTCTCCTATTAATAGGTGTTCACAATGTACTTTGAATTTATGAATGCAATATACAACTTTATTCATTTATCTTATATGGTATCAGTTGGTAACGTTCCAGCCCTACCCTGTTAAACCAGAAAACGCCGTTTTTTCTACCTGTGCCGTCACCCTCGCCTCCCATGGCTTCCGATGGTTCTCACTACATAGCTAACCCCTATGAACCCTCCAAACCCTTTGCGTGTATCACCCTCAGCGGTGTCACCAAGCTTCTCCCTACCAATTACCTTAATTGGAAACTCCAGGTAGAAGCCTTCCTTGATGGTTTTGATATGCTCAAATACCCTGATGGATCGTTCCCTGCGCCGACAGCAACGATCACCACGACTGCATCGCCTCCGGCAACATCGCCGAACCCTGCTTTTCAAACATGGCGTCGCCAGGATCGCCTCATCTATGGCGCCATCCTCACCACTCTGTCTGACGAGGTCGCCTCCTTGGTGTCCCAAACGAGGACCTCGTACGACCTTTGGGAGCTCCTCAAGAATACCTATGCCAAAGCCTCGCGCAGTCACCTTAAACAACTCAAGGAACGTCTTCGGATGGCCTCGAAAGGTACTCAATCCATCACGACCTACATGCACTCTCTGAAACAAACTGCTGATCTCCTCGCCTCCCTCGGATCTGTTGTCTCCGTCGAGGACATGACCGACCATGTTTTGCGTGGTCTTGATGATGGTTACCGAGCAGTCATTGATGGAGTCAACGCAAGGGACACTCCAATCACCTTTGATGATCTCCTCGAAAAGCTCCTCATCCAGGAACTCTCTATTGTTGCTGCTCAACGCCAATCACCTGCTCCTGTTACTGCGTTGCACGCTCAGACTCGGTCGACCAACAACAAGCCTCGACCTAGTCAAGCACCTGCACCGACCAACCAACGCCCAGGTGATCGCAGGCCCTTCCTCGGTCGATGTCAATGGTGTAATACGAAGGGACACGTCCTCGCTGACTGTCAACTCTTTCGGACCCAACACCCCAGTGTCCCCGCACCTCCTCGTCCTTCTCCGAGCACCACTGGCCAGGCCCAGGCCCACACTGCTACTGCTGGCACATCCTCGCCTGCTTTTCTGCTCGACAGTGGAGCAACACATCATGTGACCAACGACCTTGCAAATCTGGCACTTCACCATCCATACACTGGTCCCGACTCACTCTTCATGAGGAATGGTTCAGGTTTAAACATCTCTCACTCTGGAACACTTTTAATTAATGATTTATCCTTGTCTAATGCTCTTTGTGTTCCTTCCATGAAACAACAAATTATTTCTATCTCTCAACTCACCAAACAAACTAACTCTGCCGTTGTTTTCTTACCAAATTCTTTTTATGTCATGGACTTGCAGACACGCCAAACAACCCATAAAGGCTCATGTGTGAATGGACTTTATCTGTTGCCCACGACCACACCTTCCGCCCACACCGTCCAAGTGGAATCCTCTGCTTCTTGGCATCATAAGCTTGGCCACCCTTCAACTTCCATTTTTAAATTTATTCAACAGCATTTTTCTTTAGGTTCAAATAAATTTCCACAATCAGATTGTAATTCATGCCAAATTAATAAAAGTCATAAACTTCCCTTTCATGAATCTACTCTTACATCCACTTATCCATTAGAAATAATTACTATTGTTTGTTTGTTGATCATTTTACTCGCTATATATGGCTATATCCCATGAAACTAAAATCTGATGTGCAAACTATTTTTCCCAAATTTAAAACGTTAGTTGAAAATTTCTACCTACACAAAATAAAAGTCCTATACACTGACAATGGTGGCGAATACATTGGCCTTCGTCCTTTTCTAAGTACTCATGGTATAAGTCACCATACCACTCCCCCTCATACACCCGAACACAATGGCATCTCTGAACGGCGGAATCGGCACATTGCCGAAACCGGCCTCTCCCTCCTTCACCACTCTGGCTTGCCCCTCACCTACTAGCCTCACACCATGACCACTGCAGCCTACCTCATTAACCGTCTCCCTACCCCAATCCTCGGTCACCAATCACCTTACTCTAAACTACTCTGCATTAGTCCGGATTATCATAAATTAAAATGTTTTGGATGTTTGTGTTTTCCCTGGATTAAACCTTATGCTAACCATAAACTTGCTCCAAAGTCTACCATGTGTGTTTTTGTAGGTTATTCAGCTGATCAACACGCATATCTATGCCTTGATCCCTCAACTGGACGGATTTACACCTCTCGCCATGTAAAATTCGTCGAAACTGAATTCCCTTTTCGCACTCTGGTGGCCCAACCGACCACGTCCACGACCTCACAGACTGGTCCACTACAACTGCCCGTCTTGTCGACCATCGCTCCACCTGCTGCGAGCACCAACCCCACATCCCCGGATAACTCATTTGTTGAGCTTTCCTCCCCGACCACATCCCAATCCTCGTCCACCAATGAAACAACCAGTAATGACCTCCCTTCCTCCATACAGCCAACATTGCTCCCACAACCACAAACGACCTCTCCTCCAACCACGACCACTGAACCCAATGGCGGTGGGATCATCACCCGGTCCAAAAACAACATCGTCAAACCCATCCACAAACTCAACCTCCATGTCCGTCCCTCTTCCCCGATGGAACCTGGTACTATTACAGAAGCTCTTCGTGATCCGGACTGGCGTTCCGCAATGCAGGCTGAATTTGATGCCCTACATCGCAACAACACCTGGGAACTCGTTGGTCGTTCCTCTGCTCCAAATTTGGTTGGTTGTAAATGGGTCTTTCGCATCAAGAGAAATCCAGATGGGTCTATTGATCGGTACAAGGCTCGATTGGTCGCTAAAGGCTTCCATCAACGCCCTGGTTGTGACTACACAGAAACATTCAGCCCCGTCGTCAAACCAGTGACAATTCAGATCATCCTCGCCCTGGCAGTTCGACAAGGATGGTCTGTCCGACAGCTTGATGTTAACAATGTCTTTCTTCAAGGGACGCTCAACGAGGATGTCTACATGGACCAACCACCTGGCTTTGTTAACAAACGCTTCCCTGATCATGTTTGTCGCCTAAAGAAGGCGCTCTACGGGTTAAAGCAAGCACCTCGCGTTTGGTATATGGAACTTCGTGTCTTCCTGCTCTCCATTGGCTTCGTCAATTCCACCGCCGATGCATCTTTGTTTATTCAGCGGACACCACGCGCGACACTATACTTGCTCGTCTATGTCGACGACATCATTGTTACGGGGAGCTCCTCGACAGAATTATCAAGCCTCATTGCTACACTCGGTGCTCGTTTCTCCTTGAAAGATCTTGGCTATCTCAACTATTTCCTGGGTGTTGAAGTCATTCCTTCCACTGCGGGTATGTTTCTTTCACAACGGAAATACATCACTGATCTCCTTCAAAAGTCGAGCATGGCAGAAGCTAAACCAGCGTCCACTCCAATAACTGCAACTCCTCCGCTGCTCAAAAACTCTGGTGATCCCTTGCCCTCCCCGACTGAATATCGAGCACTAGTTGGCAGTCTTCAATACTTGAGTCTTACTCGACCAGACATTGCCTTCGCGACCAACAAACTTGCTCAGTTCATGCAGAACCCGAGCACCATGTACTGGTTGGCACTCAAGCGTCTACTTCGCTATCTGGCCGGCTCTTGCGACAAAGGCATATTCATCTCCGCCACTGCTCCCCTGAACTTTCATGCGTACTCAGATGCGGACTGGGCGGGTGACAAAGATGATTATATCTCTACCACTGGTTACCTGCTCTATCTTGGCAACACTCCTATCTCTTGGAGTTCCCGCAAGCAACGCTCGGTTGCTCGATCATCCACTGAAGCTGAGTATAAAGCCTTGGCCGACACAGCCAGTGAACTCCTTTGGGTCCTCTCTTTGTTCACTGAACTTGGTCACACTCCTACAGCTGGTCCGGTCATCTACTGTGACAATCTTGGTGCTACACATCTAAGTGCTAATCCTGTCTTTCACTCCCGAATGAAGCACATAGCCTTAGCTTATCACTTTGTCCGTGAAAACGTTCAACATGGCCGGTTTCGTGTATCCTTTGTCTCTACCAACGATCAGCTTGCTGACATTCTCACCAAGCCTCTGCTTCGCCCTCGGTTCGAGTTTCTACTATCCAAGTTGCATCTTTCTTCCAGGTCGCCCAACTTGCGGGAGGATATCAATAATATTTAGTATTTAATTATCATTATTATTTTAGATTAATTGTTGGAGATATTTGTTCCTTTTCCACTTGTATTGTTGCATGTAGTTTCTCTACCACTTGTCTAATTGCATGTTTTTGTTTTGACACTTGTCTTTATGCATGTAAGTCATTGTAGTCACTCTTCTCCTATTAATAGGTGTTCACAATGTACTTTGAATTTATGAATGCAATATACAACTTTATTCATTTATCTTATAGGTTATTGTACTTCAGAAATAATAACAATTATTAACAATGTTGGCACTTATGACAAATTTTTACAACTATTCTTGATAAAATTAGATCATGTGACTTACCAATATGAAATCAAACTCTTACCATTGAATTGACATTTTTTAAAACTCAAATATGAATTTAATTAGGAAATACCAAAACAAAAGATAACTTACTGTGTTATTATGTTGCCGCATGCATAGACACACTCACACACCCCTCTATATAGTAAGTGTTTTGAAAGATAAGATCTGAAATCAGTCAATATAAGCATGTTGGAAGATACCTTTCAAAATTGTAGTTAATTTCAAAAGATATCTTCCGAACTTCAAAAACATTCAGAAGGGTATTTTCGTAAGTTTGGGGGGCCTGTGAGCAATTGAAGGGGTTTGCTAAGAGCAATTTATCAAATAATAGATTTTTTATAAATGAGAGACAAAACAAGTGTTAAAAAGTCTTGCATTGAATATAAGGTGATATATACACGAGTTTATAAGTAAAGATAATCTTCACCATATAAGTCGATTTTATAGAGCTGAATTAAACGTAATTTTTAATTCTAAAATAATATCAAAGTCTTTCTCTAAAATTTGTTAGCTTAGAAGACAATTTAAGATTAAGTTCAACTCATCTATCAATTCTAAAATGAACAAAATCTCTTCTACATGGTTATAAGTTATAACACTGTTTTCATTATGAATCCTACAACTTTGAAAATCAGAAGTACCAAATACAAATAATCAATGAGCTCATTTAATCATAAGAGTACCCTAAATGAAATGTTAAAGTGTTTTGATGACATTTTTTCACAGTACGGTTTTCATTTTTGTAGCAAAAAAATATGCCCAAAATACAGTAATTAACCGTAAGTTTTTAAAAACTACACTTTGTAACTTCTATAAAATTATATGAAGGATTACTGAAATTCTAAGATATTCATCATAATACAAACTATCTGCTAAGTGAAAGAGTGAAACACGCTTGTAATCATTAGCAAAAAACCTAGAGCAACTCGTAAAAAGCCTGGTTATGTCATATAGTCCAAACACAACTCACATTAGCCTGCCATAATATAAGCAGTAAGCACAAACTATTACAAGTACGTACGTTTAATAACTAGTATTGTGGTTTAAACATCCTAAAAATGCACTCACAAGAATTCAAAAACAAACAAAATAAGACAATGAAAATGGAAGGCCCACAAATCAGAACAATATCTTGAAAATATGTAGCATTCTCGACACTGAGCTTTGTTGTTTCAGATTCATAATGTGTGTGTGGTGTGGGGTATGACCGTCCATACCGACCTTTCATCCATGTCCATGTTCATGACATGCGCCACCACCCCCACACTCTCTGACTCTGATGTGCTAGCAAAGAAAATAACTTTGTTCGCAAATAAATTAGACCAACCATAGTCGACTGCACGGTGCAGTCGTTTTATAGCCGTTCGATTTTGATCAGACGGTTTAAATAAATACAGTTAATAAATATAGATTTTAAATCACAATCATCCAATCTTAATCAAACAATTATAAATAAATTAACTGCACGACTGCATGAAAAAAATGAATGTTCAGAAACAATCTGGATCCCAAGAAATTACATAAAATTTAATATAGTACTTTGTTAATTAGGCGCCAACATTTTTTGGACAATTTTTATCATATAGTTTTGATGTACCTATGTCTGATGATTACTGTATGATGGAACATGTGTGGCTCAAAAAATTTCTCCTTCTAGTGAAATATGGAATTGGGCCCTATTAACCACAGATCTTTTTATGAATTGATATTGCTCCATTAATTCATGACATGTTTCTCCAATTATTTCACTTTCTTGCTCATATTGCGACTCATAATATATTTGTTTATACACGCCGTAATCAACTTTGGACTTTTTGCCATGTAGTATTATTACTAGTAAATTTAAATTATGTTGCTGTCGGTAAAATCTTTATATTAAGTTTTTTTTAAAAAATTTCAATAAAAATAGTTTTCTAAAATTAATATTACTTCAATTTTTTTTGTTACATTTTTTCTCAGTTTTTAAGGTTGCCTAATTCTTAAAAGTTTATTAAATTTTAATAGTCTCAATGATAAAACTTGATGATAAGCTAATTCAAATAGATTATAATAGGTTTAATTACTCATATGGTCCCTTATATTTAATTTAGTTCTCAATTTGATTCATTATTTTCTAAACCTCTCAATTTGGTCTCTTATCTTTTAAAAGTCTCAATTTGGTCCTTTATCTTTTTCTGCAGGTCTCTATTTGGTTCCTTATCTTTTCTGCAGTTCTCAATTTGGTTCCTTGTCTTTCTCAATTTAGACACGTGGCACACTTGAACAGATGACAGATGTTCAAATTTAATGGCAATAGTGAAAAATTTGATGGGAGAGACCAAATTGAGAACTTCATAAAAGATAAAGAATCAAATTGAAACATTTAAAAAATAAAGGACCAAATTAAAAACTAAATTAAAAATAAGAGACCAAATTAATAATTAATTCATTCTAATAAGTAAAACTAAAATACAATAAAGTCATTTTAACACATGCTTGTATTATCTTGTCTTTTTCTGTTTCTGGCCGGTGGAATGAGGTCCTCTATATTTTTTTCATAATAAATATTTCATTGTCAACAAAAAATTAAATGGGAATGAATTTTTTAGTTTACTTGTTTGCAGCTTTTCATTCTTGCAAGTTGCAATGAGGTCCTCTGCTTACAATTTAGGAAGAGCAATAACAAACGTTGAAAAGTCACATAGCAGGTCTTAATTAAGAGCCCCCTTAATTAAATCCAAACGCAATTTGAATGGTTTTGTTTTTAGAGCACTTATTCCATTTTTTTTTCTAAGTGGTTATTTGTATGAATGGAGTGGCAAGTGTGTATGGTTCTACCGGCGATAGGAATTGATTTTGTAAAATTATTCTGGTCAAAATTGATTTTAAGTTAAAGTGATTTATGTTTGAATATATCCATACAAAAGTGAGTTGAACAAAAAATTTGAACGTAAAAATCAATTTTAGAATCAGAAGTTACGATTTTTAGCTTCAAATAGAATCAATTCTTGAGACATAATCAATGGTGTGTTTGTTTTAGCTTTAAAAAATGGATTTTTTCTTTGTATTTTTTAAAATAGATTTTACAAAATCATTTTTCAAAATATTATAAATTTCTTTATATTCGTTTTTTCTAAATTCAAACACTAATTTTAACATTATATAACATAAACTTATATTATTGGAGATCAAAACATAGTCAAAATCTCAATTTTTACAAAAAGTTATATTTCAAAAATGATTTTTATGAAAATCTATTTGAAATAACTTCAAAAAAATAAATCAATAAAATGATTAAATGTCCAAAATGACATTTTAAAAATAACTATTCAAACCAAATTTTCATTTGAAGCTTTTATAAAAGGTTTCTTGGTAAAAAAAATTTACACAAAATTATATTACATTATAATAATTTATTTTTAAAAAATCTATAATAAACGAGCCCCAATTCTACTTTGAGAAACTAAACAAGTCCAAATCAATTCAACACGTTCAGAATCAATTTTGTCTAAAATGAAAACCAAAAATACACTAAAACTTTCTTATATATAACTACGAGTGTCACTCTCTAATTGTTGGGTAACAAAGTATCTTTACAAATATTATATTAATATATTATGTTTTGATTTGATAAATTATAAAAATGAGTGGAATAGCTTCTTTCAACTTCTATCTTTTTTGTTACTAAATTTTTCTCAAAATTTAATTGCCATGATCAATAGTTACATTTTTTGTTGTGAAAATAGTACTATCATTTTTTTATTATTATGAAACCAACTTTTATGAATCCATATTGATTAGAATTGATGTCACATGAATTTAATTTAGGGGAAGTTATTCAAGTCACTCATGCACAGTAAATACAAAAAAAAAAGTAATAAAAATGATAAAAGATAAAAAAAAATTAAAATTAAGGAGATTTGGATTACATTTACTAGAAAATATATATAAATTTCTTCGAACTTTAGTTGAGTTCTAGTAGTGAAAAATGGTCTCTAAGACTAGTAATTTTTTTAGCAAATATCGAGTTTCCAAAAGAAAAAATTTAAAACGTTAATTTGTGTTGAGATATATGGTGGTTAAAATTGTATATTGAATGGAAGAGTTAAGATTGAATATACAAGTAAGAAGATCTATAAATCTAATATTTTAAAATTTTAAGTGACAATATTATATCAAAAATCATTTCTGTAAATTGTAATTGCTCTTAATTCAATATCTGACAATGGTTCAACTCTATTTTACATATGCAAAACCTAATTCTATTGATACTTTGATTAATTTATGTTATTGAGGCTCGTCTAAAGTCTAAACAATGTGGTGAGATTGTTCTTGCAGGAATCAACAACATTGTTGATACTATTGGACATTGTCATAATCAAGCTCGTTTCCATAACAAAGATTGCTAATAGAAAGGGTTGAAACTCACTATGATTAAGACTGATTCTACTTTGGTCACGCTTGCATTAAAAAATCCTTTTTATGAATCCTTGGATCTATCATAATTGTTGGTTAAATTAGGTTTATTTCACAAAACATGTTTTCATTATCTCACATATTTATAGAAAAGACAATCAGTGTATTGATGATATTGCTACTCTTAGATTGCAAATTCAAAACTCTCGATTGTGGGACACAATTCCTAATAATATAAGTAATGCTTTCACTAAAAATACATTTGATTTGCAAAAATATAAATTTTGTTGATTTTTTTTGAAGCACTACACTCTTTTTTACTTTATCTGATTTTTCCTGTGAATTTTACATGTAAAATTTTTAATGAGGCTGTTGTATTTGTTAGTTCCCACTTGGATTTTTTTTTTTTTTTTTTTTGTATATGGTGAGTAAAAAATGTCAACTTAATTGAGATGCTAAACTATATCCATTTACCATTTTAAAAAATGTCTGATTTAACTCGATGAAACTCTAGCCCGTCAAATATATGATTTGTAATATAATAGCAAATTGGATCATTTAATTTTTTTTCGCTTCTTTCTTCTCCTAACTCTATCTCTCTTAATTCTACTCTCTCTTTTGATCATCTCATTATTATTTTAATATTAAGGGAGTTTTTTTTTTTTTTTTTTTGAAAAACTTTTCATTCTTGTTTCATATATATATATATATATATGTAAGATAATTACATTTTAATGAAAGGTAAACGGCAACAAGTTGTGCCACTAACTCTTTTTGAATAACAAATCCAATTCTTTTAAATATTACATCTTGAGATCTAGGAGACACCACATTACTATGGATGACTCTTTGAACTCTTTTCAAAATATCTACGGCCTCCGATGCTAGAAAACTAAAAGTGTCAAATGCAAAAGGTATAAACACATGTTGATTTTCAGAACACACTCTCTAATGCTTGACCACTTTACTTGAAGCAGCTTTGAGGGCCGTCTGTCATACAGTAAAATCCTCAGTCGCCAACCCCACAAGGGGAGAAACTCTAGCTAAATCCACACATGCAAGTTTCCCTCCTATCCAACCATACACTAAAACATCAGTCGGCCTCAATGTAGATCTCTCTTCTAGTGGATCAGTCAAAAAGTTCACAAACGCCTCCTTCTTGACAGATACTCCAACGCGCTTAAAAAAATAAAAAAGGACATCACGTACAATGTTATGTCTGTATTTGAAGCCTGAAAGCTCTCGACAATGAACTGCATGCTCCACAAATCAATCAAGACACACCTAATCATCAAGAAATAAGGGAATCATTAAGCAATATTTGAGGATAGTGCGATACTCTACTGGGGACATGTGTTGGCCTAATTCGTCGTTAGGGATAATTAGGAGAAAATCTTGAGCATGAGCCGCCTGTAAACATCCAAAAACGACTTTTTGTTTGATGGTCAATTGAAAGTTAACTTCCATATCCCAACAATTTTACTAAATAGGGCAGTCGCCAAAACATGTTGGGCTTTAGGGGGGAAGGTGTCCTTGCTAGTGAAACTGCTAAAGTCAAAAGATGGAATCATATCACGAAGACCATCCAAAGCATTGTTAAAATCAGAGTCCAAACTGCATACTCCATTGTCTCTCAATATATAATATTGCAACACACAAGACTGAGCTCTGAAAGCCACAAAAGCATACAAGGCAGCCTCTACTGTTGAGTACAACCTCAATCCTCCAACCTTAATAGGTAAGGAAGATATCCTTCTTTGAAGGTCCCCAAGAAAGGACCTCCACTAACCACAATGTCTTCAACCGCACCACGCAACCTCCTATCAAACAAAATAGCTGTTTCTTCCATGTGAATCGGTTGACACGTTCTTAGACCGAAGAAAAGGTTGGCGATACCGATGCATGGTCGAAGTAGAAGAAGCTCACTTTGTGGGTCCCTTAACAGAGGAAGAAGATGCATCAACTCAACAACCTTGACAGCTCTCTTCATAGCCACCCCCTTGATAAAACATTTATCTTGACTAACATCCCCTCCGAGCAATTTCACTCCCAATGTCGGCCTCCCGATATCTGAAGGAAACCCATCACGAAGTTTATTCCCATCACATGAAGGCCAAAAGAGCTTAGTCGTACGGATATTTAAATCAAGACCTAAGCTTAGACCATCTCCCAAGTGATATCAATTGCTTTAGCCACTTTCATTGAATCTCCTACTACGATCCCATCACCATGATACTAAGCATGAAGAAGAAGGTTGAAATTGTCTCTAATCTTATGAACAAGCGGGTGTAACACAAGAGCAAAAAGAAGCGGTCCTAACGGGTCACCTTGTTGTACCCTAGTGGCTGACATAATATGTTCACCCCAATGTATAACCTCGCTGCCTGACCATAGAGCAATTCAACCCTCAAAGATATAGATGGACATCTCACTCTTACCTCATGCAGTAGTACCGACCTATCTACCATGTTGAATGCATTCGAGAAATATAATGTGAGCATAGCAAAAAAAAAAAAGCTTCATGTCGTTGGCATCAACAACCTATTGGCACTGTGCAAAATGGCTTGACACCACCTGATATTCCAACCCCAAATTGAAAGTCAATAAGATATTTTGCCACATCTTCACCAACTCATTTCATAGCGACATTGGACAACAAACGCCTCCAAATAATGCCTACAGCAATATGATGTATCCCACCATCCGACTTTAATAACGGTGTCAAAGGTGCAGAAACAACAAACTTAGACAAATTTTTTGGACATTTTCCTCCAAGTCACATATTAACCACCGAAGTGATGACATCTAAAAAATCTCTTGCCACAACAGAAACTTTCTCACACACGGCGTCTAGTGAAAAAGAAATAAAAAGTCAGGAGAAAAAGAAATACTAGTATTTTACATTATAATTTGCGAATAATGTTGATTGAATAAATTTATTTAATATTGTAATTAATAAGCCTCCAAAATTAGCTCATTTTTCCCACTTACATTACCTTTTTTCTTTTTGGTTCCCTCCCTGTAGCGGTGGGTAATGAGTTGGGTAGGGCGAGTTTGGGCCAAAAAATACCACCCATTTTAACCTGCGGTTGTAATAACGAGGTCTAATCCGACTCTTTTTTAAAATTCGGTTTTTGCGGATTCGGTTTGTGCGGATTGCAGTTTGGCGGGTCGGTTATTTCGGTTTTGAACTAACGAATAAAAAATTATTTAAAAAATAAAATAAAAAAACTCAATTGTGTGGTGTGAAGAGAACACGAGTGCAAGTAAAACAGATTGAAATATAAAGTAAAATAAAATAGTAACAATAAATGTATGGTGGTATTAATATATGAATGAGAGAAAATTAATGACTTTCATCTACTAGTTAATGATTTCTTGTTTTCAATTTTCAAGGAATCAAATGGTAACAAGTTTTGAGTTTGTGTCTCGAGATATGTTCAGTCACTTCATCATGTTTTATATATTAAATAAAATAAAAGATTACGATTTATGTAACTCGGGCGGGTTCGGATACTGTTGGGTTGAGTTTAGAAAATCGAACACGCCAATTTCAACCCGTCTAAATCCGAAAATGTGTGATTGAAAATCCGATGATCCGCAGCAACCTGCCCGCTTAACTATTTTTCGATTCAAATTGTTCGATTTGAATCGGTTTGCGGATTTTTATCCACCCCTACCTCCCTGCACATGGCAAGGCAAGCAAATGATTGCCCCTCCTTTGTATTTTTGCCGTAAATCACAAAAACTCGTAAAAAATGCATAAAACACTTTATATCCAAATCCAATACGAAACCGTAAGAATCTATGCTGACACAATGTGAAACTGTAACAAATAATGCCCAAAAATAACATATCACGGTAGATAAATACGTCAAGGGATTGTTTTCAACCAAAACAAGAAATAATTTCATCAAAATGGAACTGCTCAATTTCTGTCTTCTAAAATGACTTCTAAAATAAGCACTTTTATTTGAAAAAATATTACTATATACTACTATTATTTATATAAGCTTGCCCGCCGCACCTTCTTTCTAGTGAAGTGATAGATTAGTCTCCTTATCTATTTATGATCTCCTAATCCAAAAAATATCTATTTGTCACGTGATGGCCCACTAAATACAGCTGTAATTGCTGTTCTTCACTTCTCAGTGTTGATTTGACCAATCAGTATTAGCCTGTAAATGAACATGATCTGGCCCATTACCACGTCAATGCCACGTTCTATATCTCTATTTGTCTATATCATGTTTTTTAATTTTAAAATTTATATTAATATGTATACAAATTTTAATTCAACCGAGTTATATGTATGAGTTTATGTTGGTTTTGTCTATGTACATCAATTTTTTAAATAATTTTTTGGTGCAACTTTTTGGTGCAATTTTATATAAAGATCAAATGACACCAACTAGTTTGACACTAAATGTTACACCGCTTAATAACGTTTTAACGAATTCAAAATTTTACAAAATTTATCGTTAGATTGGAAGAGTATATCATATATATCATCTATATGAAGTTTTATAAAAATCTAAAATCATTTGATATGTTATTAACAATCATCAAGATTAACGGTATTCAATAACAACACATAAACCGGTAATCTCGACGAGTCTCAATAACATATTAAACGGTTTTAGATGTTTATAAAATTTAACATGAACGATCTATATCATATAATCTTTCAATATGACGGTGAATTTTATAAAATTTAATTTCGTTAAAGCGATATTGAACGGTGTAATATTTAATGTCAAACTAGTTGGTGTCATTTGATCCGACTCTATATATATATATATATATATATATAATCGAGGAGTGAGCCGAGAATGACTCTCGAATTGGTGCATAGTGCATTAGCAAGATATCACTTTGTTTCTTCTGTGGTAGAGGTGGTACCTGCAAGACTTTTACAACTCAAGCATTGTTTGATCAAGTAAGAGTGAATATAGAAAATGTGTATCATCCATCATTTCTAGGTAATGAATAATGATATTTAAGTGTCAAAAAGAAAAAATAATGATATTTATGAATTTAGATTATCTGCAGTTCGTAATATAAAAGCACAAAATTAAATCCAATAAAAAATCACATCCACTACATTAATTTTAAATTAGACAGTACAAATCACATATCAATAAAATTATGTCAAAATAATTTTAATTGCCCATTTTAAATCCGATGGTCTTAATTTATTATAGTGTCCTCCCGTGACAATGGAAAATCAAAACCCAATGTTTATATTAGGTTTCAATTAGGGTCTTTGTTGGTTTTGGATTTCCAAACTATTTTAATTTAGTTTTCCAAATTCTATTTTAAAAGAGAATATCTATCGAAGTTGTTACTAGGTTGAGTCACGACCAGGTCGCTCTCTTTAAGACGTTTCGTGGCACTACCCGAAATTGTGCAAGGTAGACTATCAACCACGCCGCCTCCAGGATAAAACAAGCCTAGTTACAACTGTGCGATTAACTACTGCACCATAAAAAACCGTTCGAGAATTACACCTTCAATATGGTACCAAGACCACTCTTTTAATACTGAAACCACTTTAATATGGTATTGTTACCACTCTATTATGGTGCTGAGACCACTCAAATATGGTATTACTACTATTCTAACTTTTAAGTTCTCCTATCAATATGGTATTACGACCACTCAAATATGGTGATTCCACCATTTCGACTTTTTAATTTCTCCTCAAAACAATATGGTACTACGACCACTCAAATATGGTGTTACCACCATTCTAACTTTAATTTCTCCTCAAAATAGAAAAAATATTAAAAGAATATTTATATACTATTAAGATCATTCTTAATTCCGACGGGACATTCTTGTTTCAAAGGGACTATGATCTTAAAAATACATTTTATTCTGAAGAGACAAACATCATCAAAGTGACTATGTTTTTAAGACCTTTCTTTATTTCGAAGGGACATTATATCGAATAGGACTAAGGTCTTAAGAACACTCTTATTTCCGAAGGGACAGAAAAAAGGAGATGAGAAGAAGAATAGCTCGTCAACACAAGCTGGAGGGAGAAGAGAGAAAGAGTTCTCGACAACTCAATAGAAACTCTTTGGTGTGATTTTTGAACTGAGTGGAGTCCTCTATTTATATAGAGATTTTGTAACTGTTTTAGCTAAAATTGCTACATCGGTTACTCTAATGGATAAGATCAAAAAGAAACTTATTCAATAATCCGTTCAACAACATTTGTGGATGAGATCAAAAGAAACAAATCCAATAATCCGTTCAACAACATTTGTGGATGAGATCAAAAGAAACAAATCCACAATAACAGACTAATGAGGGAAAGATAGGAAATTCAGTTGGATTCTCAATCTTATCACAATAACCATAAGCTAAAATTATGGGAAGTGATATCCATGAATAAAAATAATAATTATTATTATTTTCATCATTATGAGGTATTTAAAATTAAATACCACTATTTAAACACTACTAATATATGTGTTCTATTTTATGTGGGACCTCCACACTCTATTTTTTCAATTCACACAATATTAGATCAAAGTTTAATTACTTAGTGTTTAATCTTCCAACCTTCCAATTTCTTTCCAATTCACACCAATGTTCCAACAATCCCCCACTTGAATTTAAAAAATGGTTTCAATAATAACGTCAAAACGTTTCTATAAGGTTGCTAATAAACAAAGGTGTCGCCAACAACTTGAACCTTTGCATAGCGGGTAAAATTCTGATTAACATGAGTGGCACGTAGCATTGAACTCAATCTCAGACATAGAACCCACACACAGCCTTTTCTTAAGGTATATTCAAAAAGCCCGTGCATTTATGGCCCTGCACGTCTATCCCAGTTTTAACGAACGCTCTAGGTATTCTGCCCCAAATTCCATAGGAACCGGCCTCAGTTCCACATTCGCATAGGTGAGTCTATCAAGAGTACTCCTGTAGCTGTGCACTCCACTCCATATGGAGTATAGATCTCATTAAGAGTTTCTATTATCTCATCCTCTATTCGCTGCAGGAATCATGCTTTCTTTATTTTCTCTAATAGCATGTTCTATCACTTTATGACTTGTTATTACCCATTGAACCTATTTCTTGGGATCTCCAGTCAGCTAGGTCGGGTTACCATCACTAGTGAGCTATAGGCATTAGTCTCATCTTAATAGATGTATTTAAGACTTTCTTTCTTGTTAGTCCTTTCGTCAAAGGATTAACTAATTCTTTATCAGTACGTACATGATATACTTAATCGTTCCTTTTGAGAGTAGCTAGCTCTCTATTCCTTTATGTGTTCGTGCCTTAATAATCGCCTCTTGCCATTGTAGTAGCGATTCTCAACTTTTGTAATAGCTGCAGTACTATCACAATTAACACTTCTGGCAACGATTTTATCCACTAGGGGATCTCAACTAGCAATCATTTTCTGAACTTGCTTCTTCACTAGTTTTCTCTAGTGTTCTCATCTCAGATTGGTTCCATATTGGACTGAGTTAATATCATTTATTTTAACAAACAACTCCTCTCGTGATGCCCAATATGCAGTCACTGGTCGCTTTAAAACTTATCTGAAGGATGTTCTATTTTGTATCTTGTACCATTCAAGTACGATAAGATACTTTTCATTTGTATCTTGTTCCATTCAAGTACAATATGATACTTCTTATAATGTAATTCTAGAGTCATAATCTTCTTAAGGCACCATATGACTCTTTCAATAGCATGACAATGCTTCTCATCAGTCGATTAGTAAACTTGAATAAGAGTTTCACGACGTGGCCAACGTCGAGTCTAATACATTCAATGGCATGCCTAAAGATTGCCAATGATGCTCGCATATTCCATTTGTCTAGCACCATCTCAAATGTTCTTGTAAAAGTTTTACATTTCGATCATAAGGTGTGCTTGCAAGTTTACATTCAAATAATTACATTTTCTTAAGAAATTCTCAACTTTGTGAGATTCATCAGAAAAGTTCTCTTTTTCTGATCTAGTAATCTTGAAACCAAGAATTACATCAACTTGGTCTAAGTTTTTCTTATCAATGTTGTTGATAAACAATGATTTCACATAATTCATAACATGAATCTTTAAACCAAATATGAGCAAGTCGTCTTCATAGAGACATATGATCGTGCAAATATTATTTCCATATTTGTGGTAAATACATTTGTCACTTTCATTCACTTTATACTCATTTGATATCATTAGAATGTCAAATTTTTCGTGTCTTTCCTTAAGAGTTTATTTTAGACCTCACAAAAAATTATCTAACTTACAGATATTGTTTTCTTGTCCATGAATCGCAAAACTTTCAGGTTGTTTCATATAGATTTCTTCTTCTAGTTCACCATAAAAAAGGGAACTTTCACATCCATTTGGAGTACTATCGAGTTATGAACAGCGGCTAAAGGGACTAGTACTTTTATGGATATGATTCTAGTGGCTGGTAAATTATTTTCGAAGAAGTCTATATTTTTCTCTTTTGTCTAAAACCTTTTACTACAAGGAGAGCCTTGTATTCATCAACCGTACCATCAGGTTTTAGTTATTTTCCAAAATCCAAATACAACTGATTAGTTTGCAACCATGAGACAAGTCAACTAAGTGTCATGTTTCGTTAGAATCTAAAAAATCCATTTCATCGTTTATTGCTTCTTGCCATAATTCAGCATCTAATTAGGATACAATTTTTTTAAGGCTTAATGGATCTTCTTCCAATGTATAAACCAAGTTCATACTCTTTAGCAATTCTTGCTTTCCTACCTCTTCGAGGTTCTATAACATCTCGCACGATGTTTTCATAACTATTTCTGATTACTGGAATGTGATCAGATATAGTGCCCCCACTAGTTCTTAATTTTTTTGAAAAGGGAATTTATTTTGCCCCCACTAATGTCATGTTCCACTAGTGCCCCCACTATTCTTTATTTAAAGGGGGGTAAATATTTACATAGAAATCATCATCGTTTTATTCTATGATCACTTTAGCATTTAAGAACTATATGATTCACTATTTATAGCATACCCAATGAATACACATTCATAGGCTCCACTAGTGAGTTTAACTCTCTTGGAGTCCAAGATCCAAATATAGTTCAGACAATCACAAGTTCAAAAATAAGACAAGTTGGGTTGTCTTTTCTTCAAAAAAAATTTAATTAGAATTTTTGTTCTTAGACTTGGGTAATCTATCCAACATGAATTTCAATTTTCGTTATAGAAATTGATCATACCAAACATAACAATTTTATTTATCAAAATTCATGGTCATCAATAAATATGATAAAATATTATTTTATCATTTCTAGTTTATGTGCTATCAAGTTCGCACATATCATAATTTATTAAGTTTAGTGATTCAAATTCTCTAAACACTGATTTATATGAACTTTTGGTTCATTTATCTTGACCGCAATAAATAAAATTTTCTAATCATATCATGTTCGAATTGAGTCCAAGTTACTCAAGTATAAAATCAACCGCTTCAAAGACGCAGTCTTTTCCCAACTAGAATGCATGGTGCAATGGTCTCTTTTTAAGTCTGAGTTAACTCAGTCTTATTCATTAGAATTCTGAAATACAGATTATTTCGTATCTTTATATGAAACATTTGGAACAAATTTCAATACGGAATAACAAACACACCTCGTTTTCTTTTTCCGGTCCAAACCTTATGTTTCAATGATAATTAGGTACCACCACTATGAATTTCTTAGTGTTGTTGTTATAACAACAATCACTTCATTGTTTCAGTCGAAAGATGTACTTTTATAGCTTGATCTATCCTTAATGTATTTAGGGACAACTTAACCTTAATAAGTAACTTCTCCGGTAGACATAGCAGTTCGAAACGTCTTAAAATTGTTGGTTTTGGATTTCCAAACTATTTTAATTTGATTTTCCAAATTCTATTTTAAAAGAGAATATCTACTGAAGTTGTTACTAGGTTGAGTCACGACCAGGTCGCTCTCTTTAAGACGTTTCGTGGCACTACCCGAAATTGTGCAAGGTAGACTATCAACCACGCCGCCTCCAGGATAAAAACAAGCCCAGTTACAACTGTGCGATTAACTACTGCACCGTAGAAAACCGTTCGAGAATTACACCTTCAATATGGTACCAAAACCACTCTTTTAATACTGAAACCACTTTAATATGGTATTGTTACCACTCTATTATGGTGCTGAGACCACTCAAATATGATATTACTACCATTCTAACTTTTAAGTTCTCCTATCAATATGGTACTACGACCACTCAAATATGGTGATTCCACCATTTCGACTTTTTAATTTCTCCTCAAAACAATATGGTACTACGACCACTCAAATATGGTGTTACCACCATTCTAACTTTAATTTCTCCTCAAAATAGAAAAAATATTAAAAGAATATTTATATACTATTAAGATCATTCTTAATTCCGACGGGACATTCTTCTTTCAAAGGGACTATGATCTTAAAAATACACTTTATTCTGAAGAGACAAACATCATCAAAGTGACTATGTTTTTAAGACCTTTCTTTATTTCGAAGGGACATTATATCGAATAGGACTAAGGTCTTAAGAACACTCTTATTTCCGAAGGGACAGAAAAAAGGAGATGAGAATAAGAATAGCTCGTCAACACAAGCTGGAGGGAGAAGAGAGAAAGAGTTCTCGACAACTCAATAGAAACTCTTTGGTGTGATTTTTGAACTGAGTGGAGTCATCTATTTATATAGAGATTTTGTAACTGTTTTAGCAAAAATTGCTACATCAGTTACTCTAATGGATAAGATCAAAAAGAAACTTATTCAATAATCCGTTCAACAACATTTGTGGATGAGATCAAAAGAAACAAATCCAATAATCCGTTCAACAACATTTGTGGATGAGATCAAAAGAAACAAATCCACAATAACAGACTAATGAGGGAAAGATAGGAAATTCAGTGTTGGATTATCAATCTTATCACAATAACCATAAGATAAAATTATGAGAAGTGATATTCATGAATAAAAATAATAATAATTATTATTTTCATCATTATCAGGTATTTAAAATTAAATACCACTATTTAAACACTACTAATATGTGTGTGTTCTATTTTATGTGGGACCCCCACACTCTATTTTTTCAATTCACACAATATTAGATCAAAGTTTAATTACTTAGTGTTTAATCTTTCAACCTTCCAATTTCTTTCCAATTCACACCAATGTTCCAACAGAATTCGAATTCAAATCTTAGAAAAAGTCATTAACCTGTAAGCATCATCATACCAACGTGTAAATTTAGAATTGTGAGCTCAGTTTACTTTTGTTGTAAGAAACTAATTAAGAAATAATTAGTACAAAATACTACGTAGCCAATAGCCAATACCAAAGCTTAAACACTAGCAGCCACACCGTATTGGTAGTATTTATTTGTTTTGAAAAAGGAGAATAAGGTAGATGAAAGTGATTGATAAATGATGTGAACGATGTTGTGGTGCTTTTTGGACGGTTTCATTATCAACACCAGACAGAGACAATGCTGCACTACCGCTCCGTCCAAACACACAGCAAGGGCGTCACGTTCTCGTGGTCCTCTCCTCTTCATCTCATTATTTTATTTCATGTGCTGCGGGGTGGCTACTTTTTATATTATTTAGTCCTTATCATGCTATTCTTTTTTCTAAAATAAATAAATCTTGTGTTATATATGGATTAGCTCAAAGTTCATGCTCGTCATATAAATCCGGTCTCAAAAACACAAAGGCCCCAATCTAAATAATTCTTCATCTTGTTGGCCACAACAACAGTTGACACATGGATTGTAACGCCTATGCGATGTTTAATCAAAACATCGACAGGCGCAATCCTATAATGGTCAGATTTCATGCTCTAATGACATCAAGAAATGTAGTTTTAATTATAAAATAGTTTATCTTATGTTCTTTTGCTAATTTAGACGTTAGAGTATTTATAATGTGTTCATATCCTATGAAGTACAATCACTTATCAGATTAAATATGGTGTCGACCACCAACATGACACTAACATTTATGATTATATTAAATTATGTCAATTTTTAAAATTAATATTGATGTTGATGTATCCGTGTCCGTATCATGTTCAATGTCTTTGTCCGTACTTCATATCTTATATCAACTTAAACCTTGTTGGTACATTGTTTGACATTAGCACCAATTATGAAGGTCACTCTGGATCAAAAGTCCAACAAAAAATTATTTCTACTAATATAATTTGAATTCTCCCAAAAAATCTGTTTTAGAATGAGTTTATTAACTACTTAAATCTAATATATTGATTTATAATATATATAAATTTTAATGTTCAAATAACACCTTTAAAATTAATATGTTGACTAAATTAAATTATATATAGACAAATTGCTAGCTGTGCTTTGCAACCGCTAAATCAATCTCAGCCTCATAATTTCACATGTATATACCTAATCATTGATATAATATACTAAAAAATTATTAATATACGAGCTTCTGACAAAATGGGATATTATGATGTTGGTTTTATTTTGAGCAATATGACATGAGTTAAAAATAAAACTTGCTCTCTTGATTTGTCTAGAACATTTGCAAGGTCGATGGATCACGAGTTATGCGAGTTTTGAACTTTTGAGCTTATGAGTGGGGCCATTTGTTCTCAATTTATTTGGTTTCATTTCATCATGTACATACCCTAGTAAAAGGACTAATCAATAACTTTTCCAAAGTCCTGTGTCAAAAAAAAAATTTCCAAAGTCAGTTTACTTTATATAAATATTTTCTGTTTTTCTACTTTTTCAAAAATGGAAAGAATTTTTTTTTTTTTGGTTTTCACCACCAGTTGAATCTGGTTCGGGGTCAGTTCTGGCATCAAGTGATTTCAGCCCCCTTCCGGTCGCAGTTGCGGGGGATCGAATCGTGATCCTTCCTATCAAGTTCAGCGCCAATCACCACTGAACCAACTAAAGATCGGTGAAACAAAAATTATTTTTACACAATAATCTAGTTGCTCACTTTTGGTTGATTTGTTTTGTTTTGATAATAATATAAAAATTAAAGATGGCATATGCCACCGGATATCCCTTACTAATTAATTGATTTTATGTTTTCTAAACAAAGTTAAGGATTGAGGTTTTTAGACAAAATCATAAGATATATTTTAACAATCAACATACTTTTATACGATTTATATTTGATAATTTTAATTTTTTTAATATTAGAGAATGTAATTTTGCGCAAATGGTTTAAAAGGTCATACAAACTAATATTGTAAGACCTAAAACTATAAATATTATTTTTACGAGAATTAGTTTTGATATTAAAAAAACTAACGATACAAATTATTGTCCATTTATCTTTTATTCACGTGTAATTATTTAATATATTTATTTATGATATAACTTATAACTTTTGGAATAAAACAAATTAACTATTATTCTTTACCTTGACATTTTTAAACACGTCAAGATTGTGATGACTAGCTAACACACTACAAAAGTACAAAATATAATCTGGCAGAATTTTTAAAACTATGCACTATAGTAGTTCCACTGTGGGCCCTGTCTCGAGGCCTAATCCTTTATAAGAAGAGCTGGAACAGATCAAACAGAATCATTATAAATCACAACATCTAAATTAATTGACATGTTTGACAATATTATGTGTGTGTTTGGTTCTGCGGTGGATAAAATTGATTTTGACAGAATTGAATTTGGCAGAATTAATTTTTACAAAATTGAGTTTGACATAATTCATTTATGTTTGGATACAATAGTATAAAAGTGATTCTCAAAATCTAATGTTGTTTGAATAATTTGATCAAAATTGCTTTTGTATTTATAATTACCAAATAGAATTTTAGTATGTTTTTTCATAAAACAAATAATTGTAAACTAATTAGTTAAATATAATATTTAAATAAAGGCATAGATTTTAAACAAGGTTAAATTAGTTAAATATAATATTTAAATAAAGGCATAGACTTTTGCAAATTCGGTTGTTGCTCCAACACTTACATCTTCACTATCACCCGAGCCTTCTTCCACATTCAATCCCATATCCAATCCAAGGTGCTTTAGGCATGGGCGATACACATCATCATCATCATCATTATCATCATCATTATGATTATCATTAGGTGGTAATTTTCCACTTGTTGGTGCCCAACCAAACTCTCCATTAGCCACTACATCCTTAAAAAGTGTGGTTAGTTGGTGAGCAAATGGAAGTCCCTTGTCTCTAAATTTTCCATAAAGAGGGTTTTCCTGCATATTCATAACATCATACTATTAAAAAAAAACATGATAACAATTCCAAACATTTCTAAACAATATATTTGTTATACACATACCAATTGTTTGTTCTCCCACCACTCATTTGTTGCATCAACCGTATTCTTCTCATGATCCCATCCTAATCCGGTAACTTTTCCAAATAAGTTATACCATATTCTCCATTCCTTTCTCAAGGTATCATACCTATTCTTCAATTTTGCCTTGTCATAATTCCTTCCGGTTAAAGCATTAAAATGGGAAACAATGCCTTTCCACCCTTTCTTAGTAAAACTAGTACCAATGCGTTCGCCCTTGGTAACTTGATCCATACATGCTATGATGAAGCTTTCGGCGGCTTTAAGATCCTCCCAACTAGCTTTGATTCTTCGAACTTCATCATTAGTTGAAGGGGGATCCGCGAAAACTTTTCTCTTAAGTTTGTCCATACTACTATATACACAAATTAATACAACTAGTTTTGGTTTAGTTATAGTGTAAGGGGATATCAAAAATGCAGGAAACTATGAGAAGGAAAATGGAGTTCTATTTCACACTAGAGTTTACATGAAAAGGCAGCAGCTGCAGGTACTCATTGATATTAAAGGAATACAATAAACAGACAACACACATGCACAGACAACTCCCTTTTAGAAACATAGCAAACACAAAAACTAGAAACACTAACAACACAACAATAGTTCATTATAGGACACACCAAACCAATGCAAGTGCAACAAGTGGATTTTAACAAGCCATGTATGAGGTAACAAACAGATATGGTAACGGGTCTATCTTCTATTTGTGTTATGGCATTCAAAACATGTGTAAGGTAACAAAAAGTTTTGAGAAGAAAAATGGATGATGAGTTCAACGTTTTCACTATATATACCAATATAACAGTACAATAATGAAAACTGTCCAAGGGATACAATGAATTCACTAGTCAATTTAGGGAAAAATAAATTAAGTACCAGAAGAAATACTGAGTACTAGCAGTAAGTTCAACACAATAACAAGACTTGCAAAGATTTTAACAAGGCAACATAAACAAAATAAAACAAAAAAAATTGTTTTCTCCTTATGAGACATTTTATCAAACACATACAATGCATTGATGCAGTATGAAGAAAAAATAGAGTATAGACAATTAGGAATATTGCAGAAAGAACAAAGAATATTGCAGAAAGAATCAAAGCAAATAAATTTTATAGACAATTGCTCTCACCTTCTGTCAAAGTAGCAACCAAGTTTGTTTGTCAAAAATAACTCACACACATCATGTATAAATAGAATGAGAAATATACAATAAATTCATCCAACAAACACTAATCTACCTTAGTAATGAGAATTATACAGTTGGGAGAAATAAATAAAAGGGATACGGATGATTCACCAAATCTCAAAAACATGTTAAAAAAAATCCTTTCACAGAAGATGCATTGAAGGTGAGATGATGTGCAGTAATGAGCAAGGAAGAATAAAGCATCTGTTTGTTTAGGAAATTGAAATCATTTATTGATAATTGAAGAAAATACTTACTACCCAAAAAGTGAGAATCACGGTTACGCTGCCGCAGAAGCTTGGAATTCTGGCTTCAAGCAAACTCACGGTTGGAACGAGAATCACGGCAAAGGGAATTGCTTTTGCTTTCACCCCAAACAATCCAAAAAGCTTCACAATCGCGTTTCCGTACCTAGACGCACGTTTGGTGATTTCCACCGCTCATCCAAACAGACGCTATATGTTAATCATGTTTACAATGACAACTCAAAAAAATTGTTGAGTCTTTGGTATTGGCTGCATTTTTGGTAAAATAAATTTTGTAGTAGGATGTGTGATAAAATGCCTCAACATCGTATCACGTTACTGGATGTGTTCGCGCATATGTTCTATTTATGGAATGTTCATTTTTCTCTCTCATGGATCTTGCATAGCGCCTTTAATCAGGCTAATTATGAGGATCATCATTCAATGCTTCAGATCCTTGTCAAGAATGTTTTTATAGAGAATCTCCTTGAAGTATATTTTTATAGAGAATCTTTTTTAATTAATATGGAGTAATTGCTTGGGTCAAA
Source organism: Trifolium fragiferum (assembly GCA_954870985.1). NCBI lineage: Eukaryota > Viridiplantae > Streptophyta > Magnoliopsida > Fabales > Fabaceae > Trifolium > Trifolium fragiferum. The sequence continues at coordinate 52,645,900 of OX940793.1, read as the reverse complement.
CAAATCAAGCCCATATTATTTCTGAATCAAGGATGTTTTGCCTGGAGTATTTAAAGGAGGAGCTAAACCTAATTCCAGAGTCGTTGTTGTTGTTGTTTCACGCCGTCTTGTGACTTGGTCTGGAACTTAGGTTTTGCGTGTGTATTTTGTTGTGAGCCTTTCTTGTATCTCCTTGATGCAAGTTTAGGACGTTGTTATTTTGAGTTGTATTTTGTGTGATCCTCTCCTAAGCTTTGAAGTACGGAGTTAGGACTTTTTTGTGGTTTTAACACTCTAAGCCTTTAGGTACGAGTGTGTAGTTTTTAGGAGTGTGTCTCCAAAACTTTTGATATTGTGATGTTGAAATCCTTGCTTTCTGTAAGGTTGTAGGAAAGTGAGATGGGATCTCTGATCTAGGAGTTCCTAGGTTGAAGCTTCATTGGTAGTGCATAGGTTGTAAGTTGTAAACGAGGCGTTTGCTGGTAGAACTAGGGCTATTATAGTGAAATTCCTTCTTGGATTGGTATCCCCCAGATTAGGTAGCGTTGTGCTCCGAACTGGGTTAACAAATACTCTGTCTCCTTTATTTGTTTTGCTTTTTATTGTTTTATCGTATTACTTGTCAGATCTGTTAAGGTGCTTAGAACATCGTATCGCACATCTTATACAGCGTGCCAGGAATTTCAATTGGTATCAGAGCAGGCACCCTGCCTGTTTTAGGGTGAGATTCAGGAACTAAAATCTCTGGCATCATGGAAAAGGACGGAGGATACATGAATAGACCACCTTTGCTCAATGGATCTAACTATGATCATTGGAAATCTAAAATGACTGCATTTTTTAAATCCATTGATAGAAAAACTTGGAAGGCTGTTCTGACTGGATGGGATCATCCCACTGTCACTAGCAAAGAAGATACCTCAACGGGGGTACTAAAACCTGAAGTTGAATGGACTCCAGATGAGGAAGCTGCAGCTCTCAATAACAACAAGGCTATATATGCCCTGTTTAATGGAGTGGACTCCAACATGTTCAAACTCATAAAAAATTGTGTCTCAGCCAAAGAAGCGTGGGAGATATTGAAAACTTGTTATGAAGGCACATCAAAAGTGAAACAGTCAAAACTTCAACTCCTCACATCCAAATTTGAGGCTCTTAGAATGAAAGATGATGAGAACATCCAAGAATTTCATTTGAGTCTCCTAGACATCGCCAACTCTTTTGAAGCTCTGGGAGAAAAAATGTCTGATGAGAAATTGTCAAGAAAACTGCTTAGATCTCTGCCCAAGAGATTTGACATGAAGGTAACGGCAATTGAGGAAGCACATGATTTCTCCACCATGAAAGTGGATGAGTTGGTTGGATCCCTTCAAACATTTGAAATTATCTTGAACGAACGTGGTGACAAAAAGAATAAGAGTATTGCCTTTGTCATAAATACAGATGATGATGTTGCTCAAAGCGATGGTGAAGAGGAAGAAAGTATAGCAAATGCTATTGCCATGCTTGGAAGACAATTCAACAAAGTGCTGAAAAGGTTTGACCGTAGGAATCAACAGAATGGGCAGAGCATTAGATTCGACATCAACAAGCAGCCAAACAGTCTGAAGAAAACCAAGCCTGAAGAAAAGAACAGTCAAAGCAAGGGAGGTCAGTCTCATGAGTGTGAAGGCTATGGCCACATAAGGACAGAATGTGGAACCTTTCAGAAAAGACAGAAGAAATGGTTCACCTTTTCCTTTTCAGATGAAGATTCTGAGGAAGAAAATGAGCCAGCTAGGCATGTGACTGCCTTAACTGGAACCTGCATCTCAGATGGTGATTCTGATGAAAATGAGGAAGTATCTTATGAGGAGCTTGTTAGCACCTATAAAGAATTACTCACAAGGTATGAAGAGATGTGTAGAATCCTTGAGAAGCAGAAAAAGACCATTAACAAACTCTAAGCTGAAGTAAACATACAGGTTGAAAAAGCATCAAAAGCTCAGGATGAAGTTACTCAAGTTAATACTCAAATGGATGAATTAAGGAAACGTGTGAGCCAGTTGAACCCAGGAACCAATTTTCTTGAGCAAATTCTGGAGAATGTACCAAGTGGAAAGGCAAGGTCAGTTGGATACAACTACACACGTCTCAACCAGCACCAACTGAATTAGGAAACCAAGTTCATGCCAGCTGAAGGAGTATTTGATCCATGCACAGGAAACGTGATGTTGAAGCATCATACTCAACATCCTAGAACCTACCAAGTTCCAAAATTTGAGTCTGACTTAAAACCCCATGTGCACCAAAGACCTAAAAGTCAGAGGAGATATCGAAGATGGATATGTCATCACTGTGGGAAACGAGGACACATTAGACCTTTCTGCTATAAATTGTATGGGTATCCTGACCAGAATTCTCAACCTAATGTTGTACATGAAAGTGAAGCTACTAAGAAGGAGTGGAAGCCCAAAGGAGAGAATGTTGGCCTAATTGCTCACACATCCCTCAGAGCCTCATCTAGGGAAGATTGATATTTTAATAGTGGATGCTCTAGACACATGACAGGTGTAGAGAATTATCTTATGAATATGAGACCCTACAAGTCTAGCTTTGTAACCTTTGGAGATGGTGCAAAAGGAAAGACATTAGGAATTGGGGATCTGATCAACCATGGATTGCCCAACTTGGAGTATGTACTTTTGGTTAAAGGCCTCACAGCTAACCTTATTAGTATTAGTCAACTGTGTGATCAAGGCATGAAAGTTAATTTCACCAAGTCTGAACGTCTTGTCAATAATGAAGAAGGACAATTGCTGATGAAGGGCACTAGATCTAAAGACAACTGCTACTTGTGGATGTCTCAAGAAGAAGCTCACACATCCACTTGTCTTATCACCATAGAAGATGAAGTACAATTGTGGCACCAGAAGTTAGGTCATCTCAACCTCAAAGGGGTGAAGAAAGTAATGTCAGCTGAAGCTATTAGGGGATTGCCCAGACTCAAGATCATTGAGGGCAATGTGTGTGGAGAATGTCAAATTGGAAAACAAATTAGAATGTCGCATCCAATGTTGGAGCATCAGACAACTTCCAAGGTTCTTGAATTACTACACATGGATCTCATGGGACCCATGCAGGTTGAAAGCTTGGGAAGCAAAAGGTATGCTCTTGTGGTTGTAGATGACTACTCTAGATACACATGGGTGAATTTTATTAGAGACAAGTCAGATGCCTTTGATGTGTTCAAAGAACTGTGTATTCAGATTCAAAGGGAGAAGGAAAATAATGTGGTAAGAATAAGATGTGACCATGGAAGAGAATTTGAGAACTCCAAGTTCAATGAATTTTGCTCTATTGAAGGGATCAAGCATGAATATTCTTCTCCTATAACCCCACAACAAAATGGTGTAGTTGAAAGCAAAGGGAAAGAAACTGAGGTTGCAGCTGAGGCAACAAAGTCTGAGAAGAAGAAGATTGATGGACCTGCTAGAAGATCAAGCAGAGTAGAGATCCCTGCTAAACAAAAGAAGCAAAGCTCAAAGAGAAAAAACATAAGTGTAAGTGACTCAGACTATGATGTTGAAGAAGATGTGCCAAACATCACTTCCTCCTCAAAGAGAAAAACACCAAAGAGGAAGAAAATTGTTGGTGGTGCATCTGCTGAAGATGTTGAAGACGATGCTCCAAGCATTGTGTCTGCTAAGAGGAGAGTTGATGGGAGATTCATTCCCCCAAATGTTCCTGATTTTCCAGTAGAAAATGTTTCTTTCCACTTTATTGACAGTGTTGTAAAGTGGAAGTATGTTTTTGCTAGAAGAGTGGGTCTGGAAAGGGAATTATCTGATGAAACCTTAGAGTGCAAAAAGGTAATTGACTTGATATAGAAAGCAGGTCTGATGAAAACTGTAAGTGGATTAGGGAGCTACTATGAAAAATTAGTCAAAGATCTTACTGTTAATATCGCTGAGGACTGTGACAATCCACTCAGCAAAGAATATCACCAGGTATTTGTTAGAGGCAAGTGTGTGGAGTTCTCTCCTGCTATCATAAACAGGTTTCTTGGATACAGGAAGGGAGGATCTGATAAAACCCTATTTGTGAAAGAAGAAAAGGGAAAATTTATAATAGCCCAAATCTATGTTGATGACAAAGTGTTTGGTGGGATGTCGAATACGATGGTCCAACATGCAGATGCAGTCAGAATTTGAAATGAGCCTTGTTGGAGAATTGACTTATTTTCTTGGCCTTCAGATTAAGCAAATGGAGGACACTATTTTTATATCTCAAAGCAAGTATGCAAGAAATATAGTTAAGAAATTTGGAATGGAGAATGCCACTCACAAGAAAACACCAGCACCTACTCACTTGAAACTAACCAAGGATGAAAAAGGAATAAGTGTTGATCAAAGTCTCTATAGAAGCATGATTGGGAGCCTACTATACTTGACTGGAAGCAGACCAGATATCACTTATGTTGTAGGAGTGTGTGCTACATATCAGGCAGATCCGAAGGTAAGTCACTTAAACCAAGTCAAAAGAATACTGAAGTATGTAAGTGGAGCTAGTGACTATGGGATAATGTATTCCCATTGTGAAGACTCTGCTCTATATGGATATTGTGATGCTGATTGGGCTGGAAGTGCAGATGATAGAAAAAGCACTTCAGGAGGATGTTTCTTTCTAGGGAACAACTTGATTTCGTGGTTCAGCAAGAAGCAAAACTGTGTGGCATTATCTACAGCTGAAGCTGAGTACATAGCTGCTGGGAGTAGCTACTCACAACTTGTTTGGATGAAACAAATGCTGAAAGAATACGATGTCGAACAAGATGTTCTAACATTGTACTGTGACAACATGAGCGCCATAAATATCTCAAAAAATCCAGTTCAACATAGCAAGACCAAACACATTGACATTCGTCATCACTTCATAAGAGATCTTGTGGAGAACAAAGTAGTAACTCTAGAGCATGTTGGTACAAAAGAACAAGTTGCAGATATTTTCACTATGGCACTTGATGCTTTTCAGTTTGAGAAGTTAAGGGGCAAGTTAGGAATTTGCCTCCATGAAGAATTGTAGCAGTTACCGTTAAGGGTAGTGGGGCGTGCAGCAGTTATTTTTAATGCTCCTCATCAAGTGTTGCACGTTGATCAAGGCAATCATGGCTTTAACCACCCTACAAACACGCCACTATCAAACATTGAGTATTTTTATTTCAAATTTTCTGCATATATTTTCTTCCCATTACACGTGGTATGTGCTATCAGATGTCCTAACATCTGGTGTGTGTTATTTGTATGTTTGCATCTATCTACTAATGCATGATCGTTCTGATGTTGGTAGGTGTAGCATGCTTGCCTGTAGAAGGATACGTATGATGTGTGTTTGCATATAGCCTGTGTGGCCTATGTGCATGAGACTGAGTAGTGAAGAGGAGTATGTGTATGTGTTGCAAATGCTGCAGGTATTGGGGAGTATTAACCCTTGTGGTAGTTGGTGGTGGTTACTACTATTCTTGTATGTGCTCCTTATGTGTGAGAATCTATTTTTCTCTGTATGCCGGTAGTGAGGGGGAGCGTAGTGATGATATGTGTGTGCTAGTAGCATGATAGTTATCCTGTTTATAATCTTGCAACTTATGCTCTGATTAGTAGTGTGCTAGTTTCTTTGCTTGATGTATGTGGATGTGTTGTGATATGATGTGCTATCAAATGTTGAAACATCATGGTGACTAAGAATTTACTTTTCCTAAGAGACTCGTTTGTGAGAGTTTACTTCTCTCTATTATTGTGCTCTGTGAGGCTGGGTGCACCCAATTTCGCTGCTACATGCCTCTGGTGTTTTTGGTATGTATTTGTTCTGAAGTGAAAGAATGGTCACAGTCATAGAAAGATGGGTGACTTAGTTATGCTTAATTATGGTTACACATTGAAGACAGAAGATCAAGATTCACTATTGATCTATATCTGGTGAGTTATGTATCCCATGGTGTTATCTTCAGATGTAGTAGTTCTGTGCACTATGTGGTTGATGTGATGGAGGTAGTATAGACTTATGCCTTATGTCTCGCGGCCTTCCTGCTATATTACTACAATCTGATGCCTTTGTTCTTGTTTGACCTAGACAATCTTTTATTTCTGCTGGTGTGTACTAAGCTCCTGAACCTCTTAACTCTGTACTGCTAATTTGTCAAATTTGTGGCAAAAAGGGTGAGTATAAATTTGGTATTTGGTATGTTATTTGCTGTGTGGTTATGATCCCTATCTCTGCTGGTAGTCTGCACTGCTCTGGTTATGATATGTCTGTAGAGTAGCTTGAATGAAGTATGTGTATGTGTGGTCCTGTATGCTCTGGTATATGCAGGTGTTTAGAGTGTTGTCATGGGGTCTGCAGGGGGAGATGTTGGATACGATGCTCCAACATCCTATGCATATGTGCAGGGGGAGATGTTCTGTGAAATGTTGAAGCATTCTACTCAACATCCTATCAATGTTTATTTTCCTGACCATTTAAGGCGTAGTAGTTGTTTTGTGTTCCGTTGTTGCATGCCTCTCTGATAATATTAAAAGATACATCTTATTCTTTTCTACTGTTCTCCAAGAAGAAGTAGTATGGAAACTGTTTTGAAGGATAGCTACTACTGATCTTTATGCTTGTGTGTTTATGTTGAGAAAAAGAAATGTAGTTGAAGTATCTGTTTAAGTAATATCTGTATGGTCATAATTTGTTTTAGCCGAAAATTTGCCAAAGGGGGAGTTTGTTGAGTCTTTGGTGTTGGCTGCATTTTTGGTAAAATAAACCTTGTATCAGGATGTGTGATAGGATGTCTCAACATCGTATCACGTTACTGGATGTGTTCACGTGTATGTTCTATTTATGGAATGTTCGTTTTTCTCTCTCATGGATCTTGCATAACGCCTTTAATCAGGCTAATTATGAGGATCATCATTCAATGTTTCAGATCCTTGTCAAGAATGTTTTTATAGAGAATCTCCTTGAAGTATATTTTTGTAGAGAATCTTTTTTAATTAATATGGAGTAATTGCTTGGGACAAACAAATCAAGCCCATATTATTTCTGAATCAATGATGTTTTGCCTGGAGTATTTAAAGGAGGAGCTAAACCTAATTCCAGAGTCGTTATTGTTGTTGTTCACGCCGTCTTGTGACTTGGTCTAGAACTTAGCTTTTGCATGTGTATTTTGTTGTGAGCCTTTCTTGTGTCTCCTTGATGCAAGTTTAGGACGTTGTTATTTTGAGTTGTATTTTGTGTGATCCTCTCCAAAGCTTTGAAGTACGGAGTTAGGACTTTTTTGTGGTTTTAACATTCTAAGCTTTTAGGTACGAGTGTGTAGTTTTTAGGAGTGTGTCTCCAAAACTTTTGATATTGTGCTATTGAAATTCTTGCTTTCTGTAAGGTTGTAGGGAAGTGAGATGGGATCTCTGATCTAGGAGTTCCTAGGTTGAAGCTTCATTGGTAGTGCCTAGGTTGTAAGTTGTGAACGGGGCGTTTGCTGGTAGAACTAAGGCTATTATAGTGAAATTCCTTCATGGATTGGTATCCCCCAGATTAGGTAGCGTTGTGCTCCGAACTGGGTTAACAAATACTCTATCTCCTTTATTTGTTTTGCTTTTTATTGTTTTATCGTATTACTTGTCAGATCTGTTAAGGTGCTTAAAACATTGTATCGCACATCTTATACCGCGTGCCAGGAATTTCAATGTGATTGAAAAAATTACAATAAACTATTATAATTTCTACAAACATTGAACATATAAAATAAAAATATATCATGTCTATGTGAGTAATGGTATAGTTCTTTTGATAGGAATATTGCACGTAAAATATAGGGACTGGAGTTTGAATTTTGATACTCTTATTATTATATTTTGAAAAGTGAAATTCTAGTCATTATAAATTAATTTTAAAGATTGCTCATTCAATGAAACAATTATGATTAAATCTCGATAAATTGGTTTTGTGAAATTGGAAGCAAATTGTCAAATTGCAAAGGCAATTCTTATGGGGAGGTATAAATAAGGAGAGGAAGATTCACTGGGTTAGTTGGACAAATGTGTGCAAATCCAAAGCTGACGGAGGGCTGGGGATTAGGGACCTTAGAGCGGTGAATCTTGCCCTCCTAGGTAAATGGAGATGGAGGATTCTTTCTGAGGGTCAAGGTATTTGGAGAGACATCCTCCTAGCCAGATACGGGTTGTTGTATCCTTTACCTCATTTTGCAGGTCGACCTGTAGGCTTTAGGGGAACTTCTGTTTGGTGGAGAGACGTCTCCCTTCTTGGCAGCTCTATGGATTCTACCTCATATTGGTTTTCTGAGGGAATTGGAAAGAAAGTAGGTGATGGCCTTATGACTTCTTTTTGGTTTGAAACGTGGATTGGGGACACTCCCCTTAGGGTGCAGTATCGGAGACTTTTCCAAGTCTCGGAGCAAAGTAATAGTAAGGTGGGAGAGATGGGCACTTGGGTAGATGTGGAGTGGGTGTGGGACCTAAAATGAAGGAGAGATTTGTTTGTTTGGGAGGCAGATCTACTGGATGACCTCATGGGGGCTCTGAATTCCATTCAAATCACAAAGGCTCAAAATATTTGGTTCTGGAAGCATGATGCTACTACGATTTTCTCTGTCAAGTCAGCTTACTCAGTTGTTGAGCTAGCCTCTAGGGTTGATGTTGGTCCACCAGAGGTGTCCAGACTTATCTTGGCTAAAGTGTGGAAGTCTTGGGCACCTTCCAAAATGATTGTCTTCTCGTGGCAACTTCTTCATAATAGGATTCCATCTCGTCAAAATCTCTTTCGGCGAAGGGTGATTACAGATATTAACAATACCTTATGTGTGTTATGTGGAAACTCAATTGAGTCAGTGGATCACCTTTTCTTAACTCGCGAGGTGTCCTCTACGGTATGGTACTCTATTTTTAGGTGGTTAGGGTTCCAATGTATTTTGCCTAGGGAGCTAATAGGCTTGTTCGAGTTTCTGTTAGGGATGGGTATTGGTAGGAGAGCTCACCTAAGGTGGTTGTTAATTTGGCATGCTGTTATTTGGTCGATCTGGAATTCCCGGGACGACTTAATCTTTTCTGGAGGATCTTCATCGGTTGAATACCTAGTTGATAAGGTGAAACTTTTTTCATGGAAGTGGTATCTGGTCAAAAACCCTGCTAACCCCTGTTCTCTTTATGAGTGGGAGATGCAACCTATTTTGTGCTGGAACCGTTAGAGTCGTGTGAGGTGGTCTTTCTGGGGACTGGTGGTCTTGGTGGACCATGAGCTTGCTTTTGCCTTCTTTTTATGATTTCTTATCATTCTCTCATTTTTGCTCGTATGGTGATTTGAGACTATCCATAGTCTAGTAGGAGTTTTTCTCACTTTTATTTTTATTGTATTTTTATTTTCTTTAGGGACTTAATACTTCTGATACTCCCTTTTTGAACGATCTACTTGGTATATTATTTTTTTCTCTTATATATATAATTATATTTGTCATTAAAAAAATCTACTGCGAGGGAAACAAACGGAAAGAAGCATGATCCACCAAAAGGGGGAGCTTAAGAAATTATATATGGTTGTATAAAAAAAAAATTATATATGGAAATTTTAAAGTTGTTACAAGAAAAATTATGTTCAACAACATCCATCTTTGATTATTGATATGTCAAATAATTTAATAATTTAAATAAGAAAGAAATAAAAGTCGGTAAAAAATAAAGGAAAGAAATAAAAAGGAGTACTAGTACTTTAATTTTAATATGCAATGGTTTATAAAATATAGTTTGATGATAACCTATTTAAATTGATGATAATGCAATCATTAACCACCAGTGATTGCGACTGAGTTTGGCAAATCATGTGTACACATGATAAAAACACACACACACACACAATTGAATATTAACTCATTAGTACTACAATTAAATTAAGTTAACTTAACTTATATGTGATAATTTTCTAACTCTAACTTACATTTATTATAATGCAAATTTGAGATGGTATACTTACTCTCACCCGCTACATACTTTATTTATTCGTCGTTTGAACCATTATTATTTTTTCACAAAATTAATGAGCATACATAGGTTTATAAAAAATAATAATAAAAAAATGCGCATACATAGTATACACCACATTCCTTTGAACTTATTGTTGAAGAATATATGAATGCTTAAAAAAACCGAACAAACGTTTTGCATTATTGAAGTTGTCATGGTGGCAGGTGAGAACACTTAAATATTAATACCATTTTTCAAAAAAGAAAAAATAAACATACAAATTAAGAATCATGGTTTTTTTAACAAAAGAAATATATAATATGGAGAACTCAATTTTTTTGAAAAAAATATGCCTCGAAACAGAATATTTTTCATGATTCAAGGGGCATGGAGCAGCTGTTTGCATTGTAAAACTACTGTGTACAAATAATTGAGGGGACCAACTTAGCTTATAGCTAATCCAAACAAAGGACATGGAAATGGAGGGAAATAAATTTCAATTCAATTACCGAAAGCCACTTTTTTTCTTATAAAGGTAACCTTTTTCACAAAAATTGGCATATTATGGAAAAAGTTACGTGCCTACGTACCACTTTTATTTAAACTTTTCATAGTAAACAAATACAAAACTCTTTGGTTGTGTTTAGTTTGAAGGAAAAAAAAAATGATTAAAAAAAATTATGGAAATGAATTATAAAACTTAAATTACATATCACATTTTATTTAAAGAGATAAGTTGAACTCTCAAAACTGCATAACCACAGTCCTCATACTCCTTTCGTAAACAAATATATTTTCAATTAATCCAAGAGATGATTATTTAATTTGTTAAATTATGCATATAATACTTTACAATTAAAGTACTTCATTTTATTTTATGCACACAAGATAATCAAAAAAATTCTATTGTTAATTTGATATAATCATGCACTGCTAGCTTAAAAGTAAATGAAATGTAGTAGGTACTATTGCTCTTGGAACAATCTAGACATTAAAAAGCTCATAAAACAAATCACCACTAATAAGCTCCTGACGTGGCTCTTATCCATCTCTGACACGTGTCAGTGCAAGAAAGAGAGATCCCCATATTGCTTCGCTGTATTTGAGAGCAACTCCAATCCAACACTGCTGTTCAAGATATATCCAAAAAAATTTGATATAATTAAATAAAAACACAATTATTATTATTATTATTTTTTAAGGTAAAGACGATATTATTTGAATATGTATAAGTATATAAATAATTTGGATTGGATTGCTTCAAAAATAAAAAATAAAAAATTTGGAATAAACACGATTTTAAAAAATTAATAACCATTAATATGTGAAACTATCAGTTCAACGAATATATTAATACATATTTAAATAAAATATTTATCAAATAATATTAATTTAAATTATTAACTTTTGTGAGACGCGTCAGATAATTATTATAGTGCAAAGTAAAATCGACACTTAAAAGATCTAATAACAAGCTATTATGGTAGCCTCTTCCGTTCAAAAAATAAAGTTAACATTGTGTGGACTATTAATCCACATATAATTAAACTGATAAGAACATAAATTAAAAATGAAAACATATAAGTCAACTTAACAAAACTATGTTGTAGATAATATTTTATTTGTGAAAATAATTTTTAGTCTTATATCATAATTGAACTATGGTGACTTGAGTTCAATTGAATAATGAATTTCACTATAATACAAACAATCTAATTAGGAGAATTTAAACTTCTGATTAGTTATACTTAATTTATTTTACGGTTGAACTTTTAAAGAAGAATTGATCACTAAAGAACAATATTTTAGTTGAATTTTTTTTATCTCGCAACTAAACCTCATATTAATAGTCCTCTTTTTTTTTAAATAATTAAAGGATTAATTCAAAAAATATACTACATTAGTCCCATTTTATTAGAGCTATTTTGATTAAATAATATTATTCATTTATCATATTTTGACCTTACTTTTTTAATAATATATAGATATAAATATAAGCATATAAGATTTTGTTTAATTTATTTTGATGAGTATTTTTAAAATATTCAATTTTTATAATTTTTACTAATAAAAAATTAAAAATATTAATGATCAAAATTGTGTGTTGACATACGTACAATAATCAAACTAATTTTTATATTTTGGAATAGTATTTGAAATAACCCAATACATAAAAAAAAATAATTAGATTCATCTTAATGAATCTAAACATACATCAATTCAATCAATAATGAATCTTAAAATAAACATTTTCTTAAAAAATAAACATTTTCCTTAAAATAAATGACATACATACAGGCTGTCATCAAATAAGATTGTTTCTTTCCTGGCTTGGTTTCTTGTTTTAAATCTTGATTCCTCCCCATTTTGGAGCTATTATAATTAAATTTCTAATATTGAAATATTTTAATCGGTAACCGGTAATAGCCGGTAACAACCGGTGGAAAGCCAGGCCGGTCGTTCTCCATATAATAACAAGCTAAGCAATCGAAAAACAAGCAAAAGCGGAAAATAGAAAAGCACTTTCAGTTCAGTGACTGAGAGAAACAAAACGCGATTCTTTCATAAGTCATAAACACTATTCTTCAATATGCCGATCAGAAACATAGCCGTCGGAACTCCACAAGAGGCAACTCACCCAGACACTTTGAAAGCTGGTTTGGCTGAGTTAATCTCAACCTTCATCTTCGTCTTCGCCGGTTCCGGTTCCGGTATCGCTTACAACAAGCTTACCGATAACGGTGCTGCCTCTCCCGCCGGTCTCATTTCTGCTTCCATCGCTCATGCATTCGCTCTCTTTGTTGCTGTCTCCGTAGGTGCTAACATCTCCGGTGGACATGTCAACCCCGCCGTTACTTTCGGTGCTTTCGTTGGTGGCAACATCACCCTCTTCCGTGGTATCGTTTACATCATCGCTCAACTCATCGGATCCGTCCTCGCTTCCCTGCTCCTCGTCTTTGTTACCGCATCGGTAAGAAAATTACTAAGTTTAATCGTAAGAAAAATGCTAAACAATGCATCTGATGAGCGGTAATTAAACAAATTATTATGGAAATTTTAATACTATTATCAAATATAAAAGAAACTAGTGTTACCTTCTTGTAAAAGTTACCCAAACTAATTACTCTCTTTCTCAAAAAAAATAAGTGTCACTTTAATATAAAAGTTGTGTTTAAAATAAGCTTTATTTACAATTTTAAACTTTTCAATTAGTGTGTATATTTCTTCTAAAAAAAAAGTATTACGTTAAAATGACTCTGATCTATCGTGATTTTTAATTACACTTTGTGGTTTTTAAAAATTACGATTGATCACAGTGATTTTTACATATCACTTTATTATGATACGAGTCGGATGCTTAATAAAAGTGACAATTTTTTTGATAATATTGTTACAATTTTTTTACTGTTTGTGTAAAAAAATTAAACTGACAGTTATTTTGTTGTTACGGTGTAACTGCAGTCTGTTCCAGCATTCGGGCTATCAGAGGGAGTTGGAATTGGACCAGCTTTGGTGATGGAGATTGTGATGACCTTTGGACTGGTGTACACTGTGTATGCTACAGCCGTTGACCCAAAGAAGGGCAATATTGGAATTATTGCACCAATTGCTATTGGTTTCATCGTTGGTGCTAACATTTTGGTTGGTGGAGCTTTCACCGGAGCATCCATGAACCCAGCTGTGTCATTTGGGCCTGCTGTTGTGAGCTGGAGCTGGTCCAACCACTGGATCTACTGGGCCGGCCCACTTATCGGTGGTGGAATTGCTGGAATTGTTTATGAAGTTCTTTTCATTAGCCACACTGGTCATGAACAGCTTCCAACCACTGACTACTAGATGGGAAATGAAATTTGAAATTTGATGTGTATTATTGAATTTCTGTGTATGTTTTTTTCTTGGTTGTGTCTTTTTTTTTTATTCTCATTATTGAGGGTTGTTAATTTCATTATGTGGTAAGAAAATGGTGGCCGTTGATCTTTAGTTGTACGGTTGGTGATCATGATCATGAAAATGGTTAAATTATTTTGTACATGCTTGGGTCCACCACTGAATCAATGTTATAAATTTCGGGTCTGGTTGGTTGTATGATTCAAGTTTCTTTGTTTTTTTCTACCTTCAATAGAAAAAAATCTTTGCTTTTTCTTGCATGTTCTATAGTTAGAATTGATTAAAATGATTGTCCTTTTTTGTTTGATTTAATTCCTACTATTAATCATCATAATAGAATTGAAGCTTGTAGAAGAAAAAAGATAGTATTAGAGTTAATTGATGTTGGTATACGACAATGAGTTTAGTGAGGGAATATGGGGCATATGCTTCAAAAAGGGCCCCATTATATGGAACCTTTTGTGTACTAGAAAATTAATGTTGCAAAAGAAAAATGAATGTGAATAGAGATAGAGAATGGACTAGAACCAGATCATGGAGTATTATCCCCTACGCATCTCTTTCTTTTAGTTGCATTTATTTTAGTGGTGTTTTTTTTTTTTTGTTATTGGTTACATCATTCATATAAAAAAAAAATTCACTTCATATATGTTCTATTTTTAAAGAATGATTAGCATGTGTGAAGCAATTTTTTATTTTTTTTTTGTGCTAATGGGTGAAGCAATTCCATCCCCTGAAAATGCTCACACGTCCTCCGTTTGTTTTCAATCTTTAGAGAAAAGAAAATTGAGCTAATTCATCATGGCATGATGCTTTCTCTTCCCACCCCCCCCATATCTTTTTCACCCCCCAATATTTCGATTTTGCCCTTGTAAAAAAGTTCGGAACGTATTTTCCGAACTTTTCCTAGAGTAAATTCGACAAAAATTTCGGAAAATACATTCCGAAATTCACATTCAAGGCAAAAAAAAGTTCGGAAAATACGTTCCAAACTTTTTGACCAAGGGCAAAATCGGAAATTCAGAGGGTGAAAGAGATATGTGGTGGGTGGGAAGAGAAAACTTCTCATGGCATAGGCTGGTGTTTAGTGGACTGACCCAAGAGCGGATCGGATCACTTATGTAGCAATCGCATGCAGTAGTCGATTTGTGATCAAATAGTTTAGATTTTTGGGTATAAACTTAATAGTTTATTACAGATCTCGACCTTTTGTATTTATTATAGTATTTGGTCAAACGATCAACAACAATTACTACCGTGTCCTAATAGTAGTTGCATTAAATCCAAATCTCCCAAAAAAAACCTAATTCGCAACATAATGGTGGACCCAGGCAGGCCCGATCGACCCAATTCAAAGACTTTTTTTAATAAAACACATGTTAGTAATTTCTTTAAATTAAATGTCTCCGTAACATAGTTGACACAAAATTTCCAAGATTATCATGCCTAGCAGAATAGGTTTTTGTACTAAACATAAGGCAACACGTTACACACACAACCATTTTTTTGAGACCTTAATGATCATGATGCACTGTCTTTGTATATTAGTTATACACATTACCTACAATAGAAACTCATTAAATTACCACACAATTCAACTTTATAATAGCATCTTTAAATTAACCACTTAAATTTATTGGTTAAGGTTTTGAGGCTTTCCCTGATACCTACGTATCAAGCAGTGGCTATAGCCTCAAAAGCAATAAGAGGACATGGAGTTAGGTAGAATAAAGTTTAGAATCGACTTAACTTACCGTAATGAGTATTGAAATCACATAGTGTATTACAAACATAAAACTTAAAAACTATAAACATATGGCCAAAAAATAATCTCATGTGACACAATATCAAAATATCATATCATGTGCATCTAAATTAATATTTTGCACATGGATTAATCACATTAATAAATGACAATCATGCACTAGTTCGATAATATTCTGTCTTTGGTTCTGCATTACATACATACTAGTATAGAATAAGACACGGTACCCCTAATTTGTAGGGGGCGGGCCATAATTCTTGATTTGTTGTGCTTTTTTCACATGGTTAACCTCTTAATAATACCACAAATATAGAAGCTACATGCCAATATCAATAATTATGTTGTGGTGTTCATGATCACCGGTAGATCAATTAATAAGATAATGCTGCACATGGCAAGGTAATGTTGAACACACATGGAACATCCAAGGATCTTGATTTAGAGGCCTTACTAGAGGTAGTAGTGGGTAATATCTTGGGGGCTTTGCAAAGTATTTGAGTGCGTGTAGCGATTTAGTGACCGAGCTTTAGAGTGTTTTGAATGGTCCGATGAGCATTCATTTTACATTTAGTCAAAATCAATTTTACACGATCAATTTATTCAAAATCAATTTTACATGCAATAGAAGTATAGAACCAAACACTAAATGTTAGTATTGAATAAAATTGATATCTTCGAATTGATTCTATCTTAAAACTATAATTCGTAGCTTTTGCCTTTAAAATTGGTTTTCGAGCCTCAAACTTATTGTTTAATTAACATTTACACAATCAAAATATAATCACTTTACATTCAACTTTTGAAATAACCAAAATAAGATATATACTTGGTTCCACTTTAGTATTGAATAGGGGAAGTAGATGGTAATAACTTATGTGATGTTTATCATTGACAATGCATTATGCCAATTGCCAACAGAGGGAAAAAAAATAAAACCAAGAAGATTTCTTAATATTGACGTGAATTATGAAAAACAACAATAGTTCAGAAACATTTATTGCCAACAATTTTTGTATCTATAAATGCTATCATAAAACACAGGTTCTTTAGAAAACTGAGAGAATGCTTCTCCTATTGATTGCAATAAAAATTATAATAGTATGGATCAAGACCACAAACTGTTATAGTACACAATATTATTGTCACATTCCTTAATGCTCTCATATTGCCAAAACCGCGATTAGTTATCAAGCCGCTACTTTCTTGGATGTGACTGAATTCACAATGGTGGCAAACTCGGGACCCTGCATCTCAACAAGATCAACTTGTAAGTAATAACGGCGTTGTTACTTAGGTCAAAGAAATTATGAAGAAACCATGTACCTTTAATGAAGCACCACCAACCAGAAACCCATCAATATCTTCTTTCTTTGCAAGCTCAGAACTGTTGCCTCCATTTACAGACCCTAAAAACAGATTAATGAATGTAATGTTAATATCTATCCATGTGCTGCTGTGCTGGTGAAATTTGACATTCAAATGAAAACTATTCTCTATTAATCGCTGAAACCAACTTTATGCAATCGACAAGGTAAGGGGCTCAAGGCCAATCTAATATCTATGAGAAATTTATACATGTAGAACTTTACAGATATGTATATCACCTATCGACAAATGCCAGGCGGTCCATTGATAGAAATTATACATTTTTGCTTTGGTTAGTCTAGTTTCGATTAAATTCATGCATCATAAATGGGCCTACAAGAATGAAGAATGAACTCACTTGGAACATAGAGAATGCTCTATAGGAATGGGTTGAAAGAAAAATAATGGGTGCAAAAATGGCAAAAGTTGTTTCCTCAGCACAGGAATTCATGAAATTTCAACAACAAATGAAAATGCAACTAAAGGTACAATAAAAGATTTACCTCCATAAATAATCCGTGTTTTAGATGCGACTTCAGCTGAGACATTATTTTTAAGCCAATCTCGAAGAGCTACGTGTACTTCCTGAGCTTGCTCGGGAGAGGCCACTTTGCCGGTTCCGATGGCCCATACAGGTTCATATGCAATAACAATATTATCCCAACTAGGCACCGCATCTGTACAAAATGGATATATTACAATGGATGTTATGGAAGCAATCAGCAAAACCAACATCTACCCTCTCTTGTTTTCTCTTCAAAGAAAATTAATCATGAAGAAACATAGCTTTCACCTGCGTAAGCCTTCAATTGCTGGAAACAGACATCAAAAGTTTTCCCAGCTTCCCTTTCTTCTAACAACTCCCCGATGCATGCAATCACTCCAAGACCCTCGCTCAAAGCATAGGCAGCTTTCTTTCCTATAAACTGGAGTCGATAATTTTCAGCTAATATCTTATATACTGTGCATTACTTACAAAGATACCAATTATATACTCTCTAGGAAAGCCAATATAAATTATTTCTAAATTTATTTTACCTCATCCTTTTCTCCAATAACATGCCTTCGCTCAGAATGTCCGAGAATAACCCACTTGCATCCAAGGTCTTTTAGTTGTTCCACACTGCAAGAGTCGGATGATATTTATTGAGTAGTCAAGCTAACTTGTTAAATTGCAGTATAGGAGTAGAATGCCAGAAAATAATTATATAAATTGCTTAAACATTAAAAGGACAAAAACACATCAAGAATGGCAAGGACATTAGTGAAATAGTATCTGTATTCATCCAGCAGGCCTAACTTTATGCATTAAAAACAATGCTGAGAGTGAGATCAATTAAGTTTTGACAGGAAAGAGAAAGCTAACCTGATTTCTCCTGTGAAAGCACCACCTTTTCCTACCCAAGAATTCTGGGCAGATATTTCAATCCTATCAGTAATTGAGTTTTTCACCTGATCGAGGTACACAAAGGGAGGTGCAACAACAACATCTGTACTTCTCACAAAATGGAAAAGGCTTATGAACACCAAATAACAAATATATTAAAGATGTAATTAAGAAAAAAATTCTAACATAAACCACATATGTAATGATATATTTTTTTTGAGACAAAATATGAGGAACACATTTCATTATTATTTTTTTGTACCGGAGGAGTGTCCACTGGCCCACTAGAGACCTACGTTAATTTAATGAATCGGGCATTTATAACCATTAACATTTTGGACAGCATACTCGGCAATACACCATTTGGAATTGGAATACATTTCATCAGCATTTTGTGACGCCAAATATATTAGTAAAAGGGTAAAAAATATTTTCAACCTCAGCAGGTTCATTATAGATTTAAAAGTTTGGAAAAAGTATAGTATGAAACTGTGTTGTCTTCTATAGACTGTAACTTTAAAACACATAAGAATGAAGATTGAATGTCTCACCAACATCAGGCTCCAATTTTGCACTGTTCAAGTCAGAGATCAGCTTGCTGATGGAGTCTTTTGTTCCATTCTAGATATAAACAACAAAAGTAATAAAACTCAATTTTAGAATTCAAAGAAGAAAATAATATTGCATGTAACGCTGTTGCTAACTGGACTGGGAATTGATAGAACCATGAAACTCAAATACTTCATCTGTATCACAATTGATCTAGTCTTCAGTGTATCAAACAAAAATAAAAACTACTGAACAAATCAATATAAAAAGCAAGTACCTATGTCAAAAAACCTGGTAAGACTATAAGAGACAACACAAGCTAACTGATAACGTAAACAAGGAACTGTGAAGGAAATTCATCATACAACCAACTTGTGACTTGAAGATTGATTATACTATCATTTTGTTCCCTAAATTTATGATGCAGTGTCACTATAGTCCTTGAATGTATTAAAATTACAAAAACATTTATGTATGACTTTTGTTAGTAATTTGAAGGACAAAAATGACTAACAAAAACACATTCTAGGACAAAACTAACCAAGGGAAAACACATTTGAAGATATTTTTGTAATTTTCATACAATCAGGAACTATAGTCGCAATGCATGTTACATTTAAGGGTCAAAGTGACTGTTTACTCCATGGAGCTTTGTTTCTTACAAATATTAAGGAAGAGTAAAAAAAGACTGGTCTTTATCATCCAGATTTGCTTCAATTGTAATCAAGGGGAAAAATGAGTTTTTTTGGTTCAGTATTATAGAAGATAGCGGTTTCTTTGAATTCCGCTTTGCCACGATGCAATAGTGCCGCTATAACTACTATTTGACAACACTTTCGACTACTCTATAATATAGTCGCTATTTGACAACACTGGACAGGACACCGGTTAGAAATAGAAAGGAAGACAATGCCTTAACAAAGGGTATATAAGCAGACTCTATGCTGCTAGTGCTACAAAAAATAAATAGATATAGGTCACAAGTAATGAGTAGCAAAAATGGGATGTGAATTGAACCAGATGAAAACTGTAGAAAAATCAGACTGATAATTACAAGGATAACTATATTACAAAGGGACTTTATTCTTAATCTAAAAATAAAATGTATATAGTTATGATGTTAAATTTACATTCCAATAGTTTGCTGGTGTAAGAGTACAACCATTCAAACAAACAAATCACATTTCAATCAACTAAATGAGGCATTGGAATTTCTTTAATAAGATATATAAATAAACCACACAAGTAGTGTAAAAGTAAAGAACTGTATGAGAAAGATACTTACACATTTCCAATTGCCACCAACAAAGAACTGAAATCACAAACAAAGGAACAAAATATCAATATACCAAAATCAATAACACACCTACAATTGATTTTACCTCCAAAATTGATTATAACTTGAAGTTGGGATTAGTAATTTTAAAGTCTAAATGTGATTTTTTTTCACTGAAATTTACTCTCCAAACCCAATTTTAACTAAATGTATCCAAACATGAATCATTTTACATAGAAGACACTTTGTAAAATCAATTCAGTAAAAATTAAATTTTGAGAAAGCAGAACCAAACATGTACTGTAGTAACCCATTAAGGAGAGTGCAATAAATTGGGAGACAAAAAAAAAAAGAATTGGATAAACGAAGAGGTACCTTGCCGGAGCCAGCCATGGCGATAACGGTACGGGAGGGTTTGGCGTAAGAGACGGATAAACGAAGATTGGAATCAAAGAAGGAGTTGGTGGGAGAGAGAGAATCGAGCTTGGGGGAAGGGTGGCGGCGGAGGCCAATGGAGAGTTGAGAAGCGAGAGATGTTGAAGTTACCGCCATGGAAGAAGAAGAAAGTATGCACAGGCACAGGTGAGGTTTGGATCAGCTTTTTGTGTTTGGTTGGTGGTTGGTGAGTGAGAGAGTGTGACCCTTTTTACTACTTTACACAAACACAAGTCCAATGTACTGATTTGGTCG
Organism: Trifolium fragiferum; assembly: GCA_954870985.1. Classification (NCBI taxonomy): domain Eukaryota; kingdom Viridiplantae; phylum Streptophyta; class Magnoliopsida; order Fabales; family Fabaceae; genus Trifolium; species Trifolium fragiferum. The sequence continues at coordinate 52,625,009 of OX940793.1, read as the reverse complement.
GTTGCATTCAAAATTCTTGTGACGACATTAAAAATATTAGATTTTTTTAACTAATCTCATAGTTAGAATTTCACGTCCAAGGCTATGGTGCATAAGGTGATGTTTATGCACCATGCATAAGTCCAGAATTTCTCACGCCCCCCCCCCTCCAAAATTACTCACGCGCGCCCCCCAGCCCCTCATACAGATTCGCTTTTCCCACCCCCTGTTCTGCTGATACACACACATTCTGTTTTGTTTTTTTAGCCTGCTGGGCCTGCAAGCCCAGTTCCTTTTTTGTTTGTGTTGTTGGTTTTTTTTTACACAGTTTACACCCCCAGATTTATTCTTTTTCTCCCCTAGATTTGTTACAAAATCATTGGTTATTTATGCAATATTATTTTGAAAATCATTATGAATAAAATATGATTTTAGTTATAATATTTATTTTAAATTAAATATAAATATTTTATTTGAAACCATAAGAGAGCTACTTTGGTTTTCAGATACAACACTAGTGACACCATTAAGTTATACTTATGGTTTCGATTAAAATATTTATTTTAAATTAAATATGAATATTTTATTAGAAACCATAAGAGGACTATTTTGGTTTCAGATACAAAACTAATGAAACCATTATGTCACACTTATGGTTTCAGTTATAATATTTATTTTAAATTAAATATAAATGTTTTATTTGAAACCATAAAGGAGCTACTTTGGTTTTCAGATACAACACTAGTGAAACCATTAAGTTATACTTATGGTTTCGGTTAAAATCATATTAAATTAAAATGATTTTAATTAAATAGTTTTGTAGTACAGATCTCTGAAACCATTCCACAGCACAAATGGTTTAGGAGTACACATCTTTGAAACCATTCTACAGCAGAAATGGTTTTGGCATGATTTTAGTTTAAAACTAACTACTAAAATAATTAACCATACATAATACTCTGAATTTTATCCCTAATCAATAAAATAAAATAAAATTCAATCAATCAAAATTAAAAGCGTGATAAAAAAAACTGAGGGGTGCGCTAGAAATTAAAAAAAATAAAAATAAAAATAAAAATAAAAAAAAAAATTGGGAGGGGAGCTAGAAATGGGGGGCGCGCGTAGCAATTTGGGGGGGGGGGGGGGGGGGGGAAGTAGCAGGTGGGGGCGCGCGTAGCAATATGGGAGGGCGTGAGAAATTATGCACCATAACCCAACCCGAATTTCACTAAGTAGAGTGTTAGAGTTCAAACTCTAATCCTTATGTATAATATATGATGTTTATACTAAATAGGTTATAAACAATAATTGTGTTTGGATTGAGATTATTTCAATTTGTAAGATAAATTTGTTTAAACTTCAAGTCTATATTTCCGATAGATTATTTGTTTTAGAATTAATTTGTCACAGTTTTGTCATTTCCGAAAAAGGTACATGAGTGGTTTGAAAGGTGTGTGTTGTATGTAAACCACTCTTAGTCTTGATTACCAAGCGATGTGAGACTATTTTGGTGTATCCAGAACAGTAGCCCTCAATTGAGGTTAGGGAGCTAAAGGGTGTCAGAACACGAGCATCGCGGGTCCGTTTTCCACAGACGGTGCCACTTAACTGAATGCTCATATAAAAGAATGTTATCCGGGTGGCGATGAAAATTTGTATTTGGTAGGTGATGATATGATCTTCAAGTACTAATGGAAAAAAATATCTGCAGCAATGTTAACATGTCAACACTCACATCAGTACATGAATGATGTGAGAGAAAGTGCTAAATATAGTGGAATTTGAGTGCATGCATGCATATATAGTGTGATTTGAGGAATAATCATATGGTGATGCCCCTATGTGCAGAGAATCAGTTACAAATATCTCATGAATTGTCATTTATTCAATGTTTGGTCGCATACATTGGAGCAATAAACCTTCATTATGTGCTCGTGGGTGGTTTTGTGGTCGTTAGGGACTGTGTAATATTTATTTATTGATGTTGAGTCTTTAGTATATTAAGTTTTAGGTAGTCCATAACAAAATTATCAACTCATATTGAACTTTTAAAGAGAGACGTTGTTTAAGACGTTGACCAACAATGTTGTGTTTTTTGTTTTTGAGAATTAGAAATACAATCACCTACTTGCAGGCTATCAAAGATGACATCAATTTTTAATCGGATAAAGTGAAACACACGGGGTTGAGGAGACGAATTGATTAATAATTTTCTTCTATTCAAAGAACTTTGCAAAAGAAATAATGGAAAAAAGACATCTCATTAAATTTGACTAACTACAACGTGGAGCATTTGATTTGAGCAGTTTTGATTAAAGGTTAAATAGATAATGTTATGGAAGTAGTCGAAAGTATAAATAAATTGGTTTGGTCTTGTTTCATTTGTCGGGGGAAAGAAAAAAGAAAATCATTTATGCAAATTGGTGGACAAAATTATTATCATGTTTTCAATGTATGTGACTTGCCAATTGGTAGCGGATTTAAGTATCGCTTATGCTCATTTGAATGAAATTCTTCTTCTCATAAAAAAATTATAAGAATTGTTTCTTTGAAAATCTAAAGTTAATTTGTGCTCTTAAGACATTCATTATCATTTTTTTTAATATAACTAGTGTAAACTCTAATCATATAAGTTTGAATTTAAGTCATTTAAATAATCAAATTTAGGGTGTGTTTTTTTTTTGAAGAATAAATTTAGGGTGTGTTTGTTGGAGATTTTTTTAAGAAAAAATCACTTATATCATTTTAATAGTGTTTGTTTTATATTTTTTAGAAAATCATTTTTTTTAACCTAAAAAATTATAAGCTAATCTTGATAGTTTTTTTTTTAAAAAATTAACCGAGATTTTTTTATTTTTCAAAACCAAAGAACTTAAGTGTAAGAGTTTAAAAACAATTTTTATGACAATAAAAAAGGAAAAGTAAGTTTAAATTTTGTTAAAAATCTCTAAAATCAAATTACTAACTTTTTAAAAATAGAATTATTTTTCTTAAACTCAAACAACCACACCCTTTATCTTTTAAACCTAAACAAACACACCCTTAATCTCAAACCAAATTTTGTTTGCTCAGTTAAACAAAAAGTATGCAGTGATTCAAACTTCTTTTATTGTTGATAACTTTGCATCTCCTTTTCTTTTTGCTAAAAAACTTTGCATCTCTTTGTTTAAATATTCTTCTAGTCGTTTTCATCATGGGCCAGGTTTGCTAAATACCAGTAATCTTTTTTTTTTTTTTTTACATAGAAGAATTGACAAAGTAAATATAAGAAATTCTCACACAAGTGAGAGAGTCAGGGTTCGAACCCCGATCATGACGTTCATGCCTTGCAATTTCGACAAATTTTGCCAGTTGAGTTAGGACTTATGGGACAATACCAGTATCTTTTTTGTCCCCTTTCAAAAAATATTTGGCAAATTATTGTTCATAATATACGGCCACGTGTCGTAAGACAAATGAAGCACAATATAGTATATCTAGATGAGAATAAAGTGGCATGAATAATTTAGCAAAATTTGTGGTGACGAGGAAGATCCTTGCAGTTAACGCTTGCTTAGATAATATCATCATAATATTTGGATCAGGTTGGAAAACTTGTAAATGGATGGGACGGCAACCTTAAGTTACATGTTGTAGCTGTCAAACATGTTTTAGGACATGGTTCCAAACATTATTGAATTGAGATTTTGAAATATTATTTTGACAAAAAAAATATTAAAGATTTTAAAAAAATTTGTAAGATTTTTTTGACTTTGTGAGATTTTAAAGATTGTTTTTAAAAGACTCTTTCAATGTAGATTTTTAACACGAGATTCTAATGAATTTCTAATACAGATTATTAAGATTTCACATTATTTTATGGAATTTTAAGATTTCGAAAAATTAATGAATTTCAATTCTTGATATGAATGCCTTAACAATTTGTGAATGATTTTATTATGATAATGTTGAAATGGTATTACTTGTATTACCTTGATGCGAAAGAAAGAAAAAAACTTGTATTTTACCTATTATCGGTCATGTTCTGGCATATTTTCACCACAGCATATTCCCTTTCATTTTAATTTTGTAGCAAGAAGGTTAGAACATGATTGCAAATTGAACATGTTGATACGATTGTTATGGAAAAGTTCTAAACTATGTGAGAAAAGTTTTGTTTTTTGATGTCAAAGGAATAACATGCATTAAAATTTGTGATAAATCAACCTTTACTTTTTGGATCCATAAAAATAAAAGGAAAACCTATTTGTTTTGATTTGTGATTTTTCTGAAAGATTTTCAGAATTATCATGCGGGTGGAGGGAGAGTGAGGGAGAAAGAGAAGAAATGATGCAAGACGATGAATGTATGTATAACAATAAAAAAAAAGTGAGAGTCTCATGAAATTTCATGAATTTTGGTGAGATTGTTGAATGAACAAGTTCTTTGTATTTTCAACTAAAATGTTTCACAAAATCCATTCCATGAAAGAATCCATCAAAATCAATTTATAAATTTTTGAATATCATGAGACATTTTAAAAGTTCTAAGAAATCTCAATCGAATACCAACGGATTTCGATGTCTTGAAAAAAAAACAACTTAATTGTCCTGATTGAATACCCCAAGATTTTTTTAGATTTCATAAAAGTATTGATTAAATACCACAAGATTATTTTATCATAAAAAAGTCTTTTGAAATCCTAATCCAATACACCCCCTAATAGATATTGTGTACATGATCAATAGATTGATTTAAGGTTATTATTTAATTTTGGCGCATTTACAGAGTTAGGGTCATTAGTAGTCGTCTAATCTTAATTATATGGTCTAAATAAAAGTAAAAACTTAAATAAAAATATAAAACTTTTAACTTTCATTTTATAATTTAAAATATCAAACTTAAATTTAAACTATTTAATATTGATCAAATATAATTATCGATGTTCGACTCCGTAAATGTGTTATTAATTTGAATGTGGGCAAACACAATCCAAAAAAATTCATCTTGCTCTGCAAATTTAAACATTATTTGTTACTAGGGTCATGTTAACTTGTGCCCTAAGGGCACATGTTAAACTACCTAAAAATAGAAGTATAACATTTAATGATACAAAAAATTTAATGCTTAAAGAATGTAATACAGCACAAGTTAAATAAATTTTTTCCACATTTATCTTCTTAACATGTGCCCTTAAGGGCACAAGTTAACATTTCCCTTGTTACTAAAATATGGTAAAAACTTCATGCATGTAACATGGTGAAAACAAGTTTACATACGGATCCTGTTAGGGTAATCCAAGATAAGAGGAAGAAGATAACAAGTAAGAACTAGAGAGAAAACTAGGAGGAAAGTGTTAAGATTTTATTGATAAGAAAAAAATAGAGAATGAGTTGTATACAATGCATGTGGTACACGCTTATTTATAAGGAAAACTCCTAACCCATCTATTACTTGTAACACAAGTAACCATAACTAACTAACTCAAGGTAGTTATGTAACCACCTCCTAACTACCTAACCAAGTCTAATAGGATTGAAGTTATAAAACATCATGCTCCCTTAACTTCAAGCCTAAGCAAACTTGTCTGTCCTTCAGAAATCCTTCAGAACTGCAACCTTGTCTGTCCTTCAGAAATCCTTCAGAACTGCAACTTGTCTGTCCTTCAGAACTGCTTCAGAACTGCTTCGGAACTTCAAACTTGTCTGTCCTTCAGAACTGCTTCAGAACTTCAAACTTGTCTGTCCTTCAGAACTGAAGGTTGAAAAACACACAAGAAGGGGGGGGGGGGGGGGGGGGGGGGGTTGAATTGTGTGAGACTTTTTCTAAGTTAAAACAAATTGCAGCGGATAAGGTATAACACACACAATATATGAGGATAGGGTTAGAGAGAGATGCTCAGAATTTTTATACTGGTTCCTCCCACTAACAGGAGTAGTCCAGTCCTCTTGTCCTTCACAAGAGATTTCACTATAATCACTCAGATTACAAATGCTCAAGCACTAAGCAAGAGACTTCAAACTGCTCAAGCACAAAGCAAGAGACTTCTAACTGCTCAAGCACAAAGCAAGAGACTTCCAATGCTCAAGCACAAAGCAAGAGACTTCCAATGCTCAAGCACAAAGCAAGAGACTTCCAATGCTCAAGCACAAAGCAAGAGACTTCCAATGCTCAAGCACAAAGCAAGAGACTTCCAATGCTCAAGCACAAAGCAAGAGACTTCTAACTGGTTTTAATGTTAATAAAGATAAGAGATTAACACTTGATATACAATCAGAGGTGTTTACAAAATACAACTCAGTTACAAGACTAACTTAGAAAATTATCACAAAGTTTCTAAGTGTTTGATAGCTTCAGAATTTGACAGAGTTTCAGCACGTTCAGAAGCTTAAGTCTTCATTACATTTCTTCACAAATCTTCTTCCTTTTATAGATGATAAAATGAACGTTGAAGATTATAGCCGTTTGAAGAATTGAGACGCTCCTTTGTATAGATCAGTGAGCTTATTAGCTGTTCTGATTTGCAGTAGCTTAGGAGCTTAACGTTTACTACAAAATGAGAGATTCCTTTTGGCTTTTGATATTTGAACCTTGGTGAAAGCCAAATAAGGAAATAATCGTTTCTGAAGCCTGACTTGAAAAGGACCTTTCCATGGTCAAACCTTTTCATTCTTGGTTTCTGCGTTTGGACTTAGTCAGGCACAGTCTTCAATAAAATTGTACTCTCAAATGTAGCTTAACACTTATATCTGACGAGCCTTCAGATTTTGATAAGCTCAGAATTACTTGTTTCAGATCTGGTGAGCTCAGATGTTCTTCAGATTTTGATAGGCTCAGAATTACTTGTTTCAGATCTGGTGAGCTCAGATGTTCTTCAGATTTTGATAGGCTCAGAATTACTTGTTTCAGATCTGGTGAGCTCAGATGTTCTTCAGATTTTGATAGGCTCAGAATTACTTGTTTCAGATCTGGTGAGCTCAGAAGTAATTCCTTCAGAAATTCTAAGGTTCAGATAATAACTTCAGAGTTTCACAGGCTCAGAATTACTTGCTTCAGATCTGGTGAGCTCAGAAGTAATTCCTTCAGAAATTCTAAGGTTCAGATAATAACTTCAGAGTTTCATAGGCTCAGAATTACTTGCTTCAGATCTGGTGAGCTCAGAAGTAATTCCTTCAGAAATTCTAGGGTTCTTTAGTACGCAAATTTTAACTTTTAATCCTGCACACTGAATTAAATTATTAGTACTCCAATTTAACCTTAAATACATTGTTATCATCAAAATCAATTAAGGAGATACAAAATCATAATTTTGTTCCAACAATCTCCCCCTTTTTGATGATGACAACTATATGTATTTAAAATCAATTGTTGTTGTTTTTATTTAACATCTTGACTTCAGGTTCTGAGGTTTGCAAGCTCCCCCTGAGTCTGATAAGCTTCAAAAGTTTATCAATGATAAATATAAAACAGTCTAAGAGTAATATTTAATGTCAAATATAATTTCATATATTCTACCTTCAGAATTAGAGGTTTGCAAGCTTTATTTCTTCAGATTGACAAATATAAGATATGGTTTGCAAGCGTATCTTATATTATATGAATTTATGTTGGACAAAATTTATTACTCCCCCTCATTAAAAGTTTAAAAGACTTTAATATAACTTAATAAGAGTAGAGTTCAGAAAATGTGATCTTTAGAGCTTCAGAAATAATTTCACTGCCATAGGAAATGAAATAATATTTTCTCCCCCTTTGTCATTATCAAAAACGGGTCAGTCAAAGCACAAGTTACAGGGTAGTAAATGCACACAGCAAACAACCACCAGCAGTAAATGCATTCAACGGTAAAAGGGAATTGTTAAGTACCATGGTGAAACAGGGAATTGTTTCAGAATGAAGACGAGTTTCTTCAAGATCTGAATCAGTTCCAGGAAAAGGTGGAGTGGTTTGAATGGATGAGGGGTTTGGTTCAGAAGTGGTTGGCTTAGGAGATGAAGTCTGAAGGGGTTCAGTTTGGGATTCAGCAGGGACTTCAGAATTTTGAACATTTGAGGGTTCAGATTGGTCTACGTCCATTGCTATTGGGGTAGACTCAGAATCTTTAATAGGAGATTTCTGAGGGGATTTAGGAGTGTCAGAAATGGTTATAGTGGAAGTTTCAAAATATTGAAAACGTGAGAAGTGATAGTGACTAGTGTGTAGTTAAGTGATTATAGTGGAAGTTTCAAAATATTGGGGAAACAAGATAGTGACGTAATGGGGGCTTGGCAGTTACTTTTAATAAAATCATCATTAGCTCTCCTTCATTACCCAGCGGTTACTAGACATGATGGGAAGTTACACAGATAAGTAGTGTTTTCAGAAGCCAGCTGTCAGTTAGAGAAACTGAGTGGTCAACTAACACTTAGAGTAGGTATCTGAGTCACAAGAAATCATATTTAATAATAAATAATTCTGATTGCTTCAGATGAGAGAGTGCTTCAGAACCTATATAATAGTTTCTGAGCCGTCCAAACTTCTGAGGCCCTTCAGAACCAGTTTATTCATTCAGAGTTAACAGCATTCAGAGATATCATTCAGAAATAAAAACCATGTTCAGATTTTTCTTGATAAAATCGAAACGATCAATAGCAAGAGGTTTGGTAAAGATATCAGCCCATTGATGCTCAGTATCAATGAATTGAATCTTAATTACTCCCTTCTGAACATAGTCTCTAATGAAGTGATGTTTGATCTCAATGTGTTTAGCTCTTGAATGCAAAATAGGATTCTTAGACAAACAGATAGCAGCAGTATTATCACAGAGAAGTGGTATACTACTTATCCTTATCTGATAGTCCTCCAACTGATGTTTCATCCAGAGCAATTGCGTGCAACACTTAGCAGCTGAGATGTACTCTGCTTCTGCTGTAGATAGAGCAATAGTTGCTTGTCTCTTACTAGCCCATGATATAAGGTTTTCACCTAGAAATTGACAGTTTCCACTAGTGGACTTCCTTTCAATTTTATCACCAGCATAGTCAGCATCACAGAATCCAATAAGCTGATAATCTAAGGATTTCTTATAAAGTAATCCAAGATTAGTGGTTCCTTTCAGATATCTAAAGATTCTCTTAACAGCAGTTAGATGAGACTCTCTAGGATCTGATTGAAATCTAGCACACAAGCATACACTGAACAAGATATCTGGTCTAGATGCAGTGAGATAAAGGAGGGAACCAATCATACCTCTGTATAATTTCTGATCTACTTTGCCTTCAGATTCTTCCTTCAGAAGACAGCTAGAGGGATGCATAAGAGTTGACATTGGTTTACAATCTTCAAGACCAAATTTCTTCAGTAAATCCTTTGTGTATTTGGTTTGATGCACATATACTCCTTCTTTTCTTTGATTGATTTGAATTCCCAAGAAGAATGTTAGTTCTCCCATCATACTCATTTCAAATTCATCCTGCATAAGCTTAGAGAAATTCTTGCAAAGAGAAGCATTAGTTGAACCAAAGATAATATCATCAACATAAATCTGAACAATCAAAATATCAGTTTTTAAGGTTTTTCTAAAGAGAGTGTTATCAACATGTCCTTTTTCAAAACCATTTTCTAGAAGAAATATACTTAACCTTTCATACCAAGCTCTTGGAGCTTGTTTCAAACCATACAGAGATTTCTTCAATTTGTAAACATGATCAGGACACTTTATATCTTCAAAGCCAGGAGGTTGTTTAACATAGACTTCTTCATAAATTACTCCATTCAGAAATGCACTCTTAACATCCATTTGAAATAGAGTGATGTCATGATTAACTGCATAGGACAAGAGAAGTCTAATTGCCTCAAGTCTTGCTACTGGTGCAAAGGTTTCAGTGAAATCTATGCCTTCTTGCTGACTATAACCTTGTGCAACCAGTCTAGCTTTATTTCTGACAACTTCTCCCTTTTCATTTGACTTGTTTCTGAATACCCATTTTGTTCCAATAATGTTCTTGTGTTTGGGTTTTGGTACCAGATCCCAAACATCATTTCTTTCAAATTGATTGAGTTCTTCTTGCATTGCAACAATCCACCCATCATCTGAGAGTGCTTCTTCTATGTTTGTGGGTTCAATTAATGAAATTAACCCAACTAGGGATTCATCCTCTTTGAAAGCAGATCTGGTCTTTCTTGGGCTATCCTTGTTACCAACAATTAGCTCTTCAGGATGAGATGATCTATACTTGAATTTACTCTTAGGTGGAGCAGGTGTCTGAGAGGGTTCAGTTTCTGAAGGGTCTTCAGTTTCAAGGCCTTCAGAGATATCTTCATTTTGAGTCTCAGATGGATATACAGCAATGGAGAGATCTTCACACTCAGAATTTGAGGAAACTTGAAATTCTGCAAAAGTCTCAGCTTGCTCTGACATTTTATCGTCAGGCTCTTTATCATCAAATCTAACATGTATAGATTCTTCAACTGTGTGAGTTTCAGAATTATACAATCTGTATGCTTTTGAGCGTTCAGAGTAGCCTATAAAGATACCCTTATAAGCTCTAGCATCAAATTTCTTTCGATAGACCTTGTTGTCTAGAATATAACAAGTACATCCAAACTGATGAAAATAAGAAATATTTGGTTTTCTTCCTTTGAACAGTTCATAAGCAGTTTTGTTCAGAATAGGTCTGATGTAGATTCTATTCTGAACATAGCAAGCAGTACTCACGGCTTCTGCCCACAAGAACTTAGCTAGGTTAGACTCAAGCATCATGGTACGAGCCATTTCTTGCAAAGATCTATTCTTTCTTTCTACAACACCATTCTGCTGTGGTGTTCTAGGAGAAGAGAATTCATGGATTACTCCATGCTCTGAGCAGAAAGATTCGAAAGAGTCATTTTCGAACTCTCCCCCATGGTCGCTTCTAACCTTCAGAATCCGAAGATCCTTTTCACTTTGTATTTGTGTGCAGAAGTCACTGAACACCACAAGTGCTTCACTCTTAGAACGTAGGAATTTCACCCAAGTCCATCTACTGAAATCATCAACCATGACCAATCCATATTTTTTACCATTGATAGAGGCTGTCGAAACAGGACCAAACAGATCAATGTGAAGCAATTCTAAGGGTCTGGAAGTAGAGACAATGTTTTTAGACTTGAATGAAGTCTTAGCAAATTTTCCTTTTTGACATGAGCCACAAAGTGCATCTGAGTGATAATCAATGTCAGGCAAACCACTAACAAGCTTTTGTTTGCTAAGCTTAGAGATCAACCTCCAGTTAGCATGACCAAGACGCTTGTGCCATAGCCATTTCTCATCACTCAGAGACAAAAGACATATAATCTTTTGGTCAACCAAATCAGAAAAGTTTACTTTATAAACATTGCCAACTCTCATTCCCTTGAATACTACAGATTTGTCAGAGTCTTTTGATACAGTACATGATTCCTTATTAAATGTAACAACACACCCATTGTCACAAAATTGACTAATGCTCAATAGATTGTGTTTAAGTCCATCAACTAACCAAACATCTTTAATGGAAAGAGAAGAATTACCAACTGTACCTGTACCAATGATCTTCCCTTTTTGTTTTCCTCCAAATCCCACAGAGCCTCCCTCTTTCAGAGTTAGGGTTTGGAACATATGCTTTTCTCCCGTCATATGTCGTGAGCAACCACTGTCCAGGTACCAGGGCTGCTGTTTTACCTTTCCTTGCATGAGCATCTGAAGCAAACATTATTTCAGATTTTGGTACCCATATTCTGATGGGTCCTTTAGAGTTAGTCTTCTGAATAGTATTCCTTCTTTGTTTTCTATGATCAACACAAGATCTAGAATTAATTAAGCTTTGACAAGAATGTTTAGGCTTAATTTGATTCTTGGATTTTGATCTGGAGTATATCACAGTTCCAAAGGTCAAGCAAGGATCTGAAGTAACTTTACCTTGATTTCTCAGAGGTTCAGATGACTTCTGAGCCTTAACTTGAGAACTTTTGGACTCAGAAATTTTAGGTTCAGAAGAACTTGGAACTTCTGAGTCTTTGGGTTCAGGTTCAGAACCTCCTTCAGAGTTGGATGCCTTCAGATCAAGTGTACCACTTTTAACAAAGGTAGAGAATAATTCAGGTGGAGTATCATCCTCACTATATGATTTCAGAGGTTTATCCCAGTTCTTAAACCGAGAATAACCAATGCCTTCACCATAGTTACGAGTCATATGATAAATCATGGAAGCCATTTTACTCCTATTGAAGGTACAACGAATAAATTCGTGAAGAGCATCTTCATGATCATCATTGAGCTTGTCTGCCAAGACATAGTTAGATTCAACATGACAAATACGAATGTTTAACGATTCATTTTCATCATAAAGAATCTTGGCATCCTTTTTCAATGATTCATGAACATTCTTCAGAATTTTGTGTTGACTTACTATACGAGAGTAATGTTTCACGGCAATCTTAAGAGAATCAATTAATTCAGATTTAGTCATGTTAGAGTATACCTCATTTTCATCATCTGAGTCATCTTCAGAATCTCTATCAGAGTTGTTACCTTCAGAAGTTCTTGCCATTAAAGCCAGATTGCCTTCTTCATCATCTTCTCCTTCAGAGTCATTCTCAATGGTCTCCCAAGTGGCTAACAAACTCTTCCTTACCTTTTCTTTGTACTTTTCTTTCCCAAAGCTCTTATTCTTTCCTTTGTCCTTGGATGACATTTCTGGACAGTCCGCAATGAAGTGTCCAGATTTCTTGCAGTTATAGCAGTTGTTCAGTTCTTCCTTTTTGTCCTTTGAAAAGGAACTTCTTGAGTTGTTTCCTTTGTTTGGAAACCTTTTGTATTTCTTGTTCCATTTCTGAAACCTTCTAACCATTAGTGCCATTTCTTCATTCTCAGAATTTTCATCCATCATATCATCAGAAGTTTCTTCCTCTTGTTCAGACACTTTGATCTTTGCAGCTTTTGAGGAAGTCTGAACAGAGCTTAGAGCCAAGGACTTCATCTTCTTGACAGGTTCATCTGACATAAGTTCTAGCTCATGACTTCTGAGTGAGCTTATTAAATCTTCAAGAGTCACATTGTCCAAATCCTTGGATTCCTGAAAAGCTGTAACTTTTGGTCTCCATTTGGAAGGTAAGCTCCTCAGAATTTTCTTCACGTGATCAGATGCAGTGTAGCTTTTCTTCAGAACTTGAAGACCAGAGACAAGGGTTTGAAACCTTGAATACATGGTTTCAATATCTTCATCTTCCTTCATTCTGAACAGCTCATATTGATGAACTAATAAGTTTGCCTTAGCTTCTTTGACTTGCTTATTTCCTTCATAGGTGGAACATAGAGAGTCCCAGATAGTTTTGGCACATGACTTGTTGGATATTTTTAAATACTCAGCATGAGATATTGCACCAATAAGCATATTCTTAACAGTATGATGCTTCTTATACTGTTTCTTCTTTTCAGCATCAAAGAACTTTCTGTAGGTATTTCTTACAACACCTTCATCATCCATGTGTTCAAAATGTATACCATCTTCAATGATATCCCATAACTCATCATCGGTCCCAATGATGTAACTATACATCTTGGTTTTCCAGAAAGGAAAAGTAGTAGGATCACTGTTGAAGTAAGGTGGTTTGTCTCTGTGATTATCACTGTTCCTTTCCCTATCATAGTTGTGAGGAGGTGGAACAGCAGAGTGATCAGGTCCAGAGGAAGCAGAAGGAGAGGTAACACCAGACATGTTTTTCAACTAAGTACCCCTAGATCTTTTACTGTTTCACTGTTAACTGAAGAGCAACAGACCGGAGCTCTGATACCAATTGAAGGTTGAAAAACACACAAGAAGGGGGGGGGGGTTGAATTGTGTGAGACTTTTTCTAAGTTAAAACAAATTGCAGCGGATAAGGTATAACACACACAATATATGAGGATAGGGTTAGAGAGAGATGCTCAGAATTTTTATACTGGTTCCTCCCACTAACAGGAGTAGTCCAGTCCTCTTGTCCTTCACGAGAGATTTCACTATAATCACTCAGATTACAAATGCTCAAGCACTAAGCAAGAGACTTCAAACTGCTCAAGCACAAAGCAAGAGACTTCTAACTGCTCAAGCACAAAGCAAGAGACTTCCAATGCTCAAGCACAAAGCAAGAGACTTCCAATGCTCAAGCACAAAGCAAGAGACTTCCAATGCTCAAGCACAAAGCAAGAGACTTCCAATGCTCAAGCACAAAGCAAGAGACTTCCAATGCTCAAGCACAAAGCAAGAGACTTCCAATGCTCAAGCACAAAGCAAGAGACTTCCAATGCTCAAGCACAAAGCAAGAGACTTCCAATGCTCAAGCACAAAGCAAGAGACTTCTAACTGGTTTTAATGTTAATAAAGATAAGAGATTAACACTTGATATACAATCAGAGGTGTTTACAAAATACAACTCAGTTACAAGACTAACTTAGAAAATTATCACAAAGTTTCTAAGTGTTTGATAGCTTCAGAATTTGACAGAGTTTCAGCACGTTCAGAAGCTTAAGTCTTCATTACATTTCTTCACAAATCTTCTTCCTTTTATAGATGATAAAATGAACGTTGAAGATTATAGCCGTTTGAAGAATTGAGACGCTCCTTTGTATAGATCAGTGAGCTTATTAGCTGTTCTGATTTGCAGTAGCTTAGGAGCTTAACGTTTACTACAAAATGAGAGATTCCTTTTGGCTTTTGATATTTGAACCTTGGTGAAAGCCAAATAAGGAAATAATCGTTTCTGAAGCCTGACTTGAAAAGGACCTTTCCATGGTCAAACCTTTTCATTCTTGGTTTCTGCGTTTGGACTTAGTCAGGCACAGTCTTCAATAAAATTGTACTCTCAAATGTAGCTTAACACTTATATCTGACGAGCCTTCAGATTTTGATAAGCTCAGAATTACTTGTTTCAGATCTGGTGAGCTCAGATGTTCTTCAGATTTTGATAGGCTCAGAATTACTTGTTTCAGATCTGGTGAGCTCAGATGTTCTTCAGATTTTGATAGGCTCATAATTACTTGTTTCAGATCTGGTGAGCTCAGATGTTCTTCAGATTTTGATAGGCTCAGAATTACTTGTTTCAGATCTGGTGAGCTCAGAAGTAATTCCTTCAGAAATTCTAAGGTTCAGATAATAACTTCAGAGTTTCACAGGCTCAGAATTACTTGCTTCAGATCTGGTGAGCTCAGAAGTAATTCCTTCAGAAATTCTAAGGTTCAGATAATAACTTCAGAGTTTCATAGGCTCAGAATTACTTGCTTCAGATCTGGTGAGCTCAGAAGTAATTCCTTCAGAAATTCTAGGGTTCTTTAGTACGCAAATTTTAACTTTTAATCCTGCACACTGAATTAAATTATTAGTACTCCAATTTAACCTTAAATACATTGTTATCATCAAAATCAATTAAGGAGATACAAAATCATAATTTTGTTCCAACAATCTCCCCCTTTTTGATGATGACAACTATATGTATTTAAAATCAATTGTTGTTGTTTTTATTTAACATCTTGACTTCAGGTTCTGAGGTTTGCAAGCTCCCCCTGAGTCTGATAAGCTTCAAAAGTTTATCAATGATAAATATAAAACAGTCTAAGAGTAATATTTAATGTCAAATATAATTTCATATATTCTACCTTCAGAATTAGAGGTTTGCAAGCTTTATTTCTTCAGATTGACAAATATAAGATATGGTTTGCAAGCGTATCTTATATTATATGAATTTATGTTGGACAAAATTTATTACTCCCCCTCATTAAAAGTTTAAAAGACTTTAATATAACTTAATAAGAGTAGAGTTCAGAAAATGTGATCTTTAGAGCTTCAGAAATAATTTCACTGCCATAGGAAATGAAATAATATTTTCTCCCCCTTTGTCATTATCAAAAACGGGTCAGTCAAAGCACAAGTTACAGGGTAGTAAATGCACACAGCAAACAACCACCAGCAGTAAATGCATTCAACGGTAAAAGGGAATTGTTAAGTACCATGGTGAAACAGGGAATTGTTTCAGAATGAAGACGAGTTTCTTCAAGATCTGAATCAGTTCCAGGAAAAGGTGGAGTGGTTTGAATGGATGAGGGGTTTGGTTCAGAAGTGGTTGGCTTAGGAGATGAAGTCTGAAGGGGTTCAGTTTGGGATTCAGCAGGGACTTCAGAATTTTGAACATTTGAGGGTTCAGATTGGTCTACGTCCATTGCTATTGGGGTAGACTCAGAATCTTTAATAGGAGATTTCTGAGGGGATTTAGGAGTGTCAGAAATGGTTATAGTGGAAGTTTCAAAATATTGAAAACGTGAGAAGTGATAGTGACTAGTGTGTAGTTAAGTGATTATAGTGGAAGTTTCAAAATATTGGGGAAACAAGATAGTGACGTAATGGGGGCTTGGCAGTTACTTTTAATAAAATCATCATTAGCTCTCCTTCATTACCCAGCGGTTACTAGACATGATGGGAAGTTACACAGATAAGTAGTGTTTTCAGAAGCCAGCTGTCAGTTAGAGAAACTGAGTGGTCAACTAACACTTAGAGTAGGTATCTGAGTCACAAGAAATCATATTTAATAATAAATAATTCTGATTGCTTCAGATGAGAGAGTGCTTCAGAACCTATATAATAGTTTCTGAGCCGTCCAAACTTCTGAGGCCCTTCAGAACCAGTTTATTCATTCAGAGTTAACAGCATTCAGAGATATCATTCAGAAATAAAAACCATGTTTAGATTTTTCTTGATAAAATCGAAACGATCAATAGCAAGAGGTTTGGTAAAGATATCAGCCCATTGATGCTCAGTATCAATGAATTGAATCTTAATTACTCCCTTCTGAACATAGTCTCTAATGAAGTGATGTTTGATCTCAATGTGTTTAGCTCTTGAATGCAAAATAGGATTCTTAGACAAACAGATAGCAGCAGTATTATCACAGAGAAGTGGTATACTACTTATCCTTATCTGATAGTCCTCCAACTGATGTTTCATCCAGAGCAATTGCGTGCAACACTTAGCAGCTGAGATGTACTCTGCTTCTGCTGTAGATAGAGCAATAGTTGCTTGTCTCTTACTAGCCCATGATATAAGGTTTTCACCTAGAAATTGACAGTTTCCACTAGTGGACTTCCTTTCAATTTTATCACCAGCATAGTCAGCATCACAGAATCCAATAAGCTGATAATCTAAGGATTTCTTATAAAGTAATCCAAGATTAGTGGTTCCTTTCAGATATCTAAAGATTCTCTTAACAGCAGTTAGATGAGACTCTCTAGGATCTGATTGAAATCTAGCACACAAGCATACACTGAACAAGATATCTGGTCTAGATGCAGTGAGATAAAGGAGGGAACCAATCATACCTCTGTATAATTTCTGATCTACTTTGCCTTCAGATTCTTCCTTCAGAAGACAGCTAGAGGGATGCATAAGAGTTGACATTGGTTTACAATCTTCAAGACCAAATTTCTTCAGTAAATCCTTTGTGTATTTGGTTTGATGCACATATACTCCTTCTTTTCTTTGATTGATTTGAATTCCCAAGAAGAATGTTAGTTCTCCCATCATACTCATTTCAAATTCATCCTGCATAAGCTTAGAGAAATTCTTGCAAAGAGAAGCATTAGTTGAACCAAAGATAATATCATCAACATAAATCTGAACAATCAAAATATCAGTTTTTAAGGTTTTTCTAAAGAGAGTGTTATCAACATGTCCTTTTTCAAAACCATTTTCTAGAAGAAATATACTTAACCTTTCATACCAAGCTCTTGGAGCTTGTTTCAAACCATACAGAGATTTCTTCAATTTGTAAACATGATCAGGACACTTTATATCTTCAAAGCCAGGAGGTTGTTTAACATAGACTTCTTCATAAATTACTCCATTCAGAAATGCACTCTTAACATCCATTTGAAATAGAGTGATGTCATGATTAACTGCATAGGACAAGAGAAGTCTAATTGCCTCAAGTCTTGCTACTGGTGCAAAGGTTTCAGTGAAATCTATGCCTTCTTGCTGACTATAACCTTGTGCAACCAGTCTAGCTTTATTTCTGACAACTTCTCCCTTTTCATTTGACTTGTTTCTGAATACCCATTTTGTTCCAATAATGTTCTTGTGTTTGGGTTTTGGTACCAGATCCCAAACATCATTTCTTTCAAATTGATTGAGTTCTTCTTGCATTGCAACAATCCACCCATCATCTGAGAGTGCTTCTTCTATGTTTGTGGGTTCAATTAATGAAATTAACCCAACTAGGGATTCATCCTCTTTGAAAGCAGATCTGGTCTTTCTTGGGCTATCCTTGTTACCAACAATTAGCTCTTCAGGATGAGATGATCTATACTTGAATTTACTCTTAGGTGGAGCAGGTGTCTGAGAGGGTTCAGTTTCTGAAGGGTCTTCAGTTTCAAGGCCTTCAGAGATATCTTCATTTTGAGTCTCAGATGGATATACAGCAATGGAGAGATCTTCACACTCAGAATTTGAGGAAACTTGAAATTCTGCAAAAGTCTCAGCTTGCTCTGACATTTTATCGTCAGGCTCTTTATCATCAAATCTAACATGTATAGATTCTTCAACTGTGTGAGTTTCAGAATTATACAATCTGTATGCTTTTGAGCGTTCAGAGTAGCCTATAAAGATACCCTTATAAGCTCTAGCATCAAATTTCTTTCGATAGACCTTGTTGTCTAGAATATAACAAGTACATCCAAACTGATGAAAATAAGAAATATTTGGTTTTCTTCCTTTGAACAGTTCATAAGCAGTTTTGTTCAGAATAGGTCTGATGTAGATTCTATTCTGAACATAGCAAGCAGTACTCACGGCTTCTGCCCACAAGAACTTAGCTAGGTTAGACTCAAGCATCATGGTACGAGCCATTTCTTGCAAAGATCTATTCTTTCTTTCTACAACACCATTCTGCTGTGGTGTTCTAGGAGAAGAGAATTCATGGATTACTCCATGCTCTGAGCAGAAAGATTCGAAAGAGTCATTTTCGAACTCTCCCCCATGGTCGCTTCTAACCTTCAGAATCCGAAGATCCTTTTCACTTTGTATTTGTGTGCAGAAGTCACTGAACACCACAAGTGCTTCACTCTTAGAACGTAGGAATTTCACCCAAGTCCATCTACTGAAATCATCAACCATGACCAATCCATATTTTTTACCATTGATAGAGGCTGTCGAAACAGGACCAAACAGATCAATGTGAAGCAATTCTAAGGGTCTGGAAGTAGAGACAATGTTTTTAGACTTGAATGAAGTCTTAGCAAATTTTCCTTTTTGACATGAGCCACAAAGTGCATCTGAGTGATAATCAATGTCAGGCAAACCACTAACAAGCTTTTGTTTGCTAAGCTTAGAGATCAACCTCCAGTTAGCATGACCAAGACGCTTGTGCCATAGCCATTTCTCATCACTCAGAGACAAAAGACATATAATCTTTTGGTCAACCAAATCAGAAAAGTTTACTTTATAAACATTGCCAACTCTCATTCCCTTGAATACTACAGATTTGTCAGAGTCTTTTGATACGGTACATGATTCCTTATTAAATGTAACAACACACCCATTGTCACAAAATTGACTAATGCTCAATAGATTGTGTTTAAGTCCATCAACTAACCAAACATCTTTAATGGAAAGAGAAGAATTACCAACTGTACCTGTACCAATGATCTTCCCTTTTTGTTTTCCTCCAAATCCCACAGAGCCTCCCTCTTTCAGAGTTAGGGTTTGGAACATATGCTTTTCTCCCGTCATATGTCGTGAGCAACCACTGTCCAGGTACCAGGGCTGCTGTTTTACCTTTCCTTGCATGAGCATCTGAAGCAAACATTATTTCAGATTTTGGTACCCATATTCTGATGGGTCCTTTAGAGTTAGTCTTCTGAATAGTATTCCTTCTTTGTTTTCTATGATCAACACAAGATCTAGAATTAATTAAGCTTTGACAAGAATGTTTAGGCTTAATTTGATTCTTGGATTTTGATCTGGAGTATATCACAGTTCCAAAGGTCAAGCAAGGATCTGAAGTAACTTTACCTTGATTTCTCAGAGGTTCAGATGACTTCTGAGCCTTAACTTGAGAACTTTTGGACTCAGAAATTTTAGGTTCAGAAGAACTTGGAACTTCTGAGTCTTTGGGTTCAGGTTCAGAACCTCCTTCAGAGTTGGATGCCTTCAGATCAAGTGTACCACTTTTAACAAAGGTAGAGAATAATTCAGGTGGAGTATCATCCTCACTATATGATTTCAGAGGTTTATCCCAGTTCTTAAACCGAGAATAACCAATGCCTTCACCATAGTTACGAGTCATATGATAAATCATGGAAGCCATTTTACTCCTATTGAAGGTACAACGAATAAATTCGTGAAGAGCATCTTCATGATCATCATTGAGCTTGTCTGCCAAGACATAGTTAGATTCAACATGACAAATACGAATGTTTAACGATTCATTTTCATCATAAAGAATCTTGGCATCCTTTTTCAATGATTCATGAACATTCTTCAGAATTTTGTGTTGACTTACTATACGAGAGTAATGTTTCACGGCAATCTTAAGAGAATCAATTAATTCAGATTTAGTCATGTTAGAGTATACCTCATTTTCATCATCTGAGTCATCTTCAGAATCTCTATCAGAGTTGTTACCTTCAGAAGTTCTTGCCATTAAAGCCAGATTGCCTTCTTCATCATCTTCTCCTTCAGAGTCATTCTCAATGGTCTCCCAAGTGGCTAACAAACTCTTCCTTACCTTTTCTTTGTACTTTTCTTTCCCAAAGCTCTTATTCTTTCCTTTGTCCTTGGATGACATTTCTGGACAGTCCGCAATGAAGTGTCCAGATTTCTTGCAGTTATAGCAGTTGTTCAGTTCTTCCTTTTTGTCCTTTGAAAAGGAACTTCTTGAGTTGTTTCCTTTGTTTGGAAACCTTTTGTATTTCTTGTTCCATTTCTGAAACCTTCTAACCATTAGTGCCATTTCTTCATTCTCAGAATTTTCATCCATCATATCATCAGAAGTTTCTTCCTCTTGTTCAGACACTTTGATCTTTGCAGCTTTTGAGGAAGTCTGAACAGAGCTTAGAGCCAAGGACTTCATCTTCTTGACAGGTTCATCTGACATAAGTTCTAGCTCATGACTTCTGAGTGAGCTTATTAAATCTTCAAGAGTCACATTGTCCAAATCCTTGGATTCCTGAAAAGCTGTAACTTTTGGTCTCCATTTGGAAGGTAAGCTCCTCAGAATTTTCTTCACGTGATCAGATGCAGTGTAGCTTTTCTTCAGAACTTGAAGACCAGAGACAAGGGTTTGAAACCTTGAATACATGGTTTCAATATCTTCATCTTCCTTCATTCTGAACAGCTCATATTGATGAACTAATAAGTTTGCCTTAGCTTCTTTGACTTGCTTATTTCCTTCATAGGTGGAACATAGAGAGTCCCAGATAGTTTTGGCACATGACTTGTTGGATATTTTTAAATACTCAGCATGAGATATTGCACCAATAAGCATATTCTTAACAGTATGATGCTTCTTATACTGTTTCTTCTTTTCAGCATCAAAGAACTTTCTGTAGGTATTTCTTACAACACCTTCATCATCCATGTGTTCAAAATGTATACCATCTTCAATGATATCCCATAACTCATCATCGGTCCCAATGATGTAACTATACATCTTGGTTTTCCAGAAAGGAAAAGTAGTAGGATCACTGTTGAAGTAAGGTGGTTTGTCTCTGTGATTATCACTGTTCCTTTCCCTATCATAGTTGTGAGGAGGTGGAACAGCAGAGTGATCAGGTCCAGAGGAAGCAGAAGGAGAGGTAACACCAGACATGTTTTTCAACTAAGTACCCCTAGATCTTTTACTGTTTCACTGTTAAGTGAAGAGCAACAGACCGGAGCTCTGATACCAATTGAAGGTTGAAAAACACACAAGAAGGGGGGGGGGTTGAATTGTGTGAGACTTTTTCTAAGTTAAAACAAATTGCAGCGGATAAGGTATAACACACACAATATATGAGGATAGGGTTAGAGAGAGATGCTCAGAATTTTTATACTGGTTCCTCCCACTAACAGGAGTAGTCCAGTCCTCTTGTCCTTCACAAGAGATTTCACTATAATCACTCAGATTACAAATGCTCAAGCACTAAGCAAGAGACTTCAAACTGCTCAAGCACAAAGCAAGAGACTTCTAACTGCTCAAGCACAAAGCAAGAGACTTCCAATGCTCAAGCACAAAGCAAGAGACTTCCAATGCTCAAGCACAAAGCAAGAGACTTCCAATGCTCAAGCACAAAGCAAGAGACTTCCAATGCTCAAGCACAAAGCAAGAGACTTCCAATGCTCAAGCACAAAGCAAGAGACTTCCAATGCTCAAGCACAAAGCAAGAGACTTCCAATGCTCAAGCACAAAGCAAGAGACTTCCAATGCTCAAGCACAAAGCAAGAGACTTCTAACTGGTTTTAATGTTAATAAAGATAAGAGATTAACACTTGATATACAATCAGAGGTGTTTACAAAATACAACTCAGTTACAAGACTAACTTAGAAAATTATCACAAAGTTTCTAAGTGTTTGATAGCTTCAGAATTTGACAGAGTTTCAGCACGTTCAGAAGCTTAAGTCTTCATTACATTTCTTCACAAATCTTCTTCCTTTTATAGATGATAAAATGAACGTTGAAGATTATAGCCGTTTGAAGAATTGAGACGCTCCTTTGTATAGATCAGTGAGCTTATTAGCTGTTCTGATTTGCAGTAGCTTAGGAGCTTAACGTTTACTACAAAATGAGAGATTCCTTTTGGCTTTTGATATTTGAACCTTGGTGAAAGCCAAATAAGGAAATAATCGTTTCTGAAGCCTGACTTGAAAAGGACCTTTCCATGGTCAAACCTTTTCATTCTTGGTTTCTGCGTTTGGACTTAGTCAGGCACAGTCTTCAATAAAATTGTACTCTCAAATGTAGCTTAACACTTATATCTGACGAGCCTTCAGATTTTGATAAGCTCAGAATTACTTGTTTCAGATCTGGTGAGCTCAGATGTTCTTCAGATTTTGATAGGCTCAGAATTACTTGTTTCAGATCTGGTGAGCTCAGATGTTCTTCAGATTTTGATAGGCTCATAATTACTTGTTTCAGATCTGGTGAGCTCAGATGTTCTTCAGATTTTGATAGGCTCAGAATTACTTGTTTCAGATCTGGTGAGCTCAGAAGTAATTCCTTCAGAAATTCTAAGGTTCAGATAATAACTTCAGAGTTTCACAGGCTCAGAATTACTTGCTTCAGATCTGGTGAGCTCAGAAGTAATTCCTTCAGAAATTCTAAGGTTCAGATAATAACTTCAGAGTTTCATAGGCTCAGAATTACTTGCTTCAGATCTGGTGAGCTCAGAAGTAATTCCTTCAGAAATTCTAGGGTTCTTTAGTACGCAAATTTTAACTTTTAATCCTGCACACTGAATTAAATTATTAGTACTCCAATTTAACCTTAAATACATTGTTATCATCAAAATCAATTAAGGAGATACAAAATCATAATTTTGTTCCAACAATCTCCCCCTTTTTGATGATGACAACTATATGTATTTAAAATCAATTGTTGTTGTTTTTATTTAACATCTTGACTTCAGGTTCTGAGGTTTGCAAGCTCCCCCTGAGTCTGATAAGCTTCAAAAGTTTATCAATGATAAATATAAAACAGTCTAAGAGTAATATTTAATGTCAAATATAATTTCATATATTCTACCTTCAGAATTAGAGGTTTGCAAGCTTTATTTCTTCAGATTGACAAATATAAGATATGGTTTGCAAGCGTATCTTATATTATATGAATTTATGTTGGACAAAATTTATTACTCCCCCTCATTAAAAGTTTAAAAGACTTTAATATAACTTAATAAGAGTAGAGTTCAGAAAATGTGATCTTTAGAGCTTCAGAAATAATTTCACTGCCATAGGAAATGAAATAATATTTTCTCCCCCTTTGTCATTATCAAAAACGGGTCAGTCAAAGCACAAGTTACAGGGTAGTAAATGCACACAGCAAACAACCACCAGCAGTAAATGCATTCAACGGTAAAAGGGAATTGTTAAGTACCATGGTGAAACAGGGAATTGTTTCAGAATGAAGACGAGTTTCTTCAAGATCTGAATCAGTTCCAGGAAAAGGTGGAGTGGTTTGAATGGATGAGGGGTTTGGTTCAGAAGTGGTTGGCTTAGGAGATGAAGTCTGAAGGGGTTCAGTTTGGGATTCAGCAGGGACTTCAGAATTTTGAACATTTGAGGGTTCAGATTGGTCTACGTCCATTGCTATTGGGGTAGACTCAGAATCTTTAATAGGAGATTTCTGAGGGGATTTAGGAGTGTCAGAAATGGTTATAGTGGAAGTTTCAAAATATTGAAAACGTGAGAAGTGATAGTGACTAGTGTGTAGTTAAGTGATTATAGTGGAAGTTTCAAAATATTGGGGAAACAAGATAGTGACGTAATGGGGGCTTGGCAGTTACTTTTAATAAAATCATCATTAGCTCTCCTTCATTACCCAGCGGTTACTAGACATGATGGGAAGTTACACAGATAAGTAGTGTTTTCAGAAGCCAGCTGTCAGTTAGAGAAACTGAGTGGTCAACTAACACTTAGAGTAGGTATCTGAGTCACAAGAAATCATATTTAATAATAAATAATTCTGATTGCTTCAGATGAGAGAGTGCTTCAGAACCTATATAATAGTTTCTGAGCCGTCCAAACTTCTGAGGCCCTTCAGAACCAGTTTATTCATTCAGAGTTAACAGCATTCAGAGATATCATTCAGAAATAAAAACCATGTTTAGATTTTTCTTGATAAAATCGAAACGATCAATAGCAAGAGGTTTGGTAAAGATATCAGCCCATTGATGCTCAGTATCAATGAATTGAATCTTAATTACTCCCTTCTGAACATAGTCTCTAATGAAGTGATGTTTGATCTCAATGTGTTTAGCTCTTGAATGCAAAATAGGATTCTTAGACAAACAGATAGCAGCAGTATTATCACAGAGAAGTGGTATACTACTTATCCTTATCTGATAGTCCTCCAACTGATGTTTCATCCAGAGCAATTGCGTGCAACACTTAGCAGCTGAGATGTACTCTGCTTCTGCTGTAGATAGAGCAATAGTTGCTTGTCTCTTACTAGCCCATGATATAAGGTTTTCACCTAGAAATTGACAGTTTCCACTAGTGGACTTCCTTTCAATTTTATCACCAGCATAGTCAGCATCACAGAATCCAATAAGCTGATAATCTAAGGATTTCTTATAAAGTAATCCAAGATTAGTGGTTCCTTTCAGATATCTAAAGATTCTCTTAACAGCAGTTAGATGAGACTCTCTAGGATCTGATTGAAATCTAGCACACAAGCATACACTGAACAAGATATCTGGTCTAGATGCAGTGAGATAAAGGAGGGAACCAATCATACCTCTGTATAATTTCTGATCTACTTTGCCTTCAGATTCTTCCTTCAGAAGACAGCTAGAGGGATGCATAAGAGTTGACATTGGTTTACAATCTTCAAGACCAAATTTCTTCAGTAAATCCTTTGTGTATTTGGTTTGATGCACATATACTCCTTCTTTTCTTTGATTGATTTGAATTCCCAAGAAGAATGTTAGTTCTCCCATCATACTCATTTCAAATTCATCCTGCATAAGCTTAGAGAAATTCTTGCAAAGAGAAGCATTAGTTGAACCAAAGATAATATCATCAACATAAATCTGAACAATCAAAATATCAGTTTTTAAGGTTTTTCTAAAGAGAGTGTTATCAACATGTCCTTTTTCAAAACCATTTTCTAGAAGAAATATACTTAACCTTTCATACCAAGCTCTTGGAGCTTGTTTCAAACCATACAGAGATTTCTTCAATTTGTAAACATGATCAGGACACTTTATATCTTCAAAGCCAGGAGGTTGTTTAACATAGACTTCTTCATAAATTACTCCATTCAGAAATGCACTCTTAACATCCATTTGAAATAGAGTGATGTCATGATTAACTGCATAGGACAAGAGAAGTCTAATTGCCTCAAGTCTTGCTACTGGTGCAAAGGTTTCAGTGAAATCTATGCCTTCTTGCTGACTATAACCTTGTGCAACCAGTCTAGCTTTATTTCTGACAACTTCTCCCTTTTCATTTGACTTGTTTCTGAATACCCATTTTGTTCCAATAATGTTCTTGTGTTTGGGTTTTGGTACCAGATCCCAAACATCATTTCTTTCAAATTGATTGAGTTCTTCTTGCATTGCAACAATCCACCCATCATCTGAGAGTGCTTCTTCTATGTTTGTGGGTTCAATTAATGAAATTAACCCAACTAGGGATTCATCCTCTTTGAAAGCAGATCTGGTCTTTCTTGGGCTATCCTTGTTACCAACAATTAGCTCTTCAGGATGAGATGATCTATACTTGAATTTACTCTTAGGTGGAGCAGGTGTCTGAGAGGGTTCAGTTTCTGAAGGGTCTTCAGTTTCAAGGCCTTCAGAGATATCTTCATTTTGAGTCTCAGATGGATATACAGCAATGGAGAGATCTTCACACTCAGAATTTGAGGAAACTTGAAATTCTGCAAAAGTCTCAGCTTGCTCTGACATTTTATCGTCAGGCTCTTTATCATCAAATCTAACATGTATAGATTCTTCAACTGTGTGAGTTTCAGAATTATACAATCTGTATGCTTTTGAGCGTTCAGAGTAGCCTATAAAGATACCCTTATAAGCTCTAGCATCAAATTTCTTTCGATAGACCTTGTTGTCTAGAATATAACAAGTACATCCAAACTGATGAAAATAAGAAATATTTGGTTTTCTTCCTTTGAACAGTTCATAAGCAGTTTTGTTCAGAATAGGTCTGATGTAGATTCTATTCTGAACATAGCAAGCAGTACTCACGGCTTCTGCCCACAAGAACTTAGCTAGGTTAGACTCAAGCATCATGGTACGAGCCATTTCTTGCAAAGATCTATTCTTTCTTTCTACAACACCATTCTGCTGTGGTGTTCTAGGAGAAGAGAATTCATGGATTACTCCATGCTCTGAGCAGAAAGATTCGAAAGAGTCATTTTCGAACTCTCCCCCATGGTCGCTTCTAACCTTCAGAATCCGAAGATCCTTTTCACTTTGTATTTGTGTGCAGAAGTCACTGAACACCACAAGTGCTTCACTCTTAGAACGTAGGAATTTCACCCAAGTCCATCTACTGAAATCATCAACCATGACCAATCCATATTTTTTACCATTGATAGAGGCTGTCGAAACAGGACCAAACAGATCAATGTGAAGCAATTCTAAGGGTCTGGAAGTAGAGACAATGTTTTTAGACTTGAATGAAGTCTTAGCAAATTTTCCTTTTTGACATGAGCCACAAAGTGCATCTGAGTGATAATCAATGTCAGGCAAACCACTAACAAGCTTTTGTTTGCTAAGCTTAGAGATCAACCTCCAGTTAGCATGACCAAGACGCTTGTGCCATAGCCATTTCTCATCACTCAGAGACAAAAGACATATAATCTTTTGGTCAACCAAATCAGAAAAGTTTACTTTATAAACATTGCCAACTCTCATTCCCTTGAATACTACAGATTTGTCAGAGTCTTTTGATACGGTACATGATTCCTTATTAAATGTAACAACACACCCATTGTCACAAAATTGACTAATGCTCAATAGATTGTGTTTAAGTCCATCAACTAACCAAACATCTTTAATGGAAAGAGAAGAATTACCAACTGTACCTGTACCAATGATCTTCCCTTTTTGTTTTCCTCCAAATCCCACAGAGCCTCCCTCTTTCAGAGTTAGGGTTTGGAACATATGCTTTTCTCCCGTCATATGTCGTGAGCAACCACTGTCCAGGTACCAGGGCTGCTGTTTTACCTTTCCTTGCATGAGCATCTGAAGCAAACATTATTTCAGATTTTGGTACCCATATTCTGATGGGTCCTTTAGAGTTAGTCTTCTGAATAGTATTCCTTCTTTGTTTTCTATGATCAACACAAGATCTAGAATTAATTAAGCTTTGACAAGAATGTTTAGGCTTAATTTGATTCTTGGATTTTGATCTGGAGTATATCACAGTTCCAAAGGTCAAGCAAGGATCTGAAGTAACTTTACCTTGATTTCTCAGAGGTTCAGATGACTTCTGAGCCTTAACTTGAGAACTTTTGGACTCAGAAATTTTAGGTTCAGAAGAACTTGGAACTTCTGAGTCTTTGGGTTCAGGTTCAGAACCTCCTTCAGAGTTGGATGCCTTCAGATCAAGTGTACCACTTTTAACAAAGGTAGAGAATAATTCAGGTGGAGTATCATCCTCACTATATGATTTCAGAGGTTTATCCCAGTTCTTAAACCGAGAATAACCAATGCCTTCACCATAGTTACGAGTCATATGATAAATCATGGAAGCCATTTTACTCCTATTGAAGGTACAACGAATAAATTCGTGAAGAGCATCTTCATGATCATCATTGAGCTTGTCTGCCAAGACATAGTTAGATTCAACATGACAAATACGAATGTTTAACGATTCATTTTCATCATAAAGAATCTTGGCATCCTTTTTCAATGATTCATGAACATTCTTCAGAATTTTGTGTTGACTTACTATACGAGAGTAATGTTTCACGGCAATCTTAAGAGAATCAATTAATTCAGATTTAGTCATGTTAGAGTATACCTCATTTTCATCATCTGAGTCATCTTCAGAATCTCTATCAGAGTTGTTACCTTCAGAAGTTCTTGCCATTAAAGCCAGATTGCCTTCTTCATCATCTTCTCCTTCAGAGTCATTCTCAATGGTCTCCCAAGTGGCTAACAAACTCTTCCTTACCTTTTCTTTGTACTTTTCTTTCCCAAAGCTCTTATTCTTTCCTTTGTCCTTGGATGACATTTCTGGACAGTCCGCAATGAAGTGTCCAGATTTCTTGCAGTTATAGCAGTTGTTCAGTTCTTCCTTTTTGTCCTTTGAAAAGGAACTTCTTGAGTTGTTTCCTTTGTTTGGAAACCTTTTGTATTTCTTGTTCCATTTCTGAAACCTTCTAACCATTAGTGCCATTTCTTCATTCTCAGAATTTTCATCCATCATATCATCAGAAGTTTCTTCCTCTTGTTCAGACACTTTGATCTTTGCAGCTTTTGAGGAAGTCTGAACAGAGCTTAGAGCCAAGGACTTCATCTTCTTGACAGGTTCATCTGACATAAGTTCTAGCTCATGACTTCTGAGTGAGCTTATTAAATCTTCAAGAGTCACATTGTCCAAATCCTTGGATTCCTGAAAAGCTGTAACTTTTGGTCTCCATTTGGAAGGTAAGCTCCTCAGAATTTTCTTCACGTGATCAGATGCAGTGTAGCTTTTCTTCAGAACTTGAAGACCAGAGACAAGGGTTTGAAACCTTGAATACATGGTTTCAATATCTTCATCTTCCTTCATTCTGAACAGCTCATATTGATGAACTAATAAGTTTGCCTTAGCTTCTTTGACTTGCTTATTTCCTTCATAGGTGGAACATAGAGAGTCCCAGATAGTTTTGGCACATGACTTGTTGGATATTTTTAAATACTCAGCATGAGATATTGCACCAATAAGCATATTCTTAACAGTATGATGCTTCTTATACTGTTTCTTCTTTTCAGCATCAAAGAACTTTCTGTAGGTATTTCTTACAACACCTTCATCATCCATGTGTTCAAAATGTATACCATCTTCAATGATATCCCATAACTCATCATCGGTCCCAATGATGTAACTATACATCTTGGTTTTCCAGAAAGGAAAAGTAGTAGGATCACTGTTGAAGTAAGGTGGTTTGTCTCTGTGATTATCACTGTTCCTTTCCCTATCATAGTTGTGAGGAGGTGGAACAGCAGAGTGATCAGGTCCAGAGGAAGCAGAAGGAGAGGTAACACCAGACATGTTTTTCAACTAAGTACCCCTAGATCTTTTACTGTTTCACTGTTAAGTGAAGAGCAACAGACCGGAGCTCTGATACCAATTGAAGGTTGAAAAACACACAAGAAGGGGGGGGGGGTTGAATTGTGTGAGACTTTTTCTAAGTTAAAACAAATTGCAGCGGATAAGGTATAACACACACAATATATGAGGATAGGGTTAGAGAGAGATGCTCAGAATTTTTATACTGGTTCCTCCCACTAACAGGAGTAGTCCAGTCCTCTTGTCCTTCACAAGAGATTTCACTATAATCACTCAGATTACAAATGCTCAAGCACTAAGCAAGAGACTTCAAACTGCTCAAGCACAAAGCAAGAGACTTCTAACTGCTCAAGCACAAAGCAAGAGACTTCCAATGCTCAAGCACAAAGCAAGAGACTTCCAATGCTCAAGCACAAAGCAAGAGACTTCCAATGCTCAAGCACAAAGCAAGAGACTTCCAATGCTCAAGCACAAAGCAAGAGACTTCCAATGCTCAAGCACAAAGCAAGAGACTTCCAATGCTCAAGCACAAAGCAAGAGACTTCCAATGCTCAAGCACAAAGCAAGAGACTTCCAATGCTCAAGCACAAAGCAAGAGACTTCCAATGCTCAAGCACAAAGCAAGAGACTTCTAACTGGTTTTAATGTTAATAAAGATAAGAGATTAACACTTGATATACAATCAGAGGTGTTTACAAAATACAACTCAGTTACAAGACTAACTTAGAAAATTATCACAAAGTTTCTAAGTGTTTGATAGCTTCAGAATTTGACAGAGTTTCAGCACGTTCAGAAGCTTAAGTCTTCATTACATTTCTTCACAAATCTTCTTCCTTTTATAGATGATAAAATGAACGTTGAAGATTATAGCCGTTTGAAGAATTGAGACGCTCCTTTGTATAGATCAGTGAGCTTATTAGCTGTTCTGATTTGCAGTAGCTTAGGAGCTTAACGTTTACTACAAAATGAGAGATTCCTTTTGGCTTTTGATATTTGAACCTTGGTGAAAGCCAAATAAGGAAATAATCGTTTCTGAAGCCTGACTTGAAAAGGACCTTTCCATGGTCAAACCTTTTCATTCTTGGTTTCTGCGTTTGGACTTAGTCAGGCACAGTCTTCAATAAAATTGTACTCTCAAATGTAGCTTAACACTTATATCTGACGAGCCTTCAGATTTTGATAAGCTCGGAATTACTTGTTTCAGATCTGGTGAGCTCAGATGTTCTTCAGATTTTGATAGGCTCAGAATTACTTGTTTCAGATCTGGTGAGCTCAGATGTTCTTCAGATTTTGATAGGCTCAGAATTACTTGTTTCAGATCTGGTGAGCTCAGATGTTCTTCAGATTTTGATAGGCTCAGAATTACTTGTTTCAGATCTGGTGAGCTCAGAAGTAATTCCTTCAGAAATTCTAAGGTTCAGATAATAACTTCAGAGTTTCACAGGCTCAGAATTACTTGCTTCAGATCTGGTGAGCTCAGAAGTAATTCCTTCAGAAATTCTAAGGTTCAGATAATAACTTCAGAGTTTCATAGGCTCAGAATTACTTGCTTCAGATCTGGTGAGCTCAGAAGTAATTCCTTCAGAAATTCTAGGGTTCTTTAGTACGCAAATTTTAACTTTTAATCCTGCACACTGAATTAAATTATTAGTACTCCAATTTAACCTTAAATACATTGTTATCATCAAAATCAATTAAGGAGATACAAAATCATAATTTTGTTCCAACAAGAACTGCTTCAGAACTTTAAACTTGTCTGTCCTTCAGAACTGCTTCAGAACTTCAAACTTGTCTGTCCTTCAGAACTGCTTCAGAACTTGCCATGCTGGGCGCGCGCGCCTGATACACACCAAGTTCACTTCTGAGCTTCAAAAACCTGTCTGTTTTCAAACTCTTAGTTAGAGCATCTGCAACCTGAGTATCTGTTGCACAATGCCTGACATCTAAGCTACCTTGATTCACCTGCTCCCTCAAGAAATGAAACCTAGCCTCTATGTGTTTGCTTCTACCATGCAAAACTGGATTCTTGGCTAAGTTTATAGCAGACTTGTTATCAATCTGCAGAACCACAGGTTTCTCTGCTTCAATTCCTAGCTCCTTCAACACAGTCACAATGCACAAAGCTTGGCATGCTGCATATGCACCTGCTATGTACTCAGCTTCACACGAAGACAATGCAACAACTGGTTGTTTCTTAGAACACCAAGCAACAGGAGCCTCCATAAATCTGAAGAAATACCCAGTAGTACTCCTTCTATCTACTTTGTCACCACACCAATCAGCATCAGAGTAGCACACAATCTCAAATTTCTCATTCAGAACTGACTTTGGAAAAAGAATTCCAAACTCCATTGTGCCTGCTATATACCTAAGTATTCTTCTAGCTGCATTCATGTGTGACCTTCTGGGCTTATCCATGAATCTACTTACAAGCCCAACTGCAAAGCATATATCTGGCCTGCTGTTGCAAAGATATCTCAATGATCCAACAATTTGCTTGAAAATTGTAGGATCCACAATCTCTTCTGTCTCATTCTTTTCTAACTTCAAGTTCACCTCCATAGGAGTTGCAGCATAGGTACACTCAATCATGTTGAACCTCTT
This sequence comes from Trifolium fragiferum, assembly GCA_954870985.1. Lineage (NCBI taxonomy): Eukaryota > Viridiplantae > Streptophyta > Magnoliopsida > Fabales > Fabaceae > Trifolium > Trifolium fragiferum. The sequence goes on along the minus strand of OX940793.1, from coordinate 52,592,489 downwards.
TAGAATTTCTCCTGCATATTTTCTCTGATGCAACAATAGACCTTTACCATTCTTCAGAAGTTCAAATCCTAAGAAGTAAGACACTTCTCCCAAATCTGTCATCTCAAATTCAGTTTTCATTACTTCTTTGAATTTCTCTATCTCAGCTGTGACACTTCCAGTTACTAGCAGATCATCAACATACAAACATATCAGAATGATGCTTGAAGCTGCTTCCTGCACATATACTCCATATTCTGACTTGCATTTCCTGAAACCTTGTTTCACAAGAAATCCATCTATCCTTTTATTCCAAGCTCTTGGAGCTTGTTTCAAACCATATAGAGCTTTGTTCAATCTGTAGACCATGTCTTTCTTCCCTTCAATCATGAATCCAGGTGGCTGAGTTACAAAGACAAGTTCTTCTAATGGACCATTAAGAAAGGCTGACTTAACATCCATGTGGAACATAGGCCATTTCCTTGCATTAGCTACAGCTATGACAAGTCTCACAGTCTCAATTCTTGCCACAGGTGAGTAGATTTCTGAGTAATCTATTCCTTCCCTCTGCAGAAAACCTCTTGCCACCAGCCTTGCCTTATATTTTGCTATAGAATTGTCAGGATTTAGCTTCAGCTTGAACACCCATTTTACTTCAATTGCCTTCTTATCTGATGGAAGTTTAACTAACTCCCAAGTTTGATTTCTCTCAATTGAAGCCAACTCCTCCTCCATAGCTTTCTTCCATTTCTTGTGTTTCAAGGCTTCTGTGTAATTGATAGGCTCAGAACCAGCCATCAATGCAATATGAACTAAGTCACCATCTGCATTTACCTCATTATCATTAACAATTTCACAATCCTGCAATCTAGCAGGAATGTTCCTTGTTCTGGCAGGCCTGTCTCTAGTCACAGCAGCAGGTGCTTCATTCTCATCACTAGAATCACTATCTTCTTCATTCATGATTGGATTCAATTGAGCTCTGCTTGAACTACAACCAGCAATCCAATCCCAGGATTTCTCTTCATCAATTACAACATCTCTACTGTAGATCATTTTCTTTGTGACAGGATCATACAGCTTGTAAGCACCTGTGACATGGTATCCTACCAAGATCATGACTTCACTTCTGTCATCAAGCTTCTTCCTTTTTGCTTCAGGCACATGCTTGTGACATAAAGCACCAAAAATCCTGAAGTGACTTACACTAGGTTTTCTACCACTCCACACTTCCTCAGGTACTTTGTCTTTCAGCTTCTTGGTTGGACACCTGTTCAACACATACACAGCAGTGTGAACTGCTTCACCCCAGAAAGCTTTAGGCAGGTTCCTATGCTTCACCATACACCTTGCCATATCAAGAATAGTCCTGTTCCTTCTTTCAGCTAAGCCATTGTGTTGAGGTGTATAGGGAGCTGTGACTTCATGTTCTATACCTTGTTCAACACAAAATGACTCAAACTTCTTGGAAGTATACTCACCTCCACCATCTGTTCTGAGAGCTATGATCTTCTTTCCACTTTGATTTTCAACTAATGCCTTAAAATTTCTGAAGACATCAAATACTGCATCCTTGGTTTGAATCAAGTATATCCACATCTTCCTGCTATACTCATCAACAAAGGTAACAAAATATCTATTACCACCAAGTGAATTCACATCAAAGGGACCACACACATCAGAATGCACAACACCTAGTACACTTGATGATCTCATAGGCAAACTCTTGCTGAAAGCATTTCTAGGTTGTTTACCAACTAAGCAACCTTCACATACTCTTTCTGAAGCTTCAATCTTAGGTAGGCCAAGTACCATTCCTTTGCTCCCTAGCTGATTTAGATATTTGAAATTCAAATGTCCAAATCTCAGGTGCCATAGCCAATTCAACTTCTCATCTGTTACTACCTTCATACACTGAACAGTGTTTGTGTGAATCAAAGTTCTGAAAGTTCTATTCTTGGCCAAAGGAGTCCTCAGAATTAGGTTATTTGCAGGATCATAAAGTTCAAATTTCTCATTCTTAATGATAACTGAAAAACCTTTTTCTGCTAACTGTCCAACACTCAGAAGATTACAGTCCATACCTGGTACAAACATCACATCTTCAATTACTGCAGAGCTTCCATTGCTTCTCTTGATAACCATGTTACCAATGCCTTCTGACTGCAATGAACTGCTATTGGCCAGCTTCACTTTACTTTTCTTTCCAGAATCAAACTTCACTAACCAGTTTTTGTGACCAGTCATGTGATTGGAACACCCCGTGTCTAAGAACCAAGTCTCAGCATCAACTTTGTCTTGTGATTCTACCTCTGATAATGCAGCCATGAAAGTCACAGCTTTGTCTTCAACCTTTTCTTGCACAAGTTTTGCTTCATCATCAGAGTCTTGGCCCTTTTCTTTGCCTTTCTTGAACCAACAATCTGAAGCATAGTGTCCCCATTTCTCACAGTTATAGCACTGAATGTGACTCTTGTCCTTGCCTTTCCCTTTCTTTGAATTTGATGTTCCTCCTCCTTTCTTGAAGGATTCAGATTTTCCATCAAATTTTTTCTGAGAGCCATTCTTTCCCTTATCTTGTTTTTTTTCTTTGTGACTGTTAGCTTTCTTGTAAGCCTGAACTTGTAAGGCTTGTACAGATTCTTGAACCCCTTTCCTTTCATTTATCATCAACTCATGTGCTTCTAAAGATCCGACAAGATCCTCCAACTGTAATGTAGCTACATTCCCAGTTTCTTGGATGGCAACAATGACATGATCAAAATTTGGAGTTAGAGTTCTCATTACCTTCTCTACAATCATCCTATCTGTCATCACCTCACCACAGCTCTTCATTGTATGGACAATGCTTTGAACCTTCGACACATAGGCTCCAATGGATTCACTCTTATCCATCTGCAGAAGCTCATATTGCCTTCTCAGAGACTGCAACTTCACTCCCTTCACCTTTTCTCCTCCTTCATAATATTTCACCAAAATATCCCAGGCTGCCTTAGAGGATTCAGCACTAGATATCTTGTCAAAATTTGCAGAATCTACTGCAGCTTGAATTGCATACATTGCCTTGCAATCCTTCTTCTTTAAGTCTTTGTGTGCTGATCTCTGAGCTTCAGTGGCATTCCCCACCAAGTCTTGCACACCATTAACCACCACTTCCCATGTATCTTGAAAACCAAAGAGAGACTTCATCTGTTTGCTCCATCTTTCCCAATTCTTGCCCTCAAGAATTGGAAGATTGTTTGGTAAACCATTCCCTGACATTGTTTCTGAATGAAGGAAAATGTAAACACCAAACAAGACTGAATCTTTGTGCTTTCTACACTAAGAACCAAAGGGCTCTGGATACCAATTTGTTAGGGTAATCCAAGATAAGAGGAAGAAGATAACAAGTAAGAACTAGAGAGAAAACTAGGAGGAAAGTGTTAAGATTTTATTGATAAGAAAAAAATAGAGAATGAGTTGTATACAATGCATGTGGTACACGCTTATTTATAAGGAAAACTCCTAACCCATCTATTACTTGTAACACAAGTAACCATAACTAACTAACTCAAGGTAGTTATGTAACCACCTCCTAACTACCTAACCAAGTCTAATAGGATTGAAGTTATAAAACATCAGATCCCTTGTATTCCATTGTAGACTGTAGTGATTGCGGTAAGAATTTGAGCTTTAGAAATGTAAAGTGGTTAAATAATTGAACGAAAGTTTTGTTAATTATAATGTAATTGCACTCTAAGATTAGTTTAAGTCGTTGAAAACAAAAATAAAACTTAGGAAAAACTCCAAATTTGAAAATGATTTCAATCTGATTTAAATATATATGTTCATTTCTTGTAAATATAGCATTTGCACTTGAATCTTTTGTATATAGTATTTGACATTAGATATCAACAATTATTTACTTAGATATCAACAATTATTTAACTAATTGATTGAGTTCAAAGTGGGTTAGATTTTTCTTAGCACAAAAATTACCAACAATCGTTTGAGTTATAAAAATTGAGTCAAGATTCATTTCATTTTTTATCTTCTCCATTTTTGTTAATATTAATATTTTAAAATATAAATGTAATAATGTGATATTTTAAATTTTTGAAAAATTATAATAAAAAATTGAGAAAGAAAATTAAAATAATTTTAACTCATAGGGGCAAGTTTGGAATCTCCTTTCGAGATACTTTTTGTTTAGCCACAGCCCACAGGGTAATGGTGGTGTTTTTTGTTTGGTTAGAGAATGGATCATCTCAATTCATTTTTCCTCAATTTTTTTTAATTTTCATATCTCAACCATCAATCAATTTTTTCTCATTTCTTTTCAATTTAAATATTATTTTATATTTATAATTCAATGGTATAAAACCCCACTTTATTTCCTTAATTTTTTTTTAAATTGAGAGGATCCTTTCTCGTTATTGAGGATAGATTGATGTTAAGATAAGAGGGACAAAAGATGGTGACGTGTCATCACATGATATGGTAGACAATTAAACAATCACTCTCATTTTATAGTAGTTGTTAAATAATTGAACTCTATTTAAAAAATGTAATTAGATTCATATCATTTGAATCAATTTATTATTTGTAATAATTATTTTTCAATTAATATTTATAGGGTTAAATGTTTTTTTTTTCCTTATAAAAGAATTACATGTTTTTATCTATAAACTTTATTTGGTTTTATTTATAGGCTTTAATGAACAAAATTTTGACATTTTTTAACCTAATATTAATTTATATAAATTTAACATAATACTCCTATATAGACTATGTAAAAAATAAACACAATATATGGTATATACTATATAGATATAATATAAACACATCCTCTTATAAAAAAAATATAAACACATCTTAAATATAAAAATAGTATAATGTTAAAATTAAAATGAATATAAATTAGTTATTGACCTAAAAACATAAAAAAAAAAAATAATTAAAAAAATTAAAGAGAAAACATGTGATTTTTTTTAAAAGAAAACTAAAATTTGCTAACTTTATAAAAGAAAAACATATTTTACTCTTAAAACCAAAAAAAAATAAATTTTACTCTAATAGTAATACGTACTCCAATATCACTAACAAATATATATATTTTTTTTGTCAAAAACAAATATATTATTTTTTAAAAAAATTTCAATCTATTATTTTCGTGAGTATAATTCAGTTGATAATTTATTAAAGAAAAAACTCAATTAATAAGGAACATTACATAAAATATGTAGATTGAAATTCGAACTATAATGCTTCCACTTATTCACTTCAAAAAGTGAATTTTTAGCTACCGAAATACTCTCTCCGTCCCAAAAAGATTAAGTCAGTTTGACTAAGTGTACTACTCATATATGTTGTTTTGATCTTTTTTTTTTACTAATAAATAAAAATAAATATTAGCATATGAGATCTTATTGGATTTATCTAAATGAGTGTTTTCAAAATATTAAATTTTTATAATTTTTACTATTATATAATTAAAAATTTTAATCGTCAAAGTTATATATTGACATGTGTGCAATGATCAACTTACTCAATCTTTTTGAGACGAAGGGAGAGGGATCTAGATCCTCTCCAGCCTTTCCTCTTATGTTTTTCTCCTGCTCTCATCTCAGTTATTCAATCATCTATTTCTCTCATCTCTGCAATATATATTTTTTCCTTTGTTGATCAACAACCTTTGGATTAAAAAAGGAGAGAAGGCCGGACACAAAATGTTAGAGAGAATCAAATTCCCAAAGAGAATACCTTAAAAAAAAAAAAAAAAAAAAGTCATGTCATTATCCTAATTGTGCTTTCTTTCTTTATGCGATTAATGTGGTAGTTGAGATAAGAGGGGCAAGATATTTTGAAGTACTTTCTTGCTTCCTACCTTTGTTCTGTTCTGTTCCGTTCCGTCCTTTATAATTTTGGTGAATCTGATGGCGATGCCCATAGTTTAGTTTAGTTAGATTAACTTACTTTGACCTTTCATTTCTTTTTCATCAAATCAACAACAAACAAATAAGAGTAACTCTCTCTTCTACTTTACTTCTTGTACTCATCATGATGATATTTATCTTTGATTCTTAATTAATTAATTAATCAATAATTGTGAATCTTAGGCATCGCCACCTTTGAACACTAAAATGGAATCTCATAACAACAACGTTTATGTCTCTCAATCCGAAACCGGTTTTGGACATTACGGGTATTTCATTTCCCTTCAATTCTCTTTCATAACTATCCGAGTAGTAGTATTTTCTTTTTCTAATTATAGTATTTGTTGTCAATTTTTTTATTTTTTTATTTAAGGTGTTCGCATTATAAAAGGAGATGCAAGATCATAGCACCTTGTTGCAATGAAATTTTCAATTGCAGACATTGTCATAACGAATCTAAGGTTGTTAGTTAGTTCTAACCTGTCTTCTTATTATTCTTTCATTTTATATTTTTTTAATTTAATTTATAAATATATGAAATAATTTCGACGGTTTTTTGTAACAGAATTCGATTCAAGTTGATCCTGCTAACAGGCACGACATTCCTCGCCATGAAGTTAAGAGGGTATGTATTACGCGCCCAACAATTTATTTTTTATTTTGTTTGTATATAGACAAAGTAATAATCACCACCGGAAACTAACACACACAACTGTGAGGTCTCGGGTTTGAACTCATGTGAAGATGTTTAGTCTAACAATATAAGTATTTGTCGGTTGAGCTAGTCTTATATGGACACACACCTAACATTTATATTGATACCTTTAAATTTATCTATAATCATTCTTAGTATGTACTTTAATGCTTTTAAATGGTTTTGGATTCATGATAAACAAAACATACATATATAAACGTGGTTTAATTTCCACTTCTGCATAATGCCATAATCTCTAATTTTGTGGTATTTATTCATTGGAAAATGCTATATCTCGCGAAAAGTCTATTCACGAAATCTTACCGAATGACGTGTAGCGACATTTTTTTTGTTTTGTTTCCTTCATGTGATGATTTTGTAGAAGTGGTTGAGCAAGTGAGAGTAACCTGTCGTGGCAGAAATTGAGAAGAGAAACAACGTGAACAAGCGTGAACAGGATAATTGAAGCGAAACGTTGAATAAAGAAAGTGTGATGTGAACGATTGAATAGAAGAGATACTCGATGGCAAGATCAAGGTGGTTGAGGATGCGATTGTAGACATCCAAAACGACGTCGTGTCTGGGGTTGTTGCTTCCATGGATGCCATTGTCAATGACGATGAGCCTTTAAGTGACACAATCAAGGTTTTAATCCGCGACTTCCACGAGCCGAAAGATTGTGATGGATGCTTTTTGCAATGGCTCTTAATTGAACATTGATGTACAGTTAATGCTCTAATCTTTTACAGTATCAAATGGGTCCTACTTGGATTGGGAGTAGTATTGCATATGTATAGATATAGTTTCAATACTTATGCTAGTTTTGGTAGTTAGCAGTGTTACAATCAGTGGTGCGATAGTGTGCTCAGTTCTAGTTATGTGGTCTTTAGTCATGTTCTCTCAATTATGGGTTCGATTGCAGGTGTTTTTACTTCATTGTGAGTTATGGTTCTTGAACATGTAGTTGTAGGCTGACTATCCAAGTTATCCCTGCATTTGTGTTGCTGTAAGATATGGACATTCAAGGTTGGTTAAGTCCTTATCGGTTAATGAGGCA